>OZ004708.1:92341577-93574077 GCA_963924515.1 Vespertilio murinus
GGCCCCGCAAGCTAGCAGGTTTGCAAGAAAAGCAAATACTGTCTCTGAAGAATAAGCAATAAACATGGAAATTTGTACAGCATCATATTTTTATTAATGATCATAATAATAGGTGCTGCTTATGAAGCCAATTCTGTTCCTCGCAGACTTTAAGACACTTTATAGGTAACAAAACGCATTCATAAACTTTTCTCATTTCACCCACAAGCATCCTATGACTTAGGCAGAATAAACAATGTTTTCATATAACAGATAAAGAAACAGGTAATGATTTTCTTGTATACCAGGCATAGAATTTGAAGACAGTTATTAAATATGAATAGCTTCTTAGTTTTTCCATAGTCGAATTCATTTACTATTCATAATTGACATGAGAAATAGGTGTTGTTATTTCCAGATCACAGATAAGAAAATTGAGGCTCAAAAAGCTGATGGATCTAATAGAACAAGTTTAGGACAAGGCTTAAACTAAACCCGGCCCCTGACTCCCAGGGAACCTGCCCTTCTGATCTGGTGTATCATCATCATCATCATCATCATCATCATCATCATCATGATATTTTTCATCTATAGTTTTGTCAGTGCATATTATTCTCAAACTTGTGATCCAGGTGTGTATAGTTTCACAGCTGGGGAGTGGTTCGGGGTTGAGCCTGTGTGTGTCCAGACAAAGATTGGAAAGACGTTCCTGAGTACAGAAGGGAGGATGGTTATGTCAGCTCTCTTGTGGACGAGCCCTGCCTGTCACTCTGTCTCTCTGGGAGTCTCTAATAGGGTTAAAGGGGTTAAAGTACCGGAAATGAAGGAGAAGCCTCTTGTATGTGGGCCAGAGCTGGCACAAAGATGGGCAAATCCCTGTCTTGGCCCTGGAGGAGAGACCTCACCCAGGTTGCTGAGACCAATACCCCTGCCCATCTTCTGCCCCCACCCCCAGTTCCTCTGGGCTTCCTGCAGTGCACCCCTAGTGGCCCATGCTTCCTCTCAGCTTTGCTTTTTTCTTCTCTCAGCTCCTGCAAACCCCAACGGTCTGTCTTCCATTCCCTCAGAGCCCTGCATCTACTGGACAGGTGGTTTGAAATGAGTCCTTATATATTAATTGGTATATTAATATATTAATTGGTACCAAGACATCCCTGATCCATGCTGACAGGTGGTGTGGCTGTGGTGCAGTGGGGGCTGCGTGGGGCTGACGGAAGGGTTGTACCCAGCCTCATCACACTGTGTGCTTCCAGTCAGGGACCTGGCCTCACGTGCATGGCCCCACTAAGCATCAGTTTCCTCACCCATTATCATGGGGTTAATCATTCCTGAGTCTCAGAGTATTAAGGCACTTTGGAGATGCTGAAGCTGTCTGGCCTCAGACAGGCTATTTCTATTTCTTGCTCAGATGACACTTGCAGAGATGGGCCCAAGGGGCTGGCTGGGCATCTGCAGCCGCCAGGAGCATCGGCACCCCTGCCAGATCTTAGAGAATGAGCTGGCTCCAGGCAGCCTCCTGAGAAGGCCAGGTGTGGTGGCCACGCCCATTCTCCAGGGTGGACGCCAGCATTCCGCTAGGCCTGGGTTGCCAAACTAGTCTGATTCTGTGGGAAACAAAGGCCCTCCAGGATGTGAAATCGGTCCATCCTTAATCAGTCTCTTCTGGGTCCGTGTTTGAGAGAGGAAAAAGACAGCACAGATGTACAGTGTCATACAGAGTGGGCCCGAAGGCAAGAGGACTTGTTTCAAACCACTTGTCCGACAGAAGGACCCTGAGGAGAGCAGCACCACAGAGTGACCACAGTTCCCTGTGACACTCACAAGAGCACGCCTGTGCACTTTGAGTAAACACACACACACACACACACACACACACGCGCGCGCGCGCGCGCGCGCACACACACCCACACGTACAAGTCCAAGCCTGGTGCTTCCCCTGTAAAAGGGGCCAGCAACACTGACCTCCTCCGCTGTGGCAGGGAATTAAATGGGAACAGACATAGAAGTCTTTCGGGCTCGCTCACCAGTGCAGACCGCCACTGTCTTGGGCACAGGGGGAGGAAGGATGCAGGAAGGGAGATCCGTGGCTTTGCCTTAGGAGACGCAGGGTCCTGCTTCCTGGCTGCCCAGCTCTTGCTCCGTGAGAATTCTTACCTTGTCTAGGCTGATGCATACCTGGCAGGCTCCTTTTCCCACAATGAAAGGTGCTCCTCCCTGACCCCACGCCCAGAGCTGTTTCCAGCGTGCCCCGATGGCATGCGTCTGGGCCTCAGGGAGCACCACTCAAGAGAGCACTGGCAACTGGATCATGGCAGCTGGCACCGAGGAAGGCTGCCTCCAGAGACTGTGACTCTGGGGTCCAGCTCTGCCACTCGGCAGCTCTGTCTCAAAGGGCAAGGCCCCTGCTGTCTCAAGCCTCAGTTCTCCACGTGTCAGATGAGGGAGAATTCCAGGCTATCTCAGGGTCCTTCCAGCTTAAAACTCTGACTCCTCAAAGGCCAAATGAAAACAAACCAAACTCTGGAATGGTCAGATTCATCCAAATGAAAAACTCAGTTATTAGGCACAGACATTGGCAGGGAGGCAGGAACACTGACACCGTTCTCATACCTGATATCCCTCCATCAGCTGCCCGCCCTGTACCAGCCCCAGCCCCACTGCTAAGCTCTCCCACTCAGAAAGAGCAGTGCCCGGCTCTGTGTGGAGACTGGCTCTAACGGCCCCATGTGGAAGGCGGACCTGCTCTTTGCATTGCTGAGCCACGGAGCCCCACCTCCCTGCAATGCTGGAATCTTTGAGCCATCCTTCCCCATCGATGACTTTGGTGGCCTTTCCAAGGGAGAGATGAACTCCATTCCCTGTACGGCTCAGTGAGCAATCAGTTGCATCACCTTCGTGTGGAACAGGATCCTTTTTGGAATCTCAGTTTTCTCAACATTAAAATGGGTCTTATAGATCTGCCTGCCTCAAAAGCATTGGTTTGTATGAAAAAAAAAAAAAAGCACCTAGGTTCTGGCCGGGTGGCTCAGTTTGGTGTACTGAATATCGTACAGTACACCAAAAGGTGCCGGGTTCAATTCTCAGTGAGAGCACATACCTGGGTATCAGGTTCTATCTCCGATCAGGGTGCATAGGAGAGGTAGTCAATAGATGTATCTCTCTCTCTTTCTCTTCCCCTTTCTCTCAAATCAATAAGCATGTCCTCAGGTGAGAATTTAAGAAGAAATGCACTTAGAAGTCTTCAGTTAGGGCTGAGGTGCCAGGCAAGTGTCCCGTCTCATCTTTACACTATCCTGTCAGTGTTTAAGGGTTTGCCAGCCCCACGGCCGCCCCTCCCTGTTACTTGGACACTGGCACTGGCTCTGCACATGGGTGAAGCCTCTTCTGCTCGATGACAAGGGAAGGGGCTGAGCTGCCTGGAGGATGAGGCTATGGCCTGAGGCCTGGGAGAATCACCAGAGTCATATAGATGGTGCCATGCAGGCCCTAGGGCAGCCCACACAGCTGTCAGCGTGGCTGTACCCAGCACCACTCCCCTCTTGTGTGCTCCTGGCGGAAGGGACTGTCACTTGTCAGGACAGGCCAGGAATGCTGGGAGGCGAAGGCCAAGCCCTCCCTCCACACTGTGTCTGAAATAAACTCTCCCAGGTGGAAAACAATTTGGCTGCTTGACACATACAAGCAGAGCCCCTACTAACAGACACCCCCCTCACCCTCACCGTGGCACAGGGACGCCAGGCCTCCTTGCGCAGGAACAGGCCACTTCCCTAGGGATGAGGCTTAATTACACGGGACACCTCGGCTGTCCGTTTCTATGCCCTCTGCTCAGCGTTTGCAAAAGCACACACACCCTGGGTGCTAATCAGTCCACCTGAGAATCTTTGCGAATGCCTAAGAAGGCTGGAGACAGGCAGCCACGGCCAAGGTCCTGAGGTACAGAGTGCACCCGAAACCCACAGAGCCGTGTCCCACCAGGGACTGCTCACGGAGAGCTTTTGGCAAGGGAGGGGCACACCAGGCCTGGGAAAGCCTCGGAGAAACCATCCGAGTCTAGGTTGGCGACGCAGGCCAGGCAGCCCATGTGTTCCATCCGACCACTGCAGACACAGCCCTCATGACCATCTCTAGATGAACTGAGTGCTTTCGGAGTCATTAAAAAACATGACCCTTGAACCCTCTCCTAGTGGAGGTGGAGAGGACAGGCACGAGCCACAGGTGGATGACTCAGATGATTTCCTGGCTCCATAGTGCACACAGGAGCCCTGGCCCAGCTGCTTTGGTGACACCAAGGCTGAGGTAAGCAGAATGAACTGCAGCCCTCAGACCTGACCAGGAATCGTTAGGCTGAGACTCTGCTTGCCTTTCCAGAGGGTCATGTGGGGCCCTAGCTCCTCCTCCATTCTTAGCTGGTACTGCTGCTAAGGGGCCATCACCCACCTCTACACACACACACACACACACACACACACACACACACACACGGCCAACACATGCTTCCCTAAGTGATACGTCACCACCTTTAGTTTTGCCGAGATCCCAGCCTCAGGCTGGTGCAGGGCTTCAGGGGGGAGTACATTTGATTGAGGGTCCTTGAGCCCAGACTGTAGGCTGGGGAAGCCCCACATCTGAGTGGCTGGGCAGCATGGTATTTGGTGGCTAAGATACAGTCCACCGAGGACATCAGAGGATGAGCTGTGGAGGTGGTGCTGGCCAAGGGTCACCTTCCAGAACTATCTCTCCTCCCTCCATTAGGGCCTTCTCCCTTCCCCACTCCTTCCTTTCTGCCTCCCTCACATTGTTTTGCCACCTTCCCTCAGCCTCTGAAACACAGGCTCTCTCTCTCTCTCTCTCTCTCTCTCTCTCTCTCTCTCTCTCTCTCTCCCTCCCCCTCTCTCTCTCTTAACGCCCTGGCCACCCACCCATGCTCCATGCTTGTGTGGCCCAGGGAAAGCCACTGCTCCTCCTGGGAGGACTTTTTTGCGTTGACAGTTAGTGATTTGGTGGCTGTAGGTATATATTTTTTAAGTTCTGGAATAGAAGTGCCAACAATCCTGGAAGCTCAAAACTCTTTTTTTTTTTAAAACAAAGTTGTTTTTCTGGTTAAGGCTTCTTAAAGAATAGACAGATGTTCCCACAGTGGCTGCATGACTGGATGGCAGCTTCCGCAGAGGCTCCAGGCCCTCGCTCGTGCAGACAGCCTTCTGCAGCTGGGGCTCCTGAGCGTCTCTCCATCATTGTCCCATGTGGGCCAGGCAGACCTCCCCTCTGCTAGTGAGTGGCCCTTGTTATGTGAGAACACAGCTGAGGAGCGGTGCTATGTGGCCTCCATGCACCATCCATGTTCACCAGCGAATAGGGTCCATCTCAGGCTTGAGAGACGCTGGGCAGGGGTTGGTATTTCTTGCCCACAGAGCTGGAAGAACACCTAGAAAATCCTTTCCACCTGGGCCTGGAGGCGTCACACCACAGGGACTAACACACCCAATGAAGTGTAGCCATGGTTGGAGGCAGCAGCCGGGAGATTCGGGGACGCCACCCTTCTCCCAGTGAAAGGGGTGATGTGCAACTAGAGAGCTGTTTAATAAACTACCCCAGACCTAGGAAAAGCAAACTTGCTCCAAGAAAGCGAAAGCAGGGGAAGGGGGGACTACTGTAGAAAGCAGCATTATAATTATGTCTAGAAGCTTCCTTGCAGCTAAAGCAAAAAGGATAATGAGGTGGATTTGTACAGCTTTTACCCATAGAAAACAAAGCCTCTTCAAGAGAGAGGCCAAGTCACATCTCTCCACAAGGGGTGCTATTGACTAATCGGAGTGTATCATGTAGCACCTTGGGGAGGAGCAATGAGTGGCCGGTGGCCTGTGTCCTCCACTGAGATTGTGGGACGGAAGAGGGGAACAGCTGGGGAGCAGGTGTTGGTGTGCCCTGTGACCTGGGGGCTGCTGGTGGGGGAGGTGGCCAGGCGGGCAGAGCAGCAGGTAGATGTCCGGTCCGTACACCTTCCCTGGCCTGGCCTGGCCTGCTACTGGGTCCAGCTTGCTGCTTCCCAGACTGCACAGAGGGAGCGGCTGTGTGTGGAGCAGGGCCAAGCAGGTCTCGCAGACGCTGGACCAGAACAGCTGTGCAATTTAAGAGAGGCTTGGAGAGAAGTAAACTGGATTTCTATTTCTTGTTTGCACCATTAAAACGCTCCTTTAATGTGAAGCCTTTCTGGTAAGTGACCAGACAAGTAGCGGCCATAGAACTGAGAACAAAAGGAGGGAACTGCTGAAGTGGGTTTTGCTGCTCTTGATGTATGGAGACATGGAGCTGGGCGGACGGACAGAGCCAGGCGGCCCTGGCAGCGAAGAGTCCCACACGGGAAAGGAGACGGTGAGGAGAGCAGAAAAGAGGCTTGTCTCTTGTCTCAAGAGCATGGCAGAGAGTCACTTCAAGGAGCTGAAAATAAAACAGGCAGGTAGGATGTCCCTGCTGGGGAAGTGCGGGAACAAAGGAAGAAGAAGAAGAACAGGACACAGTGTCCCATCCCCTCTACTCTGCCCGTGTGTGTTCCCCGTAGCCAGCTCTGTGACTGCAGCCACAGGGGCAGGCGGAGGACAGGAGGGTCTCAGACCATCGGGTGGGAAATAAAAGGGACTCATCGCAAATGGATCTGAGAACCACCTTTCATATTCAATCCAGGTCCCAAAACACACACACACACACACACACACCACACACACACACACACACACACACACACACACACACACACCTTCAAAAAGAAGCAAGTAAGTTACAACAGCAAGAGACACTTCAGAGTAAACCTGTCTGGCTGGCGGTACAGAGGGAAATTTTGTGGGACCAATGAGATGAGGGCACATGTCCACAGGAACCTGTAGCTACAGAGGCCTATAAATCCCGGTGTTTACAGAGTCCTTCCTCATTGGTGCTGCAGGTAATTATATGGTGGGGAATGTCTCATAGACTCCAGGGGCTTCCCTGTAAAGATCGCAGGCCACCAGATGGATGGCAGAAAGTCAGCCAGAAACTCAGGGCCCTGGGCTAGAGAACCCCCCCTTCGCCCACCCTCGGAACTGCTCCCTGACCTCAGGGTGGGCTTTAGTGCTGGGCTCTCTGAAGACGCCAACAGAAAACACGACAGACAAAGTGCAGCTAGGCCAGTGGCCAGCAAACTCATTAGTTAGCAGAGTCAACTATCAACAGTACAACAATTGAAATTTCTTTTGACAGCCACATTTTTTAAACTTAAACTTCTAATGCCACTTCTTCAAAATAGACTCACCCCACACTCAAGGAGCCAAAGAGCCCCATGTGGCTCGAGAGCCGCAGTTTACCAATCATGGAGCTAAGCTATCCCAAAGTTGCTAGGAGTGGGATTGGAATGGAAATGGACCTTCACATTTCCAACCTGTCTTCTGCTGTGCTCCAAATAAGATCCCAATGCCTTGCCGAAACCGGTTTGGCTCAGTGGTAGAGCGTCGGTCTGCGGACTGAAAGGTCCCGGGTTCGATTCCGGTCAAGGGCATGTACATTGGTTGTGGGCACATCCCCGGAAGGGGGTGTGCAAGAGGCAGCTGGTCGATGTTTCTCTCTCATTAACGTTTTTAGCTCTCTATCTCTCTCCCTTCCTCTCTGTAAAATATCAATAAAATATTTTAAAAAAAGAAGATCCCAATGCCTGGTGCACACGCCTGTGAACAGCCTGGTCTCAGTCTCATTTCAAGGTGAAGCCCCACATCCCTTCAGAGACCTCTCAGAGCCCAGGCCTTTGATAACACCCCTCCTCTGGGAATGCCCTCTTCCCACCCTCCCCTTTCCAGGGGACAGCAGGCTCAGGGCCTCTCCTCTGTGCAGCATGTGCCCATCTGCTGCCCCAGGTAGACTCAGTCTCCCCCTCTGCCAATTGTGACCCTTGCCCTCTAAACTGGGGGTGCTAGAGTGTCAGGATTGTAGGGCTCATCTCTGAATTCCTGGTGCCTAGACTCATGCCTGGAATATGGAAAGAGATGGGCATGAAGTGAGTATGAAAGAAAGGAGGGATGCTGAGAGCACAGCCCCTCATCACTGGCAGGAAAGAAGAGGTGGTCCCAGCACTCAGATGATTCAGGAGAGTCCTGCCACCCCAGCCTTTTTCCAGCGCTCACAGCTCTTATCACTCTCTGCCTGGGGTGGTCAGGACAGAGCCAGGGGGGTTCATGATCCCTTTGTTCTCTACATAAGCTACTATGAAGAGGTCAGGGCTCCCAGGTGACCCTCCTCATCCTTGGATAACAGTCTTCAAACATCTCTAAAGGCAGAGGGACAGCCCCCTTCACCCTTGCCCTCTGTGGGCAGTCACCCCCTGTCACTCATGTCTGCTTTGCTTTTATAGTTTGTATAGCTCCCTGAGACACTGCATTTTTAAAATTGATTTTAGAAAAGGAGGAATGAAGAGAGAGAGAGAGAGAGAGAGAGAGAGAGAGAGAGAGAGAGAGAGAGAAACATTGATGTTAGAGAGATTCATCAATTGATTGCCTCCCGTGTGTGCCCCAAGACTTTGTGTGTGGAATGATGATCCAATCAACTGAGCCTCACAGGGCCCAGGCAATGCTGTGAGTATTTTAAGTCTTTGTCTCCTCTTGTTAGAATGGCAGATCCTCAAAGGCAGAACTCTGACATTTTTTTACAGCCTCCTCCTCTCCTGTGGGAGCAGTCTAGATAAGTGATGGTGAATGAATGAGTGAAGGCAGGTAGTTCTCAGACTGAATATCATTACTGCCAAGGTCACTTCTTCCTTCTGGATAAGATCTGTAGCCCCATCTGCATCCCCCTTCCCCAGTGTGGGAGCCAGGCCTGAGTCTCAGCAGAAATTAGTCAAAGCTGATAGTATTTATTTGGGGGGGGCCATCTAACTATCTTCCTCTTGATTCCTACCTCTTGGTGCATGCCAGCCCCACCTTGCTCAGAGTCCAGGTTCCAGTTCCTTAGCTGTCCTGTGATGGCCCCAGTTCACAGTGCCCAGCACCCTGGGCTGCTTCAGGGGCACCAAGCAAGCCTGGAGCATCTCACCAGCCTCATCTGACATCACCCCCAGGTGAAGGTGCTGGAGAAACTCTAGTCCTGGTGCACAGCTGGGCCAGCGGTCCCTGCCACCCCCACACTTGGCTGACTTCTTTGTACAGCTTGCTTGGGAAAAAGAATGCCATGCCAAGCAGAAGGCCAGAAACTAACAGAACTCAGTGTTCCCCTGTCCATTATCTCGCTATTTCAGCACATTATTTAGGGGTCAAAAACTGTAACCTTGTTTTAAACTCAGGTAAATGAGGCAAATCAGACACATGGATAGCAAGGAGCGAAGCTTCAAGTCCATATGTTCTTGACTCCACAGGCCAGTATCTGCCATGGAGCCAGGCTGACCTGAGGTGTCCTGAGGAGTAGGAAAGATCACCGATTGCATTTGTTTTGGTGCCTGTTTTGAGTATGACTTACGCTGTGAACATCTTGGAAGTTCCATTACTTTGAGATGTCAACCTGGCTGAAATGGCCTGGATGTCACCTCTAAGAATCTTGGAAAAAGGCCTGAGCCATGATGGAGGGCCCGACCTACCCATTATACAGATGAAGAAAGTGAGGCCCAAACTGTCCCAGGCAGTGTCCATTCTGGCCCCGGCTGGCCCTTAAATGATTGCACCAGGTTTCCATAAATAATGAGAATGATGGTTAGAACTCCAGCCTTCTACTTTCTATCTGTGTGCCAACGCCTCGACCCTGCTCCACCCTCAGTGCAGCAGAGGGAGATCAACCACCAGTCTTTCCCAATGTGGCCTTCCCAAGGTGGGATGTGGGACTCACTGATCAAATCCTGCACAGTCAGACATCTCCAGAATGTCAGAGGTGGCTAGTCCCCAAGGGAGCCAGGGACAGGGAACATGGGGGCTGGAGGAGGAGCTGGTGACAGGGGACACTTGCTGGAAAAAGAAGAGGGGCAACCTGAACACAACTGGGGTGCCCTTGAGGACCCGGATGGATTATACCTCAGAAAGGACCCTTCTTCCTTTTCTAAGGGCTGCCTCACCTTTGAAAAGAGAGCATTGAGGTATGGAATACGCCAGGCAAAAGTCTCACCACCCTGACCCCTTTAACTCTGCCAATGCTGCCACAAATCGGGCCACTCAGCAGCTGCCAGGGAAGGAGGTTTGCAGCCCTCCGCTGGAAATCAGCTCTTGGCCCTTTCTGCCTCATAAGCAGACCTGCCCACGTAGAATCCAGACATCGGAGTAGTTGATTTACACCTTTAATACCGTGAGCTCCATTTAGCCAGCCTGGAAAACACATTTTGTCATGGGAAGCTGGAGCTTTCCTTGTCCATCCTCCCCAGACATGCGCTTAGATGGCAGTGGCCACTGTGGTTTTTCGTGCTCCTTTTCTGAAAAGGTCTACTGTTCCGTCCCAGGCTGGGTCCCTCGGGGAGCAAGGGGTTCCGGGCCAGAAGCTGGGTGGGAAAGGTGAGGAATGCTGATTCAGATTTCCATTTTCCCCAAAGGCATTGTGATCACTCTCCCCCACCGTGGAAAAAATCACAGCACCCTAAACGTCTCAGCTGCATTAATGTATCCAAATGAATGCACTGTTTTCACACTTGCGAGTAAGCAGACTTAAATTATTCAGATCCTCTTACTCAATGTCAACTCCTTTGCAGAAAGCCAAATGAACTTCTTGCTACTTCTCTTGGGAGGGAAGTTCTTGATGGCAAAGTTGCTCTTTGTGGGGAGGGGAAGGGCCATTAAGATTTGTAGACTTCTTTGTCTCAAGTCATCCTTAATGATTTCCAGGGCAACAAACAGCAGAGTGGCACTACCCACCCTTTTTCATTTGCTCTTCATTCTTTTCTTAAGATTGGGTGCCCCTCTGTTCCCCCCCTCCCAAACACTCTGTTCCTCCAGACCAGCCTTTGTGTCCTCATGCTGTCGTTTTCTGGGCATGTGAGCACTTAGTCTGACGTTGCTGAGTTCACTGTTGTCAATGGAACGTGTTGGGGTGGGGAGGAAGGAAAGTTCCACTCACTGTCCCATCTTCATCACCAAGAGCAGTGTGTCTCAGCAAGGCTGGGCTTCTGAAGGTGACAGGTCACTGAAAGATGAAATGGAGTGGGGGGCCGGAGACCCGGATGCCAGGACACAGGCTTTATTGAAGAGAAGAGTTCCACTGCCAGTTGCCTTCCAGAGAAAGGGAGCGAGGGCTGGGGTTCATGCACCTTTTAAGAGGAGGAAAGAGAGGGGACTGGGCACACCCTGATTGGTGGTTTCATGTAAGGCCTATGATTAGGAACCTAGGGACTTAGACATGGGGGTTTAGGGTATTTGGCAGGTGTTGGTTGGTGGTTCAATGCTCTGGAATGTCTGGCTGCAGGTGGAGTTTACATCATTCTCCGTCCATCAGTTGGGGGAAGGGAGGATCTATCAGTCACTGGGTAGCAGGCCCCAGATTGACTCACTCTGTGCTCTTGCCTGGTCACCTTGGGAAACCAGCAAGGACTCATGGACTCTAGGACCTCCGGGGAGCCATGGGACCTTACAGAGAAAGGGGGCTGTGCAGTATCCCAGCGAGAGAGAGGAGTGGGCAGTTACGGGACCAGGACAGGGTGAGCCTAGAACTCGGAGATGGTCTGAGTAACGGGCCAGTCAGGTCACTGGTGCCTGTACCTTCCTGGGAGTCTAGCTCCGATGTCTTGAACCAGTTCTGAGGACGACAGATAGAACATAAAGGTGCTTCTGGTGTGGAGAATGGGTGAGACTAGCAGACCAGTCTTGCCAGGAGTGGAATCTTCAGTGATGACAGGACTATGGCAAGCAACTTGCTTTCCTGTGAAGAGCCTCTGAGCCTGTCAAAGGAAAGTGAGACTGCAAAGAAGCCACGGTGATGACCATGCTTTTCCCTCCTTCTCTGTTCCACCTCAGGACCCACAAGGAAACTGAGGCTGGGCGGAGTGCTCTTGCCCATATGTCACCTTGTGTGAGTGTTCTCTTCTTCTGTTCCTTTCTCTCTTCAGCTCTATTTCTTTGTTTCAAAATGTTTTTACTTATCTATTTATTTATTGATTTTAGAGAAAGAGAGGAAGGGAGAGAGATAGACAGAGGAACATCGATGAAGAGAAACATTGATCAGCTGCCTCCTGCACACCCCCTGCTGGGGATCGAGCCCTAAACCTGGGCATGTGCCCTGACAGGAAATCAAACCATGACCTCCTGGTTTGTGGATCGACATTCAACCCCTGAGCCACACCAGCTGGGCAACTCTATCTCCTATAAAGACACAACAGTCTCTTCTCTAGCAGGCTCCCTCTCTGTCACCCACCCCACCATCCCAATCGCAGTGACAAATGATGCTTACCGGAGCCCCTGCTCAAGGCTTCCTGCTCTTAATGAGAAAAGGGAGGGCAGCGCGAGCCAGGCCAGGACTGGGAAGTAGTGTCCTGCAGCCGCCTTCCCCCTCCCCCTTCCAGCCCCCCCTGCATCACACACGCCTTCTCAAGGCCACCAGCCCTGACCACCGGGGTTCTGCTGTTGACCAGACACAGATGCTCACCAGCCACCCTGCTGTGACTGCCAGTGGAGAGGGGAGGGGGCAGGCACCTGTGAAGCCGCAGGGGCAGCAGGAGGGAGAGCTGGGCTGTTCAGAGGAGTGGACCACGGAGAGAGGGGCCGAGAGGCAGGTGGAGGGAAAGGAGAAAGTGGGAGGAAAGAACAGGCGGAATGAGGCAGATGAGGGAATAGATAAGAAGAAAGGCAGAGGATGAAGTCAGGGAGTGAGCTGGGATGGGTGTCCACGCATGCATTACATGGAAAGGGTGGATCAAGAGGAGCAGCACAAACTCCAAAACACACCTGGGGGACAGGTTTCCCTGTTCAGCTGGCTGGAGAGGAAGCCTGCTTGCCCACAGCTCCCAGCTGATTGCACTCCAGTTCCTCTCTCCCAGCCTCAGAGAAACAAAGTGTCGTTGCCGTTTTGCTCTCACATGGGATTTGTCTCAGTAAAACAGCTTTGTCAGTAAGCGCCAGGAAGGAGGGGGCGGCAGGTCTGTCTGGGGGTGTGGACCCAGGGCTAGCTTCCCACACACTCTGCCTTCTTTGGGGAGAAAGGTGGATTCTGTTTCCCCGAGGACCGATGCCCCCTCACCCCCACTGTTTGCCTTGGTGTGAAAGGATGGGTTCTGTGGGTGGGGACCAGGGGGGTGGGTTAGGAGGGGGAGAAGCTGCCTGCGGTCTGCTCTGCATGCAGCACCAGTGGCCCGGTGCTGCGTGATTATCCGAGGGCGGGTGCCGGCTTCGTGAGCATCTGGGAAACCACTTTGCTGAGAAATGATCTCTTCCTCCCGCACAGTGGCAAGATGCTACCCCCGGAGTCTCCTCCCGACAGTGGTGATGGGGCTGCGGAGTGAGCAATAATGCACCCCCCTCCCCCCCCCCCCCGTCGTCTCCATTGAGCCGGTTATTTATACAAGCCTGCGCCCCAGTCAAAGTCATTTTTGTGTGTGTTTTTTAACTTTGCCGGCTGCTGCGGCTTTTGCAACGAAATAATTACTTTTGTGCCAAGTACTTAGGTAACAAGATAAACAAGAGGCGACATCAACGGAATGTGAATATGGAACCGTGTCTGAAGGGAAAGCGGCCCGGGGAGAGCCGGCCTGGCATGGCTTCTGCAGGAGGTCAATCCCCGGGGCCCAGAGAGTGTCCTCAGCTGCCCTCAGTGGGCCTGGGACTCCGCCAGGAGGGCTTCTGCCCAGATTTCCCTCAGGACGCCTCTGGGTTGATGGCCGGGGTGGGTGGGTGGTGTCAAGGATCAGGATTCACTTCTATGGACAAGGGCATGCGCAGACCCCATGCGGGGGGAGACGGGGGTGAGGAAGCTGTGTTGGGTCCCAGCGTGGACGCTCATTCTCTGAGTGACCCTGAGCAAGTCATTTCTCTTCTTTGTGCTCCAGAGACTCATTTCCAACCTGAGGGATGGAGCGGGTGAGCTCATGGATTCCCCCAAGTCTATGTCCTTCCTACCAAACATTTCCACGTTGGAATAGACTTTGGAAGCCATGGGTGAGGAGCTAGGAAATGTGGACTCTATATCTCTCGTCTGACCTGTATCCGGCCAGGCAGCTGTCATTTGATAATGCCATCTGGAGCAGGCTGCATAGCTGACAATATCCCCAAAATATATACCTACCCAGAATCTCCTTTGAATGTGAAAATGTCTTTTGGGTCTTGGCAGGTTACAGTAAGTTAAGGATCTGAAGACGAGGCGGTCCTGGATTGGGGTGCACCCTGCATGTAATGACAAGTCTTGATAAGAGAAGGGAAGGGGGAACTGACCCAGACACAGAGGAGGAGGTCATGTGAAGGCAGAGGTTGAGGCTGGAGTTAGGCTGCCACTCACCAGGAAACACGGGGAGCCCCCAGAAGCTGGGCGAATCCAGGAAGGCTCTTCTCTGAGCCTTCAGAGGGAGGGGGGCCCTGCTCACACCCCGATTTCTGAGGCCCATCCTCCAGAGCTTGGAGAGAGCAGATTTTTGTTGTTTTAAGCACCCAATTTGTGGTCATTTATCCCAGCAGCTAAGGAAGACTAATATACCATCCATAAGCCTGAAATGAAGACCCATCTTCCCAGTGTGGTCTCCTCTCTCGTGCATTTTAGAAGATGAAATCTGTTCATGTGGGGGTAATAAGGAAAAAATAAAGGTGATCTGAGGCAGGAGAACAGGTGGCCTCACCTAGCCAGTGGCCGCCTTAGTAGAGGCGCTCAAGGGCTGTGTCACAGAGGGGCTCCAGCTGCGGTCAGGGGGTTTCTATGCTCTGAGACCTGGATTCCAACCCTCTCACTGTTGTCAGGTAGTGGCTTGACCTGGGACTGGTCACTTCATCTTTCTGGACCTCAAGTTCTTTTTTTGTCTTTTTAAAAAATATATCTTATTGATTTTTTACAGAGAGGAAGGGAGAGGGATATAAAGCTAGAAACATCGATGAGAGAGAAACATTGACCAGTTGCCTCCTGCACACCCACCACTGGGGATGTGCCCACAACCAATGTACATGCCCATGACTGGAATCGAACCCGGGACCCCTCAGTCTGCAGGCCGACGCTCTATCCATTGAGCCAAATGGGTTTTGGCATCAAATTCTTTCTTAATTTTTTTGTTTTTATTTACTTGTTTTTAATGTATTTAATTGATTTTTTTTTCAGAGAGGAAGGAAGAGGGATTGAGAGTTAGAAACATCAATGAGAGAGAAACATTGATTAGCTGCCTTCTGAATGCCCCCTACTGGGGATGTGCCCGCAATCAAGGTACATGGCCTTGACCGGAATTGAACCTGGGATCCTTCACTCCACAGGCCAATGCTCTATCCACTGAGCCAAACTGGTTAGGACTGGACCTCAAGTTCTTTACATGTAAAGTGGGAGCCTTGGTCAGTGGCTCTGGTATCCATTATAGTATCTAATCTGCAATGCCTCATAATTATCCTAAAGTGACATCCAAAAGCAATACCATCTCGATGATATAACCTATTTGTATTTCTAATTAAACAAATAATTATGCATTAACAGTGACCTAAAGGAGGGATAAAGGAAAATAATTTTTAATAAAATAAGTTTATTTCAATATGGAAGTGATTGGCCTGCCTATACTGGAAAATACTCTCAGGCAGTACCTGAAGGTTTCCCCTGGGTATCAGGTCCCAGGGAAGGCAGGACTGAGCCAGGTGGGCCGCTTTGCTAACTCCAGCAGCATACAGAGCATTCCATCAGTGACATGATTTTCTAAAATGGTGAACAAGGCTTGGAGAACTACATAACACAATCTTTCTTCGATTTACAAGGAACTTGCCTTTCTGGAAAAACACAGTATATATTAAAACCATATTTTAAAACATAATATGTTTTATGTCATAAAATGCAGTTACATTCTGGGCCTGAATCATTATAAGCAAGCTTTTCACCTACATGGGTGCCCTGCAGGACATTCAGAAGTCATTCAGGCAGCACAGCCGGCCTAGGAAGGAAGACCTCCCACACTGCAGATGTCTTACATTCCAGCTCTCTGCCCTGAATGCCAGCACTCTCCCCACACCCCCAACCCAGTTCAGCCTCATTGCAATGAGTAAAAAATGCCTCCTCAGATCTCCAAAGTTCCCCCAAGGGGGCACCAATACCCTTTAGGACCAGGGGACTCACTATTCCCTAAGGCCTTACTCAGCCATATACTGGGCCCCAAGTGAGCTCACTGTTTCTGGATCATTACAAATGATACCAATGATTGAAGTGTCAATCAACAAACATTCATTGAAATACAGCTTTTGCTCTGCACTGAGCTGAAGCTAGAGTAGACGTAAGATATGTATTTGCCCTAGGAGGGCTTGGCATTCTCCTGGGACCAAGCTCCCCTTCCTCTCTCCCTCCCTTTCCCTTACTCCCTCCTTTTTCTTTTCTTCCTTTCATAGTTCATTCCTTTCCTATCTCTAACGCCAGTAGGGACCCACTGTTAAAGTTATAATTGTGTGAAGTGTATTTAACGTAGTTATAATTATGTGAAGTGTTTGACATTTAGTATTTAATACTTGATTTATCAATACCTGATTTATTAAGAATGAATAGTAACTATGTGAATGCCCTACTGTGATGTGTGCTTAGCATAACTGATTCTATTTTGTTAAAGTTAAGAGTGAATATTATAGTTTGAAATGGAATATACTAGCCTGTAACTATGTGAACACCCTAACAGGTGCTAATCTTTAAAGTTGTAAACACCCTAACATGTGTTAATCTCTAAAGTTGTAAACAAGTAGCAATGTGTCAGAGCATAAGATAATGCTGCCTGTGAGACCCCCAATATGACACACTGAAGAAAACATCATGACTCAGCAAGAAATGGCCATAAAAGAAGAGGACTTGGAGGCACCGGTCAGAGGCACCTGATGCTCCTCCACTGATGGTGACTTTCCGCTCCCTTCCTGTTCCTGTTTGAAATACTGCATGAAGCTCTGCCCGAGTGCGCTGTTACTCTGCCTGTGAGCCAAACTTCCGAGGCCTCAATTGTGACCGAAGCACTGCTGGCATCGTTCCTGTCCCCAGTGTGCGTCTGTCGACCCGGATCTCCAGGTGACCTGCCTAGGCTTCTGGAAACCACCAGACTCTGGTAAATAAACCTTGTGATTCATGCATCTTAAATGTTTGTCTCTTGTTTTTAGTTTATGCTGGGTCAAACTTAGTAAGAACTGTGGGAAATCCTTGAAAGTCCAGTTTCTGGCTGAGGAACCCCAGTCACCTGTGCATACGTTCCCACCTGAGGGTGAGTTGGAACACCCACACCAGACTGGTTAAATAAGAAGGGCCAGGGATTGGGTGCAGGTCCAGATTCCTTGCCAGGGCTGCTCACAGAGATCCCAGTTCAGAAGGTCTGGGCTTTCACACAGAAGCTCCTCCCAGATAGGACAGGACACGATATTCATGGGCATCTCTGTCAGCTAATTTTAGAGGCCGTTTTGGAGTCTTGTACCTGGAGAATCATTTCAACTAGATCATCTCCCTAAACATGTACACATTAATCATCTGGGGAAATATCAAAAGATGCAGCTTGGACACTGAGAGGAACAGAAAACTGTTCTCTGGGAATGGACATCGGGCTGGATTTGGGACCAGTGGGCCTCACTCGAGTTGAGCCCACCAGCTCTCAGCAGCCCAATCTCACACACAGGGCTGCTGGTTTACGTCAGCTCACAACAGTTCTGTGGCATTTAATAAGCCACAAAGATTAGCTGCAGAAGTGACTTGTACGTGATAGTGATTAATAACAAAAAGCAAGCATCCAACCCAGCCACGTCTATGAATTGGGGGTGGGGGTAGGGGGAATATGTGGACACATTTTTAATCAGGAGAAAGAGATAATAGGCAACTTAGGGGGGATGCAGCTGGCCTTGGGGTTGCAATTTTGTAGTGATTCCTGGTCCAATGGCAGAGCTGAAGATCTGGGTGGAGAAAGGAGACTGGAGCAGGAGAAAATGTGTTTGAGTCTGGCCCACCTGGGCATGCCTACCAGCCATGCCCTTCGCCAGGGCCTGGGAGCTCAGGCAAGTTGTTTAACCTCCTTCATAAACTAAGGATAACGATGTCTATGCTGCAAGACTGCTAGGTGACAGCTGGGATAATAAACACAGTGCAGGAGTCTGGTTATGGTTCTGGCAAGTTGCAAATGTCCTATGAATTTTCATTCTGTCATTCCACCAACCTCATTAGCACAAAGCAGAGGAGCGGGAGGGACAGCCCCAAGCCAGGATAGCCCAGACCCGGGCGGCTGGATGGATATCTGCCAGGAGCCCGAGAAGAGGGAGGGTTCTGAGACTGACCTTGGCCTGGCCTGGATTCTCACAGTGTGGACCTAGAGTACAGGCTGGCAAAGCCAGGCCTCCAGGTAGAGAAAACTGTTCCCTAGTCAAGGCTTCCCCGAGTCTCCACTGTGGGAAGGAAGCTGGGAAGAATGTGAGTGGTGTCTTGTAAGGCTCCTTACACCTTCAGAGCCCCTGAGGTCATCACTTTTAAGTTACCAACTTGACCCTGGTTTACCCTAAAGCAGAGAGCCCCTCTGAATCCTCTTTGAACAGATAATGGAGCTAGAGAGTGCCTTAAGCTCACCCCAGACGAGGCTGTCCAAGAACAAAGGAATTTGGATCAGCAGCCTACATTGATCAACCTGCAAGTGCTTATTGAGTTTCTTCTAGGTGCTTTATCTTCCTAAGAGCAAAGCTGATCATGTCACTGATTCCCCATCACCTATCAGATACTGTCTGAGATTCCTTAGTGTGGCTGACAGGTCCCTTCCATCCGACCACACTCCCACCTGCCAACCTTTCAAATATTGGTCTCCAAATGGGCACTCAAGTGCCACATGCCAACATGCCTCACTGCACCATGACACAAGACTTCTCATCACATGCTTTCTCATGACTCTGCCTCTAGGGACATGCTTTTTCTCCCATTTAGCTCCTGCTCTTCCTTTTTGTCATCAGGCAGACCTAAGTCAAACATTGCCTGTGTCACACCTGCCTCATCAACCATCAGCAGAGCTGGCCCCCTCGCAACCCGAGATAATTAATCATTCCTCATTCTTTCTTAGCTCTCTTCCTGTCACTCCGATTAAATACATGCACATTGGATTGCCACGCTCTATCCGCCTGTCTCGGCATCTCCTATCTCCCAGGTCTTTGTCTTCCAGTGCCGTAATTCTGCATTGCTCAGATCTGCCTCCAGGTTTATGATTCAGCATGATCTTCTATGTATACTATTTTCTAATTATTATGTTTTTAATTTCTAGAATTCTTTATTTTACCAAACCTGATTATATGTCAATCATACTTACTAACCTCACTTTTACTTCTTTAAACATGTCCTATTAGCACTCAGGCTGCTGTAACAAAATATCACCGACTGGGTGGTTTAAACATCAGGAACTTTTTTGTTCAGTGTTAGAGGGTGGAAGTCTGAGACCCAGGTGCCAGCTGCTTTGGTTTCTCCTAAGGCCTCTCTCTTTGGCTTGCAGTTGGCTGACTTCCTGCCTAGGCCTCCCATGGCCTGTCCTCTGCATCCATATTTCCTCTCCTTTGAAGACACCAGTGAGAGTGGATTAGGACCCACCCTCCTGACCTCTTCTCATCCTACAAGTTTAAAGACCAAATCTCTAAATACAGTTGGATTGTATTGGAGATTAGGATTTTCAACATATGAATTCCGGGGGTGGGGCATAGTTTAGCACGTAACATGTCAACTGTATTTATTTTGTACTTTGTTTTTTACAGTGCTGGTCTGATTCTATGGTTTGAATGTTTCTGCTGGCTCTTGCTCTTGTCGTCTAAAATGAGTGGCTTCTTGCTGGGAGCACATATACTCTGGCACTTACATGTAGGGGTTCTTTGAAGCCCATGTTTAATGGATGTTCCTACAGAAAGTTGCCTTTGCATTTGGCAGGCACATAGGAGCCCTTCTAACTTATGGCCATTTATAACAAAACATTGAGTCCTGGCGGGGGTAGCTCTGTTGGTTAGAGCATCCTCCCAATATGCCAAGGTGGCAGGTTTGATCCTTGGTCAGGGCACATACAAGAATCAATCAATGAATGCATAAATAAGTGGAACAATAAATTAATCTCTCTCTCTCTCTCTCTCTCTCTCTCTCTCTCTCAAAAAATAAAATAAACTTAGAGATTGCATTCTGGGTTGTTTGGAGTGGTAATGGAGGTTGTGTGAGTTCCGCCCTTACCTCGTTAGAGGGTGGGTTTGTAGTGAGATATCCTCTGAGGACACTTAATTTTTTATTTCACCCAGATACAAGGCCAAGAAAGCCCCAAATCACCACCATTGTTTCTTCCTGGATGATTATGTTTTGAAGCATACCTTCCATGATTGATTGACTCTATCCATGACCTCAGTTCTTCACCCTTCCTGTGTGAGTCTCCTGGGACTGCAGCAACAAATTACCACCAACTTGGTGACTGAAAAAAAAACACAGAAATATATATTCCCTCATGGTTCTGGGAGCCAGGAGTCTGAAACTAAGGTGTTGGCAGAGCCATGTTCCTCCAAAGGTTCCAGAAAGGATCCTTCTTTGCCTCTTCCAGTTTCTGGTGCTTCTTGCTGTCCTTGGCTGGTGGCCACATTTCTCTAAACTTTGCCTCCATCTTCACATGGCCCATGGCCTTCTTCCATGTGTGTCTGTTTCCCTCCATCTTCTTATAAGGATGCAAGTCATTTGATCTAAACCCTCTTTTTCCAAATTCAAGTACAACCAGCTAAGGGTCACCTTGAGATCCTTAGCTGGTTGTACTGCAAAAATCTTGTTTCCAAATAAGATATCCTGAGATTTCAGGTGGACATGAATTTGGGGGGAACACCCTTCAACCCACTATATCTCCACTTATACATACCTTATGCCCTGTCACTTTGTAGTGACCTGCTTTTGACTCATCCTAGCCACGTGACTTACTTTAAACAATGGGACTTACTCATTATTTCACAAGCGGAGACTTAAATATCTACAAGGGCATTTCTACTTCTTGCACTCTGCCACTGTCAGGAGAGGGCTGCACCCCTGGTCCCAAGAAGAGAGTGAGAGAATCATGGAGTTGGGCAAAGTCACCCCAGTCTCCTAGTCTAATAGGATCCCAGTGGACAGCAGATGATTTGCACACAGCTAGGGCTCAGCCCAAATTAGCATGACTGCCTGGTGCCAGGCCAGATGTGTGGGGAAGAATCAATGCTTCTGTGTGCCACTGAAGACTTGTGGCTGTTTCTCACACACGTGGTAACCCTCCAGGTGGGTCTCATTCCTGGGGTCTAGGCTTTCCAATGAGGTCTCCTTTTTGCCCTCCACACCACCCTAGGCTTTGTCTCCTGTCCTTCATACTCCATGAAAGCAAGAATCTACAGAAGACCACTCCAGGGCACACCTACCTTCATGGAGTCACACTTTCTTATCAACTCTGAACTTCCAAGGAATTCCCTTATTTTCCTGACAACACAAAATGTAAAGTTCTAGGCATGCAGTGGCAAGAGGAGGTTGGGAAACATGGAACTTGCCCTTATAATTGCTCATCTGATTATGTCAACCTCCCCACCAAACTGTGGTCTTCCAAATAGGAGAGACACTATAAAGTGCTTTGCACTACTGTATTTCCCTGAAAGCCCTCCTCTGGGGCAAACCATTAGCCCCTCACAGAGATAGGATAGTACCCATGGATCAGGCAGGGGGACCCTCTCTGACATGTGTTAGAAATATCACCTGCTTTTGGGAACACACACGGAGTGTCCTCTTTTGGGACCCCCTTCATCAATTCCATAGCCAGAAATGCTTGGCACCTTGGGCCACTGGGGCACAGCCCAAGGGACACATCACTGAAACAGCCTGTTTCATTCCTCATCAGCCAAGTCTATAACCATGATTATTACCTGCCACCACTTCAGAGAGGACCCTTTTCTATTTCAGTTCACAGCACATATTTTCTTCCTTGAACAGGTTTAGTATCTTCATAGCATAGGCACTGGTGTCTTTTCATGCATAAATCTTCTG
Organism: Vespertilio murinus; assembly: GCA_963924515.1. Classification (NCBI taxonomy): domain Eukaryota; kingdom Metazoa; phylum Chordata; class Mammalia; order Chiroptera; family Vespertilionidae; genus Vespertilio; species Vespertilio murinus. Next base: position 92,363,640 of record OZ004708.1, read on the forward strand.
TAAGTACCACCTGGCTGGGTTCAGTGTGAAAACTACAGGAGGTGATAAGCCCCCTTTTTCAGTTTAAGACCATTTTCTGCACTTTCCTCCTCCTACTTGGCCACCTGAGTCCTCCCTCACCTCTGTTGCAATGGCTCCTGGGAAGTACACCAGTGATAAACTTGGAAGCAGGTTACTCAGCAAACCCATATGCCCAATGCATTTATGCTGGGACTCACTGTTGCTGCGTGTTTGCAGCTTTTCCCCAAGGGCTTTCATCGGACATATTCCTGTGGGTCCCACAGGGCTCAGTTCTCTTTTGGTTAGTAGAAGGCAATATCATATTCAAAACTTAGGTCAGGAGGCTTGCAGGGCCCAGCATCCTTTTTACCTCCAATTTAATAAATAAGCACTGAGTGAAGGATGAAGTGGTGGGTTATGTGCCTGAGAACAGACCTGAAACCTAATATGTAGAAAAAGGAAGGAGGGAAGAAGTGAAAATTCAAGGCAAGGGTGAACTCTGATCATATTGCTGACTTGTTAGGGTTTTCAGGGTAACAACAGTAGAGTGGTTACTTGGGAAGACTTAGTATTTCAAATCCATCTTTCCCAGCATGGACTGTACCACTCTGTGCTTGTCCTTCTGAAAAAGCAGAGGTGGCAAGTTTACCACTTCAGAAAATGGTCAGTCAGGTCTGATCAGTGGATGATGGTTTAGTTTTAAATGACATGTTTCTTTCACCTCACTTGAAAAAAAAATGCATTCAATAGACTGATATTTATAACCAGAATCCAAAATGATTTACTTATGTCAACATGAACAATCAAATTTCAGGGGGCAGACTGAGATTTTTATTAATTTATGATCAGAAATATAATTTTTAAAGAAACTGCCTCCATCAGTGGATTACCATGTGGGTCCAAGTCAAAATAATAATAATAACAACAACAACAACAACAACAACAACAACAACAATAAAATGTTTTCTTGAGAGCTTGAAACCAGAGAAAAGGAAGTCAGGGAATGATGCATTCAATGGCATTAGGTGACCACAATCTAACCCTCTGCGTCTCCACAGGGTTGACCTGGCATACAGGTAGGAACACGGAGGTCTGCTGACTGCAGCTCTTGGAATCTCTTACGTATTGGACAGTCCTGCCATTGTGATGGGAAACTTTTGGGCGAGACTCTTCTGCTCTATTGGTTGGACTGGTGGTGCCACCTCTTAATTTTGGGGAATCCATTTTCTTTTCTTCACAGCTGACTAATTCTCTTCATTTCAACAAACTCTTCCTTTAGTCTTGTACATGCATTTTATAGAATTATAACACTCATTAAACTATCATCATTCTTAAGTCTAACACTATCTTTTTATAACCCTTTGCCACCATTCGTCCAGGTTCTAGCTCCGAATGGAAGCACAGAAGAGCTCCATGCCCTACCCAACTGGACAGCTCCTTCTGTAATCTGAGGTTCAGTATTACACAGGTTGTTATGTACAGTTTCTTAAGTTGTACACTGAACAAAGGAATATGGTTGTAGGGAATAACATGGGTGAGAAGCCTGGTACGGAATTGCCCCTCTCTGTGGAGGGGTGCATTTCTCTTCTTTGCAGAAGGCTCCATATGAACTAGCAATGGTGTTCCAATTTCAACATTCTTGGGCCCAACAAGTGTTTCTGGGTGTTTATGACATTCTGAACTCTCTCTGTAATATTCCTTGTGGGAGCCCCTTCCACCATGTCCCGCGTGGTTCAGGGTTCCGTTCCTGGAGAAGGCCGCACACAAAATGAAGAGAGGCTAGAAAAAAGAGTTAATTTGGGAAATGGGGGGGCCAGGCAGGAGTTCACCTCCAAGGGGAGGACTATCACTGCGCTGGCCTTGCTATCCCTTTTACTGAGGCTAGGGGAAACACACATATCCTTTTGACAGCAAATTCCAATAATAAACAATCAGCGAGAATTTACATATGATTAACAGGTGGAGGTTGCTTTAACTACCTGAAGTCTCAACTAAACAATTAGCTCTGACCATTCAGAGCAATTAAGGTTGACCAGCCTTCAGGACTCCCTTTTCACATTTCTCTATTAGTGACAATGTTTGGTTTCTGGCAATTCCTCTCTAAATATATTCAAATTTATCAATGTCCTACATCAGCAATTTTCAACTAGTGTGCTGGAAGAATTTTTAAAACATGTAGCACCTGGCTGACAATTTAGTCAGGGGCACTGACCTTTTTTCCCTTAGATTGTCAACAGCCAACACAATAGCCATTCGGTGTGCTAAATACAAATTTTACCTATTTTTTTTGTCAGATTGGCAAAAATATACTTTTTAGTGTGCCACAGAATTTTAGCAATTAGTTTACATGTGCCATGAGATGAAAAAGATTGAAAAGCACTGTTCTATATAAATGTGACAACCAGAATTGGCTAAAATTTACTGGAAGTAATGAGCTACCTACATTCTATTGATTCTTAAGTTACTGTTCACATGCTAAAAGGTATGCTCAATTTTTTTTAGCAGCCTTATCTCACTGTTGTCTGTGCTAAGCTTGTTGTTCACAAAAGCCTCAGGATGTTTTCCCTTTGAGAAGTGCTGGTGACATCAAATCTTCTAAATCTTGTGCAAAATAGGGGCCATATATAAATGTGTGTTAAAACTCAACATGTGATTGTAGCCATCACTGTTGCTGATTGAGGTCTTTGCGCGTAGCATGAGTCTGCCAGTGTGCTGTGTGCTCTCCTGCCTGGCCTCATTCACCAGGTTGATAACCTGCTTCCTACAGCTTTAAAGAAAGCAGGGCAGCAAAGGGGAGAAAGAAAAAGCAACTAATACTCTTGGTGTACCTTTTATGTCTCAGGCACTATACTCTTACACACATCATCTTCCTTCATGTTTATAATAATCCATGCAGATATGCAATAGCATTATTTTTAAGCTTCAAGATAATTAAGTTGTCCAAGGTTGTATAAATAATGAGTTGCAAAGCCAACGTTCAAACCCAGTCCCATTTAATTTTAAATGCTAAGATTTTCAGCTAAAATATGAGGCCTCGGGAGTCATTCTGCAGAATGTCTCTCTGGTGAAGGCCAAGGAGAGAACTCCCTGGCTTCACCTTAGCATCCTTGGTCAGGGGGTGGTGAACGTCACTAAGGTCTGGGGAATTGTAGATCTCCCTTGGGAGTCCCAGGCTAGTTTCCTGTAACAGAGATGCTAACCAGCTCAGGGAAAATGGTGGGTTCCCAAACTTCAGAGCCTATTCCCTAGGGTTTGCCGATGTTGGTATATCCTCCTCTTGTTGATTTTGAGCACAACTCTGTTCTTCTTTTCTTTATAAATGCTACAGTTGAACTCACACCCAATTTATTTGTGTTCTCTCTCTGAGGGACTCAGCCAGAGGAAGCTGTGAAAATAACTGGGATTTTTTTTCCTGACACCATCTTTTTTGAGCAATTCAGAATAAAGTAGAATATTTGAGTAGAGATTCTAAAAATCCACTTAATCCAATTCTATCATTTTAGTTAACCCAAGAGTTGAAGCAACTTTCCTAAGACAGAAGAGGCTTGACCCTCAACCTGCAGTCAGGTAAACTTTCCATCACACCACACTGCCTCTCTTACTATTTCACAGGCACAGAGTGAGTTTTCTAGACCAGGTCATCAATAGGAACCCCCCTGCAGCTGCTAGTGATCCCTGGCACATGGTGCCTGGTCTAGCTTTGGCTGTCATTCTAGAAGACTTGGACACCCCCGCCTTCATCCAAGCTGGCCTCACTGCTGCCCTCCTCTTTGTACTGTGGTCATCTGTCCCTTTTTCTTACCTGGCCCTTGTGCAGTATTCCACGCATGACAGCAGTCAATAGCCTCCTTATTAATTAAATGACACTTCATAAAAGCATTTCTCCAGAGGATCTGAGAAAGCCATCTTTGGCTAGCTATAAAGTTTTCAGTAATCATTTAAGAAAAAAAATGTTATTCATCATCTTTATGGCAGTTCACGACCGCTGTATTCTCCCCAAGAGTTCAATCCATCAAGCTCCTCAAAGCAAGGACGGGCTAACAAGGTCCCTGTCATTTTGGGTGAAATATATAGGTATCACCAGAGGGCCCTGACTCCCACCAGGAACAGAGGTGTAGCCACCTCCTATTCCAGCATGCTTCAGCCAGTTAGATGGTCTCATCTTGCTTTCCATCTTCATTGGCAGAATAGGGGTGGGTGCAAGGAATCCTTTACTTCCCTCCTCTCATTAGGATGGTTTTATGTGGGTGACATGTCAGAGGCTATGAACCCAACTTTTTATGTCTAAGCTACTCATGAGAAAATGGTTACAGGCTCTTGGGGGACTTCTAGTTCTTTCCTTTACATTCTATATTAACAGCAATAACAACTAGCTGTATAGTATTTTGCAAAGTGATTTCACTTATGTTATCTCACCTGTTCCTCACCTATAATAGACAGGGAAGAAGTTATTATCACTCTTATTTCACAGAGAAGGAAAATGAGGCACCCCTATAGTCACTTGGATTAAAGTGGCATTGTAGGATTTGAACCAGAATCCATCATTCAATTTTATGCATCTTGAATGATTGAATCACCAAGCCTTGTTTCTCTCTTCTATGTGGAGTTCAAGTTGTTTGTGTAGTCCTTTTTGTCTGCCTGTATCAGACAAAAGATTAAACATCACCCTTTAAAATAAAGGCTCAGGAGTAAGACAAGATGCCGTGTTCAGATTTTTCAGTCAACTCAGCATGGTCAGGCGCCTCCTTGTTCTAGCTATATGGAGTGTGGGGATGGCAGTCAGCTCACTGTTCTGAGCACCAGGGCTCCTGTGAACAGTCCTGAGCCTTTCTCTGATCACAGGGCTTGGGGAAAACTGACTCAAGTCACTGTCTTAGGGGCAGCCTTTCTGCTTGTTTCTCTAGCCATTGAGAAGACTGGAGTAGATCGTGTGTGTGTGTGTGTGTGTGTGTGTGTGTGTGTGTGTGTATGAGAAGTCAACAGGAACACATCCAGATTCTATTTACATTCATTGTGTGCACTGCATCAAGTACTTCCAAGTGGGTTATTTTATTCTAATCCTTCACAGAGGATAATACTGTCTGTATTTTTAAGATGAAGAACTGAAGCTCAGAGAGGCTAAGTGACTTGGCATTTAGTGATCTGTCTCCTTTTCCCTGCCCACACTATAGGTGATGTACTTATGGGCCACCCCACTTCTTCCATGTTTGCTTTACCCACTGGCCAACCACCCGTGAGCAGTAGCCTCATTCTACTCTCACCACCATGGACTCCAAACCTGGCCCTGGTATGGGCCAGAAAGGCGAGTAACACTCACCCAGGTGGGAGGAAAGCTGCTCCCCTGTCCTGAGTGAGAGTTTGCTTTCCCTTCTGTGGACTGGGCTGGGAGATGGGAGTGGAAGTCTCCTGACTGAGGAGCAGTGGTTTTCTCTCTTCTGATGCTGTTTTGTTTTGACATGCTGAGCCTTTCCAAGTGATTCACCTGCCACCCCAGGGCTGAGAGCCAGTGTTGGAGTTTCTGTAATGGAAATGGCCCATGCAGGGAGGAGGGGAGACACGGTAAGTCATAAGAGCAGGTGTTTGTTCAGAATGATAGTGAGTCTAATATGTCCTCTGCACATCCTCAGGGGGCAGGAGTGGGGGTATGGAGAGGGAGAAAGAAATAAAAGAAAAGAGGGGGAAAAGGCAGAGGGAAGGAGAAAGCTAAAAGACTCAAGTGAACTAAGGAAAAGCAAAGGAGAAAGGAAAAGTGAGGGACGAGAAATCACATGAGGGAATACATAGTTTTTTTCAGCTGCCCCCTTCTATACCCCAGCACCCTGCCTCCCACTTCCTGAAGGCGGCCAATATTTGTCACTATAGCAGATTCACAGCCACATGGATGCCTGTCACTTCACTCTATTGAGCAATCTTGAAGAACTATAAGGTCTTCCCTCTTAGTTTAGTTGGGATGGGTAAGGCTCTTAAGGGAAGATAGATAGATGATAGGTAGATAGATAGATAGATAAATAGATAGATAGATAGATAGATAGATAGATAGATAGATAGATAGATAAGGTGATAGATAGGTGATAGATACTCAATACCTACAGATACATAAAAATGTGTGAGTTTGTGGGGTCCTTATTTGAATTAAACCAAAGACACAAGAATGAGGGCTACATAAAGCTTGTGTTTGGAAATCCCTAAGATCTTCCTTTCCTTATTTTGTATTTCACTTTCTTGTTTGCACATTCTCTTTTTCTAGGCGAGAGAAACATTTTTAACATTTAACATTTTTAAGTGCTTGCCATTTGAAATCATTTATTTCTTTAACTTATAAGTGACATACTAATTCAAACAGCTAAGACATGGAAAAAGAAATGCATTGGTTCTTCAAGCAAACCTTAAAAAGGTAGGAGGCATGGCAGCCCCAAGGGTTGGTGGACCCACAGATGAAGCAGCAGCTGGGCCAACCCTCTGGCTCTGCACCTGTCCTCTCACCTCATCCAGATTGGGGCACATTTCCCAGGATCCTTTGCATGGAAGGGCAGTCACATGAAGTTTTGGAGGCCTGGGTTTAGAGCTGACAATCAAAGGGGAAAAGGACAGATTGTGAGTCCCAGTTTGAGAGGGGGAAAAATCTCAGGGAAGGACTCTGGATGGTCTTGTGTGGATCACATCTTCATCCTGGACCAATCATGAGACCAAAAGGATGGACCAAGTGGCTTGCAAAGACTGCTCCCCTGCCCCAGGCTGCAACCCAGGGTGTGGGGTATTATAATTGGCAGAATTTAGGGAGATAATAATGAGGGGGAAAGGATTTGTGCCCAAGAGGAATTGGGGGTATCATTGCCCAGAAAAAGGGAGGGCATGAGCCACACACACAAGAAACAACAGATGTTCACTGTGGTGTAAAGCATTCTTTGCTTCATGTAATCCTCAGGTCAACATGAGTAATTAGTAAGATTGGTGAGGCAGGTGTGTATTTAACACTGATGCCAGCACTGGTATAGGCCCTGGCTCATAGTAGGTACTCAAATATTTACTGAGCCAGGGACATGCTCTCATTCAGACCGATCTATAAGGCCTACCTGGCAGAGTGAAGTAATCTGTACAGAGAAGGGATTGGGCCTCAGGTTGGCCTGGCATCCTACCATGTTTCTTCACAAGGAGTTGCTCCTCCTGTCCAGTTGCAATGTACTCTCTGCCTGTGACAGGCTTGTACTCTCCTGTTGGAGCAGACATCACACAGGGCCTGCTCAGAAGGGCCCTTTCTGCTCTCCAAGTAGATAAGGGAGAAAGGTGCTGCAGGTGGACCAACTTGGGTGTGAGGGGGCCTGGCAGGCAACAGAAGACCAGAAGAGACACAGACCCAGTGCCAGGAGTTTCGCCCTGCTTCTGTGGCTAATCCCCTGAGCAGGAACCAGGCCGGCCAGCATCTAGCACATTCACAGGATTTAGAAGTAGCTCAGGTTACTGTCAGGACCCAAGTGAGGCTAGGAGGGAGATGGGGCAGTCTGTGACAGCCTGGGACATCAGGCTGATGGAGACATGTTTGTGTAAAGGAGTTATTTCAGAACCTGGTTTCAGCCACATGAATAGAACCCAGTGCTAGCAACCGGGCCCTGGACAAGCCAGTTGGGGTCCAGGGAGGACTGGCCAGCACCAGCAAGAAGCTCCCATGCTGGGAAAGAATGCTGCATGAGCCGAAACTGGTTTGGCTGAATGGTTAGAGCTTTGGCCTGTGGACTGAAAGGTCCTGGGTTCGATTCCAGTCAAGGGCATGTACCTTAGTTGCGAGCACATCCCCAGTAGGGGGTGTGCAAGACGCAGCTGATTGATGATTCTCTATCATTGATGTTTCTAACTCTCTATCCCTCTCTCTTCCTTTCTGTAAAAAATCAATAAGATATATTTTTTAAAAAAGGATGCTGCGTGAGTCTGGGTAGTGGTGAATTGGTGGTGGGTGGGGGCCCAGATTCTCAGAGTGGAAAAGTAAAGCAGGCTCCCTGTGGGACTCTCACACAAGCACAGCAGCTCCCACTGGGCAGGTTGGAAAAGGATGAGGCTGGCAGGAGAGAGCAGAAGAGAGAGTCAAATAATTGGAGTCAAAGGAAGCAAGAAACTCCATACTGTTCATATAGTGGGGCAGTTCCAGAAAATTCTGCATCTGGCCAAGCCACTGAAAAACTATTTCTTTTTCTCCTGCTCAGCTTCAACGGCTGAGATGACCCCCCTCCCCAGTTTCTCATATACACACTGCCTTTCTTGTCCCAAAGTCATAAACTGCAATTGACCTACAGCTGGGTGTTATACCCTTCTCAATACCCAGCCAGACCTGAGCCCCTGACTCCAGGTCCTGGGCTACCTGGCAGTGGTGAGCGGTCCCCCTCAGGTCACACTCCAGGACGATTGTCCCCAGGGCCCTTTGCAGGAAGGTGCCTGAAGGGACATGGAACTGTGGAGTGTCTAAGGCCAGCTTTGAAAAATAGAATTAAAAAAGTAACTGAAACATTAGTATTAGCCTCCTGTTTCTCCATGAAACCAGTGATATAAAACAGTGTCCTGTGTGTCAATTTATACTTAAAGAATCGGTTCAGTAGCTGAGAACCATGCATCTTGGTTAAGTGGCTGCCCTCAGGATCTGGCACTTCCCAGGACAGCTGTCCTGTTCTCAGGGGCTGGTACCCCAACCAGACCCTGAACCTCCTGGCCCAGCACCTGACCCCAGGGGCCTCCAGCCCACGGCAAGGTGCCCTGGCCCTGCACAGCAGGGGGCCCTCCCTGGCAAGGCAGCCCTGCTGCCCAGCAGGAACGGAAGCTCCAGGGTGGGAGGACTCTATTAGCTCCTCTGCAGAGTTCATCAAATAAACTAACTCCACTGTTTACTGTGTAAACTTGGACCAAAGCAGCGGTGCGGAGGGGGTTCATAACAAGGGCTGTTAATATGGATGGCTAACATTGCAGGCTCCTCCATAATGAGCCCATCACAACCTAAGTCCCGGCAACCTTCCAGCCGAGGCAAGGAGAGAAGGGAGAGGAGGGAGAGGAGAGGGAGGATGACTGTGCATGCCCATTGGCGGGAGAGATATATCAGCAGTGCCTGACTTTCCTGGTCCCTGCTGTAGGGTCCGTGCCAGAGGAGCAGTGCCTGCTGAGCACTGCTGTGTGCGGACACTGAGCCTGGTGCTGGGATATGGTGGAGATGGCTGAGTAAACCTCCAAGGCTGGGCTGGCCCTTGGAGTTAGGGAAGCCTTCCCAGAGCAGAAGGACACGGTTTCCAGTTGAACAGCCATGGTTTGGGGAAAAGTGTGGTTACTTTCCTTCAGAGAGAATTGGGTACCCATGGTTTCTGGACTGTCTCTCCTGTGTGGCTATCTCTTTCTTCCATAAAAACCTCTCTGAGCTTTGTTCCTGCAGCCTCCCAGGAGTTCCAAAAGGGCCTCAAAGCATGGTTAGAGTGGGCTGGTGGAGAAGAGGCCCCATGGGGGAGTGAGAAGACTCAAGAAAGCCCAATGGTCCTCCACATAGAAGCACAGTGCTCACCGTGAACAACTGACCAATGGCTACCAGCAGTAGCTGCTCTCTTCCAGTGGGCAAGGACTGGTCAGCATTGAACTCAGGTGCCCTGACCTGGCCCAGGACAATTCTAGCCTAATTGAATTATCATTATTATTTGAGGCCCAATGCATGAAATTTGTGCATGGGTAGGACCCGTAGGCCTGGCAGAGTAATCAGGGATGGGGGGACCCTGCTGGACCCACCTCGGCTGGTCTGAGGCCTGCAGGCTAGGGGCAGCTCCTGTGTTGATCGTCAGCCCTCTGGTGGTCAGTGTGCATCATAGCAACTGCTTGTTCCACCAGTCTTTCTGCTGTTTGGTCAGTTTGCATATTGGGCTTTTATTATATAGGTTTATTATTAAAGTTAGTTGTTGTTTTTTTTTAAATATGTTTTTACTTTTTTTGGTATTGTTTTGCTCTGTTTTTAGAGACACAGGAAGGAAGAAACATTGATGAGAGAGAAACATCAGTTGGCTGCCTCATGCATGCCCCCTTCCTGGGATTGAGCCTACTACGCAGGCATGTGCTCTGAACGAGTTTCAAACCTGTGATCTCTTTTGAAAAAAATATATTTTATTGATTTTTTTAGAGAGGAAGGGAGAAGGGTAGAGAGTTAGAAACATTGATAAGAGAGAAACACTGATCAGCTGCCTCCTGCACACAACCCCACTGGGGATGTGCCCATAACCAAAGTATATGCCCTTGACCAGAATCAAAGCTGAGACCCTTCAGTCCTCAAGCCAACACTCTATTCACTGAGCCAAACTGGTCAGGGTAAACCTATGAGCTCTTAGTGCAGGGTTGACGCTCAACCACTGAGCCATACCAGCCAGGCACTAGCCTAAGTGATTTAAAAGGGATGGTCATCCTGGCTCTAGGCCTGCTCTACCAGCACCACTGACTCTGTGATGTTGGGCAGACAACCTAACTTCTCTGGGATGTTTCCATGTTTGCACAAGGAGGGATTTGGGCCAGGTGGGTTAATCTAGCCTAACTGGTTAAAAAGCCAGACAGAGGATGTGCATATGCACTGAAAAATGTGGCAGTGGGATGCCATCCAAGGCCCAAGGCTGGGCTGCTGGACTTCAAGCACATCCAGACAAAGGCGACAGTGTATGCATATGTGTGCATTTTTTAGGGAAGTCAAGAGCTTCCATCAGATTCTCTAAGAGCTCAAAAATGGCCAAGAACCGCTGTGTTCTGATCTGATTAAGGTTCTTTCAAATTCTAAGACCCTCTAGTTCTGAAACTGCCACACCTCCATGAGATTCTCTCACTGAAGGTGGGTCCTAGACGGGGCACCCTGAGGTCTCTATAAGTGCATGCATGGCTGCATTCTGGGATGAAGAGAAAGGGACTCCCACCCACGAAGTGGGCTCATATAGTACAGGGTTGAGAGCACAGCATTTAATGTTGGACAGACCTGAGTCTGAATCTCTACTCTCCTTTTGCAGAGATACTTGCGAATATCAGTTTCCTGATCTGTAAAACTGACAGAATAATGTAGGGTGATTCAAAGTCTGGAAACACAGGCAAATATATAATGTCATTTATGAAGTGTACATCATTGTCATGATAAACTAACATCTAGACTCTATGGCCGCTCTAGAATAGCATCTGCATCAGAGAATGGTTTTGAGGGTTATGAGCCATGATGAATGTATGTTGCATGGCATATGTAAATGCTAAGAATGGTAATGGCTAAGGTTAGCCTCCTGCCCTCAGGTAATGGCTAAGGTTAGTCTTTTGCCCTCAGGTGATGCCTCTGACTACAGCCACATCCCTATGGCCCCTCTTGATGAAGTGTGTCAGGAGGAATCTTTAAATTCTAGGGGTTGGGTAAACCAGAGAACATGTACCAGGGGTCCATGCCCAGCCAAGCAGCTAGAGGCCAAGAGCAGCCTGCAGAGACAGCAGAGTGGTTTAGAGGGTGGCAGGGCAGGCAGGGACCAGGGTCCTGCAGCAATTGAGAGGGAAGTACAGGGGCGTGTACCTGCAGTCAGTCTCCAGCTGTTGACTGTGGCCACAACGAGAGGCACCAAGATGAGCAGGTGAGTTCTGCTCCTGATTGGCACAGAGGGGTGGGGAATGCAGAAGTAAATTCAGAACAGGTAGATGTGAGTGCCTGAGCATCTCTAAGAACAGTAAGGGCCCCGTGAGTCTCTCTGGAAACCTGTATCTGTAATTGCCTCTCTCTCTACCCATTCTTTAATTAAAATAAAGCCCCAGCCTTATGGGGGCGGGGCATGGTAGCTGCAAGACAGAGATGCTTAGAGAAGCAGAAGGTCTCTCCTGGGTTCTCTGAGTGAGAGTCAGATCCCAGGGGGAGGGATAAAGCAATGTTTGGAATGAGGGAGGCTGCTTGATGGATGAAGGCAACAACAAAAAAATCTATTAGCAGTGCTTTGAGCTCCTTAGAGAACAGTTCTCAACGAAGCCAAGTAAACAACTTCCTGATCCTCAAGATTTGTTAATTAAGCATTCTGAATGGGCTCTGGGGGAGGGGGCAAATAACTGTAGCGTCTGGCTTCTGAGAGTCTGCCAGCTTTGAGCAAGAGGGCAGGGCACCAGGGCCAGTGGTCTCCAGTGTCTCCCAGTCTGTCTGAGAGGCCCGGTTGCTGCCATCACATGTAACAAGGCAGGGGCTGAGCTGGGTGTGCAGTGACACACACGTGTTGTCCATCCAGGTGCCCATGAGCCAGCCATACAGCACACGTAGCAGCAATATCTGACCTGCACAGGTAAAGGCCACCTGGAGTCACCAGAGGGCACACTGGGAAGAAACCGGTGGCCACCAATGCCTGGAATTTCTCAGGAGTCCACTAGGACTTTGATTTACGCACAAGACACCTCTGAGCTTCTCTTCCAAAGTGCTTATACTCCTGGGAAAAGCATGTATTAAGTAACGATGTCTTCCACGAGGGAAGCTGCATTAAAAAGAGAAGATCTCAGGGGATGAGTGAGCAGGGATGAGGGGAGGGGGCACTCTAAGAGTGAGGGGCAGGGCACCTGGAAGCCCAAGACTTGGAAATGTGGGGGAGAAGAGTGCCCAACCCGCCCCCAGGTTCCCTGTCATCCTGCCCAGATGCCTAAACAATGCCCCAGAAGAGCCCAGGTAAGAGAGGAGGAAGAGGAGAGGGAGCAGGCGGACATGGGATGGAATCCCTATGAATAAGGTCAGGCATTTGCTTTTCCCAGGATATTTTCAGGGCCAGAACTATCAGGGCCACTGTCCTGAGTCTGAGAGCAGAGCTGGATGAACACTTCCTTCTCTTCCTACTTCCCACAGTCACCAGTTACAGTACCGTGTGTCCCAGTCCTCTTAGTCTCCCTGTTCCCACCGTAGGCTATGTATGACAATATGCTTGGCAAATACATTCATCTCCTGGGTAGTTATGTAGAGAGAGGTCCTTGGATGACTGCTTGCAGGAGAGGGGGGATTCTCTATGTGAAGAGAGCACATCCAGCCTGGCTCCCATCCTAGTCACCCATGTCTCACACTGGTGACCCTTCCCTAGACAGAAAGCCCAGTCTCAGCCCCAGACAGGGATCATCACTTACTCTGTCTCTAGCCTTCTGGGAAATGCCCCTTCTAACCACCTCAGATAGAGAGAGTTGCCCAGTGCCTGGCCGCAGTGTCCACAAGGCTGGGTCTGCATAGTCCCTGGGCTGCAGCCCCAGTGAGTGATGTCACGGAGATCCCTGAGAGAAGGCAGGCAGAGGGAATACAAGAGGCAGGGAAAGGCAGCACAGGGCTGGGCTGTTGTCTGTCATCTGTGCATGTTTCTTTTTATAAGGCTCTAGTCCAGGCTGTGCATTATTCTCCTTGTGTTTCCTTCCTGCTGAACAGAGGGGTGGGGGTATCCCCAGTTCTCACCTTTCTCCCTGCATCAGACTTCCCAGCCTCAGCAAGCAGGCACATCCCTACCTCTACAATCTCATATTTTTTTTTCCTCGCAGTGGCTGAGTGAGGTCAAATTTCTATGTCTTTTGGGAAGATAAAGAAATATAGGCTTAGGGGAGTTAGAAAGCTTGTCAATGACCATACTACCATGAAAGTTCAGAGCAGGGATGTGAATACACAACATAAGACTAGAAGACCTGTCCAATGGTTCTTCCACCAAACACACTACACCTATATAGTATACTGCACCTACAGTACACTAGGATGTATAGTACATTGTCACCTACAGTACAATGCACCTACAGCACAATGGGACCTATAGCACACTGCACCTATAGTACACTATACCTACAACACAGTGAGACCTACAGTACACTGGGAATTACAGTACATTGCACTTATAGCACACTGCATCTACAGCACACTGGGACCTATAGCATACTGAACCTATAGTATACTATACCTACAGTACACTAGGAAGTATAGTACATTGTTATAGTAAACTTGCACCTACAGTACACTGGGACCTATAGCATACTGAACCTATAGTACACTGTATTGACAGTACACTGCATGTATAGCATACTGTACTATAGCACACTGGGATCTACAATACACTAAGAATTATGGTACATTAGCATCTACAGTACATTGCACCTATGGTATACTTCACCTACAGTATACTACACCTATAGCACACCGCACCTTCAGCACACTGCACTTACAGCACACTGCACCTACAGCACACTGTACCTACAGTACACTGCACCTACAGCACAGTCTACCTACAGTACACTGAACCTATGTTACACTGCACCTACAGTATACTGCACCTACAGCACAGTGCACCTACAGCACACTGCATCTACAGTATACTGCACCTATAGCACAGTGCACCTATAGCACACTGCACCTACAGCATACTTCACCTATAGTACACTGGTATATACAACACATTGCACCTACAGTATACTGCACCTACAGTACATTGCACCTACAGCACCCTGCACCTACAGCACACTGGGAGGCCATGCCAGAGGGCCTCCTCTATGTGTGTCCTTCCACATTGTAACCCAGGTCTGCCCCTCTTTTGTTTTCACAGCATATTGCTTACAGTTGAGGCTGGTCAAGGGAGTCACCATCCATCTCAAGTAAGAAGCAGAGATGTCTGGATCTACAAACTTCATTTGGCAACAACTGGTTGTAGGGACCTAAGTGCAGAAAACTCCTGCTTTCCTGACCTTGTCTGTCTCACAACCTCTAGGAGACATGAAGCAAGAGAGGAGAAATCTTCTCTGTGTGTGTAAGTTTCCAAAGGTTGCAGAATCAATAACCATGGACTGCTCTAAACCTCAAAGACTCAAGCCCATTCCGTTGTTGTAGTAATTTAGGCTATTGGATGGGCAGAGAGCAATCTCACTAAAGCTATTAGGAAAATCAAGGCTGGAATACCAATATTGTTGAGATGTAAATTCTCTTAAATTAATCTATAGAATCAATAGGATTGTACAGTCAAAACCCTAGAAGACATGTGTGTGTGTGTGTGTGTGTGTGTGTGTGTGTAAATAGAATTTGAGTAGCTGGTTTTAAAATTGTATAGAAAGCAAAGAATTAAAAACTTTTCAGGCTCACTATAAAGCAGCATGTCTCAAGACTATAGTAGTAAGGACATATATCAGTGAAACAATAGAGAATTAAGAAATAGATCCATACATATATGACCAGTTTATTTTCAACAGAAGTGGCAAGGCAATTTAATGAATTAAAGGAAAGTCTTTTCAACAAATTGTGCTAGAATAACTTAAAATTGGGAAAAATGAATCATCATCCTTATCTCATGCGATAAAGAGAAATTAATTTGAAATGGATCATCAACCTAAATATCAAAAGCTAGAACTGGAGAATTTTAGAAATATCCACAGGTGGAGAACTTCATAACCTTGCATTAGGAAAATATTTCTAAGATAGGAAACAAAAGGCATAAACCATTGAAGAAATAATATTATTAATTTATTAAGATTTAAAACTTTTGTTCTTGGCTGAAACCGATTTAGCTCAGTGGATAGAGTGTCAGTCTGCGGACTGAAAGGTCCCAGGTTTGATTCCGGTCAAGGGCATGTACATTGGTTGCGGGCACATCACCAGTAGGGAGTTTGCAGGAGGCAGCTAGTCAATGTTTCTCTCTCATCGATGTTTCTAGCTCTCTATTCTTCTCCCTTTCTCTCTATGAAGAATCAATAAAATATATATTTTAAAACTTTTGTTCTTTGGAAAAATATTAACTACAAAAGATAAGCCAGAGACCAGGAGAAAAAATATTCACAACACATTTAGCTGATAAGACACTTGTATCCAAAATATATATAAAAAATTCTTATATCTTAATAGTAAGACAACTCAATAAAAATTATCAAAATATTTAACAGATACCTCAATAAAGAGGATTTATGAATTTCCAATAAACACATGAAAGGTGCTCAACATCATTAGTTCATAAAAATGTAAGTTAAAACTAAAATGAGATATCATTACACACTCATGCTAATGACTAAAATTAAAAAGACTGATAATAACAAGTGTTGATGAGGATCTGATTCAACAAGCTCTCATATAAGTGTGATAGTAATATTTTCCAACTACTCTAGAAAACAATTTAGAAGTTTCTTATAAAGTGAAACATAAATGAGTCCCATAAGGTACCAATTTGACACTTGGGCAGTTACCTAAGTAAAATGAAAACATATGTCTGCACACATACTTGTATATGATGTTCCTAGTAGTTTTGCTTATAACAGTTCCAAACAGAAAACAGCACAAGTGCCTATAAACAAGGGGAGGATAAACAAATTGTTTATTTAGAAATAAAAATAAATAATGTCTCATATGACAATGTGGGCAAATCTCACCACATTCTCCTGTGTGACGTAAGCTAGACATACAAGCATGAAAGAGAGTAAATGGTAAAATTTCATTGACATAAAACTCTAGAGAAAACTGGTCTAAGGGGCAGAAAGTAGGTTAGGATTGCTTAGAGCCAGGAATTGACTGTGAAGAGGCACAAGGAAACCGTTAGGGAAATTGAAACATTCTATATCTTGATATATAGATGATATAGATGATATAGATCAGTGTTTCCCAAACTTTTGACATATGTGTACCTCTCCTATAATTTTCGTAACGCTGAGTACCCCTCATCAAAAAGAAAATGGATGCATTTTAATAACAATAAAATATATTTATTTTTTCTTTTTTTGGTACATACACAAAATAATAATAAATGAAAAATGAAATTAGTCATAATACAATATAAATAAAAGTTATATTATAAATAACCTTTATTTTCACACTGGATCATCTCATGCCTCAAAAGACTGTCTTGACTTGACTCATGAGATCTGGTGTTTTGCCAGCCTCTCAATCTTCCTGATGACCCTCAACATTGAATTGGATTTCAATGTTGAATTTGCACCTAATTCTAATGTAGAATTAGGTGCAAATTCTACCCCACCAAACTCTTCCCATACCCCTAGGGGTATGCATACGACACTTTGGGAAATACTGATATAGATGATATTGATATAGGTATAGATATAGATATATCCACACATATTTGTGTATGCATATGAATATATGTATGTATACATGCATATGTATATACTAGAGGCCTGATGCATTAAATTCGTTCACAGGAAGGGGGAGTGTCCCTCAGCCCAGCCTGCACCCTCTGCAATCTGGGACCCCTTGAACATGTCTGACCACCCAAACAGGCAGTTGGACAGCCCTCTCACAATCCAGGACTGCTGGCTCCCAACCGCTCACCTGCATCTGCCTGATTGCCCCTAACTGCTTCTGCCTGACAGCCTGATCACCCCCTAACCACTTCCCTGCCAGCCTGATCAACACTTAACTGCTCCCCAGCTGGCCCGGTTGCCCCTAACTTCCCTCCCCTGCTGGCCTGGTCACTCCTAACTGCCCTCCCTTGCAGGCCTTGCCTTGCCCCCCAGATGTCCTCCCCTGGAGGCTTGGGTTCTCCCAACTGCCCTCCCCTGCAGGCCTGGTACCCACCCAACTGCTCTCCCCTGAAGCCTGGCTCCCCCGCAACTGCTCTCCTCTGCAGGCCTGCACCCCCTCAACTGCCCTCTCTTGCAGTCCTTATCCCTTCCAACCGCTCTACCCTGCTGACCTGGTCCCACTCAACTGCCCTCCCCTGCAGGCCTGGGTTCCCCCTCCCCCTCAACTGTCTTCCCTTGCTGGCCTGGTCTCCTCCAATTGCCCTCCTCTTCCAACTTGGCCCCCACCCCCAACTATCCTCCTCTGCTGGCCTGTTCACCCCACTACCCAAAATGCCCATCTTGTGTCCACATTGGGGGCAGCCATCTTTGACCAATGGGGACAGCCATCTTGTGACTTGGAGTGATGGTCAATTTGCATATTACTCTTTTATTAGATAGGATTTGTATTTTTATACTCATCAAACTGAATATTTAAAATTAGTCCATTTTATAGTAAGTAACTTGTACCTCAACAAAGTTGCTATAAAAAGACAACATATATTAATCTTGTCTCATCATGCTTCCTAACACCCATAATGGCCCCACTGCTCTTAGATTAAAGTCCAAATTCCTTACAATGTTCTACAAGGTCCTGCATAGTGTAGTGCCATTTCTCACTACTGTTCCCATTGCCCACATCAGGCCTTACCAGGGGATGGTAAGCATTTCTGCCTGGAATGCTCTGTGCTCAGCTCAAAATCCCCTGCCTTCTGGCTTCACCCACCAATTTCCAATAAGCCTTCCTTCTTGTGAGTGACCCTCCTTCACTCCCAAGTTTATTTATTTGTAATAATATATTACAAATTATCACCCCCTAACCACTCCCCTGCCAGCCTGATCAACACTTAACTGCTTAAAATATATATAAATCAATTATATATATATATATATATATATATATATATATATATATATATATATATATAATTGATTTTTTTTACAGAGAGGAAGGGAGTGGGATAGAGAGTTAGAAATATCAATGAGAGAGAAACATTGATCAGCTGCCTACTGCACACCCCCTACTGAGGATGTGCCCACAACCAAGGTGCATGCCCTTGACCAAAATTGAATCTGGGACCCTTCAGTCCACAGGCTGATGCTCTATCCACTGAGCCAAACTGGTTAGGGCCACTCCAAAGTTTAAATGCATCCCCTTATTATCTTGGCTCATGACAATCTTTTCCTCCTTAGTCCTTCATCACAATTTGTACATGTGAATTAATGTGGTGTCTACTTCTTAACTGTTCCTCTTACCCTAGACTTTGAGATAAAAATAGAATATAGTCTGCTCTGTCATTACTGAATCCCTAGCATCTAGCAAAGTCTCTGGCACATAGCAATGTTCAATAAATATTTGATGGATAAATTGATAGATCAATGAATTAGTACCTTTTCCTCTGGGATGAAGTCATTTGAGATGATTGAACAATGGTGTGGGCAGCATGCTGTAGAATGAAGGGCTGTCCTTGGGTATTGAGTCCCGGCTTTCTCATTAATGCAGAGACCAGACTTGATTCAGCAGATCTGGGTAGGAGCCTACCAATCCTAACATCTAACAAGGGACCCAGGGTAATTCTGATGCTGAAGATGTAAGATAATAACTAAGCAAAAAGCATACATACCCTATATAATAAAATCCTAATATGCAAATTGACCAAATGGAGGAACAACTGCTTGCTTTGATGTTCACTGACCACCAGGGGACAGATGCTCAATGCAGGAGCTGCCCCATGGTGGTCAGTGGCTCCCACAGGGGATGTGCTGCTCAGCTCAGCCAGAAGTTGGGCTCATGGCTGGTGAGCACAGTGGTGGGAGCCTCTCCTGCTCCCACAGCAGTGCTAAGGAGCAGCAAGCCAAGTAGTAAGGAGCAGGGAGCAGGCAGGTGGTAAGGAGCCAGGGGTCCTGGACTGTAAGAGGGTGCAGGCCGGGCTGAGGGACCCCCATAGAATTTCATGAGTAGAGAAATTTTTCTTTTATGTATTTTTATTTTTCAATTACAGTTGACATTCAATATGGCATTAGTTTCAGGTGTACAGCACAGAGGTTAGACATTTATATAACTTGTGAAATGGTCACCCTGATAAATCTAGTAACCTCCTGGCACCATACACAGTTATTCTTTATGCTATACTTTACATCTCCATGATTAGTTTGTACCTACCAAATATTTTGTAACTCCTCTCACCTACTTTTCCCAACCCCCAACCTCCCTTTCCTCTGACAATCGTCAGTCTGTTCTCTGTATCTATGAGTCTCTTTCTGTTTTGCTCTTTAGATTCCACATATAAGTGAGATCATATGGTATTTGTCTTTCTGTGTCTGACATTTCATTTGGCATAGTATCCTCTAGGTCTATCCATGTTGTTGCAAACAGTAAGATTTCATTCTTTTTATGGCGGAGCAATATTCCATTGTACATATGTATCACATCTTCTTTATCCAATTGTCTATTGGTGAGCACACTTAGACACCTAGGTTGCTTTAATACCTTGGTTATAGTACATAATGCTGCAAAGAACATAGAGATACTTATACCTTTATGAATTAGTGTTTTGGACCTTTAGAAGTGCAGTTTGTTGGGCCATGGGATGCTTGAGCCATTGTTTGCTTTAAAAAACAAAACAAAAGAGATCTTCTTTAACTCATTTATCTGCATTGTGGTTTAGTCACTCAGCACTCCCCCCAGGTAGCTAGATATAGAAGTATCATTTATTCTTTCTTTTTTTAAACATATATATTTTATTGATTTCTTACAGAGAATCATCAATTAGCTGCCTCTTGCGCACACCCTACTGGGGATGTGCTTGCAACCAAGGTATGTGCTCTTGACTGGAATCGAACCCGGGACCTTTCAGTACCTAGGCCGACACTCTATCCATTGAGCCAAACCAGTTTTGGCTCACTTCTTCTTTCTTTACAGATACATAAGGGATATGGAATGTGTGGTATTTCTTAGACTGTTTACTAATATTTTAGTTTCCTTCCCCGGATCACCTGTGATGGAATGGGGCCTGCAACTACTTTTAGCCATCGAATTATGGCTTCTGGGCTGGACCATGTAATCATCTGGTGCAGGATCCTCCACAACTCTTTTTCCCTCTGGCACTGCAGCACTGATATTCAAGGTTGTGTTTGCTCCATCAGCCTGGGTCCCTGAATGACCTTGAGGAGTAGAGGCTCCTTTCTGGCTCCAATTGGACATGTTATTGAGTAAGTAACCCACTGTTATTGTTTTAAGTCACTTGGACTCTGGAATTGTTTCTTGCACATCAACACCCAGCCTACCCTAATGGAAATATGTTTTCGTACCAGAATTTATTCAAGCATTCTCTACTGTTAAATGCTAACTTTGTCTCTAGTGTTTTTGCAACTGACAACAACGTTCCAACAAATATTCTTTGACATGTATTCTTACACACTTGTTTGGGTATACACAAATAGAGAAACATGGAAGAATACATAACAGGTTAAAATGGGCTCCATAGTCTCATGGAAGGAGTCTTGTGACTGAGGATTGTTAGTACAGAAGGGTTTGGAGAGGAAGAAGAGAAACTAAACAGGAAATAAAGGAAAAATGGAAAAAATTCACAGTTCATATGAAAACTATATACAATACTATCATATTTATGCAATTCCATGAAAGTATAAACCCACATCTCTACCTAGTTCTGCATAAACGTATCTGTATCTATAATATTTGAAATTTTAAAAACTTAAATTACTTTGTAAAAAAAAAAAAAAAAGAAAGCCACCAGACCATGTAAGACCCTAATGAAAATGCAAATGTTATTTGGGAGGATCAAATACTGAGGGATTGTCAAGCAGTTATTTATACTTCTGCTCAGGTTACATTAAGGGATTAGTGACTGCATGCTGACTAAGGAATGAGCACAGCCAGCCAGGGCAGCCTGGATTTGATGCACTGGGGAAGGGAGGAAGAGGGGGGAAAATTGGAATGCTCTTTGCTTATAGACCAAAGGGGTGACTTCAGAGAGGCAAGGAGCAATGGGAGAGCACTGGGGAAGCAAGTTGGGACTCCAGGTTTGAAGGAGAGTGAGTGTAGGCAAACGTACTATACTTGTGAAATCATCTGGTCTAATTTAATTTTCTACAAAGGAATTTTTTTTTCTTTTCTGCTCATCCCAGTGACTAGCACAAAGCCTGCCTTATAAGAATAAGAACCCCCAAAGCATTTGATGACCAAGAGGGAGAGAAAAAACAAGAAAGGTACTTTGTTACATAGTTTGTCAATTGCAGGCCACAGGTAAAATCATTTCAGCCCCAGTTTTATCTAAGAGTGCTTCAAAGAGATATATACAGGGAGGCAAGAAGGAAGGCAGGGAGGGAGATGGATCTTTTTCTCTCTCTCTTTCTCCTGACCCCTTTTCCATCTCCCAGGTGTGGAGGTATATTTCACGTGGGAAAGCCACACCCGCTGGCCCTCCTCTGGTAGCCCAGGTTGTATAACAGGGAGGACTTCCACTCTGCATGGACTCTACAACAGACCCCCCACCAGCAGGAACCATTCCACTCGCTGCCCATCAGCACCAACCTGTCAGCCATACTGGCTACCACCTTCCTCTGTCTCAGCAGTCATGTCCTATAGGCAGGTGGTCAGCAAACTCATTAGTCAACAGAGCCAATTATCAACAGTGCAATGATTGAAATTTCTTTTGAGAGCCTAAAACCGACTTCTTTGCATGCCTGCACATGGTATTTTGTGGAAGAGCCACACTCAAGGGGCCAAAGAGCCTCATGTGGCTCTTGAGCCACAGTTTGCTGACCACTGCTATAGATCAATTGTGCCAAACACCCAAAAAGATCCAGCAGTGACCCAATCCTCTCTTGCCTCAGCTCTCTGAAGGAGATTGGCCTATAACCCCAACAAAACTCATTATAAATGCTAGTGAGAAAGTAATTTACTGTTCTGCCTTTCCTCATGTATTTCCCCCAAAGGAGATGCTCACTCTTAGGTGCCCAGAGCTATCTTCCTCATACCTGACCACACCCTGAGAATAACATCTCTGGACTGGCCCTGCTAGCTCCTTATGAAATGTAGAGAAATGGCCAAGGATTCAAAAGGAGACATAATAGAGAATCTGGTCAACTCATTTATACCAAGGTGTTAGGGTCTGATAACCCCTGAATGTGTTATCTTATCCCAGCACACTGGCATTATTACAGAACACTGGGGAAGTAGATTGTTAGGCATCAGCTGATAAGACAGTGGACTCGGGCTCAATTTTCTGAACATGAATATGTTTGATGTAAGTGGATCACAGAAACCAGGTGGCTAAATATTAGATAATTGGGGATGACGTAAATATAAAGAAGATACAGGCTATTAAGAATTAAGCTTGACTTATGTATCAAATGGGATACTTTCACCTAAAAATAATGGGTAATACAGTCAAATGTAAATGAAAGATTAAAGAAATGTTATTATATCATATAACAAGAATTCCAGAGTCTGTAGCTATTCTATGAAAGGTGCAAATGTGACAGTCATTAAAGAAACTGAAGGAAAGACCTCTCCTCTCATTTCCCATGCAGCATTTTTCAGGAGAGAGAGAGAGAAAAAAACCTTTACATTAATCAGCATGGGCTCACTGTCACCACAAACACCATCAAAATTCCAATGGCCAAAATGAAAATTTATTTATTTATTTTTTATCATGACCATAGTCTGACTCATGTTGACTCGAGTAGGGAGAATGCTCTGCTCCATGCAGACACTCAATGGCCCAGGCTCCTTCTATTTAGTGGCTCAGTATCCTCCAGGGCCTCAGAATGATCTGCTGGACCTCCTGTATCTGGCCTGTGAGTGGGAGGAGGGATGGTGTGGGGAAGGCACAGAAAATGACATACTTCACTTCTATTCCCAGTACATAGTGATAACTAGCTGTATGGCCTCCCCCAAATGCAAACAGCTGGAGAATATTGTCTAACTCTGCCCAGAAGAAGAGGAAATGTGGATATTGATGACTACCAGTAGCTCTGAAATACATCTCTGGGTTCCCATTGGCCAGGAGTGGGTCACATGCTCATGCCACTCATGACAAGGGGAACAAGAATGATCAGACTGGCTTGTGTGGTGCACAAACCTTCAGGTAATTCCAACAATCCCATATTGGAAAATCTTCCATGGAGTAAGGGGGAGATATGTGGCATTCTTCTTACCAACAGAATGTGGCAATGTATATATGATGTCATTGCTATATGGCAAAGGTGATGGAATGTCACTTTTATAGTTTTACTAGAGGCCCAGTGCACAAAATTTGTGCATGGGTATGGTCCCTAGGCCTAGCCTGCTATCAGGGCCATCTTCCCCAGCTGCTGGCAGCCGCCCCCTGCTGCCTCTCACAATTCCCATTGTGACATCATGTGGGCGATTGGAGCCCGATAGCCAGGGTGGAGGGACTAAGAGGTCAGCCATTCCTCCTGCTCACCAGTCCCACCCTCTGCTTCCACCCACCCCAGTTCCCCATTTGCCATTGGGCGGCTATTCCCAATTGCTGGCTGGCCCCACCCCTGCTGGAGGTCGCCCTCTGTGTGTGGGAGAAGAGATTGTGTGGGAAGGCACAGAAAGTGACATACCTCACTTCTACTCCCATTATATAGTGATAACTAGGCCTGGTGCCACCCTCATCCCCTGCCACCCACCCCTGGGTCTCTGTTTGCCATAGGGCAATGGGAGCCTGCTGAGCAGAGAAAGGGACCAACAGGTGGTCAATGCACCTCACAATGACTGGTTGAGTGGTCATTCTGCCATTATGGCTGCTGGGCTTTTATTATATAGGATTATATCATGTTATATAGGACTCTACCCCTAGAGATTCTCCTTGTTTGGATGATGTTAACTGACATACTGATATATTGAGAAAGCAAGGATCCGTGGGTGACATCCAAGAGCTAAGAGTAACCTTGGGTCAACAGCCAACAATGAACTAAAGCCTATTTTCTCCAGTTGCAAGGAATTGAATTCTTATAAAATTGGAAGAGTCTTCTCCTGTTGGGCCTCCAGGTGGAAAGGTACCTGGCTGACATTATAATTGCAGCCTCGAG
This sequence comes from Vespertilio murinus, assembly GCA_963924515.1. Lineage (NCBI taxonomy): Eukaryota > Metazoa > Chordata > Mammalia > Chiroptera > Vespertilionidae > Vespertilio > Vespertilio murinus. Next base: position 92,388,204 of record OZ004708.1, read on the forward strand.
AGACTAAGAAGTGAGGACCCAGCTAAACTATGCCTAGATTCCTAACTCAAAGAAACTGTGGCATCATGAATATGTATTATTAAAAGCCACTAGGTTTGTGTTGACTTGTTTTGCAGGAACAGAATACTAATAAAGTTTAGATCTATCATGGTTAACCACCAGTATTAAGAGAATCCAATTGATCAGCCCCACTTGAGAATGAAGGCCCAATTAAAATCAGGCTATTTCAGGAAGGACTATGGGGTGCCTGGCTGTCACTACACCATGGACAGTGTTTGCCATAGATTGCACTCTACACATTTGTTGGCAAAACCCTGTGTTGCCACAGTCTCTGGAACAAACATACAAATAGAGTATCTTATATACAGCATTTTAACTTTAACATAAGTAGAGGTAAGTTGCTTATAAAAATGGAAATGAGTATTATGAAGTTTTAACTGGGTATTTATTGTAAGACAGTAAACATCAGCATTTGTTAGATTCCAGGCTGCTTTGAGAATCTGATGGAATTCTGGACACCCCTTTCTCAGAAAAAGGATATACATGGATATCTATACATAAAAAAGCTGCAAACAATTCTGGAAGATTGAGACCCCTTGAGGTCTAAACAGAGGCCCCCAGGTTGGGAACATGACCTGGACTTCTGGGTCACAGACGTGTGAGAAAATGACATCCGATGACAGAGTTGTACAGAATAAGAACATGTTCTTAGCAAACCTCAGCTTGTTTTCTATGACAGAAGAAATTTTTAGAGTGTGACCACCCAGGGCTCACTTAAAAGATTTGGGGCTGGAAAGAGTGGAGAGAGCATCCAAAGCTGCAGGGCTGATGGGCATGGGTGAGGATAGAACCTTCTGGATCAGCGTAAACCAGGAAGCAGTTTAAGAGAAATACAGAACAGCCAGGAATTCCAAATAGAGGCCAGTGCATGAGAGTACCAAGAGGAGAAGTGGGAAAGCAGAAGAGCAAGGACCAAAGCAGCATGAGGTGCACCTACCAGGTGCATGGGGACATTACCACCACTACCAGTCCTATCACCTGTCCGGGGCCAAGAAAGTGGAAATATAAAGGACTCATAGAAGTTGTGTTTCTAAGGAGTCTTTCACTTCTCTATGAGAATTGCTTAACTTTATTTTCAATTCAGTTATAATACAAAAAAAAGTAATAAACATTTTTTGGATCATATGTATAGATAACTACCTTATAACCAACCACTGAATTCATTGCCCATATTTGCCTTTGCACTGTGATTGTGACAGTACCAATTAGCACTACAATAATTGATGTAGCCTAGTGAGAGAAGAACAGAGGGAAAATTATAACGTAAATGGTGTGTTCCTGCCAAGTAGAAACCACATTACTTCATGGCTGCTGGTGTATTAGTGGGAGAGTTAAATTATCACACTGCACATGGAAGCAGAAGCAGGCCAAATGCAAAGCACATGTTAGGTGTATATATGTCCTTGGGGGGTGACTCAGTTTTAGCAAGCGATAGTGACTGTAACATTGAATTAATTTTGTAAATTTGAATTGTAATTTTCTTTGTATTTAATCTGCAAATTCATTTTGGTTTTGTAGCAGCCTTCAGGGCTGCTTACAAATATCCAGCTCTTCTCTCTTCTTGGACACACGGCAGGATAGCATTTTGGGTCCCGTCTGGTGAATGGGCACCTGATTAATTCTGGCCTGTGCGTGTGAACACAGAGTGATGGAGCTACAGCCTTTTGCTGCAGTGTGGCCCCCTCCAGGGCTCTCTTTGCCTCTCGAAGCATTTGGGATGGGGCTGTGTCTACCAGTGCACTTCCTCCATTTCTCCAACTTCCTCTGTGCCTCCTGGGAGGTAGAACTGTTGGGATTGGATCCATGGTCTCCTCAACCCTCTAACGTCTGCTTGGGTTTAGCCAATGGGAAGTCCTGGCAGGAAAGCAGAGGGAGGAGGAGAAATCCTGGACTATGAAGAGCCCAGGATCATTCTCTGTGGGTCACCTGAATTGGCTGCAAGTGTCTTCCAGGTCTGGTCACTGCTTGCCCACCTTGTCCCTACAGGGTGAGGATAGCTAGTCATTATTAGCCATTGGGTTCTATTCTATAACTTCCTGGCTTCCTTACCTCTAGCTACACCATTGTAAATAGTACAAATACTAGGTAAAATGCTTCTACACTTCTCAGCCTGGGTGTACTCTTTCTTTCTCGTCAGTCCTTGATTGATGCAGTAATGGCAGGGGCTGGATCTGATCACCTCCCCACTTACCTGTAATGTCATGTAGTATGAGGGGGGAAAAATAAACCTTTGTTATTATATTACCACTGAGATGTTTAGATTTTTGTTATTATGGCTTATTTCAGAGGTTAATGATAATAAATTAATGCCTAGTTTTATGCTTGTGGCTTTCTTCACGCTATGTTATCACTGGAAGGGATCCACAGGGAGTTTTATTTTCTTAAGAGGCTGGATATCCCTCATGATGAGAACCACTGGATAGAGGTGAATATTTTGAGTCAGATGTCTCGAGTTGGTCCCTTGGTATTGCAGTTTACCTTAGACAATGCTCTGAAGCACAGAGTTTGCAATGCAAAAGCAAGACAGCAGGTCTAACTCAGGAAAGTTGTAAGGTTGAGATAATGCAGGCATAATGCTTAGCAGATGGCTTCCCAGCTAGCATTTGCTCTACAGATGATGGTTAATATGAGCTCATTAATAATAGTTACCATCAATTGTTGGTCATAATAACCTAAAGGATTAGATTCCTGAGGAGATACATGGAGAATAACTGGGCAGGGAGTGAAGGAGGGGTAAGCCAGGCAACGTAAGGGGTTAGTAGTGGAAAAGAGAATCAGGGTAGAAGATACAGCCTCCACTTCCAAAGCCAGGAGGCAGGAAAGACCTTTGGAGAAACCAGAAAGGCGACCTGTGATTAAGCCAGTGGTGGAAACTGGGTCTGCCATGTACAGAGGGGGTTGACTGAGTCACAAAACTAGGAAGTTGCTAGAACATCTATGAGGATATAGAAGCATGGATGTAGAGGTGAGACAGGCACTCCATTTTTCACCTTTACCCCCATGCCATTGATCCAAAAAGGAAGCATTACAATTATTCTACAATGGGTAATCCAGGGCCAATGTACAGGACCTGTTTTCATAAACACCAGACAAAGGAGATAGCAGGAAGGCAGGCCTTACTGGTCACTACCAGCACCTTGGTCTCTCCCAGCTTTGGAATTTACACCTATCAGATGGGATGTGAGCAGTGTGAGGGTCACCACAGGAGAACTAGACCATGCTCATGGGACTTAGTCTTTTTATTTGACCCCTCCAGCCCTCCCAAGCAGGATGTGCTTAGGAGCTGTTGTTCCTGTTCTCTCTGCTGGGTAGATAGAGGCACTGGTAAGCACCCCTCAGAGTATCTCCATCTTTCTAGCATCACTTGCAGTATCCATTGCCACATGTGGAGGAAAATACTGGCACCCATGGCCACTTTTATTATTAATTAGAGGCCCAGTGCATGAATTTCATGCACGGCAGGGAGTGGTGAGGAGGCCTCAGCCCAGCCTGCACCCTCTCCAGACTGGCACCCCTGCCTGCCTAATTGCCCCTAACCACGTCTGCCTGCCAGCCTGATCCTCCTAACTGCTCTCCCCTGCCAGTATGATCCCCCTAACTGCCCTAATTGCTCTCCCCTGCCAGCCTTATCGCCTTAACTACTCTAGCCTGTTGGCCTGATTGCTTCTAACCCCCTCTGCCTTGGCCCCTGCCACCGTGGCTTTGTCTGGAAGGACGTCCAGAAAGATGTCTGGTCTAATTATCATATTAATCCAGAAAGATGTCTGGTCTAATTAGCATATTGCCCTTTTATTAGTATAGATGATTATGATAATAGTAATAATAATAATAACAACAACAACAGTCTTATCCAGTGTAAGCCATAAATAGGAAATGGTGGCCTCATTAGCACATGTGTCCATTCTTCTGTGTTTCTCTCTCAGAGGCCCATTTCACACAACCTATACACATTCCCCCACTTCCTGTCCCACACACAGCACTCTGGCTTCATAGTAACAGCTCACATTGGCCTAAAGTTAAAGTTCATCAAGCACAATTTCTACAATTTGTCTTCTCAATAAGAAGATAGCCTTCATTCCCCTGGTTCTCTCCCAAGGCAGCTGAGCCTCAGGGAGATAAAAGAGATGACTCAAACAATTAGAGAATGAGAAAGTGCTGATGCTGGGACCCCCCTCTGAAGTCCGGGCTGGGGCATGGAAAGAAGCCAGTACCTGGGACACCAAGCTGGGTGGGCCCAGTCAAGTGTCCACCTACAGGCCTACAGGGAATCACCATCTACAAGGAGTGTCCACTTACAGGGAATGGAGTCTCAGAAGCTGTGACCAGAAAGCAGAGTCAGTGGCCAACCAGATTTGGAGGGGCGTACAAAGAGATCTGGCTGGAAGAGAAGTAGAAATAGAAAGTTGATGATGGTAATAATAATAACAACAAAAACAATAATAATTGCTATTTATTATTATTATTATTATTAGGAAAATGGTAAAGCAGACCAAAGAGATCCAGGGATGTCAGAGACCAGTGAGAAGCTTAAGACCGAGTTTGGCCTGACATTCTCTTGTTTAGATGGGCTGGTGCTTAAAGCAACATGGCATCACTGGACACTTCGACTCTAAACCCAATCCATTCCTGTATGTCAAGGTTTGGTCTTATTTTGAGGTTCATGTGCACATAGACTTTTGCTTCTGTGTGTTTGCAGATAGATATGTGTTCTTTTGGACAGACAGTCCATAGCTTTTATTGGATTCTCAAAGGAACCTTTCTCCTCTTCTATATAAACAACTGAACTGCCTTCACTCCATGCCTTGTTCCCCTGCCCTGGACCCCTTGATTCTGAGGTTTCATTGGTGCCTGGTTCCTTCTACTCCTGAAAAGTTTTCCAAGAGCTACTGTCCTAGCTCACCCCCAGTGAATTGATTGATTTATTGGTTGACAGAGAATCTCTTTGACATCTAAACCAGTACGTCATTATTAATATAGAAAATACAAAAGACAGCCTAACTAACCCCATAGAGAGAGAGAGAACACACATAAAAGTCAGTTGGTGAGGTACAGACAAGTTGCCTGGCAGAAGAAGGGAGATGAGTGAGGTGTGGACTATCAGGCAGCGGCATTGTTGGCTATCATGCAGAGGAAAGAGCCATGGCCTTGGTGCCAGATGACCTGGGTTTCAGTCCTAAATAGCCCCTCCTGTATGCTCTCGGTAGGTGTTGCTATCATCACAATGGGGGTTTATATAGATTGATGTGGGTGGGTGGATCCACCTCGCTCAGGGTCTATAGTCCAGGGGTGTTTCATAATCATCAGGATCTGAGCTACACAGATATTTACTTGAAAACTACATGTTGTTTGGTTCTGCACATCTGTGAAGATTTTATAGATTGAATCAGAATTTATGTACTCTTTATCACTCAAAAGTATATTTGTAATGGTCGTTTATGTTGATAGATAGAGCTCTGGTTAATCTCTTTTCACTTATATGACATTACCACACTTTATTTATACCTTCTTTTGTTGGTAAATCGTTTTATTTTTTAATTTTTTTGGTTTGCTTATTTTTCCCAACTATTTGTTGTTGTAAATACTTCTGTTACAAATATTCTTGCACACTTGGCGTTTCTCCAAAAGTGGAATTGTTGGCTTATGGGGAAGAAAACAAAACTGTGTTTCAAGTATTTATATTGACATTCTCCTCAACAGTGTATAAAAGTTCCCATTGCTTTGTCAGATTACACTTGATCTTGTCAGACTCAAAAGCGTCTTGTGTCATTTTATGGGACATGAGTTTGGTTTGCATTTCTCTGCTAACTAATGTGATTAAGTGTCCTTTATCATACTGCTTGTGGTTGCACCAGCTTTCTTTTAAGGGAAATCCTTATCTAGTCTTTCTCCAACTTTATATTTCTACCAGCGGCCTGGTGCACAGCATTCGTGCATGAGGGTGAGGAGAGGGGGCGCAGCCTGGCGTGCACCCTCTCACAGTCTGGGACCCCTCCGGGGATGTCTGGTGAAAGGTCCTTAGTGCTGCTTCAGAGGCAGGAGGGGCTTCTGCCACTGCAGCTGGACTCACCAGCAGTTAGCCCAGCTCTGGCTGAGCTGTGTTTCCCCTGTGGTATCACACTGACCACTAGGGGGCAGCTCCTGCATTGTGCATCTGCCCCCTGGTAGTCAGTGTGCATCATAGCAACCTGTAGGTCTGGTCTGCTGTTCAGTCTATTTGCATATTAGCCTTTTATTATATAGGATTTTTTTATCTTTTTGTTGTTGTCAATCCTCACTTGAGGATTTTTTTTTAATTGATTTTTAGAGAGAATGGAAGAGAGGAAGGGAGTTAGGGAAGGTGGAAGAGAGAGAGAACTATCAATATGAGAGAGACACATGCAATCAATTGCCTCTCAAATGCACCCAACCAGGGCTGGGATTGAACCTGAAACACATATCCATGACCAGAATCTAGCACACATCACTTTGGTGCTTGGGCCGCAGTTCTAACTACTGAACAACACTGGCAGTTTTGGTCTTTTAAAAATTAATTCATTTTCCTTATACCTTATCTTATGAATGCTAACATTTTGTCAGTTTGTATGACAAATATCATTTCAGTTTTGGACTTGTAGTAATGGTCTTTTTGATGAACAGAATACGTTAATTATAATGCAGTCAAATGTACCTATTTTAGTAACTTATGCTTTCTATTATATATTTAAGAAAATCCTCCCTACCCTGAGACCAAGAGATATTTTCTGAAACTTTCTTCAAAATGTATAAAGTTCTACCATTCACATTTAGAACCTTTATCTATCTGGATTTGACTTTTTTGTAGTGTGAGGTAACATTTTAATTTAAATTTTTTATATGAATGACCAAATATACTAGCAGAGCTAACTGAAAACATTAATCTTTCCCCCTCTGGTACAAAGCTATCTCTATAAAATTTCAGTATTCCTTGTATGCATGGATCTGTTTTTGTACTTTCTCCTGTACCAGTTCCATGAATATATTACCTATGGCAGCACTTATTAATTACTGAATTAATTAGTACAGACTTAGAATCTGGTAAAGAAAACCCTTGTCCTATATTTACTTTAGAAGTATCTTATTATCTATCTTAGTCTTTTGCTTTTCCTTATTTATTATTAAACTGGAGGCCAGTGCATGAAATTTGTGCACTTGGGTGGGGGTCCCTCAGCCTGATGGTCAGTGCACTTCATAGTGAGCAATTGAATGGCCTTAGCATATCATTAGCATACTATGCTTTCATTGGTTGAATGGCAAACAGGACAACTGGACACTTAGCATTTTAGGATTTTATCATCAGTATAGGGTTCCAGTTATAGGCATACTGGAATTTTTATTGAAATTGCATCAAATTTATAGGTCAATCTGAGGTCAACACAAGGAAGAAATGGTATATATACTGAGTGGCCACATTATTATGATTATGATCTCTCTGAATGAATAATAATCTGGCCACTCAGTGTATATATATATATATATATATATATATATATATATATATATATTAGAGGCCCAGTGCATGAATTCATGCATGGGTGGGTCCTGGCCAGGGAACATGGATGGTTGGCCGGCCTGCCTGCTGGTCAAACTCCTGGTCGAGGGGATAATTTGCATATTAACTTTTTATTATATAGGATATACAATGAGTGGCCAGATTATTATGCATGCAGAGATCATAATAATCTGGCCACTCCCACTCAGTGTGTGTGTGTATATATAAATTTAGTTCTAATTGAACATCTTTTAATAATATTTTAAAATTTTCTCCAGAAAGACTTAGACTTCTTTTGGTAGATCCATGACTAGACAAATAATAATAATGTGGCAGTATAAATGTTATAGTTTTTCTAACTCTATTTTGCTAATATATAGAAACAAAATTTAATTTGTATATTAATCTTTTATCTAGCAACCTTATTAAATTTTCTTTCTAAATGCTGATTTGTAGATTTTGTTGTGTCTTCTATGTAGATACCATTGTCTTTGAACAATAATAGCTTTTTTCAAGTTTTGGATTGTCTTACAGCAGCCTCCCTTGAACAACACAGTTTGAACTGGGTCCACCTATACCTGGGTTAAAAAAAATACCTCTACTCTGTCTTTTGTTAAAATTCTCACATGAGGATATGTTTTTATTTATTTTTAGAGAGAGAAAGGGAGAGAGAGAGAGAGAGAGAGAGAGAGAGAGAGAGAGAGAGATGGTTTCCTCCCTTATGAGTCCTGACCATGGATTGAACCAGTAACTTATACACTTGCCCTGACTAAGAGTCAAACCCTCAGCCTTTTGGTGTACAGGCTGATGCTTCAATCAACTGAGCCACCAGGCCAGGGTATTCCTGTACTGTTTTTGATCTCTGGTTGGATATGGAGGGCTGCCTGCATTCATTGATCTGTGTAATTTTATATAGGGAACTTGAGTACCTGCTGATATTGATATCCAAGGAGATCCTGGAACCAATTCCCTGAGATTCTGAGGGACAACTGGTGTAGCTAAGTTTTAGGCTAGTTAAAATTATACTGAGTGGAGGGCGGGAGTTGCCACTCTAACCCATCTTTGTTTAAGGATCAACTATATACACAGGGTGTCCCCAAAACATGCATACACACTTTAAAAGCTTATTTCTATTATTTTTGAAAATTAAATATAGCTTAATAAATACTGCCTTTATAATTATTCATGGTTTGTGTGTTCAAGTTCATATATATATATATATATATATATATATATATATATATAGAGAGAGAGAGAGAGAGAGAGAGAGAGAGAATTTGATTACTAAGTTCCTTGAAAGTCAGTAACTATCTAATTTACCTTTGTTTGAGTTCAGTTCATCAATCACATAATAAATGCTTACTTCATGGTAGTCACTGTCCTAGGTACTAGGGAGCAAGTCTGAGGTTTCCTATTTAATGCTTAGATAAGAATGCTTCTACGGCCAGTCCCTCCATTCTAGCTGATCAGGCTTTACTGGGTTCTAACATCCTGTGCTCCTTCATTCTCATAGGCTGTGCTGCTCTCTACTTGGATTGCCTTCTTCTCCACCCTTTTCCTAGCCTAGTCCAACCTGCTTTTGAAGGCTATTAAGCCCTACCACATTCATACTTTTCACTCCATATTAAATAACAGAAAAGCTCTGTCCTCTATATGCCTTTCAGTATGCTGTTTGTGCTGATTAATTTAACATTTGAGTACTTACTTTCTTTCATGGTTTAATATCGTCAGTCTCCCCTTCTCCAATTCCCTGTTAGACCTCATACTTCCTGGAGATGAAGGCTGAATCGTATACCTCTCTTCTATTCTCTATGGCTTATCACATAAGGAAAGTGCTCAATAAATATTAAATAACTGAAGAGGAATTCAATAAACAACGATTGCTTAATTGATCAGCTCCACCAGTAAATCTTGCTTTGAGCAGAGGTAGAGCCAGTGAAGATACCCAGAAGGCAACCTGAGTTACTGTAACTCAGACAGCAGGACACTCCATGGAAGTAAGGTCTGGTGGGAGAGGACAGGAGTTGACCTGCAGGGGCTCAGAACCACTGAGAGCACAGGTACCTGATTTAAATCCTGGTTTTATTAAACCCCAAACATTTGAATTTGGAAAGCTTCTTCACCTCTCTGAGCCCCAGCAGTTTCACTAAACTGGGAAGACATTGTAACATCTACGCCCCTGGCCACCACGGGGATTGTGAGGACGCCACAGGAGGATGCGCAGAGAGCATTTAGCACACTGCCTGGTTCATTATAAGTGCTCAATAAATGTTCATTGATTTTAGCCAGCAATTGATCCCAAGGAATGGATTGAAAGAGACACAATGAGAAACTTTCATTCAGTATTGATAATACCCTCCACTTTTATGTTTTACAAGCATTGCATCATTTTAATCTCCTAGTGTTCTTGAGAGGTAGTTAAGAATTGGAGGCACTTATACAAATGAGTGAGCGGTAGGGATATTTGAAGACTGTGAGCTTCTAATACAGGGCCTTGTTCTCAATCTATGCCTGCGCAGAGGGATGGGCTCAGGGAAGCAATGGCATGCATTTGTTTATGCATCCCATTATTCCACAAATACTCCTTAAGAACCTATTATGTACCGGGCATCATGCTGGACACCAGGATTATCATTGTGAATTATTCATGTGAGGTTTCTGATTAGAGTCTTAAGGAACAGCCTAAGAGTGTGGCAGCCTCTTACCCATCCCATCATTGAAGGGGTGCTGCCCAGAGCTATGAAGCACCCCAGGGCCCCTCACCTAGTTTGCAGGTGAGGTGCTGTGAGGAGAAGTGACATTTGGAATGAAATAGATGAGATGAAGGTGGCATTTTTATCTTCCATGGCAGCTGGCATTTGAGTGGAAGATGGAGAAGACAGTCTCCATGACTGTCTTCAGACCCTGGCTCACTGGGACTGAGCAGGAGTCAGGGACACACTGGCTGTGCCTCCTGCCAGGCAGAATCAGGGCATCCACACACAAAGCAATGCCTCCACTCTGAGTCCCTTCTCTCTCCTTCCCTATCACCCAGCTGCCTCCTGGGAGACAGAGAACAAAAAGCTATTGTCTCTCCACTCCATGTTTCATGGGGGAGAGAAGGTGACTTCCAGGGGATGGAGTGTTGCCATGGAAACAAACTTTCCCCTGGGATTGTGTAAACTGGCAGAAAGTGACAGCTGGGAGTTGGGGACTGGCTGGAGAGGCTATGAAAGGCTGAGAGAGGTGCTTTACCACTTGGCTGCTCTCTCCAGAATGAAGCCCTTGCAGAAGTCTCCCCTACCACCCACAGCATCCTCTCTCCACCCAAACAGCTCCCTCACGAGGACCCACTTAGCTTTTCAGTTCTACACTAGACTGAGAGACAAGTCACCTGTCTATAGCTTCACCTAGAATGTTATCCTCTCAACAGACCGGAAAGCCATTCATTCATTCATGCATTTGTTCATTCATCCCAAAATATGCACCACACCCTAACTACATACCAGGTGGGATCTTTATTACACTATTATCATTTTATGAATAAGGAAATTGAGTTCTTCCCTGGCAGATCTTGAGGTTCGTGTCCACCATGGAGCCCAGTGGAATGGAAACTGCCCCCCCCCCCTGCAGGTGTTTCCCCCTCTGCTGATGATGGAAGGAGTAGAGCTCTGGACCATTGTGGAATTAGAGATCTAGCCAAGTGGGTAGGGCAGGGGCTTCCTGCCTGAAATTCAGACTAGCAGGGAAAGGACAGCCATAGAGACAGAGTGACCAGCTCAAGGCCACTTGTCTGCTAGTGGGTGAAACCTCCACTTGCACCAAGTTCTTCTGGTCCCAGGTCCAGTGTGCTCTTTACGAACCTGCAGAGGGCCTGCACCAGGTGAGGTGAGCAAGGGGCTAAGGGTGTATGCATGAAGGAGGCACTGAGAGGCAGTTTGTGTGACAGGCTCCTGGGCTCCGCACTCTCACCCTGGCCCTGAATGTAATGCTTCAGAGCCAGCTACTGCCTGAGGGGCTATCTCACTGGCTCTCTGGGGGACAGGAGAGAGCCTTTTTCTACCCAAAAGACACTGTTGTCTTAACTGGGAGAAGGGCTGTCAGCAATTGAGGGCAGGAATGAAACATCTGTTCCAAATTTACTCAGAGTAGTTTTCCCCTCGGGGCTGCCACTGTCCTGTCATTTTGGACATTAGGAAATGTTTCTTTGCCACCACATGGCTTCTCTTTCTACTTGCTCCAGCCCATGGAACTATATTATCATTCATTTATTCATTCATTTGCATTCTTCCACTCCACACTGGCTTAGTGGGTAACTACTGGGGCCACACCCATGCCGGGCAGTGGAGATTCCAGGTTAAGAAGCATAGGGGTCTTTCCTCCCATGAACTCCAAGGAGGAAGGCAGCATCATCAGTAGAACCCAGAGAAGATTGCTTCTAACGGGGAGAGCAGGGTAGAGAGGATGGGGTGCAAATCTGCTTCAGAGATTCCTGCAAGGAGGAGGCATCCAAGCTGGGCTCCACCACCACTTGAGTTCCTCACGGAAGGGCTGGGAGTGGCATTTGCAGAAACCTCACCTCCATTGGATAATTTGATGTGATATAGAAAAATAGCCTTGTAGTCTTCTAGAATCACAGGCTCACAAGTGTCCACGGATAACCTAGAATTTCTATTCCAGCTTCCCCTCCCCTCTTTATTGATCAATTATATACAAAGACATGATATTTTCTCAAGGTGAGATCAATGGCGAAGGCAGTGTCAAGCACCAGTCTCCCAACTCACAGTCCAGTGCTCTTTAATGACTGAGAGGCCTAGACGTTTTCTATGGCTTTGTAAGGGCGCTGGCTAAGTCTCATAGACCTGCTTGCAGGGGTTTAATTCCTCCATTATTCCTCACATGGGAGAAGGAACACAGGTGATCAGGCTGGGAGGAGCTGCTTACTGGTACAAGTTTGCCATCAACCAGTCCCACAGGCAGATGGAGCCTGCTGGCTTGCAAAACTGCTGCAAGTCTTGGCTAGGTGGGTGCAATTAGCTGGGACTGCCAGATATGGCCAGATTGGGCAGAAGCACGCTGGGCCAGTGGTCTGTGGGTAGAAGCCCAGGTACACACTCCAGGGCTTGAGACCTTGGGCACAGGCTTAGGTCATCTGTACCTAGAGTTCATCCAATGGATAGGGAAAATATAGGAGCTCCATCTCTGGTGCAAGAGGGCCTTGGTGGGCATGGGGTCCAACTCCATCATTTGTAGATGAGGGGAGGGGTTGGCAACGTGGTGTGGGCAAACAGCTCAGGCTGGAGAGAGCATAGGCATTGGCTTAAGAATCCTGCCCAAGGTGTTACCATAGCAATATTTGGGGCAAGCAGTTGAACCGTCTGTGGTGCCTCTCGCTTTCTTGAGAAAGTATATTTTTCACAGGTAAGTCAATTAAACATCCTACAATTACCTTTCAGTTAGTTTTATTTTGTTGCCCCCTAAACTGATGTTGAGAATCATCTTGTGACCTCTTAAAATATCCACAGTCCAGGCCACACCCAGATCAATTCAATCACATTCCCCAGGATGGGTTACAGGAGGCTCCCTGGGTGGGATTGGAACTTTCAGTTAGGGTTGAGTTTCTCCACCTGATGCAGGTTGATATGCACTTGGCTTTGGCATCTCACTGCCCTGTGCCACCCCTCCTGCTCAGTGCTGCAATGCTTTTAGGCCCTTGGATGGTCTGGTCTTCGAAGGTCTTATAAGTGCCCACTATTTTAATCCTTTCATTCAAGGAAGACTTACATGCATTTATTTTATTTACAAAAGTATATTATCTATTTTAGGAAGGAGGGGTGAGCTGGCTCCAGGCTTAAGTGAGAACATTGGAGCGGCTCCTCATGATACCACTCCCATCAAAAGCATCCCTCTCACTCTCCCTCTTTCCAGTGAATTGGCTCATGTCCCAGTAGCGCCCTGAGGTTCCAACCATTTCTTTGCTTATTGTCAGTTCACTGCCTATGAAGAGGGCACTCTGGTAGGATAACCTCTTTTCCCTCCCCCCTTTCCCTCGGAGAAGCCAAACCCAACTATTGTAGAGTTAACTGAAAATTCCCCAAACATCCAGATCATTTCTTATGGGAGACCCTTGGGGTTTTAGGCAAACATCATTTCAGGCAGGCACCCTGTTGAGTCAGGTGTCTGCAAAGTGCATGCCGCCCTAGTCTCCCAATTGGACCACACAGCAGTGAACCCCACTCCCTAAAGTATGAAGTTAGAAATATCACTAGTGACTTGAATACAATTTCACAGACTGTACCTGGGCTGGAGGGAGAGAGAAAAGGGGGTAAGAGAGGAACTGGAGATGGAGAGAAAGGGGGAAGAGATAAGGAGGAATCAAGACAGGGGAGAGTGATGGAGAGGCAGAGAGGGACAGACTGTGAGACCTTGCTTTTCCTGCCTGTGTAAAGGAAGGAAGGGCAGGGAGGAGGGCGTGGAAGCTCCTCATGCTACCTGTTTGAACTGGTCCTCTACAGCCTCCCTCTCCACCTACTTGAGAACCATCAGCAGTTGCCCCCCTGCCCCCTGAAGGCTGCATTCAAAGCAACTACATTGTGGCTCTTTGTTTCTTGTGCCATGAAACTTGGCAAAACTGAGTCAGCCCCTGTCAGCACTAGGCAGCATTTACCACTCACTTTTCCTCACTGGGCCCCCCAGCCAAGAGCGAGTCAGTCTCATTTTATGACTGATACTGCCAGCATTGGTTTTCTTCTCTGCACTTCTCCAGCTCTGCAGCTCTATAAACAGGGTTTTGTGGCTTGAAGTGATCATCCTCCATCCATAGCTCAGCGAACCAGCCTGAAGAGCTCTTTTAACCAGGGCACAAGCTCAAGTCAAATTTAATGACTTGCTAGGATCCCAGATCCAGGGTCCTGCAATGAGGCCTCATACCCACTAAGTCAGTATACTCCCATCAGCCCTTTCTTTTCCTTGCTCAAGGGGAACTATCACCTGCAAGTTTTCACCCCCTTGTCACACTGGGACAAATTCTACTTCCTTGAATTCTAAGCCTGGGCATCTGTGTGATTCAAAGCAAAGTGGAGATTTGGGGGATGGCTGTGCAGCACAGAGGAGAGGGATTGGAGCTGAGCTGCCAAATTCCACTTCCACGATGGCAAGTCCACGGGGACTCTCTGGAATTAGATCCGTTGCTGCACGTGAATAATGAAGGGTTCTGATGTGGTCAGGTAGATGAATGTCCCTCTGAAAGCTCCGGATCAATGTTGGAGTGGAAAAGAATGAAAGACATGCATAATTAAAAAAAACCCATCAGAAACTTTGCTTGACATGATGACATTACTGATTTTTTTATGATCTCCTCAAATATACTCTATAACCGTTATTAATTTAGTATCCTCAATAGCTCATCCTTCAAATGTCAGGCCAAAGCTAAAGCTGAAAAATAGAACTGCTTAGAATTGGAAAAGTCTGGGGAGGCCGAGGGTGGGGGTGGGTGGGTTCCAGGAGCATGAAGACTTTGGCAGCTTCCAGATTCATCCCTCCTCCCAGCCAATCTGTCTGCCCCTCTAGTTTCTCTCCTCCCCCTCCCACCTCTCCTAGGTGCCTTTGTTTGTGATTCACAAGATGGCCAAACTGTGGCCTATGACACTGTGGCACTGGCCTGGCTTTATGCCTGGGTGAAGAGGCCAGGGTCCAGTGGGAGAGGACTTTGGGGGTGCTCCAATAGTCTCTCCTAAAAAGGAAATGCCTCCTGATGGAGCTGGGTATCCAAGCATTCAATGTTAGTGGGTTAAGCATTGCCCTCTCCTAGTTAGGTCACTTTTTAAAATAAGATGCTTGGGAGGGGACAGGTACACCAATAACATTAGCAATGAATGTTTACGGAACACTTAAGATGTGCCAGGCAGTATTCTAAGTATTTTACATGCATAGTCTCATTTTATTTCACCGAAGGCATGTCTTTATTTTTTTGTTGTTGATATAGTTTTATTCCATTTATTTTTTTCTTTCAATTACAGTTGACATACAATATTACATTAGCTTCAGGTGTACAACATAGTGATTAGATGCATTATCTCATTTAATCTTTACAGCAACAAAGAATATTATTTTTTCCAGTTTTATGGATTAGGAAACATAGACACACACCTACTAGGTAACCTGCCTGAGGTCCTACAACTAGTACTTGCAGGAGCTAGACTCAAACCAGGTCTGATGCTAGTGCCTATATCTTATTACATATATATATATATATATATATATATATATATATATATATATAGAGAGAGAGAGAGAGAGAGAGAGAGAGAGAGAGAGAGAGAGAGAGATACTGATGGGGCCAGGCACATTGATGTCCCTCAAGGTGGGGGGAATACACACACACACACACATACACACACACACACACACACACACGGGTAGGCAAAGGTAGCTTTACAGTTGTTTGTATGGAAAAAGACACTCAGGTTATGATTATTGCACTACAATAGCTTTATTAACTATGTGTTTTGTGTACTCACAACTGTAAACCTACCTTTGCCTCTCTATATGTATTAGAGGTCTGATACATGAAATTTGTGCAAGGGGCTTGGCCCTCACAACCCTGGCTTCGTCGGGAAGGTCATCCGGACAGTTGTTCTGCTCTTCAGTCTAATTAGCATATTAGCTTTTTATTATATAGGATTCTCTTCCTGCTACTAGGTTCCTGATGTATTAAGCTAGTGATTTTCTTTGCAAAGAAGAAAGCATCTGAATCTTCCAGAAACAAGGGGAGCTGAGGTGGCCAAGGGGTGGGTGGTGGAGCTCTGGGGGACACAGGAGGACTTATTGGACAGAGGTGCAGAAAACAAGGAAAAACAGTTATTTTCTTCAGCAACAGCCAGCCAACTCCTTCTCCTCCAGAAGACTCCAGGTGCTCCCCCATCACCTCACTGACTCTCACGGTGAGATGGAACCCACCCCTCACACTTGCCAATGGCTCTGCATCCTGAGTAGCTGCTGGGAAGGCATCCCTCATGGAGAACTGCTGGCAATAAAATCTAGACACTTAGGTTCTCCAAAGACTAGGGTTGACCAAAAAGGTCTGAAGCCCAAACATAACTTAGAGAGGACTCATCCCTAAAGAGCCCATGTGGAGCATGGCAGGGACAGGACCTTTGCGATGACATGGAAGACGAAATAGAAGTCCTGGGCCTGCGAAGAGATGTTGGGCACCTCTCTCTCTCCCCCTCTGGGCCCCAGTTCTTGAGTCATAGAATGAGAAGATGGCCCTAAAGGCCTCTGCCATGCTTGTGTTCCTGTGGTGGGATCTTCCTGCCCCTACTCCACAGGCGTGGAGCCCAGGGTCAGAGCTGTCAGAGCAGGGCAGGGCAGGGCGGGAAGCACTGTTCTGAAGCTACAGATCCTTGGCATGATCTGTCAGGAGTCTCAAAGAATGTCATATTGTGTTCTCAAAAATAGTTCTTAAGAGAAGGAATAGATAACCTTACATTGAGTAAAAATACATATTTAATTTATCTATTCAATTCAGTTGCTTGATGGGGAGGGTGAACAGATCATTTGATCATTTGACTGATCTAAGGAGCCTTGACTATAAATAAGTGAGCAAGCTGGGTAGCCCATGTGGACACAGGCTGAGCCAGCAGAGGAGAGTTTCCTTTGCTGCTTGCAAAGGTGGCTGGATGCCACATAAGCCACAGTGCACACACACACACACACACACACACACACACACACACAGTCTTTCTGTTAAATTTTCTGTTAAATGCACAGCTGGGGGAAATATGTATTTTAATATTAAATCAGTAATTAATAGCCAAGGTACTTAGTTCACTTTCCTTTCATTGGCTTTGCCATAGATACGGAATGGACAGGGGTGTCCTTTCTTCCAGCTCGCACGCTGTGGGACACCCACTCCCCTCCCAAGCGTGGATGCGTTCCCGTCTCATCTGCATCTGATTATTAGTGCATTGAAGCCACAGTCACGTAGGTCCTCTTTATATTCACCGGAAAATTAAATTACAAAAGTTTTTCTTCATTGCAATTTATGTTCTGGTTGAAGCTGATTGCATTTTGTATCCTGGCAAATATCTCAGTCCCTGAGACTTAATGAATTCATGAGCATTGATTCCCAAGGGCATGGCATTCAGAGTATATTGGAGAATGGAGAAATTTAGCCTTGTGTCAAAAATTTTTTTAATTTCTTTCCACCCAAGCCCTACACACACTCTGGAAATTCTAGTGGACCCCTGGGTGCTGATATCTGTCGGCACCTGTCGATACTGCCAAGGGAAGTGGAATATGTGAGGGGCGCTTGCAGAAAGCCATGCCTTTTGAATATATTAAGTGATGGATGTCATAGGATCTGGATATTTTATGTGATCTGTCATTTTAGGGCCAATCAGTGACAGCTCCCACGCTGGTCATTCCCCAGTTCCGTTCCTCAAAGCAGGTGCCAGCCAGTGCCTCCACCAGCAGCACAAGTCACAGATGGACAGCCTTCTGATGAGATTTATTTGAGTTTCAGGATTTTTATTTTACTTTATTTTTTTGGATTGATTTTTTTTAGTGAGAGAGGAAGGGAGAGGGAGAGGCAGTAGGAAGGAAGGAGGGAGGGAGGGAGGGAGAAACATGAATTTGTTGTTCCATTTATATATATGCATTCCTCGGTTGCTTCTTGTATGTATCTTGACTGGGAATCTAATCCACACCCTTGGGTTTATATTTTCAAGCCAACATTTAGCTCTTTGGATATTTCATCACACAAAGTCTAGATTTTGATTTCTTTCCAGAAGTCTGGAGGTCTGATGGCACTGAGTTGACATGCAATAGGACAGAAATTTAGGGGTTGGGAAAGTAGCAGTCACTACCCTTGAAACAGGTCAGGGAACACATTCTGCGATTTTCCATGGCCCTCACCACATCTGCATGGAGGCCCAACATGATTTGCCATTAATCAATGTTTCTCTCTCATCGATGTTTCTAACTTGCTATCCCTCTCCCTTCCTCTCTGTAAAAAAAAAATCAATAAAAGATATTTTAAAAAATCACACATATGCTCTTGTTTTTCTTATGAGGGATAAACATATTTCTGTACCACAAAATCTATTAAAAGTAGGAAAACAAAAATAGACCTACAGACCAAGTATTTCAATAAAGGGGAAGAATGTATTTCTTGAAGCAAATAAAGCTATATTTCTGCTTAGTTTCCAAAAAGAGTTGCTCTGACAGATTTTTTTTTAAGCCTGGCTTTCTTTCTTGCTTTTTTTTTAAAAGTATTTTATTGATTTTTTTTTTTTTACAGAGAGAAAGGGAGAGGGATAGAGAGTTAGAAACATTGATGAGACAGAAACATCAATCAGCTGCCTCCTGCACACCCTCTATTGGGGATGTGCCCGCAACCAAGATACATACCCTTGACCCGAATCAAACCTGGGACCCTTGAGTCCACAGGCCGAGGCTCTATCCACTGAGCCAAACCTGATAGGGCAAGCCTGGATTTCTTAATCATTTTGTTTCTTGCCTGGACCCTAGAGGCATCTGCAGTGGAGACCCCTGACTCACATCTGAGCCTTCCAAGTTTCTAGGAAACCCTGAGAAGGAGCAGCTCCTTTCACCCTGATGTGGTTCCCCCACCTGGTGGTGTGCAGTGTCAGACATCTTTCCAGACCCAGGAGTTGGGCTTCCCCCCACCCCCTCAATGTTCCAGCACCTCCCACCACCCTAAGTGCTGACACTCCAAAGCTGGAGATTAGCTGGAGGGATGAGGTTCCACTCTTTGCAAAGGGGTCCCCCAGAGGGGAACAGTTCACCCCAAGAGTCTTTGATTGCCCTTTGATTGGTCCCCCATCACCTTTTTTTGGAGACTCCTGTATACCTGTTACCTGAATCATTGCTGAGCTCACATAATGTGTCCAATCTGGTGGCCTGTGTTAGCCCACTGTGCATCCCTCCACTCCCTACTTCTAGCTGGAATTTCCCAAGAAGGGATTTGGGGCTGATATCTAGTGAGGAAAAGAAGAAAAGTGTCCAGGACCTTGAAGGGAGCTTGGAGATCAATCCAGAGAGAAGTAACTGGCGTGAGGACTCTCACAGGTGGGCTGAAGAGCTCAGACTTCCTGGTTCTCTCCACAGACCAGCGCTCTGTCTGTTCATATGAACAATGTTTGTACATAAGCATTTGCCACAAGCTCATATGCTTCCCTTGAAGCTCACATCACAGGGCCCTGCTGGTAGATAAGGCTGCTGTGCTAGCAATGACCACACCCAGGTCAGGGCCTAATCTCATGGGACTTGGAGCCCCAGTGAGGGACTGGAGTGCTGACCAGCATCTTCCCACCTTCCTTTGCTTCTTTCAAGGAGTTGGTGGGTGAACTGAAAGGTGCATGTTTAGAGTCGAGGTGACAGCCTTCCTGTGGGTGGTTGGGATCCTGGGCCCACAACCTGAAGAGAAGGGACCCCTTAGAAGGACAGGCAGTCTCAGCTCCTGGTGCCACCTCCACGGGGAGCCTCGGCTGAGTCAGGTCACTGCTGTGCTCGCATGCTGTTCCTGCCCAGACATCATGGGGACACCAGCAGCAGCTGCCACGGGTCCTGAGGAGGAGGCTGTGCATCACAGAGTCCTCAAAGGGTATTTTGAGAGAGAAACCTGTCAAATAATAATTTTTTCCATGTTTCAGCCTGGAGCACTGTAGGAAAGAGTCTGTCTGGGAGTGGGTGTCTTTGCCTCTTCCTATCTGACACCACCCCCTCAGGAGCAGCAACTCCATAGATTAACCCTGGAGAGGCCAGGGCACTGCTGATGGTGTGTTTCCCGCACCTGCACATCTGGAGTCAAGGTGAGTGTAAACTCTAGGATAATTCGTGAAGCAGGTTGGAGCTGGCATTGGCAACTACATTCTGGCAAAGAATGCTAATTGCTCCTTCCACTGAATGGGAATCCAGCCCCATACTGAAGAGAGTCCAGGTCCTAAACTAGATTCTGCAGGAATAGCGGCCACACCCCTAATGCCAAGTGCCATTCATCATTAGTGCTGCTGGTTACACCCCTTGCCTGGGGCCCCATCCTCTTTCTTTTGTTTCCTCATATTGTTTTGTTTGTTTGCTTTTTCCTGAGTTTGAACATTTGACCTTGTCTTCCTCCCTTATTGATTTTCCTGACAGGAGAACTAGTTTTTGCCAATGAGAAGTGAACTCTCCCAGTGGCATTTGCAGAAAGGCTATTGTATTACATATGTGCATGTACACATATATGTACACACATATATGCAATGGCTGGCTCAATGGACACATACCTTTGTCCTCACTCTTATCCTTTTCTCCTGACCAGAAGACAAGAGTCACCCATGAATGCAGCATTTCAGTTGTGTCATTTGAAGAAAGCCACATGAGGAAAATGGCAGGGTGGCCTGACAGAGGGTGCCAGGCTCAGTGGAATTGCTGAACCAGCCCTGGAGGGCCATCCTGGTTTTCTTGTCAGGTGAGGCAATAGCCTCTGTTTGGTTGAGTTTCTGCTATTGTTTTTTTTTTTTTTTGTTACTTTCAGCCAAATTCAATTCTAATGGATGCACCAGTCCCATTCCTTTGTCTCCAAGTTTGTAAGAAACATTGCCTCAGGTGTCTACAATGGTCTGAATTGTGTCCACCCCCCCCCCTCAGTCACATGTTAAAGTCCTAACTCCCAAGAACTCAGAGTCAAGGTGCATATGGAGGCAATTAATCAATGTTTCTCTCTTACATCGATGTTTTCCTCTCCCTCTCTCTCTCTCCCTTCCTCTCTAAAATCAATATTAAGAAATGAAGTATAAGAGAATTAAAAACTCCATGAATGGTTGTAGAGAGAGAGAATTTGGGGTCATTAGACCAGGATAGTGAGGCCCTGAAGAGCTAAGACCACAAAGTGGAAAAGAAATGGATGTGTTTGAGGATGATGATAATATAATGACTTCAATCAGCATCTACGTGACATTTAATAGCTTACACAGTAATTTTACTTTCATTATCTAATTTAATCCTCACCTGTAAGGATCACAAGAGAGATCTCAGGCCACCTGTAACCCTGTGAGGAAGTTAACATTTTATTCTCCAATCCAAAGGGGAAGACATGAAGTGTAGACACTAGAAAGAGTACATGCAAGTTGTCAAGGTCTTTGTGGCTTCCCTGGACAACTAGGAAGCCCTAATGTGAGCCCACCTGGCCTCACCCACAGCCCTGGAAGCCGAGTGTCCCTAAACATAGACATTCTGCATTGTCTATGGCCTGGCAGGGGAGCAGGGAGAGAGTGAATGAGTCTTAGAAAATGGTTCCTTGACAGAGTCTTAGGCTAGCTAGAGTGAACATAGGAAGGGGGAGGCTTTCTCCCTCTCATTTGTGAATTTAAAACCCACTTTCAGAGGAGGGTATCTGGCTGTTATGGTGAAGAGGAAATCATCAAGCAGGTCGTACTGATGGGAAGAGATGGGGAAAGGACTCCAGGTCTCATCACTCATTCAATCCCTTAAAGAGGTGCTCTCTTCTCCCACCAACCTCATGAGCCCACTGGAGGTTCATGGGGTAAGGTAGGACTTCAGCTGGAAACAAGCATTCTTCTCTTGCAACTTATTTGAAGCAATAAAGAGACAACCAGAATTGATGGATGAGCATCAGCGGCTAAATCCCTGTGAGGCCATGACATTTGGGCGAGGGGAACCCCAGCACTGCTAGAGGAGTGAGTCTGTCTGTCTGTCTATCTGTCTATGCCCCCTTGCCTCTTACCATATTTATTTGAGGCTGTTTATAAAATCCCCATGATATGTAAGAATGGCATATATATTCAAGGGAGTTATTGGGCTGAGGTGACTAAGAGAGGAAAATATGGAAGTAAAAGTAGAGGGCAAGATGAACTGATAAGTCCATCAGATGCAGAGATACGAACTGGGCTATTACCATGGACAGCTCCAAAGTGCTACTTTGGTTTATCAAAGGCAGAATAAAACAATTACCAAAATGTTTAGGTGCATATATGCATTGCCCATTGACACAGACAATAGGGTGGTGAAGGACTAGGTTGTTCAGTGAAGGACCACGGCGGTATGGGAACTGGGGGGAAGGGGGTAAAAGGGAGGGACATCTGTACTACTTACTCTTAACAATAAAGATTAAAACAAAACAAAAACACAGTTACAAGAAGCAAATGGTCCATAATGGGGGAAACAATAAAGAAGAATGCCACTGTAAGCAGAAAAAGAGAACAGTTTTTCCTGGTGATGAGGCCCAAGAGGGATTTCTCCCATGGGTCTTCCTAAAGAAGACACCGAGCTGTGGAGGGAAATGTTCCCGGCAATATCCCCACAGTGACATTAATTGGACTATTAATCTGAGCCTCTTGGTGGCTAAATGCCAAGGCGCAATATAAAATAGAAAAAAAAGCAATGTGGTTTGAATAGGAAGCACTGGGATGGTATTCTAAGCAAAAGGTAACATTTAGACTTCCTAAAACAGAGTCTTAAATTTGAAGGGTCACATACCCTTCGGAAATCAATTGAAGATGTGTCGCCTCTACAGATTAATGCACATATGAGTGAATGACCAAACTTACATGTAATTTCAGAGTGGTTTTACAGACCACTCACACTCCAATAGACCATCCATGAAACATGAGTTAAGGTTTGAAAAATGAGAACTCTTGTTGGAAATGCCATCTGAAATTTTGCTGGATTGAGATACTTAGTCCCATATTTCATATACTCTTCCTATAGTCTTCCTTTGGGAATCTGGTTGCCTAAATGTGTTCCTCCCATGCAAATAATAATAATAATAATAATAATAATAATAATAATAACAATAATAACAACAATACAAAAATAAATAACTAAATACAACAACAATGAATAAACAAAAAACTGAACAAGATATGTCTGGAATTTATGGACTAGAGATGCTCCTCCCACTAAGTACAACTAAAACCCTGGACATTATACATAAAACAAACGTAAGAAAATCCTGGAACATGGCAAGCAGAAGATAAATTGTCTAGGAACTAGGGACCCAAGAAACAATATGGTGGTTAGTTTCCTGGATTTTCTATTTTTGTCTCATACATTCCTCACTTGGAACTGAAGAAACCAGAAACCTGGAAATGCCAATATGTGTAAAAATAAAACAAAGTTGTTTTTTAAAAAAAAGCTCAAATGCAAATCTGATTCTTTAGGCAAATAACTAGGAAAGGAACAACATAAAAAGACAAAAAATAACAAAAAAACAAAAACGTTTAGACAATAATGGCTCTACTTCAGCCAAACCCCAGTAAAAACCGTGGCCTCACTCCTACCCTTGCCAGCAAGAGCAGAGCATATAGCCTAGACTTCCCACCTTGTTCAGGTGTATTGAGGTGCCCCACCTTCTCTGATGCAGTAGGGTCAG
Organism: Vespertilio murinus; assembly: GCA_963924515.1. Lineage (NCBI taxonomy): Eukaryota > Metazoa > Chordata > Mammalia > Chiroptera > Vespertilionidae > Vespertilio > Vespertilio murinus. Next base: position 92,412,149 of record OZ004708.1, read on the forward strand.
AGAAGACCAAGAAGGAACCAGGACATCATCAGCCAAAAGGTAATAGGCTCCACTCCACCTTGCACACTTAGTGTCAGTGTAAACCATGCAGGAAAAGTAATGAGGCACTTTACTTCTCCCATCTCCCAACCAGGGTTAGAGGCCTGGCAGGGATGGGAGCTCCCTGTTACAAGGCGCATCATTCTCAGGTTTCAACAAAGGCCAGATGGAGTACCTTTCACCTGGCAGTAATAAGAAGTCATACTCTTTCCCCCTGCTTGGATGGTATTAAAGGAAGCTAGCTAGAGCCTAAGGTCTAAAGCAAATCCAGTGCTTTATAATGTCATACCAAAATATTCAAGTTTCAATAGAAAATCTCCTGTTATAGGAAGACCTCAATCTGAATGAAGAAAGACAATTAATAGATGCTAACATCAAATATGACAGAGATGTTAGAATTATCTGGGGAAAATGTTAAAGTAGTCATCACAAAAATGTTTCAGTAAGCAATTTTAAGTACACTTGAAACAAATGTAAAATAAAAGGTCTCAATGTAGACCTATAAATAAAAATCAAATTGAAAGATTTTGTACTAAAAATATAATAATGGAAATAAACTCAATTAATAGGCTAAAAAGACAAATTGAAAAAGCAGAGGAAAAGACCCATTAATTGGATGATAAAACAATAGAAATCTCCCAATCTGAATATCAGGAAGAAAAATATCCTGACGTGGGGAAGACAGACACTAAGGGACTTTGGGAACTGTAGCAACAATTTAACATTTAACTCATGGGAAACCTGAAAGGAGAGAAGAAAAAAGGCAGGGCTTTTAAAAAGTGCTCAAAATAATAGTGGCTGAGAATGTACCATATTTAGCATGATACAAAAACCTACAAGTACAAAAAGCCAAGTGAATACCAAAAAATAAAAATAAACCTTTCTAAAAATTTGTTACAATACATCATAGTCAAACTTTTGAAAACCCAGGACATTGCAAAAGCAATGTGAGAGGAACAATAGGTTACCCAGAGAGGAAACACTCTGTAAATGCTATGGAATTCCTCATGAGGAAGAAGTCAAAAGGAAGTGGCACATTTTTAAGTACTAGTGAGGGGAAAAAAGAACTGTCAATCCAGAAGCCTATATCCAGCAAAAATATCCTCAAGGAATGAAGAAAAAAACCAAGACAGACTTATATGAAGTCTAAGAGGATTTGGTGCCAGCAGACCTATTGTAAAAGAACGGCTACAGAAGTCTATGAAAAAGAAAGAAAACAATGTAATAAGGAAACTTGGAACCTCAAGAAGGAAGAAAGAATATGTTGATAAAAAAATATGGGTAAATTTAATAGATTTTTCTTTTGTACTTTCTAAATTATGTGTGATGATTGATTAAAAAACTATAGCACTATATCTAATGTAGTTATAACTATCCTATATAATAAAAAACTATTACACAAATTGTCCCCTCAGGAGTTTGACTGGGAGTTCAATCTCTCGCTATGACATGCACTGACCACTAAGGGTTGGTGCAGAGTATGGCAGATGACCAGTGGTGGTGGTGTGTTGGGGGAATGAGGGAAGGAGGAGGCTGGGAGGGCAGGAGGCAAGGAACCTGATCAGCCCTGATCACAGGCCTAGGGACCCTATCTGTGCATGAATTTCATGCACCAGGCCTCTAGTATGTAGATAAGATACTTAATGGGAGCTAGATGGAGGTGGGAAAGAGGGGATGGTAGACATCGGTAATAGTCTCAACAATAAAAAGAAATAAAAAAGATAATGTAAAAATTTTATTATTTAAAAGAAGGTACAGGAATGTAAGGGAAGGTGATATTTCTTCATTTAACTCGTAAAATGAACATGCTAGAAGACTGTGATGTTATTTCTATATATCTAGGACAATCATGTAAAAGCCTACACAAAGGGATACACTCAAAACAGTATAAATAAATCAAAATTAAATTCTAAAAGTGTTCAATGATTACACAAGAAGTCAGAAAGAACAAAACAAATTTAAACAAAAGTAACAAATAGAAAAAGAATAATAAAATTGCATGCTTGCCAAAACCTGTTTGGCTCAGTTGGCAGAGCATTAGCCTGCAGACTCGGAGGTCTCAGGTTCAATTCCTGTTAAAATTGCATTCATAGAAAGTATCTTCTCCTCTCATTATGTAATCATACTAGAAGTCAATAGCAAAAAGATAAATAGAATATCCCCCAACACTGGGAAGTTAAATAGTACACTTCTAAATAACCCATGGGTCAAAGAGAATCTGTCAGAAGAAATAAAAAAATAAATTGAACTGAATGAAAAATCAAAACACAACATACCAAAATCTGTGTGACACAGCTAAAGCAATGTTGAGAAGGAAATTTATAGCACTAAGTATGTACATTAGAAAAGAGAAAAATTTTCAAATCCATAATTAAGCTCCCATCCAAAAACTTAGAAAAAAAGAGAGCAAAATAAGCCCAGGTCAAGCAGGAGGAAGAAAATAACAGAGTAGAAATCGGTGAAATTAAAAGCAGAAAAATAAAGAAAGCCAATGGAACAAAGCTGATTCTCTGAAATGAGTAAAATTGACAAACCTTTAGTAATACTGGCAAAGAGGAAAAGATAGAAGACTCAAATTACTAATATCAAAAATCAGAGGGCAGCACCAGAGACTCTACATTAAAAGCAATGGAATGCCATAAACAATTCTGCACATATCAGTTTAATAATTTAGATTAAATGAACTGATTTCTCAAAAAGCACAAAGAAAACTGCACACTCAATATAAAAGAGGAAATGTGAGTCACCTAATAAATAAACTTAAATAACTATTAAGGAAATAGAATTTATAATTTAAAAACTCCAGAAAAAGAAACCCCCAGACTCAGAGATTTTACTAAAAAATTCTATCGGATAATTAAGAAAGAATTGAGATTAATTCTACAGATCACATACAGAATATAAGGGGAAGAAAGACTTTCTAATTCATTTTATTCAACCAGTATTGCCATGAAATCAAAACCAGATAAAAATAATGTGAAAGAAAAAGAAAAACAGAGAGAAAGAAAGAAAAAAAATTGCAGATCAATATACATAATAATATATATTCCAAAATCCTTAACAACATATTAGCATATAGAAATCAGCAACATATTAAAAATACATATAGCCTGGCCAAGTAGGATATACTCCAGGAATGCAACATATTTATTAACAGCTAAAGAATATAAAGCATGTGATTACAAATTACTAATATCAGAAATAGAGAATTTCGTGGTAGAGAAATATTTGACATCATCAAATGCATATTATGATAAAAATCTCACAGAAAATTAGGAATAGAAGAAAACTTCCTTAACTGTCATAAATAGTATCTATAAAAGTCTACAGGTAATATTATATTTAATGCTTTCTTCCTAAGATTGGGGAAAAGGCAAGGATGTCTATTCTTATCTAGTCAGTGCAATGATGCAAGGAAAGGAAATAAAAGACACAGATCACAGAGAAAGAAGAGTGGCCTTATTCACAGATGCCTAATAAGTGAGATCAGGAAATTTCCAGGATGAAAGATAAACATATAAAACTTAATTGTATTTCTATATACTATAATAAACACATGAACATCAAATTAAAAATATAATACAATTTATGATTACTCAAAAAATATCAAACACTTAGGTGTAAGTCTAGGAAAATATGAACAGGACTTACATGCTAAAACGACAAAATTTTGATGAGATAAAAATTTAAAAGTCCTATATAAATGAAGATATACACAGCATTTATAGATTGGAGGACTCCACATAGAAAACATGTCAATTCTTCTCAAATTGATATATATGTAGATTTAATGTAATTTTTACCAAAATTCTATCTAGATTTTAAAAAAAATTTACAGGTAATATTATTCTAAAATTTATACCAGGAACCAACGAGCTACAATAGCTAAAGCAATTTAGAAAAGAAGAATAAATTGAGTGCAGCCAGTCTCTTTAATTTGAAGACTTAATTATATAGCTTCAGTAATCAAGATTATGTGGTAGGATAGACACAAATAAATAAAACAGAACAGAAGATGCAGAAATAGACCTACATAAATATAGCTAACTGAGATTTAACAAAGATACAAAAGCAATTAAGTGGAGGAATGATAATCTTTTCTTAACAAATGGCACTTCAACAATAAGATTTCCATAGGCATAAACAAAAACAAACCTTGACCAAAGTTTCATATTTCACACAAAAATTAACTCAAAATGGATCACAAACTTCTATGTAAAACTGAAACTATATATTTTAGAAAAAGTATAGTATCTTTGTCGTTTAAGGCTAGGTAACAAGTTCTTAGGCTACAGGAAGATGTACAATACATAAAAGAGAAAATTAATAAATTGAACCTCATCCATATGAAAAACTTTCATTCTGCAACAGACCTTATTAGAGAAATAAAAAGATAAGGTATAGCCCTAGCCGGTTTTGCTCAGTGGACAGAGCGTTGGCCTGTGGACTGAAGGGTCCCAAATTTGATTCCCCTCAAGGGCATGTACTTTGGTTGCAGGCACATCCCCAGCAGGAGGCGTGCAGGAGGCAGCTGATAGATGTTTCTCTCTCATCAATGTTTCTCTCTCATCTATATTTCTAACTCTCTATCCCTCTCCCTTCCTTTCTGTAAAAAAAACCAAAAAAACCACAATAAAATATATTTTAAAAATAAAAAATAAGGTATAAAGCAAGCAAAAACATTTGCAAGCTATATATCCAACAGTGGAGTAGTTATCTTGATTATATGAAGAACTTGCAAAACTCAACAGTAAAAAAAGTAAATAATCTGATTAGAAAATGGTTAACATGAAGAGACATTTCACTGAAGAGGATCTGCTGATGCACACAAGCACTGGAAGAAATGTTCAACATCAGCAGTCCTTAGGAGATGCGAATCAGACCACAATGAGATACCACTGTGCACCGATCACAATGGCACATATGATCCAGGGGGACAATATCACACATTGACAGTTATGCAGAGAAACTGGATCACCCACACATTCCTGATGAGAAGTAATATAAATGTTACATCCACTCTAGAACACAGTTTGGAAGTTTCTTAAACTAAACTAAACTAAACATGCAACTACCATACATCTGGATATTTATTCCAGGAAAATGAAAAACTATGTGGACACAAAAACTTGTACATGAATGTTTATAACAGCTTTATTCATAATAGACTAAAATCAGATACTTTCAACAGGTGAACAGTTAAACAACCCATGCGTGGTACACCCATTTCATGGGATACTACTCAGCAATCAAGGCAACAGACTACCAATACACACGACAACCTGGGTAAACCTCCAAAGAATTCTTCCAAGTGAAAAAGCCAACCTATAAAGATTAATATTGTATTACTCCAATATAGAACATTCCTGAAAAGCAAAAAAAAAAAATTATGGAAATGGAGAGTAGATTAATGGTTGCCAGCGGTTAAGAGAGGGGTACTAGAAAAAAGTGAGAGCAGTATATAAAAGCAACATGAGGAATGCCTCTGGTGGCCTGACCAATGTCAGTCTCCAGGCTGTGACACTGCTGTAGCGCTGTATGATGTGACCATTCAAGGAACTGGGGTGGAAGGTGCAAGGGATGCCTCTTATTTCTTGCAATTGCAATGACTCTACAATGATCTCAAAAAAAGTTTAATTTAAAACAATAAAAAAGATTTCAAATCTGATGCCTAATATATGCAATGTTGAAAGACCCTGGACTGGAGGGCTAGGAACATTAGTATAAATTTCTGCTATTTTCCTAAGAAATTTAGTTAAAATTATGCGTGTGAAACCTTAATATAAAATCTGGTATATGGTGAGCGTCCAAAAATATATCAAGATCATTATAATCATTATCATCATCTTCACCTCCATCATCTTAGCTAACAGGTGGCAGAACCAGAGGTCCAATATGGGATGTTCTGACTTCTGTGTTTACATTCGGGAACCTAATTCCTGACAGCTGCTAGATTCCCCTTTGCCAACCCCATGAAGCCCTTCCTAGTAAGATGGGAAAGTGAACAGGGAGAAGAGCAGTTCCCAGTTCCAGGTGCCTCAGCTCCCACCAGCTGTTTTTATTCCCCCTACAAATGGTGAGATCCTAGAAACCATCATTCCCACATAGCTTCTCCATCCCTTCTCCCCACAGATGCGTAGCCCTGCTTCACAGATGGAAAAACAGCCCCAGTGAAGGACCTGATCATGGTGAAGCAGTGGGTTATAAAGTAAACCCAGGGTTAGGGTCCCAGTGTGCTCTGTGCCCTCAGAGCCCTGTCGGTACAGGCTGGTCACCTGGCTGACCCTCTCCTGGTGCAAAATACGCCTCTGGTGTCAATGAAATTCCAGAGAGTCCTATGGATGGAGGCCAGTGGGGAAGACCGTACAGGCAAAAAGAGCAACATAAAGGTAAGAGTGGAAGCGGAGATGAGTGGTTGAGACCTGCTCCTCAATGCTCCCTGTCATTCTGATGATCTGACTGAGCAGAACTTAGCTCTGGGAGTTCTCTCTCTTTCAGGACATGACTCATTCCCAGCCTAATTGACTCTCAGGCTATGGTGAAGAGGCAGTGAGATAAGAACTGGGGTTATCTACAATCTGTGAAGGGATGCCCAGGGAAGGGACTGCTGTTGGGGGTTGGAACTTGCAGGAGGAGAGGGTAGGGAATCTTTTTTTAAAAATATATATTTTTTTATTGATTTTTTTATAGAGGAAGAGAGAGGGATAGAGAGTTAGAGACATCGATGAGAGAGAATCATGGATCAGCTGCCTCTTGCATACCCCCTACTGGGGATATGCCTGCAACCAAGGTACATGCCCTTGACCGGAATCAAACCTGGGACCTTTCAGTCTGCAGGCCGATGCTCTATCCACTGAGTCAAACTGGTTTCAGCAAGGGTAAGGAATGTTGACAACCAGGCTGTGGAGTGTGGACAGGAACTTCTAGGAAATGGGAGAGGAAAGGGCTCCTATAGGCATGGACCATTCAGTTCCTGAAAGCAGGGACCAGTGTCAGGTCAAACACTATGACCCAAGAGGCCACCATGGTGGGTGCTAGGCTTTGATTTGGGAGCAAGCTGAGCATAAGCCATGCTCGTCCAGCTCATCATGACATGCAAGGCAGAGCTGGCACTGACTGTCAATGCCTGGGAGGAGCCCTGGCACCTACACTCATTGGCATAAATCCCCCAGGCTCCCCAAGCCTCCTCTTCTAGTCCTCCAAATGGGAGTAAAAACAGGAGCTCTACAGAGCCTTTGAATGGGCTTGCAAATCTGTAAAGTGCTGTCTCAGTGGAAGGCATTGCTGCTTCTGGGAGCAAAGACACCTGGGCCTTTGATGGCAGGTGTTCACTGGGGTTCACACTCGCCCCAGTCTCACAGGGGATTATGCTGCAGAAGAAGGCGGAGTGCAGCTGCTCAGGCTTAACTGAGCTCTCAGGCTGCTTTTCTCCCATATCTTCTAATTAATAGTCAGGATTAACAGCTGCTGCTGCTGGGCCTCAGCCATCTAATCACAGCTGCACAGGCTCCTGGGTGCTCAGTGTTCCCCACACCCCAGCCTCCCCAGCCCTGGGAGAAAAGTATTCGGAAATTAAAACAACGACCAAAACAAGAAGAAACCCCTCCTCTTCCTGCTCCCCAGTGCCTACTGGGATAGGAATTGTGCCAGCCTCTCTCCTCTCTGAGATGAAAGGGGAAGGTCCCACTTCCCTGGGGTCACTCTAGGTAGGGGAGGAGGAGGGGAGGTGTCTTGAAGCTACTTTGCAAAGGTGTGGGATGCCTGTCATGCCAGCTGCAGTCAGGACACAGCCTGAGACAATGGATGACCTAAATAATCCTATATTATAAAAGCCTAATATGCTAGTGTCAGTTGTCCAGTTGTTCATTCAACCAATCAAAGTGTAATATGCTAATAATATGCTAAGGCTGCTCAACCGCTCACTATGATGTGCACTGACTACCAGGGGGAAGATGCTCCAACTGGTAGGTTAGCTTGCTGATGGGGTCCAGCCAATAGGGACTGAGCGAGATGGGCCAGACAGGCCCTGGAGCTCTCCCACAGTCCCTCCTTGGCTGGCCAACCTCCCGTATCCCTCTCTGGCCTCAATTGTGCACCTTGGCCTGGCCTGTGCCCTCTCGCAATCCAGGACCCTTTGGGAATGTCAGAGAGCCAGTTTTGGCTCAATCCCACAGGCCAGTTGAAGGACCCCACTGGTGCACAAATTCGTGCACTGGGCATCTAGTACTGACAATAATAATAGTGTCATTATTTCTATGCCTAACATTTTTTGAGTGCTTACTATGTGCCAGGCATAATTCTAAGTGTTTCACACAAATAGTTTTACATGCACAAAACCCTAAGCAATATATTCCATTATCATCCCTCTTTATAGACCAGGAACTGAGGCACAGAGGGGTTAAGCCATTTGACCAAAGTCACACAGCTGGTTAGTGATGGAGCTGAAATTTGGACCCAGGCTATCAACAATGCACTATGACTCTGTGCAAGGAGAAATAGAGGCCCAAAGAACTGCTTCAGCCTCGCACTCACCTTCTGAGACATTCCCTGAGACATATCTGCAATCCTGGGCTCTAAGAAACACACTTTGCAGACCCCTGCAGAAAGCTTTCTGCTGGTCTTGTCAGCAGCACCTTAGGATGTGTCTCAGGGTCAGTCACTGTCCTGCTGAGAACTTGGTAGAAGAGACACATTGGAGGTTGGCTTGCCACCAGAAATCATGAGTGAGTGTTATGGGTTCCTGGGAAGATTTCTGGGCCTGTACCAACCTCCACAGGGACCCTCCTTGAGACATATCCTCTCTCCTCCCAGGGGTCTGTCTGTTCCCCCATACCTCACAGGCTACAACCTCAGTACGAATCTGATTCTGGTTTGCTCTTAATGGATTTTGCCTCCTTTCAGACCCTTACCAGACTCCCCTTCCCATGCTCATTTTATGAATTCCCTCCACAAACATTTAAGAACCAGCCACCATGTACTAGACACCCTGCTAGGGGCTGAGGATAAATAGATCACACAAGCCCTGGCTGGTGTTGCTAAGTGGTTAGAGTGTTGGCTCATGTACAAAGGGCCACAGGTTTTATTCCACTTAAGGGTATGTACAAAAGTTGCAGGTTTGATCCCTGGCCCTAATCATGGTGCATGCAGGAGGCAACTGATTGATGTGTCTTTCTTACATAGATGCCTCTCTCTCTCTCTCTCTCTCTCTCTCTCTCTCTCTCTCTCTCTCTCTCCTTCTCTTCCTCTCTCTAAAATTAAATGAAAAAAATATTCTTGGTTGAGGATTAATAAGGAAGGAAGGAAGGAAGGAAGGAAGGAAGGAAGGAAGGAAGGGAGGGAAGGAAGATTACACAGTTCTGTCTTCAATGTGTACTTTTGCTGAGATCTCCAATTGTTCTTACACTTCTTCTCTTCCCATGACTAGGCCTCTCAGGGCTCCCATGGGACCATTCCTCAGCAGAGTTCTTCATGCCTCTCCTCTGATAGTTTCCATTGCCTCTATGAAAACGGTGCCCCTTTAGAGCCATGCAATTCTAGGGCCCTGCTCCCAACCAGCAGCAAATGTTAATAACTCTGAGTCACACCACCTTATAGACCTGCCTTCTGGGTCAATCTGTAAACTAATTGGACCTCAGATGGGACGGGTCCATAGAGAATTCATGAGGCTGCTAAGAGCAGTGGAAAAACACAGGATTTGGTGTAGAATAGAAAAAGGTTTAGAGCCTACCAAGGCTACTTATTAGACATGGCAGGCAGCCTCTGAGAAGGCCCCAATGATCCCCGCCCCCTTCCTGGTATCTGTTCTCTGTGTAACTGCCTGCACTGGAGTGTGGGCTGAATTGACTCACTTTAATGAATAAAATACAGTAGAAGTGATGCCACTCCCGGGCTCAGGTTATAAAAAATGCTGTGATTTTCATCTTGGGCACTCACTTCTCTTTGGTCTCAGAACCTTCCTTTTGGGGGAAGCAAGTGAGTAGCACTCTGGAGGTCCATGTGGCAGAGAATGGGTATTTCCATCAATAGCCAGAGCCCCTGATGTATGTGAGCTCCCATATGGATCCCCACTACTCCAGCTGAGCCTTGGGCTGCCCACAGCCCAGGGCAATACACTCCAGCTGAGCCTTGGGCTGCCCACAGCCCAGGGCAACACACTCAGCCTTGTGGGAGACCTTAAGCCAGGATACCAGCTAAGCTGTGCCCAGATCCTGACCCACAGAAACCAAAAGCTAATAAACAAGTGTTGTTTTCAGCTGCTGAGGTTTGGGTTAATTTGTTATGCAGCAATGGATAACTAACATGCTAGCTGAGCAAAATTGGGCAAGGTTTTGTTTTATCATCTTATTATAGGAAAACTTTAAATATGTTAAAAATAGGGACTAGTATAATAAAGCCCATGTGCCCATCACCCAGTTTAAACAATTATTCACAAGTTAATATTGGTTTATCTTTATCCAAAATGGACAAATTGTTTAACTTTCCTTGGCCTTAATTTCTTTTTCTGTAAAATAATGTGCTTTAAAACATGAACTTGTCAGTGATTACCTGGATGAATGCTGGTAAAGTGACTAAGATGGTGGCTTGTACATAGTATGAGACCAGTGAATACCTACTCCTATCCTTTCTTCCTTTCACATCTTTGATAATTGAATTTGTTCAAGGGCTTAGTCTAAATGAGTGACTCATTCAGGCATTTTTAGATGACAGGTTAGTGGTGGTGACCTGACAATACCGTAAGAAAAAAAGCCTGGCACAAAGATTTTGTTCAGACTCCTTAATCACTGTGGAAATTATCATGGTGCTATCACTTTCTTATCCTGCTATCTGGAGGTAACATGTATTTAGAATGATTACCCTGCCAGGACTAAATCCCAGATGACCAGGATATGGTGGTCCCTTACCCTCAACGAACACAAAGTTTTAGAGGGTAGCCTCCCACTTTAATAACCATAGCAACATATTTTTCATTGGGCTATAGAGGCACACACTAAGTCCTAAGAGATTGCCATTTGGGAAGAAATACTCTTACTGGTGCACTTGGAATGGCATCAAGGGAGAAGGCAACATTCAGATTTATAGAGGGTGTTGCAGGAACAAGCAGAAGGAGATGTCCAAACAGCCTCCTGAACCTGAGATGGTACAGGGGCAGCATTTCAGTAGAGTGGTGGTGATGAGGTAGGAGAGCAGAGGCAGCAGACAACAGGCTTGAGGAAAATACGGAATAAGAGGGAGACGAGATGGAACAGGGATTCCTCAGGCACATGTGTAGGCAGAGAAAGAGGCAGAGGAGAGAAGAACAAATGGAAATGCAGGAGAGAAGAAATAGTGGATGGAACAAAGTCCAGAAGGTGGTGTGACAGTTAAGGTGGAGACAAGATGAAGCAGAGCAGGGAGTCCTTTGTATTAAGTTTGGTATGAAAATCACTGACAATATTGATGTCTTTAGAGCTTCATGTCTAAAGTAGTCTATGTTCTCAGTTATGTGAGAAACAAGGCTGAGGTGAGGAGGCTGGTGGCATCAAGGAGAGGTATTCACCATGGACAGAGAATTGGTTCATCGGGTCTCATCCCTCTGAGTCAGTTAGTGGTTAGCATTGAGAAGTGGCTGATTCAGTGGACAGGAAAGAAAAGAAGGAAGATGTGTGTTTGAAGCCAGGACTTCCCAGGAAGGTAGCTAGAGGAAAGTGACAAGGCGGGCGCTATGGTGGTGGGATGAGGATGCTGCCAGGTTGAAAGGAGAGAGGTGGCAGGAATAAGATGGAGAAAGGCCAGGTGCAAACTGAATTTCCCCCATAGAAAGTTAATGTAAAAACATGCTTTAAGAGTGAACAAATGCTGAAACCCTTTTGGCTCAGTGGATAGAGCATCAGCCTGTGGACTGAAAGGTACCAGGTTTGATTCCAGTCAAGGGCATTTACATTGGTTGCAGGCATATCCCTGGTATGGGGTGTGCAGGAAGCAGCTAGTCGATGTCTCTCTCTCATCGATGTTTCTAGCTCTCCATCTCTCTCCTCTCCCTTCCTCTCTGTAAAAAATCATTAAAATATATTTTAAAAAAAGAGTGAACAAATGGATTCCTGGATGGGTGGATCAGCTGAATGAAGCATTGTCCCACCCATCAAAAGGTTGAGGGCTCATTCCCTTTCATGGCACATGCCTAGGTTGCAGGTTTGATTCCCAGTCAGAATGTGTATGGGAGGCAACTGACCGACGTGGCTTTCTCACATTGATGTTTCTCTCCGTCTCCCTTCCTCTCTATAAAATCAATAAAAACATATCCTCGCAAGAGGATTAAAAAACAAAAAAGAGTGAACAAGACAAAAGATGCTGGGACCATTTCTAAGGCTGATGACCTCTGGTGACAAAGACCCTTACTAGCTGGGGAGTTTGTGTGGTGTGAGTAGGCGACATAGGGGTGCAGATCACTGTTTCCCACAATGCCTTTTCCTCAGCACTCTGGCACAGATGAGCCCAAGACGCTTTATAACTTTCAATCCTCTTTTTATGATGCTCAAAACTTGTCGCCATCTGCTATGCAGGGCTTTAATGCAAATCTGAGTTTGCTTTTATGGTTTCAATTAACCTAATAATAAAGCGGGCAAGCAGGCTCCCGAAGAATCTTCTCCTCCCACCCACTTGCAGGCAAGCTCGCCACCCTCCTCCCCCAAAATTAAAGACCATGATGGTCTCATTCTGCAGCTGGAAACTCTTCACCACATTAACCATGTCCTGTCTGCACCAAATTAACCAAACTAACTTTATCCCATCTCTACCATGATTGTAGACAGGGCCTCAGAAAAGGAGAAATTCACTGCCTGAGACCCAATTCAGGGTTAGCACAGCAGATGCCACTTTATTCCAGAGGTTCCTTACTCAGGAGGTGTCTCCACAGCATGGCGAGGGAAGACTGTGTACCTGAGACTCCCACAGGGTTTCAGAGCTTCAATAGCAGGGGCACCCTGGGCATTGGTCTGAGCGCCTCTGAGTCTCAATTTCCTCACCTAGGAGAGGATGATGATTATGTTGCATACACTTTTCTGTGTGCTAAGAGGATTTAATTTAAACACCTGACTCCTAAGAGGTCCCCTTCTGCTTTCACAGGGAAGCGGGCTAGTTAGGAAGATGTGTCTAAGATGAATTATGGTTCCTGTTTGCCAGAGACTGAGGAATTTCCAGAAACTCAGAATTTTCAGTGCAAAAACTTGGAAAGTCTTGGGCAAACTGAAAGGAGGTGGTCGTCCTGTGTCTTCTCACAGCTCTCCACAGGTAAGCAAGTGAGGCAGGATCAGTACCAAAATCCATTCCCTAACTTGCCATGACTTGATTAGAAATTCCACAAAACTTTGAGTAGTAGGATTTCAAATATAGAATAATTCTATAACTTTCTTTCTAAAATACAGTTTGAAGTAACATTAAGACCCCTTGCATTTTTCTAGTGGCTTGCATACGCATAGCACCAGCTACACCTCAACTTTGGAAAACTGGACCCCTGCAAGGTTAGGAAAGTGAGCCAAGGCCAGGCAGCAACAAAATCACAGGGATCCCGGTCTTAAGTAGTTCACTTAATCATTTATCCTCCATTTGCTCAACTCTGAAATGGAGCTAAAATACACAACTTTATGAGAGTGAGAGCTAATGCATCCTAAGTACCTTAAACATTTATAGGTGATCTGCCCAGCGGGCGTAGCTCAGTGGTTGAGCATTGATCTATGAATCAGGAGGTTGGGGTTTGAGTCCTGGTCAAGTCACAGGCCCAGGTTGTGGGCTTCATCTCCTTGGGTTGGGGGTATGTGTGAGAGGCAACTGATTGATGATTCTCTTGTCATTGATGTTCCTATCTCTCTCTTGCTCTCCTTTTTCTCTGAAATCAATAAAAATATTAAAAAAAATATCAGTGATCCATTAAATGGTGGCACCAGTTCATTATTGTTTTCAAGCTCACGAAATTTCTATGTGTATCAATAAAAATATCTGACATTTGACCTTAGAGGATCATCGTCCCCTTTTAAAAAACAAAACAAAAACGTGAATGTCCTTGCATTTTCTGCCCTTCTTTGATTAGGCAAATATCAGTTGGCATTTTTCAAGTAAACACAGGCTTTGATTATAACTTTTAGATTACCTTCCCCTGAAGCACAGATGAGATTCACCCTATATTTAAAACATTCAATTATTCATTCATTCATTCATTTGCTCTTTGAATGTTTTACTGGATTCTTGCTCCCAATGTAATTTTCCTAGTCTAGACATTTCTACCAGTCGGCCAGATATATTAGCTCTGGTTTTGGAGCTGAGATCAAATTTGGGTTCAGAGGTTCTCCTAGCCAGACAAAGGCAGCATTTCTGGACGGATGCTATGGTGGAAGAGTTGCTTGGATCTGGGAGCAGGGATCAGCATTAAGTCTGTTCTTGTAGCCACCATTGCTCTAGGCACTGTATTGCCTTGGGTCCACAATACTTTTAGAGGCCCTCAAAACTGTTTTAATATTTCTTCAGATAAGAAGAAAAATCAATAAAAAATATAATCCAGACTGAGTTATATTTGTTTTTATATAACATGGTTGTAAGATAAAATTATATATATATATATATATATATATATATATATACACACACACACACACACACATATATATATATACACACACACATATATATATATATATTTAACATATATCTGACATATGCAATATATATTTATATATACTTGTATAACATATATACAACATATATGTAATACATATTTAAATATATATTTAATATAAGAATAAATTATATTTGCAATTACCCTTCTTCTTATTATTGTTGGAGAAACAAATCCATGAAGGCCCAATGCCTAGGGCCCATGAAAGTCAATGTGGCCCTGAGCTACTGTCATCTCAGGGCCAGAGCTTGAAGCTATGTTGTGGTTAGCTGAGTGGTCAGCTTCTGGAGTAACTAAAATCTCTAACATCTGGCTTCCTAGAAATGAAAAGGCTATGCAGACTGTAGAACAAACGAGTGAATAAACCAATGAACAAACCAATGAAGGAACAAAAACAAATACATTTATGAAGAGGCCAGGATGAATCGGTTGTCTAGGTCTGGAAGGAGATATTTAGTGCCCCCAAAATTCAGAGGGAGAGGTGACCTTTTCCAACTGTGCTCAGGCTCAGCTGGAATTGTTCCCGCATGTCTTACCCCATTCTTCTTAACCAGACTTGAAGCAGTTTTTGTTTTTTTTAAATGGTACTCTAAGGTTGGTATTTAGAGCCTGATTCACTTCAGCCATGTAACTGAGTTGTGTGTGTTGCAGTAAATCAAATAAAAAGGACTCATCCTATGGCTATTATGTGCCAGATCCAAACACAGGGCTTCTGGCTCAAATCTGTGTTTTTCTATAACTGCAGGCTGCCTTTGGGAAAACATCTCCTCCTTAAAGTCTTTTTCCCAACACACCACTTCACTTGGCTTAAACACAAGAACCAGTTTCAATGTAAAAAAAAAATGTGATTGTCAACCAATGGTCATTGGAGCTCCAATGCAAACAAGAAGCCCCAATTTGGGGATGCTGTGAAGAAGGACAGTTCAGCCCTAGCCGGTCTGAAGGGCCACTGGTTAGATAGATGCCTCAGTTGCTTTATCCCTGGCCCAAGTCTCGACCCCAATGTTTCACTTTTTCTGTCTCTCCCCAATCTTTGGTGGAAAAGGTGCTCTGGGAGCCAGGAAGGAGCTGGCTTATATAGACAGAAGTCCCACCCCCTGGCCCCTGATTGGTCAGAACAGAGCTGCTCTGATTGGTCAGAGCTGCACAACTTCCCCCAATCATATGGGGGAAGCCTTAGTCTATTGGTTGAAATAGGGCTCCAGGAATCCCTTTATAAGGGCTGGCTCAGGTGCAAAAACACAGTGCAGGCAGGCAGTCCAACACAGAGGCTTTGGAAGTACAGTCTGTGTGAGTACAGAAACGACTGCTGGACTCTTTTTTTCTTAGTCCATTTACCACCAGGAGCTCATCTTATCCCTTAGAGTTCATACAAAGTGATGTCAATACATAACCCACAAATCACACCATTCATATTTTCTGAAACCTATCTGTTAAAATTCACAGATCCTTATTATAAAATGATGCAGTTGAGAAACAAAAATGAAGGCATTTAAATTCGAGGCAGTGACGACCCCAAGATGGAGGCAAAGAGTCTATCAATATGAAGCAGGGTTCTTCTCATTGCTGTTTGGACATGGGGGACCTCTGCCTCTGCTCCTGTAAGAATCACTTACTAGTCCTCTCCTGGTTTCCATCTGGGGCTTCCTGTATGCAAAGAGACCCAAGGGACCACAGTCCTGGTGCTGGCATCCCTTCTTTTTCCTGCCCTCCTCATATCCATCCCCTTCCTCCACATGTATATACTCACTCCCACGCTGCTACAAACCATCCTATAGAATAAAAGGCTAATATGCAAATCAACTGAATGGCAGAATGACCAGTTTCTATGACACACACTGACCACTGGAGAAAGATGCCCCCTGGTGGTCAGTGTGCTCCCACAGGGGGAGTGCTACTGAGCCAGAAGCTGGGCTCCTGGCTGGCAAGCACAGAAGTGGTGGTGGGAACTTCTCCTGCTTCTGCTGTAGGTGGGCAGTAAGGATCAAGGGGTCCCAGACTGTGAGAGCCCTGGACTGCTAAAGGGATGTCTGACTGCTGGCTTAGGTCTGATCCCACAGGGGAGTGGGCCTAAGCCAGCAGGCGGACATCCCCTGAGGGGTCCCTAACTGTGAGAGGGCACAGGCTTGGCTGAGGGACCTCCCCCCACTCTCTAGTGCATGAATCTTCTGCACTGGACCTCTAGTATTTAATAAAATATAGACACCCCAGAATGCTATGGTGAATGATGATAACATCTCTGATGGTAACAAGACATTGAAAGGGACACATTAAAGCTAATGGATAAATGGAACAGCTTGGACTAAAATGCAATTGTAAATAAGCAACTTCAGATGAGAGAAGGGCAGGGGCTGTTTGCTCTCATTCCTTGTAAGAGGTAGAAATAAATTGGGTGCAAATTGAGATCCAATAGGAGCTGGCAGTAACAGATGAAGATCTATAAAAATTGGGAAGACTTTAATGAGTTACGTTGAATAGATGCAAGAGAAATTGGCCTGGGAGGGAGGCCTCAGAGAGCTTGATAACCTTCCTAAACTTGAGTACACAATGTGTCTCTCACTGTCGTGGGCTTGGTAAACGAATGCTCAACTTTTCTTTCCGGACCTCTTATTACCAGGGATGTGCCCGCAATCAATATACATGTCCTTGACCGGAATCAAACCCGGTGTTAATAAATGTGAAAAAACCATAGAAGCAGGGAAAAGGCCCTAGGATTTGGAAGACAGCTCCAACAACAGCCAGCCAATGTAACCTGCCGTGGGCTATTTATTTCATCTCTGGAGCTTAAAGTTTCCTCATCTGTAAAATGAGGAGCTTAAACTCATCAGCAGTTTGCAAAGCTGGCTGCCCCTTGGAATCACTTGGGGAGCTTTTAGAAAGTCATGATGCAGAGGCAGGGGCGGTCCCAGGCATCAGTCACTTTACAGCTCCCCAGTGATTTTGCTGTTCAGCCAGGGGTGTGAACCACTGAACCAGATGATCTCAGGGTCTCTTCCCTCTGGCATTCTGTGGCTCTGTAATTTGTTTAATAATTGCTTGAGATATATTGGACTTGATCCAGAGCCATTCCTGGAATGAAGAGGAAATGTCCCCAGTAACAATAGAAAGTGGCAGAAGGGCAAGCCATGAGGTGGTGTGCTGGAACGGTGGATGCCATCTGCTTTAGGATGAGGGTCTATATAAAAAGAGGGGCATCATCAATCATTGGCACACTTACAGCAATATTTTCCAGTATTTTTCCCTAGCAATGTAAGGGGTTTTACAACACCAGGATCCTATAGTCTGTCAACTTTTGAGATTGGTTTTATTAATTCAGCATAATTTCCTGGAGATCCACTCCATTTGTGGCCTGTATCAGTAGTTAGTTCCTTTTTATTGCTGAGTAGTATTCCATGGGAGGCATAGGCTCAGATTATTTATTTATTCACTCATTGGAAAACATTTTGAGAGGTTCCATTTTGGCACTATTATGAATAGAGCTGCTATACAGATTTATGTATAAATGTTTGTGTAAACATAAGTTTTGCATTTTAGGGGATGAATGCCCAGGAGGGCAATTTCTGGGTTGTATGATAAGTGCATGTTTAACTTTGTAGGAAACAGCCAAACTTTTCTGGAGTGGCTGCCCAATTTTATTTTCTCACCAGCACTCTGTGAGTAATGCAGTGTTTGCATTATCGCCAGCATTCAGTGTTGTTGCTATTGTTTATTGTAGTCATTCTGATAAGTATAGAGTGCTATCTCATGTGGTTTTAATTTACATTTCCCTAATGGCTAATGATGATGAACATCTTTTGTGATTTTAATTCTTTAGATGTGAGTTCTTCTGCTTGTTTTGTTTGTTTTAGTGGTCCAGGATATAATGTTTAATGTTCTATGGGAACTTGAAAACTATACTGTATCCTGCTACTGTCATTGTATGCCAATGACATCCTGTTGATTGGTTATAGTGTTAATCTATTCCATACCCTTCTTGATAGTCTATGGAGTAGTTCTACCAATTGTTGAGAGTGGGGTGGTGAAGTCTTCCACTATAATTGCTTATTGTCTATTTCTCCATTCTTCTCTGTCAAGTTCTTGCTTCATGTATGTGTGGTTCTATTGTATGGCTCTAACATTTAGGATTATTATGTCTTTATGAGTTCAGTATAGGTTGATCCCTTTATCAGTAGATAATGTGCCTCTTTTTCTAGTGATTTTCTTTGTTCTGGAGTAGATTTTATATAACATTAATATATTAGTTTATATAACATACCGATTTATTTATGCAACAAATTTATATAGCATATTAACTCATCTGACATTAGTGAAATGATATAATTATAGAGATGGTAGCAAATTATGGTTTCCAGGAGTTAGAAAGGAGAAGAGACGGAAGGAGTAGAGAGGTGGCTGTGACTATAAAAGGACAGTCCCCTCTCCTCTACGTAGGCTTGGGCTGGAAGGAGACTTCCTGGGGCCCTCACACCACGACCCCTCCCATTTGGAGCTGTGCTCATACTGGCTCTTTCCTGGCCTGGCTTTCCTCCTCTTTCCCCAGTCCACATGAGCCCAGAGGAAAGAAACTCAGGATGAAGAGCCTAAAGATGTGGACTCTAGACCAGGCCTCTTTATTGAATCCAGATTAGGGCAAGTCACTGGCCTTCTGAGAGGACCTGTTCCCTCATCTATCAAATGAGGGTTTTTGTACAACTACCATGCAGGGTTGCCCTGCGGAGCCAGTGAGAAGGCATGTTAAGGCACTTTCTAGACTGCAGTGAGCTGTGGAAAGGACAGTTGTGGTCATTCTATTTATTTATTTATTTATTTGAGATCTTTTTCCTGACTCTTCAGAAAAGCTCTTTAACTGATCCCCCAAGAAGGCCTAGGTAGCCTGAACTGTGCTTATTTACCTTGAGACTATTTTCTGGCTCTTACCTGCTTATTTCCCCAACTAACATGGATGTGTCCACTCGCCTGGTCAGGGTAAGCTCTCGCCAGGAATCAAAGTGATCCGAGGGACTGTGTGCCAGGAGCCAGTCTCAGAGATCTGTCAGCACATGAACTCAAGTGCCGGGTGAAGCTGCTGGGCTCCTTAGACACCCCAGTGGCCATGAAAGAGGAGCAGAAGCAGGACTTCCCTCCTCTCACCTGTCTCCCTGCTTCCGGACAGGTGAAGCCCTGGGCTAGCCCCTGACAACAGGAGCTATTTTCCATGACAACCCAAGATGCTGCTACCTCATCAGAGTGAGAATTACAGTTGCTTGTGTAGCCTCGGGCAGTGCGTATAAGGGGAAATCAGCTCCGCATTAAAGGGAAATGAGTATTTGTTTTGAAATGTATTTAAAAGCTCTGGCTGGTTAATTATTTAAGAACTAGCGGGGATCTCAGCTACCATGGAAACCTCTGGCTCTGTGATTCCTTCCTGGACCCATCAGACACCCCTTCAACAACACACACACATACTCTCACACACATTCGCACACACTCAGACAGATGCACACACATATACACACTCTCATACACATTCACATGTACTCACATGCACACACTCACACAAGAGCACACAGATACACTCACACATACATACACTCTCGCACACATGCACATACTCAGACATACTCAGACACACTGACACATACATTTGCACACACTTACTCATACATAATCCCTCACACTCATGCATATGCATACATGCATTCCAGCTCTCTCAGAGCCCACAGGATAGTCTAGTCTGAGTGCTGTGTGATTTGGCTCACATGATGTATGAGGTGCAGAGGCAATCACAGGAGAGGAAGACCCCACAACTTTTGCAAGGTGTCCTGGGGAAGTGCCTCCAGTCCCTTCGATTCTTTGCAAATAGAATAGGGCACAGCACATTTCCCTTCCTAGCCCATAGCAGACACCATTATTACCAGGCTGTGACACTAACTTTGCCATCCCCTTGCCACAAAGTTCAGGGGTAAGAAATAATGGACCAGACACACTAGGGACTGGAATCCTGATTAACATCACTAATTATCTGTGTGTCCTTGGACAAGTTCCTTAACCTCTATAACCATAATTTCCTCATCTGTCAGGTGGGGATCACAATAGAAAATCACCTTTTTATTTGGTTTATCTCATCTCATCCTCTAAACAAGCTTTGATGCAGGTGTCTTCATTTGCTGCTGATGAAAAACTCCTGAGGTAGAAATGATGAGGAACTTCCCCAAAGTTACACGCAGGAACCTAAGTGGTACACCATCTTTCTCCCTGCGGATCACGGTGAGGACTCCAGCAGGTGCCCCTCACGGGGGCGGGGGGAGGGGGCGCTTCTCTCCTTCCTGCATCCCTCTGGTCCTGAAGGATCTGGATGGGTGAACTACTCTCAGGCCAGAGGGGGACGGAGCTTCATGCTGGCTTGGAAGGCACTCAATTTTGGGCCCCACCATTTCCTTCCAAAGGAACTTTCCAAGAGCTGGAGTGGTCCCTCCCGCCCTCCCTGCTCTGCTGTGGCCCTGCACCACTGAACTATATAATTGCATATTTGTTGCTGTTGGGTTTTGAAATATTCGGGCCCAGTGCATAATTCCAGGGCTCCTGCACTGAAGACACTGCCGTGTAGCTACAAAATGAAAAGACAAATAATGTGGCCAGGGCTGCAGCCCATGCTGCTCTGCTTAATTAATGGGACATTTTATGAAGAGGAGGCAGAAAGCAGTTGAACCTCCGACAATCCTCCCAGGGATCATGATGCCATTCAAACAAGTCCTATACCAGATACTACCAAGTGCTTCCATCGTAACCTCATCTGTGTGCATCTTTGATGATTGTGTGCTTGGCTAGCATGCTGTGGGGTGGGGGTGAGACTGCCTGGGGGTGGGTGGGGACAAAGGCTAAGATGATGTGACCAGGAAGACCATGGACCGGCAGCCCAAGGGATCTTCAGGGGCTGGGGACGTTCTTGTGGGAGCAGAAAGCACATCCAGGTCAGGACAAAGAGCAAAATCCAGGGCAATGAAGAAAAATCGTTGTGTACATGGGCACATGAGGTCTCAACAAGCAATTTGCCAAGAATCACTTGGGCACAAAGGGCACAAGAGAGAACTCCAAAGTCAAAAGCAGAGATGAGAACAGCGAAGTGAACTCTGATCAGCAGGGGAAAGCAAGGTGGAAGAGAGACCAGAGGGGACCAAGGGTCTTTACAACTGAGCAAAGGTGCTGGCCAAAGAAGTCATGACATGTTAACTACTTGAGCCCCAGAGAACCTGGCCCAAGTGCCTTTCAAGGCCTGAAGACCAGGGGAAAGTCTACGTGGGAAATGGGAGCAAGCGTCCGGAGGAGGAAGCAGTGGCCAGGGTTCCACTGAGCAAGATGTACTGAGCCAGAGCAGCACATACAAGTATTTACGGTACTTATTACATAAACAGCCTGTACTGTGTGCCTGCACTCCACAACTGTCCTACCTCAAAGTTCTGGCTCCAGTTTACAGCAAGGAGGCTGAAGCACAGAGAACTTAAATAGTTTGTCCAAGGCCGCAAAGGTCAGAAGTAGCACTGCCTGGGAGTGAAACTCAGCAGTGTGGCTCTGGAGTCCAGAGGTCAGTGTCAAGAAGGACCACGTGTGCTCTAGCTGGTTTGGCTCAGTGGATAGAGCGTCGGCCTGAGGACTCAAGGGTCTCTGGTTCGATTCCAGTCAAGGGCATGTACCTTGGTTGTGGGCACATACCCAGTAGGGAGTGTGCAGGAGGCAGCTGATCTATGTTTCTAACTTTCTATCCCTCTCCCTTCCTTTCTGTAAAAAAATAAAATAAAATCAATTATATATATATATATATATATATATATATATATATATATATATATATAAAGAGAGAACACGTGTGATGCTGCTGAAGGACAGTGGGGAGATGGGAATCGGGGTCTTCCTGCTGCCAGCCGCCTGAACACATGGAGCAGCAGCATGGGGACAGCCCTCTGGTGACAAGTAGAAGTGACACGGTGTCTCTCTTTCCATCCTGCCTTCCCCATGCTGGTAACAGGAACCAGGGAGGGAAAATAGAGGGACTAGATGACAGGTGGGCAAAACTGTGTCTAACTAGGATGTTTCTCAACCTTGTCTGTTCTTGTCAACAGCCTTTCCATAGTTTTTATTTATGGGGCACATATAACTGTTATTTCTGTTAAACAAGCCCTCATGCACACCTTTCCTCCCTTAGAAACACCTGCAGGAGAATGGATTAGGGACCAGGGTTTAAATCTTGCTGCCGTTTCTGCCTCGGTGGGAACATACTGAAAAGATGAGGCATTTTTGTCCTGAGGACAATGAATTGAGTGCGGCTAAATGCATTGTGAAGTGTCTTCTGGGTTTATGGGAGGATCTCATTTGCAAAGTTTCCCTCTGGGGCCCCCATGCCCAGCACCGGCTCTGATAGGAAGGAGGCAATTTGTTTCCGGGCACGGGGTCCCAGCATCACTGTGGTACAGGGAGGTCAGGTTTCCTGGAGCTGGCGATGCAAAGGGCTGGGCATCCTTGTCTGGTGACTTTGGAGTTTCTCCTCCTTTCTTGGCAAAGATCGGCCTGAGGCTGCCTTCCGTGTACTGACTTATATGTTTGGAGAAACTCCCTTGGCCGCTCCAGCTTCCTTTTCCAGCATTGTCAGGAAGGAATGATGTCTGCTCTCTGCTTTCCAGGATCCGGAAGATGAATGAAGGAACTGGCCGTCGGGGCTAACTTCTGCTCCCCGGCTCGCCATTCTGCTAACCAGGTTGCTCTTGGGGGACTGGAGCGCCGAGGCCATTTCTCATCTCTTTAGCGGAAGTCCAACAAATGGGCTTCCAGGGAACCCTGCGCTCTCTTTCAGAAACAAGAGATAAACATGACAGAAGAAATTCTGGAAGCTGGAAGCATTGTTAAATGCCACAGCCTCAGCGGAAAACATAAAGGATAGAAGAATCCCCAGATCCCTGGCCCAGCCCCGGCACCAGTCCAGATCCTTAGGGCCTGGTGTGGCTTCAGCCTTAGTTTCATGGTCAGAGGTCTGGGGATGCACCCTCGAACCCTGTCCAACATCTGCTTCCAGTCATTCTGCAGGTCTCTGCTAACCCTCATACCCCTCTCCACATGGTCCTCCGCCAGGGTCATGACCTCCTATGTCCACTTGCTAATGGGTAAATGAAAGATGAAATAGAGTGGGCCAGAGACCCGGATGCCAGGACACAGGCTTTATTGAAGAGAAGAGTACCACTGCCGGCTGCTTCCAGAGAGAAAGAGAGTAGAAGAGAGCCAGGGCCAGGGTACAAGCACCTTTAAGGGCTTAGGGCACTCAGCACACACTGATTGGTGGTTTCATGTAAGGCCTATGATTAAGGACCTAGGGACTTAAGAATCGGAGGCTTAGGGTATTTGGCAGGTGCTTATTGGTGGTTCAGTGCTCAGGAATGTCTGGCTGCAGGTGGAGTTTACGTCCATCCATCAATTGGAGGAAGGGAGGATCTATCAGTAAAGTTACCACTTTTTCACTAATCCTAAAGTTACCTCCCACAGGTGTGCAAGAGGTGGCCTGTCTTCTAATGGGGTTTCCCAGGCAGAGACCCAGCCTGCCCAGCTCATGTGCTTACCAGCTGCCTAGTTCAGACCATAACCACTTTCAGCCTGAATCTTTATCAACTGAAAGGGGCTTCGCTAGGCCACCATGAGATCTTAGGACAGCTCCTGGATACACCCGAGGGAAGACACCAAAGCCCAGCCTGAGCTGCTCAAGAACCACCTTGGTCTGCTTCCTATAACTAGGTCCTCCCCACAGCTCTGTGTGTGCTCACCCTGACAACAGCACCGAGATGCCCAAACTACACTTACACAGGTGAGTAAACTGTATGTGCCTCTGTGTATATGTCTGAGCATGTGTGAGAACCCACAGGTGCATATAAGAATGCAGAGCTCTCTGGCTTCTTCTTGGAAAGACCTAGATTCCAGATCTGGGTGTCGTTCACACGATTCCCTGTGCCCAATTCCCACCTCGGAAGTAGCTTTCCCTGGATCCATTTCCAAATAGCTCCTGTAAGTGTTCAGACAGTATCTGCCGTCCCAGGAAAACCCCCAGGTAACCAGGGGACTTGGGCCATTTCCCTAAATCTTTGTAACTTCTGTGTCCCTGTCTGTGAAATGGGGCTGAGAGCATTCAGCACGTAGGGCTGCAATGATGATGAACTGAAACAAATATGCTTTGTGAGTTGGGACTCCTGCTCACAAGGCACATTTGTGCGCAGCTGCCCACTCCTGTGCTCATGCAGATGGTCGTGGAGGCCCATCCGTGTCTCGCAGGTTACAGATGCAATGTCAACCATCAGGACAGCACGGGCTCTCAGGTAGCTGAGCCTCTGCCAGTCTCTCAACCAGAGCTGACATCTCCTGAAGCTGGTGACCTCCCAGGAGGTCCTGCCCCCTAAGACTGGGAAGCACAGCCCTTCTTAGTTGTACCCAAAAGGGCCATTTCCCTCAGTAAAGAAATGAATGAGGGAGGATCAAGTATTTGTGTGGGTAAAGAGGGCATGTCAAAGGAGGTTCACACCAGTTTTCTGGAAATAAAAAAGACAAAAAGATGGGATACATTTATG
Organism: Vespertilio murinus; assembly: GCA_963924515.1. Lineage (NCBI taxonomy): Eukaryota > Metazoa > Chordata > Mammalia > Chiroptera > Vespertilionidae > Vespertilio > Vespertilio murinus. The sequence goes on from OZ004708.1 coordinate 92,437,409, forward strand.
TCCCACTCCCCAGGACCCTGCGACCTCTTCCCGTAATGGATTTGTACCCCCTGTGCCTCTCTGCTTCCATCAAGGTCTTGCTGGCTTTTTCCCAGAAGCTGGTGGCATCCTCGGGTGAAAAGACAAGTTACTAAACAAAAATTCAATTAAGCTTTTGGGTGAGAAATATAATTATTATGAACAAACCATGTCAACTCTCTGAAATGCTATTTATGAAGAAGGCAAGGGCTCTGGTTTTCAAGGAAACAGGTACTGTTCTCCCAGGAGGCTGGAATCTTAAAGGTCACAGGCTGTTTACGTTTGAAGGGAGGAAAGCGCTTGGCTATTACAGCAAACCGAGTGCCCAACAGACAGACGCTGGAGACAGCCTCAGTGCGGCGCCTCCCTCAGACACTGTGCTGTCCTGTTTACACTGCAGACATCCCCCTGAGAGTACACATACACATGTCATGAGAACAAGGCGTATTGCTCTTAAGGTCAGTTTGTGGGGCCTGTGGGAGCCCTAGCGCCAGAGACCTTTTCAAGGTAGTGTCTGGATTTGAAAAACCAAATGAATAATTAAATGCTGTGTATAGAAGCTCCTTGTTCTCCGATGCTTCAAGCACTTTTCACACATGTTAACTCCCCCGCATTTCTGCACTCTTCCTTGGAGGCAGGTTGGCTAGCGATGGAGATGATTAACTTTATTCTGTGAAGAGAGAGAATGAGGCATGGATAGGGAAGCAGAGGGCTCACCATGAGCCCACTCTGCTCTACAATCAAGGGCTGAACCGGAAACCGGGCTGAGCGGGTCGGATGCATTTGCTTACGGTGAGAACAAGAAAAAAAAAAAACACGCATAACACAAACAAGTGGAAATGGTTGTGTGAGCCCTGAGCAGGGTGCACATGGACCTGAGGCTGTGAACGTGGTGAGGGCTTCCCTCATGCTCTCTATCACTTCTTTGCCTTTTTCCTTGCCATCCTCCCTCCTAGTGTTGTCCTCCGGGATTCTCTGCATTCATCTCTGTTCCCTGCCTACTGAGTTCAAACTCAGTAAAAGCATCACCCTCCAGGAGGCCTGCTTCAACTGAAGTGGGAGAGGGACTATAAGGGTTAGCCATTTGGCTCAACTAAGCAAGCTACTATACAGCCTTGAACCCACCCCAGGCCTGTCATCCAGTACAGTAGCCACACATGGCTCTAGAGTTCCTGAAATGTACATGTTGAGATTTGCTGTGTGTGAAAGACATACCAGTCTTCAAATTCCAAGTATGAAAAAAAAAAAAAAGATGTGGATTACCTCAACAACACATTTCTATATATTTTGATTATTGAACTGGTATTCTGAATGTATTGTATTGAATATAATGCATTATTAAAATACACCTCACTATTTTTTTTATTTTTTACTTTTTAAGTTGTGGCTTGCCTTTGTAGCTGACACACTTCCATTGAACAGCATTGCTTTAGGCCCTCTGCCCAGTGGCTGAGAAGTCCGTTATCAGATCCTCAGGGAGAGCAGGGATGCCAGGAGCAGCCGGTTTTATCTACCTGTTATTTGGATGGGCTGGCTCTCTCTGTCCCCACTTAAAGAAACAGGGCTCAGAGGCACCAAGAAACTCAATCAAGGCCATGGTCCCTTAGAGGTCAGACCAGGCTGGGTTACATATCTCCTCACTTCCAGACCTGTGTTTTTGCTAATAGACCCAGGATTTCCTTTGTTAAAAGTTCTTCTCTTAACTTCTTTTTTATATCCATTCCTCAGCAGGGTACAGCTCTGAGTTTTTCTCTTCAAAGATCCAATGTCTCCCCCCCCACACACCCCCATTGGCCTGGGCCTGCAGAAGAGCCCATGTCTCAGGGTGCATGGATCCTCCAAGAATTATAGCACTTACTTTCTTCTTTCATGGCCATGCCCCTGTCTTGCTCCCAAGCTCCCTGACTTGTATCAAGTAGTGGAATAAAATATATCACCTTCCTAGGAACACTGATCTATATGGAGCTGTGGTCTGCAGGCCACCAGCTTGCTATAGTTAACCAGGGACATCGTGCCAGAGGGACAGGGAGCCAGCCTTCAGCATGCTCCACAAAAAGACCTAAACCTTTGCCTGAGTCCTGGGACATCTGGATACTCTGAAAAGAATAGAAGCAATGCCTTTGGGGGTTCTGCCTGCCCTGCACAAGATGAGTTGGAACTTACAGACTTCTCAGCAAGCTTCAAGGAGCTCCTAGAACCTCCCACTCAATTATATCAATTCTACTTAGGCCCCATTTGGTGGGTCTAGTTACAATTCCCAGACCGATTTTGATTTTATGAGATCAAGATTCACTGTGTCACCAAAACCGGTTTGGCTCTGTGGATAGAGCGTCGGTCTGCGGACTGAAAGGTCCCGGGTTCAATTTCCGTCAAGGGCATGTACATTGGTTGCGGGCACATCCCCAGTAGGGGGTGTGCAAGAGGCAGCTGGTCGATGTTTCTCTCTCATGGACGTTTCTAGCTCTCTACCTCTCTCCCTTACTCTCTGTAAAATATCAAATATATATATATATTTTAAAAAAAGATTCACTGTGTCAACTCTCTTCTTCCAGGACCCTCCTTCCCCATGGCTGGGACAGGCATGTTGACTCATGTCCTTAAGGTAAGGTTCTCAGAGGGACAGTTAATACCCCAGAGAATCTGTTCTCCAAAAATGCCTCCCACAGAAGCCTCATGAAATCAGAAACCTAACCTAGTGGCTTCTCACACCAGATGTTACATCTTCCATCATTAACAATTATCACTCAGGAGTAGAGGGAAGAAATGACCTTCCCCTCTCTCCCCCCCGCTAGTTTCCAGAGCCCACTCAGTGGGGACAAGTAAATGGAAGGGATCATCTCTAGTCTTTGAGTCCACCAGGAGCAGGATGTCCATTCAGGAGTGCAAGGATCAGAGTCATGAATTTCTTAGTAATCCAGAAGACTGGGAGAGTGATTGACATTCGGAACTTTATGTGGTTCATCTGCAAATGGCAGAACACACTCCTTGTCTACTTTGTTGCTCGCCTCCTCAGAGAGCGGATAATGAAGGCAAATGAAGTACAGAAGAGATGGCCACATACCCAACTGGTGAGTGAACCCAGGAGGAAACTCATAAGCTCTCAAATATCAGGCTTATGTCTCTAGAGAAGAGTGATGTGTCACAGGGAGAAATAAAGTAGAAAAAGAACTAAGATGTATGAAGTCTCTGAAATTAACAGAGACAGAATTGTCTCTTATTGGAGATCCAGAGGTTAGGAAATATGTTTATAGATTGGCAGGGCCAAAGCATGCTCTGGAGTCAAAACCAGAAAGGAATCAGACTATTGAAGATCCTGCTCAAAAGTCATCTCTTTTGTGATATCTTCCAGACCCCCAGGCAGAGTGAGTTGCTGTCACCTCAGTCCTCCTATACTCCCAAGTGTTCCAAGTGTTTCTCCATGTTGTGCCAGGACACTCCGAACCCTTGTTTATAAATATCTGACCCAGGTCTACACACCCATCAGATGGTTAAATCCTTAAGGGCAGAGGCCATGTCTAATTTATCTTTATATCCCTAGTGCTCTACACACTGGAACTATTCCATAAATGTGTGTTGAATCAATGAAAGGAATTCAGGGAGACACCTGTGCTGAAGAATCAAGGCTAACATAGCAGAGGAAAGGGCATAGGGCCACCAGACAATCAGAGTTGGGAAAGGAAAGGTGTACAGGACTGGTAGCTGTGTATGGAAAAAGGTTTTGGGTGAGGGAATCCTCATCAGGCCACAGTTGGCACTCTCAGAATTATCAAATATTTCAAGGAGGAGGGGGGAATGTAACAGCAGTTAATAGGAAAAAAAAATTATAAAAACCTGAATGAAAAAAAGAAAGAAAGGACCACAGCAGGGAATCTGTATGTGAATTTCTGTTTGTAAGGTTGGCAGGCAGGTGTACATCACCCAGAGCTGGACAAAGGTGTCCTAGAAAGGAGAGGCTATGATCTATTTTTCCAGGGCTCCAGTGAGGAAGTGAGTGGTATATAGCCAGTACCCCTGGAGGAAGTTCACCTGCTTCACACATCTCTTTCTCCCAAGACATGACCACTGCTCTTTTCTTTATATGGACACATTTGTATTTATTAATAAACTAGGAGCCCAGTGCATGATTCAAAATTGCATGACGCCACCAACCTTCAAGTCGCTGGTCTAGCCCTGCCTCCATCTCCAGTCCTCAAAGCAGCCATGGCCGGTGCTGATCAAGTCCTTCCCCAGTGCAGGGGCACAGAGGCCCCTGTCACCCTGCTGCCAACACTGCACAAGCAACCTCTTCCTGCCTGGTCAACCTATTATGGTGTCCTGGTTAATTAGCATATTTCTTCATATATGCTAATTAACCGGGGTGCCATAGATAGATAGATAGATAGATAGATAGATAGGTAGATAGATACATGGAGCAATAAGTCAGTGTTTCTCTCTGTCTAAAATGTGCAAATATTTTTTTAAAAGACATGACTGTTAAGATGTAGGCAGGGGCCAGATCATGAAGGCCCTTGGAAGTCACTTTAAAAGTTTGGTTATTAATTTAGAGAAAATGGGAATCTTTAATAAAAAAAAATATGAGGTGGGTAAGGCGAGATCAAAAGATCCATTAAGAGATTTTTTTTCCAGTTATTTGGGTAAAAATAATAAAAGCTTGGGGAATTAGGCAGAGCAGTCCACTTTTAGAGATGCTTAAAACAGAATCAGTAGGACATGGCGACTAGTGGCTTGGGCTGAGGTGAAAGGATAAATTTGGTTTCTGGCTAAGTGGCTAAATAAATAGCCATTTTCCTTTAGAAATAAGGATTATTACATAATAAGGAGAACATTTCCATGGAAAGGACTGAGTTCAGGTTTATCCATGTTACATTTTAGGTACATTTCCTTGCCTGTAAGCCCTCATACCACTTACTCTACAGTCCTTGACTGTCACCCAAAGTCACACTCCAGTGGCCATCACAATATCTATGCCATTAAGATTTAGTTATACATTTCTTTACATTTAAAATATTTTATTTTAAATAAGTTTTTTAAAAATATTATTTTTACTGATTTTTAGAGAGAGAGAAAGAGAGAGAGAGAGAGAGAGAGAGAGAGAGAGAGAGAGAGGTGAGAAGGAGACATTGAATTCCTTCTGCACCCCCTGGGGATTGATCTTGCAACCCAGGCTTGTGCCAGGACTGGGAATCCAACTGGCAACCTTTCTGTGCACCAGGATGATGCCCAACCAATGGAGCCACACTGGCCAGGGCTTTACTTGGTTTTGATACCTAAGTATATTGTTCTTAGAGAGCTCACTGTCTGTTTAAGCAACAAGTCCTTTACTTCCTGAAAACCCCTAGGTGCCTAGCACAATGTTCAGCTCCTAGCAACCACTTTCTAAATCTTGCCTTCTTGTCAGGGCCCCCAGAAAGGCTGGTGTCAAAAGCCAAGATAATGTAGGCGGGAAAGACAAAACTCCCCTTTGTCTCCTGCACTTCAAGAACACATGTCCCCCAGCATGGAGGGCACAATTGAGCTGCTCATTTCATGTTCACTCTTTCATGTTGCCGTTTTGAGATTTGATGTTCAAAGGCTCACAGGCAGTGGTAGGCAATCAATCCAAATGGAAATGTGGGAGAGCATGTTTCTGAGGGTTGGGATTTTTTTTCCTTGAGCTTTTTCTTGTGCCACACAGAAATATCTTTCCAATAACAAAGAAAAACCTGGTGAAGATGAATGGGATAATGAACTCTACTCTCTTGGCTTTATGGGCAGGAGTGGAGCTGCTTGAATGGGAGAGGCTGGGCACACGTGGGATTTGAGGAGCAAGCAGCTGACAAGTACAATGGCCTCTGCAGAATTTGTCATGTGGGGGCTGGAGAGAAGGAAAAGAGGATCCCAGGCATAGGAGAAAGGGAGGCAGGAAAGAAGAAGGGTATATAGGAAGAGGAAAATATTTTGATCTAGTGCGCTCCCTCGCAGAGGAAAAGGAGGGAGAATGAATTAACATGTATTGAATAACTATTATGGGCCAAGATCTCCTATATGTTTTTATTTAATTCTTTCAACAAGTGTGAGCTAGCTTTTGTTATTCTGGTTGCCATTTTTATCATAATCATTATCCCACAGCCATCTTTCGATGCTTTCTCTCTCAAAAGATCTCTAGCAGGTTTGATTCAGGCACCACCTCTTACTCAACTAGAGGTCCATGCTCCCACTCACCTTTGGCTTGGGCTGTTGGCATGACCTGCAGCATCCTGAGGCAGGGGAAAGTGTCTATATGGGGCCATTCATTAGGAGAATGAGCTGTCTCAGGCCAACCTCAGGCCACAGTCACTCCCTTTGGGGCCACCTGAGGAGGTTCATGCTGCCAAGGGAGGCCATCCAGGTCCCTGAGGGAAAGGGCAGCAAGTGTCTGCAGCAATCTGGCTTATGGTCTCCAGGTGGCTCATGGGACCCTCTCAGGACCTTGCTGCCTCAGGGATTTGCTGGGGACTTGAGGCAGGGCAATCCCCCATACTGTCTCTACTGCCTAGTGATGGCCACAGCCATTAAAACATAGTCATTCCATATGCTCCACTCTGAAACCTGCGAAATCCAGAAGAAAGATCTGCTCCCCACACTTCTCTCCTCACATCTGTCTGTCCTCAAGAAACCCATTCCTGTCACCTCCTCTACAAAACCCTCTTTCTCCTTCTCATTTGTCTTCAGCAGGCCTTTCAGGACCATCTCAATGGTGATAGTGATTGATAAATGAACTAAAAGATGGAGGTGAGAATATCTGATAGTCTACATATTAAAACTGTGGCCTATGACTGATGTTGACAATCGTGCATCCTGTGAAGAGTTCACCAGTGCCAGGAGAAGCTTCCTTTGTGCATATCAGAGCTGTTATCCCCTACTTCCCTTGCAAATGTTTCTAGAAACTGTTACCACCTGACTGCTCACCAGGGGAAAGTAACCTGGAGCAGGCCAAGGGCCATTTTCCCAGGGTCAGTTTCCAAGGTACCATCATTACCCAGCAGGCCTCAGTTTGGGTTTTCAGGAACTTAGCCCCACTCTCCTGTTGACCTGTGAAGCCCAGGGTCCCACTCAGCTTAAAGCTGTTTATTCCGCTTCTTCAAAAGCAATAGGGCATTTAACTTCCAATCTTCTGGTAAAGAACAGAAAGGGAAGAAAATACAAAATATTTGTTTTAGTTTTAAAGCATTATCATTTTAAATTGCTTCTGTTGTGCTAAAATATGCATAACATTATTAACTAATGATGGGTGCCAATTCAAACATCAATGGAAATCTCTAATTTGGGGTGTGGTGAAGAAGGAAACTTTATTTGGTGCCAACAGCTCAGTGGTAACACAGCATAGCTGTGAGGATGCCCCAGGACCAGGCAGCCCAGAGTCAGGCCCCTCTTTAGCCATGCTCATGGTCTGTTCTACTCCTGTGAGACACCTTTGAGTTTGGTGTCCAGCATGGGAAACGAAGAACTCAGTTTCCAGTGTTGGGTGGAAAGCTCATTCTAAAACAGGGTGGGCAAACTTTTTGACTCGAGGGCCACAATGGGTTCTTAAACTGGACCGGAGGGCTGGAACAAAAGTAACCTGGCCATGCTGGCACTCTCATCTTGGGCTGCTGGTGAAGCAGAGGAGGGGAGAGCAAGAGAACCATAGGCTCTTTCGGCTCCACGGGCCGGATAGAACAGCCTGCGGGCCGTAGTTTGCCCATGGCTGTTCTAGAAAGAGAGGAGCTGGCTTATATCCACTGAAGTCCCCACTCCTGCTCCTTTATTGGTCAGAATAGAGCCACTCTGATTGGTTAGAGCTGTGCAGCTCTGATAGGATAGGAAAGCCTATTGGTTGAACTAGGACTTCAGGAGCTCCTTTATAAGGGCTGGTTCAGCCTGCAGAAACACAGGGCAAGCAGGCAATCTAGCTCTGAGGCTTCTCAGAAGTGCACTTTGCATGAAATGTTCCTGTACAGAAATAGCTCCTAACCTCTGTGCTGATTTTTTGCCCAGTTAGTCACCAGGAGTCCTTCTTAGTAGGTGTCCTCTTCTTCTATTTTTTTTTTCCTTTCGGGAAAATCACGACATAAAATTTGTGATTTTAAGCATGTTTAAGTGCACAATTCCATTGCATTAAGTAAATTCACATTGTTGTGTAACCATCACCACTATCCAGAATTTTTCTCTTTCTTAACTGAAATTGTGTATCTATTTACACCGACACCCATTCCCCACCCCACCCCTCTAACCAACTCCTGACAAGTAATACTCTACGTTCTGCTTCTATGAATTTGGCTATTCTGGGCACCTAAAATAAATGGTATTACACAATAGTTATTCTTTGATGTCTGGTTTATTAAATTAAGCATGATTTCAAGGGTTATCGATGTTATAGCATACATCAGAATTTCTTTTGTGAAGACTGTATAATATTCATTGTAGGTATATATCACCTTTTGCTTATACATTCACCTGTTAATGTTGGCTTGTGATGATTAATGCTGCTATGAACATTGATGTATAAACATTGGTTCAAATTGCTACTTTCAGTTCTTTGAGGTGTGCACTTCAATGTGAGGTTGCTGAATCATCTGCTAATCCTTTGTTGAACTTTTCAAGGAACGAGCCATATTGTTTCCCCAGCAGCTGCACCATTTTACAACCCCTCCAACAGAGCACAAGGGTTCTAATTTCTCCACATCCTCGCCAATGCATTGTCTTTTTTTTTTTTTATAATAGTCATCGTAATCAATGTGCTAACGCATTCTTAATGATCACAGCTTGCCATTTTAGCCTTATTTTACAAATGAGGAGACTGAAGCCAGTAAAATTCACTGACTTTCTGCAAACATAAAGTTGCTGAAAGGACCAGAGTCTTTTTGACCCCATTGGGCTATTGATTATCCTTTCTGCTTAAGCTGTGGTTAGAGACTTACAGGGTCTTAGAAAATATTTAAAGGGACAGTTTAGATATAATGTGAACATTATATGTTTACTAAAGGTCTGATGTATGAAGACTCATGCAAGAGTAGACCTTTGCTCAGGATGGAGCCACCTTTTTGCCTTCCTACGTTGCCTAGAGGCCCGGAGCAGCTGGGGTGGTATGGAACGCCTGTATCAACGCATTGGTGATGATGCAAGTGTCCTGTCCTGCACCTGGCTGCTCAGCGCTTGTGTATGCAAATTACCCACCATTTTTGTTGTGTTAATTTGCATACTCACTCCTGATTGGCTGGTGGGAGTCACGAAGGTATGATCAACTTGCATGTTATTCTTTTATTAGTGTAGATGATCCATACATTTCAAACTGGTCTTTCTTCTGAGCAGAGCCACCAGCCAACAGGAAAAATCTTTTCTCAGCCAAGTATGATCCACACATGAGTGAAAACAACAGTGAGCTCTGGTTCCCTCCTAAGCCCCAAGCCCCAAGGGTGCACCAACCTTGTGGGAAATATAAAGCACACCCCTCCAGGAGATTGAGCAGCACCCCACCACCAGGAACAAACACAGGTGGAGGAGGGTGTAGAAATGACCCGCTCAACACGGAGGGACTCTGTAATTACAAGGTGATGAAGCCAGGGCAAGTCATCAGTAGGCAAGTGGGACAGTGTGACACTTATTGGGGTCCCCCAAGCATCAGACACCTCGCCTCATTCCTTGTAATGTCACTCTTACATGCATACACTTTACCTCTGACTTACCCATGAAGAGAACCTTCACTCAGAGCAATGTAGTGACTTGCCCAAGGGCACAGCTCCTGGTGGCAAAATGGAGCCAGGATCTGAGCTTTAATTTGGCTGGTCCTGATACCTTCATTCCATTTCAGCTATTTTTCTTCAAACGGGATGCATGTAAGCACAGGAGCACCAAGCTGAGAACCAGGAGGGAAGCAAAACCTCAAGGTAAGCATAGCATGGCTTCTAGGAGCATCTTTTTCCTCCCTCAAAGTTTTGAGAATAATGGTAAAAATCAAAACATTACTTCTTGTGTTAAAAATACTATACTTTACATGCAAAAAGGTTTAAAATAACACAGATGGCTCCAAAGAAACTTCACACTGACAGCTAGCTGCCTCAGGCAATACTCCCAAATCCCCAAGGGGGTGTGTTCAAGCCTCTGCTATTAGGGCTCCTTTCCTGCAACCCTGGGAGCCTTGCTGCCTCACAGGGGAGGGGGAGGGGGCGGGCATGAGAAATCAGGCTTCAGATGCTCACCTGGGCTTGAATTTTGGTTCTCACTTGCCAACCTCTGGGCCTTGAGCATTTTTTTTTTAATTTTAGGCAAGTGATTTGAATCTCTTGGGTTTCGTTTCCTCATCAATAAAAAGGGGGGAGTATAGTACAAGTACCTCATACAGTCGCTATGAGGGTTAGGTAACTAATTGGTATGAAGCCTTTAGGAAGGTTCCTGGAACATTGTAAACACAACATAAGGATTATTTTTTTTGTCATTATTTACACTGAATCTTTTTCTTTATTTGTAAAGTTGAAAAGCTAACACATTCCTGTGAGAGTTATTCCTTGGGCACCAAATGAGATATTACACACAAAGCTCCCAGCATAGTGCCAAGCAGATAGCATGTTCTCCACAAATGGCAGTGGTTCCAATTATCATCGCATGAGTGTTATCAGATGGCATCGTGCCACCGTTCCGAGGGGGAGTTCAAGTTCGAACCCCAATCTGCAGATGTCAGTTTCATGGATTTCAATTTCTGTGATAGTCAACACACCTCCTAAATGGCTGTCTATGGAAGAGAGAATCCTGGGCTCTATGAATCATAGCTTTGAGCCAATTTAGCATCTCTGAAATTTTGAGTGGAGGTTTTTTCTCTCTGATGAAAAGGAAGAATGACAGGAAAGACAAGCAGTTCTGTCCTTTCCAATCTTCCAGAGTCTCCTCAACCTTCAGCCTCCCCCAGGAAGACTCACAGGATGACCCGCCCCTCATCACATACAAACTTTTAAAGCAGTGGGGAACTAGGTGCTCCCTTGTGTCTGTCTTGTTCCTCTAATTTGATCGTGAGCTCCCTGTGGAAGGAATAAAATTTTCACCTATGGCGTGCCAAGTAGGGCCTGAAATCCCCAAACCATGAGCTCCTTTTCTAATTGGTGAATGTAAAGACAGGGTATCCTCTTTTGTAATTGGGGTCACCACTTTGTTATTTTTCTTGCCCAATGGGGCATCCTCTAATTCGTACCACATGTCCTCCATGTCAGGAGTGATGACCTCCCGTGCTTCCTGCAGAGTGGACAGTTTTGGGAACACTGGTGATGCTTCATACGTATTTGAAAATGGATTCCATCAGTTATGAGTCTAGGTTTGGACTTCTTTAGCATCATAAGAAACCAAGGGTATAATAGGTCAGAACCTCATGAGGTTATCCAGGAGGGAGCAGACCCAAATTTTCAGACAGGGAAGGTAGCCTCTCTTCCTTTGGGGATGATCACTATGGATTAAAAAAAGATTCTATAATTAAATGTCTGGACTTGACCCCCTGTGGGCCTAAGCAAGCATGTCCTGAAAGCATTAATTCCCAAGTGGCCATGGTGCTTGGACCCTGATTGTAGGCTCCACCCCATCTTGGTGTTCCTTGAAAGTCTTTCCTATCTCACCTGAGCATCCCTTCGGTAGTGTGCCTGTGCACAGGGTCAAGTTTTAAGCCTCCTGAGGGCAGTGCCCCCACCCTCTTTGCTACTGTAGGAGATGCCTGCTGTGCCTGAGCCTTAGGGGTGCTGAAACTGCATGAGGTCATAGGGACCCAGGTGGGTGTGTGGTGGGGGAGGGATGCTCACACCTGAACCCCCAAATGCCTAAGCAGAATGACCTGGATACATATAGACAGGCCAGTTTCTCCAGCTTTTGGATCTAACTGTTCCCTCTCCCTTGCTGTAAATCCATCACTGGATAGGAGGAAAATGCACCTGTCTCTCCTCATCACGGCTGCCTCCTCTCTTCTGGTCACCCAGCCAATCCACAGTGACAATAAAAGATGCAAGCAAAAACCCAGGGATCTAAAAGAAGAATAAATATTTCTATACTGTCTAAAGAGTCATGCCCAGCTGGTGTGGCTCAGTAGTTGAGTGTTGGCACAGGAACCAAGAGGTCTCTGGTTTGTTCCCAGTCAGGGCACAGGGATTGAGCCCACAAACCCCAGCAGGAGGCATGCAGGGGGCAGTGGGTGGATGATGTTCCGTTCTCATTGACATTTCTATCCCTCTCCCTTCCTCTCTCTCTCAAAATAAATAATAAACTATATATTTTTTAAAAAGTCCTGATACAGAACAAATGGCAGCTCCTGGGCCCTCATCTCACTACTTGCACTCAGAGCAAAGGAACCGGGGCTCTGCCAGGACTCTTGGCTGCAATTAATCTGTTTAGCTCTTCCTACCCCGGAAAACAGTCACGTGTGCTATCGCAACTGATCCCTGTCAGAACGCTGTGTTGAGGTCAGTAATTTTACCCTGTACACAGGGAACAGGAAAGCATACCAATTAAGGATACTTAAACTTCCGGTGCAAAGGGCGATCCCCATATTGGAGCTGGAAGTGTCTGGAGGTTACACAGATACACTGAGTGGCCAGATTATTATGATCTCTGAATGCATAATAATCTGGCCACTCAGTATATATCCTACATAATAAAAGGCTAATATGCAAATTGCCCCCTTGACCAGGAGTTCAACCAGCAGGCAGGCTGGCCAACCACCCATGTCCCCTCCCCCTGGCAGCTGGACACCACCCATGCATGAATTCATGCACTGAGCCTCTAATATATATTAGAGATCATAATAATCTGGCCACTCAGTGCATATCAACAAGGGAACATGCATTTGGCTCCTGGGCCAAATGAGGCTGCAACGCTGTATGTATGTGTGTGTGTGTGTGTGTGTGTGTGTGTGTGTGTGGTTTGTGTGCACATATGCATGCATATGTGTGCATGTGTATACATGTGTACATATGTGTATGTATACACGTTTGTGTGTGTGCAAGCACAGGCCTTGCGGATGGGTTGAAATGTTCTCTTGCAGGCCCAGGCTGGGGATGCAGAGGTACATGGCAAAGAAACCACGGCTGAGAGTGGTTTCATTGTTTTGTATCATAACAAGGGCACTGGGAAGCTGCCAGGCACTGTGCCACCCATCCCCTGGCCAGGGGACAAGCAATCCTGGCACGGTTTACCCACATTCTGCTGAAGGTGCCAGAGACTGTTTCTTCACACCCTGTCTTCCCAGCTTCTGTCCGAGAGGCCAGATGGAGAGGGTCAGTGGCAGGGCAGCCCTTCCTTGGCTCTCCCCCAGGCCATCAGCCCTAACCCATCAGCCCCTAGGAAGCAGTTAGCTAAGGGGATGTCATATGCTGAGGTGAGATGGTCATTGTGGAGAGGAAGAGCAGGGAAGGGGTGGTGGGGCTGGGCCCCTCCTGTGGGAGTGGGGGTAGGCTGCCATGTGAGAGGGGTGCCTGGGATGAAGGCTGGTGGGACATCTCTGAGAGGCAATCCAGCAAAGGGGATGACACTGGGCTCTTCAGCCAGGTGTCCCGCCTGCTCCTGGACCACACTGAAGTCAGTCATCCTCCACATCATTCCCAGGACATGGAACAGCCACATTGCTGGCCATCAGTGAGGACACCCAAAGCAAGTCCTAGTGAGAGTTACAGATTAAGGAAGGAAGCAGGGAAATACTTGTAGGCTGTAAGGAAAGGCCTTGTACCTTGCATGTCCATCCCCTCACCTGGCCATTATTAGGCACATGATGAGGGTCAGAATGAAAGCGGTGAGTTGGGACATCAGGGAGACCATAGGAGGGAGAAAGGCAGAGGAAGGAGAGAAGAAAGAGGAGGTTGAAAAGGTTGAAAGAGAAGCACGGGAGGAGTTGGGGAGGAAGTTAGCAACCACAGAAGAGGAGAGTTGGCAGGACTTCAGAGCTGAGCTGATCTAGCCATGAATGTGATGGAGGAAGACACACAGTCCAGAGCAGTGAATGCACTTTGTGGCAGCGAGACCACAGATGTCGGAATTCTGGCTGAGCCCCTTAGCAGTGGTAGGGCCTTGGTCCACTAACCTTCCTGAACCCCAGTTTTCTTAGCCAGAGATGGAAATAAAACCCGGTTTCCAGGGTTCCTGTGTGAACTGTGAGCAATCATAGCTATGTAAGTGATAGTACAGACACAGCTAAAGCATGGGTTCAAAGGTCAGTTCAAGCATCGTATTAGGTTGCTAATGCCACAGAACCAATTGACGAATAACTAATGAGTTAGAACAACACACATGTATTAGCTCACAGTGTCCAAGGGTCAGAAACCCTGCATCACTTAGCTGGGTCCTTTGCTCAAACCTTCCTGGGTGTTGCCGGGGCATTGATCTCATCAGAAGCTGGGGTTACAGGCTCTCTGGGTGTCAACGGAATTCAGTTCCTTGTGGGACTGAGGGCCTCCGCTCCTAGAGGCCCCACAGCATTCTGCCATGTGGCCCTCCCACATGGCAGGGTCATGCAGGAGAGCGTTTCTCTATCTTTCTCCAGACTCCTAAGACAGGGTCTTAGAGAACACAGTGTACTCGTGGTGTTGCATCCCATCCCTTTGCCATATTTTATTGGTTGGAAGCAAGTCACAGTTTCCCTGTAACTCCAGGAGGGGCACTTACATAAGGATGTACTTTTTGCTGTCACCCTAGGGCAGCCGTGGACAAACTATGGCCCACAGGCCGGATCCGGCCCGTTCAGCTGTTCTATCTGGCCCGTGGAGCCGAAAGAGCGGAGGGTTCTCTTGCTCTCCCCTATGCTCCTTCACCAGCAGCCCAAGATGAGAGTGCCAGCATGGTCAGGTTGCTTTTGTTTTGGCCCTCCAGTCCAGTTTAAGAACCCATTGTGGCCCTCGAGTCAAAAAGTTTGCCTACCTCTGCCCTAGGGTGTGTTCTTGGGCAAATCAACTTTCCTGGGCCTAAGTTTCCTTTTTTGTGAAATGAGACACACAAGGTAATTACATAATTAAATAGATTAATATCTGTGAAGCACTAAGATGATGCCTGGTCCATAGTACTAATTACATGTGTTCATTTGATGCTTAAAAAATAAATTAATTTTAAAATGCCTGTCATAAAGCAAGCACTCAATTCAGGAGTGATGCCTCACCTGGCAAGTGTTGATCAGTGGTTAAGCATGGACATATGAACCAGGAGGTCATGGTTCCATTCCTGGTCAGAGCAGATGCCCGGGTTGGGGGCTCGATCCCCCAATAGGGGTCATGCAGGAGGCAGCCAATCAATTATTCTCTTTCATTATTGATGTTTCTGTCTCTCTATTCCTCTCCTTTTTTCTATCTGAAATCAATAAAACATATTAAATACATACATTCATTCATACTTGAGGTCTCCTTCATCTAATAATGCTGAAGGAGACTCTGGGATATGAACACCTTTTGGGGGGAAGTATCTGGGACTGTGGGTGAGGCAGATGCAGGCTTTTTCTCCTTTTGATCAGTTGTCACAGCGCATGCCCATGTCCCCCCCAAACTCCCCCATGTGACCTGGGAACTCTCCCTCATTCCAGGCCTCAGCACACACTGTTCCCAGCCTCATGAAGACCCTACAGTGTCTTCTGTGACCACCCCCTGCCCCCGTCTCCACCTTCCTTCCCAGGGAGCCAGGCCTGGCCTCCCAGACCTTCCCATCCCTCAGCCAAGGCCCAGGCAGCCCCCACCCCATGGTTCTCCCTCTTTCTAATCTAATTTATGCATAGCATTTCTTATATTTGCAAAACATAAAAAACCCTTAAAACCAAGAGGCTGTTTCCCATTCCCGGGGTGGGCCCCGCGTGCCGCCACGCACATGTCCAGGCATACATTTAAAGCGTTTGATTCAGTGTAGCTGACACAAAAACCACTTAGTCTTTTCTCCTACATCATCCTAAGTTAATACTCCTGACAGGCTGCAGGATGCCTTTCAGCAATTTTTCTATTTCAGCTTTTTTCCCTCTGCCTCCTGCCACCTCCCACCTCCCCTTCTCCTTCCCTCACTCCCCCTGCTGTAAAATATGCTTTCACTCAGAAGCTGACCAAACCTTTGCAATTTGTACCCATCGCATCTTAAGACCAAATTGAAAGGCGAGCAGCAGCTCTAAAGGGGGGACAGGGCAGCCGTCTTGCAGGAAAGGATTCTATTTGTGAAATGTGGGGGGATTGAACTGTTGGGGAGAGATAAGGGAAGCTCCCTTCACTCACTATATGGAGGCACTCCCACTGGGCGGTGCCTGCAGCCCTGGGCACAGCTAGTCTGGCCTTTTGTGTCCTGCACAGGCCCCAGGCACTGTCTCAGGTGTGGCTCTCATATATGCCCCTCCTCACCCCTCTTTGTCTCTCTCTCCCACACCCCTGTCTCTTTCTCTCTCTCTTTCTTTCTCTCTGTCTCTATCTTTGTCTCTATTTCTGACTCCATCTCTCTCTATCTCAGCCTCTCTGTCTCTGTATCTCTCTCTGTCTGTCTCTCTCTCACATTCACTCTGACACACAAAACCAAACCTTTTACCTTCATCAGCCCCTCCTTCCACACCTCTGTCACCCTCTCTCATTTCCCAGTATGTGAAGCTGCCCTTGGGGTTCATTTTTAGCAGGATTGTGTGTGTATCTGTGTCTGTGTCTGTGTCTGTGTCTGTGTCTGTGTCTGTGTCTGTGTCTGTGTCTGTGTCTGTGTCTGTGTCTGTGGGTGGGGAGGGCATGCAGCCTGACTCTGCTCCACCCTAAAGCATTACCTCTTGCCTTGAGAAAGTGGCTGCACTCTGCCCAGGCACCTTGTCATTTGCCCCTTTTCAGCCCTGGCTGACCTCTGACTCTGCAGCCCCACCACCCGCTTTCCAGGGCTGGGCTGCCAGCAGGGGGCAAGCTGGCCTCACAGCTGGCAGCCAGATAGAGACAGGCTGAGGGAGGGTGGAAGGAGCATGGCTAACCTTGTGTGGGGAGGCAGCTATTTAAGGCCCAAACGTCTCTGCTGCTGCTGGCATTGTATTTCCTGAGCAGGTGCCCTAGGACGCAGGGCCAGCTAGGAGGGAGCACGAGCTGGCTGAGAACCCTGAAAAGAGAAACACAATGAGCTCAGCCCAGCACTGGGACCTAAGTGTCAGTTATAGGTACAGGGCCTGGGCTACTGGCTTTCCCTGAATAATGTGAAAAGAAAATGAATAGCTACCACTGCTTAACACCTGCCATCCGCATTATCTCCTCTCTTCCACCACAAGCATAGGCAGTGCTATGATCCCCACTTTGAAGGAGAGAAAATAAAACCTCAGAGAGGTTAATTAACCTGCCAAAAGTCACGTGGCAGAGGCAGGATTTGGTGTGGGACTGGCTGGCCTCTGCTGCATCCTCGTGGGTGAGGTTGCAGGCATCCTCCTGCGCACACAGGCTGCCTTGCCCTCAGCTGCCTGACCATGAAGCCCTGCCAGCACATGCAGTGGGAGGTGCCCCAGGCAGGGGCAGTCTCACTTTCAGAGGGGAGTCAGGAGGCCTGCACAAGGTCAAGACCCAAGCATTTTGTGAAGCATTGGAGAAACACCGGAATGACAGCGAAGTAGTGACCCTGGCAAGTCACTGGTCATCTCACCTCCATTGCTCAGCTAAGAAATGCAGAGTGAGGACTAGACCAGGTGTCCATAATATGGGTCCATGAATGGGTTTGGAGGAATCCAGGAACTCCCTACCAAGTGTATGAAGAGACTCCTGTATATGGGTATTTCATAGATGTGCCTGGGAAAATAGTCAGGATTCTCCAAGGGGTCTGTGAGCAGAGAAACTTTGAGGAGGAATGTACTACATGGACTTCAAGTTACTTTCAGCTCTGACATTCTCAGACAGATGAGTGACTATCTGTCTAATGAAGGAGATGTAGGGCCATGGAAGATGATGTATCTGAGCCTCAGGAAGGGCTTTCCAGAAACCCTAAGCCATGACAGTTAGTTGGACCATGGTCCAGTGATAACAGAACCATAGCCTCATGGAGTTGTTGGCATCTCCGAGTCTCCCTGCTTCTCGCCCGATGACGGACTGCTCTCGGGGGACTCTGGTGAATGGTGCACTCAACTCAGAGCCCTTAGGTTAGCAGCCACTGGTCCTTTCAGTGGAATGTCATTTCAACTTCCTGTCAATTTCATCTGAATCACGCCTGGCCTTCGTCTAGCTAGATCACTAAAGATACTAGGGTCTTCAGCAGAAATTCCAGAACGGGGCCATGCTTTCTCAAGGAATAGCAAACCATACCATGTTGGCTGAGAGAGAGGTAAATCTTCTTCTTCCTTATCCCAGTGAGCTCAAATTGCTAAAACATTTGCTCATTGATCTGACGAGGTTCAAATAGTCATCATCTTTATCCCTGATGAGAAAGAAGAGGGGTGCTGTCATACATTAATATGAGAGGATGCTGAGGAAGTAGGAAGTGGGCATGAAAACAGGATAGTTCTGTGTAATTTATATTGCGACAACTAGGATGATGGGGGTTGGTTACCAATCTAAGTATCTCAGATGTATCTGGCACTACATCCTTCACTGGAAGCACCATCCCTGGTCACTGTCAAAAGCTCAGTTACTTAGACCAGCAGCCAGACAGCCCACTTATGTATCCCACCTCCTCCAGCCTTTGATGGCTTCTACATGTAACCTATGTGGGGTCTCCTCTGCACCTCTCAGATCTTCTCTCTATGTCTCTGCAGAGCCCAAGCACAGAGCAGGGTCTGGAGCTGTCGTTGGGTACGGAGTAGCTCTGTCAAGCAAGCTGGGCAATGTCTGGACCACAATGAATGGCATTGTGCCATGCCACTTTTATTAATGCAAACTAATAGGATATCATTTAATAATGACTTGACTTTCTGTGCTACTTTGCAAATATTGGTGGAATATGAAGTTTGCTCAAGTTTCCCTAAAATGTGTGTTTGGATCACCTGGAATTTAAAATTGAAATTTTTAATAGGGTTCCAAATCAGCTAGTGCTCTTCAGTCTCAGGAGCCCCTCCAGTGCAGGTATAAAGGCTCCTGCCTTCAGCTAAAGTTGAGAACAAGAGAATCAGGGGCCTGTAGAAGCTCCAGGGGTAAGCCAGGAGGGAAGGGTTTGATTCTGAAGGGAATAATAAAAGGAGATAAACAATATTCAGAAGCAGGAAGGAGCTTCCTGGGCCAATGGGCAGTGATGTAGAGAGAAGGAGGGGGAGCCTGTGATAGGGACTCAGAGATTGGGATATGAGAAGATGAAGATACAAATAGGTGATCCCCATCAGAGAGGGCTGGCTAATGACCTCTCAAAGGCCCCATCTTCAAATACCATCACATTGGCCCTGAGTGGTTTGGCTCAGTGGCAGGAGTATTGGCCTGTGGACTCAAGGGTCTCAGGTTCAATTCCAGTCAAGGGCATGTACCTTGGTTGCAGGCACATACCCAGTGAGGAGTGTGCAGGAGGTGGCTGACTGATGTCTCTAGCTCTCTACCCCTCTCCTTTTCTCTCTGTAAAAAAAATCAATTAAATATATATATATATATATTTAAAATACCATCACATTGGGGGTTAGGGCTTGACATATTAATTTGTGGAGGGATCATAGCTGGCATTAAATAATAGGTTGGGTTCAAATGGCTCCCAGCAGTGATCCTGTGTCCCCAGCTACAGAAAGAGGAGACAAGTATGAACAAGAGCATTATCTCTGGAAAACAAACAAACAAACAAACAAACAAAAAAAAACCCACAAAGAACTAAAGAAAATGCAATAGTTGTCTTACACATGGAGGTACCATCCAATAGAATCCTTTTTGTATGTTCTGATTCCCCCCTTGGCTAGAGCTAGACTGTCAAGAAAGCTTGACAAAGGGGCCAATCCTAGCTATGATGCTCCACCATGTGAAACATGTCCAAGAGGTACGGGCTTTATCTCCTCAAAGAGACATACAAGCATAAAAATCCCATAGAGGCTGCAAAGCCAATTTCCCTGGTCAGATGGGAATGGGGATCAGGCCAGGCTGACCCAGGAGGCACCGACTGAAGAGGGGTGGAGATCTGTGGGCTGGGACTACGTGGTGCTGATGGCATGGTCTTCTCATACTTTTCAGGGAACGTCTCCTGGGCTGCCTGACCAGCACAGTGATGACTTTTCAATGAAAGTGTTACAAAGACAATTAGATTCCAATTACAGGAGTGAGTGATGAGTGGATGAGCAGCTCCCCGACACCCTCTCTAGTCCTGGCACTTTGACCATTTCCATGTCTCTTGGCCAAGATTCAAGAACCCTTGTGCTCACCTGGCAGCTAAGTATTCTGGCAACAGATGTGGCAGAAAAAGCATAGACTTCATAATCAGGCTGGGGGACCAACGCTGGCTCTCCACCAAGTAGCCTCAAAAGCTTGGAATAATTACATAATCTCTCTGAGCTTCAGTATATTAACTCATGTAACAGGGATAACAAAATATATTGCACAGGGTTTTAATAAAGATTCACTAATAATAATGACCACAACTTATTGAATACTTGCTATGTTCTGGCCACTGTGTTAAGTGGCTTGAACATAAATGATCTTGCTTAAATGGACTGTGGGCTTCATTTTAATCCCCTTAGTTTTCTATGCCTGGGAAGAGCCAGAAATGGACACCTGAGCCCTGTACATACCAGCTGCACAACTACAGGTCTTACAACCCCTAAGGGGCTGGTCTGAACAATCTGACTATTCTTTGAGGCCAGATGTGATGGTCAAGAAGGGCAATATTCCCATTCTGAGTTTCAGAAATCGCCAGCAAGTGTACTGACTTAAACATGTGCCACATCTCTCACCTGCCACACAAAAGACCACTGTGCTCTGCTGTGGATTGTCTCTTTATCACTTTGTTCCTCTTGACTCATTCCAGTCTCTACCAAGAAATCTCCCTCAATGGGCAAGGCCTTGTTGAATCCCATGTGTTTCATGAAGCTCTCCCCTCCCAGATACTCTTGGCCAGAACACAGTAAACTCCTCTTTTCTGCTCTCTTCATCTATTTGAAGCTTCTGTCTCAGTTCTTATCAAATATTGTCTTACCTCAGCCATCTGTGGATGAATATGCCCCCCACACTTGACCCTCATTCCATGGAGGAAGAAAATAGTGCCTTATTCACCCTTCCATCCTGCCCTCTTCTCAAAGAATGGCATCCAGAAGATAAAATAAATGTTTGTGAAACTGCAGTTAATTGAATTGAGATTAGTCTCCATGTCTCCTGATGGCTATCACAGCATTGGAGGTGAAGAAGGTAAACTTCTTGGGAGGCTCAGGGCTGAAGGGCAAAGGGCCATATGGCCTCAGGTTCCTAAATGACTTGAGGGCCTTTGCAAGTTCACTGGCTCTTCTTGAGGGCAAGAACCAAGGATGTTCTACCCCCAGGTTAGCAGTGGGAAAACAATGATAAGGACTCATTGTCAGGAGGCTCTGCCCTCCTTTCAGGCCCATTTTCCTGACTCCAGTGCCTCCATGCCCCACCCACATGCTCCCTGAGTGCCCTTCCTCAAAAAGCTTCTTGAGCCATACCCAAACTCTGGAACTTGCCATCTGCTCTGGTCCTAAAACCTACTGAAAATGTATTTTTCCTGAGTTGAATTTTCTGAAAGCTTTATTTATATGCAACTAGATCTGACAAATGTGGGCAGCCAATTGGCTTCTACGGTCTTTATGTCAATTTTTTGCCCCGGAAGGTTTGCAAGAAAAGCCTTTCAAAAACTATAGATCTCTCATGATTTCCCTCACCTCCAAGATCTACCCAAGGGGCCACAATTAATGCTGGATGGGAAGAACAGGAGGGGACAATCCTTACATTTGAATGGCAGAGCACCCCACCCCTCTATTTGTCCACTCCAGGGCTGGGGCAGAGCCTGGTGCTCTCGGGCAGAAAGCAAGCCTCTGGATTTCCTGCCCCAGCTAGTCTCCTATGGTTTGGACAGATCATCCATTTCAACAACCATCTTTCTATGTTTCTTCCACAAGAGAAGGAGTCTGGTTATGAAGCCCGCCATCTTTTCTCTGGCAGTAATCACTATAAGAATACCCCCTGAGTAAAAAGGGTGCATTTGCTGTGTAAACTGAGCTTCAAGTCCCTTATTCACCCCCACCCCATTTTTCCAAGCAGGCCAATGCCCCAGGCCTCTGTCATCTGGACACCAACGTTCTGCAGCTGCCTCTGTGGTCACTGCAACCAGATGGCAATTTCCAGAACACTGACCCCAGGGAGAGTCAGGCTCCAGAGAGATTAGAGTGTGGGACAGAAGAGGATTGCTAGAAACTGGGAGAAGGGTAGGCTAAGGAAGGGTGAAATGTACAAAGAAATGGAACCTTCCACAGAGGTTGCCTAGACCCCACCTTCTGTGGCAAGCCAGCTTGCAGCCAAAGCCAGAGGGTGCTGCTGGAGGCTTTTCCTCTGTTCCCCTCCCTCTCTCCACCCCCCCCCCCCTTTCTTCCCCTGGCAGCTCATTTGCTTTCAGCAGCTTCTCATTTTCCAGTGTTGGTTTAGTCTCAGGCCCAGACCCTGTTCAATATTTGTCTCCGGGCTCCGCTATTTGCTCTCATTTCCACATGTTTAACATACATATTAGCTGCCTCCTGCCTTGTCCCATAGCTGTCACTGGCTCCTTCAGCTTCCATTTGAGTCCCACCCAGAGCCATTGGACACCCCAGTTTTGCTGCTTTTTTCTTATCCCACCAGGAGAGTATTGGGGGCTGTAGCCTAGAGCTGTGACTATGCCCACTCCTCACCTGCACCTCCAACCCCTCCAGCACACACTCACTTGGAGGACACACACCTGATCATCAAGGCCTTGGAACTCTCCCCTCTGCCTCTCCTCATTCCCTCAAGTTTCCCTTTCTTCCTTCTGGCAACAGAATATTGATTGATATTCTAGAACTGTAATTTTTCCCTTAATGAGAAGTCACAGTAAGAATACAATTAGACATTCTAAAAATGGACTCCAAAGCCCTATTATGAGAGTCTCTTCCATTACCACAGCTATCATCTTCTGCTAAACTCGTTTTATACTCCCCACACCATCTCAGGCAAGCTGCCTTTCTCACTGGAGTTCAGAATCGATTCTTTGAAATGGACCTGAGACTCATCTAGCTCAATCATGAGCTATGGCTTGGAGGTTCCTTCAGTTATGGTGTTCCCTGAGCACCCACTATGTGCAAGGCCTGAGCCAAGGGTTGGGATGCAGGATGATGGGAGTGTAGATCTTGCCTTGAAGGAGCTCACATCAAATGTAGGATGCAAAGACAGTAACTATATGTCTTTGTGGTAAGTTTAAAGGAGGTAGGAAGAGGCTACAACAGGGGCTCTAACTCAAGCAAGGGCATCAGCACAGGTTATGTAATCCTTTAGTAATTGATTATCTCAAGTTAAAGGGAACTCACTACCTCCCAAAGTCTCATTCTTTCTCTTTATAAGTTCTTTTTTGAAATACTTTATTTTTTATTATATTTTATTGATTTTTTACAGAGAGGAAGAGAGAGGGATAGAGAGTTTGAAACATCGATGAGAGAGAATCATCAAACAGCTGCCTCTTGCACACCCCTCACTGGGGATGTGCCTGCAACCAAGGTACATGCCCTTGACTTGAATTGAACCTGGGACCCTTCAGTCCGCAGGTCAATGCTCTATCCACTGAGCCAAACCAGTTTCAGCTTTTTATAAGTCTTGACACACATACTTCTTTCTGTGAGTAAGCCCCCATTGTCTACGATTAGCAATGTAAAAATTTGTGAAAAACTAATTATCTTTGAATGAATCATGTCCCTCTGCTTCAAAGCCACCATATGTAGAAAAAAGAGACTCAAACTCAGTAGATTTCTAGAACATCCAAATCCCATTTGTTCTACAGTAGATTGTTTTCAAATGGTTTCTCCTCTCGATCCTCACTGCCACTTTCCATAGTTGCCCCTTGTCATCTTTTCCTTGCTTTTCAATAGCCTCTGGTTTTCCTTCTTAAATCCACCTCCAATGCTTCTGTGTTACTTTCCTTAAATACCGTTAATAATGTCATTCTGGCTCCTATTGTTTTTAGGCTAAAATCTACCCTATTTAGCTTCAGGTAGATACAGTCTTTTATAATCTGGTCCCAACTTACCATCTCCCTCCCCTCTGCCACCATGACCCGTTTCTGCCATCATGAACTTCTCACAATCCTCCAGGCATGAGAGTACATTGGAAAACTATGTGCCTGTGAACCCACTTTCTCCTCATTCTTATCATCATCCTTATCAACCAACAAATTCCAATCTATAGTCAATGGCTACTTGGAAGTCCAGGCATACTAAATTCAAAGCCTGTTCTCCTGAAGCTCATTGTTCAGACTTCTGTATGGTGGTAGCCACCCTCCAAGTCTATCTAAGGTCACCTGCATGTCCTGGTGTACACGCCCTTGTGTGACCTCATCTGCACGGAATAGTGCTTACCTGTGCCACCAGTAGATTGTGATGTGACACTGTGACTTCCCAGGTTAGGTTTTGAGGACATGCAACTTCCACCTGCCCTCCCTTTGACTGCTCACCTGGGGCAGCCAGTGGTCATGTCATGAGACCGGCAAGCAGCCTGTGGAGAAGCCTGGAGGACAAGAGCAGAGGCCTCCTGACAACACCTGTATCAACTTACCGGCCATGTGAGTGAGCTGTTCTCTTATAGGAACACTTTAGCCCCAGTCAAACTTTCAGATGACTTGACCCCAGCCTCAGGAGAAACAATGAGTCAGAATCGCTCAGCTAAGCTGCTCCCATTCCTGACCCACAGTAACTAAGAGATGATAAATGTCCATTAGTGTTTTAAGCCACTAGATCTGGGGACACAGCAATACTCAACATTCAATGACAAATACATTTACTTGATTGCACTAAAATGGATCCTGCTACATGTTTCTCTGTCAATCTGCATCTTCAATAATAGGAAACATGTCTTTCATTTCTAGATTTATGGTGCCTAGAAAATTGTAAGATGTATAAAATAGGCTATAAATAAATCCTTGCCTAACTAATTACTAATTAATTAATTTTTAAACCATAAACATCTAGTCTATCATTCCCTTTGTTCAGCTTCTTGATACTTCAATGTATCTCTTTTTCAGGGTCTATTTGTCCCCTATCCTTCTTTCATACCCTAGGGGGGTTTCCATCACACTTGCAGTTTGTGGAAGACTTTTTATTGTCCTTTGTTTCTACAGTGACCTTCTGAGGATGGTATAGAAAGCATTCTTTTTTGGCATGCTTTACACAGAACTAAATGGAAGCACAAAATAATTTGAGTAGCTTGCTCCCATTTGGAGGTGATAGGAGTCCCAATTGTTCTGACCAAGAGCCCAATTCAGTGTCTGTTACACTCTCCTTCCTCCATGAGGTGAGGAGGGCTTAACTCTGCAGGAGCCTCTTCTGTTTCCATAACAGCCTCTGAGTGGGGGCCTTTGAAGGAGTCCATCCCCCTGGGCCTACAAGAAGATGCAAGCAATCCTTAATGCTTAGAGGAGCCTCCTGCCTGGCTAACCCCTCCTTCCCAGGCCAGAAGCCCAGCCACCTGAGGTAAGGTAAGACTGTCCAGAGCCAGGGTGTGGCCTGGTATCCTGGCTCCTCCTTACCACCAGCTCTTGCCCCTGGAGCCCCTCAGCCAACACATTGCAGGCTTCCAGGAAGCTCTGTGTCCTGTGGTTGGAAATATTACCTGCAAAATAATCTCTATCCCAGGCCTTCAAAAACAGATATTGATGTTATCTTAAAAAACAGTTCTGAAACGAAAATTTAGAATACAGCTGAGCACCAGTAAATCCCTACACAATTGCTCCCACGGGAAACCAGGAAGGATTTCTAGAGACGCAAAGCTTCATGTTATCTTAAGCATGTGGAGGTGAAAGGCCACCAGCCTATATGACAGAAGACCTTGTTTTAGAGCCCCAGCTCTGGTCAGCATTAGCCGTGTGATGACATGTGAGGCACCCACCTCTCTGAGCCATGGGTTTCTTTATCTGTGGATTGATGGTCACCCACAGATAAAGGTCCCCCATAGATTGAACTTTCCAGGTTCAATCACAAGACTAGTAAGAGGATGACTAAGAATACTTGCCATGTACCACACACCTAATATGTGCCATATACTGCATTAGGCACTTTGTACCCCTTACCTCATTCAAATTCCACAGATCTCATGTGAAGTAGGCATTTTCCTGCTTAATCACTAAACAGAAACCCAGAGTGGTGCAGTAGGCAGCTCACCACAATAAATCAATGTACAGTAGCACGCAAACTTCATGTTTCCTCTGCTCTACTATGTTAGGTAAGAGTATATATCCTCACATTCTTTAAACATTCATTTAAACATGAATTTTTTTAAAAATGAGAATGCATAACAACAGATCTCATCATTAGAAGGAGCCTCAGCATTTGGAATCAGGCCCAGTGACCCATGCTTTTCTTCTTATTTCTCCTCTTTCAACACCCCCAGGCAAAGACTACAGCCAGGAACAAAGGAGAAAGCCCTGCCACATCACCCTGCACTTGAGTGGACAGACCCCTAATGTCCTTCACAGACTAGCAGAAGTCCTCTCTTGTCTGCCCAATCAGCACCTTGAACTGGACGCTATATGCATGGGAAGCAGCCCAGAATCATGGCCCCTTGGGGAAGCTACAGATGGCTAACTTCTGAAATTCTGCCTATTTCCTAAAAGTATACATTTTTAAAGTAAAATAGATTTAAATTGATTTTATTTAAAGGTTTCACAATGCCTCTTAGGATAAGTACAGTCTCTATGTATGTTCAAAAGTGAAGTATGAATGCTGGCTAGAACACACATATTATTCCTAGGTCCTTTCAAAAGTTGCCTTTCCAGCTTTAAAATTCCATATCCTGTCGATTCCTGCTATCCTCTTGTGGACTTTGAGAAGGGCACAGAGGCCCCAACCATACCCACTTAGTGCTCAGGATAAAACCCAGAATTGGACCTTTCACATGCCAGACATTTTTTTCCAACCCAGATTCACAGCGCCTGTACCTCAGTTTGCCAAGCCCTCAGGACTAGATTCTTCTTCTCCCCTGAAAGGCTAAGTTGTGAGGAGAAAGTCAGTTGACCACTTCAATCTCCACACATCCTGGTTCCTCCTGTACTTGTCACATCCTTTGGGGAACTTCCTTGGTCACACCCAGTCTAGGTTAGATGCCCCCCCTCCCCAACCCACCCCCAAAAGTTACAGTGTCCTATCTTGGCCATCAAATTGGTATAAAACTTGATCTATTAGTCTCATCCACCAAACTCTGTAAGGGCCCAGATCTCATGTGTCCAGTTCAACATGATAGAACCAGGTCTAGCAGAGTGGCTGGCACATACTAAGTATAGAAAATACACAAAATGAACCTGCTTGTCATGCCTCCTTCACCAGGCAGTGATGGGAGTGTCTCTCAGCAAACCACCTCATGTCTCTTGGCTTCAATTTCCTGGCTTTGTTATCAACATAGTTTGAACTAGCTGTTCTCTATCATTCTCTCCTGCATAACAATCTATAGGACTGTTATTCTAAATAAGGTAATGCACTGAAATAACATGGAAAACTGTCACACTTGAACCAACATGAAGATTATGGTTAACTTTCCTATTATTATTCCATATGGCTATGCATGCTGGTGTTTCACCCTCAGAGTAAATGCAGCCTTCCTCCCACACCCCAAAGACTGATCTGGTCCACGACTGCTCACAAGCCAACAGCTGCATCCAATGGGGCATCTAATCTACCCTCCCCCTTCCTCATTCCTCAGAAAAGCCTTGAGAGATTTGTCACAACCCCCTCTCTCTCTGACATCTGAACTCTGCCCTGAGTGGGTCAGATCTTGCCCTTTCAGATGGTCTGTGAAGACCCCCACTGACTTTTCTAATCTGGACGATTGGTTTTGAGGATCTCTTTCTTTTTGCAGGAACCATATACAAAGAAAAAATCAAAAGTCAATAATTCAAAAAAAAAAAATCGGAAGATACACCAGACAGTCAAGTGGGCCTGAAGTTAAAATTAGAATAGAACGGTTTAATGCTCCCAAAGACCAGACCATTGTTTCTTATCAAATTTCCCCCTGAATGAGCAATTGTGAATCAAGCCTGTCCAGAGGAATGAGCTGTCATTCCGCCAGCTGAGCAAACAGCATTGATTTTAATGTGCATGAGGAAAACAGCACCAAGCTCCCCCTCAGCATGTCCTGAGCCTGGACACTGCTCACCAGAAAAAAATGCTGCCTGTTTTGTTAAGTATACAGGTGAAAGTATTAAGCAGGAAGTGGCAGGGTGGTCTAGCCCTGGCTGGAGGATGCAACTCCAGACAGACCATTCCCAGGGACCCACCAGGTACAAGGTAAATGCTGAACTGAATATGGGCTATGAAATGGAAAGCCAAAGGAGGGAAGGACTGGGGAGAATTCTCATCCCTTTGGGAATTAGGAAAGAAAAGGTTAATGCACCATCACCTGGAAGTCAGCAGACAGCCACCAAGGAGGAGATATGCAATGGCCAGGGCATGCAGAGGGCCATAAATGGGCCAAAGGCAGGAGCAGTAATACTTCTGAGGCCTTGAAATCCAGGCCTCTATCCAGGAGAAGCCCCTTGAAGAGTCCTGAAGAGTACTCCTGGTTTTTTGTTTTCTTCCAAGTGATAATTTGTTATCAAGAGAAGCCAATCAGTGTGGCTACATGGTTGAACATGAATCCATGAACCATGATGTCACTGACTCCTTAGATTCCTGGCTGCAAATGCCCAGGTTGAGGGCTTGATCCCCAGTAGAGAGTGTGCAGGAGGTGAGCGATCAATGTTGTTTCTCTCTCATCAATATGTTTATCTCTCTACACCTCTCACTTCTTCTCTTTTTCTAAAAATCAATACAAGCATATTTATAAAATAAGAAGTAGGAGGAGAAAAAGGAGTAAGAGGATGAGGAAAAAGATGAGAAGGAGGAGGAAGAGAGGGATAGAAGAGGCTTGCTGAACAGGGAGATAAAAGCAGTTCATTAACAACCAAAGAACCTTTAAACAAGTCCTTTCTAAAAAGATGCTATGACCTACCATCACTAGAAGTTTCCACCAACCAAATGCTCCAGGGTTTTCTCTTCAAAGACCATAACCTCAGGTCTGTGGCCTTCTCCGTGTGCTGGTTAATTAGCAGGCATAGAATAAATATTTATACATCTCCCTGACCAATTGAGGAATACCAGCTGAAATAAACCCACTGCAATGATATAGGAAGTAAATATCAGCTAATGCAGGTTAAAAGGTCTGATACACAGGGGCCTACATGAGACTGAACAAAGTCTAGACAGAGCATTGGACACTGAGAACCAGGAAATTCCCTCTGTGCTTCCCTACATAGTTCTCTGCCTTTGCACCAGAGCCGGAGAGTGGCCTGTAGTAAGAGAGGCTCCCATCCAGAAACCGAGATCCGAGGCCTGGCTTTGTTATCAACAACACAGAATGATGACACACCCTGATTCTTGAACAACTGGTGTGGTCCTGACAGATTTTCCATCTGCATGTCCTGTCTGCAAGGGGGTGACAGTGAGATGCTGGAGCCCCAAGGATGATGATGAGGGGATACAGTTATCCTCTGAGAGTTAAACCTAGTGAAATCCATACACAATGGAAGTGATTGGACAACTATGAAAGCAAACGCAGAGATTATCTGTAATTGTGTGACTGAAATGTTCCAGAACACCTCAAACTTCAGGCAAGGTAGTCTGGGAGTGATCTCAGGGAGATGAACTTAAAGATTGTAATTTGGTAAGAAGAAATCTAATCAATGGCATTGTGCTTTCCCAGGAAAAGCACCTCTTCACGGGCTGGCTGTTTACTGGCAGGCTGCTGTGAGTTCACGTCATCCTCACAGGCAAATATCTGTTGTGGAGACATGTGCCATGCCACCCAAGCCAGTAAACATTTGAGTCATAGACTTATTTTCTCTGGTTCTGATTCCATGGTATTCAAACATTCTTCTGATGATTATTTTTGACCATAGAGCTTGTTTGCAGAGAAAGACTGGTCTTGAGAAGCCAGAGAAACTTTAACTCATTCATCTTGTAGAACAATCTACAAATGCCTCTTGAGACTACTTGTGAGTCACTGCCTCCAGTTTAGCTGACAGGAGAGGGCTGATGAGGCCAGAACCCGGTACGGGAGGGGGGGTGGGGGGGCGGGGAAGGGGATGGGGACTCACTGTGGAAATGACAGCTTTCAGAGATCACACTCCCAGAGAAAGATAGGTGTTGGATGGAGCCCTTCTTGCAGAAAGGCAGCAATCAGCTGCTTAATCCCACATGTATGACAGAGATTCTGTTATTACCTGTCCTATTTATCAATGAGGAACGGAGCTCAGAATGGCTCAAGGTCGCAAAATGTGGTGTTTTGACTTTACACAATCCTGAAACTCCCTCGATGCAGACAGATCTTCCTATCATAAAAATAAGCCACAGATGATTTCCAAAGATCCCTACCAAGCTTTGTAACAAGACCGGGCAAATGCTTCCCATGATCCTATTCCAAAGGGCTGACCAGAAGGGAGGAACCTCCTTGGTCATATTTTCTTTGTAAAGGCAAAGGTCAAAAGAGGTACTCCTGCTACCTACCGCTCCACATCCCGGCTGGTAGGGCCTCTGGCTTCCTAAGTGAGCCCTCAGGTTTGCTCTTAAGAACCTTGGCAATTCGTTTCCTCTTGCTGAGGTCAAGGAGGCATGGACAGGAGAGACCTGTCAGCTCCCTCCCACCACTCACTGTCACCTATAGACCTGGAGCTTAGGTGTGGAAAACTGTATAGACTGTCCTGACCCACTGTTAGAGGAGCAACAGGAAAGGGAGAGGACAGCTGACTTCCAGGCACTTTGAGGTGGTCAGAGGGGCAGATTTGCTCTCCTTCTCCCTTCCACTGGCCATGGCCAGTCTTGTCTGAGGGACATCCATTAGCAAATCTCCCAGGGGAGTAACTGCAGGGCCTTATCTTCCCACATCTCTGTAGCTTTCTTTCGGATAATCAGTACATCGGGGTCATATCCAAAGTCCAGGTTTGCTGAGGGCCCAGGGACATCTAATAATACCCAGGGGAAAGCACAAGCTTTTGAATTTACATGGTCAGTTAGATTCAAATTTGTACCTTAAAGCTTCTCCCTTTTGGTTAGGATCCATAACCAAGCCTAAATGCTCTTGACTCAAACTTTTGCTCCCCTCCCCACAAAGCTTTTGTCTCCTGGCAAGAGTCTCAGATAATTTTCTCTTCCCCAATATCAGCAACCTTCTCTGGTCTGTCACCTCCCTTCTTCTCCCTCTGGGGTGATTTTTTCTCCTCAAATGTATCTCAGCAGCATTCAATGTCTGTTAGTACTCTCATTTCTTAAAGCTCAGGGCCATCCCCAAACCAGACCTCCACCAACCAATGTCCCTGCTGCTCCTGCTCCTACTCTCTTCCCTCCGCCCACCCCTTCAAGTGTCCGAGCTTGACCTGCAGGAGGGCTCTCTGTGCCTTTTTATTTATTTATTTATTTATTTATTTATTTATTTATTTATTATTAGAAATGAGGTTCCAATTATGGCACATCTATACATAAGAATGCTATGTAGCCATTTGAAATGATGGACTAAAA
This sequence comes from Vespertilio murinus, assembly GCA_963924515.1. NCBI lineage: Eukaryota > Metazoa > Chordata > Mammalia > Chiroptera > Vespertilionidae > Vespertilio > Vespertilio murinus. Next base: position 92,469,015 of record OZ004708.1, read on the forward strand.
GAAAATTTAATGAGGTGGAAAAATGTTCACAAGAATATTTGTTACAGAACACTCGCAGTTTTGTAAGAGAATTTGTGTGAATTTATAAGTCCATGGCTAAAAATATGTACGCCTCCCTGTCACTGCTCTCAGTGGTCTGGGCATCTGGGCAGTGTGATGATTGCAAAGGATATCTTACTTGTTTTTTTTTTCTACCTGGTTTTACAATGAGGGAATGTTACTTTTGTAACAAAAAGGAAATATAATAAATGCATGGGTTGTTTTTCTTTCCTTGAGGTACCAGTGAAATGCGTCTCCATCCCCCCTCTCTTCTGTGGCTTTTCTGTTTTCATCCACACTGTGTTTGCTTGTTATTCTGGGCAAATGAGCCAACTGAAATAAGACTCAATTGATGTGTGCAGCTTGCGGCTGTTGGTAATCCAAAAAATGGTGTCCACACAGAATAATCATTCCTTCAATTGTCTGAAAGGCACTGTCTTCTCCAGCCTGCCTTGCTCAACAGTTGTCAGATCAGCTGCTCCTGCAGGCGTGTCACACAAGGTTGCTATCAAAATTCCTGCATATAACAAAAATCTTTCTTTGCCTCAAAGAGGCAGCATTGTATTGGGCTTACCAGTCTTAATTTTTTTTTTAATCTCTGATTGACAACTTGGGTTTATAAGCTCTTCTAACTATAATTATGACTATTGACATTTTTATCTTTCAATTTTTTTAATTTTAACAATTTTGAGGCTATATACTATCTAATAAAGAGGGAATATGCTAATTGACTGTCCCACCCTCAAAGATGGCAGATGGTGGCACCCAATCTCCTCAGCCTCACCAGCATGGCAGGCGAGCCTGGCTGCTCCATGTGCCTACCTCCAGAATCCCCCAGTCCCCTCAACCCCCCAGCCATCCAGGACCGGCCTGAGAAGCAGACAAGCCTAGGATGGTGGCTGCCCAGCTGTCCAGGGCTTCCCGAGGCTCAGGTAACCAGGGCTGGTCAAGGCTTGAACTGCCAGCAATGGCGGCAGCAGAGGTGTGATGGTGCATCTCCTTCCCCTGATCCCTGGGTTGCTTCCTGCCCATAAGGGCTTCCAGACTGTTACAGGGGGCAGGCTGGGCTGAGGGACTCTCCCTCCAGTGAGTGAATTATCATGCACCAGGCCTCTAATGTCTAATAAGTTGACATGTACAGCTTATTGCATATATAAATATGATTGGAAATGTTATTGCTCAGGAGTTGAGAAAATGCCTGAGAACTTTTAGGACACATTTCATGGAAATGTTTACTTATTTGTGGCATTTCCTTCAATGTCCTACATGATCTGGACTTCACTGTTGCTTTGGTCCTACCTTCAGGCCCTGTTTCTCTCCCACCTTTCACTCATACTTTTCTTTTAACATAAGGCATCCTCCCTCCCACCCCCCTACCCTTTTTAAAAATTTATTTTTAGGGTTGACATTGGTTAATAAAACCATACAGTGTACAATTCCATAATCCATCATCTCTATATTGTATCCTGTGTTCTCCACCCCAAGTCTCCTTCCATTACCATTTTAAAAAATATATATTTTTATTGATTTTTCACAGAGAGGAAGGAAGAGAGAGAGCTAGAAACATCGATGAGAGATATACATCGACCAGCTGCCTCCTGCACACCCTCACCAGGGATGTGCCCTCAACCAATGTACATGCCCTTGACCGGAATTGAACCTGGGACCTTTTGGTCTGCAGGCCGATGCTCTATCTACTGAGCCAAACCGGTTTTGGCTCCATTACCATTTATTCCCTCTTTACCATCTTCTACCTCCTTTAAACCCCCTTTCCCTCTGGTAATCACCATACTGTTGTGTGTTTATGAGGTTCTTGTGTGTGTGTGTGTGTGTGTGTGTGTTTGTTTGTTTTTGTTTTTGTTTTTGCTTAATTCCTTTACCTTTTTCACTCAGCACCCCAATTTCACTCCCTTCTCACAGCTGTCAGTCTGTTCTCTGTATCTGTGAGTGTATTTTCACTTTGTTAGTTTATTTCATTCATTACATTCTATATATAAGTGAAATAATATAGTATGTATCTTTCTCTGACTGGCTAATTTTACTTAGTGTAATATTCTCCAGGTCTATCCATGCTGTCACTTATTTTTTAGGGGCAAGTAGTATTCCATTGTGCAAGAGTACCACAGCTTTTTTATTCACTCATCTACTGTTGGGCACTTGGGCTGTTTCCAGATCTTGGCTATTCTATATAATGCTGCAATAAACATAGGGATGGATTTTTTAAAAAATTTTTCCCAGGTATATTCCCAGAAGTGGAATTTCTTGGTCATTGGGAAGTTCCATTTTTATTTTTTTGAGGTAATCCATATTGCTTTCCTCAGTGGCTACACAAGTCTTCATTCTCAACAACAGTGCTTTAGGGTTCCTTTTTCTACAAATCCTTGCTAACACTTATTGTTTTTTATTTATTGATGGTAGCCATTCTGACAGGTATGAGATGTTACCTCATTGAGGTTTTAATTTGCATCTCTCTGATAATTAGTGATGTTGAGCACCTCTCCATATATCTATTGGCCACCTGTGCATCCTCTTTGTAGAAGTGTTTATGCAGGTCCTTTGCCCACATATTAATTGGATTGTGTTTTTTTGTTTTGTTTTTGTTGTTGTGGTTGTTGTTTGTTTGTTTTTGGTGCTGAGTTATATACATTCTTTATAAATTTTGGATAATAACTTCTTATCAGATGCATCATTGATGAGTATATTCACCCACTTTGTGCGGTTTTCTTTTCATTTTGTTGATGATGTTGTGTGTGTTTGCTTTGCAAAACTTTTTTGGTTTGATGTAATGGCGTGTGTGTGTGTGTGTGTGTGTGTGTGTGTGTGTGTGTATGTGTGTGTGTGTGTTTTCTTATCATCATTGCTTGTTTCCCTTATCTGAGGAGATATATCAGAAAAAAATATTGCTATGCAAAATATCTGAGATTTTATTGCATATATCTTCTAGGATTTTTATGGTTTGTAGACTTACATTAAAGTCTTTAATCCATTTGAGTTTATTCTTGTATATAGTGAAATAAGGTAGTCTATTTTCTCTCTCTTTTTTACATTTACTTATCCAATTTCCCCAATACCATTTATTGAATAGAGACTATTTCATCCTATTATTTGTTCTTGAATCAATTGTCAAATATTAATTGACTATAAGGGGACAGGTTAATTTCTGGCCTCTCTATTGTGTTCCATTGATTTATATGTCTGTTTTTTTTTAATATTTTATTGATTTCTTACAGAGAAGAAGAGAGAGGGATAGAGAGTTAGAAACATCGATGAGAGAGAATCATCGATCAGCTGCCTCTTGCACACCTCCTACTGGGGATGTGCCCACAACCAAGGTACGTGCCCTTGACCGGAATCGAACCTGGGACCTTTCAGTCCCCAGGCCGGCGCTCTATCCATTGAGCCAAACCGGTTTTGGCTATATGTCTGTTTTTTATACTAGAACCTTGTTGTTTTGATTACCATGGACTTTTAGTACAGTTTGATATGAGGTAGTGTGATTCCTCAAACTTTTTTCTTCTTTCTCAAGATTGTTGTGGCTTTCGGGGTCTTTTGTGGTTCCATATACATTTTTGGAATAGTTGTCTAGTCTTTTGAAATATGCCATTAGTACCTTCATCAGAATTACATTGACTCTATAGATTTCTTTGGGTATTATGAACATTTTAGTGATGTTAATTCTTTCTATTCATGAACAAGGTATACACTTCCCCTTATTTGTATCTTCTTCAATTTCTTGTTTAATATCTTTTAGTTTTTTGAGTAAAGGTCTTTTATATCCTCAATTATATTTATTCCTAAGTACTTTATTTTTTATGCACTTGTGAATGGGATTGTTTTCTTAGTTTTCCTTTCTCATAGTTCATTATTGTATAAAAATACTACTAATTTCTGTATACTTACTTTTTATTCTACTACTTTACTGAATTCATTAACAGTGCATAGGATTCATATTGATCTAAATCCTTGCTAACACTTGTTTTTTTCTAGTACTTCTTGGTGGAATCTTTTGAGTTCTCTATATAAAGTGTCATATCACCTTTAAATAATGAGAGTTTTACTGCTATCTTTCCAATTTGGGTTTCTTCTCCTTGTCTGACAGCTGTGGTTAGGTCTTCTAGTACTATCTTATCTAATAAAAGGTTAATATGCAAATTAACCATCATTCTGTCACAAAGATGGTGGCATCCATAGCCACAAGATGGTTGTACCCAGTCCTCCCTGCCCCACCAAATCCCCCAGACCCAGGGGGGCAGCTGCTGAGAGTGGGCAGCATGAGTGGTCTGGCAGAATACTTGCTTCATCACCAGGGCATTGAGGCAAGCATTCCATCCTGGCCACAGAGGGCTTCTGGGCAGTGGGCAAGGAATGGCTGGGGGTGAGGGGAAGAGGGAGATGCTTGCATCATTGCCTTGGCGATGAGGCAAGCATTTTGCACCTGGCCACAGATGGGTCTCTGGGTCACGGAAAGCCTCTGGGCAGTGGGTACAGAATGGCCGGGCCCCACAGAGAGCTACTAATACACGGATTTGTGCACAGGGCTACTAGTTTTGAATAAAAGTGGTGAGAGCATACATCCTGTCTTCTTCTCTAAATTAAGGGAAATGTTTGTAGTTTTGCCCATTGATTATGATATTGGCTGTGGGTCTATCATGCATGGCCTTTGTTACACTGAGTATGCTCCCTCTATTGCACTTTACTGAGAGTGTTTATCATAAATGGGTGCTGAATTTTATCAAATGCCTCTTCTGCATCTATTGATATTATCATATGACTTGTATCCTTCATTTTTGTGTCCTCTGCAACACAGTGGTACAGTCTCCTTGATCACCTGACCTGGGCATTCCAGGAATGTCCCTGAGGTGGGTTATGTGCACCCTCTTGTTGTAATTGAGTCTTTATTGTTATTTGTCCATTTGTGCCAGTCCTCAGGCTTGCTGACTGTGAGGATCAACCCTGGCCACAGTATATAAACTGCTGTGCAGGTTCTAACCACATGAAACAGAATTTGCCTCAGCAAGGTTTGGTGCCTGCTGAAATCTCCCTTTGGATATGCCCAACTACACCTGATTTTAGTAGCTCTTGATGCAGGAGCAATTCCTCAAAAGTCCTAAGGCACCCAGAGATCCGCCTCCACCTGCCTCCACCCACTGGCTGCCTATTAGGTTTAGTCACTGAAAGAGTATCTAGTGGCACTTGATTTGCATGAGGTAGGTTCTAAGTGAGTCACCAGGTAGAAGCAAGGAGTGTTCACCAGATCAATTCAGGTTCAAACTTGATGCCAGTACTATGCCTGAGGCCACTCAGAAAAATTCCATAGGATATACAAAGTCTATCTGCCACTCTCTAGATCAGACGTGGGCAAACTACGGCCCGCAGGCCAGATGGCTGTTCTAAACTATTGAAATAAAAAAATTTTAAAAAGACCATACCTTTTTATGTAATGATGTTTACTTTGAATTTATATTAGTTCACACAAACACTCCATCCATGCTTTTGTTCTGGCCCTCAGTCTAGTTTAAGAACCCACTGTGGCCCTCGAGTCAAAAAGTTTGCCCACCCCTGCTCCAGATGCACACACACCATTATAACAGGGCAATGATTTAGGCCTGGAACATGGGGCTTGTGGTTTCCCCATGAGGGGGACACACCTATAAGGTTCATAGGATAGTGGGGGAAATGGCCCCCAACTCAAATTCATACAACTCATTCACTGATACCCCCCAGAGTTTGCCCAAACCTCTACACCTCTGTCCAGGCAGCTGATTTCTCAGCATGGTATAAGATCTGCAGATTGGGGCAACAGAGAGTCCAAAGGGTGGGGCTATTATATTTACCCAGGTTGATGCCATATGGAGGGGAGTGCTCCACCCCTCCCACCAAAAAAAGAAAGAACTTGTGTTTTTGTGAGAACTCAGCTCAGTGATCCTAGTGACTGTCCCTTCAGTTCTCCTCCAAAATACATAAGCTCCAGTCTCTCCTCATAGGATACCCTTTGCCAGAATCAAGTATGAGTGACTAAGAACAAGATTTTGTGCATTGGCCTTTAAGAGAGAGCTTATGTCCCTAGCAGACTCTCATCTCTTCCTGGTGGACAGAATCCCCACTGATTTTCATAGCCAAATGTTATGTGAGCACCTGTTCTAGGCTCTCATGCTCTGTGATGGGTAGCTTGCCTTGCAATTGAGACACCATGCTTCTTAGTGGGAATCTTTGCAGCTGAGATATCCCTCTCAGCCATCAGCTGTGGGAGTGGAGCCAGCCCTTTTCACATTTACACCAGTCAGACCAGTCTTGATGGGGCTTCTGTAAACCCTTGGTTATAAGAATAATCTTCAGCTAGCCTTCAGTTGGTTATTCAAGTTGAATGTTCTATATTTTCATTGTAATTCCAGTTTGGTCCTGGTAAGAGGTGGGTGTAACATCCACCTACTCCGTTGCCATCTTGAGTCCTTGACTATTGATGTTCTGAGCATTAGCTTCCCCAGCTGGAAATTGATAATAATGATAATACTCATTTTTAGGATTGCTTTGAAGACTAAACCCCTATAGAATCAGGTGCTTAGTATAATGCTTGGCATATAGTAAGTATTTAATAAATAGAGTCATTATTAACCTTTGAACAGCCTTATCCTTGAAGGAACAACACTTTGAATTGTTTTTTGTTTCTTACACTTGAGTTCGAAGGAAAGACATAAGAACAATTTTTGACAGCTTAGAGAGGACAAAGCCAGGATGTGCTGAAGTGGAAGGTTTTGCTCTGTTGCTTCCATTTCAGAAATATTGACAGACACAGAGTACAGCACATGAGCATTTTAAACTACTGTAAAAGAGATCTACTTTAAAACATCACCCTTGACCAGTCTAACTTCACTGTGCCCTGAGCAGGAGACTACATTCCAATAATGACCTGCTTTAAATAAGCACAAATTCTGGCCTTTAGTTCAGGGGAATAGAATTTGAGGATTGAAAGAAACCTTAATCCTTATCTAGTCTAACCTCCAACCTGATGGATGTTTGAATATTTCCTAAAACACTCACACTCTGTCACCATCAAATCAATGCTTAACAACTCATGCCAGGGCAGGACACTGCAATAGCTCACTCTGAATAGAAGTTCTTCATTATATTTAATTTAAATCAATTTCTCTGTACCTTTCAACTTGTTGTTTCTAACATTTGAGAGAAAAAAGAAAAGGCTAATTACTTTTTCCCCATGGCATTTTTAAAAAAATTATTTGCTGCCAGGGATTAGGTATTTCTCTTTATTTTGTCTTCTCCAGGCCAGATATCATCAGGTTCCAAGATAGTTACCTATATACAAGGCTTTGTGGATCTTCATCATCCTGGTTTCTCTCTTCTGAACTTGGTCTAGCAAATGTGGTGTCTAGAACACGTTCCTCCTTATGTGATTTCATTTACACAGGATGCAACTAGATGGTCACCTGTGTCATTTTAGACAATGTAGTTTTGTTTATGTAACCAAGTATGTGCTTGGTTTTTAGGTGACAACAGTGAATTTATTCTCAATTAAACCCCAGGCATTGTTTTTTTTTCCCCCTTCACAATTGCTATATTCCTATTATCTAATCATATAATTATGGTGTTGTTGTTGTTGTTGTATGTGTGTGTGTGTGTGTATTTTGTTTTTGTTTTTTTGTTTGTTTAAGTAAACCCAATATATGGTGCTGAATTCTCCTTTGTTAAATATTATCATTTTGAATTAATTCTATTTTTTTAGCTTGGGGACCTCATTCTATTGCCCAGCATATTTGCTATCCATCCCAAATTCATGTCATCCACAAATGACTATAGTTTCTGACTTTAGAAGGTACTGGGGAAGGTTACTAGAAACTTCTCTACTGCCCATCACTGATCCAAATCTTTGGTTTCTTCATCAAGTTATTACCTGCCTAAAACTCTTTTATCATTTCTTAGTGTATCTTAAGATAGGATAGGACAGTGGTCGGCAAACTCATTAATCAACAGAGCCAAATATCAACAGTACAATAATTGAAATTTCTTTGAGAGCCAAATTTTTAAAACTTAAACTTCTTCTAGCACAACTTCTTCAAAATAGACTTGCCCAGGCTATGGTATTTTGTAGAAGAGACACACTCAAGGGGCCAAAGAGCCACATGTAGCTTGCAGGCTGCAGTTTGCAGACCATGGGGATAGGATGACAGGATAGAATAGGATAGGATAAGATAGGATGACTTTTTTTTAGAATGTCTTCTTCTTTAAAATTAGTTTACCTTCAATATTATTTTACTAGAGACTCTGTGCATAAAATTTGTACATGGGGTTGTGTGTCCCTCAGCCCAGCCTGCACTATCTCCAATCTGGGACCCCGAGAGGGATGTTCGAGATCAGACCTAAATGGGCAGTTAGACATCCATCTCACAATCCAGAACTGCTGGCTCCCAACCACTTGCCTGCCTGCCTGCCTTATTGCCCCTAATTGCTTCTGCATGTCAGCCTGATCATCCCTTAACCATTCCCCTACCAGCCTGATTGACACCTAACTGCTCCCTTGCCAGAAAATTGTTCATAACTGTCCTTCCTTGCCAGCTTTTACCCCCAACTGCCCTCCCCTCCCTGCCTGGTTGGCCCTAACTGTCCTCCCCTGCAGGTCTGGTCACCCCGACAATCCTCCCCTGTAGGCCTGGTCACCCCAACTGTTCTCCTCTGTAGGCCTTATCACTCCCAACTACCCTCCCCTACAGGCCTGGGTCCTCCTTAACTGCCCTCCCCTGTAGGCCTGGTTGCCCCCAACTGCCCTTTGCTGCTGGCCTGGTCCCCCTCAACTACCCTCTTTTGCTGGCTTGATCACCCACAACTGCCCTCCCCTGCTGGCCATCTTGTGTCCATATGGGGTAGCCATCTTGTGTGTTGGAGTGATGGTCAATTTGCATATTACTTCTTTATTAGATAGGATATTGGTTTTAGTGGTTAGACAATCACATAGTTTACGAAGTGTTCCCTCCAATGTTTCCATTTCCTACATGACACCAAACATAGTTATTGTAATATTATTGTCTGCATTCCCTAATAAAACCCAGAAATATATTTTTTCTGATATACTAATGTAAAATACTTACTTTTAAAAAGAATAAAAAATAGACAATTGTGTCATGGAATGCTTCTAGAGAAGGCAATAAAATCTTAGAAGCCTCTGCTTTCTTTTTGGATATTCTCAAACTATCTTTTCTATAATCCACTTTCAAACATTATTTAATTTCTTATTCCCTTTTTGGCAATTAGCCTGACCCTGGTCCCCTTATCTCCTGACAATTCTCTGTTCTCCAAGATTCCTCAAAGATCACAGCAATCTCAGAAATAGTAAACTATTGTGAGATAAACTATTGTGAAATGTAAGGTGCTGAGTCCTAGAAGCTTAAATATGTTTAGATCAGTGAGATTTTTGTCATAATTTATTTATTTATAATGACTTTACCCATCAGGGGCTGAGAAAAAAGAAATATATAAACAAACAGAAAAAATGTTGGAAAATGAATCTGTTACTTGGGTTTAGAATGCTTTCTTAACTATAACCCCAAAGGTACATAAACCAGAAGGTGAAAAACTGACAGATATTACTACTATATCAAAATTAAGTTGAGGCAACTCCGAAGGGCCATCCCAGCTCCAGGCTTCGTGTGGAGCTGGCTGAGGCTTCTGCTGCAGCTACATCACAGTTCAACACCCACCCTGTGCTCAGTCCTGTATTTCTTATTCCCTTACAGCAGTGTTTCCCAAAGTGTGGTACGCATACCCCAAGGGGTATGGGAAGAGTTTGGTGGGGGTACGCGTTGCACTGGAGTTTAGTGGGAATATGCACTGCACCGTGCTTAGCTGCGCCTAATTCTATGTTCTCATGAGTCAAGTCAAGACATTCTTGTGAGGTGTGAGATGGTCCGGTGTGCAAATAAATGTTGTTTATAATATAACATTTATTTATATTTTATTATGAATAATTTTATTTTTTGTTTATTATTTTGTGTATGTACCAAAAAATAATAAATAAATATATTTTGATTGTTATTAAAATACATCCATTTTTTTTGATGAGGGGGTACTCAGCGTTACGAAAATTATAGAAGGGGTACACATATGTCAAAAGTTTGGCATGGTTCCTGAGAGCATTCCCAGCAAAACTCCTAAATTAGCACATCTCCATCTCAAAATCAGCTTTCAGAGAATGTGACCCGAGACAGTTTGCATCAAGAAGCAGACTTTAAGATGGGTGTTTGGAGTTGTATCACTGTGTAGATCCAGCTGTAATGATGTCTACCACTGGTGGTAGCTGGAGTCCTTAATAGTAGGACAACTATTAAATTTTTTACTGGTGGTGAACTGGGATGAGAAACCAATAGAAGAGGAAGTGCCAGAGAGTGAAATATCTCAGGCCTCTGTGAAGTTTCAGGAAATAGTAAGTTTCAAATCTCTGGTATTGAAAGCAATTGCAGAGAGCTATTGGCACACTGGGGAAAGACAACAGAAGCTGAGGTGATTAATCACCAACTAACTCAAAGTGTGAAAGTCAGAGGCCTCCTAATCAGCATATAAAGAGACTCTCCTCTTCTGTAGAAGGAGGCAGAAAAGGCTGAGAACCAGGCCAAACACTTAATTATAAGGGTAGCAAGGCATTTAGAGATGTTTGAATTCTCAGCCTCAGCAAGTCTGCTATACCAAGGTCAGAGGTATGACTAGAAAGCAATAAGAACCTTAACATTAGGATGGAGACCTCTGTGTTTAAAAACTCAAGAACCTTGATGCCCTAGATTGCCTTGGACTCTATGAAACGGGCCTCCTCTTCCTTATTTGAAGCTGATTCTCCTGCTTCTCTTGTATAAAAGATCCCGCTTCTCTTGCCAAGCACATGCTACCCTCAGGAAATAACCCCACCTAGCCTGTTCAGTACAAAACCATAGTTAGAGTGACATCTCAGCACAAGCCAATTGGGGAAGCTTCCTAAGGGAGTAAAAGGGAGTGTATGTCAGAGAACCTGTGGGATCTAGCTTACATATAGCACTAGGAACTTGGAGCAAGTGTATGGGAGTGACTCCTGGTTTGGGTCAAGGGTGGTAAAATATAAAGTTGGATAAGACAGAGTTTATTGATGGGGAGGCTGGTCACCCTTTCGAGGACACAGGATTTAACATCCTGGCAAATTTCATAGGAAGTAGTGCTAATATTCCATAATATTTTCTTGGAAGCTTGGGGAAAGGAAAGGCTCTCACTAAATGAAGTAGAAATGTCAAAACGAAAGAAGCTCAGAGAAGGGGGCATGCTAAAGAGATTTACTATGTAAAGCCAGAAAAACCCACCTGATTATGGGCCATGGGAAGGTCTAAGGACAATTCATTTATCAAAGCTGCAAGGAATGCATAGGTGAGAGGGTGCTATGGATTGCATTCATATGCTAAAGTCCTAATTCCCAATGCCACCTTATTTGGATAGAGTCTTCAGGAGGTAATTTACGTTAAATTAGGTCATGAGGGTGGGACTTTAATCTGATAAAATTAATGTCTTTGTATGAAGAAACAGAAGATTTCTCTCTCTCTCTCTCTCTCTCTCTCTCTCTCTCTCTCTCTTTCTCTCTCTCTCTCTTCCTATGCACTAAGCAAAGGCCATGGGAGAGATAAGAAAATGACTATCAGCAAGCCAGAAAGAGAGTTCTCACCAGAACTTTGGTCTCAATAACTGTGAAAAAACTAAATTTCTGTTTAAACTACCCAGTCAATGGTATTTTGTTATGGCAGCATGAAGCTGACTAATACAGAAATCCCTAAAAGTTCAAGCCTGGTTGGCCCCTACAGGCTAGAGTTTAAAGAGGAGAGGCTGTTGTGGGACTGAATTTTCTAGTAGCAATAGGCATGACAGAGTCATAAAATGACCAAGCCCAATGGGTAACATTTAAGCATCCAAAGCAAGGTGGATGCAATGTCATAATGACTGACAAGGAAAGTCTTGTAGCCAGGTGGAGGTCTGACCTGCAGAGAGCTATGAAGATTAAGGGACTTGTAACAGTAGTTAAAATTTTAGGGGTCAGTCTGCAGCATAACAGGGTATTCCCTCCAAAATAAAGAGCAAATTATTCTTTATTCATATTACAACAATAAAAAGGAAGCACAATGCCACAGTTGGCAATGGACTTTATGGCTGAAGTGAAAACCTTGGAGCACAGAGCAGGAAAGAACTCTACAGCAGGTCAGGCTGGTGTGCAAGCAGCTGTAAGGCTTGTTGCATAGACCCAGGAGATATCATGGTGCTAGAAGTGTCTGTGGAGAGAAAAGATACTAGGTGGAGTTTATAGCAGGTCTTCATAGGAGAATCAAAATATCAACCTCTAGGGTTCTATAGCAAGGCCATTCCATCTACAAGAGAGATTAATGCATCACTCAAAAAGCAGCTACTAGAAGATCCACCAAATCATAAGTTCAGGCAGGCTTAGCATCAGCCCACTGGGAGGTTGAAGTAACTACAGGTTAAGTACAAGCTGGACCAGAGGGTACAAATAAGGTGTGGGAACAGATGGGTCACACCTCTGCTTTCCATCACAGTTACACCAGCATCTCTGTTTCAGCTCAAACCTGCACAACGATCAGCTAATAACTGAGAAAATAATAGTTGAATTTGTCCATGGACAGGTTAGTTTGGCAAGTGGCCGAAAACTAATGATGAATTTTTGCTGCACTACAGCCCCACTCAGGGGTGGTTCTGAAAGATGGTGATGAGAAGAAATCCTACCAGCAGTCAGGAGTTGCAAGTGGTATACCTTTATATTTACCTTGAGAGCAAATAAAAATGGCCTGAAGTAAGACTATCTGTGGTCTCATGGGTAGTGATCAATGGGTTAGCCAGTCTGTCAAGGGCTTATAAAAAAATAAAAATAGATTAGACGATTGCGATGAGAAAGAATGAAGAAGCTTGTGAACTGTCCTCTGAGCACGGCACAATGTGTGAAGATCTTTATGTCATATGTCAATGGCCCACAAAGAGCACCAGAATAATGAAGCCAGCTGATGTCAGCCAGGCTTTGTTAATAGTACTTCAGCCTGCACAATGGTTTATAGACAGAGTGACCATGATCAGAATGGTTACTATACATAGGCTCAACAGCACAAGTGCCACTTACCAAAGATGATTTACTTCTTGAAGTTGCCAAATGTCCAACCAGCTGACCACAGAGACAAAGGCTGGGTTTTCAATCTGGCATGTGGCGAGAAAAAGGGTTACACTGAACTCCTCCCACTCTGGCAAGAGATTAATTTTGATGGCATTAACATCTATTCCAAGAGTGGGCTTACCTTTCCTGACCAGAGGCCCTCAGCCAGCACACTACCTAAGGGTTTCCTGAGAGTTTAATCCACTGAAGACTATAACATGTCATTAGATCAGGAGATCCACTTTATGGCAATGGAGGAAAGGCAGGAACATATAACCATGACATTTACTTATCCTATTACTTATTATAGTCCAGAAATTGCCAACCTGATAGAGCAATAGTATGGCCTTTTGATAACACAAGTGAGGTGCAGTTTTGATATGATACTCTGAAAGAATAGAGGGCCATTTTTCAGGGTATGATATACTTCAATTCTGCCTAAATCAATGGCTATTATAAAATTTATATATATAGGGAGAGAGCAAGACTTCATCAAAATGTATTTCATTAAATGTTCTTCATTATGAACTCTATGGACTTAGAAGGCAAAAAAGGTGGTCACCATCTCTGCACATTAATTAACCCTAATGATCAAGAGGAGACGTGGCTACTCTTCACACAGTGTGATCCAAAGGAATGTTACTGGGCACTTTTCTATTCATTTCTACTAAGGTGACCAGAGTTGAGATCTCTCACGGGTCACTCTGCTAAATAAGTCACATAGATCAGCAGAGGTGCTAGCTCAGAGTAAAGGGAATTTAAAATGCAGGTATAAAGAAGGGAGACAAATTTTCTTGAAGAAATGAGAAAGGCTAGAATCTTGGACAGCACAAATCTCTATCTCAGAATTAGTTTCCTAAGTTAGTGTGAAACATTTCATGGTGATGTCAATCAACCTGTTTCTATGATTTTCTCCTACTATGCTCCGTTGTTTGGGTGTGGGCACAGAGAAGGTGGGTTGTTTCTTTACAGTTAGGGTTTTTGAAGAAAGTGAAATGGAAAAAGGTAAGGAATAATGAATTTTAAGTTATTTTAAAATAGATTACATTGATGTAATAAGAAAACTAAGCTGGTAAAGTGGAAAATGAAGATATACGTCCACTGATGGATTGAAATAGGGCTCAATGAACTGAACATTTTGAGGCCAGAGGACCCATGCAGTGGAAATATTTGGCCAACTACAGTAGAGGCATAGTAGCTTTTAGAACAAAAGTAAATGTTCAAGTTCATGATTTTGGAGGCAAATTTTCTAGTGAGGATGTGGGCCAGCATCTAATCATGGAACAAGATCTCAGCTAAAGTGGGCAAGGCCACAGGACATGCGAAATTCAAGGAATCAAGAATGTCTAGTACGTGGTCCACATGAATATTGACTTTTCCCAGAATGAAGGAAGGGGATGAAAAGTGGAAGATGATGAATCAAGTGCTAAATCATAATAAATAAATAAACCTCAAAGGATTATCATGGAAGGGGAGGAAGTGGTATAGTCATTTGCTTTGAGCCTTAAAGGCTGAGGGTTTCCCAAAAGGGATGAAAAAAATGGATTGGAGCCAAAAAGAACAGTTATCAAACCTCCCAACTCTGAGATACAAGGGGTATGAGGAAAAAAAAAAAAATATATATATATATATATATATATATATATATATATATATATATATACACATTTTATGAAAGTCAGCCAACTTGTGTGGAACAAGAGGTTAACACAAACTTGTCCAAAATTATGCCCACTGTCAGTAACAGAATCAGGCAGTCTGACTCCAGAGCTCATACTCATAACCTCAGAGCCAGAGTGCCTCACAACAGGTTTGCCACAGAAAGAAAGTTTAAGGAAAATGCACGAATTATATCTTGAGCTCCTTTGGATGGGGGATTTGGCATCACAGAGAAGATGGATAAAATACTTCACAAAATAAAAGCCCCAACCTCCAAGACATGTATAGGTTTACAGTTGGCAAACTCAGACCTCCCTTCGCATTCTCTATCACCACTCTCAGGCCAAGAGCCCTCATACTGCTGGCCTGTGTCACCCACTTCAGCAATTCCTCCTCTCCACAGCACTCAGCACTGTGAAACCTTTTTCTCTTTTTTCCTCTTACCTGGTCAAAGTGCATGTTCTCAAGGCAGTGACAGTGGACCAGCTGGCTAATCCTTTAATAACTGTTTCCCCTTAAGATGGGAGAGAAACTATCTTATCTAATAAAAGAGTACTATGCAAATTGATCATCACTTCAAGACAAGAGATGGCCGCCCCTATGTGGTCAAAGATGGCTGCTCCCATGTGGACACAAGATGGCCACCACAAGATGGCCTGCATGGGAGGGCAGTTGGGGGGACCAGGCCTGCAGGGGAGGGCAGTTTGGGACCAAGCTTGCAGGGTAGGGCAGTTGTGGGCAATCAGGCAAGCAGGGAGGGCAGTTTGGGGAGACAAGGTCAGCAGGGGAAGGCAGTTGGGATACAAGGACTGCAAGGAAGGGCAGTTAGGGGGGCCAGGCTTGCAGGGGAGGGCAGTTGGGGGGGAACCAGGCCTCCTGTGGAGGAGAGTTGCCGGGGTGGGGGCGCGTCTAGGCCTGTAGGGAAGGTGGGTTGGAGGGACCAGGCCTGCTGGGGAGGGCAGTTAGGGGTGAGTAGGGTGGCAGGGAAGGGCAGTTAGGGGCAATCAGGTTAGCCAGGGAGCAGTTAGGAGTCGATCAGGCTTTCAGGGGAGTGGTTAGGGGGTGATCAGGCAGGCAGGCAAAAACAATTAGGGGCAATCAGGCAGAGGCAGGCAAGCAGTTGGGAGGCAACAGTCTTGGATTGTGAGAGGGATATCCAACTGCCCATTTAGGCCTGATCGCAGTGGCATCAAGCCTAAATGGGCAGTCTGACAACCCTCAAAGGGTCCCAGATTGGAGAGGGTGAAGGCTGGGCTAAGAGACCTATGCCCTCATGCACAAATTTCATGCACTGGGCTTCTAGTACTATCTAGTAATAGAGTAATATGCAAATTAACTGTTCCTCTGCTATACCCACAAGCTATGCCCACCAGCCAATCAGGAAAGAATATGCAAATTAACCCAACCAAGATAGCTGTGACCACTGAGTGAGCAGGCTTAAATATTCCCTGGCAATGGAGGAAGCCAAGCTTTTTGCCTGCCCTGGCCAGCTCTGGCCTCTACTCAAGGCTACAATGTTGCAATTATAGAAGATAAATAAATCCCAGATACCAGGGCCTCTGCTTGGGTCGCTGAGGGGTGTGGCTGGCCTGAAAACCACCACAGGCCCCTTGCCCAGGCCGCCCCAGGCCCCAAGAGAACCCCTACTTTGATCTGGGACACCCTTCAGACCAAACAAGCCGGCCCTTACTCATGCACCAGGCCTCTTTTCTATCTAATAAAGGAGTATTATGCAAAATGACTATCACTCCAACATACAAAATGTTGCCCCCAAATGGACACAAGATGGCTGCCACAAGATGGCCAGCAGGGGAGGGTAGTTGGGAGGGACCAGGCCTGCAAAGGAGGACAGTTAGGGGCAATCATGCCTGCAAGGGAGGGCAGGTAGAGGTGACCAGGCTGGCAGAGAAGGGAAGTTGAGGGCAACCAGGCCTGCAGGGAAGGACAGTCGGTGGAGACCCAGGCCTGCAGAGAGAGCAGTTGGAGTGGACCAAGCTTGCAGGGGAGGGCAGTTAAGGGTGACTAGGCCTACAGGGGAAGGCAGTTAGGGGTGACCAGGCTGGCAGGGGAGCAGTTAGGCATCAATGAGGCTGGAAGGGGAGTGGTTAGGGATGAACAGGCTGGCAGGCAAAAGCGGTTAAGGGCAATCAGGAATGTAGGTAAGTGAGCAGTTGGGAGCTATTAGTCCTAGATTGTGAGAGGGATGTCCAACTTCCCATTTAGGCCTGATCCTACCCTCGAAGGGTCCCAAATTGGAGAGGGTGCAGGCTGGGCTGAGAGACACACCTCGCCCATGCATGAATTTCATGCACTGGGCCTCTAGTAATATTTGACATATTTGATTGATGAAATTTAATATGCACACAGTATTTTTCATTGTGAGGAAGTAAAATACGGTATTTAATAACTTTAATATTTTCTTTTTTATAAATTAAGGCTTACAGGTATCACTTGGAACGTTTTAATATTAAAGTAAATATCATATACCAACAAAGGGTGGTATGGATGACAAATAAAATTAACTAATAACAGACAAGAAAAAAACTATATATATATATATATATATATATATATATATATATATATATATAATATTTTGAATGACTTAATGTGTTATCTAACCCAGAGGAATGTGAAAAAATGTAACTGGTCACCTGGTGGCCAAAAATGCAAATTCTAAGAGCAATGGATATTTGATGTTTTGTTGTTTTTTTACTTTTTTAAATGAAATTAAATTTATTTATATTTTTTAAATTGAGAAGTTTTAGGTTCCATCTGAGAACACAGAGGATCTAATATTTTTGCACATCAAATATTTGTTGTTGACACTTTACCAAGGAGATATTAGCCAGTCATCTCCATTTGTATTTGATATTTGATACTCATCCTGCCTGTTGCTTTTTCAGTCACTCTACCCCTTAAAATGAATGAATGAATGAATGAATGAATAAAAGACTACTTAGGGCTCGAGAAATTAGGTTCCAAACTAGAGTAATTTTTTTAAAAAAATTCTCACCTGAGGATGTATTTTTATTGATTTTAGAGAGGAAGGGAGAGAGTGAAACATCAATGTGAGAGGGAAATATCAATTGGTTGCCTCCTTTGTGTGCCCTGACCAGGGATTGAATTTACTAGTACAACATAGATATGTTGAACTCCCCCTGGTCCCCTGAAGTGAACCAACAACTTTTTGGTGCATGGAACAATGCTCCAACCAACTGAGCCATCTGCAGGGCTGAAATTACTTTTGCTGTTAATTTATTTATGCTCATGACACGGGTAGCGCCAGATCCTGTTGTGGGCTGAAGGCCAAGGTTTCAGCCTTCTTCATACATGGCCATTCCTTTGTATGCAGGAGCCTGAAGCAGCCCATGCTGTGGTCCCTTCGGCACAGCCAGCTCCAGCCTCACAGGCCTTCTCACTTAGGAACCTGAGGCTGGGAGAGGGGGCTGTGCCTGTTGCTGCAGGGATTGATGGGCTGTTAATGCAGTGGGACAGTTGCATTGTCTCATCCTGACAATGCTGCCATTTACCATCCTCATGGGCGGGCACCATGACCCTATCCCATAGCTAATGAGCTTGGCATGCCCAGCTCAGCCTACCCTCTGAATATTAGTTATCTTCAATGTCTGCAAGCATAAACGCGTAGCAGAGCAGACCCACAGTAGTGTGAAATGATGTACAGTGGCTCTTATTATATAAGCCACTCTAGCCTCTGACTTTTTGGTGAGAAATCCATACTGGGCAGGGGGCAAGGAAGAGGGAGAGAGAGAGAAAAAAAAGAATGTTTTTTCCAGCTCTTCTTCATATAGACCTGCAATTTTCAACCCATGAGCCACAGCATTCTGGTGTGCCACAGGAATTTTTAAGACATGCAATACCTGGCTATTTAGTCAGGGGCACTGACCTCTTTTCCCTTAGATTGTCAAATAAACAAGATGACATCAGCCAATACAACAACAGCAGTCTGGTGTGAATGAATCAAAATAATATCATTTTTTTGTCAGATTGGCTAAAAATGTAACATATTTTTGGTTGTGCTGCAGAATTTTAGTAATTAGCTTATGTGTGCCATGAAATGGAAAAGATTAAAAACTGCAAATGTAGATTTTTGCAGGAAGCCACTAGAAGGGACTTCAGAGCATGTTTTATCAGTCTCAAGCCTGAAACTCCAGTAGGGGTGATGTGGCTGAAGCTAATACAGAGACAAAACTTCATCTGAAGGCTCTGGACCTGGGCCATTGTTTCTTCCAAACAGGACAGCCCTTCACTGGAGCCTATTCCAAAATGAGGACGATACCTTGATTCAGTCCTGGCTTAAACCGTGGAGTCATCCTGATCTCCCCCTGGTTCCCTTATTCTCCACACACACACAGTCCCTGTCTCCTGCATTGACCCAGTTAGCCTTTCCTTTGCTTTCCCTCCTTCTCCTTTGTTGACTGCTCATGACATCACTTCTAGATAGCTTCCCAAGTGGTTTCCCTTCCCTCCCTTCCCCAGGATTTATTCTGCTATTGCTTCTGCACTGCCTTCCTAGATTCAGCCTCTGAAATCTGTTTGCTGTAGTCTTTCCCCTCCTAAGAACCTATGAACAAACTATGCAGTATGAGAACCTGCTAGTGTGCTCCATGGCCACTGAAACAAGGTTTGGTCTCTCTGTTAGCATTCAAGGTCCGATTTTGTTTCCAATATGCTTCCAGTCGACCTGGGCACCTCATCATCTCCTAAACACTGTTAGCATTCTCACCTCCACTCTCAGGTAGCTCCTCCTCCCATTTAGAAATCCTTCTCCATTTCTTTCCAGGCAAACACTATGCTCTTTTCTTTTTTTAAGGTTTTTTATTGATTTCAGAGAGGGAGAGAAAGATAGAAATATCAATGATGAGAGTGAATCATTGATGATCTGCCTCCTGCATACCGTCCACTGGGGATTGAGACTGCAACCCAGGCATGTGCCCTGTCTGGGAATGGAACTGTGACCTCCTAGGTCAACACTCAATCTCTAAGCCACGCTAGCTGGGCCAACCACTATGCTATTTGAAACCCAGATCAAGCTTTTGTCATGCTCTGTTGTCTGAGCACTGTAGCTGCTCTCTCACTCCTCCTGTCTCTGACCTCTTGTCTCTAGGCTCCTATTGTCTCCATTGCTTCTTTGAACCTTTGTTATAACTTACCTGCATTCATTGTGCAACTGTATCCTGTGTCATTTTAAGCAACTTGTAAATTGCTTAAGGAAAGAGGGTATGACTACACTTTGGTCTTCCAATAGTGCTTAATAGAAGACCAGATCACAGCAGGTGTCAATGCACCTCGTTCAATTGAAGTGTAAGCCTAGTTGAGGTCCACTTTTTCTCTGAGGCCAGCATTTTTTGGCACCTTCTCCATGCACCCACCAAAAGATGGCACTGGCTCTACAGGAAAACATTCTATAACTCCTAAAACCAATGAGAGGTTACCAAGTCCCTGCTAATCATAAGCAACTCAAGGCCCACTTTATTTCAAACAAGGTGAGGTTCAATCACAATTCAAATGAGAATCAAGGCAACTTTCTAGAATTTATCAAAGAGAGATTGACGTCCATGGGAAAACACTTCATGGTTTAATCTAGGATACTGCATAATAAACCTCTGGTCAACCATGAATAAGTACATGGGTCTTTTCAGAAGGACAGAAGGGTTCACCAACCTGGATTTGTTTTAAGTGATTCTAACACAGAGTGGGCCCTGAAGAAAATGCTCTTTCCCCACGCTCATGTCCACCCATCTCACCTTTTCCCAATTTTCTGGAATCAGATTGGATATCCTCCAGTCACTGGCGGTCCTACTATTTGTAGCTTCCCAGTCCTCTTCGCATGATGTTTGCTTATCTGCAGTAGGTCTGGGGTGTGGTTGTCTGAGCAAATGAATGGGCAGGCCACCAGGCTGAACACAGATTCCATTCCCCATCCTGTGCCCCTTTGAAAGCAGGTCTCCATGTCTGCACTGAATGGTCCCTGAACAGCATGTCCCATTAATTCATGAGAGGAAGCAAGCTGTCCCTAAAGAGAAAAATTCAAGTGGATAGAGGCAGTTTAGCGTTTACAAGGAAAAAATGAAGGAGCAATGTGCTACTTTTTCACCTCAGCCAAGCAACATGTCCTGCCAGGGACACTTGGACCAGGTGTGGTGGCCCACCTCTAGGGAGCTTTCTAAATGGCTTTCCCTTCTCCACTCTACGAAAAGGCAGGAATAGCACAAACCACGCCTGAACCATTCATGCCATTGCTCCTGGCATCACACAGATTTCCTTCTTTCTGTGAGAAAGATGGTATTTTAGACCTGACAGCTTCTCTCTCGAGCTCTGTGGTTGCTTTGATAGGTGATAAAATCAGACTCCCCCAAGGATGATGGGTCATGACAAGCAAGAACTGCACAAGAGGAATCAGCGAGATCTGAGTTGGAGGGCTGTTGGCCCCTCTAACCAATCAGTGCCAGGAGAATCAGAGCTAGAAGAATCACAGCAGGGCAGACACCTGTGGAGGAAGAAAGCCAATGGGGTCACATTACAGAGTGCAGGGGTTGTGTCAGAGCCCCACCAGATCCAGTCTTTTTTTCTGCCTTTTCATGCAAAAGGCATTGCTGCTGGGTGCTCTGTAAAGCTGGACCTTTCGTGGTGACCAGCCTCTACTCTCAAGGCCACCCCGTGACATTATCTGTGTGGCAAAAAGCTCTCTTGATTCCTGCAGAAACCACTTATGGTCTAACTAGGAAAACACAGAAGCCCGACTCCCACAGAAGGTGTGACTCCATCGCTGCAGCTGGGGGACAAGAGGGGTAAGGAAGATTCCAGCAACATCTAGGCAGAACGCACATGATTGTAGCTGCCTAATAAAGGAGCCAGCTGTTCAATAAGGTGGTGAGGTGCCCATCTGTGGAGCTGCCCAGGAGGGGTGTGGCAGGGTCATCTCTGAGAGATCCCCATGGGTGGGAGGTTAGACTAGATGGTCTTCCATGTCAGGCATTTGCTAACCTAATCTTCGAAGGGCAGGGCAAACAAACACTAGAAGGTGGCACAAGGGGACAGAATATGTTGTGTTCCCTCCTGTGCTCTCAGTTCTGGTGCTGCAGGCTCTGTGCTCTGCCTCCTTCACTTCTCTTTGGGGACAGTAATGTTAAAGGTATTCTCCAGGGAGACTCTCCCTGTGGCCCTGTGGTTACTTTACATACAGGGTCTAGACCAGGGGTGGGCAAACTTTTTGACTCGAGGGCCACAATGGGTTCTTAAACTGGACCAGAGGGCTGGAACAAAACCAACCTGACCAAGCTGGCACTCTCATCTTGGGCTGCTGGTGAAGGAGCGGAGGGGAGAGCAAGAGAACCCTCCGCTCTTTCGGCTCCGCAGGCCGGATAGAACAGCCGAATGGGTTGGATCTGGCCGAAGGGCTGTAGTTTGCCCACGGCTGGTCTAGATAGAAAGAGAGCAGAGAGGACACAATACGCTGACTCCAGCCCCCTGGCTGCCATTTTTCTGATGGTTTCTGGAAGCTGAAGGACTTTTGGGAAGACACCCAGTCATTTTCCCAGAGCCTGAGAGACCAAGGATGCATCACCTACAGAGATGAAAGAGCACAGAGATTACCTTATGGATTTGGAGTCATAAAGACCTGGGCTTGAGTCACCACCTTAGCAACCACCAGCCATGGTGCTACCTCCGGCAGGTTGTACCATTCTCTGAGTCTCAGTTTCATCCTCTAAGTATGGAAGGTAATGCCCACCCACCTCATTGAGATTTAATGAATTTCAATGAATTTCATATGAATTTCTTGCATATGTTAAGTGCTGAGTTCATCCTACTTGTGTAATAAAGTGATTATTGGTATACCACATTTTGCTCGCCAGCAACCTCTGCATGCTGTGTTCCTGTCTGTAATCTAAATATGTGTCCCCCAACTGCCCTCCAGCACCTACGTCTACTCCCCTCTTGCATACTCAAGGTCATTACTTCAGCAGTTCTTCCCTCCACCCTTTATTTTGCATCACTGACTTTCTTCATTTTTCTATGAAAACATTTCTCTATTGACTATTTTCTCAACGTAGAAAAAGCACCTTGTGATTCTCACTTCTCTGTCAGTGACTAATCTATTTTCCTGCTTCCTTTGCTACAAAACCCTTGAAAGTATTATCTCTACTCACTGTCTTCAGTTCCCCCTTTACCATTTTCTCCTAAAATCTCCCCATTCAATTCTCTGGCCACATCAGTCCACTGAAACTGCTCTTGTCAAGTTTGCCAAAGACCTCCGCATCGCTGGATCTCTCCTCATCTAACTTGACCCTTACTAGCTCTGACCCAGTCGAAAACACTTCCTCTTTTATACATTTTTAGTACTTGCCTCTCAGAAGCTACTCCCTCCATACCCTAACTGGTTTGGCTCAGTGGATAGAGCATCAGCCTGCAGACTGAAAGGTCCCAGGTTTGATCTAAGTCAAGGGCATGTACCTTGGTTGCGGGCACCTACCAAGTTGGAGGTGCACAGGAGGCAGCTGACTGATGTTTCTCTCTCATCAATGTTTCTAACTCTCTCTATCCTTCTCCCTTCCTCTCTGTAAAAAAGCAATAAATATATTTTTTTAAAAGAAAGAAAGCCACTCTCTCACAATCATCTGTCTGCCTCACTTGCCATACCTCAGGCTTCTTTACTCCTCAGCTTCCATCTCCATACCCCTGCCCATTAGTGAGGGAGGGTCACGGCTCAGTCCTTGGTATCCTCACCTCTGTTTGCTCTTCTCTCTTGGTCTACAGTTTTATGGGCTTCAATAGTATCTGTATTTAAGTGCATCTGAAGCTGACATTTCGGTCCCAGATCTCTCTTGTTAACTAGTTTTCCACCAACAGACTAATAGCCAAGCTCCATTTGGATATCTCTCAGAAATGTAAAAGTATCACATCCAAAACTCAAACCTCATCTTCCCTCCCAAACTCCCTGAAGTCTTCTTCAGCTCAGCAAGTGCCAACTCCTTCCTTTCTTTTACTCAGGACCAAAACCTTGGGGTCATCCTTGACTCTACTCCTTGACATCCTATATCTAAACCATCAGGAAATAATTTATGTTCCACCTTTTAAAGTGTTTTTGGAATCACTTTTGTAGCTAGGGCCTTGGCCTGAGCAGCCCGCGCCTGGCAGCTAGATTACTGCCTTAGGCTCCAGGCTGCTCTAGCTTCCCAGCTCTCACCATTGCTCTCTTTCTGCCTAATGTTAGCAAAGCAACAGAACAACTCTTTCAAAAGCCAATTAGTACATGTCACTCTCCTGCTCAGTTTCCTCGAGTGGTTTCTCATCCGCTAGGGGGAAACCCAAAATCCCACACTATTTTGCAAAGTCAGACATTAACTAAATCCCTGTTAATACTTTTATCTCATTTCTTAACATCCTCTCCCTCCTCTTTCTATGCCAAGCACATTGCCTTCTTGCTGCACCTTGAGCCTTCACAGTATAATTATGCACTGGCTTTGCCTAGAACAGATGTGGGCACATCGAACTCCCTCAGTTCCTCTCAGTCTTGGTTCAAATGTCCCTTCTGAATGGGATCTCCCCCGGGCATCTTACTTACATTGCAACACCTACCCTCATGCAGCACTTCCGACCCCCTCACTCTGGTCTACCTTTGTATTTTTCTGCAGAGCTTACCTCTTTCTAATATAGTATATCATTTACCTATTTTTGTATCTAGTATTTAAAGTTTGCCTCCTCCCCTCTCTCCCATCCTGCTTGCATGTAAATATCATTAGGGCAGCAGTCTTAGCTTTGTTTACGGATATATTACAAAAACATGACATAGTGCCTGGCATAAACACGCCACAAATCCCCTCTGAATGAAAAAAAAAAGCTATTAATAAATAATTTATATCCCCACACAGTAACACATTTAGACACAAACCTGACGCATAGAACTATATGTGAGAGTCCATTTCCTCAAAGATGCATGCATGTAGTCAGAATAAATGAGGGTGTTCATGCTGCTGTGTCACTAGCAGGTCTAAGGGGTCAGCTGGCAATGTATTAGAAAGGCCTGGACCATCCTCCTGGTCACGGTGACTCCTCTATCTCTTCTATCGGTCGATCTATGTAGCAACTGCCCTGTTACTATGAGAAGACAAAGAAGTGAACACAAGGTCCCTGCCCCAATGGCGACACGACACGTAGGCACTAAAACAATAAAAGGACAACATCAGGAAGTAGATCATCCAGAGCTTAATTGGGTGCTGTTAGAGTTCAGAGAAGGGAGGGATCAGTGTGCTCTGAAGGTGCTCAGAGCTCTGGGCTGCCACTCCTCCAGCTCCTTGAGAGCAGGACCATATCATCTTTTTATTTTCTTTCTATTTCCTTTCTTTCTTGATGGCCCACTTGCCTGCCTCCTTTCTTTCTGAATCTTCCCTTCCACAGACCTAGCACAGTGATGTGTCCATGATACATATAACAAGTACTTTATGTTTTCACGAATTTTCCCCCCCAAAATGACTTAGTGTGGCTTATTGGAATAGAAAATCAATAAATAAGTAAGTTTAAGAAGAAGATGACAATAAAAACAAAAACATAACATGGCTGGGGGCATGTAGAATGGACCGAGGAGTGAGGAAAATCCCATGTTAAAACACAGTTCCAAATGGCAATGCCTTTGCAATAATGAACCACACGTATTTGGCTCCAAGCTTTCAGATGGACTATTTGAAAAGGAAAACCTGTTAGTATGCAATTCACATTGTTCTTATGACAAAAACAGTCCCATTGTTTAGCAGCTACTAAGCTCTTCTAGATACTTAAGCCTTCAGAATATTTCTCCCCAGAGTCCTTCTGGCACAGGCATGTTATCATGTAATGAACAATGTCCTCAACTCAAGGACCTTCTTAGTGGAGACTCTACCGTGAGTTGCACAGGGCTGTTTATTCCACACATATTTTCAACTGTCTGGGAGTGCTCCTATTTTGTTAAACTCGAGGATTATGGGACAACTCATACATTTAACTGTGGCCTGGAGCTATAAATTTAACAAGGTGAAAGGGAGTGGGGCAAATTTTAGAAGAGAGCAGCTCTTGGAACTTTATAGGATATAAACGCGCGCGCGTGCAAACACACACACACACACACACACACACACACACACAGCCTTTGACTAAACTTGAAATAACCTTACCATCTCATGCAAATACTACATTTTATATTTAACATTGTAGCAATATCTGTACTTCATTAATTTCTCTTGTTAGATTTTAAGTCATGAACAAAATGACATCTTGTATATCTCTGTATCCTTCATAGCATCAGGCACTATATCTTGCTCCAAATAAATATTTTTTCATTCAACAGATATTTATTGATTTCTTACCAGGTGCTAGGCACTTTTGTAGTAATTAGAGCAAAACTGAAAAAAAATCTTACTCTCAGTGGAATCTGAGGGCAGAGATTGATATAATACATACAACAACTTCAATAAATAAGTAAATTGTATAGTATACAAAGAGGTAACATTTGCTATGGAAAAATAATAATAGAGCAGGACAAGAGGGATTTGGAGTTTGTGTGTGTGTATATGTGTGTGTACAGTGTGTATCTTGGGGGCTGTGTCTGTGGGTAGGTGTGTGGGAGTGTGTGGGTATGTGTGTAGTGTGTGTGTGAGTATGTGTATGTGTGTATGGTGTGTGTGTTTGTGTGTGTGTGTATTTTATGTGTGTGTATGTGTGGAGGTGCAGTTGATAGTATTAATTAGCATAGTCAGGACAGGTCTCATTGAGAAGATGAGACTTAGAATTAAGACAAGAAAGCTAACCCAGCAATATCTGGAGAAAGAACATTTTAGGAAGAGGATAAAACTAGGGCTCTATCGAAAACAGGATATATAAGTTTTATATATACATATAGAAAATGGCCTAACCCTCAAAATTTTGTGACTTATTAGAATTAGTATTAGAGATAACTGTTTAGACAGGGATATGGTCATACAGAAAGACAATGTGAAATAACAAAAACCCTTATAGTCTAAGAAATAACAATAAGTTGTTGAAAATGTAGAATGACGTACACTATTGTTATGATGCCCGGCTTGGAAGGAAAATGTCAATCAAAATAGGCTAGGTAAGGTTGCAGTAACCAGCCAACCCTGAAATCTCATTATCTGAATGCAAAACTATTTCTTCATGAAAGGGGATGCTTCCATCTCTTCAGGATAACTCGCTCCAGGTAATGGCTCAGGAATCGGGCCATTTCCATCCTAGGGCTTCGCCACCTTGATATGAAGTGCCCAAGATAAGCAGAGCAGGGAGGAAAGCGTGCATGGAAAGTCACAGTATTCTCTTATCCTTTGGCCTTGAGGTGCTTCCTGTCAGTCATTGGCCAGAACTATTCACAAGCCCTGACTAACTGCAAGGATGCTGAGAAATGCCGTCTTTTTGTGAGCTCAGAAAAAGGAAAAGGAAAGGTCAGAGCACTGTCTCTAATGCAGAAGAGGATAGTCAGGCTGATTTAAATCCCTGGGCACTGCCAGGCAGGTTGGACCTTGATTTAGATGCCTTTCTGAGATGAGTCTGTATTATGACTGCAACCCTCAGAGGGCATACATGTGTTCAAGATTATAATCAAAAACTATATCCAGAGTGACTATTAGAAAATGATTAAATGCACACTCTGCAATAAGAACTATGTATACATTATCCCCATTTATTTAATAAAATTACATAAAGCAAACTATATTCTACAGGTGACTTCTGTATGTTCTGATGTTAGAGATGTTCTGATATACACTATTAATTTTTATTCTTAAGGAATCATCAAAAACTTTTATGAGTATGTCCGAGAGAAAATCTCTATGCCATAAAACTTTTTCTCCTTATAGTTCCTTTCCTCTTTTCTGTGACCTACCTGTTGTTGACTTACATTGGTCTGAGTCACTATGCTTAATTATTTTTATCAGGTTTTCTTTTTGCTAAATTTGGATACCTTTAGGCCTCTGTCACTCATTACTCAAGGCTTGGATATTAAATTTTAGAGTAAAATTATGTATTTGGCATAAGTTACACAAAGATGCTCTGGACTGTTTTTCTTTGCTTAATACCCAATATTGCTTTCATATTCTGCTCATGTGGTTTTCTAGATTTCATAATTGTATCCCCTTTGCCTGTCTCTCCTGGTCTCTACTCCTGCACAGTGTACCCAACTTCATGCATCAGGGAAAGAGACATCTTATGAGCTTTGGGCGAATCAATCCAGATTAGGGTCCAGACTCACCCACTCCTGATTTGGTTCCTGGTAGAGTTCAATATTCCTCCCCACTTGTGTTTTGCCAATATGTGTGTACGTGTTTTTTTAAAATTGATTTTTAGAGATAGAGAAAAGGGAAATGGATACAGAGATAGAAACATTGATAAGAGAGAAACATGCAAGTCCCATACTGGGGATCGAGCCTGCAAATCTGACATGTTTCCTGAAAGGAATCAACCACAAACTTCTGGTGCATGGGTCATTATTCAAACGCTGAGCCACAGCGGCTGGGCCCCACTTGTGATTTTTAATTCTCAAGAGTTGTAAATTGGTGATATAATGAATCTAAAACTTTGGGCAAATGGGGCAGCCAGGCCCCACCACAGCTCCTTGAGAGTCCTGTCACTTCCAGATGGTTGTCTGGCTTCAGCTGCTGGGGAATGAATCCTTGATGGCCAAGAATGAGGTAAATAATAATAAGAAAAAACAGATTCAAAGAGAATTTGGTCCATGTAAAAGGAATTATAAAGTGATTTCTAAAAATAATTTAAATTTCATTTGATCAGCACAATATTCCTTTATATTTTCAATCTGAGAAGAACACTGGTGGGTCAAAATAAAAATCATTGTAAGAAAATATAAAACAAGATATGTGTGTGTGTGTGTGTGTGTGTGTGTGTGTGTGTCTGTTTTGTTAGTTTATACATTTGAAGTACGGTATTTACATGAGCCAATCATATAAAATACACAATCATCATTTCAATTAATAAAATTGATTTAATTAGATTTTTAGTCAATGTTTAACCCTTCAAGAAAAATGAAATTTTGACTCCCCCTTTTTGGCTCTAATGGGCACAGGCAGCCAGGTGGCAGCAGGGGATCCCTGGCCCTCAAGACCACAGAGATGAAGCAGTTGTGGGACAGGGACAGAGCAGAGGCCTCAGACCCTGAGCTTGGGAGCTGCAGCTGCGGGTGGAATCTGAATCTGGGTCCCAGACGGAACCCAAGGTGTAGGCCAGGCCACTATAGAAGGAGCAGCTGATCAGGCCAGAGGATGTATGGGGCTTTAGCAGGTCAAGGGTGCCCACCTGAGCTTCCTGGAGTGTAATACACACACACACACACACACACACACACACACACACACACACACACAAGACCGTACCCTTTTATGTAATGATGTTTACTTTGAATTTATATTAGTTCACACAAAGACTCCATCCATGCTTTTGTTCCTGCTCTCCGGTCCAGTTTAAGAACCCATTGTGGCCCTCGAGTCAAAACGTTTGCCCACCCCTGGCCTAGCCTGTGCCCTCTTACAGTCCAGAACCCCTCATGGGATGTCTGCCTGCTGGCTTAGGCCAGCTCCCCCTGGGGGATGTCTGTCTGCCACTTCGCTCGCCAGCCAGAAGACAGGCTCACTGCTCCTTAGTGCTGCCTCAGAGGTAGGAGATGCTCCCATTACCTCTTTTGGACTCGCCAGCCATGAGCCAGACTTCTGGCTTAGCAGTGCTCCCCCTGTGGGAGTGCACTGAACACCAGGGGGAAGCTCCTTCATTGAGAGTCTGCCCCCTGGTGGTCAGTGTGCATCATAAGGATTGACTGATAGGTCTTTCAGCTGTTCAGTAGATTTGCATATTAGCCTTTTATTCTGTAGGACTGGAAACCTGGTGCACAAAATTCATGCACTGTGGTGGGTTCCCTAAATCACCCTGCACCATATCCAATTGGGGACCCCTTGTGGGATGTCTGTCAGACATCCCTCTCACAATCTGGGACCACTAACTCCTAAATGCTCACCTGCCTGCCTGTCTTATTGCCCCTAACTGCCTCTGCCTGCCAGCCTGATCACCCCTAACTGCCCTCCTCTGCCAGCCTAATTGCCCCTAATTGCCTTCCCCTGCAGGCCTGATGTCACTCCCAACTGCCCTCCCCTGCTGGCCAATTTGGTTCTGATTAGTCAGTTCCTATGCCAGCACCAAAAGCTCCTCCTCCTAGGCAGGCATTTGCACCCTACAGCACCCAGATTTGGTTCTCATTGATCGGTTTCAATACCAGTCAGCATCCAAAGCTCTGCATCCTAGGCAGCCATTGGCTCCCCATAACACCACACTTGATTCTGATTGGTCAGTATCTATGCCAGTCAGCATCAGAACCTCTGCCTCCTAGATAGCTATTGGTTCTTCACAGCACCCTTATTTGATTTTGATTGGTCAGCTCCTATGCCAGTCAGCATCAAAAGCTCCACTTCCTAGACAGCCATTGGTTCCCCACAGCACCCACCTTTGGTTCTGATTGGTTGGTTCCTAGGCCAGTCAGCATCTCCAGGCCTATCTTTGGTCCTGATCAAAGAGGTCGGTAGCCCCGAATGGAGGCCAGTCTCTCCAAGGAGCTGATCAATGAGATGATCCATCACTAATGTGAGACACAGACTGACAGCTACTACCTTGTGGATGATGGGCTAGTGATGCACAGCAAAGCAGACTATTCCTACAATGGGATGCCCTGATGCCCTAGCTGCCTGAAGCTGTGACTTCCCCAATGCTCACCTCTCAATACAAGTCTTCTGCTTGGGTGTGTTCCAGGAACTCTGGACCCTGAGGTAATATTGGGAGGAAAGGTGTCTGATGTTCCCAGTCCAAATCCAGGAAGCTCATGGATCCTGCACATTGGGTGGGCTGAGGTGGTAGGGGATCTCTTTGCCTCCATGTCTAGGAAGGCCTCCCATGGGAGGAGTAGCCAGGACTTTTGGGCAGCATAATGGAATCTCTTAGGACCAAGTTTCACAATAGCATTCTTCTTGGTTCTTACTCATATTGTCAAATTTGTCTTCATTCTTTTTAGCCATCTTATGATCATTACTCTGAATTCTTGCTCTGGTAGATTGCTTGCCTCTAACTCGTTTAATTCCTTTTCTGGTGATGCCTGCTTTTCTTTCATTTGTGGCTGTTTCTATGTCTCCCCATGGTCTCTCTTTTCAGGATGTCTGGTTATGTAGATCTCTCTCTCTCATGTGTAAGTTTGTGAACCCCTTTTACATCCCACGTGGTTTCTGGTTCAGGGTTCCAGTTCCAAATATAGTCAACTGATCATTAACAAAGGAGCAAAAGCAATTTGATGGTGAAAGATGTCTTTTCAACAAATGGTGCTGAAACAACTTAGAGTTTCTGTAGGTCAGGAGCCCTGGAATGACTTTATTGGGTTCTCTTCTTGGGGTCTCACATGCTGCAATCCAAGTATCAGCCAGTGGACATTTTTATGTCCCACTAGTGTCCTCCTGGAGCTTCAGTCTATCAGTGGTTCTCGACAAGGAATCACAATAGTGTTCCTCTATCCAGGCTTTGACTAGGTTGGGGCAGGGACCCACTCCTTGTCCTCTACCTACCACTGACAGGCCATTGAAAATTGAAAATTAATAGATGAAGATCATTGGTGCAGTCTGGCTGCCAAACTTCCCAAGGGAGTATGAATCCTAGCTCCAGTCCTAGCCTCCACCATCAGGGACCAAGATATCCCTGATGGGCCCGACATCCAATTGTGGTAAGGGGTTGAATCAACTGTATATAGTTTTCAATAAATTCTACCCCCTTTTATATTAAAGAGGAAGAAGGAAAGAAAAGGAATAAAATTTAATTTCTAAATCTTGCTTTAAAAAAAAAAAAGGTGATTCGACTGATCTTGTACATTTCCTGCCCCAGTATAAAGTTGACCATTTCTCCAGGAGCCCCAGTTTCTTTTACTGGAGAGCAGCATTACAACCCAAGAGATGGGCACTGGGTATGCTGTCAATACTGGGGTGTTTCTTGACCTCCTGAGCTGACAAGCAAGGAAATATATGCCATTTGTTTACTTTTAACTTCTTTAAAATTCTGAAATGATTATACATTCATAAGAAGTTGCAACTATAGTACACAGAGTCCCTTGAATTCTTCAAGAGCTTGGTTCAACTTCTATAACAGTAGTCCAAGAAATTGGCAATGGTACAATGTTCTTCACTAGACTACAAACAATATTCAGATTTTACCAATGTTTTACACATATTCATTTGCATTTGAGCTTCTGTATACAATTCTATGCAATTTAATCACATATGTGGTTATATACCGGTTCCACAATCAGGATATATCCTGGTTCCATTACCCAAAGGAACTTCTTTATACAGTACCATTGTAGTCACATTCACACCGTCAACCCCATCCATGTCCCCTGGAAATCACTCATCTGTTCTCCATTTCTAGAGGTTTTTTCACTTTGAGAATGTTATATTTAGAATTATACTGTGTAACCATTTGAGATTTTTTTTATTTTTATTTTTTTTTACTAAGCATAATGCCTTCCAGATCTATCCAAGCTGAAGTTGTGGGTATCATTTGTTTGTTCCTAATTATTGCCAACTAATTCTGTGGCATAGACGTACCATTTTGTTTGGCCACCCACCCACCAAAGGACATTGTGTTGCTTCCAGGTTGAGGTTATTACCAATCAAGCTGCTATGAACATTCACATGCAGGTTGTTGTGAGCATAGGCTTTCACTTCTCTGGGAATAAATGACCATAAATGTAATGCCTGGTCATATAATAAATGCATGTTTATTCTTACAAGCAATTACCAGACTGTGTTCCAGAGTGGTTATGTCACTTCACATTTCCACCAAAAATTCCCTCTAAATCTACTTTTTTTCACAGCCTTTTCAACGTTTGACCTTATCTTTCAAATAACATAATAGCCATTCTAATGGGTGTGTAGTGATATATCATTGTGTTTTTCATTTATATTTCTCTAATGGCTAATGGTGTTAAGCAACTTTTCATCTGCTTATTTGCCTTTTGTATCTCTTCTCTAATGTTGTTCACTGTTGTCATTTTCTTTACTGTTGAGATTTGAGACTTCTTTATATGTATTCTAGGTATAAGTCCATTGTCAGAAGAATGGCTTGCTAATATTTCCTTCTAGTCTGTAGTTTGTATTTTTATCTCCTTAACAGTGTATTTCTTGGAGCATAAGTTTTTCATTTGAAGAAGTATAATTTTTTAATTATTTAATACATCATTTTTGGTGTAACATTTAAGAATTATTTCCCAAATGTTTTGAATCCTATGTTTTATTTTAATAGTTTTACAGTTTTATGTCTTACATGTAAATTTGCATTGCTGATATTTATTTTGAAGACATATATTTTATGTATCATCTGTCATCTTGTTTAATTCCTTAAGGTTTACTTTGATTTTTCTCTTTCCTCTGTTCTATAATTTGACTGACATGCAAATTACATTCAGATAATAGAATTTCCATGTTTAAAATAATTGACTTTAATTTTATATTATTGATATTAATAATGAAACTAAATCAAATAATTTTATATCAAATAAAATTTAGGTGGTACTTAATTTTTTCTCAAAAAGTTTTATTTATATTGTATATCTTCTTGTGTAAAATATAATTTTTGACATTTGTACTATATTTTATAACTATGATAATTATTAGATAAATCTATATTTACTTCATCTTATTGATCAATGGTGATTCTATTTTAAACAACTATCATTATTTTAATCATTTATTCTATTGCCATCATTATTTCTTCAAACAGTTTAGTAATTGTAATTCATAAGTGACAAATCGCTGTTTAAATTTTCTAACCACATCTAAAAATAAGTTTTTCTGACTCTCACATTTGAATGCTAACTCTTGGGGATATGGAACTGTTGTCTTTTGTTCTATTCTTTGTTTTAATATTCTGTAGACATTCTATGACTTTTTTGATATTTGATAATGTGGAAGGAAAAAAATAAGGATATGGGAAGCGCACCAGATGAGAACTTTTAAGTAAACTAGAGAACTAAGGGCCCAAATCAAAGGAAGCAATGAGTTTCAAGGAGGAAAACAAAATCAACAATGAAATGTTGTCCCAAAGGTCAAGTAGGTTGATCATTGAGATATGATATTAGATTTGCAATTAGAAAATAATTGCAACCTTTGAAAGAGCAATTTCAGGGGAATAGTGAAGGTGAAAGCCTGTTTCTGAGCCTTGGGGAGAACCTGGAGATCATCTAGTCTAAAGCCTTCAGGTTAATGCTGAGGAGACCAGGGAAGTGACTTGTCCAAGGCCATTAATAGAGACCAGGATCCTGACTCCTGCTTTAGTGTTCTTTTTATCTATGGCAACAGCTGAAATGAAAGACAGAAGCCTAGGCCTATGGAAAAGAGGCGGACAGAGAGATTCAGAGGGAAGGAAGCAGCAACAGCCATTGGGGGATGAGTCCAAAGGTATGGTCTCTGAAGGGGATCAGTGAGGCAAGTGGGGAAAAAAGGAAGGGAGAGAAGGACAGAGAGAAATCTTGGACTAGATGATCTTGGAAATGTCATGTAGACTTTGAATCAGAGGCAAAAAAGGGGCCTAAAGAACCTCACTCCTCCAGCATTAAAATGGAGGCTAACACAATGGCTTTGTTAGGATTGGAAGGAGGAAAAGAATAGGATCTTGAAAACAGTCAGGATCTGTAAAAGTCCACATAATACTTAAATGTGTGCCTTACCCAGGAAAGTAGAGGTGCCACTGAAAAGGTGTCAACCAGAGCTGAGCTGACAGGATATCTGCATTATATTAATTGCATCTCTTTATTGCATGTGGCGTGTATCCTGCAAACCTCTCCCAGCATCAAAGCCAAGCAATGCACCCGAACTCGGTGGATTGGACCATAATGAGACATACAAGGAAAGGGAGTTCTGCTAAAATAATCAAAGTGAAAAACAGTGCCAAAATACAGAGAAATAGCCTTTAATAGAATATATATATATATATATATATATATATATATATATGTGTGTGTGTGTGTGTGTGTGTGTGTGTGTGTGTGTGTTTTAGATGCAACAGAACACAGAGCTTAACTTAACACCAACTAGAGTAAACAACTTATCTTAGGTACCTGGAAATGTCTGTTTCACCATTCCTTTGATATTTTATTATTTAATTTTTTAACTTTATATCATACTTAATTTTATATAACATCTTAAATCCCACTTAGAGTGAAAAGCTACATCTCCTCTCTCTCTCTCTCTCTCTCTCTCTCTCTCTCTCTCTCTCTCTCTCTTTCTCTCTCTCTCTCTCTCTCTCTCTCTCACACACACACACACACACACACACACACTCACACACACGAATAAAAATGAAAGCACAAACATATATCAAAGCAAAGAAGCATGAATCTTATCATTGCAAGGCCTTTGACAGTGATAAATCTGTCCTGCCAGCTATGGAGGGTCCAGGGTCAGTGATCTTCTCCGCTGGGTCCTCAGCAGCTTCAGTTTTCAGCTGCTCAAAGCCAGCTAGTAAGCAAACTAGGACTGCCATCCATTAACATTCTTCAGTCTTTTGCAGTGTACTGTAATTTATCCCTGTCATTTAGACCCAGGCAGTGGTCTTTAGCTTATTTCTGAGATCTTATTACATTTTTTATTCATAGAGAAGTAAGATTTAGGTATCGAAGATCAATAGCAGCCTCCATCATGCTTACATTATTAATAAGAAAGATGTTGTATGAAGACAGACTGGTGTATTGGATTTGCTCAGCAGCTGAGCTCATTTCAAACAGGTAAGACACTTTGCTTGCATTTCACTCTGTCTAGTCTTTCCTCCAGCCCCTGTGTACTATTCACCCCTTCTGGGAGTGTGGTCATTGCCATTGGCATATCATTTCACACCTTAGTTTGACCCAGCCAGACTTCAAAGATGGGAAGAATCTAAATGTTGAGAGATGTCTTAAGAAGCCAAGAGGTCTAGGCTTTCGCTTCTCCCAGACTCTAAATAAATTGTTTCAATGCACTAATCATTCCAGCATTCTGCCCAACCCATGGCAATATTCTGTTTTCTCTCTTTCTCTAGCCCTTTCCAGAGGACAGAGGAACATCTGAGAGGTTGGGAGTAGTCAGTGCTCTTTGAGTAAGGAGGGCAAGGACCAAGGAGCTCTCAAATTTGTTCTTAAGCAGCAGTGTTGACTCTACTATTGTCCCACAAGGAGCTGATTCTGTGGTTGAATGAAATCCTTTAGAGTTGTCTGTAAATCTCTCACTGAGCTGGGACCAGGCAAGGCCAGTGAACAACTTTCACATATTCCCAGTGGCTTCTGCAATACACTCTTTGTTTGAACCTTTTTTTTTCTTCAGTTTCCTAACCACATTTTTGTATTTTTTTTTAAGAGTGTAGAAGAGAGATGGAAAGACAGAGAGAAACATCCATGTGAAAGAAA
Organism: Vespertilio murinus; assembly: GCA_963924515.1. Taxonomy (NCBI): domain Eukaryota; kingdom Metazoa; phylum Chordata; class Mammalia; order Chiroptera; family Vespertilionidae; genus Vespertilio; species Vespertilio murinus. The sequence continues at coordinate 92,505,356 of OZ004708.1, forward strand.
CATATTGATTGGTTGCCTCCTGCACACACTCTGACCAGGGCCCGGGCCATGGAGGAACCTGCAACCAAGGTACATGCCCTTGACTGGAATAGAACCCAGGACCCTTCAGTCCACAGGCTGACACTCTACCCACTGAGCTAGGGCTACATTTTCATATTCTTGTTTTCTCATTCTTTCTCCTCTGTACCCATCACTTAATGGTTGGGCTCTTCAAGGTTTCATTCTTTGCTTTTTCATCAATGCACATGCTCTTGCTAGGCAATTTTTGCCTTTTCTTTAGTTTCAACTACCCCAATAGGCCATTTACTCCCAAATAATTATCTCTTATTTTGACCACTACTTGAGACTCAATATGTCATTCCCTATTTGCCATTACCATCTTGATATTCCAGAGGCATTTTAAAGCCATCATTTCTAGACTAACACATTTGTTAAAACCCATTCCTCCTTCTGTTTTTAAGTGATTGACAGCACTCAAGTGACAAAGTTAGTGAAATTAGCATGCATTCTCTCTCCTTAACCCCATTTTCATCCTTGACCTTCTTTCTACTTGTTATATTTGCACCACATTTGACCCATCTCAGGTCTCAGCTTTCTCTTGTCTTCTTTGATGTAAAGAGTTTTGTTCCTTGTCTTTCTACTTCCTAAAAGGCCTTCCAGATGGATTGGACCAGAACACAAATATGATCTGGTGTTGCAATAATTAGAACGTGTTAGTGGCTTCCTGATACGTATGAGAGAAACTCAAGCCCCCCAGCAAAGTTTCAAGCCTCTTTCTAATTTCAACAGATGCCTTCTCTTTCTCTCTCAATATCATATCCTAAACCCCAGTCACACCAACCAGTTTGCAATTCCCCTACCCTACCTTATGTTTTTAAACCTAGAGCCTTTACTCTTGCTTCTTCCTCTGCTGACCATGTCTTCCTACTGGCCATCACTCTCTATCCACCTGGAGAGAGAATACCGCCTCATCATCAAGAGTTAGTTGATGGTTACCTCTCTCTTGAATCCTTTTCTGACTATATCACTTCCTCTTCACTTTCCAGGTAGAAGAATCATTTCTCCTTTGTCAGCCCAGCAAATCCTATGCAGACATCTACTATAGTGCTTGAAAAAATTTATAGCATATTTTGTTTATAAAATCACATATTAATTTTCCTTGAATCCTTAGAAATAATAAATGTTTATCAAACACCATGTTCTAGGCACTACTTTTTTTACATTAAAGTAATATTTGCATGTATAAACTCAAATGATGCTCATAACATCCCTATGAGTAGGTACTATATTAGTTTGATTTTTTTAAAATATATTTTTAGTGATTTCAGAGAGGAAGGGAGAGGAAGAGAGAGAGAGAGAAGCACCAATGATGAGAAGGAATCATTGACAGGCTGCCTCCTGCACGACCCCCACTGGGGACTGAGCCTGCAATCCGGGCATATGCCCTTGTCTGGAATTGAAACCAGGACCCTTAAATCTACAAGTCTATGCTGTATACACTGAGCCAAACCAGTGAGAGTTTAACCTGATTTTAAAGATAAGGAAACTAAGGCACAGAGTGTTTCCATCCTTTGGCTCAAGGTTACACCAACAGTTAAGTGACAGAGACTGAGTTTAATCCCATTTCGTCTGACTCCAAAGTCTCTGATTTTAACCACTACGTTTCACTGCCAATGCCTAGCATATAATCGGCATTTAATAAATGCTTATTGGATAAATTAATAGGAAAGAGTGAGGTGGATGCCAAAACATATGAAGGGGAAACAAACCCATGGGATAACCAGGATCACATAATCCATCAGGAGCATTAATCTGGGCTGAGAAATTGTAAGAATATAAGCCTGTGGTGTAACCTGAGACTCAAATCAAGGATTTAGCAGGAAGTAAAGATTCAAGTTATGGGGCAAACTCACAACAGACCAGATAATCTCATGAGTCCAGAGCTAGGACTATGGCAGTGTCTTTGGAGAACTGTGGAAAGTTTCTGATGACCCCAGAGGTAGCCACCTAACCATGTGCCTGAGCAGTGTAATAAGCAGCCAGAGATCCTGATGTAGACCTCAGTGAGAGAAGCCCAAGCTCTTGCTAGACTGTGAGCCCATGAGAACAGAGAAGAGTTCTTATGTGACTTTGAACCTTTCAAGGCCAACCAATAACACATGGTCAACAAATGACTAAGTGTCTGCCAAATGAATTGGATGACAAAAACAAATATAGGACAAAGATCAAGTGACCTTGTTCTTCTCATTCTTCCTCCACAAATCTTATCACAGTGCTAGGCATATAGATATTCCATGAATTATAGCTCCTATGTAGTATTCTCTCAGTGATTATCTTCTTCCTCATCACACCTGTAGGGCAGCTTCTCTTTCTCTTATAATCTCTTTCTCTCTCCTTAGCAATGAACTCAGAATCCAAGAAACAGCTATGTGGCTTCCAGAGGCCAACCTTGAGTAACATTTTCTGGCCTCACCACAATTTATTCTAACTATTGGACCACTCTTTTCTCTTGGGTGGATATTGACAATAACCTTAATGGAGGAAGTACAATTCTAGGATGTCTCAATAGCATTTCCCATTTGCATTGCTTTTCTTTTTCTATTCCCAACTCCTCCAATGTTATTTTCTCTAAAAGTTTCTCACATTTAGATACTTCGTTCTCTGTTCTTCCATCAATCTCCAAGGATTTATTAAGCATAATCTATGGTGTCAGCATGGAGCTAAATTGGATCTAAGAGACCTTGGACATGATTCCCATTTCCAACTTAATGTAGAGATATTATTATTATTTGATGTGATAAAGATGAGAAAACAGGATTGCAATGTTAATTCATCAAAGGCCACACAGCTAATAATAGTAGAATTATCGGGTTTTGCTAACCCTTAAACCCATGTGCTTAATGAAGCTATTCTATGGTGATAACGTTGGAATTTAAAACAGAGAGATAGTCATTGTAATTAGAATAGTCAGGGAAGGATTTGTAGAGGAGGTGAGGTCATCAGTTGGACCCTGAAGATCTTAATGTTTTGATTGGGTAGAAAGATGGGAAGAGAGCTTTTCTGGGAGGCAACAGCCTACCTGATCATACAGTCAGAAATGTGCACAATGTCTAGAGGCAAAAGTGAGGGAATGAGGGTAAACAGCAGCAGAGGTTATGCAAATGCAGAAGAGTAGCCTGGAGCTGGGGAGTTATGTCCAGTGACATTTCTTCCTTCTGTGTTTGAGCTAGTGCCGTTCTTGCCTCTGTGCCTGTCCAAGTCTGAACAGATTAAGTCCTGGCATTTTTTTCACTTTCCCCCCACCTTCTCACTTCCTTCTGAATGCCAACCAATGGGCAACCCAAACACATTTCTCAAAGTCTAATTAGCATCAACAATTATTCAAACTAATCGCCATAATTAATGAAGAGACAAGGCTATAACTGTGAAAATTATACATGGGAATAATCGAATGTGATTGAGTATGAAGCAGTTTCTATTCAGGAAAGCTGAAGGGGGAACAAATCGACTTATCTTCTATACATTTTAGTCCTCCTAACTAGATTCTCCCACCACCCTGCACCCCCCATCAAGCAGCATAAATAAAAGCATCAGTCTCATCAAATTAAATTTTACCCACAATGCAGGCAGTGACCTCTCCCAGTGAATTACTGTTATTAGACTTGATTATGCAATAATAGTTGCACAGTGGCCTGGACCCTCCTCTTCTCCAACACTGTCTGCATGCCCAGAGTGGAAATTTCTTAAAACAGAACCATGTTTTCCTTATGCCCAGTTTTCATGATCCCCAAAGACCACCAGGGAGCTGAGTCCGATGCAATAGCAGAAAGCCTGTATTCCATGCTAGCGTGGGCTCTGTCCCACTTACACCGACAGCTGCTTGGCAGAAGAGAGCAAGCTTCAACAGATCAAAGGGTTTATAGGGGTGGTAATGTCACTGCGTTGGCTGACCCCGATTGGTTGGGTGAGGGCTAGGGTCCAGTTACAAAATGAAGGATCAGGAGTTAGCCCCACCCTGTCCTCTCATTATGAGGAGTTAGCCCCACCCTGCCCTTTCATTTTCTCTGTATCTCTTTCTTTTATTCCTTTTTCCAAAAATCACATCTTTTAAAAAGTTCTCTCTTTTTGTTCTTTTTTATTAAGTTTATTGAGGTGACATTGATTAATAAAATTATATAGGTTTCAGGTGTACAATTCTATAATACATCATCTTTATATTGAATTGTGTATTTATCACCCAAAATAAAATATAAAATATCCTTCCATCTCATGTATTTGACCCCTATTACCCTTTACTAGCTCCCTTGACCCCTTTAACCCTTTTCTCTCTGGTAACCATATATATATGGTAACCATATATATATCCACCATAATATTAATATATAACTGAAAGCAACAAATGAATGAGTGAACAAAACAAAAACTCTATTGTTCTTGATTTTTCCATTTCTTTCCCTTCCCTCTGCCTCTTCTTTTTCTCCTCTACATATTCTTTTTTTCTACTCTCTCTTCCTCTCTCCTCTTCTTTTAGGTTTTCTTTTCTTCCTGTCCACTGCCCTCTCCCTCTTTTGCAATTCTTATGTAAATCCTTCAGGGAAGCCAGGAACATCTAGTCATTCACTCTCATCTCCCTTCACACACATATGCAGAAGAAAAATGTGGTAATCATGTCCTCTTCTGCTGGCTTGCTTTCTTTCTGGACCTACTAAGCAGATGCCTTACTGTTTTTACTCTAATGTGACATCTCCAAATATTCATTAGATGGTATTTTCTTCCTTCCTTCCTTCCTTCCTCCCTCCCTCCATTCCTCCCTTCCTCCCTCCCTCCATTCCTTCCTTCCTTCCTTCCTTCCTTCCTTCCTCCCTTCCTTCCTTCCTTCCTCCCTTCCTCCCTTCCTTCCTTCCTTTTATCCTTTTTTCCTTCCTTCCTTCCTCCTTCCTTTCTTTTTCCTTCCTTCCTTCATTTTCTTCTTTTCCTTCTTTTTTCCTTTAACTAAATCCCTAAAATATCTAGGCACATATAAGTATGAAAATAGAAAACTACAGGCTAAAGCAGGTCTACTTCATCTCTGAATTTACTGTTCCTTTGTTAAATTGGCTTCTTTGCCAACATGATCATTTGGTGAGTGTTCATAATATCCTGGGTTGGCTTTGCATGTTGAGGTCTTTTATTCTTTTTTATTTTCTACATGGAAATTAATAAGCTCAGCCACAATATTGTTTTCCATTTGAAACACTCCTAATACTCAGAACCTCTCCAGCCTCATTTCCAGCAATCCAAGCCTATTGCCATTTTACCAACAGGCTCCTGGAAACCAGGGCCCACATCTCAGCATTTCCCTGAAGGCAAAAGCAGGGCTGAGCCCTACAGTCTGATAGGGACAGGCTTCTTTGTGCCAGTACACCTGAGCCAAATGATAGGGGGTTTTTCCACCCCATACTTTGAGGAAAAATCAAGAAAAGTGTAAATGTCATTATGCAAAACCAAATGACACAATCTGAAATGCAATGTATGCCAGTCTATAGCCCCAACAGAGACACTGTGGGTTATAACCTGGCTCCATTTTTAGATCTGTCCCAGACATGTCCTGAGGAACTGAGGAGAATTTTTTAAGGGGTGTGAGGGCTGCAACTGGTAAAGCAGAAAGAAGTCCAACGGGAAAAGCAAAAGTCTGGGAGAAGGGGACAGTCTTTCACTTTCATTTAAAGGGTTTTCACTCTGTAAAGCAAAGGAGGAGCAGACGGAACAGAGGGAAAGAGGGGTGAAGTTTAGCCAATAAGAAGGGTTACCCTGTGGGACTATGTTGGCACTCCATTAAGATGAGTAAATGTTTGGAGTTTGGAGCTTTCCTAGCAGAAAGGATGATTTATTTCCTCTTTCATTTATATATGCAACCCAAGGGTCAGCAAGATTCTTGGAATTCATATTACATACACTTCTAGATATTTTAGCAATAATCTTTAAACACCACACCTCTGCTGGCATATATTTATAAGAGGCAGAATTGATCTCTGCAAAGAGCACTGAATTTAGACTCCAAAGACCTCATTTCATGAATTTCATTCATACTACCTATTAGCTCTGTGACCTTGAGCAAAATACTTAATGTTTCTGTGCCTCAAGAGTCTCTTTTGTAAGATGAATATTGTAATAATTAAGATTAAAATAACATAAAATTATATTCATATTTATATCTATATTTTGCCTGATGGTACAGATCTGTTGTGAGGATCACAAAATATATGATAAAGTGTTGTGCACACTGTTAACTATTATTCACACTGATTATTATATTATTTTCCCTGCAGAGCTCAGCTCTCCAGTAAATATGTGTGGCCCGAATGATATCTGATTTTCTCATTTGATATAGAAGAGCATGAGTATGGACTTTATAACTAGTTTTATGAAGGGCCTATCATTTTCCCTCAGAAGAGTGACCCTAAGAAAACCAATGCAAAGTCCAGCATGAGAATTTTGGCTGGGCACACCACTGCCTGTGGCATCCCAAACATAACCTAGCTCATGCAGTTGAAATTCCCTCCCCCCACAACGAGAAGCACATTTTTGGAGGCCTATGTCTCCATTTGTTTTTGCTCTTTGAAGGCACAAGCCTCACTCTGTGAGTTTTAGTCTCCTGTGTATCATCTGGGACAGGCACTCTACACACAGGACTGTGGGATCTCTATCTCTGGACTGACTCTGCATCTGCATCTATCCTGGCATCACCACAGCACAGGGACCCACTCATAAGTGTTTCACTGAGTTATAAGATAGGCATTTTGGCAATAAAGTATGTTACCAAGCTGCAAAAAAAGGTTAAGACTCCTCCCACTTCTCTCTATTACCAGAATGATTGCCATTCAGAGAAGATGTGGGCCCAGTGCGGTGAGTTCAGGTGTTCCCGTCCCAACTTTTTTCCATTGCCCACATGTTACCACCATTGGGAAGCCAGGGGCTGGTTACTCCTTCCTTGGGTCCTCGCCGCACACTCATCTCCCTTCTTAGAGTGTGGTGGCTTGAGGTGTGGGGATGAATAGGACTGTCTCATCCTTGAGGCCAATCCTCTGCTTGCAGACTGGTTCACACCTGCACACCTTCAGGCCAATGCATGTCTTCAAGGCTCAGAGGACATTTGAAAGTTGCTTAAGATGCTCTTGTCTCCAAGGTCTCCCAGAGCTACCTGACATCCCACTCTTCCTGGCCCATTCCTTTAGGACAGTGGTCGGCAAACCATGACTCATGAGCCATAGGTGGCTCTTTGGCCTCTTGAGTGTGACTCTTCCACAAAATACCACATGCAGGTGTATATGATTGAAACTTTGTGGCCCATGTTCAGAAGCCGGTTTTCAGCCTGGGTGAGTCTATTTTGAAGAAGTGGTGTTAGAACACTCAAGGGGCCAAAGAGCCACATGTGGCTCGAGAGTTGCGGTTTGCTGACCATTACTTTAGGAAAAGCATTGTCTCTACATTTATCCCAGAAGGGAAGGGGCTGGAAAGCAGAAAGGAAGAAGGAGGGAATAGAAGCTTATTGAGCTCCTAATATATGCTAGCAATTGGCAAACTACTTTATAACATCTCATCAAAGTCTAATAAGAAATCAGAAGAGGCTGGTATTATCCCCATTCTACAGATGAGATAACCAAGGAACAGAGTGGTCACATGGCCAGAGAGTAGTGGAAGCAGGACTGGGCACCATCAAAATTCCTACTCTTTGTGCCTTCCTTCTGGACCCTTTCCATGGAAGGCTCAGGGCCCTCCCAGGTGCAGTGTGGGGCCCAATTGTCCCGTTCAGCTGGAAACCTGCCCGACATCCACCCTGGGATGTTCTCCTCTAAGAGCCTGCATTCAGTTCTAATTGTCTCTCAGAGTTCTAAATTGTGGATAAACTTTTTTCCTCCACTAGACATAAACTGAGTTCCTGATGGGAATGAAATAGAAAATCAAGAAATGTTAAGTGCATTAAAATACACTATTTATTATGTCATGAGTTGTGTTTTGTTAACGAGGTTCTTCTGTCATTATGTGATTTTGGAGAGGGCCGGATTCTTTTTACATGTGGTGTTTCCCGCCCCGCTCCCTCCTGTTCTCCAGGGAGCTTGTAGTACTTAAAACTGTGTTGTATAATAGATAGTATAATCACAGCAAATTAAATGTGCCTCTGCCGAGTTGTGTTTTATGCTAATTCCATTGTGTGGTGGCAGCTGCTTGGGAAGGAAGCTATAGATTGGCAGGGGACCGGGCTTTCCAGCTCAGCCAAGTGCTCACAGCTACAGGTTCTATGCCACTGCGATGTGGTGGCCCAGGAGAGAGCTGTTGCTTTGGACGAGGCGGGATAGGTGTGCCATGATCTGGGCTGGAAGCACAGTCACATCAGTTCTCAGGACTACAGCTAGAGACACCTTTCTTAAGGGCCATCCAAAAATAGGGCCAAGGAAGGATCTTGGTGTAGTTGAGCCCCAACCCATGATTCTAGAACAAAATGCCTTCCCCAGCACCTGCCATGAGTATCGCCCACTTGCAGTTACTCTACAGCAAACAGCAGCTGAACCCTTATGACCAAAAGGGCCAGTGAATTCGTTCAGGAAACTGTTAACAACCCCATAGGCTACAGCCCCCTCTGCTAGACAGGGTTGGAGTTGAAGAACCCCTAAGGACAGAGAGGGCAGCAGCAGCTAAGAGGAAGTTAGGTTGGTGGGACAAAGAAAGGAGTTTGGAAACAGCATTCTCAGCCAGACCCAGCACTCAGCTAGCCGGGGCAGGCAGTGCTCAGCATGGCAGACCACAGGGGACCAAAGACACTCGTGTGCAGCGGACATTCTGGAGGAAAACGCCTACTTCTGCCTGAGCTGAGCATCTACTTACCAGTCACCATGCTGACAAATACATTCCAATTTAGTTCTCACCCGATTCACAGGATGTCAAAATTATTAGCCTGTTGCATAAGCAGAGAAATTGAGTTTCAGGGAGATCAACTTGGCAGAGTCACATGACTAATAACTGGCTGTGCTAAAGTCACATCTGCAGTTTCCATGTTGCCTCCAGCAGAAAGCCGAATGAGGTGAAGAGGATGAGAGGAAGGAAGACCAGGGGATGAACAGAGTTATAGACAAGTGGCCAGAGCCACAGAGGTTCCTGGGTGTGGAGATAGTGGTTGCTCCTTCTATGATGCTGCAGGTGTGTGTGTGCCAGAGAGATGAGTATGATAAGCCGAAGATGGGGGCAAAAGCAGTGAAATTGTATGTAGATTACATGCATGTGTCTGTTCAGGCTGTCATAGCAAAGTACCATAAATTTCACTTATTAAACAACATATATTTATTTTCTCACAGTGCTGAAAGCTGGAAGTCACAAATTAAGGCGCCAGCCTATTCGGTTCCTGGTGAGAGCTCCTGTCCTGGCTTATAGACTGCCAGGCACTGGCTTGCTGTGTTCTTATTTGGCAGAGAAAGAAAGGTAGCTTACTCATGTTTCTTCTGCAAGGACACCAGTTCTATTGTATTGGAGCCCACCTGTATGACCTCATTTAACCTTCATGACCTCAAAGGCTCATCTCTAAATATAGCCACTTGGGGCTTAGTGCTTCACATCACAAACACTCAGTCCATAGTAGGATGGTTTTATTTTTATTAAAAATGAACATGCACGTATACATTATATGTATTTACTCTTAGAAGTATAGACAATAAAACATATACAAAACATAAAAAATATGTCTTCCTTTGTTTAGCAGTAGTATCCAATTTATCTACAGAATGCGTATTTTAGTTGTCTATTAAAAGATAAAGTTAAGCCAAAACCGGTTTGACTCAGTGGATAGAGCATTGGCCTGCAGACTGAAGGGTCCCGGGTTCCATTCCGGTCAAGGGCATGTACCTTGGTTTTGGGCACATCCCCAGTAGGGGGTGTGCAAGAGGCAGCTGGTCGATGTTTCTCTCTTATCGACCTTTCTAGCTCTCTATCTCTCTCCCTTTCTCTCTCTAAAATATCAATAAAATATATTTTTTAAAAAAGGTAAAGTTAAAATAATTTGAGCTCATTTGCCTGGGGGTCCTGGTGACTGGCAAAGGCTGCATGGACAGGAACTGCACTCTGTCCATCTGCTGTGCCCTGCCAGCTGGTTCCTGCAGCTCCACCCAGAATTAGGGGGTGGGGAGGATCGGTGGAGCAGGCAAACAGCCCATTTCCATCCAATGCTTGCCTGCTTCCACTAGTTGTCCCTGACATTTGGGGGCCATCCCTCCTCCCCTGCCCTTCTGAGCCCAGGGGCAGCTGCCCACAGGGCAGGCTGAGGTGAGCAACAGGCTGCCAAGGAATTGACATGCGAGAAGGAGCAGCAGCAGCCTTTGCATCAGAGCCACACAAAGGCAATTCTCTGCAGTTGATATGAAAAGGTGTCAGTTCTGGTTTAAGTACTGTATTACCAGCCAAGATTTATCTACCTCAAAGCCGGGCCTCACACCACCAAGGGAATAAATAGCTCTTCTGCTTATCTATTTCATAGAGCATATTATTTTCTCCAGTCGCCTCTGCCTCCAAAAAGACTTTTTCTTCGCCTTCTTCAGTTGTCTCCAGCAATTTGCAAACAAAAATTCCCCAGCCCCAATATTGTTGAGAGCTGCCCTGTCCACAGCCCTCTCACCTCGTCCCTGTGGAGGCCACACAAAAAGAGGAGAAAGATAGGATGGTCTTTTCAACCAGATGAGGGTAGGAATGTCAAAGTCTGATGTTGAGGAACTGAAGGACATAGAGGGGCAGGGAAAATCTGTCTGCCCTAACACGCTGATAAGAGATTGTTGGTTTAGGGAGGAAATCCTTTAGAATTGACTGACCGCTGCAACTAGCAGTAGTCCTAGTCTCCTTTATAGTATCCTCCTTATCCAGTGCCCAAGTACATAGGATCTGGTATGCTAGCCTAGTATCCTAGACACTAGGTCCTGGCACAGAGGAGGGGAAGATCACAGAAAGGTTTGTCCTGGAGGTACCTACTTCAGGACAGATCTCTGGCTATGGACACTTGCCCTCCAATGGCCATGGGGTCCTCTTCCCAATAGGGGGTTATATCTACTCAAGGTCCCCAAACTACAGTTTATTTTTCTGCAAAATGAAGATGCTAAGAATGTCTCCTCTAGTATGTGCGGGCGTTGTGAGGATCAAAGGCTATAAAGTATCAGAGTTTGAATGTCACAGAGATGTGCATGTGTGTGGGCTTGTACAGCCCATCTATTCACCGATTCTTGAAACTTCAACAGGGAAGAGCGTCTTTGATTCTACAGTCATCACAGATTTAATTGGCATGTATTCCTGGGAGATGTCACAGAGGGGCTCACATTCATGTCAGATATGAAAGGCAAAGATCAGATCTTTCCTGAAAGCACCATGCTGGTGAGCCGGCTGGATGCCTATGAGAGGGGAGGAGACCAAGCTTCAGAGAGAAAGAGTACAGATGTGGCAGACATAGGAAGACAATATTCCCTGCCTATTCATTTGTTCTGCTCTCTGATTTTTAAAACTACATAGCCAGGCACTGGACACTGGAGGTAGGGAGTGTGTGCTGTAAACCCTCAAATGCCTATCAGAGGCACACCTAACTAATTAACTAACTAACTAACTAACTAACTAACTAAAACAAAGGAAAAGTGCCCCAACAGTTCCCTTCTACATAAACAGAAATGGCTTTTGTAGCGTGCTTTATTAGCACAAACATCCCTGGCACAGCAGCCATGGATGGTTGGCCTGCGGACAATGTACCACTTAAGATGGCCACACAGGGAAGAGGAGGCTTCCCAGGTGCCTTAGCCTGGACTACAGGAACTCTGACCACTAAAGGTGAATGTATCAAGGTCACCACAAGGTGGGCAACTGAGTGACTTTCCTTGCTGCCTCTCTTTCCAGTGGATCACTGCCACAGCAGTGCCCACATTCAGTTAGGAACAGCTTCCCAGGAGTAATGAGCCACACATACATGTGTACGTACATGACAGGGCTTCCCCAGAAACTGGGGCAGGATCCAGCTCACATCAAGGCAGCAACTCATTTTAAGAACCAAAATTGTATCATTAATCCTGCTTAGAAAATAACTCACTTATTTTCATAAATTTCATTATTGCTAGACTATTCCATGGCTTACATCAGTTGACTGCAATAATTGGTAGCCATGTTTAGTTTGAGGTTCTTCATGGTTAATGAACAGATCTACATAGAACAATTATTAATAAAGAGCACAAGGAAAAATAAATCTGAGAACATCTGCATAAGGTGATATTTGAAACTATAGGTGGTTTCAAATATCATGTTGCATTGAATGACATCAAGAGAATGGAACAATGCTACTTAACACTGCAGAGCAGTTGAGAAGAACTGTTGGTTGGCTAATGGTTGATGCCCATTGGTGACCTTTTGGGAAGCAGCCTGCATGGAGTAATGCACACTTTGGACACCATGTTGCAATCATCAAAGAGTGGGGGGGTGGGTAGGGAGAAAATGGTAACAGAGAAGGTATCCTATATTTTCAAAACTCTGTTGGTGAATGAAAGGAGGGAGGTAAAATGATAGCTTGAGAATAGCAGTTGCGAGAAGAGATATTTAAAGAATGAAGTGATATAAGCATGTGTTTAGACAGGGAAAGGGGCTAGTGAAGAACACAAGAATAAAGGGGAGGAGCCACTGAGTGGGAGTAGAAATATAGCAGAAGGAGCAGAACATAAGGGGCAGCTTCTCCCCTGAGCTTGAGGGAAAGAAAATGTAGAAAGACTTTGAAAAGAAGGTGGGGAGAAGGTCACACTGTGCAGTCCTTTAGGGTTAGAAGGCATGATTGCGTCTACCATCACATGCGGTCCCACCAAAACCCTGCACACTGGGTGCTGTCAAAACCTCCATTTTAATGGTAAAGAATTTGAACTTGGGGAAGGTTCATAAATAGAAAATGATAGTGCTAGAGAAGAAGCAGGTTCTGTCTGGCCCTGAATCCTCTGTCCTTTTGTTATACTGGGTCCAGCCAGTTCATTCCTTTCCGGGAACATGGGGAATAGAGATCCCTATCTGGCTGCCTATTAGAGTCCCTGTGCAACTTGAAAAAATAGAGTACTCAAGTTTGTCCCTTTGATATGCTGAGTCTGTTGGCCTGGGATAGGGACTGTAAATCCCACATTTGGGGGCCACTGATCTAGAGAATCAATAAACATTGATTCCTGAGAGGCTTTGACTTTGTTGAAACCTTTGCATAGTATTCCATGCATATGGATTCCTTGGAGTTTCTGTAGAAGGGATATAAGGAAGTAGAAAGTGAGGAAAGTAGAGAAAGGAGACACAGATATTTATCCTCTTTCTCATCTATCCCACTATTCTATTGATCCAGAAATGCATATGCCCGCATCCCTAGGCTTTAACTTTAGAAAGAGATTATATTCCAGTCCCAAATCCAATTTGTCTGATCTCAGAACAGATATTCTTCCTCTCCCAACTCTCATGCCTTCTCTGGAACAACATGGCATGTGTCACTGTTTAAGTACTTTTGTTGTCCTTCCACAAGCAGCTGATGGCAAACATGGTGGGAGACATTCTAAAGAAATGGCATCTAACACGATGCCAGGTGTCTGTGGCATGCCATCAAACTCTCCCTCCTGGAGCAGGACTGTGAGCCTGGCATCACATCTCCCGAGGTCACCCTCCAGCAAGAGCTAGGACTGGGATGACATGCGTCACCTATGTGCACGCATAGGTACAAACTGGCATCCCTGACTTGAGGTGAATATTGTGAGCAGACAGGTGGTCGGACTAACCAAACACTGTGAGGCTCTGAGGGAGAGGTGCTCCATTTCCCAAGAACTCAACAAGTTGTAAGCTGTATCGTGGACAGTTGGAAGCTGAGTCACAGATGGGCAAGGGGAAAAGAGCAAGCTTTAGAACTATTATTTCTATTAATGATCATCACCACTATTGTTGTTATTATCACCTTCTCCTCTGTGCCGTAACTTCCACAAAAGATCAATATAGAGTCTGTAGTTGGGAGCTTCCCAGATGTTGTCCTTATACTCAGAAAAAGAAAAAAGAAAGCTTAGTGGCTTGTTGTATTCAAGCCCCAAAAGTATGAGGAGCTGGGGGTTGTACCTGACCTTACCTCGATATCTGCTCAGTCCCATATATTTTACATGCCTGCACAATAGGTTTTATGAGGCATATAAAAGCCATATGGGGATTACCTCTTTCTCTTGTATGGCTGTCTCTTTGGCAGGGGGGTGGGGGTGGGGAGGGAGAGATAACAGAGACTTATTTCATTTTGTTGCTTGCAACTGGTTACTCTGTCATGAATTGAGAGAAAAAAAAGCTCTTTTTGAAAAATGCTTTCTTTGACCCCATTGTCACTGGGAAACAGCAGTGAGCGAATGCCATTCTCTGTAGGATCTCAGTTCAGAGCAGAGCAAGTCTGGGAGGAATAGCTCATCATATCCCCTCTTCTCTCCTCCCCTCCTCCACATTTGTCCAGGGGAAGCAGTGCAAGTCTCTCACTCAGAGGAGGGCCCTGAAGGGGACATGAGGAGCCTAAGGGAGAAACATCCTGGCTTTTCTGAGCCTGTGCCCACTGCTCTGGGCAGATGGGGTGTAGACGTCCACAGAAAATGCATTCATTCAGCCTGAGCTGCGTGCCAGGCATGCTTGGCACATTATCAAATATGCACCACCAATATTTCATTATCGGCCTTCTATGCAGCCCAGTCTACGCCTGGGTGAGCCTGGAAATTAAACTGTACTTTCACCTCTAAGAGTGTTGTTCCTGCCAGTGCTGAAGGGGAGAGATTGCCAGGCCACTGGGTTATCGGGGATGAGCACTCCCCTCCCCATGTTCCGGAAAGCAGGATAGAAAAGGTGGGCCTTGGTTGTTTGACTGATGATTGAAAACACTGAGGTCAGAAGCTCAGTGCCCTAGAGGCCACCTCTTTCCCTTGCCCCCCAAATCCTTAGAGGCACAAGTGGATAGTGGGGGGGGGGGTGGAATGTTGTTAAATTCTTAACTTTGGGGATGCTGATGGAAGGCTTTAAGTGCCTACTATCACATAAAGCTGGAACCCCTCAAGGGGTGTCTATATGTGATATTCATTCCTGCTTTCTCCACGAACACTCTAGATAAGGTTGTTTTGAGAAAGAAAAGAATGCAGTTCGTCATAAAGATTCCATTGATCAGGTTTTGTAATGAGATTTTAGTCATTGACTCTGTATTTCTATGAATGTTAATAGATAAATGCAGAGTTAGAGACATTGGTAGGTGGATAGATAGATGATAAATAGATTTATAATAATAAAAGCATAATATGCTAATTAGACCAGATGTCATTCCGGACAAAGCCAGGGCTGGAGGGAAGCCCGATTCCAGGTGCCAGAGGGAAGCTGGTGCTGGCAGCTGGGGGAAGGAAGGCCTGCTCTTGCACGAATTTCACGCATCGGGTCTCTAGTAGATAGATAATAGACAGATAACTAGATGGATGGGTAGGTAGATGACAGATAAATAGATGGGTAGATAAGATGAAATAGAGATGACTCCTAGCCATAGTTATGCATTCGGCATTCCAACTCCATTTAATAGAAGCCAGTCTGTGCTCTCTGAGCAATTATACATGCAGACACAAACCTCTGCAGTGGATGCCGGAAGGACATGGTGTCCCACATGAATGCAGATGAGATCTGGAGTCCAAAGGAGCCCCATAAGCCTGCCTCCACAAAAGACAGGCAGCCACTGTTGCACCCCCCCAGGTATAGAACTCTTGGCCAAAGACCTCGGTATGCTGAACTTCTAAGATGCAAAGATAGCTGAAGGCCAGGATCTCATTAAATAGTCCTTCCTTAAAAAACAGGACACAGGCCTTCAGCCCTGAGGGATGCTGTGATCCTTGTATTTATTGACAGAAGCCAGGTACCTGTGCCGACACCTACCCTGGCTTCCTCAGGTCTCCCAGCAAGTTTCCACCAGCCTGCAGGGAAAGTGCTACATTTCCAGGCCAGGAGATCCACATGAGGGATGAAAACCCAAGGCTTCCTCAAAGCTGTTTGGTGGTGTGGCCCTTCTTCCTCTCACCTCCCAGAGCTGTAAACACCATGAAGCAGAGAGGACTGAGAAGGGCAGGATGGGGAAAGTCTTCAAGTTAGCTGAAGATTTTGTCCTGTGGCTGTCAAAGAAATGAGAATGCTTAGAAGAAGGAAAATTTATTCATGGACACCTGTCAGAGACTGGCATTCCTCTGGCTGAACTATAGTCCGAAGTTCCCTGGGATATAAATCAGCTCCTCTTGGACTTAATAACTCTTCCTTATGGGCTTCTTCCCACTCATAAATAAGCCTCATCCCCTCATATGTATAGCCTACCTGATTTGCAGCCCTGTTCGTCCAAAAAGATAGGTGCCCACCCCACTTAAAAGAGGCTTTTCTGTGGTCACCACCTCCTTTCCCTGGGAAAAGTCAACTTAAAGAAGTAGGTTCCTTTCTACAATGCTGCCACAGAGTGAGTCTGTCTGTCAAGGATGGAGAAGGCCATGGAAAGAGGATATTTCCTGCCGAAACTGGTTTGGCTCAGCGGTAGAGCGTCGGTCTGTGAACTGAAAGGTCCCGGATTCGATTCCTGTCAAGGGCATGTACATTGGTTGCGGGCACATCCCCGGTGGGGGGTTTGCAGGAGGCGACTGGTAGATGTTTCTCTCTCATCAACGTTTCTAGCTCTCTATCTCTCTCCCTTCCTCTCTGTAAAATATCAATAAAATATATTTTTTTAAAAAAGAAAGAAAGAAAGAAAGAAAGAAAGAAAGAAAGAAAGAAAGAAAGAAAGAAAGAAAGAAAGAAAGAAAGAGGGTATTTCCTTCCAAAGGGCCGAAAGTGGCTTTCAGGATTGGTCCAAGTGCTGCAGAGCTGGAGCCCAGATGCAAATGGATCCATGCCTCTCCTTGCTGGGAGATGTCACAGCTTTGCTGGCCAACTCATAAGGTTGTGCATTCCAGGAGACGGGTCACTGACCACACCCAGAGCCTGTGGGTGCTCTGAACTCTGCTACAGTTCTGGGATCAGGCTGGGTGGCACATTCTCAACTCCTCCAGCCTCCACAGAGCAGAAACCCTCGGCATTTGGGCTTGTAACAGCCCATCTTCACTGGACTTTTGGACAACAGCTTCCATACTCCTCTAATGTGACAAGATCATAAAATCCATGTTTTAAATTACACATTACAATATTCTCATGGTTTTGTACATTCTCAGAAAGGCCCATAAATATTCAAATTTTAATGTTTACAATGTAGTTAGAGAGGACGTCAGCATCCATTCTTTCCAATATCCTACCCAGGGAGGTAGACACCTCCACAGCAGCCCCAGCAGATGGGCACGTGGGCCATCCTGGGCTTCCTAGCATGAGAACTACAGAAGGATTCAGCTGTTATTTCTATAGCAACTCTCAAACTTTAAAAGAAGTTGCAATTAACTTTGTTTAAGCAATATTTTGAAATTTTATTTTTATTGATATTTGTGAGCAATCTATGTTGCCATAAAACTTATGAAAAAAATGCATCCATAAAGAATTTAATGATATGAATTATGCACCTTGAGTTATGGTAGATATCCTATATAGTAAAATAGTAATATGTAAATTAGCCATCACTCCACAAAAAATGGTGGAGCCCATAGCAGATGCTGTGGGCTTCACCCCGGCAATGGGAGCCCAGCATCTGCTCCTTGGCCATGGAGGGAGAGGAGGGATCTCTGGTCAGAGGACTGGGGGTGGGATACTGAGCTCTCGTCGCCAGCAGCAGTGCGAGCTCAGCATCCAAGCCACAGCTGTGCTGTGGGAGAGATGGGGCCTGTGGGGCCAAGAGCCCAGTGTCCACATGCCCAGTCCACGCCCTGGCCTGCCATGTGGATGGAGGAAAGGGGCCTGTGGGGCCATGAGCCCAGCGTCTGTGCCCGGGCCAGTCGTGTGGCAGGAGGGAAGGTTCCTATGGGGCCGTGAGCCCAGAGTCCCTGTGCCCAGAATCCCTGCCCTGGCCTGCCTTGCAGGTGGCTGGAGAGAAGGGACCTGTAGGGCCCCAAGCCCAGCGTCCCCATGGCAGGGGAGGAACCAAAAAATGGATCTTTCCAGTTCTTGATGCTGACAGAGCCCTATGGGTGCTGGGGTCCTCCACCTGCAGCCCTCAGTCACACACTGGAAGCCCCTGCCAGCAGTCCAGACAGGACCAGTGTGGCACCGTGGAGGAGGGGGGGGGAAGAATGTCCAGTGGGCACACTACAGACATCAAATCACTGCTGCCAACGCCACCCACCCCCCACTAGCAAGTAGTATGGTCCAAGGGGGCACCTCCTGAGGAAAGGCCCCCATGGCAGCTGATGTGCACCACTCCAGGCGGGGAAGTCTGACCTGAGAGTCCAAGCACCCAAGTACCCGAGCTGCAGAACGTCATGGGCTGGGGCTCTGAGGAGGCCCCAGGACAAGCATCTTCCTGTGTGGAAGGAGGGGAGGAACCTCTGGCTAGAGGCCGGGGTGAGGGATGCTGGCGTCTTTGGAGGCCAAGGCCAGGTTGAGGGACACCACCACACCCCTGTGCACGAAATTTGTGCACTGGGCCTCTAGTTGTAGTTATAAAACTCATACATGTGGAAAATGTAAGACAAATCCTATAATCTCCTAAGATAAGAGCACTGCAAGTCAAAAGTCTGTGTTCACAAAAACAAAAATAAAAATAGCATGTGTTGGCAAGGGTATGAAGAAATTGAAAACTTTATACTTGGTTGGTAGAAATGTCAAATGGTAGTTGTTATGGAAAGGTTGACAGTTATTTAAGAAATTAAACATAGAATTATATGAATCAACAATTCTACAACTAAGATATAGCCAAAGAATTAAAAATAGGAACTCAAACAAATACACCTACATGCATATAAATAGTAGCACTCCCCATAATAGCTAAAAGGTGGGAACGGCCCAAATGTCCATCAACAGGTAAATGTATAAAAATGGTGTTATATACATACTGTGAACTACTTTTCAGCCATAAAAAGAAATAAAGCATTGATACGTGCTACAATGTGGATGAATGTCAGAAATATTATGCTAAGTAAAAGAAGCCCAGCACAAAAGGTTGTGCATTGTATGATTCATTTCATGTGAAATACCTACAATAGATAAATTCATGGAAACAGAAATCAGATTGCTGGTTGCCAGGAATTGGGGTGAAGGGAACATGAGGGAGTGACTACTTAGCAGATATGTAACTTCCTTTTGGGGTAATGAAAATGGCTTTAGAGGTAAAGAGAGGTGGTGATTGCACAACATTTAAATGTCACTGAATTATTCACTATAAAATGCTTAATTTTACGTTTTATGAACTTCACACCAATAAAGTCTTTTTAAAGATCTATTTTCAAGTCTCATCTCTAAGACTAATCTCTCCTATGTCTGAGCAATTTGTTTCACTGCTCTGGCAGAAAGTCTTCCAATCACATGTAGCTCATTAAAGCTGATTGGCCAATGTCCAGGCAGCGTGGGTCATATCTAGAACCACACAACTGATATCCAAAATGAACTAAAAAAACACTTCAGTATTTCTGAGATTAAGTGATCATTAGAAACTGCATCTAAGAATTTTTCTCTTCTACTACCCAACAAAATTAATTTTTAAAAGAATAATATTAGCCTGGCCAGTGATACTCAGTGGTTGAGCATTGACCTATGAACCAGGAGGTCGCAGTTCGATTCCCAGCTGGGTCACATGCCCAGGTTGCAGGTTTGATCCCTGGTGTGGGGCATTCAGGAGGCAGCTAATCAATGATTCTCTCTCATCGTTGATGTTTCTATCCCATTCTGCCTCTCCCTTCTTCTGTGAAATTAAAATGTATTTCAAAAAAAATATTAAAGAATAATATTCTCCTCACACTAAAAGAATTACTAGTAGACCAAACAGGGGAAAAACACATCATTAAGCTGTCACTCTTTTTTGTAAATAAAGCTTTATTGGAACACAACCACACCCATTTGTTTACGTGGTCTCTGAGAATGCTTTCGTGCTACAATCATAGAGTCGAGTAGGAGTAGTTACAACTATGGCCTCCAAAGCCTGACATATTTACTGTTTGGCCATTTACATAAAAGATTACCAACCCCTGTTATAGGATGACCTAAGAAGAAAATTGTCAGCAATACAAAAACTTGTGGATAAGATAATAAAAAAGCAAGATGGCATACATAGAAAATGAGATTGAAACCATAGGGAAAAGACACAAAGGAGGGGCCAAAACCCTCCTTTGTAACCATTTGAAAAACAGGGAACATGAAAGATGTCTCCAGAAACCAAATTACTGCATAGAAAGTAGCCTAAACATCGTGATATTAAGGACCAAAAAATTAAATTATCTTTTATAAAGAGAAGCAGAGAGATTACACGGGCAAGTGTCAGTTAAAAACTATAAGTCTCACCTTTTAATGTTTTTAAATATCCCTTTTAAACCTAAACCCAGGCTTTTAAGAAAAGCTCTTCCCTGTGGTGACGACAGAATTATTTGAAGTTCAGAGATTATGAAAATTGAACATCAGGATCTTTTACTTGTAAGTTCAAGTAAAATTAAATTAATTTTAAAAATAGCATCTGTTGTATAGCTCAGTTCTCCTAAAAGTATACCCCAATGTTCCCCTTTCTATAAATGTATTTTCAGGAAAAAATTGTCCAGAATGATAATTATTTCCAGGTGGTATATTTAGAGGTGATTTTAATGTCATTTTTGCATTTTTCTATATTTTAAAACTTAAATTATTCTCACTTTTCTTGCAAAAAAGAAAAAGTAATTTTTCTTAAAAAAGGAAGTCTCGATGCAAATAGCTAAAGTGTTTTCTGGCCGAAACCGGTTTGGCTCAGTGGTGGAGCGTCCGTCTGCGGACTGAAAGGTCCCGGGTTCGATTCCCGTCAAGGGCATGTACATTGGTTGCGGGCACATCCCTGGTTGGGGGTGTGCAAGAGGCAGCTGGTCGATGTTTCTCTCTCATCGATGTTTCTAGCTCTCTATCTCTCTATCTTCCTCTCTGTAAAATATCAATAAAATATATATTTTAAAAAAATAAAGTGTGTTCTGGTAGAGGGTGGCATCTGAATGAGTGTCACCTTCTTGCCTGAAACTTTGTCTATTTTTGAATGTTCCTCATTTGTAACCAGTATTTTAAATACTATTTTGATTGATTTGTTCTTTGAAATTGCCCAAATTACCTAGTATTAGCAAGACACATAATCCATATTCATTAAAACTTTTATTGATATTTGTTTTTGCTAAAATTTCCCAGGGAATGTTTACTATTCTCAGTGGCAATAAGATTTTAAAATATGATTGACATTAAGTTACTTGTAATTTATTTTGTATTTTATTAATTGCAGCGGAAATGCTACTGAATCCCTTTGTAATAACAACAAAAGAGAAAAAATACTTTAAGTTGTTTTAGATGCCCCCAATACTTTGCCTTTTATGACAAACTAACATATCTAAGTCATAAAATTTTCATCCTTTCTTCATTTCAGTCTTCCTTGCCACAGACAGTAGATAGCAGCTATCTGACTAAGTGCACTCCCCCACATCCTCAAGGTCTCTGGCAAAGTTAACCCATTCTGGTTTTAGAAACCCTTCTCCTTCTTCTTCTTCTTCTTCTTCTTCTTCTTCTTCTTCTTCTTCTTCTTCTTCTTCTTCTTCTTCTCTCTCTCTCTCTCTCTCTCTCTCTCTCTCTCTCTCTCTCTCTCTCTCTCTCGCTCTCTCTCTGTGTTTTAGCCTTTTGTAATGTAAGGGTCTTGAACTTTCTCAGATTTGTCTTTCTCCCCATTACCCCCTCAACCCTCCCACTCATGCCCTCACACCCCTGTTGTATGTGTTCATTGGTTAGGCTTATAAGCATGCATACAATGCATACAAATCCTTTGGTTTTGGTTGATCTCTCCCCCTTACCTCCACCCTCCCCTACCTTTCATCTGAGGTTTGACAGTCTGAATGATGCTTCTCTGTCTCTGGATCTGTTTTTGCTCATCAGTTTATGTTGTTCATTACATTCCATAAATGAGTGAGATCATGTGATATTTATCTGTCTCTGATTGGCTTATTTCACTTAGCATAATGCTCTCCAATTCCATCCATGCTGTTGCAAATGGTAAGACTTCCTTCTTTTTTACAGCAGCGTAATATTCCATTGTGTAGATGTACCTGTGTTTCTATCTGTTTCCTAGATCGATACAACATCAGGGCAAGCCTGGTAGTGTAGAGGAAAAAGAAGATGGTGGATACTCAGAAACAAGGAGACTAAAAAATTCATAAACACAGACAACAGAATGGTGATTCACAGAGGGAAAGGGAATGGAGAGGACAAAGAGGGTAAAGGGGATCAAATATATGGTGATGAAAGGAGAATAGACTTTGGGTGGTAAGCACACAATAGCATATACAGATGCTGTATACCAGAAACTTATATAATGTTATTAACCAATGTTACCCCAATACATTTTATTTTTTATAAAAGAGAACAAGGACCAAAAGTGCACAAGAGTTCCTCCAGCTCTAAGTTAGGACTATGCTCTTCCTCAAGCAGATTTCAACTTATTGAAGTCATTGATAAATAATACAGGAAATATAATTAAATCATCAAATATGTACTCTGTTCAGTGAAGAAGGGTGATCAATTGGGTGGGCTGTAATAATTGAGTATGATGGACTAGGGAAGTTGGGGCTTATGCTGGACCCCCAAAGCAAGTAAGGTTTACTTAAATAAGAGGGAAAAAGAGGAATGGAATTCCTAGGAGAGAAGTGCCATTAGCAAAGTACAGAAATGAACAGAGGCATGGACCCATGGTGAAAACCACATGAATTGCAGGGGGCACAGAAGAGGTGCTGAACTGGATAGAATGAGAAAAAAAATTGAGAGATTTAGTGTGTATAATCCTATATGAACCATGACATTAAGAATTTAGAAATAGGTGCTAGTTTATAGTGTTATAACTGTATTCACCCACAGGCAGTTTTAGAGGGTCATCCTTTCTCTTCCTCTACCCATATCCTGGCTGTTGTATCAGCACCTCCCTCCCATCTTCTATTCCACCAGGACACGAAGAAGGATGGAGTGGAATAGACAGCCTGGGCATGGCTTATCAGAGTAAGGAGATACTGTAGAGCAGAGGGGGAAATCCAAGTAGGAAAAGGAAAATAAAGATGAGGGAAGAAATCTGCTCTTCACTTTCTCAACCTTTCCCCAAATCTTGGCACTATCAGTCATGGACAGAAGACACCAGCATCATTGAACAGTGATGTGGAAATGCAGCCATTCATCCTGAAGCTGACTGCCTACTCTGGTAGCGTGCTTACCTTGGGTGTCTGATAGGAGTAAGGTCAAGTTCATCGTGGTCAGAATGGAGCCCATCTTCTTCCTCATCACCAGCTCCTACTTTGTGTACATTTTCTCACCACCATCCTTTCACTTACCCCAGTTGGTCACCTTTTTCTCACTCAAGTCCTACAACCAAGTGGCTGCCAGGGTAGTTATGGTAACTCCAACTCCAGAGCATCTCTTGATTTTATTCCCTCTCTTTCACTTCCATTGTCATTGTCTATTTTGGTCCTTGTTACTTCTAGGACATCAGTCTTTCAACTGTCCTGAGCATATTCTTTCCTCATCCCTTCTCCCTTTACCACTTCCTCGATGCCATGTCTAGGATTGTTGTTCTAATGCTAGATTATCTTGTCTTCTTCTTGCTTAAAAATGTGTCACTACCTCTAGCAGAATGACTATATCTAGATGAATGCCTGGTATGCTACATCAGGTCTTCTGAATTTTGACTCCAATCATAGTGTTGGCCTCACCTCTCACTCTTTTCTCACAGTTAACAGTTAACTTATTTATTCATCTATTTCCTTAGCCTTCGTTAATGGTGTTTCTATAGCTCTAATGTGTGCACTGTCATTCCTCCATATTTTTCCCTACAAAGATATCTTGTTTCCTTTTAGGCTCATTTCAAACATCTTATCTTCCTGGAAACCATGCTGGATATCCCATCTAGAATGTGCTCAGAACACAGAAAACTATAATGTATCTGCTGAGGAAGCGAGTGACTCAATGAATGAATAAAGAGATTAATAAAAGATATAATTTCCACCTTTAAGTATTCTCTTGCATTCCAAGCTATCTTTTCTTGATCAGGCTGAGCTTTCCCATAGACTGTCTGTTCTGATTGATCCACAACACCCACTAAAGTATGAATGATTCACCAGTTAAATCTAGGATTTTACTATTTTTTGTTGTAGGCACTTCTGCTCAGGCTCTGTAAAAGCAGCTGCAGGGTAGGCCTCAGCACTGTGCTCTGAGCCTTCAGTTTGACATTTTAGATCTGAGGAAACTCTAGCAAGTTCAAAGGCAGACCACAACTGAATACAATGTTCAGAGGGCTGTTTTAAGACTATGCTCCTGGACCAAATTGCTGAATGCACATGGCAGCTCCCTTAGCTCTCCAACACCAATGAGCTTTGTGGATTCTTCACCTTTCTCTTCTCTCCCATCTAATCTCACCTGCAGACTTTGAGGGCTTAGTGAACAATGACCTTAAGTTCCCTGCCCCAAATTCCTATACTAGGGATCTATTCCTTCATAGTATCTGATACTATAAAGTAGCACACACCTCAAGGATTAAAATTAAGTCATTAGAGCTATAACCTGAGACAATTTTAACCTTCAATGGCTGAAGACACTACAGACCTTAGGAAAACAGAATAAAAATGTTTTAATTTGGGCCCAGAGGGTACGAGCAGAGTACAGAGAACTCTTCCATAAGGCATTATGGGAGCAACTTAGGCAAGTAGCAGAAAGTCTCTAGGAAATGAACCCTGTTGGGACAGAGGGTGAGGAAAGGTCTGGTAGAGAAGATATAATTCTTATTCATTTCATATATGGAGAAACCTAGACACAATTAGTTCTGTTGACAAACTGGGTTAACCAATTAGTCATGGGCTAGTTCAGAATTTCAAACCAGTCTTCTGACCTCTAGTTGAGATTTCACACAACCCTGCTTCTAAATGTATCTTTTCAGTAGCAAAGTAAATCTAGCATACATCCTGTAAACCTACTACCTAACTAACTTTTTTTTTTACCAAAAAGTGGTCATCTCAAGTCTTAGGAATGAGGGGGGACTCCTAGGAACCTGGAGAAATACTTCCTGACCCTTTCCCTGGCCTTTCAATTGATAAGAACTCAAACATGCTCAAGATGTGATTACGTTTACTAATCTTTGTGAACTTCTGACTCCAAGGTCAAAAAAATATCACCTGATGTTTATATGCTAGCAAGTACCCCATGCAAACTGAACCACAGTGTATTAAACTGGCTGTTGTGAGCTCCCACCTGCTCCTCCAGCAGCTACATTGAACTATTCAAAGTAGTAATCTGGTGTGTGGCAGTCACTCAGACTGAACGGGCCCATCACTCATGGAGGGTGGTACAGTCCTCAGAGTTCCTGAGCCAGCATTTTTTTCTCAAAGCCTTTACTCATCTTCTGCATAATATATTTCTCCAGAGTGCCCTTCATAGCCATCAGCACTGTTCACTTTACCCAATCACAGATGCCAAGAGAAAGTAAAGGTTCCTTGCAGATTTAAAGGGTGGCTTAGACTGAAGATGTGAAGTGGGGACTGGTGAGAGCAAGAGAAAGGAGGGGTGCCATTGGAATGAGAGAGGACAGTGGCTGAACTCTGAGATGGGACACAAGTAGACACAGGTGAGGGGGGGGTTGAAGTTGAAAAGGGGGTAAGAGAGAACAGAGAGCTGGGCCAATCCAGTCTCCTCCTCATTGTACCAAGCAGCTGTCTGCACTTGGCCTTCAGATTATAGGGGCCTTAACTCAAGTCCTGTTGCCTGAGAATGGGAACTACTGAATACCATTCCCAGGGATTTAGAAATCAAAGAATTATGGAATAACTTTTAATAGTAATAATAAAAATGACAAATGAGCAAAAGACATGTATCACATGATCTCACTCATATCTGGAATCTAATGAACAAAATAAATTGATGAACAAAACAGAGACAGAGACATAGAAGTGTGGAACAGGCTGTCAAATCTCAGAGGGAAGGTGGTGGTGGATGTAAAGAGATCAACCAAAGAACTTGTATGCATAAATGCATAACCCATGGACACAGACAATAGGGTGGTAAAGGCCTGGGGCATGGGGCCGGTGTGGGCCAGAAGGGGTCAATGGGGAAAATATGTAATATTTCAACAATAAAGATTTAAAAATTGGCAAATGTTGGGATTGAGGGAACTCAGCTAATAATATCCCTCTCTTCCACCTGAATTCAGAACCAAATGAAAAAGTTTCAGGAGTCAGACAGATGAAGATATATCAAAACAGTGACATTCCAAAAATTCATCTGGAATGTCACTGCTTTGATATATCTGACTCCAGAAACTCTCTCATTTGGTTCTGAATTCAGGTAGAAGAGTTTCATGGGATATATTGCAAAAGAAACCATCAACAAAACAACAAGAAAGGCCACTGCATGGAAGAACATATTTGCAATATATCCCAACTAGAAATACCAATCAGAAAGAATATATGCACCCCTATGTTCATAGCAGCACAATTTACCATAGCTAAGATCTGGAAACAGCCTAAGTGCCATAGCAGTTGAGTGGATTAAAACTCTGCGGTACATTTACACAGTGGAATACTATGCTGCTATAAAAAAGAAGGCATTCTTACCATTTGCAACAGCCTGGATGAAACAGGAGAGCATTATGCTAAGTGAAATAAGCCAGTGAGAGACAGATAAATATCACATGATCTCACTCATTTGTGGGATATAATGAACAACATAAACTGATGAACAAAAGCAGATCCAGAGACAGAGAAGCATCTGTCAGACCATCAATCCTCAGAAGAAGGTAGGAGAGGATGGAGAGATCAACCAAAGGACTTGTATGCATGCATATAAGCATAACAAAGGGACACAGACACCAGGGGCGGTGAGGGCATGAATGGGATGTTGGGGGACAATGAGAGGGATAAGGACACATATGTACAACCTTAATAAATAATAATAAAATACCACAATGACATTATTGTCAGTAAGGGCCAGGTAGAGACTGTATCTTAATCAGGCCAGACACCCTCAGTGTTGACTATCTGCCCAGCCTCAGACAGCTCTGGAAATCAGGTCTGCTCCTCTAAGACCCACTCAGAAAAGGAGCTGAGCTCCCCTTCTGTAAACAGGCTGGCTTAAGACAGAGAAAAGTGAAGATCCACATGTGCTTGCCTCTTTCTCCCAAACTCACCAACCAGAGCGGCCAGAGTGTGGGCACAGAGGCCCAGAGAGCTCCTCTAATGGAAGAGCCTCCATCTAGAACACGATGTGCGGGGAAATAAGCATCCTGTCCCCTAACACCTAACATTTGTGTGTCCTTCACAGGTTATAAAACACTGCAGTCTATTCGGAAGAGAGGTCTTTATAACAAGCCACCACCTGATCCAGATTATTGTGTTCATGTCTACTTCATCAATGCAAAAAATGAGGTTTAAAATGGTAGTTGAACTGACCCTTGTCATCCAGTCAGTAGAGAGTAGCGCTGGAATCCAAATCAGACTTCTGATAAATTTTTGAAACCAGGTTTCAAAAGCTATTATAAACAGGTCAGGCAAGAGATGCCTGCAGCCAGCATTGTTAATAACTTCACAGAAGTGAACAGACTGATTGAGTTTGTGCAGGTAGCTGAGGACCAGGGAGCAGTTTTTTCATTTAAAAAATACTGACCTACTGCAGGCTGTGCACTGGGGATGATGCCGCAAACAAGACAGACAGGATCTCTGTCCTGTAGAACTTGGGTAGAAGAAGGAGGTGTCTAGGATTCAAGGACACCTCCAGGAAGGGAAGCAGTTCACAGGGGCTCCTGAGAATGCTACTGGGCCCACATCCCAAGAAGTCACTGAAGATTCAGGATTAGCCCCAAGTGAAATTGGCCATGGTTGTGGTTTTGAGAAGTCAGTCTGGCCTTGGGGTCCCCAATGCAATGAAACGAAGGTGTTGGACCATCCATGCCCATTGAACTAGAGTAGCACAGGATGACCTAACTATAACAAAATAAAGTTCCCTGCTTTGCTGTTTCAACATTTCTTTGTGCTCGCAATTTTCTTGTTTGGCTTATTATACTTTTCTCTGCACCCTTTGGTAAAGTTCCATCTTAACGCAGCAACATTTTAAACTATGAACCAAAAAATAAAAATAAAAAAGAAAAGAAAATTACCCATGTTAAAGCTAGGACTGCTAGAGAGGGACTGAGAAGTGAGTTGTGGTGGTTACCAGAGCCAAGCCTTGAAGGACAAGTGAAATGGGCAAATGGTGTGATAAAAACCCATGAATGGGGGCACCAGGAAGTACCCACAGTTTGATTTCCCATCAATTGGTTTGAAAACCCACCTAAACCCAGAGCACCAGAACATAGGCTCTTTCTTACTGGGCAGTCTTTTTACTTTCAGGTTTGATGAAAAGAAAACAGTGACCCATGACTGGAAATTACCTTCAGATGTCCAAGACTGGAGGGCTGTCGAGTGGGCTCTGCCAGCATTTACAACCTTGAACCTTACCTCTCAGCCATGTTTTCCCAGAGGTATGTGGTGCCCCCAAAAGGCAGCAAGGGCCTGCCTCCCCATCTAGGTGTGATGATGCTCCTTTAGGGAGCTGCAGAGCCCTCTCCTTACACATGCTCTCCTGAGTCTGTCCTGGGCATAGCAGGCTTGTCAGAGAGAGCAAGGCAGGGCTCAGTCCACACACATTTCAGATGAGTATTTGGAACAGGTTTCCCATTCCAGAATTCATCACCCTTTTCAAGTCTTCCCAACTTGCAAAATCTACCTTAGATTTGACAATGATCATCTGTGGCTCCTGTTATTCTAATATCTCACATTTAAGGTTATCAGATTAATAACCCTCCAAAAATGTTTAATTTATAAACAGTAAATGCATCCACTTTATAGGATCAATGAACTTTTTAGCATCAGGTTGTTTTACAGTAATAACTAGAGGTCTGGTGCACGGATTCGTGCATGAGAAGGGGGTGTCCCTCAGTCTGGCCTGCATCCTCTTGCAATCCGGGATCTCTTAGGGGATGTCTGATTGCAGTTTTAGGCCCAATTCCCACAGGCCAGACCTAAACCAGCAGTTAGACATCCCCAGAGGGATATAGCAGTGTGCCAAGTGGCAGGCTGCCAGGGAGGAACAAGAGCCAGGGTTGGGTGCTGAACCACTTGTGCTCATCCTGGCCCACTGGTGTCACTAGGTAATGCTGTAGCAGAATCAGTATAGGCTCCCATTGCTGCAGCTGTGCTTGCCAGCCGGCAGCCTTGAGCCCTGCTTCTGGTTAAGCAGTAAATGCTCCCTCTGTGGGAGCACACTGACCACCAGTGGACAGCTCCTACATTGAGCATCTGCCCCCTGGTGGCCAGTGGTCATCATAGCGACTGGTTGTTCCAGCTGTTCAGTTCAGTCCTAATGGTCACATAGGCCTTTATATATATATACTAGAGGCCTATTGCACGATATTCATGCAAAAACAGGCCTTTATTCCCCTGGCTTCACTCCCAGCCACCTGGGAACCAGCAAGTCTACAGGAGCCAGCAAGACCTTGTTTCTGTCTGGATCACAGCTCCAGTAGTTTCCACCGCCCCCCTTCCCCTCATAGTAGGTGTCATGCCCCTCCAGGCTGCTCAATGCCTGCACATGCAAATTAACCTCCATCTTTGCTGGGTTAATTTGCATACTCACTCTGATTGGTTGTGGGCGTAGTGGAGTGATGGTTAGTTTGTACATTTCTCTTTTATTAAGTAAGATAATTAAATGTCTAATGAAGTGAAGCAACAAGTATGGACTTCCCTGGATATAGTATCTCTTAATGCTTATCATAACTAGCCTCCTACCTTTGCTATTAATTGATCAAAACCTATCCTATCAAAACACCAATCAGAAAGAATGTATGCACCCCTATGTTCATAGCAGAGCAATTTACAAAAGTTAAGATCTGGAAACAGCCCAAGTGCCCATCAGCAGATGAGAGGATAAAAAAACTGTGGTTCATTTACACCATGCAATACTATGTAGTTGTAAAAGTAAGGGTCTCTTAGAGGGACCTAGAAAGATTTAAGCTAAGTGAAATAAGCCAGTCAGGGAAAGAGAAGTATCACATGATCTCACTCAGATTTGGAATCTGATGAACAAAATAGATCCAGAGACATAGAAGCATGGAACAGACTGATGAATCTCAGAGGGAAGGCAGAGGTGGGAGTGGATGAGGAGAGATAAACCTGGAACTTATATGAATACAAAAGACACAATGCATGAAATTCATGCAAGAATAGGCCTTCCTTTCCCTGGCTGCTGGCACCAGCTTTCCTCTGGCACCCGGGACCCAGGCTTCCCTCTGGCCACCGGCACGTACCTGGGACCCGGGCTTCCCTCACAGCTCTGGCTTTATCTGGAAGGTCATCTGGAAGGACATCTGGTCTAATTAGCATATTATACTTTTATTACTATAGATATGCATAGCCCATGGAACCAGACAATAGTTGGTTGTCTGGGAGGGCCAATATGGGGTGGAGAGTATTAATGGGGAAAAAAACACTCTGTAATACTCTCAATAATAAAGACAAGCAGAAACTAGTTTGGCTCAGTGGATAGAGCATCAGCCTGCAGACTGAAAGTTCCCAGTTCAATTCCAGTCAAGGGCATGTACCTTGGTTGCGGGCACATCCCCAGTAGGGGGTGTGCAGGAGGCAGCTGATCAATGTTTCTCTCTCATCTATGTTTCTAACTCTCTATCTCTCTCCCTTCTTTTCTGTAAAAAAATCAATAAAATATATTTAAAAAATAATACAGACAAATTAAAAATAACAACTATCTTTTATTTTTTGTTTCTTTAATAGCTTTATTGAGGTAACACTGTAGATAATAAACTGTGTGTATTTAAGTGAACCATTTGATGTCTTGATATAGTATACTCATGAAATCATACC
Organism: Vespertilio murinus; assembly: GCA_963924515.1. NCBI lineage: Eukaryota > Metazoa > Chordata > Mammalia > Chiroptera > Vespertilionidae > Vespertilio > Vespertilio murinus. The sequence continues at coordinate 92,536,387 of OZ004708.1, forward strand.
ATAATCAAGATAATGCATATAAATATAACTCTTTCAAAATTTTTCTCATGCCACTTTTCCCACTTCCTGCTCTCCTCACTCCACACCACTAACATAAGAACCTACGATCTATCATTGTAGAATGTGTTGTATATTCTTTGATTTTATACTGATGAAATCATACAGTATATACTCTCTTTTGGTTTGTTTTATTTTTCACTCATAATTCCTTTCAGATTCATTTGTATTAACATTTGTATCACTAATGTATTCCTTTTTATAGTCAGTAGCATTCCACTGTATGAATATATCACACTTAAAATTGTCTGTTCATTCTCTTCACCTGTTGATGGGAATATTCTAAATAGAAATTCTTTATTAATTATATACTATGCAAATATTTTCTATCAGTGTGTAGCTTTTATTTTATTATTTTATACAGGTCTTGCAAAGAACAGAAGTTTTTCATTGATGAAGTTTAATTTACCAATTTTTTCTTTTATGGGACAAGCTTTTGGTGTCATTTCCTAAGAAGTTTTAGCTTAATACCAAGTCACAAAGATTTTCCCTGTATTTTCTTCTAGAAGTGTAACAGACTTAAGTTTTACATTTAAATTTATGATTCATTTAGAGTTAATTTATTAACATTGTAAAAGGTATAACTCAAAGTTTATTTTTTTGTATGTGGATGGATATTCAACTGTTCCAGTACTAGTCATTGAAAAGCCTAGCATTTTTACATAGAATTTCATTTGTGGCTTTGTAAAAAAAAAAAAAAAGGAAAAAAAAGTAGTCCATATTACTTTGGGCCCATTTTTAAGCTATTATATCCAATTGAACTGTTTGCATTCTGTGTTCATTCCTGCATCTTTATAGTAAGTCTTAAAGTAATGTGCTGTTAATCAATGTTTTCAAAGTTGTTTTTGGCTATTCTAGATATTCTGCATTTCCACGTGAATTTTAGAGTTGGCTTTTCAATTTCTACCTAAAACTTTGTTAGGATTTTTATTGGGATTGCCCCGAACCTATAAATCAATTTAGGGAGAGTTGACAATATTGTTATTTTATGACAATAACAATTTATGAACATGGTATGTGTCTTATTTAATTGGGACTTGGTGAATTTTCCTCAGCAATGTTTTCGGTTTTAAGTGTATGGAGATCTTTTGTTAAATATTACATATATATTGATGGTATTATAAGTGCTATCTTTACATTTTCAATTTCTTGTTTTTATTTGCTAATATATAGAAATATAATTGATTTTTATATAGAGATATTATATCCTGCAATTTGCTGAACTCACTAGTTGTAATGTATACACAACGACTTCTACATAGACATTCATATTGGCATCAACATTCATGCTATCTGCATATAAAGACAGTTTTACATCTTCCTTTCCAGTCATTTTTCTTGCCTTATTTTTGTGGCTAGCACCTCCAGTATAATGTTGAATAGAAGCAGTGAGAGTGAACATTATGATTTTAGGGGAAAACCATTAAGTACAATGTTAGCTGTAGGATTTTGAAGATCAGGTAGAAGAAATTCCCTTTTATTCTTAGTCTGCTAAAAAATTTCTTTCAAAATATACATTGGATTTTGTCAAATACAGCATTATCATAATTTTTCAAAATGACTGATAAAGATTGATATCTAAAAGCAGCCAGAGAAGAAGATACATAATGTATAGGAAAGCCAAGGAATTGATGGCAGTAAGTTTCCCATCATTTAAAAAAAAAAAAAGGTAAGAAAGAATATAGCAGAGTAGCATCTTTTAAGTACTGAAAGAACAAAACTGCCAACTTAGCAATCATACCAAGTTAAAATGACTTTCAAAAATGAAGGAACAATAAAGACTTCTTCACATATACAAAATCTGGAAGGATTCAGAGCCAGCAGACTGGCACTGCAAAAGAAAAAAATGTAAAAGGGAAATGACACTAAATAGAAATACATATTTGTACCAAGAAGAAAGAAACAGAATAAATGGTAGCTATGTAAGGATATATCTATATAATTGTTCCATTTTATTTAAATAATTTTTAAATTGGTGATTATTTGAAGCAAAAATATAATATAGGATTGTGTATGTAACATGTGGGAAATAAAAATATCTGACAACAATGGAACAAAGGAGAAATTAACACATACTAGTGTAAGTTCTTACACTGTACATGAAAAAGGTGCAATATCACTTGAAGGTTCATGGTGGTGAGTTAAAGATGTAACCTATAAACCGTAAAGCAACTATTAAAATAACACAACTCAGAATTACAGGTAATAAGTCAACGGAAGAGATATTATGGAATAATAAAAATTAGTCAATTCAAAAGAAAGCATGAAAAGAACAGATGGGTGGGAAAAAGTGAAATGATGAGAGATCTAAATCCAATTGCATCAGTGAGTGAATGAGTTGCATGCTCACTCTGGTCAGGACTGTCACTTCACATCCCCTCCACCCCCCTTTGCATGTAGCACAAGCACATGTATGGGCTTGGTGAGCATATCACTAGCTCATTTGGACTTTGCAACAAAAATCATCTCCTCATTTTACTGGACACTGAGACTTGCAGTTCAGTTACTCACACAAACTCATACAGAAATCTGTAGCTGCTTATGACTATAATTCCTTGTCCAGATTCCAAGTCTGAGATGTTTATAGGTACTGAAAACTCCAAACTATAATAGCGGGGGGCAGATAGTATCCAGCTAAGAAAATGGCTATAGCCCCAGTGATGGTGGACCTAAGGTGAGGAGAGGTCTTTTTGACATTCCTTCCTTGGGTCTACCTGCTCTCTGGATGGACAGTGCCTCACCCACATTCACCTCTGGCCTTTGTCTGTGCTCAGGTTGTTACACATGCTCAGGCAGGCCCTATGTAAGGTCAGCTGAAATCCTCCCCGATCCACTTATCAAAGCTATGCTACCTGGTACAGGGCTGCATGCACCTGGAGAATGAGGAGCATCCTCCTAATTTGCTCAGAACTATCCTCTGGATTAGCAGTGGCCCTCCCTACTCCCATGGCCCATCCCTCAGCTGGGAATTTATTGGAAAGAGAGCTGCTCAACTCTCTGTTGAACTCTCACAGAGGATTCACTCAAGGCCTGCCTCATGGTCCATGATCCTTACTGAATCCCATTGCTAGTGAGGGTGTCTGCTGCTTCTTTTCTCCTCCACCTTGGTGTATATGCATGAGCGGCAGGCAACCACTATGCCTCTAGGACTCTCACTGCTTTAATTACTTCCCTATCCTTTAGCCTTCTCCCTCCCACAGGGGTGGAGGTGTATCTGGTTTCATGATCTCCCATCTTGAATGGCAATCAGTGTTCCACCAGACGTGGCTTCTCCTATCCTTGACTTTATCTTAATAAATAATCCAACATATTTAGCAGAAATCATTACATCTTTGTTTAGGGATTAGGACTGGAGATATATTTAAACTGCGCTGAGCACTGGTAATCCTGAAAGGGCTGAAGCGATCCTGAGAGCACAATGGGGCCACAGCAGTGAGTGCGCTCGCTCAGCCGCAGCTATTATTAAGGCAGCTGTCTGCTCAGCACAGAGTAGATAAGGGAAAATCAATATGCGTGTGCACATATGTATACAGGCTCACTCTGCTGTGCATGGGTGCATGCAAATACACCTGCCTGCACACTTCAAATGCATGAACTCATGTAATTATGTTTGCAAGCCTAAGCAAGCTCATATGAGCTCACACAGACACAGGCATTTGTGGAAAGTGCCTGTTTATGCATATGCAGGCATATATGCCCACTCATATAATTTTGCACATGAACACATGACTACCTCCCTACACTTCCGGTGGTACAAATATGCAAACAAACAGCTGCTTTGTAGCCCTCTGGAACAAGACATCGTGCTCAGAGCGCGAGTCCCAAGGTTGCACATGTACAGCTTGCAAACAGCTCTGGATCTGTTTTCGCAATTTCTTCCTGCGTCTATGCACAGCAGTCTCCATCTCCTGGGAGTTTTAGCAGAACCTTCCTTGGCTGCCTGATGATGCCAGGGGTTACTTGGAAACTACTAGAGCCTGATTGATTCAGTTTCTCTTTGCCCCAGGAGTTAGGACACAAGAAGCTAGATGCACTAAAGCATCTCAGCTCTCTGCCCACAGTCGTCATGAGGCCCAGTACTGCCTCAACCATACGTGGTCTTGACATTTCATTCATTCATTCATTCATTCATTCTCTCAGGAAGTCTAAGGTTTCTGCTGGGTGTCCTGTGCAATGTGTTGCATGGCATAGAAGTACTTATGAGGTATATTTTTGTCTTTCAGGGTCTTGTGGGAAGGGGTACAGGCCTACATATAAGAATCAGCGATGTAATAGTACAAGGCAGTTACATAATGAAACAAAAGGTTCCTATTGAGCAAGTGTCAAGGGCCCATGAAACGATGTTCAGGAGATTGATCAGGAGATCCCCAAGAATCACTCACAAGTCTCAGTATCTAGCTGTCCTCAGGGCTAATATTTAGTACAATGATGTAGAAAGGATGCACCACTGAGTCACATGGGCGAGGGCACAGGCAGGAATCTATGCAGGTTTTTCATGCTCTTTTCTTCCTCAGTGGAGCACACTGAGCACACTATTCCAGTAAAAACACAGCAACACAATGTTTCTGCCAAGGAAAGCCCATCTGGAACTCAACACCCACGACTATTTCTGGGGCTTATCATAGAGGCACATACCTATGCATGTGCCCAGTACATGCCAAGACTCCAGCCTCCCGGAAGGGAAGCCTGTTCAGCATAGACATAGTCTAGGCACAGTGAGTCACTCTTGCCATTTAGGGAAAGTATTGTATGACAGTAAGGACCTGCTTACCAGCCGTGTTCCCAGATGTAAGCAAGCTTTTGTGAGGATAGCAGTGTCAGACCTGCTCTGTCAACTCTTTTCTACACAAAGTGGTAGGAAAAAGCAGTTTTAGGAAGAGAAAGATGAGCTTGAGCTGGAAAGTTAACTGGGCAGAAAGCTCTTGAACTGTGTCTTGAAGGCTGATTCGAGTTTGAGCAACAGGCAGGACTGGAGGTGGGTGGAGAAGACTGAAAGGCTCAATTGCAAGGGAGAACAGCAAGGCAGGTTGCGGGGAGGGGGGAATAAGGGAGCAAGTTTCTTGACCTGTTCAGCAAACTTGGATATCCGCCATGAGCTGACATTCTAGTATAGGTTGTGGTATCTGGTCCTTAAGTGCTATAAAATAAGACATCAAGTAAGCAGCCAAGCAAGCCAGCAAGAGGATTAGAGGAGAGGAACCTATTCTTGTCTAAGGAAGTCCTTGAACATTCTATTCTAGCAGGGACCTGAAGGATGAGTAAGGAGTATGCCAGGTGAGGATGGATGAGCAGCCGGCTAGTGTCCCAAGACTGCACGTGCAAAGGCTGAGGAGAAAGAGGACACCATGAGTCCAACAATCTACACCAAATTACTTGTGAAGAGATTTCTTGGCAGGTCAAGAACTATGGGAATATTTTTTGCTTGTTTCTTTTGTTGCCAAAATAAGACCCCAATCAATCATCAGGTCCAGGTTCGCATTCAGTTTTATAATTATTATACTATTGAGTGCCCGTTAAGCATATAACCACTTTATCGGAAGGGCACCAGAGTTTATCATAGCTGGGGGGAATTTTCTTATGGTTACCTTGTTGTTTCTTGCCTGTAAATCATGTCTCACATACCTGTGAGTACTGTTGACCCCTATTTCCAAACATATGCACAGGCAGGCGGCCTTTTGTCAACTATAGCATTGTCCCTGGAGTCACCAGCATCCCTCCCCTGATTTCCCTGAGCATCCAGAATGTATCTTTAAAATGGAAATCAAACTATTTTCTCTCTTGCCTAAACCCTTACATGATTACCAGTGAATTTGGTATCAAGTCCAAAGTGTTGACCATGGTCACATGCCCCTGGGGGCTTGCCCTGGCCTCTCCCTCCATTTCTGGTGCACCATTCTTCATGCTATTCATTGGATTACACTCACGATGGCCTTCTTTCTGTCTCTGGAACACAGAAGCTCATTCTTGCCCCAGGACCTTTGCCCTTGCTGTCCCCTCTGCCTATAACTCTCTTTTCTCACATCACTAAGTGTCTGGAGCCATCTCATGACCCACATCTCTATTTCAAGTTCCCCTTCACATCACCTCTACCTCAATAACTTACTATTTGTTTTATCCGGTGTTATTTTCTTCATATTACTATCACAACCTGGGACTTCTCTTCTTATTTGCATTTATTGTCTTTCTCCCTCAATTTCAGTACAAGGTCCCTGATGACAGAGCCCTGCTTAGCTTGCTTATTCGGCACTTAAAAATGTTTCTGGAATCAAAAATATTTGTGAAATGAGTGAAGTGTCACTCAGCTAGTAAGTGGCTAGACTGAGGCATTTACAGAGATTTCTGTGCTCATATTTTATCTGTGTTGGGACATAGAACATTTAAATTCCTCTAGCAGAGGGATGAGGAGAAAATACCTGCAGGATATGCCACAGAGAGGAAACACTGGCAGTGGACATCCAGAGAGGTGGCAGAAGGGGCATCTGTGGCCAGTCCCTCAATAGACAGTGCACAGAAGCCCAAATGGTCAAGCTGAGCAAAGACCCTTAAGCAGAAAGAAGCAGGGGATATGTGGAGTCCAGACAGGTTGTCTGAAAAGTCATCCAGGCTAACAGGGCATTCTTATTGACAAGGGAGGAATGCAGCCAAAAGGGAAACTGAGTCTAGCCTGTAATGTCAGGTGTGGTAGCCAGGCATGGTAGCCAGGCACTAGCTGCTAGTCTAACTAGGGGTCAGACATTCTTCTATGGGCGGATGGGCAAGAGTTAGGCATACCAAATAAAGGAGGAAAAGGGGCACCCACCAGAGTGGCAATTCAGAAACCTGCATAGGGTGCAGTTGGTGAAATTACAGACGTGGCTGAAGTTGGGGTGTTTGAGCTGGGCCACGAATGTCAGAATCAAGAACAAAAGTGCATGTGGCATGGAACCGCTCCTTTCTTCCTGCAATGAAGCCGGCGTTGGCCTCAGGGGCCAGGGCAGTGGGAGTCTGTATGGATTCACCACATGGCCACAGCTGTAGCTGCTGGGGGGCAGAGGAGCAGAAGCAGGGAGCCAGAAGGCCACCACACCAGGAGCCAAGCCCAAACTTCTCTGGAACCAGCAGGGTCAGAGGCTGGAATAGGGCTTTGGAAGAAATCTCTTCACAGGAGAAAGCCATACCACTGGCCCTTCCCACTGCCATGCAGCTGAGCTGGTCCCATGGAGGCTGAGAACAAAAGTGCCTTGAAAGTGAGCTCTGCCCCATCTTTGCTCAGAGTCTGCGCAAGCTAAGATGATGTTCTACACTTTACAGCAAACCCTTGGCTTTCTTTGGCTCCAGAGTGTTAAATGAGGGTTAGGGGTCAGAAAGAGAGTGTGAGAGGTTCCAGGGCCTCTTGAGCACAGCCCCTTCCCCACGTGTAGTAAAACATGGTGGGAGACCCCTGCCAGTGGGCACCACCCTGCTAGAGTGGATACAGCTCCCAGCAGATGGTGGATCAAACCTTGATGCTTCTGTGTGTGCTTTGCACATTTTCCTTGTTGGTAATGAATTTACAAATTCTTTAAAACAGAAAACAGAGCCTTCCCACGGGCTGAACAGATGGGAAAGAAGCCTTTCTAAAGGCTTTTCAAAGTGGCCCTCCCCCCCCCTTCTGTCTTAATATCTCTCTTTGTCTACACATTCTGTATTAGCTGGGAGTGAGGGAGAATCTGCCCAGCCTTTGTTCCTCTGGCCTCCAGGAGAATACCCAATAGGCCTGCTTCAGTCACAAATCCATGGCCAAGAGAGCATGGGGTCCTGGCCAGGAACCATCCATTCTCCATCCCCAATGCATGAGTCACTGTAGAAGACACTGATTTCTCTGACAGGGGCAAGGGACCAGGACTCCCCAGCAGCAGGAGTTACATTGATTGAGTGGGTTAGAGTGGCAAACCTGTGGTGGATTGATTAAAGGCCCCTGAGTCTTACCCTTTCCTGATCCATCCCCTTGGCCATATATCACTCTGCAGTGGGCTCCCACCTCTGGTAGTGGCACAAGCCCCACCCCTGGAGTTGGTCATGTGACTTGCTTTGGCCAATGGGATGTTGGCAGACCTGAGGAAAGCAAAGGCTTGAAATGAACTTGCCCATTGAAGCTAGTTATCTTGCTCCAGGAGAAGGACATGCCTGTGTAAGTGGACTGGTTTGAGAAGGAGGAGGAGGAGGAGAAAGAGGAGGAAAAGGAGGAGGAGAATATGGAGCTGAGCCAATTCCCAGCCCACTAGAAAGGAAACTGGGACCAAAATAGGCAAAGCAGGTGCCCTTGATCAAGAATCTAGAGAACAACCAGTCACCCTCAGTCTCTTCATCACAAAGACCCCCGCTGGAAGAAAAAAGTAATTCTAAAAATGGCTAATAAAATAATAATTCTGAGCCGAAACCGGTTTGGCTCAGTGGTAGAGCGTCGGTCTGCGGCCTAAAAGGTCCCAGGTTTGATTCCGGTCAAGGGCATGTACATTGGTTGCGGGCACATCCCTGGTAGGGGGTGTGCAAGAGGCAGCTGGTCGATGTTTCTCTCTCATCGACATTTCTAGCCCTCTATCTCTCTCCCTTCTTCTCTGTAAAATATCAATAAAATATTTTAAAAATAATAATAATAATTCTGAGAATTACCAAATATAAATTAACTGAAGGGGCAATCACTGTACTAACCTTACAGAGTTGTTCAGAACAGTAAATGAGAAGTATTTAGCACAGTCCTTGACCCATGGAAACACTAAATAAATGTCAATTGGTACATTATTTATGTACATTGGCTTTAATCATTAAAATGACCCTCATTTTACAGATATGGATGTTGACGCACAGTACAGTTGAGTGACTTGGCCAAAATTATATAGCCAGATAAGTGGAAAAGCTGGGATCAAAACCCACATCCATTCAGACATGGAAGCAATTAGAGAAAATACAGAACCAGATGCTGGATAAGCACATGTCCAGAATTAGAGCACACAGACAATGGGGACACCAGGGGGGGATAAAACTAAGATTGGTCTTCAGCAGGCCTTCTTAAACTTAGCCCTGCAGACATCTTGGGAGAGGGAGGATTAAATCTTTTCTTTTTTAGGGGAAGGGGAGGAGCCTGTCCTATGCATTGTAGAACATTTAGTAGTATCCTTGACCTCTATCCAGCAGATGCCATTAATAAGCTCCAACTTAAGTGGTTACATCATTGCTCAATATTCCCTGAAGGGGGCAGTCACCCAGGTTGAGAACCCCTAGTTTGGAAAAATCAGGGAAGGTTTCAAGTGGTGGGTAGAGTTTTAAGAGTTTACATAGCAGTTCCCAGGCTGTGAATTTTGAGGACTAATAACAATGTCAAAATTTAAAATAACATAGAAGAGACCATTTCAGAATAAAAGATAGCCCTTTCTAGCAAAGCATTACTGACAAGTTTAAACAAAATATTCTAAAAATACATATATTTTTCAAAGCTTAACACAGGAAATTTATAGAATACAATTTGGTTGTAAATTATATTGTATGTTTTTACTTTCTCGACAAAGTTAATCAATTGCATATTTATCAGTTCCAGAGTACACGTGGACCAAAAGTCAGACTTATTCCAGTACTTTCATTTAGCTTTACAAAAAGCCTCCTACATGGTTATTGTTATTATTTTTAATATTACCAGCAACACTGGCACATCATTATGAACTGGAACCAGAATGAGAATCAGCATTTGGTTCACAGTTGCCTTGGTTAGCTAGTCTTCAGTCTCTCATTTATTACCTCCTATTTCTGGCTTCTCTGAATGTAGGGTGAAAAAAGACCAGATTTACAAGGTCAAATTTCCCTTTGAGAACTGGATTGATTTCTAGGTGTTCCACAACAAAGTACCACAACTGGATAGCTTAAAACAAAACAAAACAAAACAAAACAACAACAAAAAAAACACCCAGAAACATCAGAGCATTCCCTCACAGTTCTGGAAGCAAGAAGCCCAAAGTCAAAATGTGGGTGCATTGATTCGTTGAGGAGGCTGTCAGGGACAACTTGGCCCATGCCTCTCTTCTGGCTTCCTGTGGTTGGCTAGATCCTTGGCTGGTAGATGTTTCACCCTATTCTCTGTCTCATCTTCACATAGCATTTTCTCATCTCTTACAGTATACCAGTCACATTGGATTAAAGGCCCACCCTATGTTATCATGAACTCATTTTAACTAATTACTATCTGACATGAATCTATTTTCTAATAAGATCACTTTCTGAAGTACTAGAGGTTAGGATTTCAATGTGTCTCTTGAGGGAACACAATTCAACCCATAACAGTAACTTATCCTATTATAATGTCTTACAAGAAAATGCACCCCACCAATGTGGCTCAGAGGTTGAGTGTCCACCTTTGCACCAAAAGGTCACAAGTTCAATTCCTGGTCAGAGCACATGCCTGAATTGCAGGCTTGATCCCCAGGAGGGGATAAGCAGGAGGCAGATAATGGATGTTGATTTTTCTCTCCGTCTCCTTTTCTCTCTCTCTAAAAATAAATAAAAAACATATTTTTTAAAAAAGAAAATGCATCTTTTGTTCAGATAGCACAATGTGTGTTTTTACCAGGTCCTTTGCCTTCCAGGACCTTAAGCCCACTTAAATTAGAAGGTTGTCCTAGTTACCATGCATGTTAAAGTTATTATGGTATGTAAAATGTCTAACTGCTCTGAAGAGGGCAATAGGTAAAGATAATAAAAGGGGAGGAACTGGAGGAGGTCCTAGGAAGCAAGGTTGGGGTAGGGGAGAAGGATGAACCATCCAAAGGAAGCAATAGCAATTCTAGGTAAAATCAGTGGGAAACACTTCTCAGGGGTTGATATTGAGAAAATGGAAGAGGGAGACTCAATGACAGCTGCCTACAATGGAGCATGGACTGACTCAGGGTTGATACCACAAAAAAGGGAGGTCACCAGCTTGTGTATCTGGAGTCCAGCTTGCTGAGATACAACATGGAACCCATCCACCTGGCCAAATACTGAATAGAGTGATAAGTGTCACTTATCTCTCACTTCTAACAATTGTTTATTCTAGCATTTCAAAATGGCCCTGTCACCAGGCAGTTCCCTGCCAAGGAAATCCTAGTAATACTAACCAAGAGTTCCACCCAGGAAGAATCGACTTGAGCTCATACTGAGGAAACATCACCAGCTGGGTCAAACACTGTTAGTTGAGTCTCCCTGGCCTTAATATGTAAAGATCTCTAAAGTCTCTGCCCAAACACAGGGGCCCACATTCAGCCCCAAGGGTGAAAACAAAAGCAAGTTCCATTCTAGTACTTTCTTCAACCTACTCCCTCTTCTGTTTCCTCCTGGATACCCTCTTACCCCCATCTTGCTGAACCAGCTGTGGATTTCTTGTTAGAGCCCCAAACTAATAAATTCCACCATAGCCTGCAGTTGAATTTCTAAAATTAAATTTGCATGCAAACTCAACACGTAGAACCCCACAACAATTGAATTTTTCTCTGCCCAAAATCAATTGTAAAAGTGTAGGTAAGACTGCAATAGCGCTTAGTTCCCTGTAATGAGGTGATGTGCTAAGTGAGCATCTGATTTAAGAAGTGGCTGGCAGTACAGGACCACTTTATGCCCTCTAATTTGGAAATTCACTGGTTCCCAGGGCAGCAGAAGGCACTGGAGGCATAGGGAAGATGCAGAGCCAGTTTAGAGGTGCAGGGGAGAAGCTGGGCTCATGAGTGAGGGGGCACCCCTTATTCAGACTCCCTTCCTTCTTCAACCTCTTTCCCAGTCTCCAAGAAAAATGGGAATTAAAGTTTAGATGCCAGAGAGAGAGAGAGAGAGCAAGAACTTTTAAGAAAGTATAAATAAAAAGGAGTCAGGCATACAGAAAGGCTGGAGGGACAGATGAACAATGAGAAAGATCTGAAAAGCAGATGGGGGAGGAAGGCGCTCACAGAACAATAATGACCCTCACGAAGCAGTTTGTTCTGTCTTGGGCTATGTAATATCCAGACTTCCACACTGAACATAGGTGCTGGGAACAGCGACTGAAGCTTCCATTTCTTTGCGTTCTAGGTGACTGCCATATGCCTCGCACATGAGATGGTCTGTGACAATTTGCCCATGATGATGAGACAGTGTTTGAGAGAGCAGCAGGCTCATGAGAGAAGCTGGAATGAAGGCCTGTGCTCCAAGAATGTCTGATGATGCTATCTGGTCTCAGTGGCAGGCCTGGTTGCTGAGCAGACAACCTGGGTTGGAGCCTTGACCTCTCCACTCATTAGGGGCGTGAGCTTCATCTGTAATTCTGGGCTAATAACCTAGTACCTGTCCTGATGCTCCAGCAGGAAGATGAAATGAGAGCATGCATGTTGCACTCTCCACACACAGTCTGGCACGTAAACATGCATAATAAACATTAGCCTAGAACATAAAGCATAAAAAAATAAATGCATATGAATTCATTTAAAATGTTGCTGTTGCTCTGGTTTGCTTTGAGACTGTACTAGAAGCTCAGGCCTCAGGCTTTTACTGATCTGCCTGGCATCAGCCTGGCTTCTAAGGAGTGGAGCGCCCTGCCCCTTGGGGGATTTTCCTTTCTGCTTGGGGGGTAGGTGGGGAGGTCTACTTAGAGAAGAGAGTTTCCCAAAGCAGATCTGAGCAGGAAAAGAGATGACTCTGAACCAGCTTGAGGCCAGGACAGGATTTGCCAAGCTTCCTAGTAGAAACCCAGCAATAATAAGCCCTTATCCCCAAAAGGCATTAAGCTGCTGGGGAAAAAAATTCCACAGACATTAAAAATGACTGTCAGAAGTAGCCTGGACTGGTAGCATGATCTCCTTTTATTTACAACTAGAGGCCTGGTGCACAAAATTTGTGCACTCAGGTAGGGGGTTCCACAGCCCAGATTGGAAGAGGGCGCAGGGCAGGCCAAGGGACCCCACCAGTGCATGACAGGAGCTAGAGAGGGATGTAGGAGGTTGGCCAGCCAGGAGGGACCATGGGAGGGCTCCAGGTTGTGTCCAGCCGGTCTCACTCATACCTGATCAGCCAGACTTCAGCAGCAAGCTAACCTACCAGTCAGAGCGTCTGCCCCCTGGTGGTCAGTGCATGCCATAGCGAGTGGTTGAGCATCCTTAGTATATCATTAGCATATTATGCTTTGATTGGTTGAATGAAAGACAGGACACTTAACATATTAGGCTTTTATTATATAGGATGGGGAAGCTGAAGTCTTTAGGAAGCAAGAGACTTTCTTTAATAACAATTGGCCAATGCAGGGAGAGAAACTGGGGCATCTAAGTGTTGGTTTATTCCCACTTTGCCTTCCATCTGGTTCCTGAAATATCCTAGCAGGACATGAAGGAGAATTCTCTGGCATTTGTCATTATTGCTATTTGAGAAGAGGTGAGGACACCTGGTGGGTGGGTCTTGGCCTGGTCAGAGCCCACTGGTGAGAGCTGTGGGCACATCACACACCCAGTGTGTCCACTAGTCAGAGCATACTCTGAGCTCTCCACATTCATGTTAGCCACCTCTGGGGTCAGTGCAGTTGGACCAGGGACAGCAGGGTGGGTTTGAAGGACTCTGGTAGCCAATTGAACTCTGATGATATCCCCCTTGCCTTTATGGGGAAATTGTTGTTACGTCTTCAACCCAAGGTCCTGTTGCCTATCACTGCTGACTCTTTTTCTAGGAGGGATTCTGGTTCATAGGTCAATACTCAACCAGTAAGTCACCCCGACTGGACAGGATCCCTCATTTTTAACTCTGTTTCTTCCTGACACTGAAGTTGCAACCCTGACTTGATGAAGGAGGCCCTCTCTGTGTCCCAGGCAATCACAGAACAGTCAAAAGAGACAAGGTCTCAAGGGGCCAGGCTCCCTGTCTGCATAATGTCCTCTCTCTGAGAGGTAAAGAACCAAGGCAGTCCATTTTAGAGATGCACTATCAGGGAAGGAGGGAAGAGCCTTGCTTCTCAACAGAGTAAGTCCCCAAAAGATAAAACATTCTAAATAATGCATCTCCTTGCCCTCCATATAGATCTGCTCATTCTTCAAAGTCAAATCCACATCCCTCCTCCTCTGTGATGCCCAACAGAATCACCCAGATACCAGGGACCCTCATTGGGTTCTCACTCCCGGAATCAAAGGGCCTAATGACTTCCCTTGTAATATGCCTTATCCTGAACATGTCTTTTAGCATACTAGGAGGGCAGCAGTCCTAGAGTTTCATTTTTCTTATATATATATATATATATATATATATATATATATATATATATATTTATATATATATGTGTGTGTGTGTGGTGTGTGTGTGTGTGTGTGTGTATAAAATTTATATAGTCTAAAATATATTCATAAACATTAACATTTTTGGAGTATATATATTCCACTAAATGTAAAAATACATCTACCAGTATATACTAAATATGTATACATATAAACATGTATGGGTACATATATGCATTTATATATAAATGAAAGAAAGGTGGATATGTTAGGTAGAGAGATGAACTAAATATAAATTTATCTCAAAATAATCAAGGGAAATAGCCCCAAGGAACAAGCAGTCATTTTCCCAGTAGTGAGACATGGGATGTTTACTGTGGCACGTATAGGTGAGGGAGGAGTCAATGCCTGTGCATTGTACATCTGGACCTTCGGTTTGTGATGTGACATGATGGGATTTACCCAGGGGGTTTCTGAGAGCAATATGACCTTGAGAAGTAGATTAACACAGAAAGTAAGACTGGAGCTCATGCTGGCTACCAGGTGGGCAGAATTTCCCAGAATGGCTTACTCACTCCTTTTACCAGAACAGGTAATGTCCTGAATTAGTACCCACTCCTGAAGCTGTTCTTTTCTGACTTTTTTGGGCTTCAGCACCTTTGCCAGTCAACAGCTTGGATACAGAAGACTGGTTCCCAGAGACCTATTAACATTCCTTTTTAGATTTCCACAACTGCAGAGTACTCTTCTAGGTATCCCTTGTTCACGTGGGCAGAGATGGATCATTGTTAAGCTTCCCACCTCCTTCCTGCCTCCATACATAATAAGTAAATCCTATTATTGCCTTCACATCTTGGAAATTTTCTTCCAAGATTAAGTTACTAATTAGAAATTATTTATACCCCAAACATATGCATGCACATTGCTACTCAGCATGTCTCTCCCTGAGCACCCTGATGCACCCGCTGCTCTTGGAATGTCCCCATCACTCTATCTGCCTGCACTGAGGTCGACAGGCACCCTGCCCTGCGAATCTCCTGTCTGAACAGCTCTCATAATCAATGTGTGTGGAGCCCCGTTACCTCGGCTCCATCCATCTTCTCAGTGGTTGTTTGTCACTGGTCTGTGGTGTGCTGGAGAAAGTCATGATTGAGATGCCTTCTTCCACTCCTGGGGGAGGGGAACCTGAAGGCCAGAGCTCTTTGTGATCCCTGTAGGAGCCTCAGGAAGCCACAGGGACCTGGGGATAACATCCCTTCCACACAGACACAACCTTATCACAGTGATCCAACAGAATTTTTAAAAAATCTACTCAGTGATCTCCATGAGTCCAGTGGCTGGTGGGGAGGTTAAACATTCTGATGCCTGTGGCATCAGCCGTTGATTTTTTGGTGTCTCATTTAAAAGAACAATTTTAATTAGCTTTTTTTTTAAAAAAAAAAAAGTCAAATAGGAGTGTTCAAAGCTTGCAGAAAAGGGAAAAGTCTGACAGAGAATGTTTGAACAATTAAAGGCATTGCTGCTCATCTAATTTACAAATTGGAATCACCTGCTCAGGGTGTGTCTGGCTCACTCCATCCCTATCCATACAGCCTAATTAAGGATTCCTGGTGCCTCACTAGGGCTCCTGGTCATGCATAAAGTAAACTCCCTGGTCTGCAAGCTGATTCACACAACAACTTCCCTAATAAAGCAGGAGGGGAGGCTGCCCTGCTCCATCTGTCTGTAACACAGATCTCCAGCATATCCTCAGAGAGGCAGAGATGAGGCTAGTTCCAAATGCCCTTATCATGCTTCTGTGAATGGGTTCAATGTTTAAGATGTGGCCCCAACCATTCAGACAGTGCTGAAGGTACAGCTGGGTTCAGGCATATAATTAATTATGAAATTGTTTAATTCATTCCTTGAGCAAACATTTGCTGAGCATCTACTCCATGCCAAGCATTGGTTTGGGCACCTGATGGCAGAAGAGAAAGTAATGAAGTGAGGTAATTACTGTGATAGGTATTATAATGGAAAAAACCAACATATTTCAATTACTATAGGAATGTAGGAATGTGGTCCCAATGAGAGTGGGACCACTGCAGGATGGTGGAGCAGGTGAGCGAGTGGTCCCAGATTAAAGGGGGTGCGAGAGGGGGTGCACTTGCCCAGTCAATAATCCCACAGACTGTGACCAGCATTGGCAGGAGGGGAGGGGAGGGGGGTACTGGAACCATTGCCTAGCTCCCAGGCACTGAGGGGGCCAGGCAAGGGCCCCAGCCCTGGCCCCAATCAATCACCCCACAGGCGAATGGTGGAGCAGGTGAGGAGGCAGCACCAAGCCAAGGTGCGGTGCCAGGCAGGGCTGTGGGGGTGTGAGCTGGGGCCCCAATTCCCACAGGCCACCCTGAGGGACCCTACCCATGCATGAATTTGTGCACTGGGCCTCTAGTATATTAAAAAGAGAATAATCTCTTAATATTCTTTGTACATTTTCAAGTCAGTGACACTTAACATCTAGTATAATGTCTTCCAGGGCATAGGGGCTCAGTTGCTATTGGTAAAATCACTTATTATAACTATGAGCTCCAAACATATAGGTAAGAGAGGGATGCATTTCCATGGAAACTCTCACCTTTTGTCTTCAGCAAGCACTCTGCGCAAACACACACAGTAGTAATATTTACAGACAGGACTGTCCAGACATTAGAACCTTCAATTCATGATGCCAGGAAAATCCTCACTGACTTGAAGGCTTTCTCAATCCCACCCTGTACGGTCAGGAAACAGGCTAAGGGAATCTCAGCAAATTTCCCCCACTCAGACTCTCTCTTTCTTTGAGAGCTGCTCTTTCCAATTCCCAGTCTAGGGTCTCACACAGTCCTCTGTGGTCTTGGGCTGGTCTTATTTGGCACTTACCAACCCCAAGCATAAATATGGGAGGTCATTTTTATCTCCCTGACCTGCAAGCTTATGCACATGACAACTTCCTTAATAAAGGCTGCGGGAAGGCTGCCCTAGTCCATCTGTCTGTATCACAGATTTGGCCCTATCTCTTTCTGGGAGCTCACAGGCAAAATGCTATTTGAACTCAGGACAACACTCTGTGCATTTTCCCTGGTAGTGAGAAGTAGAATCTGTCAGGGAGGAAAATGCCTCCCACTCAGCAAATCAAGAGCAAGATCCAGCTGTGCTTTCCCAAAGGTCCCAGCATTCATATTCTAAGAACAAGAGAATTATCTGACATTTCACATCTATCTTCCCTAGAGGATGCAGAATGGAAGTTCTTTAATACAGATATATTTGGTCATCTTGCATCCACTGTACAACAACAGGGAGAGAAAGAGCCATATGAAAAGGATCTCGCATATTCATGCTTGGGGTTGGTAGGAGTGCCAGATAAGACCAGCCCAAGACCACAGAGAACTGAGTGAGACCCTAGACTGAGCATGGGAAAGAGCAGCTCTCAAAGAAAGAGAGTCTGAGTGGGGGAAATTTGCTAAGATTCCATTAGCCTATTCCCTGACCATATAGGATGGGAATGAAAATCCTGCAAGTAGGTGAGGATTTTCCTGAAATGGCAAAATAAGCCATTGTTACTCTCTCACCCTTGATTCCCAACTGGATGGGAATCCTGAATAGTGCTGCTGATCAACCCTTTGTCTCTCATTTTATACTCATAGAGTTTGCCATTCCCAAATATTACCACACATTCCAGCATTTTTCTTTTGCACAAAGTATCTCTTAATTAACTATATTAAGAATATGTTATGATGTTACTTTATGAAAAATTGGTATGTCCTGGCCAGCATGACTCAGTGGTGGGGCATCAACCTGTGAACCAGGAGATCACAATTATATTCCTGGTCAGGGCACATGCCCAGGTTGCAGGCTCAATCTCCAGTAATGGGTGTTCAGGAGGCAGCAGATCAATAATTATTTCTTATCATTGATGTTTCTATTTCTCCCTTTATCTTCCTCTCTGAAATCAATTTAAAAAGAAAAACTAGTATGTAGTAAGTGAAAAGAATCATATAATTTTTCTCAATTGTTTATATTTAAGAAACTAGAAAAAAAGGCTAGTTTTTAAATAAATGTAAATTACCAAAATTGATTGACCACAAAACAGATAAATTATCTAAGGGGGAATCAATATTAGCACAATGAACCAGGCAAAAATTAAAAAGAATAATTAACCATGACTAAGTGCTATTTATCCAAGAATGCAAGGACAGTTTGACTCTGTTATTATAATTGCTCATATTATGAGATCAAATGATAATATCCATAAATACTGAAAAGTCTGCAAAAATGTAACATAATTTCTTAACTTATAAAGATAGTTTTATGCAGACATACTTCCTCATTTTGATAAAATTCATGTATCTTATATATCTTAAACCAAAAGTTTCATACTTAATAGAAAAACATATTAGAAGCATTCCTATTAGTATCAAGAACTAAATAGTGATGTTTAATATTGCTACCATTACTTAAATTTTTTAAGGAATTATTCACTGCAACATAAAAATAAGAGTGGGCATGAAAAAGGAAGAGATAAATCTTCCATTATTTGTAAATTATATGATTAAATAACTGAAAGTTTTAGAAATCAACTAAAAGTCTGTTATAAAACACAAAAGAATTGAATAATGTGTCTGGTAGAAAAAATATAGTCTTCTCATATATTTGGAAGCTATAGTGGATACTGAGATCTTTTTGCAATATCCACCACAAAGATAATGTACCTAGTAATAAATATAATAAATGTATATGATCTATCAGAAGAAGAAGAAGAAGGAGAAGAAGAAGAAGAAGAAGAAGAAGAAGAAGAAGAAGAAGAAGAAGAAGAAGAAGAAGAAGAAGAAGTTGTTCCAATAGTAGGTATAAACCAAAAGGAGATGAGAACAAATGTTCTCTCTTAGGAAGACTCAGTCTGATGAAGATACCAATTCTCCCTAAATTATTCTGAACCATGAAGTTTTCCCACCTAATACCCCAAATGTTAGACAAGCTAAAGTTTACAAACAAGATGAAATTAACAAATTAGCTAGAAAAAACACACACAAAGGAATATGAGGAAACTAACTGTCAAATAATAAAACATATTACAAAGCTATAGTTATTAACACAATATTATACTGAGTCAAGAATAAGTAGACCAATGAAAAAGCATGAGAAATTCAACCAAATACAACCAAATATTATGCAAAAATGTAGTACATAAAAATGTATTATATAAAAGTACTACATAAAAATATAGGTGATAAATGTAGTTTTGACTATCACTGGAAAATATTTGGATTTTCAATAAATTGCTAGTATAATGATAGAAAGGTTTTCAGCAAAAACTTAGTTAGAATACATACCTTATATCCTACAGATTAATCAACTCCTAAGGTATAAAACATGAAAGTATCAATGCACAGGAAAAAAAACACCCAATTTTTAAATAATCTCAATTTTGAAAATTAATTCATATAAAATTTGACTACAATTTTAATGTTTCAACATAAATTCTGCTATATAAATTTCTATTTTTTAGTAACAAATGTGCATTAAATACCCAAAAATTCACAAATTTAAAACATTTTCAATATTTATTTAAACAAATATATAAAGAACTTTCACAATCCAGTAAGAGACCAAAATAGGCAAAGGTCGTGAACAATCAATTAACAGAAAAAAAAATTATAAACAGCTTTTAAACATTTAAAAAGATGCCCAGCCTCACTCCCAGAAAAGCAGAACAATGAGATTTCATGGACATACCCTGTTTTATATATTGTTTTGCCAACAAAGAAATATTTAATAACATTCTTTGCCAATATGATAAGAAACTAGTTATTTTCACCCTGGCTGAGTAGCCTTGTTAATTAGAGCATAGTTCTGATACGCCAGTTACAGGTATGATCCCCGGTAAGGGCACATACAAGATTTAATCAAACAATGCATAGATGGGTGGAACAATTGGGGGGGACCAGGCCAGAGGGTAGCAATTAGGGGGTGACCAGGCCAGCAGGGGGACAGTAAGAGGGCAATCAGGCAGGTAAGAGTAGTTAGGGGAGATCAGGCAGGTTGGTAGGGAGAAGTTAGCAGGGGGAAGGCTGGCAGGAGTGCAGTTAGGGGGTGACCAGGCCAGCAGAGGTGCAGTTAGGGACAATCAGGCAGTCAGGCAATTGAGAGGTTAGGAGTCAGCAGTCCTGGATTGCAAGAGGGATGTCACGGATTGGTGAGGGTGCAGGCCGGGCTGAAGGATCCCCTCCCTCCTTGTGCATGAATTTTGTGCACCAGGCAACTAGTTTTATAATAGCTATGAAAGTTGAAATGTGTATCTTTTACACCAATGATTCCATTACTTGACCTTTCTGTGGATTAGCTTGCTCATGTAAAATCCATGTGTATGTAATATTATTCATTATAGCACCTTTGCAATAGAGAAATAGTAGAAAATTGGAATGAAAAAGTCAAAATATCCATCAGAAGAACACTGCTTGAATAAATGATGATATATGCATGCCATATCTCCAGAAAAAGCACAGGATGGGGAAAACAAGGTGTGGCAAGAAGCAGTGGTAGAGAGCTCTGTCATGCATGAAGGTCACGAAGAGGACCTAAGGCCATGAAGGTGACACAGTGTCAGAAAATGAGTGTCCCTCTGGGAACGGGGGATCTATGGGCCCCTTCTCATCCACCTTCCCCCAAAACACACTCACACTCATCCATACACACACACACAGACACACAGACACACACACACACACACACACACACACACACACACACTCACCCCACATGTACTTAATTGCACTATCTCACACATGTGCACACATGATACACTATCTCCACATTCAACCATACATTCACAGGGCTTAGTCCTCACTAGATTGTACAAAGGTGACAGCAGCAGCTTCTGTGCTTCCTTCCCTGGAGCCTATGGCATGTCCTTCCTCCTAACCTCCAAGGACCCCATCCCCCCAATAGTATACAACCATTAAAAATAGGCAGTTTTATATGTACTTATATGGGGGGAAAATAACTCAAGGGGAAGTTTTAATTTTAAAAAGTGAGGTACAGAGCAAGATGTTTAATGTGCTCTATTTATTTATAAAATTGAATAAAGAATAAACATTCATAAGTTCTTATATATGCACAGAATTGCTCTAAGACATATGAGACATATAAGATATGACCTCAAGAGCGGGGAACAGGGCAGCTGGGAAATGGGGTGCACATGAGACTCACTGTTTTCCACAAACCAGTGTCTACTTTTTTAATGTCATACTGCATTCAAAGGAACTAAATTCCCATAGATTCCCCCATGCCCAGAGGGACACTCATTTGTCCGACACTGTGTCACCTTTGCCGGACTCAGCCTTAGGTCGTCCTCATGGCCTTCACTCCTGGCATAGCTCTCTACCACTGCTTCTTACCACACCTTGTTTTCCCCATCCTGTGCTTTTTCTGGATGTTCATCTTCCTTCTCACCCCACACTTTCAAACCTTGCCAAATCCTCAACACCAGGTGCAGTCACTCCACCTCCATAAGACTCTGCTCACACCCCCAGGATCCCTTGTCCTCTGGATCAATAGCCCTTCCTGGCCTGTTACCTTCTGCTGGCCACCCTGCCCACTAGAACATAAATGCCCTGAGGGCATAGACCTGCCATGCCATTGCTGTAACTCCACAGTGCCCTATAGGTAGCAGGTGCTCAATAAAAGAGAATGATGGTTTGCTTCTAGCCTTCACAAGTGCTCATCACACTCCTCTAGCAGCTTCTATGGATGATCTAGTGTGAATCCTACAGAGAATGGAAGACCCAGTATGGCAGACTTGACCAGAGGGCTGAATGGTCGAGTGAAAGTACCTTTAAGCCTTGCCCTTACTATGATCCCAAAGACCCATTTCCAGGGCTGGTCTCACCTGCACTCCCTCAGCAAGTGAGCCCTGGAGTCCTCGGCAATACAGCCCAGAAGAGTTGGAAGTCACTTTCTGCTAAATTTACTATGTATCCCAGACACACACTTTCAGCCTTCGGGGAGACAGGAGAAAAGAACACACCCTTAGCAATATAACCAGATCTGACAGGTTAGTTTAAAAACCAAAATGCAATTCCGACTGGATCAGAGAATCTGAAGCTGGCAGGGTTTGGAGGGTGAGGACCTAGGCTGGGCAGTCTGGTTGGGTGGGGTACCTTCTCCTTCCTTCATCATTGCCCCCATGCCCAAACAGACCTTTAAAGGAAGCCCAAGCAAGAATGAGACGACAGAGGGAGGTTGTTAGAAAGGGTCCTTGCTGGCCCATCAGGCCCAGGTGTAGAGACTTCAGGGGTCTCAGGAGTGTTCTCCATATCATCTCCCCTTCACCAGACCCCCTTTCCTAAATTGGGAAGGTTCAATTATTCATGTTGGGGATGGATTATTTTTTTCTTTTCTTCCTGACCCTCTTTTGATCTCTTTTAACAAAAAAAAATACAGCATGTTTGAGACAAAGTCTGTGCAGTTCCTCTCCCAGAAAGAAGCTCTTTGAAGAAAAGGCGAGTGATCAGAGTGGAGAGAGGGAGCCTGGAGGGAGGGGCCAGCAGGAGACAGGCAAGGAAGAGGGGGGTCTGGGCTCTGAGGGCAGCTTTGATCTCTCTACACAGGATTTGCCTCTTGTGGCTTCTTTATTTCTCTGTTGGGGTGAGGGGAGTCTTCTGCAAGGGTGTGGACCTAAGTTGTTAAGGAAAGGAAGGTGAGGATACAAGTTGTTTAAAATGATAGAATCAGGTTCCTGTGACCTCTCCCTCCCACCTCCAAAGGTCATCACCTTAAGGAGTCCACGGGGGATGAGGGATGGGTAGGGAGAAGGACCTCTTCTCATCCACCTTTCCACACACACAAACACACTCATCCCACATGTGCTCACATGCACTATCTCACACATGTGCACACAGGATATACTGTCTCCACATTCAATCACACATTCACAGGGCTTAGTCCTCACAAGATTGTACAAAGTTGACAGCAGCAGCTTCTGTGCTTCCTTCACTGGAGCCTGTGGCACGTCCTTCAACTTAACCTCCAAGGTCCCCAGCCCTCCAACAGCCCACCCATGTCTATGCTTCTGATTTAGGTCAAGTTTCTCCCACTGCTCTTGAACTTCTCCACTCATCTTGCAGTCTTGCCCTCAGCTGACTATATTAGTCCCCTAAGCCAAGGTAATAATGGCTAAAACAGCTTATTTTGCAGTGGAGCTCAGTGAGACATGAATGTTACTGAGTGGTAGGACATACACCCTGGGGGTAGCTATGATAGTGGACTTTCAGCCTCAGCAGCAGGTTGTATGGAGACTGCTGCTAGAAGTAGATGTGGGCAAGTCACACCACTTGTACCACAGAAGAGGACTTCAACCATATGGGGCTGACTCTACTGGACACCACTTCAGAGTTTTGAGATGCCTGGGAGAGGGAACCCAACAGCAGGCCAGGACAGCGGACCCACTCATGCTCAAAAGGTCTCCTTCTCCAGACACTCCAGGCACCAGGAAGGCATTTCCACCATCCCCTACCATTCTGTACAAGTGCTTCTTAAGATATGGATGTGTCGGGGCAAAGAAAGGTCCACAGACTAACTGGGATTTCTCCCTGAACAAAGAACTATGTTAAATAGGTCAAACATGTGCTCAGCAAATAACACTTGAGTGACATGAAAAATATCACCCACATTCTTGCTGGACCCTTTGGCCCAGTCCAAGCTCAAACAAAAGACTCAGTTCCCATTCTTAGGGCAATTCATTGTCCTTGGTCTGTCAAGTTCCAGGTCCCCACTTTTCCCTACTCTCATCCTGAATTTACTCTTTCCTTCTTGACAGCAGAGGACTTAGGCTGTCTCTAGGGAAGGAACTGGAACAGAGAGTATAAAGCACAGTCTCACCCAGCCCCCACTGTGCACTAGCTCTCAGCAGGTTACTTTGACTCTCAGTATTATGTACAGGGTAGTGGAGTTTGTGACTCCCAAACTTACAACTCCAGCACAGATCTTCCCTGGGATAGTACAGAAAGTGCTACTTAACATCTCTCCTTGAATGAATAATGAGTATCTTAAACTCAGAAGGTCAAAAGCTAAACTTCTGGTCTTCCACCCTAAACTAGCTCCTTATATCAAATCCTCATCTCTGTGGACATCAATCCCATACTCCCACTTGCTCAAGCCAAAACTGTCATAATTACCTTTTGTACCCATAATCCAATCTCCAAGGTGTATCTTCAAATATCCAGAAAACCACACTTCTACCCTGTTGAGTTCCCACGATCTTGCCCCAACCCACCACCTCTTCTAAGTTAGTGCCCACTGGTTTCCAAACTTTCTAAGCTCCCACAAAAGGGCTATGGAAAATGGTAGAGTAATTATATTAAAATGTAACTTGTGTCACTCAAATCTTGCAGAGTCTCTATCTTACTTAGAATAAAAGTCAAAGCCTTCTCAATGGCCTATGAGGGCCTTGCAGACTCTGCTACCCCCAAACTCCTATTCAGACCTGAACTTGTACTGCTTTCTCTCTGGTCCTCACTACTCATCACATCAGCTTCCTTTCTGTTCCTGAGCTTATCAGGCATTCTCCAGCCCTAAGGCCTCTGCACTTGCTTACCTTCCACCTGGGAAGCTTTTCCTTCAGATCCACATGCAGGAAATACAGTCCCCATATGCTTAAAGATTGTGTTCATATGTCACCTTCTCATCCAGTACCCACCCCCCTCTCTGCCTTCTGACTTTGCCTTTCTCCATGGTTTTTATTGCCATCTAACAGTGTGTGTGTGTGTGTGTGTGTGTGTGTGTGTGTGTGTGTTTTCACATCCTATGTGTTTATTATGTCTCCTCATTTGAATCGTTCTCCATGAGTAATTGGTCTTTGATATATCCCAAAGTGTAGAGTAGTGTCTTGCACATAGTGGTCCCCAATAAACATTTGTTGAATGACTGCATAAATAAGTGATATTTATTAAGCACTTGCCAGGAACGAGGCACTCGGTCAGCACTTTATGTGCACAGGTGCCTTCAGTCTGCATCCTAGTCTACCAGGTACCTACTCTCTAATCCCCATGAATAAGAGTTAGAGCCTGTTGTGACTTGTGAGGAAAAAAAAATGACATGCTATATGCAAAGTATAAAGCTCATAGTAGATAATCAATAAATGGTGACAATTGCTGTTATTCTCAACAACACGATGTAATCTATGCCTATTTACTGAGTAGGTACCCTATGGTCAGCCATGCCCTGGAAAAGAGAGGGCTGGTAGCTGTGGCTAGAAGGAGAAGAAAGATGCCAGTAGCATAATGCATCTCAGGAGGTGAGAACCACAGCCCAGCTGGCTGCTGGCACCCAAGAGGCTGCTCTGTGTCATACTGAGTGAGGGTCTAGGCTAAAATCCTCATGTAAGGGCAAAACCATTGGCATGGGTACACTTTTAAAATATATATATTTCTATTGATTTCAGAGTGGAAGAGAGTGAGAAAGAGAAACATCAATTATGAGAGAGAATCATTGATTGGCTGTCTCCTGCATACCCCTATTGGAGATTGAGCTTGCTACTTGGGCATGTGCTCTGACTGGGAATCTATTTTTTTTAAATAATATATTTTATTGATATTTTACAGAGAGGAAGGGAAAGAGATAGAGAGCTAGAAACGTCGATGAGAGAGGAACATTGACCAGCTGCCTCCCGCACACCCTCACCGGGGATGTGCCCGCAACCAATGTACATGCCCTTGACCGGAATCGAACCTGGGACCTTTCAGTCCGCAGACCAATGCTCTACCATTGAGCCAAACCGGTTTCGGCCTGACTGGGAATCTAATGGTGACTTCCTGGTTCATAGGTCAAAGGCCAACCACTGAGTCATGCCAGCTGGGCAGTAGGTCATTTTTATATGTCAAACAGAGTGGGGGGGTTGGGTTTCAGCTGTGTGCTCCACCCACCATCTCCCCACACCCCTCCTACTGCTCATCCTGCCCTTCTTGCATGACAGAGGACAAGCACTGCCCTTTGCGATTCCTCATCTGTAAACTCTGTGTACAGCATTACAACATCTTCCTCCAGCTCTGAAATGCTTTCTGCTTCCTCTGGTAAGATGTACCAGAACATCAAAAATGCCTCAGGTGGCTGCCAGCTTGGAGGGTGGGATGAGAGAGAGGCCAAAGCAAATACTGTTTGCCCCCTGGGCTTCTGCTGGCTGGCAGTGGTAAGCTGGTGCCTCCCTGGAGGCTGCTCACATGCAGGCAGACCAGGAATTCAGACCTGGAATTCCCTAAAGTTTTGACTCCTGAGAGCCCATCCTGCTTATCCTATAAGCATTGAACTTCAAACACCGAGAGGAACCCAGGCAGCAAGACTGGAGGAGTTGGCCATTATACTCTCTCGCTCCTTTTCCCTTCCATCTCTAGCTAGACAGGATTATGGGCTGCACCTATTAATTCTTGTCTAGAAGCAACAAAGCAAGCATTTTTCTTTATGGAGTTTTATAACCTGCTTTCTCTCTTTTTCTGTCGTAGTGAGAATAGAAGTCATTCCTCCAACCCAGCCCATCAGAGTCTGCATGCAAGTGTGCTCTGAGCTAACTGGTGATGGGTGGAGTGATTCTCCCAGCCTCCTCCCCAAGGGCAGTAAGTAGTATATAGAGGTAGTTGAAAGGTGTAGGTGCCTGTTACCTAAGATCCGGGGCAGATGGGGACACACCTGGAATTTTTCCCCCTAATCTGCTCCCCAAGGACAAGCAAAACAATAAAAATAAAATCATGCCCAGTGAACTCCTGTATCCATTCAGTTGCTCTTAGCTGGGTGCCTCCCAGTTCCAGGTACTATACAAGGCCCAGGTGCAGGGACAGATAGTGACTCAGGCAGGGAGAGAAGCAGATGAATGGGCAGGGATAGTGACATCATGCTATCCGTGCATTGCTAATGGAAAGCACAGGGGAGTCAGACTGCTGGGAGAATCCAGGAAGGCCCACCCCATAAGTGACACGTGAGTGGACTTCTGAAAGCTAAATAGGATTTACATATGAGAGGTGAGGGGAAAGAGAGGGAGCCAAACATGCACAGGCCAGGAGACTTGGAAGCTCAAAGTAAATATCTCAAGTTATATGGATTTCCACATGACTGAAAAGAGTAGTACATGTGGGGGAAAGCAAGAGATTACTAGAGAGAAGGAGACCTATAAATCATGATGAACAGTCCATATGTCCCCCCAGAGCAATGGGGAAGCTCCTCAAGGATGTTGTGTGAGGGCCTACCCTGGTTAGATTTGTATTAGAAATATGCCTCCTGTCACAGTGGGGAGGAGAGATGGGATTGTGGATAGGAAATTGTGCAAGACTGAAGACTAGAGGAACAGCCATGAGGAGGGCATGCTAGCCTTCATCCCGGGGAATGACTAGAAGCTGAGCAAGGCAGTAAGGAGGAAGCAGACCGGAGCCATCTTTATAAGGTGGAATTGACAGGTCTTGAAAACCGATTCCTTGGTGGAGGTAAAAGGAAGGAAGAAGGGAGAAAAAGGAAACAGGAAGGGAGGGGGAAAGTTCTAAATTACTTGTTGTGATGTCTGGATAGATCATAGTGACATTTGCTGAATTAGAATGTCCTGTGTGAAGAGCAGATTTGCAGGGGAAGATGACAAGCTCACTTCCAGGGAGACTGATTCTGACTTGTTCATGGGCCACACAAGGGGACAAGCCCAGAAAGCAGTGGATGAGGCCAACAGTTGGCTATCTGGGCCTCATCCTCCTCAGAAGTGCATTTTTTTAAACAAGT
Source organism: Vespertilio murinus (assembly GCA_963924515.1). Lineage (NCBI taxonomy): Eukaryota > Metazoa > Chordata > Mammalia > Chiroptera > Vespertilionidae > Vespertilio > Vespertilio murinus. The sequence continues at coordinate 92,564,415 of OZ004708.1, forward strand.
ATGCCCAAGTGCAGTCTGCATGCCAATGACTGGATGTCAAACTGGTCAACAAATACTCTGCTTGCCAGGGGGCTATCAGCCCTGTTCCTCCTCAGAGAAAAAATCTAGGGGCCAGATGCCAGGCTTCTTTTTGTCTTCTTCACTGTAATTGACCTGTCTCCTCTGCCATAGGCACCGAAGCCCTGTATGATAGTACACACCCATCTCCCTCTCATGCACAAGTGTCTGCTTCTCCCCATCTGTTGCTGGACAGTTCCCATAGCACTTCCTTGGTACACAGCAGGCATGTAGTAATGACTTTTTATGGCAGTGATGGATACAGTGGGTGTTCAGTGATCTTCCTGAGGGACAGACTCTGCTGGAGGCAGCACTGGAAAATGTGTCTCCCCTGCCCCCAGCTTCTTTCTTCCTTGATTCACTCCCTCATCCCATTCTCTTAAAAGAGTAAAAATTCCATTATCTTTCTCTATCAAATCCATTCTTAGAGATGTTATTGTCTTTGCTCCAAGGCTTAGTCCCTGTCCTGGAGAAAGTTGTCCTTTGGTCCACTTGGGAAGATGGGGCTCAAGGTCTCCCAGGTGGTGAGCTGAAGAGCAGTTCTTGCTTCCGAAGTCTGTGCCTTCAGCCCCCTCACTGATGGGCCCTCAAGGAGGGCAGGAAAGCAGCCATGTACCAAACACTTGCTGTGAGTACCAGGCCCTGCACAGGAGTTCCAACCAGGACTGCATCTCATTTCATCTTCATGGCAAGTCTACAAATGGAAGCACTAAGTACCCATTTCACAGATGACAGAAGAGCTGAGAGGAGTCTTGGAGGTAGACAATGGGAGAAGAGCAGGAATTGTTATTTCAGCCAGTGAGGATGTCGGGGATACTCTGGAGGGTGACAGAATGTTTCCCCTTTTGATCCCAGCTTTCTCATTCGAGCATTGAACACTCGGACTAAATGACCTTTGAAAACACTCCAGCTGCTTTTATCCCTTCAGCACCATGCAGGACTCTTTGCAAAACCAGAGGAGGATGCCCAGTACTTCGCTCTTGGAAAGGCAGCTAGACTCTGCTCTCCAGAGTCACTGAATAGCTCCCCCACAATGTTCTGGAATACCCCAAGATTCTGAGGCAGAGTTCTAGAAAACAGTGACATCATAACTGCCACCGATGCCCTGTATACTCCCTAGGAGACCTTCTGTCCTGCCTGCTTAAGGCTTGGGGGTAAGTGTGGGGGAAAAGGAACAACTAAGAATTAAATTGAGAAGAGGACAAGGAGTCCATGAGTCAATTACAGAGGCAGGTTTCTTCTGGGGCTGGGAGTGCAGGCAGTTCTTTGTGTCTTCCCATGAGAAACATGTTCTTCGTTCCCCTTTCAAGAAAGCACAGGTGCCCCTGGCTAGTAGCTAAGTGATAGAGCTGTGGCCCATGCACCAAAAGGTCACAGGTTCAATTATCAGTCAAAGGCACGAACCTGGGCTACAGGTTTGATCACTGCCCTGTCAGGGCTCATATAGGAGGCAGCGAATAGATGTGTTTCTCTCAAATCAATGTTCTCTCTCTCTCTTTCCCTCCCTCCCTTTCACTTTCTCTAAAAATCAATGGAAAACACACACATACACACACACACACACACACACACACACACACACACACACGAGTGAGGATTAACAAAACAACAAAAAGCACCAGCACCTGCATTCAGAAAACCACAGAATTTGTTGGTCTTTTTAGCTGCCCAGGAGGAGACAGGATGATTCCCTGAAGTGGTTTTCTTTTCTTTTTAAATTTCTTTATTGATTAAGGTGTTACATATGTGTCCTTCCTCCATTACTCCCCCAACCCCCTCACTCATGCCCTCACTTCCTGTTGTCTGTGTCCATTGGTTAAGCCCATATGCATGCATACAAGTCCTTAGTTGATCTCTGACTCTTACCCCCACCCTCCCCTATCTTCCCTCCGAGGTTTGAGGTTTGATGGTCTGATCAATGTTTCTCTGTCTCTGGAACTGTTTTTGCTTTTCATTCTGTCTCTTTGTATGAGCAGTGTGACTCCATGGTCTCTGATTTGTGGGAGGGACTGCCATGTGCTGACATGGATATTGTCACTGCATAGTGGGGCCTCAGGAGGGTGGTTCTGTCCCCTACCCATACCCACTCTTTCCCAAGCTGGCTCTGAGAGTGCTCTGAGGATACCCCAGGGCATGACTCCATGAAAGAACAGCTGGTGATAGACTAGCTCATTGCAAACAGCACAACTAAACACAATCATACAGCAGAAGTGCTGCAACCTCACCTCTCATGAAAGAAGGTGCTCCCTCTGCTCCGCAGCCTCATGAAGACCAGATATCTTTGGTTTGCTCAGCAGTAGCCATGGGAAAAGGAGGCAGTTAGAAGGTGGATAGTTAGTATCATGACATACATGGTGCAGACCCACACCCAGCACCTTCCCAGGTCCCTCCACTCAGGCAGGTTCTAAGGCCCAAGCTGCCTCTGGCTGTGTCCATTGCCTGTCCCTGCCCGGATCGATGCTAGGCAGGGAAGGCATGTCCAGTTTAAGCATGTGGCCTCCAACCCCAGCACCGGGTAGGAGAAGGAGGTGGGTAAGCATCGAATCTCTGTGCACTGCACACAGGAACATCAGGCAGCCATGTGCTGCTTTCTGGAGGGGGCTGGCAGTGGGAGAGGAGGGACAGCACACTATCCTCTGCCTTGGTTCTGAATGTGGAAGTCAGCCAGGTGTGTAGGGTTGATAGGATGGTACCACGTGCCTTCAACACTTAGTCTGGGGCCACTTCCAGAAAGTTCTCCTTTCAAAACACTCTGCCTGGCTGAATTACTTCTGCTTTCTGAAAATGTAGCTCTTCCAGCTGGGTTTTATCTTCCTCTCCCTCTGTTTACACCACCCCCCTCTCTCTTCTCTGCCCACCTTCCTTGCTGTTGCCCCCACACATTTGTGGGTATTTTTCAAGTTTCATTCTCTATCCTTCAAATAACTCCTGCACATCCTCTCTGTCTCTAGTTGTTACCCTCTCGGCACTGCCACCCACGGCCATCCCCAGACACCTTCTCCTCTCCCTGTGGTATCTCCTCTCCTAGTGAGATCTCTGCTTGCTCCATCCCTGTGCTCATGCCAGTTCCAGCCAAGCCCAGCCCAGCCCAGAGGACCCAGCACAGTCCCCCTTCAGCTCTCGGTCCAGCTTGAACCCTCTACTCACCCAGGAAGCTGCTTTGTAGAAATCAACTTCACCAGCATCCGGTATCCCATTCATGGTGACCAAGTGCACAGTGAAAGGAATGATTGATAAGGGAGGATAAGAGAGAAACCTCAACCCCAAGTCCACAGGCCTCCACTGATAGGACATCAGCTGGGCCAAGCAGAAGCATGAATATGCACCTATGTACTTAGACAAATAGAAATGGAGCTGACCACCCAGAGGACCAGACAGGAGCTCCAGCAGAGGACAGCTCCTTGGGTGCCTGTGAACAGCCTGTGGACAGAGGACAAGTGCCAGAGTGCCCATGGTGGATTCAAGATGCAGGTGGTAATGGGAGATAATAGCAGTGATGGCAGTGGGTGGGCAGAGAAAGTACAGAGCCAGGCGGAGAGCTGGTCCAGGTGTTAGATAGATGCTGAAACTACCAGGCAAAGGAAAGAGGGCAGAGGAGAGAAGGAGACTTGGCCAGATTTTTCAGTCCAGGATCAGGAGACTGAACATGTGAGCTTCATATTTTAACATGAAAACCTTGAATAAGGTTAACTATGAGTAAGATGATCAAGGCAACCGTATGTGTCCTTAACAAGTTCCTGTCATTCTTCTGCATCTTCAGCCCCTGCTCTTGGTAAGTGTGGGTCCTGTCAGCTGCGGGAGGGGAGCATGGGGAAATTGGGTGCCAGATGGGCTCAGAGCAGTGGCTCTCCAGAAAAGAACCCCCCAGCCAGATGAGAGCCCCAGAAATGACCTTTGCTTTTCCTGCACTGTTTTTGGCTCAAACCACCTGGGCTATGGCTGTTCCCATGGAGGAGTGTTCTTCCAGCAGCAACTGTCTTCTTTCCTAGTTGGGCTCAGGGTGAGAGCCTCTGTCCCAGCAAGCTCCATTGGAGGCCCCAGCTCTGTAAGAAGAGAGAGCTATGTGGGATCTGCGTGGGAAGAGACCTGGGTCCGGAGAGGAAAAGGCATCCCACAGGGAAGCCCTGAGAGCTGGAAAAGCAGCGCCCAATGGTGGGAGAGGGAGGCCAGTCTGCACTCAGGGGCCCACCTGGGAACGCTGTTTTATTTTTCTAATAAGTGCCCTCCAGCTGGGCTGTCTCAGAGGCCCACATTCTCACTGGACATCAATTCCCTTAATGACATCTTGGCCCAGTTCCAAAACTTGCCAACCGCTTTCATTTATTAGAATAATTTCATTCTGGCCCTTAAAACCCAGTTCTGTTCATTTTAACTTTAATCTCCAGCTCAGATCAAACTTCTGTCCTGTGGCTATAATAGCTCCGTGTGTGTGTGTGTGTGTGTGTGTGTGTGTGTGTGTGTGTGCGCGCGCGCGCGCGCACGCTCGTGCGCTAGAGTTAGAAAGTGTTGTGTTGCCAGATTTAACAAATAAAAATTCAAGGTGCCTGATCAATTTCAGATGAATATTCATATTGAACGTTGAATGAAAATATTTACATACATTTTCTTAGGATAAGTTTGTTCCATGCAATATTTGGAATATACTTACCCTGTAAAATATTTGTTGGTTGTCTTAAAATCAAGTTGAACTTGGAGTCTTGCATTTTATCAGGGAATCCTGGAGTACATAGTTTGGCTCAGGGGATCCCCACTACTTCTCAATACCACTGCCCCGGGATCAGGCCAGGGAGGAGGGATGGCTGCAGTAGAAATACATCCTCACCTGGCCACATGCCCAGGTGGCAGACCACTTTCCAGTGGTTGCCATTGCTTATCTGGTTGTCAACGACAGGCTTTACTGCCTCAGTGTGGTGGGCACCACGCTGCTGGCCCTCAAGGAGTGCATGTATGGGTGCTTGGGATCTGCCCCACTGTTCATTCCTCTAGGCAGGAGATCCAGCTTGGCCTCTCCCTCTTCCACACCCTTTTAACTTCTGCACCAGTACCCTCACCCCTAAGCACATTGTCCTAGGGTGGAGAATTGCAGAGGATCCATCATTCTCATCAAATGAGGCAGTGCAGCTCTTCATTATCTCTTGCTCCTTCTATATCTGCCTCTTCAGACTACACAGGACAGGACAGCCAACTTGGAGGAGAGGCAGAGCACCAACTGGAAGCAAACACCCATCTCCCGATCTTGCAGAGCCCCCAGTCTTTGAGATTGATCCTCTTGGAGCTCTCCTCCCTTAGCTTTGAGGAGAGGAAACATTTTCCTCCTCCCGGGTGAAGTCAGCTTCCTTTGTGCAGGTCCCCCCTTACCTTCACTGGGGAGGGAGGGGTTGGACAGGAGTTCTGCTGACCTGACTATAGGGGCCCCCTTCTGAGAAGGTTTGAAACTCCGTGTGATTTTTTTTTTTGCTCAGCTCTGGGCCATAGCCACAATTCATGGACAATGGGAGGATCCACTCGACATCTCGTTAAGTCCATTTAACCCAAGTCTATTCTGGGAAAAGGAGAGAGGTCAGGCTCGGTGGAGAAGAAGGTGAGCAGAAGGTCGGGAGACCTGCATGCTGGTCACCACTGTCTGGCCATGAGCAAGATGCCCTCTCTCTTGGTCCTCAATGTCACCTTCTGCTAGAGGAGGGGCTGGCCCAGATGGTTTCTTCCAGAACTCCTCCTGTGTTACTGTCATTGCAGGTCCTCTCTGGGAGGAGAGGAAAGGAAAGAAGACCAAGGGAATCCTTTCTGTCAGGAGGTGGAGCTTTAAGAGTTAGAAGTGGTATATCCACTTCCTAGCAAACCCCCTTATCTGCTAAGAGGCCACCAGAGCCCTTTCCTCAAATCACGTTCTCTTAACTCTTGTGCAGCTAGCGAAGCAGAGAGGATAGCACCAAGGATAGCAGCTGCCTGCCCAGGAAGGGAGGCAAGCTCCCCATCACAGCAGAACTGAGCACCTTCTGTGCAGAAGGCTTTCACTTACATTCTATGTGCAGGCGAATTCACTGCAGTCTCTGATTTATTTCTCACCACAGCCCTTTGAGACACTATTGTCCCATTTCGCAGGCCAGAAAATTGAAATGTGTTTAATTCAAATAGAATGCATTGCATTTCTGTTCTAGGGCACACTTTTTTTCACCTTTTAATATTTTTCCTCCCCACTCTGCCATCAAGTGAGGAAACCAGGTGTTATCCAACCATTAGTCATGTTACCATTGATGATCCAACACAGAAGATCTCAAACTGCATGTGCCTGACTTCAAAGACATTCTCTTTTCTACCACCATATTGCTGTGCACAGCCTCTGGCTCATGTAAGGTGAGGGTAAGCATGGCTCTCATGAGCTCAGGGCTCCCCCCTGATCCAGGCTCAGCTAATCTCAGCTAACTTGGGCTGCATTCAGCCAGCAGCCATGAGCATGTCTCCATCTGTTGCTCAGATCAGTGTCTGTTCTGATGGGTCAGTAGCCATGCTGTACCAGTTATTTAATATCATTACCACAATCCCTGGCCCGCCATTCTGTACCACCAGGTCATCCCAGCAGAATCTGCATAAAGTGAGCCTTATTGTGCACACAGAACTGTCCCGGGCCCTTGGAGGGGAGGGGGAAGAAAAAGAATCCTGTCCTGCTCTCACAAAGCCCAGGCTAGGTGGGGAGGTCTGGTGTACAGTCACAAGGCAATTAGGAAGCAGTCTGATTTTAAATAGAGTTTTTGCCTCAGATTTGGCTAGAAATCTGATCTGAGACCAAGTGACTCATGTGAGATGAAGTCTCCCCAGCTCATCTCCATTTCTTTAAACAAAAAGAATAAACTAAAACATTTTTTTTCTGAGAGCCTACATTATACTAGGAGCTTCTATATATTCCATCCCATTTAATCAGCAATCTTAACTTAGCGCATATTAAATATCAAATAACATGGAAGAATGAATGGATCAGAAAAAACCCAAGGCTAGGTTTTGCTGTCAACTGTCAGCCAGGCGTGTCTTACAGAAGTAAAGAACACCTGGTTCTAAGATCATGCAGACCTGAGCTGCAATCCTGGCCTCGGTGTTCATGACATTAACTGGGGAAAGTCTCAGCTTATCAGGGCCTCCAAATAGTAAAAAAAGAGGAATCCCTGATCTGCCTTGTAGGCTGTTTGATAATTCAGCAAAACAAAATGCCTGTCACAGTCCCTCACACACAATGGATGATCTACAATCATTAGATGGGCATTTTTTATTTTGCATAGGCATTTCTTTTATTTTATGGGACCTTTATTCTATCCATATTGACAAATATGTTCTTCCTTAAAAGCCCTTTATGGTGTTTTCCTTTTAAATAAACTTTTATATTTAGAACAGCTTTCAATTTACAGAAACATTCAGAAATAGTACAGAATTCCCATTCACCCCAGTTTCCCTGTTGTTAAAAATCTTACCTCTGGCAGAGCTAAGGAACCAATATTGATACGAGTATTAACAAAGCCCACACTTTATTCAGATACCCCTAGGTTTTTACTCATGACCTTTTCTGCCCTGGGGACTTGTCCAGGACACCACATGCCATTTCATCCTCATGTCTCTGTAGGCTCCTCTTGAGTGTGATGGACAATTTCTCAGAGTTTCCTTGTTTTGGATGATCTTGACAGCTTTGAGGCACACCGCCCAGTATTTTGTAGAATGTCCCTCCCTGAATTTTGGCTGATGTTTTCTTATGACCAGACTATGGTTACAGGGTTTTGGCAGCAAGGGCAGAGAGGGAAGGTGCCCTTGTCGTCAAGTCACATCAAGGATGCATGCAACCGACTTGACTTCTCACTCATCATGTCAACCTCAATAACCTGGCTAAGATAGGTGAAGCTTGCTGGTCAGGTTGCTCCACTCTGCATTTACTCTTTCCCCCTGTGAATGCTGCAAATAAAAGAACGCCTATGAAGAAGGGCTCCTAGTGGCTAACCGGGGTCAATGTTAAGCCTCGCAGCCATTTCTGACAGGGGCCCCTCATGCGAACTGCCCTGCCCAGAGAAGCCTAGATGCTAGACTGCCTGCCTGCCCACCCTATGCTTCTGCCCTGTGAGCCAGCCCTTATAAAGGAGCGCCTGGAGTCCTATTTCAACCAATAGGACGGAGGCTTTCCCCATCCAATTAGAGCTGCGCAGCTCTGACCAGTCAGAGTGGCTCTATTCTGACCAAAAGAATGATAACTCCTGCAACTCAGAATGTGGGCCCTCCAGAGGTCCCGTGCCTTTTGGAAATAGGGTCTACAAGAAAACCACTCAGCTTGTGTGTTTAAATCTGGCCACCACTTATGAAGGAATTGTCCTGGACACTCTCCAATCCTCCCACCGCCCTGCCAGGTGGGTATGCTGTTGACCCCTACTCTTAGGCCCTGACCTTGATGAGAAGGGGCAGCCAGGGCAGGTCAGATACCAGCTTTACTGACAGTCAGGCTGCACTGGACTTGGACCTGTGATTAAAAGGAGCCTCTTGCTAGAGGTCACTCTGCAGGAGAAGTCCTGCTGGGGTGGGTGGCTCTCCACACCCTCAGACACCATGGAGGAAGAACTTCAGAGATAGGGTTCCTGACCTACTCAAGCGGGTAGATGCCAGGCAGGGGACCCAGTGGCTCAAGGCATGGGAGCAGGAGATAAAAATGAAAATGGTTCCTGTCTGGAGGGAGCTGAACTCAGACAGGAAGGTTCATCATGAGAAGGGGTCTTTATCTTGATCTCCACTAGACAGGAAACAGCTAGTGTAGACAGAAAAAATCAAGGGGGTGTCTTTGATCCTGTGCCCTCTTGGGAAAACATGAGAGCTGACAACAGGTGTCCACACTACAAGCACCCTGTCCTACTGTGAAGTGGGAGAAAACTATTCAGCTGGTGCTGAAACCCAGCTGCGAGGCCCGGCACTCTGCTCACCACCTCCTACATGGCACTGTCAGGATCACGTCCTGAGCCTACGTGCTGCTCTGGGCTCCATCCATCTGTTGCAGGCTGCTGCTCATGTGGTCTCCCGCCCAGGCCCTCTGACTGTCCTGCCTCTCGCTTGACTGCAGTACTACTCCGAATAGCACACTGTCAGGAGGCGACACTTTTAGACTGTCACGATTAACCACCCAAGTGAATGGTACAGATATAAGTGCTATCTGCTTTTAAAAATAGCCCAGAAAGCCATGGGCACAGATGGAAAGGGCAGAGTGACATTCTGAGTATCTCAGAGAAGGAGATACAGAGAAGGAAAATGCCTGAGCCAGGGTGACTCTTCCCCACGCCCTGAGCTCAGGGCTGCAGGAGCTCCCAGGGCCTTGGGGTGGACTGCCAGCCCACAGAGGGGTCCTCTGGCAACATTTGTCTGACTAGAGGTCACTGAAGGAAGGCACTGCCAAGATAAGGTCCTCCCTGGATGTTTATACAGTGAAGGGCTTCATACTGCTGGTGGCAAGCAAGATGTTCCACAGACTTGAGACTGTAGTGTATGGAGTGGGGGGAAATGGAAAACAGAGTGAAAGCAGTGCCCTGGGGGAAAGAAGCCAAGGCATGAATGAATAAGTAGATGGCAGATTACCTTCCCATGCCTTCCCCAGGCAGGGCCCCACTGTGGATCCAGGTGACCCAGGCTGACCGTGAGATCTCCTTCAGAGCGGTGAGTGCCTTGGAACCCAGATGCTCAGAGTCAAGATCCTGGAGCTGAGAGCAGAGGCAGGTGTGATTAATCAAAGGGGCCCAGAATCAAGGAGGTGAATCTGAGGCAGATTGGGAAACTGGACTAAGGTACAGGTTGGAAGAGCCAGGGTGAGGAGAATGAAGAGCCACAGGTGGTGTAAAAAGGGGGAGGGGCATTCTAAGGAATAGCTGAGACAGACAGATATGCACTGTGCAGACTGTCTTAGCGACATTGCAGGTATGGGCCTCATGTTGTGAAAACCAACCCCCTACATACATACACAAGTTAGTCCTAGGGAGAGGAGTGCCTCCATTGAGGTTCAACAATTCGATCCAGGGCTGTTCTGGCAACACAATCACTACACCCACCACAGAGAGCTCAACACCCCAGACATAGAGCCCTGGGCAGCATTGTTCTTGTGAACACCAGCCATACAGGGAATCTGCTGGCATCCACTAGTTGCACTTGGATGCTTCCTCTCTCTGACCTGTTTTTTACTTTGCAGCTCGCTCCCTTCTTCCTCACCTTCAACCACAGGCTCTTGCAGATAGAAGCATCCTCTTGCCTGTCCTGTGGACAGAGGGCCTTTGCTGAAGAAATGCTCAGTGTGGTGGATGTACCTCCCAGCTCTTTGAGAGAAGGAATATGAGGCCCTTTGTCTCCCATTCCTGCTTCTTGATCCCAGTGATTTCACAGGTGAGAAATTCACTCAACTTCTGTGTAAACAGACTTCTGATTAAACTGGAGAAGTTAGAAGATAAACACCAATGCGAAGATTTTCATATTTTTTATTATAAATAGCCCAAATATTTGGTCCCATTTCCAGTTTAAATGGGTAAACCATAATATTGATGGCTTGCAACAGATACAAGATGAATTGAGCCTCTCTCCCAGCTAGCTGAACCACTTTTAATGGGGAATATATCGAAGCTATAAATTCCTGCAGACAGGATTGCTATGCAATAGCATAATATATCTTCTATTCAATCTTTTATACACTATGTTTTGTCCTGCATTCCAGTGGATATATTTATGGATCTGAACCTTTTCTGTGAAGAAGCCCAAGTACCACCTCTTGCCTTCTCTCAATGTTTTCATGGCCTCTGGAAATGTCATCACTTGTTCTTGTTTTTTATATGAGAGCTAGAGTGTGATCCCCTCATCCTCCTGGGTGACTTTCCTCTCTGGAGATGAGTCCCTATGGCCCCAAACATTTCTGGATCTTATTACTCAGTGTCAGGCCGAGGAGCCAGAGAAAACATATGGATGCTTATTCTCAATGGAAGAGTGGGCCAATTGCCCTCTCACCTGGTATGGCATTACGTGACTCTGGCTCTGGGCACCTTTTTGATGGCATCAGGTACAGCAGGTAAACGCTCTGCAGTCGTAATGCCCTTTAAATCTTGTGGCTTTCCCAACAAACTAAGTCTTAAAACCGGCTTGCCTCAGTGGATAGAGTGTTGGACTGCGGACTGAACGGTCCCAGGTTCGATTCTGGTCAAGGGCATGTACCTTGGTTGAAGGCACATCCCCGGTGGGGGGTGTGCACGAGGCAGCTGATCAATGTTCTCTCTCATTGATGTTTCTGACTCTCTATCCCTCTCCCTTCCTCTCTGTAAAAAAATCAATAAAATATATTTAAAGAAGAAAAAGAAAAAGCAGTTCGCTTGGGCCATTTTCTTTGAGACAGCTCCACCTGGGTCTGCCTCTTGGCTTTGCCACTTCTGTCAAAAGCTCAGTTGTCTTCAGTACTGTTATCAAGATCAACTTCCAGTGGTGTGCTGGTAAGTATTGGACTGTGCTATTGTGTTTATTGCCTTTGTTTTTAATGTAACTTATTTAACTGTAAGTTTATATTTTATTTTTATTTTTTAATGTCACTAATCATCAGATAAATGCAAATTAATACTTCAATAAGGTATCATCTTACACCTATCAGAATGGCTATCATCAATCAATCAACAAAGTAGTGTTAGTGAGGATACAGAGAAAAGGGACCCTTATTCACTGTTGGTGGGAATGCAGTTTGGTGCTATCACTGTGGAAAGTACTAAGGAGTTACCTCAAAAATTAAAAATGGAACTGCCTTATGACCCAGAAATTGCACTTCTAGGAATGTGTCCAAAGAAATCCAAAATGCTAATTTGAAAGAATAGATGTAGTCCTATGTTCATTGCAGATATATTTACAATAGATATAGTCCAAGTGTTCATTAGTAGTTGAGTGTATAAAAAAATCTGTGGTACAATGGAATAATACTCAGCCATAAAAAGAAGGAAATTTTACCTTTTGCCACAGCATGGATTGACCTGGAGAGTATTATTCAAAGTGAAATAAGCCAGTCAGAGAAAGACAAGTAACATATGATTTCACTAATATGTGGGATCTAATGAGCAGAATTAACAATCAAAAGAGAGATAGATTCATAGGCAGAGAGCAGGCTGACAGCTGTCAGGGGTGGGCACTGGGTGGATGGAATGGAGGAATTGAGCAAAAAAAGGAAGAAAGAGAAAAAAACACACACAGGAACAACATTGTGGTAATTGCTGTAGGGAGATTAGTTGTGAAGACAGATACTTGGCTTGGGGTGATGAACACATAATACAGTGCACAGATATTGTTCACCTGTTAACCAATATCACCACAATAAATTCAATAAAATATGAAAAAAACACAGCAAGTTTATATTGTTTTATTTTTGTAACAACTGGATTGCTGGCAAGCTGGTAGAAAGAACTGAGTCCTACCTGACCATGTTCTGAGTCCCACAGAGCATGATCAAGAAGGCTTCCACTTAGATCTTACACTAGCAGCCGCAGCCTGGCACAGAGGGGTCTTTTATTTAGGGATAGTCATCCTCGGTGATAATGAGAAAAAGAGTGTGGGGAAGGGGAGGAGAGGATGAAGAGGAAGTTGGTGCTGTGAGGTGAGTCAGACCATTTTCAGCAGGGAGGCTCTGGCAGGAAGGCTGGTGACCCCACATCCTTCAGTGCCCAAACACAACAGGTAGCTTTGTCATTTGGTTTTCACTAACTGCTCTGGGGATCCTCCAAATGTCATTTTCAATATGGGCATTTTCAAAGGGAAGGCCAAGAACCATCCTCCACAGCAGAGTGGAGTGATTTTGCATTACTCCTCATTACCTAGTTCCTATGCCCATCTCCCCTCATGGACCCACTTTCAGCAGATGTGCACAACCAGCTTTATTTTTAGCAAGATGGACACTGAGCTATTTAGGGATGAGAGGCAAGGATAAGTAAATGGAGCTTTTCTCTTTCCATAAGGCATGGGCACCTACCTCAGAGGGGTGGTGTGAGGACCAGTTGAGATAATCCATGTCAAGCGATTAGCCCGGTGGATGTTTGCAGCTGTTTTCCTCCCTGTTAGTCCTGAGGAAACCCAATGGTGCAAGTGTGTGGCAATTGTTTGGAAACAGTGATTAAGTGTCTGACAAGCTTTTATCTTCCCTGTGTTATGAACCTAAGAGATCCTGCCCTCCCTCTGTCTCAGCCTCCCATGTTTATCTCACTGTGTGAATTAGTAGAAATAAAAGTTCCCTAACCTAGAGATCCAAGTTGTCCTGAGTTTCCCACAGGGCATTCTCAGAGGGGCCACTCCAAGGCTGGTTCACCACCACCCTCATCCTGGTAGTCAACTGATTCCACCAGCTTCCAGCATCCCACAAAATCAGGGATCATCATCACTTCACCAGCTCCCACTGCACACCCCTCTCCCCTCCTCCAGGAACCAGAGAGAAGGGGCACAGGATCTGGAGGCCAAATCCTGGCTCTGACAACAGCCACACTGCTTGTTGACTAGGTGATCCCAGGAAATACCTCACCCTGGATTGTAAAACCAGAGCAGTGATTCCTAATTCAGGGGGGTGCTGTGAGGAGCAATTAAAAATTGATTTTGCTGAAATCAGTTTGGCTCAGTGGATAGAGCATCAGCCTGCGGACTGAAAACGTTCCAGGTTTGATTCCGGTCAAGGGCATGTACCTTGGTTTCGGGCCCATCCCCAGTGGGGGGCGTGTGGGAGGCAGCTGATTGATGTTTCTCTCTCCTGGATGATTCTGGCTCTCTATCTCTCTCCTTTCCTCTCTGTAAAAAATCAATAAAATATTTTTTAAATTGCTTTTGCAACAGCATGGATGGAACTGGAGAATATTTTGAAACAGAAGCATAATATATAGAACAGACTGACAACTGTCAGAGGAAAGATGTTTTTGAGGACTTGGTTTAAAAAAGGTGAAAGGATTAAGAAAAACAAACAAACATATTGACACAGACAGCAGTATGGTGGTAACCAGAGAGAAAAGGTGGTGGGGTAGGTGGAGGAGGGCAAAGGGGGGAAACGGGGACAGAAAGAGACTTTATTTTGGGCAATGGGCACATGAAGCAGTGGCAGATAGTGTTTTCTTGAATTGTACATTTGAAGCCTGTATAGTTTTGTTAACCAACGTCTTCCCCAATAAACTCAATTTAAAAATTCCCTATAAAGGGAACTAGACTCTACTAGGGTTAGTGCTTTTGCTGCCACTGTAGCAATGTGTGCCATACAAAGCATTTCACATCTGTTATCTCACTTGAAGTTTAAGGTCTTAAAATAGGGACAGAAAACTGTGATGTGAAGTGGCTGAGAGGAGCTACTGGGCTCAGCAGACAGCTTCACTCTGGGCAGAAGCAGGAAGTGTATCTCTGGGAGAACAGGGTGAGCCAGAATAAGAGATTGCACTTCAGGTGCAGGTAATAGGATCTAAAAGTCTCTGAGCTGAGGAATGGTGTGTTGAACTTGCTGAAGCCTAAGATGACTTGATCGTCTGTTTCCATTATCTCAAGTAGAGAGAGCCAGTTCTTGGAGTTTGGCTTCAGGCATGGGTCTCCTCCCCAAAGCAGACAGAACCGAATATTCTCCTGCCCCAGAATTAACAACCAGACTCCAAACTGGCAACAAAAAAAAGTGCTAAGAATGCCATATTCTAAAGAGAGCTTCCGATAGTTGGAGTCAGACCCTGCCCCCACCCTGATCTAGTGCCTTAGCAAGCTCAGAAGTGCCAGTTCAGTGAGGTGTGTGCTCCAGTGAGGGGCTCAGAGCCAAGGAGGCACTGGTAGGGATCTGCTGTGACTACAGAGACAGCACCAGCTGTTGAGACAGCATAGCTTAGTGGTTTCAAGGAAAACCCCGGGGCCTGTCTCCCTGTGCTCGTTCTGCTGCTGCAACCAGATGTACATACAGCCTTGATCAAGTCACTTAACCTTCCTCTTCTGATTCTATTGCCTCACTTTTCTGATGTGGAAAATTGAGATAATAGTAGCTGCCTCATACAGTTACTGTGAGGATTACATGTTGCTGTGGATTGGATGTTTGGGAAGCCCTAACCCCTAATGTAAGGGTATTTAGAGATGGGGCCTTTGGGATATGATTAGGGTTAAATGAAGCCATGAGGGCATGCGTCCCCCCCCCCCATGATGATGGGAATAATGTCTTTATAAGAAGAGGAAGAAAGTTCCCTCTCTTTCCCTCTCAGTGTGCACACAGACATTCCATTTCCTCCCAACTGGGATAATCTATACTTAATCTTTTACTGTTTTGCTGGGTATTGTTGTTGTTGTTGTTGTTGTTTTTACTGAATGTTCCTTTGTGCCTTTTCTCATCCTATACAGCTAAGCTGATCTGTTAACTCTTTTTTAAAATGTCTAACATTTTATTAGGGAAGTTTCCTTTTTTTATCTTTACTAGGGTATAACTGATACGCAAAAAAAGTGGGCACATTTAAATGTATACATCTTAATGAGTTTGGACATAACATCACCACAACAAAGTCAACTATACATATTCATCACCTCCCAAAATTTCCTCATGTTCTTTTGTGTTTTTGTTTTTGTAAGAACAACTAACATGAGATCTAACCCTTTAATATATTTTGAAGTATGCAATACTGTTTTGCTATTTGTAGGCACAATGTTGGGTAGCAGATCTTTAGAACTTATTTACTTGAATAACAGAAATGTTATAACCATTGAAAGACAACCCCCCACATCCTCTACTTGTTAACCTCCAAAAAACCAGCATTCTCATCTCCGTGTCTATAAGTATGACTGTTTTAGATACCTCAGATAAATAGATTCGTGCATCATTTGTTCTTCTCTAGCTGGCTTATTTCACTTAGCATGCTAGCATAATGTCCTCAGGTTTATCCCTGTTGTCACAAATGGCAGCGTTTTTATCTATTTTAAAGCTGAATTATATTCCACACTATCTGAGTATACCACATTTTTTGTCCATCTATCTGCTGATGGACATTTGGATCATTTGCAAATCTGGGCTATTGTGATTAATGCTGCAATGAATATGGGGGTACAAAAAATAGACCTACCATATAATCCAGCAATCTCACTTCTGGGTAAATAGCCAACAAAGTTGAAATCAGGATCTCAAAGAGATAAATGTACCTTCATGTTAATTCTTACCCAATAGTGATTTCCATTTTACCATCCGCCATACCTCTGCTCTTTCATTTTTATTTTCTTGTACAAAATTCCCTCTGATCAGTTCTTAAATCCAAGCTTATTCATCATCAACAGAAGTAAGTATCTCACTACTGCAGGAGGCCTTCTAGTGTGGTCACTGCCAAGCATTTATGTCGAGAAATAAATACCATTTTATGTCAGGTTCTAAAATCCCAAAAGTGGAAAATGTGAAAGTGAGTGTCCCTTCTGCCCTAGTCCCCTTATTTACTCTCTTCAGAGGCAACTGCTGTCAGCTGTTCCTGTGTGTCTTTCTAGAGATAGATGCATTTACAAGCCAATGGCTATACAGATGATAGATGAGAGATAGATAATAAAAGGTCTTCGTTTTTTCTCACATAAATGGTTTCATACTATACCAGCTGTGTTACAATAATTCATAGAGATACTCCTCTATCAATACCTGAGAGTTCCCACACACCTCTGACTTGATACAGATCATTCCTCTGTATGGTGATCACTATTATTTAATAGGCCACTTTTGCTGGACATTTGAGCTATTCACAATTTTTCCTTAGTAGGTGCAATGACACGCTGAATCACAACATTGTGCACAACTGCAAAAGCAGTTGCAGGTTAAGTTCTGAGAGATGAAATTGAAGAGTCAAGAGGTAGGCATGTGTAATTTTTGTAGAGATTGTATGAATTATGTTTCCATCAGTAGTGATTAGGAATTTCCCATACTCAAAACCTGCCCAATATATTGTGTCATCAAACTGCTTTTATTTTTTGTCAATTTGATAGGTATCTTATTATAATTTTAATTTGGTTTTCTCTCCTTATATGTCAAGATTGACATACTTGCATATTAGGAATTATTTGCATTTACTGTGTGTCCTCTTAATGCCCTAATTCCATCTTTGACTTGACAATTAGACTTTTTTAAAAAATATATTTTATTGATATTTTACAGAGAGGAAGGGAGAGGGAGAGAGAGCTAGGAACATCAATGAGAGAGAAACATCGACCAGCTGCCTCTTGCACATCCCCTACTGGAGATGTGCCCGCAACCAATGTACATGCCCTTGACCAGAATCGAACCTGGGACCTTTCAGTCCGCAGACCGACGCTCTACCACTGAGCCAAACCGGTTTTGGCAACAATTAGACTTTTTAATGATGTTCAGGCACACTTATGTTTGATATGTGCTGTATTTTTTCTCTGCCATTTTTTATTGTATAATTTCCACAAAAAACATTATTATATTTGTATAATCTAATTTTTAGTACTTTCAAGGATATTGAGTTTTAGGTCAAACTCTAAACAACTTCTCCCACCATAAAATTTTTAGAAGCAACAATGAAAATTCCCATGAGTTCTTCTGGTATTTTCTTTATTACAATCTTGGTTCAGTGGAATTTATTTTGGAGTAAAGAGTAATTTGGAAAACAGACTTTATGATTTTTTCCCATAGAATGGCATAGCTATCCCAACATTATTTATTGAAAAATTTATTTGATGCCATTTATTTTAGATGCATGTGGAGCAAAAAAGAGAAACAGTATACCCCAGTGGTTAAGAGCAGTAATTCTAGGGCCTTACTTCAGGGGCTCAAATGTCAGATTAGAAAAAGATAGTAAATCCCAGTGTGTCAGGTATATGTTATTATTGTCATTGCACATTAGTTCTGCCTATGCACTTGATGCCAGTCCTGGACCTTCTACTCCAGCCCACTGACCTTCCTAGTCATGCTTCAAATGATTGTAGCTTTACAATATTTTATATGTGTATGTTATCCTTTTGTTTACTCTTACAGCCAGTGTTTTCCAAAACTTATCTGAATATATGAAGCCTTCTAAGTATCATTTTCTACCATCCTCCTTACCAAATTCTCCTAGGGTTTTTGTGGTTTATAACTATCTTAAGGTGATCCTCTCTGTTCTTCCAAATGTACATTTACAATCTGAAATTACTAATAATTTCACCGCCTCCTTTCCAACAGTTATACCACTTATTTCTTTCCCTCATTTAATTACATTGACAAGTGCCACCAGTAGTGGATATTTATCTTATCTTGTTTCTGAGTTTAATGTGACTGTTGTAAAGTGTTACCATGATGCATAATCCTGGCTTGAGGATAGAGAATAGATATCCAATTAAGGAAATAGCTGTCTCTTTTCCTGTATTAACACTTTTATCAAGTTTGAATTCTATCCTAAATACTTTTTTCATAGTATTTTTATCTGTAAATATTGTGCTATATTCATTAGTCCATTCAACAAATAGGTCCCTAAAGCCTAGCAGATGTGAGGCACTCTTCTGAGCCTTACAAAGTCAGGAGTGAATATAAAAAAATGGCTCTCTAAGCCCTCATAGAGCTCATGTGTGAATCAAAGAGTCTATTAGTGAGCAAAAAAAGGATGTGAAATATGACGTCAGATACTATGTCAATGCTATTATAGAAATAGATTGTTTTGTGTTGCACTATCCTTGCATTCCAGTGTGGACTAAGTTTTTATTATTGCAAATGGCTGGATAACTTTTGGCTTTCATTCAACATGTTATTAGCAGACAAGAAAGAGATCTTTACCAAACCATCCTTAAAGGCAGGGATTGAAAAGAAATTCATTTGTGTGCCCTTTTAAGGTCAGACAGTTCAAAGAACTGACCATAGAGATTATTAATGGCATTGCATTACACGTTCTGAAAGGGTAGAAATTGGAGAGTGGGTAACTGGAGACTACCATGTGAAGAGTACAATCTATGGGGGGATAAGAAGACTGTGGTGATCAGCGATAGACCACCCCAGCTAAGGTCTCCTAGACCAGCCAGGCAGCCCCATATATGAGTATGTTCATCCTAGATCATCCTGTCCCAAGCAAGCTGCCAAGCCAACCCAAACCACAAGAATCACCTGGATGAGCTATAGACTTGTGAGAAGTAACAAATGTTCATTGTTTTAAGACACAACATTTGGGATAGTTGTTACACAGCACATAACTGCTTCTGTTACTCAGTTGTGAGCACTGTGAAAGTCAAGATAATTTCTTGTCTCTGAATGCAGCTTCTAACACAGTGCTGGGCATATAGTGTCAGTCTGAGCAATATTTTTAATGGAAATCCTGAATCTTAGAAGGAAAATATCTGACTGTAGCTTGCCCCATGCTGTATCAGCTAGCAAGCATCCTACCCCACGTTGTATCAGCTAGTATGTGTGGCCCAGACACTTCCTTCTTCTGTCATGACATATGTTAGTATTACATTTAGTGTGGCTGTTTTGTCTAAATGTCTTCCCCAAAAGACTTTAAACACTGTGAAAGCAGGGACCTGTTTTATATTTGCTCACTTCTGTGTCATTTAGCATCTAGCACATTAGTAAAAGAGGCCTTTGACAAACATTTGTTGATTAAATGAACCAACACAACTTTTGCAGCATCCAGTAATGTGACCTGGTGGTAGGGAAGGTAGTCATCACCTGTCTTCACCACACACAGCCTCACCGCCCCTGGGGCTCTTCATGCCATTGGTCATTCTCCCCACAAAGGGGAAATGTGAATAGAACAGAAAAGTGGATGGCAGGGACCTGCAAGGACATTCTTAGAAATCAAGCATAGCTGGTCCTTTTCTGCTAAATCTAGGCAGTCACTTGGACCACAATGTACAGTCCCCTCCGGTGGGTGCTAATCTAGAAAATTTCCAGGCTTAAAAGTCAAGAGACTGGCGTGCAGGGTGGGGGTGGGAGTCATAGAGCAAGGCCTAACTTCTCTGGACTACAGGGTCCTGCTCTGCTGGCCTAATATACCAGCTCAAAGGAACAAAAACAAAACAAAATACAGATTTGCTTTAGGAAAATAAATGCCAAAGAGACCATCTTCAGCTCATAAGCAGGCTGCGTCACACACGCTCATGTTTCAGGGGTTGTTTGGAGTGGGTATTACATTTCCCATAGAAACCATATTGAAAATGATGGTTAGGTTCCCTGGCTCCCACTCAAAAACCTATTTAAACCATAATGTAACGGAAATAACATATATTTGTGAAGAAAAAGAGCAGAAAAAAATACTGCTGCAGCACTGGTAATTAAAACACACACAAAAAAAATAGCGTGCAATAAGGAGCAGGGTGGCTGCCTCGTCTCCAAAGCAGCACTGGAAGAAAAGTGGATTTAATTAGAAAAGAAGAAGGCTCGGGGCTCCGAAGGCTGCTTCCGCCACACCCTCAGGTGCTCCAGGATTGAGCTGGTGACATCATTCCCCCAACTTGTCGGGGTGTCTCCATCTCAATGCTGCATCCCAGGTGTGTGCCTTTCCCTGTGATGTATGTGGTCCATGTTGTGGGTCATAGGTGAAATGAGGAAAGGAAAGGAGATGCTGGAAAACAAGTCAGTTTCACTAAAAAGCGATGTTGACAGGAAGCCAGGAAGACTGGTCAACAACTTAATTGCTCTAACCACTCACCCTTTAGTTGAGACATTGTTAGCTGAAGCAGCCTCCACCTTGTTTGTCCCGTGTAAGTTTCTATTATTTCCTGCCTAAAGGCTACATGTACATTTCTGTTTATATTGCCTAAGATGTTTTCCCCAAAGTGTTAATAAAAGGGGATGGCAGGGCCAGAACAGTAGTAGTTCTCCCACTAGAGCTGGACTACCACCTTCCCCCCCACCCCTCTTTCCCCCACCCCCACCCCCATATCGCCAAATTGAATTTCTTCAGGTCTCAAGTCCTTTCATTTGTATGCGACCCTTCTCCAGAACCCGAACCCTGAATTGAAACTCTTCCCACCTGGGCCATGAAAGAGATTCCTATAGAGATGGTGTAGCCAAGAGCTGAAGGAAGAGGAAGCAGATACAGGGTGTTGCTGCTCGGCCTGGGAGCACCATGGCAATGTTTTTGAACTTGCCATGCAGCATTCCTGGCCATTCTCTCTCCACAACAAACTACAAAAGGCATTTCCCAGGAGGTGAAGGAGAGGCTGGATGGGAAGATGGAGCCAGAGATGTGTCTTAGGGCTGCCTGGCTCTAAAGCCATGTCCCTTGTCGCTGTGACTGTGGGTGAGGAGGACAGAAGGCAAGGGAAGCACTGTTTCTCAGGAGATGGCAAAGGGGATGTGAGGCCTGCTGCAAGGGGCCAGGGAGCACCATCCCACCAAGACATCTGGTAGAGCAAGGCCTGCAGGCTTGGGGCAGGGACGGGAAGTGTGCAGACAACCGTCTAAAACATAGGAAGTGTTTAAGTCAGGGCTGGTGACTCCAGTGAGAGCCAGTAGAAATGCAAGACACTGCTAGCCAGATGGATAGGGTTTCTCTACTTAAAATGGATGCTCCATGATGAGATGAAGCCCACAGAGAAACGAGGGAGAGAATTATATCAAAACAAAGCGCCAAACCCAACAGGAGAGAGGTTAATAAATAAATAAGGCAAAATTAGTAACAGAGGAGCATTGCTGAGTGCCAAATGCACCTTGTGAGAAGACACTTTCTCCCCGGGAAGCAAGTGGGAAGAGAGCACAGGGAGGAAAGAAACTGCAAATTATCATTTTCACTCATGTTGATCAACCCAGGGACCCTTGCTCATAAAATTAAAAGAAATAAAATTCAACTGTAAGCAGCTCCCTGGGGCTCCTCAGAAATGCGCACATGGCAGGGAGGGGACTGTGGGAAGGAAGAGCGTTGCTTCGCTTCTGTCGGTACCTTGTGGCAACTGAGTTACAGGATCAGCAGGGAGAGCAACATCTCCCAGACACAGCGCTGGTGCCCATTTCCCAGGACCACCCACCTGGACCCATCCGTGGCCGCCTCCTTCCCACTCAGGCCAGTGTGTATGTACATGGCCATGTGCTCTGTGCTGTGGCAGGAAAGTGCCACTGGGCATGCAGATGTTCCCAGCAAGGTGCCTGCCCTCAAGGAACCTCTGACCCCGTTGCAGAGAAAAGGGCAACATGAGAACCACGGAACAATGCCTAGGCACATTCTGTGCACTTTCTGCTGAACTCTGCAATCTGCTTCCTTCCCGGTCTCCCTCCCCATTTCCTTGGATTCCACTGAGATTCCCACATTTGCAAGGCATTCGGGCAGCCTCTGAGCTGGAAAATAGGATTGGTATAAAAAGTGAAGATGACAATTCTACCCAGCTCTTTATTTTGCAAGTTAACTCTATAAATAAATCACTTGTTTTTAAAAAAATGATTCAGGAAATGCAAATATTTGCTGTTATCATTGGTGGGTCAAAGGTAATATCAAGAAGCAGAAATTGGACTACTGGGCCATTCCTGGTATTAATAACAAGTGGGCAGTACTACCGGGGGGAGAAACATTTGGTAACCACCAGAAAATGACCCTGTGGCCCTCACAGCTCAGCCTCATCCCTCTCTGTCAGACAGCACTGGGTCTTACAGGCCTGGATGGCAATGCTGTGTGTTTTTCTCTCTCATTTGCTCCGCTTCCCCTTCCTCCTCTTTATTCTTTCCTCAGCCTCCTTTTCTCTCTCCCTACCCCCAAATGTCTTTCTGTGTGTGTGTGTGTTTAAGTGTGTGGTCAAAGGGAAACACAAACTAGTCAAATAGGAGGAAACCTGGTTTTAGAAGAGCAAATGGTGATGGGTTATCCAGGGCCCTCTACCAGATGCTGAGGGAAGCATTTACAAGTAAGCACCCTGCTCTTCTAATGTTCTTTTCCCTAATGTGTTAAAGAAGAAATCAAACCTCTGAAACACCACGTGAAACCCCTGCATCACACAGCAGGGAAGTGCCAGTACATGAAATCTGAACAGATCCGTTGCCTGCAGAGACCATGCTCTTTTTAACATTCTGCACTTCACCCGCCAAGTCCTGGCTTTGGTCAACAAGTCTAAACTCTCAGAATAGGAATTCCTGGCTATTCTACACTGATGTCTCTCCTTGCCCTTTCTGGGATCCCTTGCTTTAGTTTCAGCTCAGAATTTCTTACCACAGTGAGATTTCTTACCACCATATTCAGATGCATTAGCCACTCCATGCTGAAAGAAATCAAATTTAGGCTGCAGTGGTCCTGGGGGTGACTGGCAGAGAAGCTGACAAGCCACTACTCTTGCCTCAGTCTCTCTGTACACAAAAAGGCCATTGGAAGCCCTTTGGGGCACCCCTTGGACATCCTCCTTCCCAGCCTGTGCCCTCCTTCCCACCCTTTTTCAAGACAGCTGCCATCGAAGAATACCTTCTCTTCTGGTTGCCTGATTAATATATATATATATATATATATATATATATATATATATATATATATATATATATATGTTTTTAGTGACTTCATAGAAGGGAGAGGGAGAGACAGAAAGAAACATCAATGATGAGAGAGAATCATTGATTGGTTGCCTCCTACATGCCCCCTACTGGGGATTAAGCCCACAACTCTGGTATGTGCCCTTGACTGGAATCAAACCAGGGACTCTTCTGTCCACAGAATGACTTTCTATCCACTAAGCCAAATTTGCCTAATTCTTAAGTACAAAGAGCATTTAAGATGAAGGGCCCACGGAGAGCCAAGCATACCTATCACTTGAGGAACTATTAAAATAGGTAAATCCCTGGCTCCATCTCCCTGATTCTTAGCAGTAGGTTTTGAGTTCAGAAACTTTTATTTTTAAAGCCTCTTAAATAATTCTGTTGATCAACTGAATTTGAACACTATTATGAGTGGATTGTGTCCCTCCCAAAATTTTATGTGTTGAGTTTCTAACCCCTGGTGCCTCAGAATAGAATGTGACTATTTTGGATAAATAAATATCAAGTTATATTTTAAATTAATATTAAGCTATACGTTAACTTAAAATGAGGTCATGTAGGTGATCCCTACACCAATATAACTTATAAGAGGTGTTCTTAGAAGAAGAGTAGACTAGGACACGGATATACATAGAGGGAAAACCATGTAAAGGCACAGAGAGAAGAAATGGTCATTAATGAAGCAAGGAGAGAGGCCTTGGGAGAAACCAACCTGCCAACCTTGATCTGGGACTTCCAACTAAAATGTATAAAAATGAATGTCTATTCTTTAAGCCATTTGGTCTGTGGCACTCATTATGACAGCCTTCACAGACTAATGCAGGCACCTCAAAGCCAGCACAATCTTCTCCTGGTAAAGATTTAGAAGTTGCAATCTGAGCAGGTCCATTAGTTTACCTAGGCCACCAAGAAAACAAGTAGTGGACTGACACTCAAACCTATGTGTACTGACCTGCACCCTAGGGCTCATTCTATGACCCTGTATTACCTCTAGGGAAGAGAGAGCTAGACCAGCCCCAAGCCCCCAGATGACGGTTTTCCTGGGGACTGGTTAACTCACACTAACACCTCACTCCTCTGTGAATCTGTAGTATTAATTATCCTTGGCCTTATTGAACATTGGACAGGGCCAGCTTTGTACTGACAATCATCTGGCCTTCCCTACTGACTCATCTTCCTATATTACTTAGAAGATTGCTGCTGTTTGAATAAGCAACTGTTTGATTGATCTAGATAAGGGGAGTAAGGAGAAAAAAGGATATGGAGGCTCTATCTTTTCTCATAAGGTTTCAAAAGGAGGATGAGAGCCACTTAATTACTTGTGTAGATTCTGACCTGGTGTTCACCATAGAATTGGGCTTTAGTGTCCATCCCTTGAAAATGCAGCTCCTCACTCAGAGGACACAGTCCCAATTCTGTCACTAATTTTTTCTGTGATCTTGAATCCATCATTTAGATTATTCAGGCACTCATTTCTTAATACAGAGAGTGGAGGAAAAAGAAATGCCAGCTTTACCTACCTTACAGACTTACAGTGAATATCAAATAAGATAATGTATAAGAAAGCACTTGGGAAAGTGTAAAAATGTTATTCAAATATGAAATGTGACAAATCCTTCATGCTAAAAAATATATGTGAATCAGAATGAATCTCTGTCTAGAGGAGGCAGCAGCAATCACAATAGATATGCGAGATATGATTGATGGGCAGCCTACATAGTTGGCTTTCAAATTTTAGGAGGGAATTGTGGTGCACAGTGAAAAAAAAAAACACACCCAGAATCTGGAGGTGAGTTTCTGGTCCCAGCCTCACAAGAAATTATGTGTGCAATCTTATATAAACACCTAAATCCTCTGAGACTGTGTCTCCCAATGTCTACCATAAGAATAATCTTATACATGAGGTCATTGTAAAGATTAAATGAGATTATAAAATGGAATATGTATATATGTATATGTTGCTAATATGCCTAAATTAAAAACATACTATATTAAATGGATTGAGTATAGCAAGGCAAGGGTGTTGGGAGAGAAATTAATAGTCAGTAAGATTCTAGTTGAAATAACTGCAAGATTAGACAAAAGGCGTGTTGACCAGAAAGTCACTTAGAACATATTAGGAAGGACTTGGAAATAGGGAATTACCCAGGTTTTTAACCAAGGTAAAAAAAAAATAGGCCAACTAACAGAAAAGATATAAATTAAAAGATATGTCAGCAAGTGAATACTGTGTCTTTAAGAATTATAGTATCATAGGGTTGACTGGAGGAAAGCTAAGTATTGTTGCTTTTTTTCAATTGTAAATAGGGCAACTTTGAAAAAGAGATATAGTTTAATCTACAGATAGCTAAAAACTTTGAAATGAGACAGAAACTGCCAAAACTGTCTCAGTGGATAGAGCGTAGGCCTGCAGACTGAAGGGTCCCAGGTTCAATTCTGGTAAAGGGCATATACCTTGGTTGCAGGCACATCCCCAGTAGGAGGTGTGCAAGAGGCAGCTGATCGATGTTTCTCTCTCATCAATGTTTCTAACTCTCTCTCCCTCTCTCTTCCTCTCTGTAAAAACTCAATAAAATATATTTTTAAAAAAAAAGAAAAAAAAAGAAATGAGTCAGAAACTAAAATCCTCATTAATTACTTTACTGTTGTCAAACTGAATTGATAAATATAATTAAGTATTTATAATTTTCCACCTACCCCCTATCCCTTGATTGTTCTAAATATGTCTGTTATATGGTGTTTTTTTGTGTTTTTTTTTAAATATATATATTTTATTGATATTTTACAGAGAGGAAGGGAGAGAGATAGAGAGCTAGAAACATCGACCAGCTGCCTCTTGCACGCCCCCTACTGGGGATGTGCCCGCAACCAATGTACATGCCCTTGACCGGAGTCGAACCTGGGACCTTTCAGTCCGCAGACCGACGCTCTACCACTGAGCCAAACCGGCTTCGGCTGTTATATGGTTTTTATACCCAGCTACTTGAACATGTAAACACCCTCAAAATATTAAGGTGGAAAATGGTAAGAACTGTGCTATGTGATGCACATCTATTAGGCATCTAATAAATTTTTAATTCTTAGAAATTTTCAGAAAAGAAGAAAACTGGAAACCTGCAAGTCTTACAATTAAGGGAAATGGAACTCAGAGATCAGAATCTAGATAAAGACAATAACTGAACCCAAAATTAAGCCCATTTTAAACTATCAAAGACTCGAAAAATAGTGGTGTCTCATCCTAAGTTAATTTATCTTTTGATTAAAATAAATCTAGAGGTAGCAGGCAAAGGTTGTTATGGCAGATCCATAGTCAAGAACCAGGTTCCTTCTAGCTCTGGGCTAAGATGTGCTCATTCTCATGGTCCTAAAAGACTCCTGAAGCTACAGCTACCACCTTTTTAATGCAAGAAATGGAATAGAGAAAGGGAAGAAGAAAGACATTCTCCCTACTTTGTAAGAGATTTCTTGGAAGTCCCATACTAGACTTCACCTTACATCTTATTGGATAGAACTTTGCCAGGAAGCCTTACTTAGTCACAAGGGATTCTGGGAAATGTAGTCTTTTAACTGGGTAGCAATGTGTCCAAATAAAAATTGGGCTCTCTTCCTATACAAAGGAAAGTATAATAGCCATGAGGCAACTAGGAGTCCCTTCCATATCACAGTTAAAGATTCCAAAGTCTAGGTTCTTTGTTAGTAACATAAAACCTCTAAAGCACATCTGTTTGAATTTTTCCCAGACCCATTTGGACACATATGGTGTCAGCTCAATCTAGTCCTGCTGTTAAATGAGAAAATAAAAGGAGCATATTTTGACTGCTTTACTATTGCTATTATTTAGGGACAATTGGGCTCAATGGAACAAAGGTTGCAGTGAGCATTGAAGAGAAACCCAGGAAGTTTTCTTGTGTCTGCTCAACCAAGAAACAACTTTTATGTGTTGTCATGAAAATTATGGACAGAAATGTTTCCAATATAAATATAATTTGGAGAGAGAAATATCAAGACTGGAAAAGAAATGGCTGAAATCTGAGTTAAATTTGATTCTAGCCATTGGCCTTCAATCTTGCTGATGTGAACATTTCACAAAGGAAACAGAGCAAAGACAAATTTTATAGCTTTGTGGAAACAGCTCTAGATGGATTTTTCACCTATAAATGATCATGAAAAAATGCTATGATTGCAACAAAGCATCTTACAATCATATGGAGCTGGCATTCCAGCAACCAGGGTAAGCAAACCAAATGCCCATTGTGTTGATTTTCTGCGCCATTTACAAAGCTGGGTTACCCAGTCAGGTCTGGGCCACTGGGCCATGTCCAGCCCAGACACCACAGTATCCTTAACCATGGCTTCAAAAGCTTTTCCCAGCCTCATCCTCCTCTATTTCAAAGCCAACCTAAGGAGCTCTTTCTGGACTTTAGACAAGGAGCCAGAAAACTGGCTCTGCCCCTCACTGACCACCTCACCCTGGGCACTTGAACTTCAATGCTCTCATGTATAAAATGAGTAAGTAGACCAGTTAACCAGAGGTCCTTTCTGCGGCAAATTTCATGAATACTGAAGAGGTCACAATATAGAGTTAACAGCAAGAAGTGACTAAACCATTCTAGTTATTTCACAAATCTCCACACTAAATGCATGCATTTATTTGGGAATTCTCCTCCAATGCCACATTTAGTATCACAGCAACAGCCAGGAACCAGATATTGTTTGAGTTTACCTCCTAGACAAGGAGCCTTCTGCTCCCTCTTGCATCACAAGAGCTCAGTGTCATGACACTAAAAGCCTGGACTCCTGACTCAGCTAGACCTGAGTTCAAGTCCAGGATCAGCAGTTTCTTGCCCCTCGACAACTATGCTAACCCTTATATCTCTTAGTTTCTGTAAAAAAAATTTTTTTTGTTAATCCTCACCTGCCATTGACTTTTTAGAATGGTAGGAGGGGAGGGAAGAAGAAAGAGAGAGAGAGAGAGAGAGAGAGAGAGAGAGAGAGAGAGAGAGAGAGAGAAGCATTGACTGAGGCTGGGGATTGAATCTGCAACCAAAGTATGTGCCCTTGACCCTTGACCTGGAATTGAACCTGCGACCCTTCAGTGTATGGATTGACTCTAACCACTGGGCAGAGAGACCAGGGCTGTCTTAGTTTTTTGATCTTCAAAGGAGAAGCCATACACTGCGTACCACAGGTTTATTGTTAGAGTGAATGATATAAGGCAGTTAAAACTCCTAGTATGTGTCTGGCACATACTGAGCAGTCAAGCCACGTTAACTATAATTAGAAGCCTAACATACAAGCACTTAAGAGGCAACTTTTGAGCCTGCTTTGAGCCTTCTATGCTTTAATTCTCAGGGTGATCAGATAGATTTAAATGGTTGTCTCAAAACTGACAGGAAATAACTCACATTTCCACTAAACCATTCAAAACTCAGATCAGAAGGTGTGTGTGTGTGTGTGTGTGTGTGTGTGTGTGTGTGTGTGTGAAATGCAATGAAATAAGTAAAGGAAAGAAATCCTATCCTCTACAAAATGGAGATAGCACAGCTTTCCAACCTCAGTCTGAGTCTTCCATCCCCTGTCTTTCCAGGATGTTCTTTTCCCTGCACCTGCAGCCACTTCCAGGTGGCCCAGCTACCTACAGACAACACCTGGGCACATAAAATAAAGCTCATCCTCATCAATAGATGTGGCATTGCTGAGAATCTGATGATTTTCATCCAGCGCTGGCAACAGAGTAATTTATATTCCACACCGCGTAACCAAAGAGCTTGTTATGCAAACACAGGCCACTGATTTGACAAATCTCCTGGAAACAGAATTAATGTCTGTATTCTGGGCAAAGATGTAATTTATTTTAATATTTTAAAGAGATAATATCTATCTATCTACCTCTATATATTCCGGGAGTGAGATGTATACACACATAGAGACATGTACATTTAAATAGAGTCCGGCTTGAGGGCTGGGCTGGTGTGCTACTGCATTAAAAGTCCCCAGAATAAGAATGAAAATAGCCTTGCTCATTACTACCAGCATCTTGCATTTGCTGGGCTTCCTTTCCTATTCCTGGTAAGCATATAAATGTTATTCTTTTGTGAAAATGATTTATTTACAGTGCCAGAGCCAAACCTGCATTTCAAGGAAGTGCTGGTTTTCTCAATGGAGAGCCAGTGGGGCTCTGCCCAATGATAGCACAATTTTAATTGGGTAGAAGGCTTGATTGGGTGTTTCCTAATCATCACATTTTCTCTTCTCAAAGGGGATGTTTTATTAAAGTAAAGACCAGCCCTGGCTGATTATAAAGGATGGACTCTGAAGGCTGGGGGGGAGGGGGTGTCAGTAAAATCCTGGCTGACACCCCAGCCAGAGTGTGGAGCCTAACAGGGTTTGGGAAGCAGCTTCAGAGAGATACACTTAAATGGTTTTCCTGCGTAAAGGTTTATGGCTCCTCTTTGAGGGACAAAGGCTTTAGGACCTCGGTGGGTGTCACCAAGCTTTGACAGGTATGTGACTTCAGAAGGAGCCAATCATCTCAGTGGCAAATGGAAAAGATATGGCTTCACACCAAATCTTCATGGCCTGCTATCCCTCCTTATGCCTGCCTCTCACTTCCCTTTCATATCTACCATTTAAGGAATTAACACCACTCTTCCTCATTTCCCCCAATTCCTTTCTGCCTGAGCACTCCCCTCCCTCACCTGAACACCCTCTTACAGAAAGCTAATCAAACCTGCCACATCTGTGGTTGATGTGTAGCTAAGAGCCCAAACAAGAAATCAATGTTCCATGGCTCAGGGGATCCATTTTGCTGTTTTCTCTGTGAATGCCATGTCAGGAGATGTCACCAAGAAGCCAGGCTGCAGAAGAGAGCATCAGTTTCCCTGTGGAAAGGCCCTGACAGCATCAGACAGGTGAGACTGGGGAGGAGAAGCCCACAGGGAGGGGGCTGCAGGCCAGACAATGGGCCTCTGAAGCTCTGTTGCTGTCCCTGACAGGAAAAGCCAGGCCCAAGGGAAGGGGAGCCAGGGGCTGACTCTCTTCCATGGCAGGAGGGGCAGCAGAGTCCCCAGGTGAGACCCCATCTGTATGGGGGGTAGAGGGGCTAGCTAACACACTGGGCCAGCCCCGTCTCTATCCTGCTCCTGGGCCACGCCCCACCACTCTGTGCAGGTGTATTTCCAAAAGCGGGCACATCCCTGGGGCAAGAGCACAGGCTATTTACAGACTGAGGTTGACCAGGCAGCCTCAGAGAATAGCCTCAAAAATAAACATCACTGTCCAGTTTCCCCAGCACATGCTCTGTAGGCTAACCAAGGTTCACTACACACTCCCTGACCACCACACAGACCTCAGTGCCCTGAGCTCTCCCCCTGCCTGCTCCTCACCCACTCACTACCACGGGTTCTGCCCTCAGTGGCGCTCTGGACACTTGCTAGCCACACTGGCGGTTATGAGGTTATGATGTGAAATTTAGACTCGGATTGGACTGACAGTTTTGCAGCAGCTTCTGGAGTCCAACTTTGCTCCGGGTGCCTAAACCAATGGATCAGAAGGCCTGGGTTCCAGGGCTGGTTCTGCTGGCCCTCATCACCTCATGCAGGAGTATGATTGGTTCTGGGCAAACATAATCTCCTCATTTAAGCTGTCCCAGAATCCAACCCCTACCTTGTCATAGACAAGGCAATATCAGGTGCCCCTTTATCTCTGTTCCTTCAACATATATACCCCTGTACACTTACCATAACTCCTGCCATGCTACCCTCCTCTCCATCCTGTCCATCAGCTCCTTGAGCATACAGATTGGCCCATTTAGAGTTGTAGGCCCAACACCTAGCCCAGCACTTGACATATAGCTGATACTCAGGGATTATTGGTTAAACACATGAATGAATTCAAGGAAGAGTTGGAGATAGAGATCAACAATAGCCTGGCTTCTCATGGATCTCTCCTTTGCTTGTCAGAAGAGGAAGGAGGTTGAATATTCAGAAGTGGCTGAAAACTCAGGCTTTGAGTTAAGCACCCATGTCTCCAATTCTTGGCTTATGGGGAGGTTTGAAAACAGCAGAACTTACTAAATATTTCCTTTCCTGTAGCAAACTAGGAATGGCATTTTAGACAAAGTCTAAACCTGGACTCTAACATAACTTGAACCAACAAATCTCTTAAAACCACACAGAAATTGTCACTGCCTGGAGCACAGCCCTATTAAGGGATACCTGTGCAAAGATAATCCACAGTTTCCTCTGAGGGTCATTTATTACACATCACAGAAAATAAATCAAATTTACATTATTGTTGTTGTTGCTCAAAATACTCAGGCAGGGTTGATGGGCTGGGTCATGTAGAAGAGCAGAGCTACCACTTATGGTCACACCATGAATCTTTCCTTAAGAGGTCAGTGACCTGGGTCCCCCTCTAGGGGGCCATTCTAGCCCAGCAGCATTCACACTTTCCAGTAAAGAAGCCAGGAGAGTGCCCCATGCCCACACAGCCCTGCAAAAACAGAACAAGCAGACTTATCTATCCCATGCAGCCCCAATAAATCAGAAAGTTCTCCCAAATCTTTGCAGGTTACACTAGCAATGTAAACCTCATGTGAACAGCTTTGACGTGAGAGACATTTACTCAGAATAGAAACCAAGCTCCAGATGGGACCAGCATGGTGCATTACCCAGGGAGTAGGGGAAAGGGACACCAGTGGTGGGTGAGAGACCGAGATTTTTCTCAAAGCAACAGCAACGAAAATATCTCTTCAGGTTGAAAAGATAAAGGTGGAGTTTACCATGCAAGAGGGATTTCTAATAGACAGTTTTTATCCTGACAGTGGTGTCCTCTTAACATATATTTACTTTCTAATTACCCGGAACTGTGTAATTAACCTGTCACTAGACAGCGCTTGCCACACTAATGACTGGAGGAGGATCTGAGTGTTCATCATCAGCCAGTGGAGGGAAGGTGATCCGGTTCTTATGGATCAGTTGGCTTGTCTCTGGCAGAGCTCTACCTTCCTCCCCATCCATTTCCTCTACTGAGGTGTCAGCCCAAAGAAAACTTCTTTTTAATACGAGGGTCTCCTAAGACCCCAGCTCACACCAAAAAGAAACCATACCTTCAGTGGGAAAGCCTCAGGATGAGAGGAGCCTGGCTCAGAGTTGTGAGCAGGGATGCCACCCAGGCTCTGGTCCAGGACCAAGAAGAACAGAGGAGAACAGGTGTATTTCCTTCCCTCTGGAGTCTGACAGATGTGGCTTTGCATCCGGTGCCCTTCACTGACCATCATCACATGCCCATCTCTGATCTTCATCACTTGCAGAACTGGGATGAGAGCACTGTGTCACCCACACGTGGCAGGGAGAATGAGATGTGCATGAAGAACTCATCCTAAGTGGCCCATAAACACCACTCCCCGTTCCTCCCTCTTTCCTCAAGCTTGGTCTACAGCCTTCTCTTCTATGATTTTTCAGAGAACAGAGCTCTTCTTTAAACCACATACCCAATTGTTTCCAGCCCCAAAATCCAATACCATAGATTTGGACTCTAAAGCCCCCAAGGAGGCTCTGGTCTCCCCTTCCCTTTGTGAAAACACTCTCTGCTGAGGACACAGGTGAGGATTGGGCTAAGCATTACGAGGTGAAAGAGAAGCTCCACTGAAATCCCTCTGGAGATAAACCCATAATAATAATGGCGCACAAAGCAACTGGCTGATCACAGGGAAAGCTGGACCACATGGGACTGGGAATGCCATTTGTTGCCTCCAGGGAACCCCCACTGCAGCCATCTGCTGCTGGCTCAGTTTCTGAGATGCCAGGAAGGAGGCATCCATAGGCCTTTGGACTGACTCCTACCCCAGCATAGCTGTGAGCCAGCCCAGCATTTGGGCCCTATGCCCCTCCCTGCAGCTGCTTCATCCACCCTCTGTTCTTCCTCCTAACTGGTCAGAACCCACACTTATGGCCACATCGTCTCCAGCACCATGTTGGGCCCTCTGGGGCTGGGCTCTCAAGGCAGCCATTATCTCCTCTTAGGTCTTTTCTGTCCATCTCTTCTTCTGTTTCCTACCATCAAACTCCTCTCCTAAACCTAAATCCCTTTCAACTAGGTGTCACATCTGGAAGAAGCCCAAGAAGCTAATCCCCACTAAAATGCCCCTACTAACACTGGCAGCAACTTAATATGCTTTTAGCACAATGCACTCAGATCCTCCCCAGGGGATTCCTTCAGATGCAGAGAAATGGCCATCAAAGATGGAAATTATGCATCCTTGTGTGTTGTAGAGAAGGCAAGAGAAAAGCTTGAGGACAAGTGGGGCTTTTTACCCAACTTTTACCTATCCATTTCTGAGCATTCCCCAAGTCTTCCCTGGACACTGCCAAGCACCAGAAGACTGAGAAGGGAGAAAGGCTGGGAAGCATTAGTTTTTGACTTACTATCAACATCTGCCTATGTTTACATGGTATACCAGCAGTTAACAATGGGTAGGCTTTATATAAAATGTGGAAAGCAAGCCAATTTTCATGGCCACCCCTAGAGCAGAGACCCATTTGACACACGCTTTCCCTGGGAGGGAGTGGGGTCACTCCCATCGCCACCATGCCCCACATCTCAGAAGCAGCAGTCAGCACAGGCTTTGGGCAGCCTGCCCTTCCTAAGGTCGAGTGTGCCCAGTGCAAGTTGGCAGGATCTCATGAAACACGGTGGGACAAACGCAGCTCCTGGGGTCATCTTCAGGGCATGGATGGAAAGCAGGCTAGTTAAGGGTTCACGCTGCTGGGTAACATTTGAAGACTATACACAAGGAGGAAAGGAGAAGCCAAAGGACAGTCAGCAGCTGTTAGGGCTAACAATAGAGCATTCATCACCCATCCTACTAATCATCAGAGCGCTCACAGTGCACTGCCTTTCTGCTTCTACCAGCAGTGCTGGCTCCCTTGACTGCGAACAGCGACACTGTATTCCCAGTCATCTGTTTACATGGGTCCAAGTGTCTCCTGTGTTCCAAGACAGCCTCAATTGCAAATAGGATGTTCATCATCTGTCCACTGTGTGATTGAGTGTTGGCTGATCAGATTAGATGATAACGTGTCCTAATTGTTGGTTCAGAAAATATGTTTAATGAACCTCTCTAACCATATGGTGGATTTGTCCCTTGGGCAAGAGACAGAATTTCTAAGGCATGACCTACAGTATTTTCTCCATGCATTTTCCACCAACCTTTTGCTCAGGACCACATTTTGTATAGGACACAACCCCCCTAAAATGTCCCCACTAAAGACCACACAATGGTACAGGACACAAACTGAAGGGCCTAAATATGCCCAAATTGCTAGGGATGCAGCCAATGAGGACCCCTCTCTTCATAGAGCTGAACAGATCCTCCCTACTTCTCCCAGGCATCACCTATCCCTGAACTTCTCCCATGAGTCATGCTAAGAAAAGCCTCCCTGCACCTCCTCGTCCCCTCCCCCATACTGCTCTCTGCTTTCAGCCTCCTTGCTTCTTGCCCAAGCTCATTAGATTCAACCCAAGTCCACATTCTCTGCTGTACCTTCCCTCCCTGATTCCCTGGCAGGAGGATTGAGGTGACCTTTAAATGTCGCTTATAAATGCCAGCTGATGTTAACTGGCTCCAAACCTCTGCACTGGTGCGCTTTTCCCAAAAGCCAGCCAATGGCAGAGCTCAGGCACAGGCATGGGGAGGCAGCTTCTGGGGACAGGTCTGTACCTGGAGCGGGCATATGGCACTGCACTCAGCCAGAAACATGGGTTATTATGGCCAAACTCACTGCCCTGGGAGGATGATGTCTGTGTTATTAAATGCTGGAGCTGGAGGAATCCTTAGAGACCAA
This sequence comes from Vespertilio murinus, assembly GCA_963924515.1. Classification (NCBI taxonomy): domain Eukaryota; kingdom Metazoa; phylum Chordata; class Mammalia; order Chiroptera; family Vespertilionidae; genus Vespertilio; species Vespertilio murinus. The sequence continues at coordinate 92,599,731 of OZ004708.1, forward strand.
TCACCCTTCACGGTTCCTGGAAGGACACCAAGGTCTAAAGAAAGAGGTCAAATATATAATCTTAAAAATATAATATCTGGCAGAACTTTGATGGACACTCTCCTAACCCTGATATATGTTTTTTACTGAATGATTAAGTGAATGAAAGAAGGGTTTTTTCCTGTTAATTCTCACAACAGCTCTGAAAAGCAGGCTCCATCCTCATATTGAGACAAAGAAACACACTCTATGAAGTTGATTGAGTTGTCTAAGGTCAGATAGAAATGAAGCCGGGATTCAGATGTAGGTTTGTCCAACTTTAGAATAATTTCTGATGCTCCATCTACACCCAACTCCTCACTCCTTCAGTATTCTATCACCAGGGACAGGTCTGGAGCTTTTGATTGTCCCATGCCTCCTGATGGTTTGCCTGAGTCCTTGGTTTAATTCAACATTTATCAATTAGCATCCTCCTGTTCTACCACCTGAAGCTTTCATGTCCCATTACCCAGCTGCTACATGTTTGTCAGGACAAATTGCCTGCAGGAAGAGTAGGAGGGAAGAACCAGGGTGAGACCCTCTCATAAGTGACATCCAGTCATTAGGCTCAGATCACAGACAGTGAGGGCAGTAGATAATATGGCATTTTTCCTCTTGCTCTTCCAGAAAGGGGACACCCATGACCCAGCACCCACCCCTAAGAAAGGTCCCACAGGGATCAAAGAGAAAACCCTCAGGGTCTTAGAACTGAGACCCCCTGGGCCAGATTCTAGTGTGGCTCCAGCTAAAATCAACTCAGTGTCTTTTCTAAAGGTCCTTGTTAGTTCAGTCAGTGGCACACTCCTAAACGTGCCATCAGGGGAGGGCTATGCAGAACGGTGTTCCTAGATTTCCACCAAGCATCATATAAACAGGTCCAAGGAAATTCTCAGAAAGCAGAAGTAGCTCCTGGCTGACAACATCCTTTGCCCCTGAATCAGGGGAGCCATTCAATAGGAGAGTCCTGGCATCTGGTGTAAATTTCCTGGGTGTCTGGAAGGGTCACCTAAAAGGACCCTTGAAAGAAAAGAATGACTTTTAAGGAAAAATACGTGTCAACTGATAGTTCTTGGTGCCAACTTAAATGTCAACAGGAATCCCTAATTCAGGGTATGGTGAAGAAGGAAACTTTATTCAGAGCAAGCAGCTCAATGATGCTAACAGCCAACTGTGAAAACAACACAGCCCTGGGCCTGCCCTGGGCCAGGGCCCTCTTCAGCGGGGTAGCTCAGCTCCCCACTGGTCCTACTCTGCCATGGTCTGGTTCTGATCTGCTCTGTTCCAGTGAGATGTCATCGTGTTTCAGCTCCAGCTACAATCTTCAGCCTTCAGTAGAAAGTGCATTTCCCAGGGCCAAAGGAGAGCTGGCTTATATACTTAAACAGAAGTCCCCATCCCTGGGTCCCTGATTGGTCAGAATAGAGCTGCTCTGATTGGTCAGAGCTGGGCAGCTCTGATGGGATGAGGAAAGCTTTGGTCCTATAAGAGTCCAGGAGCACCTTTATAAGGGCTGGCTCAGATGCAGAAACACAGAGCAGGCAGGCAGCTTAGGGGTGTAGAGGTGGGCAGGTGAGCACAGAAACTACTCCAAGTGCAGAAGAGGCCCCTGTGCAGAAATGGCGAGTAGGCTGTGTTTTTTTTTTTTAACTTCTTTGTTTTTATTTGAGTCCAGTTAGCTACCAGAAGACCTTCTTAGTAGGTGTCTTCCCCCCTCCCCCCCACTCCACTCAGGGCTCACATAAGGAATTTGATTGGCTAAGGCATATCTTACCTCAGCAAGTTTAGGTATCCTGAAATTATTAAGGTGCATAGTATCCTTAGGTCCCTCGCATACAAGCAATCAATGAAGCAGAAGTCAGACTGGCCTCAGTGAGCTATCACACTGGCCAGGCTCTTACAACTGCTCTCTCTATTCATTCATTTGTTTATTTGTTCTTTCATGCATTGAGTAAGTTATTTATTCATCAATCAATATTCACTGAACTCTGAATGTGTATGCTGTCCTTTGGGGGAATAATAAAATGAAGAAGATGCTGCCATAAAGAAATTTACAACCCCTCTTGCCAAGGAAAATAGTACAAGCACTGAGCCCACGCCCTCTAGTATGGCCAACCAGCATGCAGAGCAGCATTGGCATCTGAGGCTCCGAAGCTCTGCCAGAAGGCCCATCTCAACAGGACCTGTGGATTCACCACTCTCTTGTGCTTTCCCCCCTATAATATCAATATGCTTCATTTAAAATGTTCTCCAACCCCATACACACCAACGGCCTCCCTAATATCAGAAGATCTCCAGAATCAGGGAGAAAATGATGAGAGGGGAAAAAACACTTTGGGTGAGTAAATTTTAGATGTTTAATTGAGTGTTTGAGTAAGTAAGTAAAAGGAGGACTCTTATCTCCCTGCTTATTAAAAGCCTACAGAGACCAGCTTCAGAAGGTTGTCTTTATTAGAGTTTACCTCTTAGGATCCTGGTGCCCCTATAACCCAACCACTGATCAAACCAACAAAATGAACAGGCAGGGAAAGTGGCATCATCTCCCAGGAAGTCTTAAACATGCTTATGATTTTCTGATTTCATAAGGAGAGAAGATTGAGACTCACACTATTTTAGTTGAAGTAGTTGGCAGAGCTCCAATAATAATTACATGTATGCTCTTTCTTTCTATTGGCTCAGTGGGTGATAGTCTGTTTAGTTTCTATTCCAGCAGAGTGAGGCGTGTAGAGAAGCTGAAAAAGACCTATTGTAATTGCCCCAGGCTGCCTCTATATTTCCAAGAGAGCTTACATGCATGGGGTAATAAAGAAAAAAAGACAAAGAAAAAAATAAAAGCAGAAGCAAGTGGGGCAGGGGGAAAGAGTCAAAGCTGCAGTTAGTGATGCTTAGAGTAAGGCACATGGTGGGGGAGTAAGAGTCTAAATGGTAGGTTAATGGGAGTTTTAGAGGTAGGAGGGAATGCTATTTTAACTGAAAATTTTAGAGTTCCTAATCCCAGAGCTGTAGAAAGTGGAAGTTCAGTTTTAAAGATTCTGTAGGAAGAATCCAAGCAGGACACTAATATCAGGTACCTAAAACCCAGCTGTGATCTGAGAACTCAATCAGAAAAAAAAATGCTTCCTCTGCTTTTAAGGGAGATGAGCACACAGGCATACCTCTGAGACATTGTAGGTTCAGTTCCAGACCACTTCAATAAAGAAGGTATTACAATAAAGCATGTAGTAATCTTTTTGCTAATGGAGGATCTTGCCATCAATTTGTAAAAAACACAACATCGATGAAATGCTATAAAGTGATGTGCAATAAAATGAGGTATGCCTGTAATCATTCTAGTCACTCTAGCTTAAAAGTAAAAATGAGAAAGGGAAAGTGATATATACTTTTATTTTGAGGGGACAGGGAGCTCTTCCCAGCATCCATCCCTCCTCCATTAATTATTTTATTCGGAATTTTCCTGGGGGATACTTTTTCCTATTTTAGGTATTGGGTGAGATAGAGTTCATCACCAGCATGGGATGTGATGCACATGACCTTGGCATGACCAATCAGCTTATCAGAGACTAGAGGCCCAGTGCATGGATTTGTGCACTGGTGGGGGTCTCTCAGCATGGCCTGCACCCTCTTGATATCTGGGATTCCACAGGGGATATCAGACTGCTGGGTTTGGCCTGGTCTATGGGGATCTGGCAGTCCGACATCCCCTGAGGGATGTTGCAGATTGTGAAGTGGCAGGCAGCTGAGGAGGAGGCTGAGTGGGGCCAGGTACCTCAAGTACTCAGTAGCACTGCCAAGGAGGCAGGAGAGGCTCTCACTGCCACAGGTGCACTCGCCAGCAGTGAACCCAGGTTCTGGCTGAGTGGTGACCCACTATGGGAACACACTGACTACCAGGGGGTAGCTCCTACATCGAGTGTCTGCCCCCTGGTGGTCAGTGCACATAATAGTTACTGGTTGACCAGTCTAGTGGTCACTGGTTGTAATGGTTGCTTAAGCTTTTATAGCTATACTAGAGGCCTGGTACACAAAATTCATGCTTGGCGGGGGTCTCCTCAGCCAAAGCTGCATCCTCTACAATCCAGGACCCCTTGGGGATGTCTGACTGCCAGTTTCAAGCCAAACTGACAGTCAGCCATCCCTCTCACAATCCTGGGCCACTGGCTCCTAATCGCTCACTCCCCTGCCAGCCTGATTGCCCCTCACTGCCTCTGCATGCTGGGCTGATTGCTCCTAATTCCCCCCCCCACTGGCCTGGTCACTCCTAACTGCCCCCAGCTGCTGTACAGGTCACTCCCAACTGCCCCCTCCCTGCTAGACTGATCGCTGCTAACTGCCCCCCCCACTGGACTGGTCATCCCTTACTGCCCCCCTGCCAGCCTGGTCATCTCCAACTGCCCCTCTGCTGGCCTAGTCACCACTCACTGTCTCCCCTGCCAGTCTAATCACCCCCAACTGCCTGCTTGTTAAGTCATTTGGTCGTCCCTCACTAACCCCTCTGCCGCCCCAGTTGTCCCACACAGCCTGCTTGCTCAGTCGTTTGCTCCCTCCTCCTTCATTAACCCTCCTGCTGGCCTGGTCACAGGCAGCCATCTTGTGAGGATGTGAGGGTTAATTTGCATATTACCTCTTTATTATATAGAATAGATTGGAACAGAAAGACCACATAACTAACAAGCCAACCAAAGGAATTCTCAGGGTTTCTTTGGGAACCGCCAGGAAAAACCTTTCTTTATTCTCAAAAATTTAAAGTTGAGTGAAGTCAATGCAATAGTTTTTCTTTCTTTTTTAAAATATAACTAAAGAACATTTATTTGTTTTTCACTAAGACTTTATCTTAGCACATAATTAAACTGTGTCACTACCCCCGACCCCAACTTGAAGAAGGTTTAGTACAGTGAATGTTATAAAGCAGATATGAAGGATTGGAATCAACCTTACCTGACAAAGAAAAACTTCCTTCTAGATCATCATAACAATGTTTAAGTGAAAAAAAGAGAAAAAGGAGGAGTGTGATGGGAGTTCAGATTGAACAAGATTTTCACATATCATCTAACACATTCAATCTTGGCTAGAGTGTACCAAAATGGAAACAGGATTACTATAATACAAAACTTCACTACAGTTAGCTGTACACACCTGTGTTGCAAGCCCACCCCCAACTCCTAAATGCTTCCAATACAACTATTTCCCGGCCTTTTGGGCCTGTCAACGAAGGAGTATGGATATCTTCTCTTTAATCCAATTTTTGTTGTAAGGCTGGTATGTCTGGGTATCAGCTCGGTAAACAAGACAGCTGAGGTTCACCAGATCATCAATAAAATCAAACAACTGGCTAATATCATATGTGATAGAGGGGCTGTTGGAATTCATTCTCTTCAGATGTTCTTCATACATTTTACAAACACCTTCCATGCACTCATTCACTGATTCATAATAAGCATAAGTTCTGCCTTCTCTTTGTAGGCTGTACCAGCAAAATGGTGTGAGACATCACGCCAAACTCTTTCACTGCAGCTGCCCACACACGAGCTTAATCCACAATGCCCAATGCAGCCATTTTTCAACCACAGGGGAGAGACTGACTGAGAAGAAAGGCAGTCAGTCAGTGTTAAAGGGAGCCAAGAGATTGAAACACTGAGCTCCTGCATCAGACTTAAAACTGGACTTTTCTGTTATGATAAAGCCAGATTATATTGGAATTCCACTATTTTAAACCAAAAGAGACCTAACTCATACGATAACTGAATAGAACTATTGTAAAAAATCACTTATTTTGGGGACCCTTGGCAAGAAAACAGAATTATTTATCTATGACTTACTTATTGGCATTTATTGCACTCTAAGAATATCTTATATTTTAGCAAAATGTTTGGTGCTCTTTGCTGAGCAATGGACCTGGCTGATCTGGGGAGGAGCTGGTAAGGGCATGGGAAATTGGGACACAGGTTTAGCACCTTATCAATTTCAACTTCAAAATCTCAGTGTGGCAGCAATTTATATTTCCCAAGTAGCAAGATCTCTCAGCTTAATAGTGACTATGAGGCCCTGGTTCAGCTAATAATCCTAGCAAAGGGCCACATTATTTCACTGGAATTCTCCCAGAAGAAAAATGAGTTGTGGTGCAAAGAATCCTGGTCTAGTCCGGCCGGTGTTTGAGAGTTGACCCATCAACCAGGAGGTTACAGTTCTATTCCTGATCAGGGCATATGACTAGGTTGTGAGTTTGATCACCAGTAGGGGGTGTGCAGGAGGCAGCCAATCAGTGATATTCTCTCTTCATTGGTGTTTCTATCTCTCTCTCCCTCTCCTCCCTCTCTCTCTAAAATCAATAGAATATGTCTTTAAAACAATTTTCAAAAGAACCTTAATCTATAATTCAGTCAGCTTGGTTTGCATCTCACTCTCCCTAATTGTGTGAGTGATCACAAACCATAGACCTATCTGAGCCTCAGTTTCTCCCTTTCTATGTGGGGGCAGCACCTTCCCTCCCTGCCTCACAGGTTTGATGGAGACGTGGAGGCAAGAGCACCATGAAAGGCCTCAAGTGCTGCTTAACTAGGAAGCACTATTAGGAAAACTAGAAACTTCTTCCTGAGGCCACACACATCAGCATTAGCTCCTCTTTCAGGTATTAAACAAGCAAACAAACAAACCAGTCACTGGCATAATTACAGCTAAATTGGAAATGCTGGCATTAACCAGAACAAGCTATCTATCCAGAAAAGACGAGAGGCCTCAGATGCACAAAATCATATTTCCCCAGGCATAGGATTAATTAAAACTATCAAGTGTTCCCAGCTCTTTGAAATTAACTTTGAAAGTGTTTGGAGTGAAGGGATAAAGAGAGAAGCAACGTGGTGGGGGAGCAGCCCAGGGGTGAGTGCTGGGAGAGACACTCCAGAGCTGTGTGTTCACTTTGTTCTTCTTAGGAGGAAAGGAGAGCAGACTGAAGTGTGAAAGGACCGCAATGGTAGGAGCAGCTCTGCATTCACCCCTGTGGTCCAGTGCATGCAGGATCAACTCAACACAGAACACCAGGGAGTAGACCAGGCTGTGTGGATGGAGTGGGGACAGTCAGCCAAGGTGGGATCTCAGCTCCCTTCCCTCTCCATTTCTGAGCTTTTGTTCTCATTTAGTCCTTTTCTCTCCCTTGTGAATAAACCCACTTCTGGCACTTCTTTAAGTTCTTGGGTGGTCATACTGTGAGTTAAAGCAGCAGATAATTGCACCAGAAATTCTGAATCTAAATCTTGTTCCACCATGTATCATCCGTGTGACCTTAGCTAAGTCTCCTGCTTCTTTCTAAGATGTGTATCCTCACCTGGAGAATAGGAAGATGGGCCGAGATGTTTCTTGATCAAGCACAAGTGAGACTTGGGAAGTGAGCTGCATAACATAAGGTGTTGCCATAGGGGTCCAGCAGCCTGGAACATTCTTCTGTATTCCACTATAAGCCATGGAGTGATGGAACCCAAGGACTTAACAAACTCTGGACTAACAAATCACCTCCTTCCTGTTGGAATTCCAGTGGCCACTGCAGGGAAATACATCTTCCATCTTATGCTGACTGTGATACAAACCCTAGAAAACACACCCAGTTTCATTTTACTCGCATCTGGGCAAGCTTGAGAGCTTCTTTCCAGCTCAACTCATCAGCTTCTTGTCCCTCCAGTCCCCATGATCTCAGAGGGAAGTTCTGTGGGTCCCTAGAACTATGCCTTTTACTATCCTCTACCCCCTCCACCTAGGTCTGCATGCCCTAACCTCAAGGATTATGAGGCCTGTGGACTGCACATTCTGGAGTTACCTGCTTCTCCATTGCACAATAAATCCCTACTTCCCTTGGCCATCATATTAGATTTCTACCCAATTTTAGATGTCTTCTTTTCTCCTTCCCAATGGAAGTCAGAATAGGTGAGGTTTCCTACTCTTCTTCATTGAGCTATGTGCTTCCTGGGAGAACAGCTTTGTCACATTATCCCAGGGCCAAGGAGTTGTCTTTATTGTCTAAGCCAATGATGATGGTTCTATTCCCCTTGCCAATGGTTGAGCCATGGTCATATTAATTCTGTCCAGCAAGAGACAAGGGGATGTTCCTTAGGGGATGTTCGAAGGAAAAAGTGCCCCAAGCATTTGGCATTTCCAAGTACAGGTCTTTTATATCCTTGGTTAAATTTATTCCTAGGTATTTTATTTTTTGATTCAATTGTTGCTCCATGTTAAGTATTTGTGTGTGCTTGACAAACACACAATTCAAAATTTCCATTACATTCATATTCATTGAAGACCTACAATACTCTGGGTACAATGTCAGGTTCTGAATGCACAGAGATGAATAAGCACCAGTTAAACAAATCCTAGAAGCTTAGAATCTAGTGGGAGTGGGGGAGGACTGACTGGAACAGAGATGTTTAATATAATGAGGTGAATGCCATGCTCTAGATATGCACAGGGTGCTATGGGAGCCCAGAAGGTAGGATTCCCTGGAGGTTCAGAGATCTTCTAGGAGGAGATGAGGCCTGAGCTAAGTCTCAAAGGGTCATTACTACCACCCACATGAAGAAAGAGAAAACCGCATTCTAGGCACAGAAAATTGTGTAGAAAAGTGTGGAGGCTTGAGGCAGCAAAGGGTGTGTAGTTGAGTCTGCTGTTATTAGAGCAAAAATGGGGAAGGCATAGTCTTTAGGGTTATGAGACAGAAAACGAGACCTAGAAGCAGTCAAGGCAATCCTCTGAGCCTGCATAGAGGCTTGAATCTTATCCTGTTTACAGTGGGGAGCTATTAAGCAGTGATGGACCGTGGTGCAACATTGACCTTAGTTTGCCCTCATGGAAATTAAAACAGCAAAGCAGAGTTGGGGAAAGATTAGTAGGAGAACCAGTTAGGAATGTAATTGTAATAGTTCAATTAAGAGATGATGCAGCTTTACTAGCATGTGAAGAGATAGAAGACTATTCTATTGAAGAGACTAAATTGGCTTTAGTGACCTGTGGGGTGTTGTTGAGATCTGAGGTTGTGCACTGCCCTCTCTCCAGCTGCATCAGCACATCTCATGGTTGCCTGGTTGGTGTGGTATCAGCAAGCTCCACCCCCAGACTGATAAGGTGACAACCAGGGACTGAGGAGACTCCCCATGGAAAATGGTGGGAGTTGATGAATCTTTTGTGTGCTTTTGGTTGCAAATAAGAAAATATCACAACTCAAATGATGATAAAATTGCCCCATGTGACAAGAATGAAGCAACAATTGCATCAAAAAATAAAATACCTAGGAATAAATTTAAGCAAGCTTATAAAAAATCCATACTTGGAAAATTTATAAGACACTAAAGAAAGAAAATGAAGAAGATACAAATAAGTGGAAGCATATAGTGTGTTCAGAGATAGAAAGAATTAACATAATTAAAATGTCTATACTACCCAAAGCAATTTATAGATTCAACACAACTCCAAACAAGATACCAATGGTATATTTCACATAACTAGAACAAATATTCCAAAAATGTATATGGAACCACAAAAGATCCTGAATAGCCACAGCAAACTATACTACAAGGTCTTATTATGGTACTGGATTAATGCTTGATAAATAAGGATGAACTTGAATAGCCACAGTAAGTTTTCAGCAATTACTAGAGAAAAAAAGAGCAAAGTTGTAGGAATCATACTACTTGATATCAAACTATACTACAAGGTCTTAGTAATGAAAACAATATGGTACTGGCATAAAAACAGACATAGATCAGTGGAACAGAACAGAGAGTGCAGAAACAATCCCATTATGGACAAGTAATATTCAATTAATATTTGACAAAGGAGGTAAGAACATACAATGAGGTAAAGATAGTCCATTCATTAAATGATGTTGGGAAAATTTGACAGATATGTGCAAAAAAAATTAAACTAGACCACCTTCTTATTCTGATATATTTCCTCAGACAAGAGAAACTAGAGAAAAATAAACAAATGGGACTACATCAAATTAAAAAGTTTTTGCATAGCAAAGGAAACAACCAACAAAACGGAAAGACAACCTACTGTATGGGAGAACATATTTCCCAACAATCTATATTATAAAAGGCCAGTAGCGGTAACGCCATAATGCCGTAATGACCAAACAACTGGTCACCAGGAGGTGCATTGATGGGTCTCGTGGAATGGCACTTCTGGGGTCCCACCGCAGGTCTGGGTTTCATGCTATTTCACACGAGGGGCCTCCAGTAAATATGATAAGCATTTAATATCCAAAATTTATATAGAACTTATACAATTCTACACACACAAAAAAAATATCCCATAAACAGTCCAATTAAAAAAATGGGCAAAGGACCTGAATATACACTTTTCTAAAGAGGACATACAGATGAGAAAATGTTCAACATCACTAATCACACAAAAAAATGCAAATTAAAACCATAATGAGATATCATCTCACACATGTCAGAATGGCTATCATCATTAAATCAACAAACCATAAGTGTTGGTGTGGATGTGAAGAAAAGGGAACCCTTGTGCACTGTTGGTGGCAATGCAAATTGGTGCAACCACTATGGAAAGCAGTATGGAGTTATCTCAAAAAAATAAAAATGGAACTGCCTCATGACCCAGCAATTCCACTTCTGGGAATATAGCCAAAGAAACCTGAAACACTAATTTGAAAGACTATATGCACTGCTATATTCACTGAAGTGTTATTTACAGTAGCCAAGATTTGGAAGTAGCCCAAGTGTTCCATCAGCAGATGAGTGGATCAAAAAACTATGTTAAACTTATACAATGGAATATTACTTGTCCATTAAAAAAAGAAGGAAATCTTATCTTTTGCAACAGCATGGATGGACCTGGAGAGTATTATGCTAAGTGAAATAAGCCAGTCAGAGAAAGAAAAGTGCTATATGATTTCACTTATATGTAGAATCTAATGAACAAAGTAAACTAACACCTGAAATAGAAATAGATTCATAGAGAACAAACTGACAGCTGTCAGGGAGCAGTGAGGTTGGGGAGCTGGGTGAAAAAGGTGAGGGGATTAAGCAAAATTAAGCAAAACAAAACAAAAAGAAACTTATAGACACACAACTTTCAGGTGATCATCAGAGGGAAAGGTGGTAAGGGAAGGTAGAAGAGGATAAAGGGGAGATAAGTGGTGCTGGAAGGAGACTTGACTTGGGGTGGTGAACACACAATACAACATACAGGTGATGTATGATAGAATTGTACACCTGAACCCTATATAATTTTATTAACCAATGTCACCAAAATAAAATCAATAAAAACAAAAATGTTTAAAGGGGGGAATAAACAAAAATAAAGCAAAATAAAACATGCCCCTGAGGAATGGCCAGATCAAAGAGAACCACATCCTTCACCGTCCCCATTTGTGCAGCTACTATGGGCTGGAAACGGAGTGTGGCTTAAGGTTTTGACATAGTTTTAAGAAAAGACAAGGTGAAGAAAAGTGTTGTCTCAAAGTTTATACCAGCTCTTTGTGATACTAAAGTTGGAGATAGGGTAGATTATTCTAATGCTTAAAAAAACAAGTTTGGTAGCTTTGTTAATAAAGGACAGGGCTCACTCAGGCCAGGCTGGATAAAGAAAGGTTGAAACAAAGCTAGCAAACTTGCTCTGTTTGATAAACATGGATAAATTTGATTTGGGGCTGATAGCCCAGCCAGGGGGGCACACAACTGAAGAAGCCATAGGGCAGAGGTAGGTGGCAGAAAAGTGGCAGGAATGGCCAAAGGGCTTTTGTAAAAGGCTGTGGAATACTCTGGGCTTGTGAGCTATGCTGGCCAGCTTCTGTCAGCTCCAAGACTTTAATAGAAGCTACAGTCGCAAGTACTAACATCAGTGCTGATCCCAGGCCAGGAAGGAAGGATGTGGCCACCACCACTGGAGGACTTAAAGAGTGAAAGGAGCAACCACAAAGGGCCAGGGTCCTGTAGGACTGAGAAAGCCTCAGAAGCAGAAATCTGGGGTGGATGTTGGCCAGGGAAACTGAACCTTTAGCCCACAACACTTACCTCAATGTGAAATACTGGGTTTGATGTGAAATGTCCAACAGTGCAAAGGAAGAGAGACTCACAACATGGCATTTACACAAAAAGGCAAAGGTGACCCCCAGGACCAGAGCACCTGGGGACAGGTAGGCTTCATATTCAAATACCCAAGTGACATGCGTATACCATATATACCATATGCATGTGTCTACAAATGTGAATGAACTTATGCATAGATATGTAGATTATATATTATTTTAAAACAAAGTAGTAGTTAATTTGTTAACTACCGATTAATTAATAGTAGGTTTTTACGAAGTAGTTGATATATTTTTTCAACCATAAATGAAATAAATACTTAATCTTCAGCAAAGGAAAGACAATCCAACAAAAATACAATGAGTCAGGCTTTTTTCTTTCCTGACTTGTAAGGACTGAACTTGGAACCTCACTTAGCAATTATTTTACTATTGTCAGCTTTTTTAAGTAGCTAAATTCAGAAGTGATGATTCCTGCCACACTCCCTGTGTCACACTCCCACACTCATAAAGTCTCACATTTCCTCAATGGATGTTTTCCTGGCCTGCAGAGTGCATTAGTATTGTTTACTTTCTGGAAAACTTTTAAGAAATCTGCTGTTGGCCACACCTCTTCCATGCTTGACCTGCCCCAGCTCCCTGCAGCCTCAGGAAGAGCTGATGCCCATCTTGTCTGCTGCCCCTTCTCTGCCTGGCACTGCCAGGAACAGGAGGCACTTGCCAGTTCCAGTCAGCAGCCTCAGCTCCAGCCGAATGCCCTGGAACCTATTCTACCCCCTGAGTCCATGTGCCAGGTGCCAGAAGAACCCACAGCTTCCTTGGTGTAGTTCATTCCCAACCCTTCCCCTGCTCTCTGCTGCACTTCTGCCTCTTTTCCTAGTCAGCATCCTTCTTCCCATCACCACCAGTGATGTGCCACATCCCAGCTTGTACACCTGGGACTGTGGTACACTCAGTTCTCTTGAGCCCATGGAGCTGCTTGCTGCTTCTACATAAATCCTTGCTGGGTTGTGCTATTGGTGGACACCCCAGACATTTGGTGAACAGAACTCCTACCTGTGTCCATCAGATCCCACTGAATGGACTCAGATGCTGGTGACCACAGCCGCCGGGCTATTCCTGCCCAGCCACTCTCCCCGCCCAGGCTCAGCAGCTGGCCCAGTTCCTTCTGACCAGCTGACCCATCTAGATCTGCCCAGCACTTAGAAGCTCTTTTTGCCCTTTCCCTCCGGGAAGTGCAGAGTCCTCCTCCCCTGCAGATCCCAGCAACAAGCTCACACTGGAGAGTGTGATGCTGGAGAGAGAATTTAGCAAGCACAGGCTGGCAAGTTAACATCTTTCTGGCCTGTCTTTCCTCTGCATGCAGACAGTTATTCTAAAGCCAAGTTTAGTCCATACACATAGCATGCATATGTATGCATGTATTAAACACATCTCGTCTCCACCCATTCCTTGTTGCTTCATTTATTCAAATATTATTCAGGCTATAAGGCTCACATCATGTATCAACTCCCTCCCAAATCTTCTTGATGATTTTAATTCTATGGACCATTCTTAACTCTTAATTTCTTGGGACTACTATTGATAACATAATTTAAACCTTTAATTCACCATAAACTCTTCTTCATTTTCCTCAGATTTTTAAATATATAAGTGCAGTGTGTGTGCATGTGTGTGCCTGTGTATGTGTGTATGTGTGTGCCTGTGTATGTGTGTGCCTGTGTGTTTCTCCAACTTTTTGAATGCAGGGGCTATGCCTTACTTTCTTCCCCAGTTTAATGTTCTCTATAAAGTTATTCCCAAGGAAGAAAGGTCTTTGACTCAGAAGAATTAGGTGTGAACTTTTTCCAGGTGGAAAGAGTGATGAGTGGACTTAGGAAGGCAGGTGAGCTTTCTCACAGAAGCTCTGGAAGCATCCCAGGGGTTCCCATGAGCCTCTGGTACTTCAGCTCTGAATCTCAGACAATATAACCCCAAGCCCAAGAAGACTTTCCAGCCCATGACAGCTGCATTCTCTCAGGGGTGAGTCTTTGCCAAAGGCACCTCACTGCCAAACCCCAGTTCAAGCCCCCGACCCACCCACCACAAAGTCATATCTACTGCAAATCCGGCAAGAACAGGAGCCAGCATGCCTCCTGTTGGGTCGAAAACAGATGGCTGGACCAGAGAAAGCTGACGGAAGGAATCGCAAAACAAGTATCAATCAACCCACGCGACTCACCATCAGTACGCAGGCGGCTTCGCAGCCTGGGCAGGACTCTCTGGGGCATTTTTAGCGGCTTTCCTAATTAAGGATGAGCTGCAGAGCTCATCAGCCACCCTGGGTCGCTGCTAAATGGGGCAGGTGGCATCTGAGAGCCCCTTCCTCCCATGAACTCTCCAGTTGCGCTTGAGAGGGGCATATCCTGCCAGCCAAGGAGATGGAAAAGAAACAGAGCCGATGAAGAATTTAAAGGGACATCACCCTGAAGCAGTGTCTTCATGGCCCAACAGTCTGGGTCTCCACCCCAGAGCTTCCGCTGCTGAGTGCAGTTTATGGCTGGTATGCATGTGGTCTCTCTTACTAGATGTGAATTCTTGCAGGAGGACCTCCTGTCACAGTGTTGCTTATTCCCATAAGCTCTCAGCATAGTGCTAGAAACATTGACAAATGCTTCACTTGAAATGCGGCCAGCTTGACCCATTCTGATACTCGGATTCCTAAATAATCCACATTCTAGTGCATTTTGTATGGTGTACTGATCTGGGCCTATCATTGGCTACTTCTAATGGTTTATGTGTATTTTTAGTGCTTCTCCTACATCTACAAAGTCTGTAAGGGAGGGACCAGGACTTAGGTTTTACTCTGGGTCGAGTTCTACCTCCCTAGCAGTGTGGGACTAAGCACCTCATGGCTCTCCATTCTTGCTTGCTGCCTGGAGTCACTTTGGGACTGAATGTGGATGTGGGGCACTTGTGTGGATCCTTTCTCACTACTTGCTCTGTTGCTGATATGTGGCAGGAACTGTGTGAGAATGTCAGCCCCACTCAGTAGGTGATGAGCCTTATTATCTGCAGGAGTTGATGGTCCCCTCCTGCTCTTTCCCCTACCCCCGCCCAATCAAACTCAGCACAGTCATGTTTCTCAGAGGACTGACTCCTGACGTTTAGGCTTCCCAATCATGTAATCCTCTCCTGCTGGCCAATTTTATGGTACTGAATGAGATGAAGTCCATAATGTGTCCAGCAGAGTCTGGCACATGGAAGGTGCTCAAATTTTAGTCATGACTCCATCATAAGATCTTTCATTATAAGCATTAAAAGACATTTATCCATTTTATTATAAACTAGAGGACCTATGCACAAAATTCATGCAAAAGTAGGTCCTCACAGCCCCGACTTCATCTGGAAGGATGGTCATTCCAATGTTTGGCCGTTTGGTCAGTTTTCATATTATGTTTTTATTATTATAGACTAGAGTCCCAGTGCATGGGTGGGGGTGTCCCTCAGACCAGCCTGCACTCTCTCCAACCTGGGACCCATTGAGGGATGTTCAACTTCCATTTAGGCCCAATCCCAAATCAGGCAGTCAGACATCCCTTTCACAATCTAGGACTGCTGGCTCCCCAACCGCTTGCCTGCATAGCTGCCTGATTGTCCCTAACTGCTTCTGCCTGACAGCCTGATCACCCCCAAACCACTCTCCTGCCATCCTGATTGATGTCTAACTACTACCCTGACAGCCCAATTGCCCCTAACTTCCCTCCCCTGCTTGCCTGGTCACCTCTAATTGTCTCCCATGCCAGTCTGGTCACCCCTAACTGTCCTCCTCTGAAGGCATGGTCTCTCCCAACTGCCCTTCTATGCCAGCCCAGTAACCCCTAGTTCCCCTCCCCTGCTGGTCTGGTTCCCCCCAACTGCCCTCCCTGCAGTCCTGGTCTCTACCAACTTCCCTATTCTGCCATCCTGGTCTCCCTCAATTGCCCTCCTCTGCCAACCCAGTCACTCCTAACTGCCTTCCCCTGCTGGCCTGATTGCCCACAACTGCCCACCCCTGCAGGCCATCTTGTGTACACATGGGGACAGCCACCTTTGATCACATGAGGGCAGCCATCTCGTGTTTTGGAGTGATGGTCAATTTGCATATTACTCTTTTATTATATAGGATTTCTTTTTCTTTGGGGCCTTTGTGTACATCCCCAGGGCTGGAAAGGAAAAAGGACAGAAAATAAAGGTGCTTTTTTAAAACAGATGAAACATGGCTGTGACCTCATGGATTTCCTTTGAGTATTGGAATTTAGACCATGAGTGTGTGAACTGATGCTATGATCACACATAGAGCGAGTTTAGTGTTAAGGTCATTTTCTGATTCACACTCTGTCACTGCTATCTCTTGCAAAGCAGAGTGATACTGGTTTCTGGACAGCAATGACAAGCAGTGTGATAAATCCAAAGAAAGGCAGGTGAGGGCAGGATTGGAGAGCAATAACCTTAAGTTAAAACGTCATGACTGCTCCTGGGAGTGAAGCAGAGAAAAGTATGGGAATCTGAAACCAATCAGGTTCAAGTCAAGGTAACCAAGTCAAGGATATTCAAGCATTAATTCTGCTAACCAGATCCCCTTCCCCTTAAAAAGAGATGTGTTCCTAAGATGTCTGTGGGTACTACTGGGTATTTCACCTTTCTTACTCAAGCTAAATCCAGGATGTACTCGGGGAAATTGTGGGCCTTTGAGAAAGTCAGAAGACTAACTCTACATATGTTCCGACTCCATCTGGGCCCAGAGGGAGGACCTGATGGGGTGGGCATCTCACTGAAGTGTGTTCCTCACTGCTGCAGGCATTCCGATGCATGTCCGGGAGAGCTGCCAGGAGAAGGACCGGGAGGCTGCACAAGCCACCTGCCAAGGTCCTGTCTCTGTATCACATCCAGACTCTCTCTGCCCGTCTGAAGTTCCATGTTGGTTCTCCCTGAGAGCCTGTGGGTGCACAGACTTGGTTGGAAGGAGAGAACCTATAATATATAAATAATACATCTAAAGTAGCTGCTGTAAGGGTTTAGGAAAAGCTCTGAAGGACAAATCCCCAGAGAGTTACTAAAGCAAAGACAGGGCAGGTCCCAGTTAGATATACCTTCAGCAGCACGGGCAGTGGTCTGGAAGTCTGGTCCCCACTGTGGTCCTACAAGGCCATCTCACTGTTTATAACTAAGACAGATTCATGTGGGTAAAATTCTCCACAAACAAAGGCCCAGGAGGGTAGCAAGGGAAAATCAAAGCTGCCCAAAGGCACCGGGAGACAGAGATGCTCTGCAAGGCGGATCAGGCCTGTGTTCTCGGCCTGCAGCTGACAGGTTTGCCTTCAGATTAATTAAAAAGTCAAATCTGATTGTCATCCCAAAACGTGGTGAAGAGGCAAGCTGTTCATAAAGCACCTTACATTTGCAGAATAATTTTATGCTTCTCCAAGTACTTGATCATCTATTGGCTCATTTGAACTTTGTGACAACTCTACAAAGCAGGCGAGGCAAGAATGGGTGGGACTTAAGTTTTACTCTGGATCTGGCTCTACCTTCCTAGCAGATGAATTGGGATTAAGCATATCACAGCCTCTCCATTCATGATTGCTGCCTGGAATCTCTGACCGTAGGAGATACAGGAGCCAGTCTGCCTGAGTTCCATCTCTGATCCTGCATCTTCTCAGCTGGTGAACCTTTCTGTGCTTCTACTTTCTCCCCTGTAAAATGGGCACAACACAGTGCCTGCATCGCTTTTTGTAAGAAATAAATGTGTTGACAAGTGAGAAGCAGTTATAAAACCTGGTACATAGTAAAACTGAAATAAGAAAAATATTATCAGTGTCATTGGTCCTTCTTTATAGATATATCCGGGTTTGGCAGGATTGTAGACCTTCAAGCAGACACACAGAGAACAAAGTGTCAGGAATGCTTTGGATGCTGCAAGGGCTACAAACCACAAGAATTAGCATCCTTTCTGTGCCCTTCCGAGGGGGCAAGATGCCACCGGGGCCAGATTCTGTGCTCAGACATTCTGCGCAGGACAAGCACATCTTGGGCCACCCCAGAAAGCCAGTTGTCAACTGTGCTTTTCCCAGAAGCCTCTGCATTCCTCCCATTCCCTCCAGGACCAACCCAGCCTCCTATAATGGACAGTGGCGTAGATAACACCTGCCTGGAGCCAGTGGGTCATCTCCACAGCCCCTTAAAAGACACGCCAGAGCCCAGCAAATATTCTGAGAAGCCAGTCTTCCCTGACAGCTGACAACGTTCCCCAGCCCTGGAGTGTGTCACAGCCTGTCAAGGAGCAGTTGATGCTTGCCGTCGGAATGAGGCACGGGGTTGATATGAAACTGGGCAGCGGCAGTGAGCTAGGGCTTCAAGGTGGGGGGGGGAGGGCTGCAGCTGGACCCTCTGTGAGTTGTCGTAAGTCCCCACCAGATTATTTTTTTAGGAAAACACACCGATAGGGAAACAGCACTTAAACTGGCAATGTCGAATTTTAACCAACCATCAACTGCACAGAGAGCCTTCCAAGAAGACAGTGGACCGAGTGCCTGGCCGGGATAAGGTGTAGGAGCACTTGCCTCCCGTGCAGAACCCCCTTGGTTTCAGGGGACAAGGGACAGGGGGCAGGAAGCGCCCCAAGCTCTGAGCGCCCTCCCTCTTCCCCCAGCAGCTGGTACCTTATCAAGAGGCTGAGGCTCCTCATGGGCTGCATTGGGAAAGGAGGTTCTCCAACCACAAGCACAGACATCAATAAATAAGAGTGAGCTCCAATACACCCCGGAGTGGCGGTGTCCAGCCAGGGCGGCCCAGCTAGGAGGCGGTGTCATCTTCCCTCCATGCTACATCCTCTCAGCCTTTTGCTACTTCACCACCAATTTTTTGTGTGGCAAGCATGTGGCCCCAGCTACCAGGAAACTGAAGGTTTTAGACCTGTCCTGTAGTCCTTTTAAGGTCTTCCAGGTGGCTGAGGAGGGGCAGATGGGCAACAGGGGCTGACACTGCAGCAGTAGGGGCTGTCTCCCAGGGACGTGGGCCTGCCCGCTTGCTCTAGACATCCAGAGCAGGGAGCTGGAGAGCTGGGTGGCCAGCAAAGGCTTCCTAAGGCATTGGGGCTGGGGCAGAAGCTGCAGGCTGAGCAGGAAGGCATTATAAGGTGACCAGACGTCCCGCTTTTGGCAGGACAGTCCCGATTTTTAACAATTTTTCCCACGTCCCATGGAGTTTTTAAAAAGTCCAAAAGATTTAAAACAATCTGTCCAAAAATTGGGACTTTTTTAAAACATCGCGGGATGCAGGACAAGTTGTTACAAATTGGGACTGTCCTGCCAAAAGCGGGATGTCTGGTCACCTTACATTAGGAACACTGCAAACTGGGAGGAAGGGGGATAGCAAGAAGGTGTCTAGAGCAGCTGTGGGCAAACTACAGCCCGTGGGCCAGATCAGGCCCATTCAGCTGTTCTATCCGGCCCGCGGAGCCAAAAGAGCGGAGGGTTCTCTTGCTCTCCCCTCCGCTCCTTCACCAGCAGCCCAAGATGAGAGTGCCAGCATGGTCAGGTTGCTTTTGTTCTGGCCCTCCAGTCCAGTTTAAGAACCCATTGTGGCCCTCGAGTCAAAAAGTTTGCCCACCCCTGGTCTAGAGAGATGGTAAGGCAAGGTGATCAGATGTGTGGGGAGCAGTGTGCAGATAAACCTGCAGCTCAGGGCTCCTGGAGGAAGTGCAGAGGGGGAGGGCAGGGTAGGATCATGTTCAGTCTGTTCAAAGACTCATGTGGGCAAAGGAGCCTGAAAGCAGGACAGCTGTGGCCTGAATGAGTGACAGAGTTGGATTGTGTTATTCCTAAACTCCTCACCTATGTCAGCCGGGGATGGAGAGAAGAGAAAATAACTAGGAAAAAGAGAGAGAAAGATTGGGGACTGAGAGCGAGGTCTTGTAGCAGGAAGCTCATTTGTAACAAAGTCTGTCTGTCATTTTCCTCCCTCCAGTTCCCACTTTACATACACCCAGCCTGAGGCAGAAACAGGAGAACGAACCCTAAGGCAGAGCACAGGAGAGGAGGAGGGGGTGTGGGCTGGGCCATCCAAGGCCCAGGAGGAAGACAGAGTGGGGGAAGGAAGGGGCCCCACCATGCACAGAGTCCAGAACCCCTGCCTAGACCCTGACATAGACCCTCAGAGGTGCTGGCCCTGTCCGCTGGTGCACTCCTGGAGAAAAACAGTCAAACCATCAGTAACTACCAAGTCAAATAGTGAATCCCTTCTGTTTGCTTTGGGAGCCTCAGGACAGTGGAGCCTGGGTCATGGAGAGGAGACACTGAGCACTGGCAGGAACTTAGGAGATGCCCATAGAGACCGCATGGCTTACCCTGACCTAAAGGCTTTATGCCCGGGAGACCCGTGCATTCCCTCTCCTTGCTCCTGACCAGCTCATATGAATGGACACTCACTGAGACACACACACAGTGTGAGAGGTAGCCTGCTGTCTGCCCAGGCTCCCACACATGGAGACCCTCCGATCCTGCCCCAGTGTCCAGGCCTAACATGGTAGCGATGAGGGTAGGGGGAAGACACAGGAAGACTCCGATTAAATTAGAATTTTGGATAGATCTCAAATAATTTTTTGATCTGTCTAAAATATTGCATGAGACATACTACAAATAGTATTCATTGCTTCTCTGAAATTCAAACTTAACGGGGAATCCCATTTTCCATGGGCTAAATCTGCCAATCCTATTGGAATGACGGAGGAGGTGAGGGCGAGGGCAGACACCATTCTGAGGCAGGAACTGCTGGAAAGGGTGATAATGCAGTGGCTGGCCCCACCAACCTCACCTTTGTTTATTTATTTTAATACTGAATATACTGATATTACTTAATATTCAAAATACTCTCTCAAATGGTACTAGGATTTTCCTTTTACACAGAGGTTTGAAAAAGTTAAGTGGTTTTCCCAAAGTCACATAACGTTAAATGAGAGTTTCAGATGGTCATCGGAACTAACCAGACCCCAAAGCTCCTGCCACTCCAGCCCCCCATTCCTGGGCATCCCATAGCAACCAGCTCCCTTCAGGGCCAGTCTCAGCACTGTGCAGTGGGACTTCCTGCAAGGGTGGAAATGCTCTATCCCACTCTCCAACCAACAGCCAGCAGCCCTCCCTCCAGAGATGGTGAATCTGAGGGTCACAGAGGGCAAAGGCCCCACTGTTCATTAGTGACAGAGCTAGCACTGGATAGGAGAGCCAAGGACAGGAAGTCCCCACTGCTGGCCAGAGCCCCATCTCAGAACACCCACTGTTGTGAAAAGGGCTGGAGAAGGAGCTGCATCCCAGAAACCAGCAGAGATAGTCTATCTGATTTATGCAGGAAATTTGAGAGGCCATGGGAAAAAAAGGCAACAATAGCACAAAACCTTGCTGAGTATGCTCCCCCCTGTACCTTGGAATTATAATTACAGTGGCCCTAATATCTGCACACCCAAGTAATTATAGCTGGCTTATGGCTTCCCACTGCAATCAGATATTAACTTTTTATTGCACCCTCTGAGAGCAGCCTGGGGAGATAACCACAGCATCAGGGCAGGCAGGAAGCCTGGGGTTGTCCCCAGAAGATCAGTGGCCCCAATGACTCCCTTACAGGCAACCCAGCCTGGCCAACCCCCTCCCCCAATCCTCTGAGTACCTAGGACTCATATCCACATCCTCTTGTTTCTTTTCTGTTCAGTATAAGAGCATCCAGTGGAGGGCTGAGGGGCTGAAATGCAGCCAAGCTCACTGGCTAAACTCTGCACCATAAAATAGGCCCTCAGTCCACAATTCCCCAAGGTCTGGGGACAGCCAGGCTCTCAGCTCTCAGCCTAATGGAGAATAAACAGTTATCCTAAAAGTGACCATAATGTAACAGAAATATTTGTACCTTAGTCCTGGTTTTGTCAGTTGTGCAGCGACCTTGGCCCAAGTCCCTTTCCCCCTCTAAGGTTCAATTTTTTCAGTCATAAAATGTGAAAGATCCCTGCTAAGCCATCCTCACAGTGATGTTCCACAAATCAAATGAGATAGTGTCTTTGAAAGTACTTCTATTATTTACATCCCATGTGGCAGTCAGTCTTTATCATTCCTAAAGGCCTGGTACACAAAATTCTGCATGGGTAGAATCCCTAGGCCTGACCAGCGATCAGGGCCAATTTGTAGAATGACCAGTGGGGTGATCAGGGCCCCTGCTCACACAGGCCTTGGCTGGCCTAGCATCACCTGCTCACAGGCCCCGCCCCTCACCACCACAAGTCACCTCCTTTTGCAGGGCAATCTGTGGGACTATTGGGGTGGGGTGGGGGGACTGGCACCCACCCTGTGGGACTATTGGGGTGGGGTGGGGGGACTCGCACCCACCTTAGGTGGCCTGATGCCATCCACTCACTGGCCCCACCCACTGTCGCCTCCAGTCAGGGCTTGTGGGCTGGGGGCAGCTCCTGCATTGAACGTCTTCCCCCTGGTGGTCAGTGCACATCATAGCAACCAGTAATTCCAGTCATTCTGGTCATTCTGGTTGTTCAGGTCATCAGGTTGTTCAGGTCATCAACACACACACACACACACACACACACACACACACACACACACATATATATATATATATATATATATATATATATATATATATATATATATTCTTTAGACTCTGAAAGGAGTTGAGCATACATTTTCCTCTGCCAAACTTCCAATCGCTCAGTGAACTGAGTTTGTATATCTGAACTACACTAAAGTAAGGGTCACAGCTGGAAGTGGGCTTCCTCTCCTCATTGTGGCATTCATGAGATACCAGGTCCAGTAGACACTCAGACATCAGATCCTGTTGAACTAAAAGAAGTGGATGAGCAGATCAACAGAGGAGCACCTCACAGACTGAGGTCCACACAGCTGGAAGAACTGGCATCCTTGGAGACCCATTGAACAAGGCAAAGTGACTCTCCACTTCCAAGACCTGCCCAACCTCTTTTCTGACCAAATCATGAGCAATTCCACTTGTTCCACTGGAAAACTTGAGTGTTCCATTTTGGAACAATGTCTGATGTAACTAACTAACTAGCTAAACATACACACAGCCATTTATTTTAGTACCTACAATTTTGGTACGGGAAAACTCAATCTCAGAGAGGCAAAGTGAGTGGCCCAATTTGAACAGTGACCAAGTTTAGATGCAGCTCCCACCTCCCAGTGGTCAGAGCAGACTTTGGGGTGCCAACAGTGCAGATTCGGCGCCTTTCCAAAGATTTCCTAACTCTGGATAAATAACTGAAATTTCTTTATCCCTGAGAAGGGAGAGAATTTCCCGACAAAAATATTGTAGACCTCCCAACAGATCATATTAAAATCTACCAACGGGGGTCTGGTGGGGAAGGGAAGGTGTAAAAATAAACCCAAATCAGAACTTGAGTAACGTTGAGTCCCTGGAGGACTTGATGCAGAGATAGTTTTAATTAACTGTGCATTTCATTTAAGCTTAGCAGGTAAGTTATTGTACATTAAATAAATAGCAGTTGGTTATAAGAATATATTTACTTCTGACTTAAATACTACAGTAGGTTATAGTTACATAGTCTGGTGCATTTGTTTGGAATAATCAATTGTTCTTTACACAAGATATAATAATTTCTTATTGAATCTGGAGAAGCACTTCTCTTGAATAAACAAATTTCCCCATTTAGTCACTAAGTCTTTCTTTCTTGAAGAAGAAAGAAGGATCTGGGAAGGTAGAGATTCTAGAATGCAGACCATTGACTTAAGAAAACAACTTGGCCTGGTACAAGTTCAATGCAGACATCTGAACCCTGGGCCAGGTAGGGCAGCCAAGAGAACTGAGTTCAAATCACCAGTAATTATTTAGTATAAGTATGTTCCATGCAGTGTTTGAGACATACTTATGCTAAACAAGTATGTCATGGTTTATCTAAAATTTACATTTGACTTGAGGAAAACTGTTTTGTTTGTTTTTACTCTATGCTCAGTCAGTCACCCCTAGATGCACTGAGAAATACATAGACAGTCACTGTGGACAATGCACTCACCCTCACTCAGTTCTCCATGTGTGAGATGCTTGAGGTGAGTGAGCCAAGCTGGACATACTGCAACTTTCACACCAGGAGAGGGAGAACTCCCCCAGTTCCCATCAGCACAAAAGGCGCCCCCAGCAATGGCCTATCCCACCTGCTCCCTCACTCTTGTCTCCTTCTCCATCTCTCCTGTGGCTCACAGATCACATAGCTACACAGCCATGAGGCCATCCTCCTCTAACAAATGAAGAAACTGAGGCCCAGTGAAGCAAAGTGACTTGAATAAGGTCACAGAGCCAGGTGGTGACATTGCTTGGTTTTATGGCCATCATTCATCATCATCATTACCATTATTATGATTAACTAGTATTTATTGAGTGTTAATTATGCATCAGGCCCTTGGCTCAGAAAATCCTTTTTATTATTTCTCATTTTAATAGCTAGGGTCACAGTCTGAAGTGAGAATCCATGAATTGTCTTTGTGACACCCCATTAACTTTACTCTTTCACTTGTTTCTGCTTGTTTGCCCTTCTATCTTCATTGATAGAATCAAACATGTACTAAAGCCCAACACTGAGCCAGGCGCTCTAGTGGACAGGTGGAAAAAACAAAATAGGAGGTAGCACTGCATAGGGGTGATGGCACAGAGCATGGAGACCATGGCCTGGATGTGAATCCTAACCTCACCACTCAAACAGCAGCAAGCATGGGGAGTCATGCAAGTTTTCTTCTGTGCCTTCTCTCCCAAGTCTGTACAACAGATGACACTACTGCTTATCAGTAGTGCCTGGATATGGTAAGTGCCCTCTAGTTATTTATTCTTGCTGCCAGTAAAACAAGGTGTTGAAAATCTGAGAACTGCCGAACCGGTTTGGCCCAGTGGATAGAGCATCAGCCTGTGGACTGAAAGGTCCTGGGTTCGATTCCAGTCAAGGTCATACCTTGGTTGCGGGCACATCCCAGTGGGGGGTGTGCAAGAGACAGCTGATTGATGTTTCTAACTCTCTATCCCTCGCTCTTCCTCTCTGTAAAAAAAATCAATAAAATAGCTGAAACCGGTTTGACTCAGTGGTAGAGCGTCGGTCTGTGGACTGAAAAGTCCCGGGTTTGAATCCGGTCAAGGGCATGTACATTGGTTGCCGGCACATCCCCTGTAGGGGGTGTGCAAGAGGCAGCTAGTCTATGTTTCTCTCGCATTGACGTTTCTAGCTTTCCATCTCTCTCCATCTCTGTAAAATATCAATAAAATATATATATTTTTAAATTCAATAAAATATATTTAACAAAAATCTAAAACAAAAAAGAAAAAAAAAAACCTGAGAACTGAGCAAGTGGTAGAGCCTATGGAGCCAAAGCATAGAGTTGGTCATGCTTCATGGTTAATAAGTGACTTTCCTGCCTCTGTTTCTCTTGAGGCCACTGGGGAAATGGTCTAGGTTAGCAAGAGATACTTCCACACATTTTCTATTAAACCTCAATCCCAGCCAGGCTGGCATAGCTCAGTGGTTATGCATCCACCTGTAAACCCGGAGGTCATAGTGAATTCCCAATCGGGGCACATGCGCAGGTGTGGGCTCCATCCCCCATCCGAGGCATGTAGGAGGCAGCTGATCAATGATTCTCTCTCATCCTTGATGTTTCTATCTCTCTCCCTCTTCCTTTCTCTCTGAAATCAAGAAAAATATATTAAAAAACAAATGAAACAAACAAAACAATGACAACAAAAACCTTCAGTCCCACATTAACCATAAATAACTTATGACAATCAAGTTCTAAGATGTTTTAAAAAATGTTCCACTTTCAATTATTTTCTTACATTATGGACATCAATCATGTAAAAATATTAAAAAGTCTAACATGTGTGACTCCCAATGATTTATTGCATCCTGTGTCTCCCACCATAAGAACCCCACAAAACTGTTGTGAGACAGTGTTCCCCACAACCCCACCACAAAGTTAAAAAACATGGTGGCCATGCATGTATGTAACCATGCTAGTACATATAGAAACACTAAGTCACATTAAGATATAGATGCATGCTAGGGTTGACATAAAATTGCAGGTACTAAAATAAATGGGTGTGTGTATGTTTAGCCATTAGTTTGTTAGTTACATCAGACATTGTTCCAAAATTATTGAAAGGTAGCTTCCAGACATACTCTAAGTACAGGATGTATATGATAGGCTATCACAAAAGTAATTTGAGTTTCCAAATACATAATTAGAAATAACTAAAAAAAATCTTAAGATCAATAATCAGAGGGAAAATTTTTAAATAAAACAAGCTTGGCTGGTATGACTCAATGGTTGAGCATTGATCCATGAACCAGAAGGTCACATTTTATTCCTGGTCAGGGCACATGACCAGATTTTGGGCTTGATTTCCAGTAGGGGGTATCCAGGAGATGGCCAATTGATAATTATCTCTCATCATTGATATTTTTATCTCTCCTCCCCCTTCCTCTCTAAACTTAATAAAAATTTTAAAATATATAAATTTAAAAAGTATCAAATTAAGTAAACTATCAAAAAAAGGTTCTATGACCATATTGTTTTAGCAGTGAAATCTACCAGTTTTTTTAAGGAATAAATAATTCCCATATTATAAAAATTGATCTAGAGCAGGGGTGGGCAAACTTTTTGACTCGAGGGCCACAATGGGTTCTTAAACTGGACCGGAGGGCCAGAACAAAAGCAACCTGACCATGCTGGCACTCTCATCTTGGGCTGCTGGTGAAGGCGCGAAGGGAAGAGCAAGAGAACCCTCTGCTCTTTTGGCTCCGTGAGCCAGATAGAACAGCCGAATGGGCCAGATCCAGCCCGCGGGCCATAGTTTGCCCACGGCTGATCTAGAGCATAGGCAAAGACTAAAAGCCAAGTCATTTTTATGAAATTCACTTATGTTTTATATCAAAAAGTGAAAAGATGTATAAAAATGGAAAACTATAAACTAATTTCACTTATGAATATAGATACTAAATCCCTAAGGAGAATACTAACATATGGTATTAAGTAGTAAATTAAAAGAATGATCAGCTGTTCCCAAGAATGGTTCATCTAGGAAGGTCAGGACAGATTATAAATAGGAATTCAATTAATATAAAATATCACATCAGTAGATTTCATTAGAGAAGCTTAAAATAATCTCAATGACTGACCCAAAGTCATTCAATAACATTTTTGGTAAAAAGTATTTAGAAAAATAGAAATAAAAGGGAATTTCCTTAATATGATAAGATCTATTGCCCTAACTGACAAGCAGACCCTGAGTGACTAATGAATGGATTACTCTGACACATATTTCTGTGAAAGAGAGGGCTAAGGGACTGTTTGGCTATCACAACCAAAACAGCCCCATTCGCCTGCCTCCTTAGGTTTTTATTATAATAACAACTTGAACTAAAGTTAACTATCAGATTCTATCAGCAGGGTAAGCATCCTTGAGAAGACACATGCATCTGTAGAGTCCTTTCAGCAAGGATGTTTTGAGGTCTATAAAGATTCCAGTAAAACACTGGGGGCTCAGACTTGTTTGGAAAAGTCAAGGCAGGGTCTGCTTCCTTCAGTAAGGCCCCTCCAGAGTCTCCCAACCTTTCAGAGATGCCTCCTTACAGACTTTCCAACCAAGTCCTGTGCTTTCCCACAGTCTATCAAGCTTAAACTAACTACCTACATGGGTGTATCAGTTATCTATTGCCACAGTAATGCTATGGAGCAAGCCATCCCAAAACTCAGTGGTCTAAAACAAGCAGGATATATTTGGTCCATAGGTCTGAAGCCCAGATGAGGTGTTCTGGTCTTAGCTGGGCTCACTTTCATAAAAGGAGCTAATGGATATAGGAGTCATTTGGTTGGGCCTCAAGCAGGATGGCTGGTATGACTCAGCTCTGTTCCACAGGTCACACCCTGTAACAAGGTACCCCAGGCATACATTTTTCATGGATATAAAAGATCATATAGCCAAGTTCAGAGTCAAGGTAGAAGATCTCCCCAGAGTTACATGCCAACAGCATAGTTATAGGGATGAATAAACAAACAAGGCCATGTGTCAGTCCACATCATTAGGTTCCCCAGTATATCAGTTCCACTGAATAATAACAGATTTTACATTACAATTTTTCTTTTCTTTTTTAAAAATATTTATTGTTAAAAGTATTACATATGTCCTCTCCCCCCCACACACACACACTTAACCCCCTCCAGTCCGCCCCTGCCTTTGCCCCCACCCCCAAAATTTTATTTTCATATTTAAAATATTCCATGATCAAATAAGCTAGATAGAGAAATAAACAATGTTAAACAGGCGTCTTCACCATTAGACTCCTCAAGCTTTCATGGATATGTCATGAGAATTTCCAAGTAAAGGTCACAAGAACAATTTGAGCATAGAACCCCTTTGTTCTTCACAGAGCATCTGAAGGATCAAGTGCTTATAAAACATACTTTGGGGAAAATATAAAACATAACAAAACAAAAACTGACAACAACAACAACAAAACACCATAATACATCCAGGAATAATCCCAGTAATAAATGTGCAGGATTTACATAAAGAGACAACAAAACTTTACAGAGAGATATAAAATAAAGATTTAATTAAATGGAGATACACATCTTTCTGGAAGAGAAAAATCAATATTATAAAGAAGGTAATTCTTTCTAAATTGATTTATAGATTTAACATAACCCCAATAAAAACCTCAGTGAAATAATAATAACCAAGTGTTGGCAAGAATACAGTGGAAACACATTTTCATTCATTGCTTATGGGGGTTTAAATTGGTGCAACCTTTTAAAAAAAGCAATTTAAAGCTTTAAAAATGTTCATACCTGTTGACCCAGATCTAGAAATATACCCCAAGGAAACTATCAAATGTGAATAAAAATGTATTTGCACAGATTTTCATTACAACATAGTTTAAAAGAAACAAAATGTTGGTAATAACCCAAATGTCCAACAACAAGAGGATCACTAAGTAGATTTTGGGCTTTTATATTAATAAAAATTGCACAAGATTAAAACTCCTGATTTGCAAATCTAATTAGATATGGACATGCTTACAAGGAAACCTGTTGGGATGGCCAAGCAGGATACTGAGATGTACTGCAATATGATCCCAACTGCATTACCTATATTCACATAGAATGAAAATCATAAGGAAATGAAACGTTAATATTTCTGGACTTTATTTGGTTGAATTTTCTATATTTCCTATTTTGTATATAATGAACATATATTTACACTTTTAACACAATTCCAGTAAACATTTTAAGGATGAAAAATAAGTTAAATATAATTTTAAAACAATAGATGACATCAGTCAAGATAACATGGAAAAGAAAACTTATCTTACTAAATAAAAAATAAATTATAAAATATGGTGGTAACAGTTCGGGTTAACTTGACATGTCAATGAGCATAAGTCCCCCAAACAGACTATAAGAATTGGGCAAATAATAAAAGTATAACCTACAAGGAAGCATTATTCATTAAATGGATTTAGGAAAATTTATCATTTGGGGAGGAAATACCGACAAAGATAATATCAATTTTAAAAGTCTTAAAGTGTTAAATGTAAAAGAATGAGATGATTAAAATACAGAATAACAACATACGTGACCAACTGAACTTAGAAAGAATAAAATGGTTAAAGCACAATCGAAGGAATAAATCATCAAAGGAAAAGAGTGACTGGTTTTACTACTTCATAATCAAGAGATTCTAAACTTCAAGATGATTAAGTAGAAAATTAGAAAGTAATAAAACCTAGGGAAAATATTTGCAAGAAATAGAACCCACAGCAGTTTAATGGTCTTTACATATGAAAGACCTCTCATGGACAGGAAACCGTGTCCTGCAAGGATGGCTCTGCAAGGAAGCAGATGTGGGGGCTCTGCCCTTTCCCTTCTGAGTCATCTCCCCAACACTCATTTTCCTCTCTGACCAACTGAGCATAACCACCCAGGAGAGCCAATTGTTGGGATCAAATGTAATATAAATTACATATCTAGTAATTAGTGAGCACTCAACAAATGTCAGCTAGAAGCACTTGTACTCATTCAAAAAGCATCTATCTGGTATCTATGATGATATTGTGCTAGACATGAGGGATAAAAAAAAAAAAAAAGCACAGAGAAAGGAGTTTACACACATAAAACCAGCAAGACTCATGGATTCTGATGTTATAATTAGGTGAAGACAGAATGACATGGAGCAAGGATATCTGTTCATTCTCGTTTCCAGAGGACACCAAAGGCTCCTCAAGGCGGTGGTGGTTTTAAGTGGAGTTCTGAAGGATGAAAAGTTAGTCAGGCAAAGGGAATTGATAGATCCTCCCTTCCCCCAGTTGATGGACAAATGTAAACCCCACCTGTGGCCAGACATTCCTGAGCTCTGAACCACCAATCAGCACCTGCCAAATACCCTAAGCCCCCAATTCCTAAGACCGTGGGTCCCTAACCACCAATCAGCATGTGCTGAGTACCCTAAGCCCCATGCCCTATCCTCCCCTTAAAAGCAGACCCCCGGGTGTTTTACAGCCTCTTCCAGTCCCTTCCTCTTTCCCTCTGGAAGCAGCCGATGGGGGTACCCAACTCCAATAAAAGTCTGTGTCCTGGCCTCCCAGTCTCAGCTACCTCCTTTAATTAATCTATCAGGAATGGAAGGGCAACTGAGGGAGAAGGAACAGTCAGTGGAAATGCTGGGAGAGAAGCAGTACAGGAGCGATTCTGAAAACACAGGAGATGTCATGATTGCAGGAGGATAAATCTTAGAGAGGAGACTGGAGGAAGAGGACGTCTGAGGCCTTAGCAGGGGCTCCAGGAGATGGGTTAGGAGTTTGGATTTCCACATCAAGGTGACAAGAAACCTGTAAGGGTTTTAGGTAGGGGCGTGCCATGCACAGATTTATAATTTGAAATATTCACCCCAGTGGCAGTGTAGAAAAGGATGGGAAAAGGCCAAGGTCAAGGGTGGACTGTCTGGTTAGGAGTTAATGCATTGATCATCAGAGAAACTGTGGAGGCTGAGCCAGGATAGAGGTAGTGAGGATGAAGCAATGTAGCCAGATTTGAGGTATATTTAAGAAATACAATAAACAGATGCAACTGATTGAATATAACAAATGAGTGGCAGGGATTTGTTAAGGGTGACACTCGGAAATCTCAAATCTTTCAGAACAGAAATGGTAAAGGTCAGAAAGAGACATTTCAGAAAGTATAAAAATAGATATGTGAGAAATATTTAACATTATGTATTAAACAGATGCAAATTAAAAAGGAAGATACTCTACCATCTACCAAATTACATATATTAAATTTAGTTTAAGAAAAATAGATTATTTTTAAAGCTTACTTACAGTGCATATGTTATCTGCAGGTACTGGTAAAAGAGTGGTTATTTTCTTTCACGTGGGCCCACTTAATAATTTTTAATTGACGACCAACTATGTACAGGCACCATAGTAGGTGGCTGGGTTGTAAAGTCACATAAGACCTTCTCTATCCCCTCAGATCAGTGCAGAACATCCCAGGCTGCAAGTCCTCCGTATCACTAAGGAGCCGTCGGCAGGAGATGCTACGCTAGAAGAGGATTAAGTGGGCACAAAACTTACAGGACGGAATCACTGGCTTAATGAAGGACACTCATTCAGCATCAGAAAACTACCACAGAGCCCCTCTCTTCCTTTTGGTTTACTTGAAGGCACTGCTTTGTATTTCTTCTTCATCTTAAAGGGACCTTTGTTTAAACTGCCCAGAGCAGTGCCCAGAGCACCCTCACAGAGTTATCAGCTCAGAAGATGCCCTGGCTGTTAGTGCTTAGCAAAATGGGATGGTCTCACTCCAGACTCAGGCTCATTAGGGTCCTTGCCAGGCTCTTAAATTCAGCCAAAGGCAGGGTGTCTCTACAGAAGAATTTCTCATTTTTTTTTCAGCTGCTCTTAACCTCTCCTTTCAAACGGAGTTGAGTAGTTCTCTGGGCTGTGAGCCTTTGCCCCAGCCTTTATGATGGGATGGGGAGGGGCAAGGAGGGAGAGGAAGGGGAAAGGAGGCTGATAGGAAAGAACAGTCTGATTTTTATAGCCTTCACCATCACCTTGAGCAAGTTGCTGAGAAAGATTTGTAGGTGCTGAATTCTAGATTTACAAACAGAAGAGTCTTCCCCCTGCCTTGAATAGGGACATTCAGGTGCTTGAGTGCCAGAGTGATCAAGTCAGGAAAGTGGGGGGAGGGGAGCAGAAGGGAAGAGAGGGAGGGAAGGGAAGGAGAGACAACCTGCATTAGCTCTAGAATTAATCTGGTAATTTAAAAGTCTTCGCATCAGCCCCATCAGCCCCTCTCTCTGGTAATTTCTTAAATGGCTGTGACAATAGCAGGTGGGACGCATTTGGGATCTTTAGTCCACATCTTCTCTGGCCAAGCTAACTCTAGATGTTTCATACAGATGTGCACCAGGGCCCCCCTGTCAGCAGGAGCTCTGGCTGCCTGGTGTGTCACCTCTCCCTGTGCTGTGCCCTGGCATTTGGAATTCAGCCAGAGGCAGGCTTTGTAGGTCACTTACATCCTGGTATTTTTAGCTTCAATAACAAAAAATAGCTCATTCTTTTGTCATGAAAGCATCTCACCTTGTTATCCCTGCACTCACTGTGCAGGGTGCCATCACATGTGCAGAAGAGAGAGAAGAGAGTCCGGGGCCAGGTCAGAGGCCTGGATCCATCATAGGAAGTATTGGCTATAAAGCTTATGCATGTAATTTGGTCTCTTTCAAGACTGGTGTGTGTGCTATCAATGGGCATATTGGTTAATATCTACCTCAAACAGTGTAGTAGGAATCAAATGAAACAATCTATAAACTATCTATTGCCACAGTTGTTCTACACATCAGAGGTCAAGTATGTGGTCTTCATGCCATATCCAGTTCATATCATACCTGGATTTGAAACCATCCGATTGTCTTTAAATAGGCAGTGCATCCTCCAGAGACCCCACTTCTCCATATTATCTTACACCCAGTTTACTTCACCCACTATTGCCACCAGCTCTGAATCTGAGATCGTGAAGCAGAGCTTTAAATGAAGCAGCATTTGTGGTGCATAGTGTAAGGTTCTCCCTCCTCCCAGCTGATGGGCGGAGCTAACACATTACTGGCACCTGTCTCAGAGACATCTCCAAGACATTGAACCATCAATCAGCATGAGCCAAAGTGTCCTGGAGCCCACCCCTTCCTGTTTCGCTCTGGGTCCAACCCTCTTCTGTTCCGGCCTTTAAAAGGACCCCCAGGCTAGCTATGTTCCTCCATGTCCAGGAGGCAGCCCAGCTGGGTCCCCTGCCCCCTCCCCACTCCTTCAATCCTGGTTTCTCTAACTCCGTAATGAGTCCCGCTCATTACCGGGGAATAAACTTTACTTTAAAATTCCTTGGTGGTCAGTTTTCCATCAGTTGGGAGGAGGGAGAACCTTACACATAGCAGGCATCCACGTAAATCCATAAATGTGACTTTGCAAGCCCATGGAGAAAAGTGGTTTCATCAGAGGCAGTCTTTAACTCACTGGGGTGATAACTAACAATGGGGTAGAAAGTCATAGTGGCTAGTTATGACTTTGCAATAGCAAAGAAAATGGCCTGAAGACTGGAACACTCTTGTCACTATTTCTGTAACAACAGTGTGCCACATTCGAAGAATCACTGCAATGAGAGGTTCTTTGGTCTATGCAGTACTGGCACTAAAATAAACATATTAAAGCTAGAAAGCCCCGAAACAGAACTTGACATCCATAAGAACTTAGTATCCAATAAAGGTGGCACTTCCGACCAGTGAGGGGATGATGGGTTTATTCCATAAATGGAGTCAGGGTAATTTATTAACTATAAAAATGCAGTTGCTTTACATTGTACTCTTCTCACTGTAAACCAATATAAACCCCAAATGGATAAAAACATTACATTATTTATTTTTTAAAAAACACATAAAAGAACTAGAAAATATTTAAGTAAATATTTATCTGTTCTCACGCATAAAAGGCACTTCTGAGCATAAAAATGAAGAAAGAAACTATAAAGAATGAAAATCATAACCCTGTCTACATAAACATTGCAATATTTCTAAAAATCTGAAGAGATCACAAACAAAATTAAGAAGGAATAACAAACTAAAAAGAAAGAAAGGCTTGGGGCTAGGTTATACAGTAATGAACAGAACACACGGGACTGATACCTTCACAACTGAGGCGAGGCAGACACACAAGCAGGACCCCTGCACATGAATCATTCTAAATAGTGACATGCCCCTCTGAAGAGAAGAGGGGGCCATATTGGGAGGATCCAAGGTCAGAAGGAGTCATCAAGGAAGGTCTCCCTCAAATGTGTCAGGCCTCCCTCCTGACTTCTGAATTGCTTTCCCTCAAGCTCATCATGTGCACACGTTCCCATCCGGTCCTCATGTCCTCCCAGGGTCGATGTGCATCATCATTTTGGTTGGCATATTCACTGTGTGCCCATTATTATCACCGTGACGTAGACACTATGCATGGTTGAGCCTTAGGACACACTATGACTACTCTTCCTTCTCAACACATTTCTCTGTTTTGGCTTGACTTTTGTTTTGTTTTATATTCTCATTGGTTCATTTTTGTGTGTTTACCACATTTCAAATCCAAACTCTCAGCCCACTGCTTAAATGTCCTCTCAATACATTTGGAACCATGAAATACTCTGTTAGTCAAATGAAACTTTCTTTCTGAGCTAGACCAGCATGGGCTACTTGTCTATGATGTACCCTGGAATCTTACTTCACCTTCATCCTAGGATTCCCCTTACCTATCTGTTGTGCCCAAACTCCTGTTTCCTGTAAGTCATGTCTTTGTCTTCCTTTTACAACCTCATCTTGGAGTAGCACAGCTTCCATAGCTTCCCAAGAAAGGGTGCCTTGGAATCAAGCATCTTAGGACATTTCATTTCTAAAAATGTTTTTATTTCGTTCATAAACATTGTCAATTTGAATGACTATAGCATTTTAGGGTAGAAATTATTTTGCATCAAAATTTGAGTAGTCTTAATTTCTGGTGTTACTATTGAAAAGTTAATATGAATCTGATTACTTATCCTTTGTAATGATCTAACCTTTATCCTGCCTGTCAGAATGTGGGGTGTCTTCTTTTAGTCCCAGTGTTCTAAAACTTCTCAAGGTGCATAATGTGGGTGTGTTACCATGCACTGTTTAAGCATTATTTTTAAAATCTGGAAATACATGTCTTCAATGATGGAAAATTCCTTAAATTATTTCCTTGATGATTTTATCCCTTCTATTTCCTCTGTCCACTCTTTTGGCACTATTATTTAGATATTGGTCTTTCAGCACAGATCCTCTAATTTCTTTTTTTTCCCACTCCTGTTTTCCATTACTTTCACCTCTGGCTTCACTTTTTCTGATAATTTCTTAAATTTAGCTCCCTACCTTTCTGTTAAGTTTTTATTTTTTGCCATCACAGTTTTCATTTCTAAAAAACCTTATTCTCTGAATGTTCTTGTTTTAGGACTGCAACATATTCTCTTATTTCTCTGAAGACATTACTGATGGCTTTAATTTTACTTTTGTGCTCTCTGTGTAGTCTCTGTTCCATCAAGTTGACTTTTTCTATTTCTTTATTCTAGTGTCTATTTTTCCTCTGGAGGTTTTCCTCAGATCTCTGATTCTCCTTCCGATGTTTGATAATCTTTTGAGACTGGGAGACTAAAAGCACTGAGTGTATGGATGGGCTCGTTGGCTGGCTCTATCACACTGTGATAATCCAGCAGGCCCAGTTCATTGGGAAACTCCCCATTCAATAAACTTACATCATTCTTCTTGGACTGATCAGATCTTTAGAAAAAGCTGTCCTAACCTCTTGCCTGAAAGATAAAGTTACAGCTGTTAGTGTACTGGAGCCCATTGGTGAAGCAAGGCAGGAACAGGGGTCTTACTTGATGCTCCTATTTCACAAGTGCCCACACCATTGGTTGTGCTTGGGATTCTCAAATCCAAAGATCTTTTATTTTATCCTCCCAGGAAGTAAACCTCTGGTCTTCTGCAGGGGTGGAGCACTACACAGAGTAGGGAAAAGAATTTGAGGATCTAAATTTTTATAAAGAGACTTTAACCAATCCTCTTGTTGAAGGTATGCCTGCTGCCACCAGTTCTGAAGCTGTGTGAGGATTTGTACAAGTAAATCTGATTGCTCTCTTTTTCCCCTCACTGCCTTTATAAGATTCTCTTTACTTGTACCTTCGAATTTACTACTCACCCATATACTTCTTACCTTCCAAGTTGTATTATTGTCTCACCTCATTCCACTTTGCGCCTTTCGAAAAAGCCCTTTACTGTGAATTCAATAAAGCTTCGGAAGGAGGCAAAAGTAAATGCATGTGTTTAATTTTCCATTGTTATCCTCCATGTTTTGTTTACATAACTCAGAGGAAATTGCTTATAAGTGTTCTTGGTGATCCCAGAACTAGAATGAGGAGAGGTGAGAGAACTGGGCATTTAAGGAAAGTAGCCTCATGCACCCACCTGAAGCTCTGATCTCTAGGGATGGTAGACAGGTCTCTGATGAGCACTGCTAGTCTTCCTCTGTGAGTCTCCTTTTCCTGAACTTCCACTTTACACCCGCCCTTTCTGACTAATGCCTTCATTTTCAACATGTTAATATCTTTAGCCCATTATAGTCAAGTCTGACTGGCTGGAGGCTTTTGTATGACATTACTAAAACCCTTCATGAGTCGATACTGGGTATAACACACCAAGGGCAAACTGACTCCTAAGATTTTTCATAAAGACACTTTTTTAAGGGATAAAAGAAACACTGTCTTCTCCAATGTGTATATCCAGAGATGTGGTTAAATATAAATCCAAAATACCAATCCAGAAGATTTTAAAGGTAACCCATATATCTTAAGGGAAATGAAATTATTCTAGCCCCTTTAGAGGAGGCAAAAAAGCTCTGAGCATGAAATATCACAAATATCAAACATAAATTCAAATCACTCAATACCCATTGACTCACTTTAATGAAAAGCTACTGAGCAGCCACTACATAAAATGTACTGTCCTAGTTTGGCAATGATAGAGGGTAAAGAACAAACAGAAGTATAGTAAATACAATCAATCTCTGACTTCAAGGACATTCTAACATAGTTGTTGAAATATGAACAATACTGAAATATCTAAAAAGTAAGTGTAAGCTGATGTGAATAAATCCAGTTTAAATAATCTGAAAGAATATAAGAAAGGGTAGTCAGATAAATAAAAATAGAGATAACAAACAGGAAAAAAATAACAACATGGCAGTTTTAGGTTTAAATATAGCAATAATTATATTAAGTATAAAAGGTCTAAACCTATAAATGACAGATATTGCTAGAATAGATTTAAAGTATGCCTTAACTATGTGTTGTTTAAAAGAAATTTACTTTGAATCTACATATGTAAAAGCCTAAGTGGCTGTTTGACCATTCAACCGTTCATTATGATGCACACTAACCACCAGGGTGCAGACACTCAACACACAGGCATGGAAACAAGGAACAGACTGATGAATCTCAGAGAGAAGAGAAGATAGGGGGAGGACAGGAAGAGATTAACCAAAGATCTTATATGCATGCTAGAGGCCCAGTGCATGGATTGGTGAACTAGTGGGGTCCCTCAGCCTGGCCTATGCCCTCTCATAATCCAGGACCCCTCAGGGGATGTCGGACTGGTGGTTTTGACTTGATCCCCACAGACCAGGTTGAAGGACCCCACCGGTGTGCACAAATCTGTGCACTGGGCCTCTAGAATAATTATATGAGAAAGTCAAATAATGGGAACAGATGTGATAAACATATAAATATATAAAGAAGCCTAAGCAACTGAACTACTCAATCACCGAACAACTCAACATCTGGTCGACCAGTTGCTATGGTGTGAAATGACTGCCAGTGGGCAGATACTCAACACAGGATCTGCCCCCCAGGTGGTTCCCAGTGGGAATGCCACTCAGCCCACCAACCCAGCAACAGTCACTCACTCCCTCAGTAGTCCTGCAGGTCCAATCTCCAGAGAACAGGCCAGGCACCAATAGACCCGCATGATCCCAACAGCTTTGTAGGCCTACTAAAAGTTGGTCTCAGTAACAATGGCTGCTTCCCCTCCCTAGATGCTCTGCAAGGAAGAAATGATATAAAAGCGGCTGCCAGGTGGCTTCTGACAACCAGTGTGAGCAACAGTGGGACAGATCCAAATCACAGCCAGCAAGGGCATCCCATAGCCTGCCTGGAGGGCCAATCACATTCCTCCCCCATACCCTACTTGGGACTGGTGCCATTGCAGGGTTCATGGCTGGTGAGTGCTACTGCTGCAGCATGAGTCTCTCCCTATCAGGACTGGCTGGGCACAAGCCTGTGGCAGCCGCAGTGGGGTCAGGATGAATGAGAGTGGCAGGTAGGTGTAGAAGGTGGCATTGGACTGCTGGTTTCGACCTGATCCCCGCAGGCCACCTCAAGGGACCCCACCTGTGCACCAATTCATGCACCAGGTCTCTAGTGTATTAATAAAAAAAATGTAGTTGCTATTTTAACATCAAAGTAGACTTCAGAGCAAAGAAAATTACAAAGGATTAGGAAAATGTTAACAAAGATACAGAAGTACTAAACAGACCATGAACCAATGGAATCTAATTGATATCTATATTCTTTTCTAATACACATGAAATATTCAGCAAGATGGACCATACTCTGAATCATAAAACAAATCTTTACAAATTAAAATCATTGATATTATACAAACCTAATTATTTTAACATAATAATATTAAACTGAAAATAAATAATAGGAAGATAATAAGAAAGTTATCAGACACTTGGAAATTTCCCAATATGCTTCTAAATAATCCATAAGCGAAAGAAGAAGTCTCAAAGGATATTATAATATAGTTTGGGTTAAACTGAAATACATAAAAGCATAATCTATCAAAATGAGCAAGATACAGCTAAAGTAGTGCTTAGAGAGACATAAATTTTTAGCATTAAGTGCTTTCATTAGAAAAGAAGAAAAGTGTCAAATCAATAAAACATATATTGCTAATGTCAGCCTCCACTCACATTAAAGGACAGTAAGCACCTACCATCACAACTCTATGCATACCAAATTGACAACTTGAATGAAATGGGCTAATTTTTCAAAAACCACAAACTACCAAAATTCACCCACATGAGGTAGATGATCTAAATAGTGTTATAACTATTAAAAAAAAAACTTAACCCATATTTAACTTCCTCAAATGGAAAATTCCATACCTAGATGGTTTCATTGACAAATTCTACCAAAGTTTAGAATCTTCAAACAAGGATTTTACACAATCTCTTCCAGAAAATAAAAGGGAAGGAGACTTCAGAACTTCCTTCAAAACTTCCTTTATGAGCTCACCATTATCCTAGTACCAAAATTAAAATAATATAAAAAATTATAGCCTAACTGGCATGGCTCAGTGGTTGAACCAAGACGGTCACAGTTTGATTCCAAGTCAGGGCACATGTCCAGGCTGCAGGCTCAATCTCCAGTAGGGGGCATGCAGAAAGTAGCCAATCAATGATTCTCTATCAGCACTGATGTTTCTATCTCTCTCCCCCCCTCTCCCTTTTCCTTTGAAATTAATGAAAACATTTTTTAAATTCTAGATCAATATTCCTCATGAATATAGACACCAAAAACCATCAATAAAATAGTATGTAATAATAAAAGGGTACTATACTAATTAGATCGGATGTCCTTTCAGACATCATTCTGGATGAAGTGGGGCTGGAGGGAAGTCTGGGTCTCAAGTGTCAGAGGGAAGCCAGTGCCAGCATCTGGGGGAAGGAAGGCCTACTCTTGCAAGATTTTCATGCATCGGGCTTCTAGTTAACAAATAAAATCCATCAATATATAAAAAGCATAATACACTGTGTCCAAGTGGGGTCACTCTCAGATATGCAAGACTGGCTCAATATTTGAGAATCAATCACTCTAATCCACCATATAATCCATCTAAAGGAGAGAAGCCATGTGATCATATCAATTGATACAGAAAAAAATCATTTGAAAACTTTAACTTGCATTCATGACAAAAATTATCAACCAATCAAGAATAGAAGTGAACTCCCTCTGCCTGATAAAGGACAGCTATAAAAATCCTACAACATAATGTTTACTGGTAAAAGATTCTTTCTCCTAAATCAGGAACAGAAATGACACCTTCTGTCTCCACTCTTATTCAGTATGCTAGTCCTCACAAATGTAATAAAAGGAGAAAAATAAAGTTCAAGCATAAAGATAAAAAAGTAAAGAACTAAAACTGCTTCTATTTTCAGACAACATGATTGTCTCTGTAGAAAATCTAAGTAACTACAATAATAACACCAACAATTCTCCTAGAACTAATATTAGAGTTTAGTAATGTTACAGAACACAAAGTCAACACACAAACATTTATTGTATTTCTATATACTAACAAAATACAATTTGAAACCAAAACAATTTCATTTAGAGTAGTTCCAAAAGAATGAAATACATTGGTATAAATATAATGAGGGAAGGCAGGGGGTGGGTGGGAAGAAATCAACCAAAGAATGTATATGCAATATATTCATGATCCGTGGACACACACAAAAGGGTGTGAAGACCTGGAGTGGGGGAAGGGGTGTGCAATAAGGAGAGGAGGGAATATATGTAATACTTTCAACAATAAAGATTAAAAAAATAAAAATAAAAATATATAATATACATAAAATTTGATGCTGAAAATTATAAAATTCTGATTAAAGAAATAAAAGGTGACCTAAACAAATAGTTATTCCATTCTATTCATGGCTTAGAAGATTTAGCATAATAAAGATGCTGATTCTTCCCAAATTGATGTATAGAGTTAATGTAATTCTATTAAAATACTCCCAATAATTTTGTAGTATTTTATAGAATTAAGTTAACTCTAAAATTTATAAGAAATTAGAATGGCTAAAACAATTTGGAAAGAAAAGAATAAAATTATACAAATCAAACTACACAGTTTTATTACTTACTGTACAGCCATAGTATTCAAGACAATGTGGTATTGGTGAGGGATAGATACATAGATCAATGAGATACAATGGAAAATCCAGAAAACAAAAATAACAAATATGGACAATTGATTTTTCATGATGCAAAAGCTATTCAATGGAGAAAGAATTATCTTTTCAACAAATGGTGTTGAAACAATTAGAAATCTTTCTGTATAGACTACTACTAATAATAACCTTCAACCTAAACATTGCACTATTACACAAAAATTATCTCAAACATATCATAAATCTAAACATAAAAAATGAAATTATGAAGCTTTTATAAGAAAGCATTGGAGACCTTTAGAGAAATTGACACAAGAGGAATAAAAATATAGGTTCACACAAAAATCATACATGAGTTTTTATAGAAGCTCCATTCATAATGATCAAATACAGGATCAACCCAATATCGGTCAATGAATGAGTGGATAAATGAATTACAGTACATCTACACAATGGAGCAGTATCAACCATAAAAAGAACAAACCATTGATACATGGGACACCTAGGGTGAACAGCAAAGGCATTATGCTGTGGAATGAGTCTCACAAGGTTACATCCTGTGTGATTTGATCCACCTATGACAAGATCAAGGACAAAATGGTAGAGAGATGAACCAGTGGGGATGGAACTATTCTGCCTCCCCATCTTGGTGATGCCAACACTCACATTAGTCACGTGTTAAAACTCATAGAACTGCACACCCCTACAACACTCAATGTTACAGTATCTTCATTTCAAAAAATAAAATGTAAACTAAACAACAAGCTCATGGTGACTGTGAGGAGGGCGTTGCTAAACTCTCCTGGGCAGACAGGGGTGCAGCTAAGCCAGCTCCGACTTCTTCGAATCCAGGTTCAATGCCGAACCGTGCTGTGTGGGTGGCCTTGACTCTACCTCAACCTCGCATAGAGCTGGTTTACACTCACCCCACCGTCCCTTTCACCCTGGCCTCCCTCCTCAGAACACAATTCAAAAAAAGCCCTCAGCCAGCCCCTGATTCAATGTGCCCTGAAGTTTCCAGAAGGTGGGCAGCAGAGAAGGAAGCAGGAGCCCATTCATACCCTCCTCTCCTACCCTATGCAACCTCTCAGCTGGGCCTTTTAAGGAAACAAGGAGAGGTGGGCGGCTTTTAGCTGGGGGAGGAGAGCAACTGACAGTCTGCTCAGACTCATCCCTGAGCGTCTGTGGCTATTTTTGCCTTGTGAATGCACAGCAGAGAGTGGGCCACGCTGGGCGGGTGGCCATGTGTGTTTGTGTGTATGTGTGAACACATATGCATGAGAGTGGGGGAGAGTGAGAGGCTTCCCAAGAGAGATTGAGTGGGTGGCTGCCTCTGACGGGGTGTGTGCAGCCAAATGCAAAACATCAAGCAAGCAATTACTGCAATCAGATGCTCAGAGAGTCTGCCTGCGTCAGCAGCACTGTCTCTGCTCCCCCTGCCAGTGTGTGCTCCAGGCCAGAGGAAAGGGGCTTCTTTGGGCTCCTTGGGGGTCACAGCCCCTCCTGACATCGGGAGAATGCAACACCTAGAAACTGCCTGTGGCTGAACTTGTCCAATAGGCAAATCAAGCCGCATAATTAAACTTGAATTAAGCCCGTTTTCTGACCCTAACCCTTCACACCCTCCTGCCGTCCTCCTCCCCTTCTCAGAGCCTGAAGGGCCTCTGGTTTCCCTTGCTCCCATGTCAGCGGTGAGAACTCCAGGAGAGGGGTGCGTTCTGCATAACCTGGGGAACGGAAAGTCAGGGTGCAACAGCACCAGTGAAGGTGACTGTGTCCCTGTGTGCCGGTCAGTCAGGGATCCAGGCACAGACACAGCCAAGCCAGCTTTTGCCAGAAGGCCCTTTGGTTAATAATAGGTGTTCTTCACCTGGGCACATCACCACTACTTGGGGTTGGAGCTAGGGAATCTGCATCTTAGTGCCCAGTTAACACCAATGTCGCCTCAGCTTGGAGGCCCAGTCTATCAGGAGGGGATGTGGGCCTGGGACCAGGACACAAGGATGAGGCCGCTGGTGTCACTGCCTGCATGGGCGGCTCTAACCCTGCCCGGCTCAGCTTTCTCATGCGTTAGGTGGGATAGCACAGCCTAACAGAACCCCGGGAGTACGGGCTGGTCTGAAGGGGTCCTGTGGCCGTATTGAAGGTTTACACGTTGACCTACGTGGAGCAGGCTAGGAATCCCCCTGGCTCAGCAGTGGGCACATTCAGACAGAAACACAGCTCTTCTCCTAGCCAGAGGAGACACCCCCTGATGGAGATCCACCATGTTGACACTTAGGAGACACAGGGGTCTGCAAGTACAGTCCCCTCGGAAGTGCGATGTGGCCCCGGGAAGGAAGGAGCAGACCCAGCGGTGGCCCAGCAGTGCCCCTGCCCAGAACGGGACTCAGTCTTGTCGAAAGCACAGGCCCCTAACAGGCTCGATAAACTTGCATCAGTTTGAAGTCAACCCTTCATGGAGGGACGATCAGAGGGTCATATGGAGCCCCCGATGGGAGGGAACCCTGTGAAGTCAGATGGGAGGTGTTACCCTCCTTCCCCACAGCACGTGTCCCCAGCACGCTTTGCCCTCCCACACTCAAGCCAAGAGGCTGCAGAAGTTGAGCCTGGGCGGGGGCACTACACCTATGACAGCGCAAATCACGCATCTGTCTCCTTTTTGCACAACGGGCGGGTTTCAAACAGCTGTCATTGGTGGACGTTCTTGGAGAGAAATTAGTCAATAGATTTGTTTTCCCTTTGATATACAGCCACAGGAGTGCGTCGGGCATGAGGTTTACCAAGCCTCGCCAATTTGCTGCCATTTCTCAGTGCTATAGATTTCGCTCGTGGAGTGGGCTGGCCCCACCCCAGCACAGGGGAAATGATTCCGGATCCAGCCCTCCGCACACAGCACCCCAGGCGTGCAGCCTTGGGAATGCAGCTCCTTCCTGCCTGCCTCCCGCAGTCCTGGTTGCGGGGAGTGAGAGGACCAGAGAGGAGGAGGTGGCAGGGTCCGGTGCAGTGATCCTGGCCCCTTCCTCCTCTAGTGCCTGAAAGGGGGCACGGCTCCTGGTGTCAGGTTCAGGTGCCTCCCTGGGGGAAGGCAGCTGATCTCCCCCCCAAGATGAGGGGTACCCTTGTGGAAGGGGCATGATGGGCCTCTAGACTCAATCTGCATGAGAACTACGTGGGTGTCTGGTAGAATGCAGATTCTCAGGCCAGACCTGACCCCGTTGTGTGATTCGGGAGGTCTGAGGGATCCAAGAGCCCTGAG
Organism: Vespertilio murinus; assembly: GCA_963924515.1. NCBI lineage: Eukaryota > Metazoa > Chordata > Mammalia > Chiroptera > Vespertilionidae > Vespertilio > Vespertilio murinus. Next base: position 92,644,179 of record OZ004708.1, read on the forward strand.
GAAGCCATTCAAATCCACTGGCCCCACCCTCACCTCCACTGGTCAGGGCTAGGATGGGTCAGGGTTTTCTAAATCTGAGCAGAGTGGTGTTTATTCTCACAAGGCACAATGAAAGGTATGAATGCCAGGAATGCCACACACGTTCAATCTCAATGTCACCAGTGTGGGTGATGTGCCCACCGCTCGACCACACTGCAGACACCTCCTCCATTTCTCCATGTAATCTGAGACCTCACTGGGCGCCTAGACTGTGCCATTATCTCAAGTACCCAGCTGGTGGACCAACCGCAGGCAGCTTCCATTCCAGGAAAGAGCAGACAGTGATCCGGGACTCACAGCTGGCCAGGGCCAGGCTGGCATGTGAAGCGATCAGTCCAGATGCAAACCCTGCGCTCTTTCCAGAATCCCAGAACCTTCCACCACCCCCTGCACCAGGTACAGACTTCCCCACCTCTCCTCAAAGAGATTCGGGCAAGTGCTGCTTTTCTTCTCTTTACCCCTTCCCAGGATCTGAGCCCTTTCTTCCCAGGAAGTCACAACTTCCTGTGAACAAAGTGCCACTGGCTCTGTGGGGTCTGCAGCCTGACTGCATTGTTCCAAGCTCAGCTCTGCGACTTTCCAGCTGTGAAGCTTAGGCAAGTTCCTGACCCTCTCTCCGCCTTCGTTTCTCATCTGCCAATAATCCTTACAACCTTCCCCACAGAGTGGCTTTGGTTTACATTACTTAAAATGCTCAAAGCTCATTTAGCACTCTAAAACTGTTCATTATTCTCTGCCCTGCACTTCATTCAGCAGTATTGTGCTGTCTGACTGAGTGCAGGATGATCTTGGGCTGACTGAGTGCAGGGTGGTCCTGTGCTGTCTGACTGAGTGCAGGATGATCCTGGGCTGTCTGAGTGCAGGGTGGTCCTGTGCTGTCTGACTGAGTGCAGGATGTTTCTGTGCTGTCTGAGTGCAGGGTGGCCCTGTGCTGTCTGACTGAGTGCAGGATGATCCTGGGCTGTCTGAGTGCAGGGTGGTCCTGTGCTGTCTGACTGAGTGCAGGATGTTTCTGTGCTGTCTGACTGAGTGCAGGATGATCCTGGGCTGTCCGAGTGCAGGGTGGTCCTGTGCTGTCTGACTGAGTGCAGGGTGGTCCTGTTCTGTCTGACTGAGTGCAGGGTGGTCCTGTGCTGTCTGACTGAGTGCAGGGTGGCCCTGTGCTGTCTGAGTGCTGGATGGTCCTGTGCTGTCTGACTGAGTGCTGGATGATCCTGTGTTGTCTGACTGAGTGCAGGGTGGTCCTGTGCTGTCTGACTGAGTGCAGGATGATCCTGTGCTGTCTGACTGAGTGCAGGGTGGTCCTGTGCTGTCTGACTGAGTGCAGGATGATCCTGTGCTGTCTGACTGAGTGCAGGGTGGTCCTGTGCTGTCTGACTGAGTGCAGGATGATCCTGTGCTGTCTGACTGAGTGCAGGGTGGTCCTGTGCTGTCTGACTGAGTGCAGGATGATCCTGTGCTGTCTGACTGAGTGCAGGGTGGTCCTGTGCTGTCTGACTGAGTGCAGGATGATCTTGTGCTGCCTGACTGAGTGCAGGGTGGTCCTGTTGTCTGACAGTGCAGAGAGGTCATGGAAAGGACTCCTGTCAGTTTTCTGATGAGGGAGATAAACCAGGACTGAGCCCCAGGAACTTGAATAATGTTGGTGTTCAGTCCCAAGATGGGAAAAGCACTTGGCATACCCGCACATGAGTGCAGGCATGCATGCAGAAGCACATGAATTCCTTTGGGTTGGCAAATTTGGATGCTCATATGAGAGGGAATGGATGTGACCAATGGGGCCAGTTCCCATGAGAAAGGGGCAGACACAGCACCAGCAACCCACCAGGAGTGGGAAAGAGGGTCACAGAATCGAAGTGATAGCAAAGAATGACCACGTGGGGTAGGACGGAACGGACGGAGTAAGGCAGATGCCTTGGAGCATGGGTGAGGAAGGGCCCACACATGCAAATGAGAGACAGTGGGGGTGTGCAATGTCAGGGATGGGCAAGGACCAGGACAAGTGAAAATCAAAATAAACCCCATAACTGCGTCCAAACACCCACACCCAAAACCTGCCTCCAAAGGGCCACATCAGAGTAGTCTACATTACACATGCACACACACATACAGGAACACAGACACACACATACACAGAGAAACTCACAGGAATGTATGGACACACAGGCACACACAGACTTATACACAGGCACTCACATATAGACCCACACACAATGATACACAGCCACACAGCCACAGACGTATATAGACACACAATGCTCGTGCACATCCATAGGACAGTTTGGCTTGATTCTCTCCACAGGGACAGATGTCTGATATAAGGAAACTAGAGGCCCAGTGAATGAAATTTGTGCACAAGGGGGGCCCCCATCAGCCCAGCCTGCACCCTCTCAAATCTGGCACCCCTCAGGGGATGTCCAATACTGGTTTAGGCCCAAACCCTCAACAGTTGGACACCCCTCTCACAATCCTGGACTGCTGGCTCCTAATCACTCACCTGCCTGCCTGCCTGCCTGGTCGCCCCTAACTTAAGGTTACCAGACGTCCCACTTTTGGTTAAAAATTGGGACTGTCCCTCATTAACCTCCCCTGTAGGCCTAGTTGTAGGCAGCCATTTTGTGAGGGTGTGGCAGTCAATTTGCATATTACCTCTTTATTATATAAGAGGGGGTAAGAAACCCAGGTTTGATCTGAAAGCAGCAATGGACTTTATATTTACAGAGAAAACCAGAGGACTCTAGGCTCCCAGGAAGCTATAAACAAAAAAGCCGTGTGTGCTTTAATCCTATGCATATTGACTGCCTGGAAAACGGGCTCCACAGAGTGACTGGATACAGCCAGGCAGCACCTGGTGCCCAGGACCCATGGTGGAGGTGACTCCTGTCAGTGCCTGGATGCAGGAGCCTCTCCGGGAAGACCAAAGACTATGGTGGAGGGAGGCGGGCCATGAGGGAACTGGCAGGCAGGCTGACAACAAGCTGGACACTCATCTCTTCACATCCTCTCTCCCACATCGAGTGCCTCTGACATACTCTTTGCCTGGCACCCAGGGCCTCTCCTTGGCAGTTACACAACTGCAGCAAAGTAAAAAGGGGATTAGTGCTTTAGTCTCTCTCTCCCTGGAAGCATCTAAACTCCAGGAGGAGGGCATGTTTTGCTCACTCCTGACTACCAGTTCCCAGCATATAGTAAATGCTCCATAAATATAGAAAATTAAGAATGGATGAATAACCTGACACTGTTGGAGTCAGCAAAGGCAGCTGCATGCCAAGGAGACTGGTGAATAGGCTCCTTAGTTGGGAGGGTCCTGTCATCATCCCTGGGAGTAAATAGCTAATAAGTCTGGTGTCCATTTGAGTCCTGGTCCTGCTTGCAACCTCTTGACACTCCATCCCCCAACCCAAAGCAGGGCTCACCTGAGTCTCTGAGTCACTCAAAGAAATATGCAAGATTATACATCAAGTCTGTCAAAGCTGGGGGAAAACCTGCGAAAGGGACACCATGGGGGGTAAAATCACTGATGTGGGCTTTTGATAAATTGTACCATTTCCAGTCCATATCCCAATTATTCAGTGTGCTCCTCACCCAGCTCTTTCCTTCCCGTGGCCTCAACCAACCCTCTCTCCTCCACAGGACCCTCCATCTACTTCATTTCTCTCCTATAAAACATCTGTTCTCAGATTAAAGGCTTATATTAAGAATGTCAAGATTTCCACTTTCAGAAAATATAGAGTAAAATGAACTAGAATTACATTCCCTCCTGAAACAAACAAACAAAAAACAGACAAACTATATAAAACAATGGTTCTCAGACACTGGAGGCTGGGGAGCAAGGACAACGATCCCTGAGAAAAGGAGCACCTGAAGGGGTGGGGGGCTGTGATTGCCCACCTTCCTGTCTGGAGGGCGTATCCAGCTGACAGAGTAGGGAAGGGGAGCCCAGAAGGAGAAGACAAAGCTGGGGTACAGGGAGACCACGGTGTGGTGGGCAGCCTGGACAGACTTGAGGTGACTCAAAGTGACCACCTCCTGGATTCACACTTCTGTGGAGTCTCCTCCGACCTTGTCCCAAGTCTGGTCTCTGTGACCAATAGCACAGAATCGAGTGATGGTATGTGAGGATGGCAGGTTATAAGAGTTGGAGGCTTTCATCTTGGAGTCTCTCTCTCTCTCTCTCTTTCTTTCTATCAATCTTGATCTCTCCATCACTTTCTCTCATCACTTGCTCTCGGAGAAGTTAGGTGCCATGGAATATGATCAGTTCTGAGGGAAAGCCCACATAGTGAGAAATGGAGGCTTTTGCCAAAAATCAAGTAGGTGAGCCCTGGACAGTGTGCTCAGTGGGTACAGTGTTGGCCTGTGGACTGAAGGGTCCTGGGCTCTATTCCAGTGGGGTCGTGTACCTGGGTTGCAGACACATCCCCAGTAGGGGTGTGAAGGAGGCAGCTGATTGGTGTTTCTCTCTCATGGATGTTTCTAACTCTCTATTCCTCTCCCTTCCTCTCTGTAAAAAAATCATTTTCCTTTACATTATATAGGTGAGCCCTGGCCAGCGTGGTTCAGTTGGTCAAAACATCATCCTGTGCACTGAAGGGCTGCAGTTTGATTCCTGGTCAGGGCACATACCCAGGTTGCAAGTTCAATCCCTGGTTGGGGAGCATAGGGGAAGCAAACAATCAATGTTTCTCTCTCACATCAATATTTCTTTCTCTCTTCCTCTCCCTTCCTCTCTCTCTAGAATCAAAGAAAAATATATCCTCAGGTGAGGATTTAAAAAACATCACATGAATGAGTTTGGGAGCACTTTCAGATGACCACAGCCGTGGTCAACAACCTGACTACAACCTCATGAGAGACCCTGAGTCAGTACCACTCATGGGGGCTGCTCCCAATAGCTAATCCACAGGAACTAAATGAGATATTTCCTGTGTCAATGATGCCATCAGAAACCTACACAGATGAAGTAAGGGCATCAGATATTGCCAATACATAGATAAATATGAAATACTTTTATCTTTATTTTATAAATCTCTTTTTGAAGATAACAAACTATTTTAATCAAGCATCATAACACAGTATTATGATTTTATGATATGTGTAAAAGTAGATATAAGACAATGATAGTACAAAGGCCAGAAAGGGGAAATTGTAGTTGACTGTTATAAGATTCATGTACTATATTGCTTGACGATGGACTATGAAATATTAAAAATGTACACTATAACACAAATGTAATTACTAAAAAGGGGAGTAAATAGCTAATAAGTCAATAAAAGAGAGAAAAAATGGAGTAATAGAATTCATTCAAAAGAAAGAGGAAGAAAGGGATAACAAAGAAATGGTGGGATAAATAGAAAACAAATCTCAAGATATTCAAACCCAGCCATATCAATAATTGGATTAAATGTAAATGATACAAATGTTCTAATTAAAAGGTAGTTTACCAGACAGCATAAACAAACAAGACAACTATATGATGCTGCTTACAAGAGATCTATTCTAAACATAATACCACAGTAGTTTAAAAGTAAAAATTCATGGAGGTAAAAATACCATGCAAATATCTAGCAAAAGAAAGCTTGTAGTGACTATGCTGATATCAGACAAAGTTGATTTCAGAGCAAATATTACCAGGCATACAGAATGTCAGTTCATTTTTATAGAAGAGTCAGTTTGTAAGGAGCACTCACAATTACGTTTATGTATCTAAAAGCAGAGCTTCTAAAAATGAATGAAGTTGTGGAACTATATGAAGAAGTAGATAAATCTCTGCCTATAGTCAGAGACTTCAGCACAGTGATCTGGCTGGACAAAGAGGTGCATATAGAGCTCATCAAGTCTCAGCTGTGAGATCAGGGTCTAAGATGAATGAAGAAAGGGGCTTAAAATCGGCAAGAGAATTTTGACCCAGGAGAGAGGACATAGCTTAGGTGAAGTCTGTGGAGGGAGAAACCAACAAGCTGATGGTGGGAATTATGTTCCTTCACAGTGTAGAGAGGAAAGCATTCCACAGATCCGCGCACTGGAGATCGTGGTGTAGCAAGATTTATTTGGGTGGAAATATGCCTCTTTGTTTCCAATTTTCCATCTCCATCAAAGGTCAGCGTCCAGAGTTTCTGTTTCATAATAAACTTAGTCCTTTGGAGCCTGCGCAGTCTGCTGAGGCCTGCATGGCTGCGTGTGTTCCCTGGGATTACAGTATCTCCCGTTTGAAAAGGATCAGGAACTTTTTCAGAATAACCAATCGACATCCCAAGCTTTTGTGGACTTCTGACAGGCCCACCTCCTAGCCAATTGATTTCTTTCCCAGGTTAGACAGACAGGCCTCTCTGGTCTTTATTTTGGCTCCTATTGCTCATGGACTTATCTGTTCTATCCCTTCCCCCAGTGGTCAGCTGGTAATGGACCCGTGGTTCCCTAGGGAGTGTGTGAAGCTGTAATTTCCTGGTGAAGCAAGCAGATTCAGTGTCCCATTCAGCTCTCCAGTCCATTAGGCTCAACAATGTCCGATTCCCTTTGCTTCCTTCCTTTAATACCTATGATAACAGAGGGAGGACAAACCGTCTTTATCCTTCTCTCATCGCCATGATTTGAAGGCTTTAGCTCCTAAACGTCTCTCGGAACAGGGTGCACCTGGCAGGTGCTGTCATTCCAGACACCAGACCTCCTGCCCCATGACCTGGGCTTCCATTCTTTTACCCAGAGATAGAAACTTAGTTTATTTTATAACTTTCTTGAGGTATAACTGCCATATAATAATTTTCCCATAATGAAATCCGACACGCTTTTTACATGCCCATGAAACTATCACCACAATCATGGTAATGAATACACCTGTCACCTCCAGAACTTTCCCCATTCCCTTCACAGTCTCTTCCTCTCACCCTTCCTGCCCATCCATGACTACAGGTCATCACTAATCTGTTTCTGTTGCTGTAGATTAGTTTTGCATATTTTGGAGTTTTAATATATAATATGTAATATATGCTGAAACCGGTTTAGCTCAGTGGATAGAGCGTCGGCTTGCAGACTGAAAGGTCCCAGGTTCGATTCCAGTCAAAGGCATGTACCTTGGTTGCGGGCACATCCCCAGTAGGGGGTATGCAAGAGGCAGCTGATCGATGATTCTCTCTCATCAATGTTTCTGACTCTCTATCCCACTCCCTCCCTTCTCTGTAGGGAAGGGAGTGGGATAATAAATAAAATATATTTTTTTATATATTTTATAAAATCAATAAAATATATATTTTGGGGAACATATAAGTAAAATTGTATACTTAACTAGTGCTCTAAGCTTAGAGCACTAGTTAAGTATAGCTAGTTAAGTATACAATTTTACCTATATGTTCCCAAAAATTCTAGTTTAGCACTTCTTAGTTGAGATTCAGGAATCTGTATTTTAACAACTCCGCCAGGTGATTCTCTTCATGAGAGAAGTTTGGGAAACACTGGTTTACAGAGACACTGTCAGTTTGGGGAATAGTCTACAGCTGTTCAGGTGTTTGGCCAGCAGGAGGCAATAACATATACTGAGCTGTCTGGCAGTTAACAATATCATTCAGGTTTGGGGGAGATGCTTTGCAGCCCTTTCCAACAGTTAAACTATATGTGACTCAACCTTGTTGATCTCCCCAAGCTTCACCAATCTTTTGTTAAGACTTCTAATTATTACATGCTGGAATTGGTTCTCCACACACAAGCCTCCACAGACAGCAGCAGTGGTTGTAGGCTGGGTGGCTCCAGGGATCACTGGAATTAGGGGCACCCTTCCAAGTCATGTGATCCAATCTCCTTACTTCCTAGGTGAGAAACTGGGGTACAGGGGACTTTCCTGCATACTTGCAGATTCTCCAGAACACTGTGGGGCTCCCCAGCAGCTGAGAGAGTGGGGACAGGGCTGGAGAGGAATGACAAGAGATGAGGGAACAGAGCAGGGGGCCCAGGGGCAGCCATGCTAGCGTCTGAGGAGAGAAGCACAAGCCTGATGCTGAGATTTATATCTGGGGGTTTTCAAGTTCTCCAAAGATAGGCACAAGAGACACATTTATTGAGAGATGATAAATTCCCCCTTTGGATTTATTAGAACTTATATAGAGTTGGATCATAGATTTATTTACTTTTTTTTGCAAAAGTCCTTAAAATTTTATGTCCCATCATAATGGTAGATGAAGTCAAGCAGTTTAAATAATTCTTGATTAAAGGATCCTCCTTGCTGCCTGTTCCAAGGCCCTGCTCCTCCTTCTTCTTAATCATCTACATGCAGCCCCTTTCTCCAGAATGCTGAACCCTTTATAAGGCTGGGGGGAAAGAACCCTGGCACTTGTGGATGGGCTACAGGGCTAGGAAGTCAAGGTCAGATAAAGACGTGAGGAAGGAGCTTTCCTGAGGACCACGCAAGGCCACTCGCGTCCTTGGGAGGTAAACAGGAAATGCACAACTCCAGACCTGCTAGGTGCGACAAAGGGACAAACTTTGTAACATTTGCTAAGTGATGGAAGGCAGACCTAGAAGATCCTGTTGCATGATTTTCCATTCATACGAAAGCCCAGAATAGACAAATCCACACAGACAGAAAGTGGGTGAGTGGCTGCCGGGGCCTGAGCAAGGAGGGGGAGCTGGGACTGACTGCTAATGAAAACCATTCTTTCTGAAGCAATAGAAATTTTTTGAAATTAGATAGCAGTAATGGTTGCAAAACATAGGAAATATGCTGAAAACCACTGAACTGTGTATTTGAAATGATGAATTTTATGCGCGTTATGCCTCAGTTTAAGAATATATAGCTCTTGAGGAAGGGAGAGGGAGAAAGAGTTAGAAACACCAATGAGAGAGAAACATCAATCAGCTGCTTCCTGCACACCTCTTACTGGGGATGTGCCCATAACCAAGGTACATGCCCCTTGACCAGAATCTAAATTGGGACCCTTGAGTCTGCAGGCTGGTGCTCTATCCACTGAGTCAAACCGGTTAGGGCTAAATATTATTTTTCATGTCAAGCAAAGGTTAAAACTTAAGTTTGCTTAATATATTTTTAATAAAATTAATTTAAAATTTTCAACTATTTTTGCTTTTTGAATAATTAAACATTTGATGATATTACTGTTACATATTTATAGAAATTATAAATTTACATATGTAATTTGATAAATTATAATTTATGTAAGTTAATAAATTACATTAAAAATTACGCAGCAAAAAAAAAAAAAAAAGAATATATAGCTCTTAACTGCAGATGGTGGCAAGTCAGGGCATGCCGAGCACTGTGGGCAGAGCCCCAGCTCAGCGGGGCCAGGAGCTCGTCCTGCCTGGGGACAGGCCAGAGGCTCAGCAGGAGGCAGCCGGCCAGGCTCCCCACCCCACCCACAGGCTTCTCCTCTCATAACTAGGCCCAGCCACAGGGTTGTCAGGCCCAAGCCCCAAACCCTAGAGGCAGAGCTTCTCAAGGTGTGGCCTGGGACCTCCTGTGTCAGGACTAACTGGGGGCTTGGACCGAACTGCATTGTTATTTTCCACAAGCTCTCTGAGTAATTCTTTTGTACTCTCAAGTTTGGAAAACATTTTGAGCTAGAATGTTTCAAACTCTAAAGACCATATAAGTCACCTGGAGATCTTATTAAAATGTAGACGATTCTCATCCAGTGGGTCTGGGTGGGGCCTGTGAGCCTGCATTCCTAATAAACCCTTGGCCTGCCCGCACCACTGGTCCACGGATTCCACTCTGAGTAGCAAGGACTAGACCAGCTTCTCAAACTTAGCTGCATATTGCAATCACCCAGGAAGTTCTAACAACCCCTGAGGCCTGGTCGCCTCTGAGATTCTGAATCGGTCTTTGGGGGTGGTCTAGGAATCAAGAGTTTTTAAACTGCCCCTCCCCTCCCTAACCCTAACCATCCCCCCAGCCCCCCGCCGCCCCGCGAGATGATTCCAAAATGCAGCTGTGGCTGCAAACTAATGCAGCAGAGGGAGACCGACATTCTAGCAGGTGTGTAAGTGGATTGAGGAGTGCAAATCCAGGGAGTCAGTGTCTAAGGGCAGGGACAATGCAGGGGTACCGAGGGGTAGGAACACTTCAACTCTGTCTCTACACACCGGAGGTGCCTGGGGCAGAGCCCAGAGCCCAAGAAAGGGAGCCTGGTGCCAGAACGATTGTCCCAAGCCCAGCAGATGGGGAGCAGGGTGCTCCTGCCAGTTTCTGGCCTCAGTCCTCTGTGGCTCTGAGCCTGGGCTTGTCAGTGAGTCCATCAGAAGCCCAGAGAGAGGGAGCTTCGTGCCTCCTACCTTACCCACAATGCCCCCACTTATTGGAATCACCTTAGATCCAAGGACTTGCATTGCCAGGGGGGTGTGGGAGGGAGGGGTCATCCGCAGGGTGTCACCTCCTGGACCCCTTCACCCCTGCGTGTCCCCAGCTGTGAAGGCAATTGGTTCTGATTGGAGAAGTTTAAAGGATGGGACTCTCCACGTCATCCAGGCTTGATAGGGGTCTCTTGGCATTTGGGGAAAGACACGCACACCATAAAAAAGAAAAAATGTGATGAGTAGGGAATGTAAGGACTGTTTGCCTGAAAGCCGGAGACAGATGCTAAACGCAACACACGGGCACTTTGGCAAGAGTGGGCATAGAGCAGAAACACGGGCTGTATTTCAGTGGGAAATAAAAATGTGTCTGTAATTAATGATCTTCTAGGAACACATGGCCCTTATTAATGCAGCGATTTGGAGAAACATCACTCACTGGACATCAGGAGGCTTGCATTGCCAGAATGGACTTTCATCTGGAGGCGGGTTCAGGAGGTCAGAAAATGGAGGAGGCACAGAGGATGGGTTCCCAATGGTGTCAGGGATAAGACGCTGGGAGCCGGCAGGGGCTGGGCCAAGAAGCCCCATTGATCTGCTGGGGCACTGAGGAGAAGAAACTGCATTCTCCTGCCATGCTTAAGCATCCCATTTGGACACCATAATCCCAGAGATTGTGTGCAGTGTGTAGGCTGTGGAGCCAGATGGCCTTGTTCATATCTAGTCTTTCTGCTTTGCTGGGTGACCTTGGCCGAGTTGCTTGATGTCTCTGTGCCTCAATGTGCTCATCTGTAAAAAAAAGAGCTTAATAATTATACCTACTCATAGAATTCCCCAAAGTGCTTTAGCACAGCGCTGGCCTACAGTAAGTGCTAAATAGTTTTTATTATCCTCGGCAGACTTCCTCAGTGCATAAATGGGAATGACAATAGCAGCATAGGACACATGAGGTTTTCTGTAGAAACTCTTTGTAAGTTGTCTTCCCCACTAGCTGTGTGAGAGTCTTGTGACAAACGAGGAAAGAGTTAGCAGAGATGGCCTGTGTCCTACTCAGCACACCAATGGGATCCGGGTACAGAAATATTAGTACTAATCAGGGAAACAGAGTCACAGCATTTCAGGGCAGTCACAGTAACCGTGAGAGGCTGACCCAGAGAAACTGAAAGAATATGACCCTTGGCATCCCATACTAACCCTCCCTTAAGAGCCAGATAGCCTCGGGCTAACTGTTGCTCAGACAGGCATTTCTCATCTGGAAATTAACTCATCGGATAGTTTCTAAGGGCCTTGTAGTCTAACTTAAAAAAAAAAATCTATGGCTAAAAGGGAGAACAGCACACAGGCTGAGTACTTTGGGAGCGCTAGACCAGGGAATGTTGAGACTGGACGTCAACGATTTCTATGTCCTCCCAAGCAAACCCCCTCATCTGGGACAGAGATGCTGGCTTTTGAGGTCCAGACACAGCAAGGCCATGACATCTCTGCCCTCCTGAGCTGCCCTCCCAGAAAGTCCTAGCAAGCAAGTCATAAGCCCATCTCCCGCCTTTCCCCAGCTCTATCTGGGGGCCCGGATGGCCCCACATAGTGCTGCCTTGAGCCTCCTCTCCATTCATTTTAATTGTTCTCTTCTGTATCATCAGACATTGTTTCTGGCTCCTTCCCTTCAAAGTATCAGATGCTCAAGTCTGCCTCTTCTCAAAACAAATAGAAAGAGAAGCAGTGCTTCCTTCTGTGTTTCTGCCCCCGGCTTCCTTCCCCTAGCAGGCAAGCATCTTGCAAAGTAATTGGCACTGGCTGTCTCCATTGCTCATTTCTCAACCAATTCCAGAGGCATCGTTTGTTTCAAACACTGCCATTCCATGGGAACCTCTCTGATCACATCCATCATCAACTCTACTGCCAACACGAGGGAGTTTTCCCAGTTACCGATCTTAACTCCCAGCTAGGTTTAAAGGGTTGGCTGCCCCTCCTTAGCCTTCACCCCCTTTGGTTTACCTGGTGCAGGCTTCCCCCGGCTCTTTCTGCCTCTCTGATTATAGGTGATGGCTGGACCTCCTCCATCACCCACTCATACTATCTAGGATACTGCATTTGTCCACCTTCTCCTCTTTTTTGCATCCTTTTATGCAAGATAGAATTCATTCCCATGCTTTCAACTAGCACCTTGATAAGCATTCCAAATCTTTATTTCCACCAAGACCACCCTCATAAGACATAAAACCCGCATAGGGTAAAGTATCTTATAAACCCACATCATATTTCATATCTTTGAATGAATTCTCCATAGATTATCTCAAACTCGGTATATCCTAAAAATCATCTCACATTATTTCTCCACCCCCACACTCTACTTTCTCTCCCTCCTGTGCTCCTCATCTCTGGTGTATCACCCTATCCATTGTGCATCGCTCACCCCTCCATCCACCTTATCCCCAATTGTCTCCAAGCCCTGCTGACTTTATCTCCAAAATATCTCCTTTGTCAGTCCTCTCCCCAATCCATACCTATGGACATGGCCTTAGTTCTGGTGAATCTCTCTCCGGGTGTGTCAATTGTCTCCTAATGGGCCTTACTGCTTTTGTTTCTCCAATCCACCTGCCTCACCACCACAAAAGTGATTGTTCTGTATATATAGTCATATCTTTGGCCTTGCTGCAAGTCCTTCATTGACTTTCCTTACTTGTAAGACAAATGTCAATCAATTACCTGTCTTTCCATATCAGACTTTTCATAATCTGGGCCCTCCCCACCCCACCCCCATCATTTGCTGAATTACTTTAAATTTCCCAACACAGTAGGCCAGTGGTCCACAAACTCATTAGTCAACAGAGCCAAATATCAACAGCACAACAATTGAAATTTCTTTTGAGAGCCAAATTTTTTAAACTTCAACTTCTTCTAAGTCCACTTCTTCAAAGTAGACTCGCTCAGGCAGTGGTATTTTGTGAAAGAGCCACACTCAAGGGCCCAAAGAGCCACATGTGGCTAGTAAGCCGCAGTTTGCCGACCATGGCACTAGACAATGTTATGCCTTCAAGACCCCTTTCTAGAATGCTTTGATCCCTTGTCTGTTAGGTGTGAGGCTAGTTACTTCCTTCCTTCTCTTCCACTATTTTCTAGACTTAATTATTGACATGTAACCTGTCAGCCACTCTTCAGCCAGCCAGATCCTCCTCTCCTGCCATGGCTTGTTCCTGACAACATCCTAGTGAGACATCAGCTCTCAGGAAACTTCAGAGCCAGGGCGATGTGACTCAGTGGCTGAGCATCGACCTGTGAACAGGGAAGTCATGGTTTGATTCTTGGTCAGGGCACATGCCTGGATAGTGGGCTCCATCCCCACTGTGGGGCATGCAGGAGGCAGCTGATCATTGATTCTCTCTCATCTTTGATGTTTCTATCTTTCTCTCCCTCTCCCATCCTCTCTCAAAGCAATAAAAAAATATATTTTAAAAAAGAAAACTTCAGATATTCATTAAGGGAAACTGACTAACAAATAGCATGCAGAAGCATTGCTCTAAGTATTTCTTTCATAAAATTATATTTATGATGAAGCATTTGTATTATTTTTCTTATATAGAGGAAACCTAATTAAACCATAAAAATCTATACATAAGTAATATAACTTATTTTTACTGGTAAAAACAAAAAGGCAAGGTTGTATTAGAATTTTAAAATCGGTTATCACTTTTTTAAAAAATATTTATTTTGTTGATTTTTTTTACAGAGAGAAAGGGAAAAGGATAGTCAGAAACATTGATCAGCTGCCTCCTGCACACCTCCCACTGGGGATGTGCTGGCAACCAAGGTACATGCCCTTAACTGGACTCAAATCTGGAACCTTTCAGTTCTCAGGCTGAAGCTCTATCCACTGAGCCAAACCAGTTTTGCTGGTTATCACTTTTGTGCTTGAGGAAAAACAGGCACAGAGGCTGTGCTACACATCTTCTGGCAGCTCCCAGAACTGCATATAGAGCAGGGATTTTGAATTCAAGTGCACAGAAGAGTCACACTGTTGGCAGTAAGGGAACCCATGAGCTGTAGACACATTTAGGAATCAACAGTAAATCTTCAACTCCAGTAAGTGTTCCATATACACTCTATGTTGCCAATTCTTCTAAAAGTTCAAAAGAAATTTGATTTGCTCTTATTTTTCTGTTTGTAAAGTGACCACTTATATTATTATATTGAAATATTTTATATTTTCTAATATAGGCAATAAACCTATAAATTGCCCTCTAAGCACTGCTTTAGCTGCATCCCGTAAATTTCAATGTGTCACATTCTTTTTTATTATCAGTTCAAAGTTTTTCTAATATCCCTTGTGGATTCCTTCCTGGGTCCAAAAGTTATTAAAAAGTTACTTTGTTCAATTTCAAAAATATATGCCGATATAACAAACTTCTCCTGATTTTTTATTTTTAATATACTTCTATTGTAGACACAGAACATACTTTAAATAATTTTAATCTTTTTATGCTGACTGAAACATAATTCCTAGCATTTGACCTTTCTTGGAAAATGTTTCATATGTCATTGAAGATAGTGCATATTCTTTTTGGGTGATATTTTCTGTAAATATGAATAACCATATTGGTCAAAACAGTTGTTCAACTATTGCATATCCTGACTGATTTTCTATCTGTTTTTTTCATATATTGTAAGTATGGTGTTGATATTTCCAATTATAACTATTGAATTGTCTTCTTTCATGAATTCTGACAGTTTTATATGAACATATTTTGGGCTTTCTTGTTAAGCTCATAGATATATATTTTAACTATTTTAGCTTCCTGACAAATTGGACCCTTTATTATTATGAAATGCCACTCTTCTTCTCTAATAATATTTAAAATATTTTTTTCTGATAATAATATAGGCACTTTAGCTTTCATAGGGCTAATATTTGCTTGTTGTATATTTTCCACCCTATTAATTACAAATTGTTTTCTTTTATAGATAGGATATAGTTGAATCTTATTGTTTTCATCCAGTCTGACAAATTTTCATTTTTATTGGACTTTATAGTCCATCCAAATCTGAGATAATTATTATGTTTTATTTCACATCTGCTATCTTGCTTTTTGTTTTCTTTATATCTCATGGGGTTTTTATTTCCTATCTATTTTCTTTTTATATCTTTTTTTACTTTTAAATTATGTTTTGTTTAGTTTCTCTTTTGCTTTTAATTCCATTGCTTTAATCCCTATGCTGAATTTTTAATGATAGAGTTTTCAGTTATTTTCTCAGTGGTTACTCTATGAATTATAATATGTATCTTAAAACAACATATTTCAGGTTGTACTTACTAAATTCTGGTAAAATATAACAACTTTGCTCCAGTATAACTCCACATCCTCCTCTCATTTTGTGCTATTATTTTCATATGCATCACATCTATACATTATATACCCAAAATATAGTATTATAAGTATTGCCTTATGAAATCTTCTGCCATTTAAAGAAATTAACAGAAAAAAGTAAAAGAAGTATATTTATATTTTCTTTTATATAGGGGTGGGCAACAATAGGTGTCTAATTATAATACAAATAAATAATACAATAATTAATAAATAATAATACAAAAATAAATTGTTTTGTGTATTCATAACTATACATCTATTTTTGTCCACTCATTTTTGTATCCACATAGTTATCATTTATGTGGTATTCATTTCTTCCTATGGATTTTTGTTATCATTGGCATCATCTTCTTACATTCTGAGTAACTTTTTCCAGTACTTCATGTAACACAGGTCTGATACTTTCAAGAATGTTTTCATTTTACATTCAGTCCTAAAGTATGCTTTTGCTGATTGTTATAATAAAGTATAACTTAATTAACCATATTTTTCCTAGCACTTACAATATATCATCACAAGTGCCTTTGGGCCTACATTGTCTCTATTGAGGAGACATTAATTCTATTGTTGTTCCCCCTCTGTGATGACTCATTTTTCTCCTGTGGCTTTTAAGATTTTTCTCTTTAACTTTGGTTTTCAAATATTTGACTATAATATATTTAGGTGTTTATTTCTTTAAGCTAATCCTACCTGGAGTAAATTTATTGATTTTTTTTCTGATCAGTATATAAAATGCTGTTCACTAAATTTGGAGAATTCTTGTCATTCTTAAAAATATGTTTTGTCTTTTTATCTCCCTTTCCTTCTGGGACTCCCATTGTATGTATCTTGGTATGATTGATGCTGCCGTGCTAGTCTCTACATCCCTGCTCATTTTTTTTTCTATTTTTCCCCTCTCTAAATCTTTAGATTGGATTATTTCTTGAGAGAGAGAAGAAGTTTGTTATATTGGCATATATTTTTGAAATTGAACAAAGTAACTTCTTAATAACTTTTGGACCCAGGAAGGAATCCACAAGGGATATTAGAAAAACTTTGAACTGATAAAAAAAGAATGTGACATATTGAAAGACATTGATGTGAGAGTGTAGCATCAGTCTGCTGCCTCCAGGACACACCCACAGCCAGGGATCAAGCCTGCAACTGGGCATGTACCCTGACCAAAAATCCTTTCGTGTACAGGGCAGCATCCAACTGAGTCACACTGGCCAGGGTGAGGTTGGATAATTTTTAATTGATCTACCTTCAAATCCATTGATTTATTCCCCCTGTCATTGCTATTGAGCCCATGGAGCAAGTTTTTTGTTTTGTTTTGTTTGTTTGTTCATTTGTTTTTATACAAGTTTACTTTTCAATTCCAAAAATTGTATTTGTTCTTTTTTCAAAGTTTTTTGTAAATATTATGAGATTCTTTGTTTGTTGAATCATTGCCATTATTTACGTATTCTTTAAAACACATAAAAGCCGCTTTGAAGTCTTGGTTAAATATTTTATCTGGACCCACTTAGAATTTGCTTCTATTGATTCTTGCTTTTTTTCTGATTTTGTTCTCATGCTGTTGAATACTGGATATGTTTTGTGAATATACTATAGCAACTGTGGTCAGGCTGTGACCCCCCACCCTAAGCCACTGAAACTTTCCACCAAACTGGACACATACCCTACCTTAGACATCTTTGCCTATGGACTTAAGGCTGACTTATTTAAGAGAGGAAGGGGTTAGAAGAAATAAGAAAAGGAAGAGCATTGCGAAGAGCCTTATCACTTCTTTGAACATCAATTACCATTTGTACAACATAATAACTGTCACAGGTTGTTGGGACAATCAAATAAAATTATATATATATGACATTTATAAATTCCAAAGCATTACACAAACATGAGAGAATAGTATTGATAGTAATATTCTTTTATCATTGTTTTTTTTTTTCTTTAGCAGATAATTAATCTCAAATGTAATGTCTGGGAAAAGAGTTATAGGCAAGTGGGAAAAAATACCAGGAGAAAGTACCTAGAAGAAATATGTCCTTGACAAAGAGAAAATCACAGGAAGCAACAGAAAAATAGAAAATAAAAATAAAAATAAAAACAGAGGTGAGAAGAGGAACTAAATGGAAAGAGTGGAGAAAAAGAAAGGACGGCAAAAAGAACAGCCTTCACACCTGTTCTCTTTATCTAACCAGAAACATAACACTAAAGTGGCTATTAGTGTTGTAAACCTCGTAGTAAAGTTTTAAAGATCCATTGGGTCCCTTTAATTTATTTATTCTAGTCCTATAAATCGGGCCCTCATGCCTCTTCCTGAGAGGCCAAATCAGTACCTGGTAAAGAGAGGCACAATCATGTTCCTGCCAGCTGGGTAGCAGGAAGAGTGGGGTCATGTCCGGAGTATTGGTCTACCTAGTACATGCCATCTCCTTTCCCACTCTACTCTTACTTCCCTTACAGACAGCCTGCTCTGCCTCTCCCCTGCCAGAGTCTGGTGGCCTCACCTGAGGCTGTAGGTAGCAGCAGTCAAACCAGTGGTCCAGGGAGATCCAAGATGACACAGAATTGGCTGCCTTCTCGAAACCTGTTAGGGATGCTGTAAAATGGGGTCATTGTCAGGAGATGGGGCAAGATAGTAAGGGGTACTTCGTGTGATTTGATAATCTGTTTATAGGTTGCAGTCTTATCCCCATAATGGCTCCCAGCAGCCACGAACCCCTTTTAACTTTGGGGAGCACATTTATGTTTATTATCTCAGTGTTTGATCATGGATCACATTCCCAGAGAGCCGCATGTTTTCTCCAAAATATTCATTTTGAATATTTGAGTGTTGTCTTTCCACTCCAAGGCAAATAAAAAATATATTTCATACCACTGGATAATCACTAGTAAATGAATCTGAAATATCACTTGATTGCCTAGGGTTAAATTTGTGTTAATAATCACAAATAAAGAAATACTGTGCTAATTGTTTTGAACTAATAAAAAATGAATAAATTGTGTTTAGTTACCAAACATAGGCCAAATACTGACAATCAATAGACTTGACATTAAGGCAGCCAATATTATTGCAAGTAACAATTAAGTTTCATTTTTTAAAAATCCCATTTAGTTAATTTTAGTTAATGTTATTAGTTTTGCTTGTATTTAATTTATAAATTTGATTTGTCTTTATAATATGAGAAGCATAAGGAGTATATGCCTAGTTTAATGTTTGTAAATAAGTAAGTAAAGATACGATAAAAATACTTTAAGTCAATAATGTAGAGGGGAGGGAATACAAAATTACTTTTTTCTTTTAAAAGGCTTTGTTTACTACTGACGTTTTGAGGCGGGATGGGTGTGGCCTCCTCGCTCATCACCATAGTCCAACAGGGAAAGTTGGCATATTTTCCTCAGATATGATTATCTCAGTTGACTCAGAGGTTGAGTGACAAGTCCAAAGAGGCATAACAAGAGCAAAATTATCCATCAGGGATTGGACTCCCAGGATGACCCACCCACCTGATCATGCAGGCTTCTCTCTAGGCAGAAATCAAAGGGTCGTAGAACCTGGGCATAAGGGAAACTTGGCTCAGCCAAACTTTCTTAGAGGTGTGCAACAGTCTGAGACTCTTAAAAAAAAAAAAAATATATATATATATATATATATATATATATATATATATATATATATGATTGATTTTTTTACAGAGAAGAAGGGAGAGAGATAGAAACATCAATGAGAGAGAAACATCGACCAGCTGCTTCCTGCACGCCCCCTACTGGGGATGTGCCCACAACCAAAGTACTTGCCCCTGACTGAAATCGAACCTGGGACCTTTTAGTCCCTAGGCTGACGCTCTATCCACTGAGCCAAACCGGTTTCAGCTGAGACTCTTTTTTAAAAAATATGTTTTTATTGATTTCAGAGATGAAGGAGAGGGAGAGAGAGATAGAAACATCAATGATGAGAGAGAATCGTTGACTGGCTGCCTCCTGCATGACCCACACTGGGGATTGAGCTCACAACCAGTGCCCTTGACTGGAATCAAAACCAGGACCCCTCAGTCCACAAGCTGCTGCTCAATCTACTGAGCCAAACCAGCTAGGGCCAGTCTGAGACTCTTACAGTCCAGCTATCCTTCCTTCCCTCTCTCCTTTAGAGAGGAAAGACCTGTTTTAGGCTGAATAATGCCCCCTGGAAGCATCCACTGCCTAATCCACAGAACCTGTGGCTATTTCACCTTTTATGGTAAAAAGAACTTTGCATGTGGGATTAGTTTAAGGATGTTGAGATGAGAGATGATCCTGGAACATACCCATGGTCCATATAATCACTCTTAGAAGATAGAAGCAAGGGGAGCAGAGAAGGGGATGTGACAACAGATGCAGAAGCCAGAACAATGCAATTGTGGTGCAGAAGACAGAAGAGGGCCAGGAAAGGAGGAATACAAGTATCCTCTGGAAGCTAGAAAAGATAAAACATAGATTCCCCTTTGGGACCTCCAGAAGGAACACAGCCCTACGACAACTTGATCTTAGCCAGGGAGACTTCTGACCTCCAGCACTGTAGAGCAGTGTTTCCCAAAGTGTGATACTCGTACCCCCAGGGGTACGGGAAGAGTTTGGTGGGGATATTCACTGCACCGTGCTTAGCTGCACCTAATTCTATGTTCTCATGAGTCAAGTCAAGACAGTCTTGTGAGTTGTGAGATGGTCTGGTGTGCAAATAAATGTTATTTATAATATAACTTTTATTTATATTTTATTATGAATAATTTTATTTTTTGTTTATTATTATTTTGTGTAGGTGCCAAAAAAAGAAATATATTTTGATTGTTATTAAAAATACATCCTTTTTTTTGACGAGGGGTACTCAGCGTTACAAAAATTATAGAAGGGGTAAACATATGTCAAAAGTTTGGGAAACACTGCTGTAGAGGAATCAGTTTGTGTTGTTTTAAACCTCTTCGTTTGTGATAATTTGTGGCAGCAGGAATGGAACTGACATAGACCTGCATAGAGTCTGATGACTTCTTGCGTCTTCCAACTTCCTCCTCTTTCCCGGGAAAGGTATTTCCCCTCATTAAATCTCTTGCACATCTAATCTGGTTTTGGCATTTGCGTTTAGGAGGATCCAAACTAACACCAGGGGTGCTGAGAGTGGGGGCTGAGAAAACAGGCAGTGAGGTGGGCCTTTGGACTGGCTCTCTCCTCTGTCCTGAGGAGTGATCGGTTCAGGAACAAACTGTAGTCAAAGGGCATGGCCCAATTGCTAACAATCTCCCTGGCGCTCATCAGGGAAAACATCTCAGTACAGGGGGCACACATGAGGTGGAGAAATGTCCTGGTAGAGCAATAATCGCCATAGCACCAACAATGGTACAGGAAACATGGAGAAACTGTGCTTACAAAGAACGTGGAGATGGCTGGTTACTGGTACGTTGTGTTGATCCCAGCAAAGGGATACTGAGAAAAAGTAGTTCATAGCCATGTGTGCTAATTTCACAAAGCACCCTGATATTCTGCAGTGGAAGAGCAGACACGGCTGAGAAACAGGCTCCAGCAACACTTGGAACCTCAGACAAGGCAGGTGTGTTATATTAAGGTCAGGGCACCTGTGGACAGAACCGGGACCCTGAAACATCTGGATAGATACCCCTGAGGTTGTTCTGTGGGCTCCCCCGAACCTTCAGAGCTTGCAGAAGGGCCCACTTTTGCCTTTCACTGAGATGGAAGATGCTATAAGAGACTCCCTCCCCATAATGCAACAGATGCCTCCCTCAGGAGCTAGCTATACATTCTCTTCTGGCTTTGAGATTGACAACTAGGATTAATTTCAGCATAACGATGGGCTACAGACATGCTGAGCCTAATAAGGGAGAAAAAAAAATGATGATACACCAAAGTTTTAAGAGTTAGCTGGCAGATATCAGCAGGAACCAGGCAAGTACAACTGGGATTAAATGTTGTGAGTGCTTCATGTAAGATTTGATAAGGTGGAATTCACTAACATGGGTTACTTTTTTTTTTGATACAAGATTTAGCACCCTAGCAAAGAACCCATGAAGGTGGCAAACTTGCTGCTGAGTACAGAGGAGCCTTTAGAATCCTAGAAAAAGAGAGAGCATGGTTTACTGATAACTCAGTAAAATGAGTTATCCCAGAAGAAGATAGAGGAAGGAATAAAGAGGACTGGGGTCCATGGAAGAGCCTTAAGAGCAGCCAAGAGATCTTGACCCACAGGGAACTGTGCATATGGCTGATAAAGAGCATGGTTTCCATGGGAACAAATGAATCAGGCAGCAAGCAAAAATGCTTCTTGGCATCAATAACCATGAAATGGTAACAAAAGAGGAAGAGGAGGCTGAGCGTAGTCATCCTAATAAGAAGTCACAAGCCCTCACTCAGATCCTAAACCTGAGACCCAAAACCCATTGACTGAAGAGCAAGGACCCTACAGTACTCAGGTAAGTATATACTGTGATGACTGTTCCTTCCTGAAGGGACCTATGGCCATTTATCTGAGTGACTGTACATGAAAGGGAAAACCAAGACATTTTGAAGATTATTAGAAATAGGATCTGAGAAATAGGATATTGCTATTCAAAAACTCAATGCATTAAGATGCCCCCCTGTTTGGTTGAGATCTGAAAGAGACTAGGCAAAAATAGATCCAGTTGAAGTCTGACTCCAGGTGGGTTACTGAGTCCAGGAACCCACCCAGTAGTCCTCTACCCATGATGTGCAATTGGGATTGATATACTTGATGTTTTAAGCAACCTTTTTGCTAGGGAAAGCCAAAGGGGAGCCTCTGAAACTGCCCACCACTTGACACAGTAGTAAATCATAAACAATATAGCATGGAAAACAAAGACAAAGGTGAAGGCATCACACTTCCTGATTTCAAAATATATTACAAAGCCACCATAAAACAGTATGATACTGGCATAAAGAAAGACACGCTGTCCAATGGAACAGGACAGAGAGCTCAGAAATAAACCCACACATATGTGGTGAACTGATCTTCAATAAGAGAGCCAAGAATGCAATATAGGGCAAGGGTGGTCTCCTCAAAAGTGGTGTTGGAAAAACGGGATGCCCACATGCAAAAGAATGAAATTGGACCCTTGTCTTGTTCCACCTACAAAAAAAATCAACTCACAGTGGAATAAAGACTTAAATGCAATGTGAAATTGTAAAACTCCTAGTAGAAAACAAGAGAGGAAAAGCTTCATGGCATTGATCTTAGAAATGATTAAATGGATATGGCAGCAAAAGCACGGGTAGCAAAAGCAAAATTAGACCCATGGAGCTACAACCAACAAAAATGCTTCTACAGAGCAAAGAAAAAAACCAAGAATGTGAAAAGGCAACCTACAGGAGGGAAGAAAGCATTTGCAAGCCATATATTTGATACAGGGTTAATTTACAAAATGTGTAAGGAAATCCTATAATTCAAAAGCAAAAAAAAAAAGGAAATAAATAAAAATGGACACAAAGACCTGAGTATTTTTAAAGAAATCATATAAATAGCCAAAATGTGTATGAAAAGGTGCTCAGCTTCACTAATCATCAGGAACATGCAAAGCAAAACCACAATGAGATATGGCATTATACCTATTAGAATGGCTATTTAAGAAAACTTTTTAATACAGTGAGGGTTGGCAAGAATGTGGAGAAGTTAGGACCCTAATACTCTATTGGTAGAAATAAAAAAAATGATGCAGCTATAGAAAAACAGTATGGAGCCTCCTCAAAATTTAAAAAATAGAACTACAATATAATTGAGCAATCCTACTTCTTGGTATTTATTTGAAATCAGGATATCAAAGTTCATCAAAGTGCTATTTATAATATGAGGATGTGGAGACAACCCAAGTGTCCATGAAAAGATGAAGAGATAAACAAAATGTAGTGGAATATTAATAAGCTTTTAAGAAGAAGGAAATTCTGTAATATGCAATAACACAGATGATCCTTGAGGGCATCCATCATCTAATTGAAACTAATCAGTCACAAGAAAAATATACATCATTCCACTTATATGAGATGCCTTAGTATCTAAAGTAAATTCACAGCAGAAACTAGTTTTGCTCAGTGGTAGAGCGTCTGTCTGCGAACTGAAAGGTCCCGGCTTCGATTCTGGTCAAGGGCATGTACATTGGTTGTGGGCACATCCCCGGTAGGGGGTGTGCAAGAGGCAGCTGGTCGGTGTTTCTCTCTCATCGACGTTTCTAGCTCTCTATCTCTCTCCCTTCCTCTCTGTAAAATATCAATAAAATATATATTTTTAAAAAATAAAGTAAATTCACAGATGCAAAGACTGGAATGTTCATTCCCAGAAGCTGAGAATGGACCCCACAGAAGAGCACACCTACCCAGTTCATGGACAGCGCCATGCTGAGTGGACAGGAGGACAAGAGCTAGCCTGCCACAAGCCACGGTAAGACACATGATCTCCAAAGGGGACTAGATCAGCCTGATGAGGATTCAGGCATCTGCCACTTTAGTAACATTTGTAGGGTATCCAGTGGACAGGGTGTGCCATAGTATCCTTTCCAGAGTAAGAAGCAAATTATTGAATCGTCCATCTCAATCGCAAGAAGGAAGCAAGGTGCTGCGCTCTAGATTTCTTCAGATCTAGAAGCAACACATTCCACACCTAGGCATATTGGTCCAACCAGTACATAAGGACCAGGAGCAGGAGAGGCTCTGTGGTAGCTTCAGGCTATAGTCAAGAAGCCCTAACACTTGGGCCATACAATCTGGCAGGTCCTATGGAGCTGGAGGTATCAGTGCTGGGGAAAGACAGGATGGAGGTTTTGGAAACTCTCAGTGAGAAAACCACATCACAGGCTCTTGAGATTCTATAACAAGGTCATGGTGTCTGCAACAGAGATTTATACATCTTTTAGAGAAGTAGCTCCTGGGATGATAGCAGGCCTTGGGCAAGACAGGACACCTGGCCATGGGCAAAAGTGACCAGGCATCCTCCAGAATTGGCCATCACGAGCTGGGTTCTGTCACACCTGCCAAATCATAAAGTAAGATATGCGCAGAGGTGGTCACAGGTTGGAAATGATCCATCAGACAAGTGTGAGCAGGGCACAAATAAGTGGCACCTGTAGGTGGCCAAGAACCACATGTCAACAATCACAATTGCACCACCTTGCCCCCCTGCTCCTAATTATGGTCACATGGGGATCTAGAATGAGCAGTTGAAGGAGAAAGGAAAAACCTGAGCTTCGCATTTGGATGGGTTGGTTTGGCACAGGTGTGCACACCAGCACAGAGACAATTGTCACAATGTCATCATGGGATGACTTGAAAGACAGGAAGGAAGGGGGTGGAGAGATGCTTTCTTTGCAGCTTCAGGGAGTTTGCCTTAGTCATCTTAGAACACAGTGGGAGGAGCTAAGAGGACCAGCCAAAATACTGAGGTGGTCTCTGATGACATCAAGGAGCCATTGGATATAATAACTCAGAGCGCACCCGCTGGACGAGTTTTGAAGGTGAGATTACTAGTAAAATGTCTTATTGCTTAAGGACTTCAGGCCACTGAAGTTCCTCTGGTTTTTAAGGATCAATTGTTTGGTGCTTCCTTGCAGTTTCTCTACCACAAAGGCTTTTAGCTTTGAAGTTTGCCCTGTTAGTTTCTGTGGAATTTCCTGGGTTTGGTTCTGGGCTCCAACAGTTACTGAGCACTTAACCTCCCTCTGCCCCCGTTTCTTGGGTGGTTATTAACATTAAACCAGTGAAAACACACAGAGCATTGAAACTAAAACCCTGGCCAGGGCATTTATAAGGAAAAGACGAACGTACGCCAAGAGAGAAGAGGACAGCCGCGCACATGTCACTTAGATGAAAAACAAACAGCCATTTGTGTATATGGAGATTCATTAATTGCCAAAATTGAGATAATGAAAGAGGCATAATTAGCCTCGGAGAGCAGAAGAAACCAAGTTGATCTCCTAATGAGGTCTAAATAGGCCCCTCATTAGCCACATGGCTGGGGACTGACACGAGGTGGTGGAGCTCTGGGGAAACGGAGGGATGAGCAGGCTGGCAGGCTCTTGGGGCCAGGGGCCCTGGTCCTGGATTCTCCAAATGAGCTCTGTCCCGACAGAGACAGAGAAGGCACCTAAAGTGACAGGGGTAGGAGAATAAAGGATAAATGTTCCCATATTGCCCCTTCACTTAAGTGCATTCCCTTATTTCCCTCAAGTGCATTTGCCTGTCAGGTGTGCCAAGGGACCAGTGTGCCCTCAGTCCTCAGCCTGTGCCAAGGACGAAATGCACAGGGGAACCGGCCTCAGAACCAGCCACATGTTTCCAGGTCCCATCCGGACTTATGGAATTGAATCTCTAGATGCGATTTCTTGCAATTTATCATGTAAGATGCCACCAAAATGTCACTAGGACACTGATGCAAACTCCAAGTTAATTTGCAGTTTTATAGAAGCCCATGAGAAAAGGGCAATGCTTGACCCAAATAAATAAATCTCTATTTTTGAAATCTCAAGCACTATGGATTAGGAAAGGAGAAAACCAGATATGCAATAGATAAAATGGATAGAAACTGCTTTTGTCTAAGAATGAGGACAGCCAAATATTTTCCTTCCACTGAGAGTAAATTAGGTACACTTACTTTTTAAAAATATTTTTTATTAATTTTTAGAGAGACAGAAGGGGAGAGAGATAGATAGAGAGAAACATCAATGAGAGCATAGTCCCATGCACCAAGAGGTCACAGGTCAGGACACATGCCTGGGCTGCAGGATTGGCTGCCTCCTGCACACCCTCTACAGGAGGTCAAGCCCACAACCCACGCATGTGGCCTGACTGGGAATCAAACCACGGCCTCTTATTTCTTGGGTCAATGCTCAACCACTGAGCACACAGGCAGGGCCTAGGTACACTTCTATTCTTCCATTCTGCTTTCTATTGCCTTCTGTTAACATGATTTGATTGCATGTCTTTCTCCTCCACTAGGTCAAGTGCTCCCTTAAGGATAAAGGCTCTCTCCATCTTCCCATCCCCAGAGCACAGCACAATGCCTGCAGGGGACACAGTGGCGTTCCATGAACTCAGTGAACATCAGCAAACACTTCTATAGCACTCTCTTGGTGCTTAGCATCCTGCTGGATGCTTTACACACATTAACTTGTTTAATCATTACAACATCCCACTCACAAATGGAGAAAATAAAGCTCAGAGAGGGTAAGTGTCTTGCTCAAGATCACACAGCTAGTACAGGGTCCACCACCCTCCCACTGTCACCACTGTGCTTTCTCCTACAGCCCTTAGTGTCTCTGAAAGGATAGTGTTCCCACAATCTTACCATTGCTCCTAGAACTAAAAACCATATCTCAGAACATTTCTGGAAAAAGGCAAGGCATGTTAATGAGTGTGGATTCTGAGAGGAATTTCCTGGATTTGGTCCTGGGCTCCAACAGTTACCATGTACTTAACCCCCATCTGCCTGAGTTTCTCAGGTTGCTTATTAACATTAAACCAGTGAAAACACACAAAGAAGTGAAAAACAGGGTCTGGCACTAAGTTAGTAACAATACATATTAGTTATTACTGATTTCTCAGTAATGATAATCATAGAATCATGAGCCTTATGAGCTTGACAAGCTTAAAGTGACTTTAGACAGTATCAGTATCCAGGACAGCATGAGCGTGTTTTAATTTTCAAGATCATTCATTGCACCCTTATTTTGACTGTTGTTACGCTACTATTCACTTGTGGTGAGGAGACTAGATGGTGGCTCTGTGCTGTGAACAGATTTTGACAATGGCCATGGTTACTAGGAAGTAGTAGGGCTTTTCAGTCCTTACATTTTGTTGTTGTGTTTTTAATAAAAATATAGCTTTGTGTAAATTGTGTTAAAATTAATAGATCCCAGTCTGTGTGACTCAGTTGAGCATAGTCCCATGCACCAAAAGGTCACAGGTCAGGACACATGCCTGGGCTGTAGGCTCGATCACCAGTAGGGTCGTGCAGGAAGCAGTCGATGGATCATCAACCTTTCTATTTCTTCTCTCTCTCTCTCTCTCTCTCTCTCTCTCTCTCTCTCTCTCTCTCTCAAAAAAAGCTTTAAAATGAATAGAGAATTATGATACCTTTTCACTGGTTTATGTGAACAATCTAACCTTTATCTTATCACTGGGTTTCCAATTACTTTATATAGACTTATTTTTCTTGACAATATAGAACACACAATGTAGACACTAAACATTCACACATTTGCTGCCCTTAAGAATCCCTTAATGAGATGTGTGGGGGATACTTGGAGGCTTGGAAAGGAGAGAGGTTGAGGCAAGAATATACTAAATATTTTAAGAAAGTTGCAACCTAAGTGTGCGAAGGGGGATGGAGTGATCAGTAAAAATTTTATAGGAGCTGCTGAGCCTCAAAAGATGCCAACAGTGGGAGATGGAGAAATGCATTCCAGATGCAGAGGATCCTGAACAGTGTTGCCGACTCATCCAGAATCTACAAACGGGTCTTTGCACTGGTTCCTGTTA
Source organism: Vespertilio murinus (assembly GCA_963924515.1). Classification (NCBI taxonomy): domain Eukaryota; kingdom Metazoa; phylum Chordata; class Mammalia; order Chiroptera; family Vespertilionidae; genus Vespertilio; species Vespertilio murinus. Next base: position 92,672,384 of record OZ004708.1, read on the forward strand.
ATGGCTGTCCTCTGCCCTGGCCCTGCTGGGTTTGCCGCTAATTAAAGGGGGTAGCCATGACTTTCCTTCAGATTCACTGCTCTCTTATACCTCCATCCTCCTCCCTTCCTGGGTCCTGCATGTTTCTCTCTCTCTCCTTTCCCTCTCTATATATTGCTGTCTCTTTTAATTTATTAATTTATTTATTGCAGAGGTGGGGAGACAGACAGACAGAGGGGGAGAGAAGAAGAGAGGCACAGAGAGAGATTTGTTGTTCCACTTATTTATGTATTCATTGGTTGATTCTTGCTTGTGCCCTGACTGGAGATCGAACCTGCAACCTTGGAGTATTGGGATCATACTCTAACCAACTGGCCTACCCAGGCCAGGCTCTTGCTGTCTCTTACTTGCTGTTTCTCTGTGTCTCTTTCTCTCTGTGTGTCTGAATTTGGGTGCATGTGTGCATGTTGCTCTCTGTCTCTCTCTCTTTCTCTCACTCTTGCTGTCCTTCCCTCTCTCACCTCACTCAATCAGAGTGATGCCTCATGACTGATATTCTTTAATAAGATGAGGAAAAATGAGTCCTTCCTACTAACAAGAAATGGAAGCATTTCTCCTCCCAAATAGATCGACAACTATTTGAAATGCACATAAACTGTAAGAGTTTCTCTCAGCAGAGAAATGTGTCCCTAGCCACTAGTATCATTTTTTTCCCTCAGAGTAATGAGGAGATAGGCAAAGGAATATATTTCCTTTCTTATAGCAGCAAAACTTTATGGCTATCCTTATTTACTGTAAAAATAGCATTATGCACTCTGAAAGAAACATTAAAATCTATATTTTAAAGAGCAAAAAAGTAGAACAAACATCATCTCACCTGTAACCTTAATATAATCTTACCTCCTTCATGAAACCATTAGCAATTTTTGGATTTCTTCCCAGTCTTCATCCATATACACTGACTTCATGTAGCTGTGATACTTAGTAACCCTAACATCGTGGAGAGCTTCTGTCCCTCCAAGCACCCCAAACTTAAGGCCCCTTAAAGTGAACTTAGTGTAACAAGATGACCCTGAGTGACACTGATCATGATATTTTTTTCAAACCTTAAACAGTGGGTTGGCCCTGGACCAGTGCCCCCATCCCCACCACGGACAAGACCCTGGGAAACCTGCTGTTGGAGGATCTGCTGACTGATGGTTTGGGGGACACAGCGCCTGTAGGTGGGACTGGCTTCTCATGACGAGAGAGAAAAGTTCACCTGGGGCTGGAAAGAGGGTGTAAGCAGCCAGCCTTAGTCAGCTGTGAGGGGAAGAACTTCCTCTCCTCTCTAGGCTGAGCATGCCATTGGGCCAGTCCCACCCCCCTGACAACTTCTTTGAAATGCTGCTCTTGGCCACAAGTAGGCAGGGAGTGTCCTGGTGAGGAGGCAGTCCGGGAGGTTCCGGTGCCTCTGGGCCATGTGGTGTGGTAATTATTCTCCTTGTTGTTCTTTGCTCCAATAATTCCAAAACTTTTAGTAAAGACACTTAATGGTTACTGTCCAGTCTTGGATATCTGAATATTTTTCCTAGAGCTTCTGGTATATACTACCACAGACTTGGTGGCTTAAAGCCTGAAAAATTGATTTTTTCACAGTGCCAGGGGCCAGGAGTCTGAAATCCAGCTGTGTTTCTTTCAAAGCATCAGTGAGAATTCTTACTTACACCTCCCAGCCTGGCTCCAGGTGTTTCTTGGAGGTGGCCACATCAGTCCACCCTATCTCTGGCTTCACATGAGTTTCTCTGTGTCTGTATCTTCTCCTCATTTATTTCTTACTTGTTACCTGGTGCATGGATTCATGCACATTGAAGGGAAATTAATTAGAAGGTGGCCAGCAGGGCAGGGCTGGGTGAGAGGGGCTAGACACAGCCTAGAGCCAACCTTCCATGGTCCCTCCCCAGCTAGTCATGCCTTGGGTGGTTCCATGGCTCAAAGGGCATCTGTGGAGTGAGCAGGGTCCCTCTGGCAAGGTGAGGTTCCTCAGTCTAGCCCAGGGGTGTGCAAACTTTTTGACTCGAGAGCCACAATGGGTTCTTAAACTGGACCGTAGGATCGGAACAAAAGCATGGATGAAGTGTTTGTGTGAACTAGTATAAATTCAAAATAAATATCATTACATAAAAGGGTATGGTTTTTTTTATTATTCAATAGTTTTATTCACCAGATCCGGCCCGCGGGCCGTAGTTTGCCCAGCCCTAGCCTATGAAAATCAGGCTAAAACCAGCTCTCCAACATCCCCTAAAGCAGTGTTTCCCAAACTTTTGACATATGTGTACCCATTCTATAATTTTCATAACACTGAGTACCCCTTGTCAAAAATAAAAATGGATGTATTTTAATAACAATCAAAATATATTTATTTTTATTTTTTGGTACATACACAAAATAATAATAAATGAAAAATAAAATCATTCATAACAAAATATAAATAAAAGTTATATTATAAATAACATTTATTTGCACACCAGACCATCTCACACCTCACAAGACTGTCTTGACTTGACCTATGAGAACATAGAATTAGGTACAGCTAAGCACAGTGCAGTGTATATCCCCACCAAATTTCGGTGCAACGCAAACCCCCATCAAACTCTTCCCGTACCGCTGGGGGTACACATACCACACTTTGGGAAACACTGCCCTAAAGAATCCTGGAGTATGAGAGGGCACTCTGCAAAGTTACTGTCATACTAGGTGTGGAACACTAATGAAAGTGTGCAGTAAACCAGATTCAGGGCCGACAGTGCCCCAGCAATAGCATAACTCATGGCCCCGTGAGGAATCGCCCCCCGCCTCTGGTTTCAGGATGAGTCACCCGAGAACCGCTGCTGCCAAGTCACTGCAGCTCAGCAGCTCCTACATTGAGCATCTGTCCCCTGGTGTTCAGTACAGGTCATAGCAGCCAGTCAGATGGACACTTAGCATATTAGCTTTTTACATTCTCAGGTCCCTGCCTGAGTTTCTAGTCCTTGACACGCTCACACTCCTCTGAAACTTGGCTTACACCTGATGGCCAGTGATTTCCTTGTTGAGTTAGAACTTACGATGTTCTCCTTCTGTGGGATATTTAGAGTTTATTCAAGAGAGGGATGCAGGGCCCTGGCCGGGGTCGCTCAGTGGGTTAGAGCGTTGTCCTGATACACCAAAGATGTGGGTTTTATCTCTGGTCAGGACACATACAAGAAGCAACAGATGAATCCAAAGATAAACAAAACAGCAAAATCAATATTTCTCTCTCGCCTTTCTTCTCTCTCTCTCTCTCTCTCTCTCTCTCTCTCTCTCTCTCTCTTTTTCTCTCAAGTCAATAAATAAAAAAAAAATTTAAGACGGATTGTGGAAAAGAGAAACACCAAAGACCTGGAATATATTATTATTATTTTTAAAACATTTTTAACACTTTTTTTTTAAATCCTCATTCAAGGATATTTTCCCATTGATTTTTAGAGAGAGTGGAAGAGTGAAAGAGAGAAATAGCGATGTGAGAGAAATGCATGGATTGATTGCCTCCTACAACTGAGGTACATGCCCATTGACCAGAATTGAACCCAGGACCCTTTTGGTCTGCATGACTATGCTCTAGCCACTGAGCCAAACAGTCTATGGCTGGAGTACATTATTAATGGTAGAATTTTAGGGTGGGGAGTTTGGAGCACAATTGGGAAATTCCTGGCATTCCCCAAAACTTCCACCCAGGCCACATCCTGCTCTGCCTGCGTGTACTGGCTCTTCCAGCTCTCTTACCCCAGGGTTGGTTGAGGCAACATCAAGAACAATGTGAGTATGAACATGACCCTGGACTCCACGGGAGCACTCTGTGGAGTTTATTTCCAATATAAAGAAGGAAAAAAATCCCAATTTTCACTGTTCTAATCTCAAGGACTTTATTATGTTCTAAGAAGAGAAAGAAGTTACGCACATACACAGTTACAAGAGCCGCATAAGGACGGGCTGGAGCAGCTCTCAGTGGGAAGAGTCTATTTATAGAGGGGAGGCTCAAGGAAAATTTTATGTGAAGGGGTATTTGACTGGCTATATTATTATATTACTAAAGGCCCAGAGCACATGAAATTGTGCATGATTAGGGTCCCTAGGCCTAGCCTGGCCTCCATTACATGGCCTCCACTGCCCTCTGGCATTTTGTGAAGCTTGCCACTTGGGATGCTTTGTGATGCTCGAGGCCCCTCAACTACTCCACAAGCCTCCCCATGCCCCTCGACTGCTCCATGAAGGTTGCTGTCACCCTGAGAAGCTCGCCACTGGATGTTCTATGAACCCTTCCTCCCACCACACCACCCCACCGCCCAGCCACTACTTTGTGGAACTCGCTGCCTCCTGGATGACTGCTCCGCTAAGCTCACAGCCATGCTGCAAAGCAGCCCACCACCACTTCTCAATAGTCCCCAGTCCCGCCCCGCTGCCAGCCCCCATGCCTTCCCCTGCCACATGGTGGGTGGCTCAGGGAATGGGGGAGAGGGGAGACCGAGAGGTGCTCCATGCACTTCATGGTGACCAGTTGCTCATTCGGTGGTGATGCCACCTAGATCTTTATATATATTAGGATAAGAACACATGTCATTGGATATATGGCCCACCTATATCCAATGTAATCTAGGTAATCTATGATTTTCTCATCTGAAGATCCTTCACTTAGTTATATTTGCAAAGAGTACTCCCCCCGAATAAGTCACATTCACAGGTTCTAATCTTTGTTTGTTTGTTTGTTTGTTTGTTTGTTTGTTTGTTTGTTTTGGAGGGGTGACCATTCAACTTGCTTGAGCTGTGATGTGAAAAATTAAAGCCAGGTAGTGTACCTTCTTTGGGGCAAAGTCAACAAGTGGAGAGCAGTGTCCGCACCTGTACAGCCAGAGTTATGGGGCAGCAGCCCCAGTGGGGGCCAGCTGGGCACAGCGGAGTTCTCATGAGGCACCAAAGGTAAAAGGAGCAGCAGAGGCAGCCATGGCAATAAATCAAGTGCCAGGATGCGGGGGATGGTGACTTCTCAGGAACTTCTCCCTGTGATGGCAAAGGAACAGCACAAAGCCATCTTAAGTCTCTCATGCTAATTCTGTTCCTTCTTTCAGTAGGAAGACTGAAATCTCTCTGCAAGACCACACAGCTGCTGTGGTGTAGTCTCCCCCAAGAATCATTTCCTGGCCAAAAAAATAAATAAATAAATAAATCCACAAATGTCAAAAAAAAAGAAGACTTTGAGGGGCACCACCAATAATCAGACATTGAGGGGCAGCAAGTTATTTCCTCAATGTCTTCTTATATTTTTTAAAAGAAAAACAATATATTGGGTTATTGTGTTCACGAAAAGGAAAATAATTAGAAGAAATGAACCAATCATTTAAAATTAGTCAAGAAATAGTCCTAGCGGATATCACTCAGTGGATAGCGTGTCAGCCTGTGGACTGAAGAGTCCCAGGTTCCATTTTGGTCAAGGTCCCTCATCTTGGTAACCAGCTAGATCCCCAGCTCTGGTTGGGGTGTGTAGGGGAGGCAGCCAATCCATGATGTGTCTCTCATATTGATGTTTCTTTCTCTGTCTCTCCTCCTCCCTTCCACTCTCTCTAAAAATCAATGGGAAAATTGATGGGGAAATCAGTTGAGGATTAGCAAAATAAATAAATAGATAAAATAAAGAGCATTCTGAATTGTTGGTTAGTGCAGGTTTTTTGTTTGTTTGTTTGTTTGTTTGTTTGTTTGTTTTAAAAGAGAGATTATGAAGAGCAGTTTTCAAAAATTAAGAATAGAGCTCACATACAAATTTTAGTGAACACTTATTTTAACTCAGATTTATTTAGCTCACTGAAACCAGCACACTGGTAAAGCTGGTTCAAATGAGAATTTGCAAGATTAACTATGTATAGCCAATTCAAGAAAGATTAACGGAACATGGTTGCTAAATTCAACACAAAATTGGTCTTACAGAGCAAAAGGAAAAACTATAACCTTTCAAATTATCTTTTTCTACTGGACAGAAATTATCTTGTATCTATCAATCATTTCAAGCCAACTCATAGCTTCACACAGTGTGAGCCCTAATTGGTTATAATATTAAGTGAAGGTACATTCTCCCAGAAAGTTAGATATATCCTGTAGACTATGCTCTAGTCAGTCTTGCAATTATCCCTTGCCTTAGTTCCAAGTTTTGTATATTTTTTCTTGAGAGAAAAGGGAAGATGTTAAATATGTGAAGATGAAATAAAAATGCAAAAATAGAGATAGAAGTATAAATACAGTTTAATAAATAAATACTATTAAATATGGACAAAAGATTGAATAGCAGAAAGAAGTCAGCTAAGAAAGGAATTTGTGATTTGGAAGATCAGATTGAATAAATCTCTTGAAATATGGCATTACTAATAGGAAACATAAAAGAAAAGCTAAGATAAATGGAAGATAGAAGTTAAAGTGGTGATATTTAGATTAAAAATAAATCACAGAAAGAGATAAATATAAGTAGAAATATATTTCTACTATTCAATATTCTCTTTAAATAGTAGAAATATTTCCACTATTCAATATCTCTTTGAATAGTAGAAATATATTCTCTGGAATTGAAAAAGAATTAATATGTCAGATTCAGATTGAAAAAACTACACATACACACACACACACACACACACACACACACACACACACACCACACATAAAATAGCAAAGAGTGGAGATAAAGAGAAACCATATCTAAACATACTACAGAGAAATTTAAGTATATATTTATACTTTTTTGTTTTCAAAACCTAATATTTTTAATATTCAGCCTTTTATAGGAAAAGTTTGCCCAACCCTATATTTTATTTAATGAATTCACATTTCCCCCACATCATAATGGAGATTTATTTAGCTCACTGAAACCAGTACACTGGTAAAGTTGGTTCAAATGAGAATTTGTGAGATTGACTATGTATAACCAATTCAAGAAAGATTAATGGAACATGATTGATAAATTCAACACAAAATTGGTCTTACAGAGCAAAAGGAAAAACTATAACCTTTCAAATTATCTTCTAAAAATTTTTATGGTTTACTGTTTTATGTTTAAGTCCTTTATCCATTTTGAGTTTATTTTTGTGTATGGTGTAAGTTCGTGATCTAGTTTCTTTTTTTTTTCCTATTCAATTTATCTGTCCAATGCAATGATTACAAAATCATGTATTTTAAAGTGTCGAGTTTTTATTAAGTGTTATATAAAAAACAGTGGTTCACAGACCTCATTTAGTCCTCACAATTTATATGTGATGCAGGAGGGGAATACCTCATTGAATTTTCTAAGTTTGTTCTAGTTTCAGGAATCTCTGAAACTGGGGATCTAATTTGGTAGCAAGTCATTTTCTCATCTTTATTTTTTAAGGATATATATTTTTTAAAGAAAATTATAAAAACTTAAAATGAGAGAAAGCAGAACATCCAAAGAAACAAGAATCTGTCTGTAATCAGATTTTTTTTAAAAAAGTACTGAATGCAAGACAACAAGAGAGCAGTGATTTCAAAGTATTGAGCAAATGAAAATAAAATTTAGAATGTTACATTCAGTCAAACTCTATTTCAAATGTAAGGGCATGACAGATAATATTATAGGTAAATAAAATCTCAAATAATTTGCCATTGAAAATAGTTTAAGTACTTTTAAAAAAGAGAGTAAAGTCCAAGAAGTTAGGTGATCAAAATTTTAATAAAAAGAAAATACTGGAAAAATTGAAATAATACATTAAAATGATAAAAACAGATCCAAATAATTGAACTATATTTTAGACAATTATACAAAATTTGACATGTTTAATTTTTTTAAAAAAGTCTGACATATTCTGCTAAAAGAGAAAAATCTAAATCCTAAATAAAAATTGAAAATAAAAGAATGGGGGAAATGTATCAGGCAAATTCTAACCAAAGAAAGATATTATAGGTATTTTAATATGACTTAAGCTGAACTACCAAAAAATATTATAAGGGATAAAGAGAGCTACTTCAAAAAGTGTTTATTTACATCCTTGGCCCTATTTTTATTGGATTGTTTATCTTCCATTTGTTAAGATGTATGTATAAATTTTGGAGATTAGGCCCTTATCAAATATAACATTGGCAAATACTGTTCTCCCATGCAGTGAGCTTTCTTGTTGTTTTGTTGAGGGTTTCTTTTGCTGTGCAGAAGCTTTTTATTTTGATGTAGTCTCATTTGTTGATTTTCTCCTTTGTACTAGGAACTATATTGTTAAAGATATTGCTACTATATGTAATACAACATATGTCTTATATTTTGCTTCCTATGGATTCTTCTAAGATTTTTTTCTTATGGTTTACTGTTTTATGTTTAAGTCCTTTATCCATTTTGAGTTTCTTTTTTTTTTCTTTTGCATATATCTGTCCAATTTTCCCAACACCATTTATTGAAGAGACTGTCTTGATTCCATTGCATGCTCTTGCCTCCTTTGTTAAATATTAATTAAGCATAATGGCTTGGGTCGATTTCTGGGTTCTCTGTAGCTAAGATTTAGAAATAGCCTAAGTGCCCATCAGCAGATGAGTGGATTAAAAACCTGTGGCACATCTACATAATGGCATACTACACTGCTGTAAAAAAGAAAGAACTCTTACTACAAGCCAGAGCATAGATGGACATGGAGAAGATTTTGCTAAATAAAATAAACCAGTCGGAGAAAGATAAATATCACATGATTTCACTCACTTGTGGAATATAATAAGCAACATTAAGTGATGAAGAAATATAGATCCAGAGACCGAGAAGCATCAAACAGACTGTGAAACTTCAGAGGGAAAGCAGGGGAGGGAGTGGGAGTAAGCGGTCAAGCAAAGGACTTGTATGCATGTATAAGCATAACCAATGGCCACAGACAGTAAGGAGATAAAGGTATTTCTTGGGGAGTGGGGGGGTGGCCAGGGTATATGCAATAATTTAAACAATAAAGAATTTTTTTAAATAGAGCTACTTCATAATGATAAAAGTTTTGATTCACCAAAAATGTAGAGTGATTTTTAAAAATGTGTTTATCGAAAAAATAACATTAAAATGCATAAAAAGAAAATGAGAGAACTTCTGAGAACTTGAAATGAATCACCATTTTAGTAGGAGATTTTAACACAGCTTTTTACATTATTGATAGGTCAAATAGAGAAAAATAAACATGGATAAAGGTAATATAAACGACACAATCGATCAACTTGAGCTAAAAAACATATGCAGATTTCTGTTTTTTCTACTATAATATAGATTTTTCAAGTTTATTTTTTAATTTAGTTTTTTATTGATTATGGTATCACATAATTGTCCTTATCCCCCCATTCCCATTCCAAACCCCACACACACACACATGTCCCCACCACCCCCTCTACCCGCGCTGTCCATGGCCACTGGCTAGGCCCATGTGCCTGCACGCAAGTCCTCTGGTTGATCTCTTCCCCCCATCCCCACCCTCCCCCACCCTCTCTCTGAGGCTCGAGAGTCTGATTGCTGCTTCTCTTTCTCTGGGTCTATTTTTGTTCACCAGTCCATGCTATTCATTATTTCCTCTAGATGTGTGAGATCATGTGATCCAAGAAGTACCCTTGTAAGGACCTAAACTGCAACAAGCCTTAATGGTTATGCTGAGAGGCAAATGAGTCAGTCTGTAGTGAGTTCCTTTCTGGGCCAACAGTTCTTTTGAGTCCCAATTTCAATGTCAAATAGTTCCTTATGTGTACATGTCAGCCATGATATTTCAGATCTGGTTGGTGGACAAATGGTGGTAATCCAGGTCCGACCATCTGGTTTGGTCCTGGGCATAACATTTACAATAGTTAATTATGTACGGGGTTCATAAGAAAACTCTCAACAAATTTCAAACCAGGTATCATACAAACAGTGATTTCTGAAGTTAGCTTATTTAAATTAAATATTAATAACAAATAATTAATATAAATTCCCACAATTTTAAAATCTAAAAATGCACTGTGCTTAATTTATACGTTAAAGAATGGATCATAAAATTTGAAATATTTATAACCATTTAATAATGAAATATCTAATAATGGGTTATTGATAACACACAATAATGTTATCGTGAAAATCAAAACCTGTAGGCTTCAGCTAAAGTAATGGTTTGAGGAAAATGTATTGCTGTAAACACCTATATTGGACAGTATTAAAGCCTCAAGTTACTGTTTTAATTTTTTTCATCTTAATGAAAAGAATAAATCAAAAAATAAGAAATAAAAGAGAAATGAAAAATATAAATGGAAACTAACAAAATAGGAAAGTTATATCAGAGCATATAACAAAGTTAAAAGTTGATTCTTTGGGGGGGGGGGAACCCACAACAACACAGAAATCATAACAAACCTGTAAACACTACAAAGAGAGGAAACAAATGAAAAATATTGTGAATAAAAAGGAAACAATAAATAAAATAAAATGTAAAACTTCCTATCAAAGAGACTAAGTGTGCCCTGGCTGGTGTGGCAAAGTGGTTAGAGGGTCTAGGGTTGAGGTTCAATTCCAGGTCTAGGTTGGGACATGGGCTGTAGACAATCTCTCTTCTCTCTCTCTCTCTCTCTCTCTCTCTCTCTCCTACTCTCTCTCTCTCACAAAAATAAATAAATAAATAAATAAATAAATAAATAAATAAATAATTTTAAAAATCAATGGGAAAAATATTCCTGGGTGAGGATTAACAAAAATAAAAGAGAGATTAGGTAATGATAAAATAATATTATAACAATTATTTGTCAATAATTTTGAAACTTAAAGTGGATAAATTCCTAGGGAAATAACTTACCAGAACACAAGAAGAAGTAAAATCGTTAAATAGTCCTATAAAAATTAAAGAAATTGAAGCTGTGCTTTAAAATTTTTCCCATAAATAAAATCTTTCCACTTGATTGACTTTTACGGAGATATTTTTCCAAACTTTCAAGTAACATCCTACCTTAATTTTATGCAAACACTTCCAGGAAATAAAAAGGGGAGCATATTCCCCAGCTTACTTATGAGCTCCCAATACCAAAACCATAGCCCCAATATTAAACCACACAAACATGTTGCAGAAAAACAAAGAAAAAATAGTCATATCATTCCATTTTAAATATGGATACAAATATCTGTGGGAGAGCACAGGAGACTTGGTTGGAAAGTCTGTAAGGAGGACATTTGGAAAAAGGGAGTGGGCTAAAGTCGGCCTGCCCAGTTTATCAGAATTCTGACTTAGGGAAGTTATGGCTGAAGGCCGAAACTTGTCCCTTGACTTTTCAAACAAGTCTGTGAACCTGAAGATCCATGGGCGTTTATTGGAATCTTTATGCTTAACCTTTGGGTGTCCTTGCTTAAAGGACACTGCAAATGCATGTATCCTCTCAAGATTACTTAGCCTACTAGTTGTATCTAAGAGATAAAATTTATCTCAAACTGCTGTTACAATGAAAGCCTGATGAGGCAGACAATTGAAGCTGTCTGGTTCCTTTAGCCAGGCAGTCCCTTAACGCTCTCTTTCACAGCAAAACGGTCATAATAATTATTCATCTGTCATTCAAGGTCTGCTGGTCAGCCCTGGCAAATATCTTTTAAAATATTAGCAAATCTAATGTGAAAACATTAAAAAGATAATATACCTTGATCAACTGTATCTTTGGTATGCAAGGATGGTTTATTTAATACTTTGAAAATCAAGAAATATAATTCATTATCAAGAAATTAATAGGAAAAAATATATAATTTTTAAATAAATAGGAAAAATTGGATAAAATTTATCAACCATCCTTAATTCTCATTAAGTTAGTAATAAATACAAACATATTTAACTTGTGAGAAATACCTATTTTAACATTTAAGAAAAACAAATATTACTCCATTCTTATTACTGCAGAATAATTATTATTTCCACTTATATTTCAGGTTGTCTGGAAGTCTTAGGCAGCAAAATAAACCAATAAAGGGAAATTAGACTCATAAGGCTCTGTGGTTGACGTGGTCTTTTAAATAGAGAGTCTAAAAGAATCTGAAGATAAATTACTAGAATAAGGTAATTTAGCATAGTAGCTGGATATAAGGTCTATCTATAATGCATTAAGAAACAATGAGAAATTCTAAAAATAATGTACAAAAATATGAGACAATATCTGAAAATATGTTCAATAAAAGATAGGAAAGATTCTATAAGGAAAATTTTAAATTTTTATTAAGAGACATTTTTGAAGAATGAAATAAATGAAGAGATTGATAAATTTGAACATGTTAAAATAAAGAACTCTTATTTTTCAAAATATTATTTAAGGAAAGTGAAAATAAAGTTAAAATTGAGAAAAAAGTTATTTGTATTACTTAGCTCCAACAATTCACATATAAATTATATAAGGACTTTTTCACATCAATTTAAAAGTACAAACAATTAGGAAACATTTACATTATATAAGGATTTTTTCAAATCAGTAGAAAAAGCACAAACAATTAAGAAAAGCATAAACAAATAGACATTTCACAGAAGAAATGCACAGCCAAAAATCATGAGAAGATGGCTTTAATTACAGAAATAAAACCAAAACTGCATTGTATAATTATTTAACTAGCAAAATTACTTAAAAGGCTGACAAAATCAAGTATAGGAAAAGACACAGGATTGTATAGCTGCTAGCACTGATATAATACATTTATGTAATCACTTTCGATAACAGTTTGGTAATATTTCCTAAGTTTGTCCATTTGAAATATTCTATGCCTGAGTAATTCCACTCTTAACTGTTTACTCAAAAAAAATTTCTGAGCTTCTACAAAAGGAGATATATAAAAGAACATTCATATAATCACTGTATATCATAGCAAAAAAAACCTTGAAATTACCCAAATGTTCATCAATGGTAGAAGAGATGAACCAATTACAAAATGGTCAAATGATAGGTTATAACCAGTAGAAGGAAACAATCTATATTAAATTGCAAAAAATATGCATGAATCTTAGCACTTCAATGTTAAGTGGAAAAGTACAACTCCAAATTACATAGATCTTGATTTTTTATAGAGTCTAAACTAAATAAAATCAAAATAGGCATTTTTAGACTACATATAGATGAAATAAAATAATTTAAAAAGCAAGAATATGATGGATACAAGGTTCAGGATAATATCCATTTCAATAGGAGGAGCCAGAGAGTCCATGGGATGGGAGAACCACATGATAATATACAGGCTATTATCCATGGCTATTGTCCATGGTTACTGTCCACGGCCCTGCTTTCATTTATACTGGGTTTCCATGAATGCTCATGACATGCTTAAAAATAAAATCTCATGTTCCAGTGGTGAGAGTGAGTGTACTAAAGATATGATTAATCCAATTTTAAACACAGAAGGTCATGGAAAGTTTAAAAATAGAAAAAAGTAGGGGAATAATTTGATAGAGATACTGTCTAAGGTGAGGTCAATTACAGAAAGTAAGGAGAAAGTTGAGAAATAAGAAGTAAAATTTTAAAATGAATTTGAAAGTAAAGAAATAAATAATAACTCTGAGGGAACTTTCCCCATCATCTCTTTTTTAAAAATAAATCTTTATTGTTCAGATTATTATAAATTATAAAAATTATTATAAATGTTCCTCTTTTTCCCCCCTCAATTGCTCCCCTCCACCAGGTTCCCACCCCACATTGTCCTCATCCATAGGTGCACAGTTTTTGTTCAGTCTCTTCCCGCACCACCCCCCACTTCCCTTTTACCTGAGAATTGTCAGTCCACTCCCCTTCCATACCTCTGATTCTATTATATTCATCAGTTAATATTGTTCATCAGATTTTTTAATTCCCTTGGTTTTTAGATTCACTTGTTGATAGTTATGTATTTGTTGTTCATAATTTTTATCTTTATCTTCTTCCTCTTCCTAAAGAACTCCCTTCAGCAATTCATATAATTCTGGTTTGGTGGTGATGAACTCCTTTAGCATTATTTTTATTTGTGAAGCTCTTTATCTGGCCTTCAATTCTGAATGATAGCTTTGCTGAGTAGATATTTTTGGCTGAAGGTTCTTGCTATTCATCACCTTGAATATTTCTTGCCATTTCCATCTGGCCTGCATGGTTTCTGTTGAGAAATCAGCTGACAATCATAAGGGTGCTCCTTTATAGGTAACTACCTGCTTTTCTATTGCTGCTTTTAATATTCTCTCTTTGTCTTTTGCTCTTGGAATTGTAATTATGATGTGTTTTGGTGTGGTCCTCTTTGGATTCCTTTTGTTTGGGGTTCTGTGCACTTCCTGGACTTGTAAGTCTATTTCTTTCACTAGGTGGGGGAAGTTTTCTGTCACTATTTCTTCCAATATGCTTTCGGTATCTTGATCTCTCTCTTCTTCTGGGACCCCCATAATTCTGATGTTGGTTCGCTTGACATTGTCCCAGAGGTTTCTTACACTATTTTCAACTTTCTGGATTCTCTTATCTTCTTGCTTCTGCAAAGGAGTGTCCTCTGGTTCTTTGTGTTCCAAATTTTTGTCTTGATTCTTGCAACCTTCCAGTCTGTTTTTAGGACTCTGTATAATATATATATATATATATATATATATATATATATATATATATATATTTCAGACAATGTTTTCTTTATTTCTAGTTTATCCCTTTTCATATCCTCATAGGTTTCATTTATTTTATTGGCATTTTTAAGGAAATTGTTGAAAAACCTTATAACTGTAGTTTTGAACTCAATGTCCATTCTTTTACTTTCCTCCATCTCCTTCCTTAGTGTCCTGCCTCTTCTCTGAATTTTAGCTGCTTCCCTGATTTGATGGAATAGTTTTGTGTGCTAGGTATTCTGGTAGAGCCCAGTAGCACAGTCTTCCCAGTTACCTGAGATGGACAGTCTTGTTGTAGCCTTTTGTGGGCTGTGTGTGAAGTCTTGTTGTTATGCCTTGCTTGCAGTTGGTATCACTGAGAAGTGTTGACTCCAAGCCAATTGGCTGTCAGGATCAGCAGTATCTCAGCTAGGAGGACTTCTGTACTCCACTTGAATGGGGTGGAGGCTCAGGGTGGTGCAGACAAGCTTTGGTTCCCTGTCAGTCTCGCCTTAGGAAAGTCCTATTCACTCAACTGCAAGATTGGTTGCAGGCGCATGCACCTCTTTGGTATAGGTGCAGACAAGCTTTGGATTCCCGTCAGTCCCTCCTCAGGAAGGTCCTATTCATGGTGAACGAGAAAGCCAGCCTCTAGGAGGGCTTCTGTGCTCAGCTTGGATGGGGCAGAGTCTCAGGGAGGTGCAGACAAACTTTTGTTTCCCATCAGCCCCTCCCTGAGTAATGGCCACTGGCTTCACACACCTCAGTGAAATCTCTGTCTACTGCCTGAGAGTCCGGCCTCTGCCTGACTGGGGACATCTATCAGAGCAATAGGGTGGTTCTGTTTTTCTCCCAAACAAGAAAGCCAGATGCGCATTAGCTGTCAGCCCTCTCTTCGCGCCTGGAGTAAGCCAGCAGCGAACTCAGCCTGCCCTCTCCACGCACTAGGAGTAAGCCAGCAGCGAACTCTGTGGCCACCTTTTCATGAGCACAGTTCTCCACACCTTCACAGTTCCTGAGGCTCAGTGTGCCTTCTCTCTCCTTCCTAGATGGTAGAGCCTCCTCTCAGCCAGCTGTCCGGCACTTCAGGGCAATGTTTCCCCTGTTTCTAGTTCTAAATTCAAAATTGTTGTGGTAGGCTGCTTTGGGGTGTCTACCCTATGCCACCATCTTGGTTTCTGCCCCCCATCATCTTTTGAGTTATGCAAAGTTTTGTACAAGATGTTAGCATGATCCACAATACCACTGAGCAATATTTGCCCCTTATGATAAAGTCTGTTAACATGAAAATCCTCTGTTCTACTATAAATAGATATTGCTAAGTTGAACTCTATATCTAGGGCAGCTTCCACAAGAAGGGAGTTACTAAATATTTCTAGAGGGAACCAGCTGTGGGAAAACTATTAATTAGCCACATCATTATATGCAGATTAAATTGGTTAACTCAATATAGAAAGCAGAAGAGAGGAGTTGGAGTGATGTTCACTTGATATGGTAAGAAAAGAATGCAAGATCTTTATTTTTCCCAGTGGACAAGAAAGAGGTTTTCAGCTAAGAAAAAGTTCAAATTAACGCCTGACTAGAGAAATAAGACAGAGTATTTCTTGGTGTGGGGGATAAACAGTGAGACTGCCCCCTGAAGAAAGAGACACATTGTCAGCTGAGAGATATGTTTAAAACACTTTGGATTCACGGTCTCATAAACCTGGGCTCCAGGAACTGGTAGAATGTTAACAACCAAAATAAAATTTGAGACAAGTTTCAAAATGTAATATAGGTTATTATTTAGAAGAATTGCAGTAAAACATGGTCAGAAATTACATTAAAATGTATCCATACTTTATTTTTCTTCTAAAAATTACTAAAATATCTCAAAATTTTCACCACTAAAACTAAAAGGAGTGGCTTTGAACCCCTGAGTCTTCAAGGGTACAGCCCACTACAAGCAAGTATTTTTCCCACTTCTAATTTTAAAAATTCATATAAATTTGCATTCTACTATGTACCTATCCAGATTTGTTTCAATAGGAAACATTTTAAATGCATTCCTATTAAGCAAAATTCAATGTGTTTTTAAAATGCTTCTCCTAAGGCATGCATCCGCTGGCTTTTAAATACATACTCCATTTTGAGAATCACTATAATTATCCTTTTTTTAGTTCAAGTTTTGCCTTGGTTGGATTTTTGGTTAGTAAAATGTGTATCTCTGATATGTACTTAGAAATTCAAAAACAATTCTCAGAAGGTTGAAGAGAAATGAAACAACTGCTCACATTCAGAGAGTGGCTCTCTTGTTTGCTTCTCACGCCCACCCACCTCCTCCTTTGCAAGTTGGAGATGTTCACAGCTACCTGAGGTAGAGAAGTTCCCCTTCTTTCTGGGAACATAACTAGAAGAGCTCCCCTGGCAGGGAGGTCCGGTTGCCACATGACTGAGTTCTGGTCAAAGGAATAGGAATGTGGGGGAAAGTGATGCCTCTCCCTTCTGGCAAAATAACAAAACCCAAAGAACTTCCCAAAGGAATGAGCTATTTCTCTTTCTCCCTCTTCCCTTTTCTACAGGCTTTGTCCACCCCCAGGGCCACCTGGGGTGCAAGGTGTGATGATGACTAACAAATCTTGATAGGATCCTCATCAGCCCCCTAAGTCCCTGAGTACAGGGAGAAGGATCTCTGACCCCACAGCCCGCACCCTGGGCTCTTCCTGCCTGAGAAATAAAAGTGTGTTGTAGTAAGCCATGGAGATATCATGGTCATCTGTTACAGAACATCAAGCTTTCCTTAAACTAATATATGCCTTCCAAAAACAAGGTAAGGAGTAAGATCATCCACATAAAGTAATTAACACCCGGAGTATCAAGAAAACCTGCTCTCCTGTCAATACGACCCTAAAACGACGCTGCCACCTCCTATCAATCTATTTCTTAAATTGCAGGGTAAAGTCAACCACAAATAACAAAGTCGTGGAATCAAGCTGTTACAATAGGCCTTTGCATTCCTAAGGCATTTGAAGTGTGTGTGTGTTGACTAGGAAAAGCAGAACGAAATGAAGAAAGAAGAGGAGGCGAATGTACCTGGAGTATATATTCAAATATATTTACAAACCTGGTTGGGGTCCAGGGACATTTGCTGAATCTATCACATGCTAGTTGGAGGAATAAGAAATTTACATCGGGGGCCTCATTTCTTCTTCAGAATAATCCTAAAGGTCCAAATTATCTTCTCCATGTACAGTTAAGAAGTGAGGCTCTAAGAAACAAGCTCTCACAATGTATAGGCAGGAGAGCTGGATTCAAACATGAATTAGTCTGGTTCTAATGTCCTTGCTTTTTATTCTTCTAAGTTTTACTTATTTATCTAAGTATAGTTGGTATACAATCTTATATTGGTCATATTAGCAATTCGACATTTTTATACCTTACCATGTGATCACCCCACTCATTCTAGGAATCATCTATCACTGTATAAACTTACCACAATATTACTGACTAATCATATTCCCCTTCACTGTTTGCTTATCCTCAACACCTCCCTTCTGGTAACTATCCCTTTGGTCTCTGTTTCTGAGTCTAGTTTTGTTTTGTCTTGTTTGTGTGTTTGTCCTTCCTGTTTCTGCTATGAGCATTTAACCCCTCAGCACCTCCCATCAGCCAAATCCCCTGCTTGTGGGACAGTGCTCCTGTGATGAAACAAGCCATCACTGAAAGTGTTACATGAGATGCAAACACGGAGGCCTGAAATGAAAGCTGGGCTCCTACAGAGTCCACTTTCAAGGGTGCCTGGTTTAAATGGCCAACTTCTAGGGAAACAAGGCAATAACGGAAGCGCCTTTCTGCTGCGTTTGCAAAACGTCAGGTTCATCAATTCAAGAGCAGATTAAGGAGGAGAAAACAAGGTTTTAGACTGCAGTGTGGGAGCCTCCTGCATCTTCCAGGCCAGGAGGTTGGCTTTCCAATCATGCAATTAAGCTGTACCATCTAGCCTCATTCTAGCTTTCCAATTAATCTGCAATAATGAATTTAACAAGTAAAGTGCATTTGCTAATTGAGGTGCCTGTTGGCCGGGTCATCTCCTTTTCCCCATCTGACTGCAAACTCCCCCGACTGTGCCAAGGTAAAGTGGGGCAGTAGGAGTTCCTGCCCTCCACCCACACTGCTGTCGCTGGCTAAGGGGAATGCTCACTGGACAGGAAAGGGAGATATGCCTGGAGAGTGCCTCCAAATGGAAGTCACAAACGGAAATTGCTGCTTGGAGCACAACATTTGCATTTTTATTCTAAGTGAAAGTTCATGACATGTCCTGTATTGTCTCCCTGGCCCTTCCTTGGCAGCTGTTACATAACAGTTTAAGGGCATTAAACTTGGTCGGCGAAGTTCTTGACAAAGCGTGCTAATAGCTGTTTTGAAGCGGGATGACTTTAGAGAGTTAGGACCTCTCTCAGTGTGCTCACCTGGGAAATGAAAATAATACAGCTGACTGTGGGTCATGGTGGAAAGTGACAGTGATAGGAACTCATCACCATGTATTTTTTCAGACTGAGGGGCATGATCAGTCTGGGCCTGGGGCAATGGCCTCAGGCAAGTGTGAGTAGCAGCTGCTCGAAGTATGAAGACTGGGTGGGTCTGAGCTGGGCGGGAGGAGTCTGCCAACAGGAAATGATTGGAAAGTGAAGGAGGTGGAGGAGGTGACTGACTTGGGAAGTGAGACACTCATTGAAAGAAATAGACAGACAGGGTTAGAGAAAGAGATATAAGAAAGGACAAGACAAAACGGGGGCAGGTGGGGGGGGGGGAGAAGTGACCTTGGGGACTCAACCCGTCCTTCTCTTCCCAGCCTGTCAGCCATCTACAGATGATGAACTCACTAAGCACAATGACTGGAGGTGCTCTTTGTGAAGGCGGGATACAGAACTCTCCAAACCCTACTGAGAATCTCAAGAGGTTTTGTTTTTGTGTTTCTGTTGGGCAAAAAGGGCCTGACAGAACCAACCTTCTCGCCAGCCTTGCTTTGTCTCTGCCTGCATGAGGACATATAATCAGCTGGCTTTAGGAAGTGGCTGGGAGCCTCAGCCATGAGCCAGATCTGAGATGGGCAGGCAGAAGGGTCTGCACAACAGTGCCCTTGGAGCTATGGTTTATAAGGGAAAGAGAGAAGGGAGGCAGGGAGGAACAGAGAGAGAATTCTAGAGAAAGAGAAAAAGGGAGAGAGGGGAAAGGGAGGAAAGGAGGGAAGAAGAGAAGGAGGAAGGGAGAGAGGGGGGGAGGGATCTCAATGCATTTACTCAGGGACACACTCAATGCATTTACTTACCAAACTGAAAGGAGCACCAGGCCATTGAGCTGAGACTGGCAGATTTGTCCAAGTCAGAATCATCGTGGGACCCAGAAGAAAGTTCTGGGAATTAGATCTGGCTTCTATTCTAAGAAGGATGAGGTCCCAGGACCAAAGGGGATTCTGTCAGCGAGGCCACCCAGTGTAGAATGCCGCCTTGGAGAGTGGAGGTGGGTCAGGTGTGGAAAGTACATGGGGATGGTGGGATGGCACTGCTTTTACTGCCGGAGACATATGGCCAATGCTGGGAAAAGGGCCATTGTCCAGGGACAGCACATCGCAGCTGCCTCCTCCTGCTGTGGGAGGAAGATATAAGTCACACCAGCTATCTACTGAAGTCAGATTGCCCTCTATGGACATCTAACTCAGGCTGTAGGTTATCTGCCTCTGGATTTACCATTTTTGAAATGGAGAATCAATTTCTTTAAAAATCACCTGCACTGAGAAACACAGTTTAGATACCAGGAGCCTCAGAGGAAAAATGTCATGGCGGGGGAGGGCAGGCTGCTGGCGCTCTTGATGGCCTCATGGCTCAAACCTACGGGTAGGTATCAAATAATAGCGGCCACGTTTCCTTCATTCCTTCAATAAATATGAACTGAGCACCTCCTTCATGACAGTTTCTCTCCATATAAGCCCTAAAGATAAGGAAGACAGATTCCCTGCCCTTGGACATCTACGAAAGCGATATTAATTCAGGAATTACAAAGATTGGTAGTGTCACACTCAAGCATTTCCATACTAGGCAATGGTGTCACAAAAGGTAGGATGAGGAAATTATCCTAAAGACTATTTAGTACAAACTCTCACTTCTCAAAAAAAGAGAGTCCTTAAAAGAAAAATTGAGCCATCATAATTATATGCAGATATGGCAAAACCAAGGTGATTCTAGGGACTGTCATCTGGTCTCAGTCCCTGACAACTGAGTGTGATGGACACTGAGTCTGAGTCTTACTCTTCCAGGAACCCATCACCAATGACCTCTCTTCAACAATTCCTCCATGCTCTGCATGTAAAGCTCTTGACTGCCTGGCCTGCTTAGATCTAAGAAAAGTCATTCTGGCTCTGGTGTAGTGACTGGATACAACCTCACACAGGAGCCCTACATCCTGCTCACTTTAGGAGCTGTAGTTACTCAACCACAAATATAGTCTCACTTCCCTACAGAATGAGGAATCGATGTTATCCTCAGAGAGTAAACTGTGAAGACCCCCAGATCACGTCCCAGAGCTCTTTAAGGTAATCTTGCTCCTGGGCCCCATTCTAAACCTGTACCTCTACTCTTCAGAGACTGGACTCAAGCTTTTGCTTTTCAAGGTCATACCCAGACTGGATTCTACTTCATTCCCTCTGACTATGCCTGCCCTCACCTGAGCTGCCTATCACTAGTCAGGACCTTTGCACTAAAGGTCAGCTCTCTGAGCCTTGCCTGGATAGATGCCTCAACCTCCATGTCTGCTGGTTTCTGGTTCAATAATTCACCTGGCTCCTGTCCTTTCTCCTCATCTTCTAGTCTGTCAGCTTCAGATCCAAGTGTTAACTTGTCTCCATAAATACAATTCCTTCAGGTAACAGAACTTTGGCTCATATCAACCCTAGTCCCAGTTCTAGATTCTTAGTAACCTGCCCTGCTAGGAAGAAGGCTGCATTGTCATATTCTTTGTACCCCACTGAGAGTCTCACATATACTCAATTATCAGTGGTTCTTTGAGTGATGGACAGGTCCTTCCCATGTGACTTTCCTAAAAGGTCACTGAAACAAGGGTACATTGAATGACCTGGCCGACCTCTGATTGCAGTAATGATAGCACAGAGGCCAGAGTGCTCCTGTCTCCTTGCTACCTCCACCTGGTCCACTGTCCTCCAAGCCAATTCCCAGCCAGGCATCATGCTGTCAACCCTCAGCCACTCTCATCTCACTTATCTGGGAGTCAAGGGATACTGCCAATGCTCACGAGGAACAAAAATAGATAATACTGCTCAGGTTTAGCATTTTCACCCATATTCCCGTCCTACTTTGCCCTCCTATTTTCCTTCTCCTCTTCCCCCTTTTCCACCCCACTACTTGTGAGGGAAAAAAAACAAATAGGAAGGCTAATTCTATGTTTGTGCAGTCCCAGTGTGTACTCTGTCCACCCTCAATCCTATTATTTCCTCTGTGTCCAGCTCTGACAAGACTGATGACATTTACGTTTTCCAAAAGCTTCAATAAGAGGCACTTTAGCCGCAATCACCTCCATCTAATTTCCCCAGTCAGGATTTTTTTTTTTTACTTAAATCACACAAAAGAACTGAGGTCTCAGCTGTTCTGACAACTTGTCACCAAATAGGGCTCAGCCCAAATGGGCTGTCTCAAAAAACCAAGGACAAAAGGGGGAAAAATGGACTAAGTGGCCAAAAATGAAGTGGGATGGCTGGAGGAAGCCAGGAGATTGGCATGAGTCAGTTTGTTAAAGTTCTAGAACAGGTGGCTTGGTACTGTTCGGGGCCCAGAATCAACAGATAACCTGTTTATTTCCCTAAAGAGGAAGCAGCATTGTACTGGGGCTGGCAGGGGTTAATCACCCCACTGCCTCTGAGAGGGAAAGCCACTGGTTCCAGGTCATCCAGTTTACAGGGCAGAACCGGACAGAAGGTGGGGACACCTTTCCTTCCACTTAACCATGGATAGAAGGGTTAGTATCCTGAGGCAATGAGGCCCAGATGTTTACTTGTAGATGGACAATGACTCAGGAAAGACACAAGATGAAACACTGCATACATTTTTTAAAATAAATATATTTATGGAAGAATTATATTTATACAAAAAAGATACAGATTCTTACGGGGGTGGGGCAGAGCAGATGCAAGCATCTGCGGGATGGATGGTGACAAAGATAGCTGGCTAGCTGGCGCCTTCCTAGGGCCTTCCTAGACCCCTGGCCCAAGGCAGGAATTCCACACTTCTCATGCCCTCCACCCTCCCCTCCCTAAACAGCTGTATAAAAGAAGTACCTCTGCCGCTTTTTGGCTCGAACTTCCCTGGCCCACCCTCGGGCCAGAGAGCTTTGCCCAGGAGTGCAGATTAAAACCCCCCTTTTTAATTGCCTGGATTCCGGGTCTTGCTTCTGCGTCGCAAACCTCTCAGCTAGGACCTTACAAACCTCTTCGTTGGGACCTTACAACCTTACAATTCTAAGGGCTCATCTCAATAGATTTTCACAAGGCAAACTCCCTCCTGCAACCACAACCCAGATCAAAGTAAAAACATCTCAAGGAGCTGCACTCACACACTGTAGTTACTGACTCCCAGAAGGGATCATCATCCTAATTCACAAAACTACAAACTAGTTTTGCCTACTCCTATACTTTGTATAAATATACTCATACACGTATGTGCACTTTTCTGTGTCTAGTCCATGCTGTTAGATGTGGCAATGAGTCACTCATGTTCATTGGCATAAAGAATTCCATCCTATAATTATGCCACAATGTATTTATTCAGCATGCATTTGATAGGCATGTATGTTAGTTCCAGTTTGGGCTCTTGGAAATAATATTGCTATGAATATTATTTATGTCTAGGTGCCATAAATATTCATTTCTGCTTAGGTACAGACCTGTGCTTAGAATTACTCATTCATGGGTCTGTGTACAGTTGGCTTTAGTAGATTCTGCCCAGTATTTGTCTAAAGCGTTTATACCACTTTTCTCTTCCCACCAGCAGAGACTGAGAGCTCCAGTTGCTCTAATTCCCACCAGTACATGCTGTTTCCTTTTAGTCATGTTGATGAGTGCATGTGGTTTTAAATTGCATTTTTCTGATTACTAAAGTTTACTACACCTTTTATGATTACTAAAGTTTGACTGTTTGCATCGCTTTTGTTAAGGCTGTGTCCTAGTCTTTCAAATGGATACTCTGTTTTTTCTCATTGATTTATAGAAATTCTTTATACATTCTGTAACAAGTTCCTGTTTGGTTATAAGTATTCAGGCTGAAAGTATAACATGTCCCTTACAGAGAAAACTTCATGCCACCAACCTCAACTCTGCCCACTTATGCTTTGGATACAGTGTCACTCACCCCATTCTCTCTAGTGTCAGCACAGATGCCCACAAACATGTCTTATTTTATATCCCTTCCATGGGCATGGATGCAGGTAGCCATAAGGCACTGCACTGGCAGCAGACACAGCTATCCTCACCCAGTCTTTGTGTTCTGGTCTTGGGCTACACACTGGCATTAACATAGCCCCAAGGTTTATCTAGGACTGTGATCTCAGAAAAGATGAGGGGTAGGTGCATATGGGGTGTAGAACGTATGAGATGTGGTGAAGCATGAGAACAGCATGGGGACTGGTGTATCAGTGAGAAGATCTTTTCAGAATCCCAACAGGATCCACTTATACAGAGCATTTGTTTGATAAATTAAAAGGCTATTTATTGGTCTTGTTTGTCTCATCACTGCCGAGGGTGACCAGCTTATTTTTTAAGATATTTAAAAAATATTTTTATTGATTTCAGAGAGGAAGTAAGAGGGAGAGATAGAAACATCAATGATGAGAGAGAATCACTGATGGGCTGCCTCCTGCACTCCTCCCTCCCTTACTGGGCATCAAACCCACAACCCAGGCATGTGCCCTGACCAGGATTTCAATTGTGACCTCCTTGTTCATAGTTTGATCCTCAACTACTGAGCCACGCCAGCTGGGCTCCAGCTTATTTTGGTTTGTCCAGGATGATCCTAGTTTTAGGTCTGAAAGTCGTATTAGTCACCTTATTGCTGTCTCTAAATAGCTGTGCATTTGAGCAAAACTACTTTCCTACTCTGACATACAAAATCTTCATCTATAAATTGAATTGGGGGCAGTGTATCAGACTTTTACTCTTTATTTAATGTTTATTGATTTCAGAGCGGGAGAGAGATAGAAACATCAATGATGTGAGAAACTCGTTGATCAACTACTTCCTGCATGACCCTACTTGGGATCAAGCCCAAAACCCAGGCACGTGCCCTGACTAGGAATCAAATTGTGACCAACTGGTTGGTTCATGGATCAATTCTCAACCACTGAGTCACACTGGCTGGGCTCAAATTTTACTTTTTATTGCCATTATTCTGGGATCTTCTAGTAACTTACAATCAAGAGGCAGAAACAAAAATTCCATGATGGGAATGAGTGCATGCCCATCTCTGTGTTAATTTTTCCCAAAGAATAATGCCTACCAAGTACTCAGCACCACAGTGTGCTAGGCACTGTGCTCTATGTTCTGTGTTCGCCATTCCCTGTGGTCCTCATGACATCTATGGGGTATAAGGATTACTGTCACAATTTCATTGATCTACATGGAAACAGACTCAGGGAGTTTGAATACCAGGCTCAGTATAACACAGCTCATCAACAAAAGGCTGATATTCAGCCCTCCCCTGTTTATTTCCAAAACCTCTGGCTTCACATTAGCATGTTACCCAACTTATGTCTAAGTGGGTATGTTCATTCCATTACTTACAAAATGATGCTCTTTCCCTTCCTGCTTTATAACAAGGGAACCACAAAATGATTTCATGTGAATCATCTCATCTGATAACTAACTACCAAACAGAGCTGTCAGGTAATCAAGGAGGAGCCTTGAAGAATTTAAAATGTTCTCTAAACAAAAGTGACTGTTATTAATAATGCCTGAAGCAAGCATATCCACAAGGTCTGGGCACCTAGGATGTGGTGTGTCTAAAGAATGTTTCCTCTTTGAAACAAGCTTTCCAAACTCTTCTAGAAGGAGAAAAAAGATAGAGAACAAAAGAGAAAGTAAGATTCAGGGAGTCCCACCACCAGTTTCCAAGAATCTACTCTCATTAGCATGACAACCAAATGGAAATGTAAGGATTGGGACATTGCAACTGTGTTTTCCAGGCTGGTCTCTCATCTCAAATGCTGTGAAAATCTTTATCAGACCATCCTGAATATGGAGCTTGGACTCTAGTCATTGAAAAGCTAGACATGCCTTGTTCCAGATAATAAGAAAAAGAAAACAACTAAGTACCCAAAACCAATACAAATTAATAATACAAATTAATAAGAGTTGGGTGAAAAGCCCAGAAGAAGGGACCAAAGATGGTCTAGGACAATCCTGTGCCTGAGTTGTGGACTCTAGAAAGTTTTTAGATGTCTAGCGGAACAGAGAAATAGCTACTTCAAGGATCTCCTCATAAAAGCAAAGACCTACATCCAATAAAAATGTACAAATATAAAATCACAAACACAGAATATCCCAGAGCTCACAGAGGCTCACAGAACCAACTCCTCTCTTCAGGATCCCTAGCTATCACCGAACCCTCATTTTTAAGAGAATGGAATTTGAGACTCAGAAAGGTATGGTAGCTTCCACAAGACCAGCAAGACCGTGGACAATAGACTCGAGATTTCCAGTCTCTGGACTGGAACTGTTTCCGTGGAGAGAAGCTGGAAGATGTCTCTGCCTTTAAGGCCAGAGGTTACATATGCGGTGCTCCTGTAGGCATTCTACAACTGTTCTGTCCATATTGGAAGGTCCATGATTCCCTGATTTACCCACTAACCTGGGTGTATATTTCTGGTGTAATTCTTCACTATGAAGATGCATGAGGATTCAGGAGAAGCTGAGCTTTCTTTCCTGAAGCAAACAGAGGTTCCCAGCCTTTGGATGGAGACAGAAAAGGTAGAAACAATGGCCCAAACAAATTCAGAATGATTTCACTTATGATTTGAAACCCACCTTTCCATAATTTTCCATCCATCCAAGCATGGATGTTCTGCATGTTCCTGGAGCCCAGCTGGGGAAGGTGGAGGCAGGGGGGTGGGGGTGGGGGGGTGGGATTGGTTAATAGCCAGTCCTTTTCCCAGAGGATGCTTAAGAGTTTCCTTCTTTCCAATTTTTTAGGCCAAGGCAGGAAAGTGGGGACATGTGTGAATTGCAGCGCTGGCACTCTTGTGGGGGTGGGATCAAATGTGGGGGAATGCCAGGTGGTGGCATCATGAAAGAGTTCACAGCCACAGCAGGGCCCAGTGGGAGGGAGACCCAGAGGAAAATTCATCTTCATTCCAGGTTCTTGGGCTTAGCAGGAGTTTCTAACAGCCTCAACAGCTGGCTGTTAGAAGCTCCTGCACTGCGGATATAGCCACAGTCTTGAGGTGACTTAATTATATTATTACTGTTAATCTTGGTCATAATTATTGGAAATTTTTACATTCTTTCCACCATCCCTGCCCAACCCCTGCTGGCACCTCTTCCTCTCTCCCTTGACTGCCTGATTCTCACTTCTTGCCTGCTCACTTCCCTGTTCTCTTCTCCTCACCCTTTCATACGGCTGCTCAATTAATTTATTTCCAGAAAACAAAATCCACTGTCAGGAGCTTTTGCTCTGGAAGGCTGGCTCCCTGCAGTCTTACAACTACTCCTAGCAGCAGCGTTAAGAGAAAGTCATTAGAAGGGAAGCAGCGATCCCCATGCTCCCTCTTGGCTCCCGCTCTTGCTTTTTTTTTTTTTTTTTTTTTTTTTTTTTTTTTTTTTTTTTGCTGGTGCTGCAAAGCAATTAGAAGCAGGGGAGGCCTAGGTAGAGAGTCCAGAGAGAGGGGAGCAGAGGCACTGGCCTAGGGGAGCAGGAGCTCCGAGGTCTGGATTCCAGGGTTCAGGAGAATAGCTGTGGCTCCTGGAAAAAAACCAACAATATCCAGTTGAACTCCTCTCTCTTAACCCAAACTTGCATCTCCAGTTGCCTGCTATTAAAATGGATACCAATTGGTTAGTTGGTTAGTTGGTTGGTTGATTTACTGGTTAATTGGTGGGTGGGTGTGTGAGTTGACTGGTTTTAGGCCAAGTTTTATCTATGAACCTACAAGGTCACAAAGAGGTCAATCTATCTCTTACCTCCCCAGCCTCAGCACTTCATCCTCTGCCTTCTGCACAAATTGAGAGAGAGAGAGAGAGAGAGAGAGAGAGAGAGAGAGAGAGAAACACTTTCAAACATAACAGCCCATTCACAGCATTAAGGACTTGATGGTAATACCTAGTGGGCCCTGCCGCCTGGCTTGGAAGCAGAGCCTGAGCGATGGCTCTTTGGAAGAGCCCTGCCTCCTCTAGCACCGGGCCCCACCCCACACCTCATCTCCTCCACATCCTTGGTACCCTCTCATAGGGAATGAGCCCTGGTGTTCTTTTTCTTTTCAACTTTTATTACTTTCTTTGACTTGACAAACACTCATACAAGGATTACTGTTTACCAGACAGGATCCTAAGCATTCTGCAAAGATCTACTTATTTAATTCTCATGCCAACCTTCATTTTTACAGATAAGGAAACTGAGGCACAAGGAGTTTAAGTAACTAGCCATGGTCATGAGGCCATGAGTGGCAGGGCCCGGATTCTACCTCAGTAGCTGTCTCCGAGTCCACACCCTCTGTGTGATGCTGTCATGCTTCTCTTCTGCTGTGGCCAGAACCCCCCTCACCTGGCAGGACTCAGTGTCTTCTCCCCAGCCTTGCTAACCCCTCTCTCCCCACCCCCATCCCTCCCATGTTTGCTGCCATAACTCTCTGTCTCAAGATGCTTTTCCTCCTGCTGACTTTGCCCAGACTTCCTGGCTTGGAAATGAACAGTGTAGACCATTAACCTATTACAGGTCCCAGCCTTGTTTGGCCATTGCTTTCCTGTTGCTTTAATTACACAGAAGCTTTTCACCCACGTGACAAATGCAACAGTTATACTTGATGTGCTCAGGGCCAGGCCTTTAGGCCTGTAGGGATGCTTTGCCTAGGATCCAGCCTCAAGGCCTTCTGAAAAGCCCACTGCCCAAACTCAGCCCCCCCCCCCCCCAGCTGAGGGAGAGCTGGCAAATCTGCCTACACCGAGCATGCACCCACTTCTGCACTCAGCTTGAATTCTCACAAAGTCCCACAGTCCAAACTCCAGCCCTTCTACCCAGTCCTCCACCCATCTCTGCTTCTGTCCCCTCCTCAACTGGGAACTAGAGGCAGACCGTATAGCAGCATCTAACTTCGGGCTCATGCATGCGGCTTAGGGGCTTGGCCAGGCCCTGTTAGAGGCAGACTGTGGCCCATTTCCATTCAGAGCCCCGTTACTGTCCCTGAGGTGCCAAGAGCTTGAGTGGACCCTCTGTTACCCTAGACGCTGCTGGGCTGGGCCTCTGTAATTCAAGCCTAATTGAAAAACATCCCATCTTCTAGCTTTCAGTAGGAATAAGCTATTGCCCGCTTCTCTTCCAAAATCTGCATCTCATTTGTTACCAGTGCTTTCTCCCTGTGGTTCCCTTTCGTGTTCCAGAGTCTATTAAAACAGCCACGTCTGCCTTATTTATAGAGGATTAGGTTACAATATATGCAATCCTCTTCCTTTTATGTCTTGGGCAATTTATTCTTCGTCTTCTTCAGCATGTCACATGCTCTTTGTCCTTCCCCGGCATTCTTTTTTCTCCCTGGCTGGGATTCAGGTTTGATATGGATATTGCCACTAGTCATCCTCTATTACTCAGGTTTGGTGGGACAGGAGGAAAGCGGTCCTTGTGTTTCTGACTTGGAAACTGGATACATAATTGAATTTGGCCCTTCACAGAGAAAAAGAAATGCTAGCCATGTGCACCAGATAGCCAGTAATTGGGGAGGGGCGGGAAGAACCACCCTGAGATAGTTTTAGCTGCAATGCACTGGTTTTTGCACCCCCCTCCACAATGCCTCACTTAGAAGCATCTATCTCCAGATTAATAAAAACTGTTGAATAAATGAGGGAAGGAAAGGAAGGGAGGGATAAAGGTAAGCTATATGAGATGTTGAGAACAAGCTTCCAGCACTTTCTAGCAGCCCCAGGGATCAAACAAGGACAGCCTAGCCCAGCCGTGGGCAAACTACGGCCCGCGGGCCAGATCCGGCCCATTCGGCTGTTCTATCAGGCCTGCAGAGCTGAAAGAGTGGAGGGTTCTCTTGCTCTCCCCTCCGCTCCTTCACCAGCAGCCCAAGATGAGAGTGCCAGCATGGTCAGGTTGCTTTTGTTCCAACCCTCCAGTCCAGTTTAAGAACCCATTGTGGCCCTCATGTCAAAAAGTTTGCCCACCCCTGGTCTAGCCTGAGTTAAAGAGCAGCATCCCCATCCTCAAGCGATGAGTCTTAGTGATCCTAATTATAATCATTAGCATTATGCATTTTCACAGTTTCCAGTCTACTTCCACTAGAACTTCAATGAGCTCTAGTTAACACTAATAGGATGTTCCCAACACTAAATAGATACCTGGACCCTGGACCACACAACCCCAGACAGAGAGTGCCATACCCATGCTCTGGGCTGTGCTTTCCTGGTGGCCCAGTGTACCCCAGGAACCAGAAGACAGATATGGTTAGGACTTTGTTCCTCTGGGATGCTAAGTCAGCCTCAGCTGCGACAGCATGGTTTCAGGAACAGGGCAAAGCCCCATGAAACCCATCTCCTCCAAAGGCTCAGGAATGCTTCAAGTGAGAAAGCCCTCCTAATCTTCTCCCAGAGCTCTGGTTTGTAGGTAAGCTCTTCACAGAGACTAGCTTAGAGTCATACTAAGCAAACCCAATTGAGATTACATGTTTTTTGTTTTTGTTTTTGTTTTATCTTTGATAAAAGAAAGAGAGGAGAACAGTAAGGTCCAGAGCCAGCCTACCTAGGTTTGAATCCTTGCTGCATCATTTCCTAGCTGTGTGAATTCAAGCAAATCATTTAACCTCCCTGAGCCTCAGTTTCCTTATCTGTAAGATGGGGTTGATAACAATACCTGGCTCACAAGGTTTGTTGAGAGGATAAAATGGAGTAGCACATGTGAGTACCTGTGACAGAACTTTGAACAATTGATTGTGTTCCATCAGGGGTGGTGCTATTAATCTGATTTTTATTGATTACAGAAAGATATATTCTTACCCAAAGAGAGAAGGGAATTTGGAACAGTAATAAGTGAACAGTAATAAGCACTCACACAATGTAAGATGGTAAAACCTTACACTGAGACATTGTCTCAGCTAGTTACTGGTGCATAAGAAACCATCCCAAAACTCAGTACAACAATCACCCCCCCCTCAGATTTATGTGGATTAGCCGATTTAAACTGGATATCTCTGCTAAAGTTTGGATCTGAATGGACTAGGCTCCTTGCTGGGGTTTAGACTCAGGTCTGCTCCATTTTGCATGTTCTATGACTCCAGCTGGGTCAGTACAGGCACCTACAGAAAGCTCTTCTCGTGGTGAGAATGAGCAAGCAGAAACCGACAGTTATCTTAATGGCAGGGGTCAGAACTGGTGCACTGGCCCTTCTCCCATAGTCCTCTGGCCAAAGCAAAGCATGCACCTGGCCCAGCGTCAAGAGGTGCAAGTGCACTGCCCATCTGGTGGGAGTGGACAGGTTTCCAAGTTACATGGTGAAGAGGGTGGATATAAGGCGGGAGGAGAGGCAGGGCCAGCCTTCAGATGGCTCTGCTTGCATCATTCCCTCTGCACTCCTCCAACCATTTGCTCTTTATCCATAAACTTCATAGCTTTCCCTCCTCCCCAAGCATACAAGCCACCTATAGACACAGATGTGCAGGCCATCTGGGCCGGAGGCTCAGCTTATTCTTAGAAATGTGGGCATATCCGAGGATCAGAGACACACTGTGGCCCTTGATGAAACTCCAGACTCTCAGGGATCCTGCCACATGCAGAGTGTTCCCTGGTGATCCAGTGCCAGCTGCTTATCCCTGGAAGGCCAAGGTTGGGCAGTGGGCAAGCCACTAGGGGCTGGGAATGTGCACCCCCACTTCACTCCAACTTAGACAGAATCTACTCACCCCCAACATCCTTCAGCATCTCCAAGCAGATGGAAAAGTCACCATTTCTACACAGGTTGCTAAGTGTTGCGATGGGCATTTGGGGGGTGGATGCACACATACATGTAGTCGGGGCTCAGCTCTATTTTGAGGACAAAGTATGATTAATAGCTTTGAAAATGCACAGCCAGAATAAAAATTGTTACTAAAGTGGGTTCTTCAAATTTTAGATAAAAGCAATTGCCTGTGAAGGCTCCAGTCAATCGAGTGGAGCGGGGTGCAGTGGGACAACTTACTGCAGCTCTGATGCAGAGTGGAGAACAGCAGAGGGAAGGGTCAAGGGCACAGAGTGAATCTGGAAGCCAACAGCACCCATCTGTGTTTGCTGTCATACAAGAGAGGGCTGGATGGGTGGGGAGAATGACACCCTCCTTGAGGTTGATCCCACAGCACATTCACCGTAAGATGCTTGGATGGGGAGCTCAGGATGTGCCCTGGCTGAGCCCCCATGCATGTCCTCTGACCCCCATACTGCCCTGCTCACAACTGTGTGTTCCTCAGTAGCCATAGGAACAGGAGTCCACCTGGCACCCAGCACAGTGCCTTCCTTCTTTCTCACATTTACTCAGCGGATCTGAGAAGAAGCTCAGCATCTCTTCAAGCAGACAGAAAAGTCACCATTTCCACACAGGTTGCTAAGTGCTCCCGGGGCTGTGAGAGATGGGAGAGGAAGCACCTGACGGGGTACAGGGGCAGGCAAGGCAGGAAATACTGGCCTGAGTTGCCAGGTTAAGGCAGGGCTGCTTAACAGTCTAGAAAAGAGAACAGTGCAAGCAGAGCTGAGACATTTAAGGCCTGGAGGCACACCTCCGTCGCTGGGATGAAAGCTGGTCAGACATGATGAGGAGGAAATAAGACTGGAGAGGCACATGTGGCCAGTCCACAGAAATTCAACATCAACCCCTGGGAAAGAACCAGAGGAGGGCTGTGTCCAAATCTGGGGCACAGAGATTCCCAAATCACAGAGAACAGGAGGCAGGATGTGTCCATGCCACCTACCCTCCTCTGTTCCCCTGAGTTCCCACAGAATGGGCCCATGTTTCCAGCCTTCTTGGTGACCTCCAAACCCACTACTGGGCTCCTACACTTCCCTGCAGGACAAGGAGTTCAGGTCTGTTGTGAGCTGTGAGCTGTGAGCTGTGAGCTGTGAGCGACAATCCAGGCCAGAGCTGCTGACATTCAGCAGCCCTGTGTCCCCAGGACCTCCTCATCCCTGTTCCTTGAACCGGAATTAGTTTGAACAAATCTGCTTGTCCTTTAGACTGTGAGCTCCCTGACAGCCTCCAACACACACACCTCCAGCCTGTGCTGCAGGGGTCAGATGGCTAAGCAGAGGAAATGACTGACTGATTGAAGAACCAGTCAGGAAGGAAACCTTTCCCCAGGGAGGTGAGGGAGCAGTGAGATAAAGTTTGCCCCACGCAGCATTGGATGAGAAGCTGTACTCTTGCTTGTAAGCATGTAAAATACTTCTTTAGAGAGGTAGACCATCAGAGGATGGGGGGTGGGGGTGGCCTGGGGAAGGATAGGCCCTAAGGAAAGACTATGAAGGAAAACATTGTTATGGTACTTTACATTGCACAATCTGGTGAATGCACACATACATGTAGTAATGGGTTGCTTCATGTTGAGCATGATGGGAAGTATTTTGCATGTGCAAAGAATCCTATAATGGATGTGGTATTTTCACCATTTGTTCATGAGGAAACCCATGCACAGTGAGTTCAGTAAATGAAAGAAGAAAATACACGTGGGAAGAGGAGGAGCTGGGCTACCAATGCAGCTGTCAGACTTCATGACCTGCAACCCTAGCCCCTAGGATGCTACCATGCCGCGCACATGAATACATACACACACATACGTGTACACTCACACAGTTGAGAATTGCATGACCTGCCCCAAATGCAAGTCATCCCAGGTGGGGGATTAGACATGGTAGAAGTATAGGCAGAGGCATATGTCTATGGGGGTATGAATGGACATATTGATCATCTTATGCACAAATGTCAGGACCCCAGGGCCTGAACAACCATCATGGTCCATCAAGGTCATTGCCCACTGTGAGGTTCACAAAGAAAATCTATACATAAACCACAAGGTCACCCAGCTTCCACTTTGTAACTGTGGTGACCAGGCTCCTGGTGACTTAGGCTGGACCACATAGTAAGCACCTTTTGCCTACCCCCCCAGACAGTCCTTTGTCCTTCTCTTCTGCATTTGTCTCTCCAAGACTGAAATGTCTCTAGGGAGAATATGCCATCCAAGGAGCAGCCAGAGCCAGAGAAAGCTTGCCCACTGGCAGGGTCTGCTCCAAAGACCCAGAGCACACACCCCACCCCAAGGGCCTCTCCAGACCAGACCTCCATACACAGCTGTCCACCTGGCAGCCCCACTCTGCAATTCAGGGTGGGGGGCATTCTTAATAAGATTAAACCCAAACATAGAACCTCCTCTGCAAGTTGCACTTCCTTGCTGTGCTCCCTCCATCAGGGCATGGCCCCACCACCCCACAAAGTGTACAAATAAGAAATGCAGAAATCACCCTGACACCCACCTCTCCCCCACACCCCAGATCCTACCCATCAGCAAGTTAGTCAACATTACCCCAAAACAGCCCTTGATTTTGTCCAATGGGCCCCATTCCACTGCTGTCTCCTGAATTTCAGTCCAATCTCATCACCCTCGGGGGCTTCCAAACCAGCACCACATGTCCCTGTAGAATCCGAGTTGTCTGCAGGAGCGGAAGGCAGGGTTGTGTGACTGAAGCAAGGCAGTGCTCTGCTCCCTGTCACCCAATGCTGTCTTGGTGTGCTTGGCTGACAGTGGTGTTTTCTAGTTGGTACTGGAATCTTCCCCGTCCTTCTTAACGAGATGGGACGTGATCCTGGGAATCACCTGTATTCTCTTTACCACTCAGATTAGCACTTGCCCAAGTGCATGGGGTCATCTAACATGGTGATTATTTGTTTTTCCTTTACAAAAAAAAAGGGAGGAGGGGCTTGTGTTCTCAATTAGCTGATCTTCTGGAATGCCACAAGGCTATTAATAGTATGCTTCCTGGCAGATAATT
The DNA here is from genome assembly GCA_963924515.1 of Vespertilio murinus. Taxonomy (NCBI): domain Eukaryota; kingdom Metazoa; phylum Chordata; class Mammalia; order Chiroptera; family Vespertilionidae; genus Vespertilio; species Vespertilio murinus. Next base: position 92,707,181 of record OZ004708.1, read on the forward strand.
TTAAAACATAAACACAGTAATTCAAGCTCCTTCAGAGATTAGATTAGTTCTTTGGGAAAGTGAGAAAGGGTTTTTTCTCAACTAAATGTGTGCTAAGCAGAGAGCATCTTTAAATGGGCATTTGAAAATGTTACACAATTTTGCTGCAAAAAATATGTGTTTTAGTTATAAAATGTATCATGTAGACATACTTCTTAAAAAACTGGAAAATGGCCCAACCAATGTGGATCAGTGATTGAGCATCAACCCATGAATCAAGAGGTCACTGGTTCAATTCCTGGTCAGGACACATACCTGTGTTAAAAGGTTGATCCCCAGTAGGGGGTGTGCAAGAGGCAGCCTATCAATGATTCTTTCTCATCATTGATATCTCTCTCTTCTCCCTTCCTCTCTCTGATGTTAATAAAAACATATTATTTTTAAAAAATTAAAAAAAAGGAGCCAAAACCAGTTTGTTTCAGTGGATAGAGCATCGGCCTGCAGACTGAAAGGTCCCAGGTTCGATTCCTGTCAAGGGCATGTACCTTGTTGAGGGCACATCCCCAGTAGGGGGTGTGCAAGAGGCAGCTGATCAATGATTCTTTCTCATCAATGTTTCTAAATATCTATCCCTCTCTCTTCCTCTCTGTAAAAAATCAGTAGAATATTTTTTAACAAAAGGGAAAATGTACTGTTGTAGGCAGTCTAAAATCTTTAAGTATTTGTTTTAATCCATTTGTTAAAATAAAATAAAATAAAATAAAATAAAATAAAAACACCTTTAATTTGTTTTAAAGAACAACTGGCATGAAGGAAATTAGAAATTTACCAGCCAAATCACAAAACAATCCTGTATTTAGTAGGTGGGACTAAAACAATAAACATCATGATTTAGAAAAAGCAGCCAATGATGTATTTGGATCTACATGACTTTACAAAATGTCTTTTCCAGAAGTGGACAAAGAATAAAAGTCAATATTGAAAGAAACTGTACTTAAAATAGAATTTATAGATCACAAAATGAGACACTATAAACATATCCAATCATATTTTTGAACCATTCACAAATAAAATAACACAAAAATATTTTGAGTGTTATTCCATCTTTATATCAATATTAGTTATATGTATATCTTTTTTATGAAGCACATGATACATTACTGTACTTTTTAGAAATAAATAAATACCTATTTGGGTGGCCACTGCTTTACTTGTTTTGTTGCTGGAGTGCATAACCTAAAAATGTAATGACCACTCCAAGGGTCTCCCCATACCCACCCTTGCACCCTCCTGTCCCATCTCCACCCCACAGCCGGCTCATCTGTTCAGTCTTGGCTCTTATTGTTACCTTCAGAACAAAGGCCTACATGTGATGCTTTGTTTCCTCATTGTCCGAGGTCACCTCCCTCCCGCTCCTTAAAGACAGAGACCTTTGCACAGGCTGTTTCTTCTGCTTAGAATGCTCCCCCCTTCCTCCCTAATAAAAGGGAGCTGGAAGGGCATAACAGCCCCCCCCCCCCTTACTGTGTCCAGCTGCCACATGGTGCTGCTGTTGCAGATAGCACACTGCAAACAGCATATGTGCAATGAGGGCCAGACCCGCTAGTGGGGTAGGGAAGCCCTAGGCCAGGATCCCAGCCTTGGTCACATGCTCAGCAGTGGTCCTCTAAACACAGCCACCTTGTAAACATTGCCAGGGAGGAGGCTGTGTCCATCAGTGTACCCACAGAGCCCAGCATGGTGCCTGGCGCTCAATAAATACCAGCCAATGTTTGTTGAATAAATTAACCACTTTGTGGGGAAGTAGGTCGAGAGGGGCTTCCACAGGCTGTGTCAAACACCCCTCCTTACGTGCCGGGCCTGGCCCAGCCCTGGCACCGCTTCCTCAGTACTGCTTCCTTTCAGGGTGTGTGTGGCCTCTGCCCCTGATGTACTACCCACAGGGCTCTCTAGGCCCAGCTCCCAGGGGCAGGGTTAGGAGGGTCCATCCTTTTCCTCCCTCCGGACCCTGGAACTCCTTATGCAAATCAAACCTCCTTCTTCCTCAACAGTTAGGGAACAGATCAAATTACAGATTTCTACAATTCCAGGGCAAAAGAAGCCTGCTGGCCTCTGCAAAACTGAGTGCTGCTCAGGAGCCCTCCAGTTGACTAAAGAAGGTCAGAAACTCTCTCAGGACCCCTGTAGAGCTGACCTTAGCCCCAGGGGGTGGAGTAGGGAGCAGATCCTCACTGGAAACTGCCATTAGACATGTGTGACCTGCCAGCCATGTGTGCACAGGGTCATGTGGCCATTCTCTTCCCTCTTTCTCCCTGGCACATTCTTCTTCCCTGGACCTTCTTTGCTAGGAGACTCCCCGAAGGATCCTAAGGTGACTTTTGAGAGCAACAGCAAGGTAGAGAGAACGAGGGGAACAGTTAAGTCTTCTTTCCCCATCAGGAAACGAGCACCATGATGTACAGGTTCAGGTACACAGCATTCTGGGCTACAGACCATGGGCCGCATGATCCATGAATGTAGCTAATGAAGACCCCCCCCGGGGAGGCCAGGCCAGCTGCTGCAGAAAGGGGGAAAGGGCCATTCAGAGAGGGTTTTCCTGGGGCAGGGGTAGTCTGGTGGGATGTGCCCAGAATGGATCTAGACCAGGGGTGGGCAAACTTTTTGACTCGAGGGCCACAATGGGTTCTTAAACTGGACCAGAGGGCCGGAACAAAAGAAAACCTGACCATGCTGGCACTCTCATCTTGGGCTGCTGGTGAAGGAGCGGAGGGGAGAGCAAGAGAACCCTCCGCTCTTTCGGCTCCGTGGGCTGGATAGAACAGCTGAACGGGTCGGATCTGGTCTAGATCTAGAGAGAGAAGTGCCAACCAGTGCTACATGGGAATTCTTGGAGGGTGAATGCCTGGCTAAAGAAGCAGGCCTCTCCCAAGGTGTTTGGTGCCACTCTGGGGATGGAATAAAGAAGTATCAACAGTGGTGGGTGAGAGGAATGGGTTTCTAAGCCTAGAGCTGGCCAGGAGCTGGTTTCTCCATGCCAACTATGCAGGTAATACTCGCTAGTCATGCTCTGGAATATTTCCTGTTCATCTGAGCTCCACATATTGCTATGTGGTAAGATGGCCTTTTCGGCGGCTTGGATATCCCCAGGAGTGCTTGGAAAGGGAGGAGACATGCCAAGTGGCAAAACTCCATAAAACTAATTACCTGGGCAATGGTGTGGGGAGAAGGCACTGTGATTCAGGCATTACCTGCAGTTTCTAAGTCAGGACAAGCCCTGCGCTTATGAGCCATAAATGAAAATATTGAATATGCAATGTCTATTAGCCTCAGGGCCCCAGCCTGAGCCACGTGTTAAATGTGCCCTCATCGCCTGAGTGCACCGGCCCCACCCCTGCTCCGCCCCCACAGACAGCCTCCTTGCAGGGTGCATTTCCCTTTGGGTTTTGATGGTTCCTTTTGCTCCAGGCCTGAGTGGGTCCTCTTGCTCACCTGCAACGTGCCAGCCTGGCATCTGACCACCTGTAATGGAGCCCTCACCCACCCACTTGTCCCCAATGGCCTCCAGCACTGACGCTATAGATTCTCCTTTCCCTTAGTAAGATGACAGCATAGGACGTATTAAATGATAGTGTAAACATTTTGTAATAAATAGATAAATGTAGAAAATCAAGTTGATAAGAAATGTGTGGGCTGACACATACATAACACAGTAGGCCCTGCTCTGGCACCCCCTCCCCCACTTTCTCCCACTGAGAGCTGGTTTGACTCGAGGGCCACTGAGAACACTGAGGTGGGAAGGAGACAGGTTTCCCCAGGCTCTGCCCCGCACATGTACAGTTACAGCATCCGACTACTCACCTCCCTTCCTGTACTAGCACATGCACTGGCTGTAGCCAGGGCTCAGCCCAATGTCTCTACTTGTGCAGCGATTCCCACCCTTCTCACCTACTCCAGAACATGCTCCAGCCTTCTCCCTTGCTGCCTCCTACACTACCCAGTGTTTCCCTCTCCCTGCAGTCTCCCCACAGATGTCTAGTCAAGGTATCTCTTTCATGGCCCACATGGAAAGAGTTCCAATTCAGGGTTCGAGTTCTGGAGAAGGGCCGCACACAAATGAAAAGACTTGAGACTTGAAGAAATTAAATTTGACAATATGGAGGGCCAGGCAGTAGTCCAACTCTAGTGGGAGACTACTCCTGCTCTAGCCCTGCCATCCCCTTTTATTGAGGCTTTGGGGAAAACATCTTAGGCAACATAAACAGAAATTTACATGTAGCCCTTAGGCAGGAAATAACATAAATTTACACGGGACAAACAAGGTGGAGGCTGTTTGGATGTCTCAACTAAAGGGTGAGAGAGCAATTAAGGTTGTTGACCAGCCTTCCTGGCTTCCTGTCAACATCTCTCTTTTAGTGAAACTGATTTGTTTTCCAGCAGTCTAGTATGTCAGATACTCCCTCCAGTGAAACCTCACCTTCCTGTGAAATCCCACCCCTTTGTGCAGGCAGAACCTGTGACCTGATTCCAGCTGTTAGACTCTGACAAAGATGATGGGCTATAATCCTCAGGGTGTATTATGCTACCAGGCAAAGGTGAGGGGGCCTCCTGACATGATTAGGTTCCTCACCCTGTGGACCCTGAGTTCATCGGAGGGGAGCTAGTGCAGAATGGGCCTGACCTACTGAGAGGGAAGTCCAGTCACAGGGGTGTGGTCTTTGCTGAGCCTAAAGGCTCTTCTTCTGGCCTTCCCATGAGCTGTCTAGTGTGAGAGGGGCTGAGAGTGACCCCGCTTGACAGCCAGCAAGGAGACAGGGAGCTCATCCCCACACATTCAGGAACTAATCCAACCAATGTCATGGTCACAGGAGCTTGGAAGGGCTCATGTAGTGACACTTTGCTGGCAACCCGGTGAGAACCCCGAGACAGAGGCACCAAGCTCTGTGGTGACTGTGCTGTGACTGTGGGAGCCCTCGGGTGACACATGCATAGTAAGCCCCTAAGGTTGTAGTACTTGTTACTCAATGGTAGAGGGCTAACACAGCACATGAACACAGTGGCATTTCTTCCATGAAGAAAACCCTCGCCTGACCTCCCTTGTTCTCCACTCCTTTTCTCTTTTCCCTCTGACAGCAAAAGGAAGAGACAGCACACGAGCCAGAATGAGTCCTTAAAAGAGTGGACTGACTTGTGTCTCAAATCTCCTCCTCTTCTCTCTAACCCACTCGGATCAGGCTTTCGCTCCCACTGAAACACCAGTGACCTCTCTGCTGCCAAGCCCAGAGGCAAAGTCTTAAGACAATGACTGGACCTGTCAGTGCCTGGGATATGGTGGGCCACTCTCTCCAACATTATCCCTCCTCCTCATACCCGAAACCCCACAGATTCCTGGTTTTCTTCCCATTATTCTAAGCCTCCATCCTCATCTCCTTCACTTGTGACCCCTGCCCCCTGTCCTGTAAGCACTGACAGGTCCCATTCCCAGCATGCCTGGTTGCCACTAGATGGTCTCCTTCAGTCTTAGGGCTTTAAATACCACCTGTAAATTGATGACTCCCAAATGTGCCTCTCGGCCTAACCCATTCACCCGGCCTCCAGACTCACATGCACACATGGGTGTCAAATAAACATCTCAAATTCTGTGTCTAAAATGAAGCTCATATCCTGGCACACAAGCCTGCCACACTTCTCCTTCAATCTCAGTTCATGGCCACATCATCCTCAGCTGCTCCATCCGAACACCATAGAGTTAGTCTTAACCTGCCTTTTACCTCACACACTGTGTATTGAATCTATCAGCAAACATGTTCTGCCTTCACAATGCATCTAAAATATGACCACTTCTGACTGCTAGTCCCTCTTCCCAAGCACCTGGCTTCCTTGGCGACTGCACTAGGTTCCTGGGTGGGCCCTCAGCTTCTGCCCTTCCCCATGAGTCTATTCTCAGCACACAGCCAGACGAGTCACCAAGATACCTCTCATCTCTGTTCTGCCACCTCCTATAGGGGGCCATCATGCCCAGGGTTGGAGCAGAGATAGGACACCACATTGCCTTTCCATGGAAGTCCAGCCCCTGCTACATCACTAGCCTTAATCCTGTCACTCTCCCCATCCCTCTCTCTGCTTAGCCTCATGGAGGTCCTTGCCCTGCTTACCACGTGGCAAGCTCCTGCCTCACCACCTTGGCACTGGGTACTGTTGCCTGACCTCGTGCCCAAGGGCTCCCTCCTCCACCTCTTTATTCAGTCTGGCCTGCTTCTACGGTCACTCTCTAAACGTCTAGAATTTTCCAGCACTGCCTAAGGTTGTTCTTTGCTTTATTCTTCTCCTTTGCATGCACCACAATGTAACATACTCAGCATGTATTGAATTGTATTGAATTTTGGCTAATGCTGGAATGCAAGCTCCATGAGAGCAAAGTTTGTCTGCTTTGTTAATGAATGTGTCCCTAGTACCAGGGACAGTATCTGGGAAAGGACTGGTTAAATGAATATGAAGACTTCTGCAGCACAGAAGAGCAAACCAGAAGAAATTTTTAAAAATACCCTTTCCGTGTTTGAAATGAAAATGTGGGAGGGGCTTTGCCAGTTTTAAACAAAATAATTATAAACTGCATGCAAGGACATAATAACTAAATTACATTTCAGACCTACTTCACTACTGTAAAAAATAAATGTGTTTAAAGAATAGGTTTAACAACAATTTTTAACCAGAAAGAAAAAAATCTGCAGAGGACAAGAAATGTGAGCCAATTATTTTATACAAAAGACATCAGTCTCTACATATTTTAAGATTGTGTCCTCCTCAAAAATATGTATTTAAAATATTTATATTCGTTCACTAAAATCAATAGTTGTAAGGGGGTTGGGGAGGCGGGGAGAAATACTCCAAAAGCCTGGTGATGAACATGGAAATTAAGTAGAAACAGGTTTAAGGGATTTTTTTAATGTGATTATAAAACTGATGCAAAAAGACAGACCCAGATGAGAATGAGCAGAATGAGGAGGGGCCGGGGAAGCCAAACCCCTCGCATTGCACAGGGAGGTCCGCCTCTTTATTTTGGCTTTGACTTGAAACAATTAGAAACGTAGAGGTTTTTGTAAGCCTTAAGGTATCCAATACTTTAATTAAAACTGCACATTAACTCTATCAAGTCATTTAGATGATAAAAGCAAACAATGCATAATTTACTTAGCAAAGGCGTGATTAAAAAACCTTGAGTACAAAGTGTCAAAATGCTTATTAAAACTAAGTTACTTATGTGTCAGTCAAGCCCTTGAAATTCTCGTCACTTAATCTACCGAATCAAAGCCTGAAAATGATTTATTAAAATGTCCCACTGTGGTGGCTGTCCTGTCACATGTAACATATCTGACGTCTATTAGAGATAGTGCCCATGAAGAAGTAATTTTCGATAAAGAAGAGAGGGTACTTGACCTACTATTGACTTCTCAAGAAGGGGTGATCGGTGGCCAAAGGAGGAAATGGGCTCTCTTTGACGAAAGAATGGGACAGAAAGAGCTCATGGAAGATAAAGGACACCTGAAGGTCTGAGGGGGACAGAAAGGTGGCCACGGTATGAGGATGCTAAGTGCCTGTGAGGAACACCAGGCCTTTGGGAGGTCAGAGATAGGTGTCAAAACCCAGGGATGAAGCAGGTGCTTGGATAAGAAGCAGGTTTGGAGAAAACTTTGGCAAAGGGGGTCTAAGCAGGGCTGGCCTGAAAATGGCCTCAGACAGTAGTCAGCAAACTCCTTAGTCAACAGAGCCAAATATCAACAGTACAACGATTGAAATTTCTTTTGAGAGGCAAATTTTTTAAACTTAAACTTCTTCTAACACCACTTCTTCAAAATAGACTTGCCTTTTTGTGGAAGAGCCACACTCAAGGGGCCAAAGAGCCATATGTGGCTCGAGAGCCGCAGTTTGCCAACCACGGGCCTAGGAGATGAAATCTAAATGCTTCCACCTATGAAGCCCGTCTCCAAGTGGAGCTCCATAGGGACCCAGTTAGGAAAGAGCGAGGAGTATCAGGAGTGGCAGGGACCTGGGACTCACCCAGTTGACCTCTCTCCACCCAGGGGCAGCCTACGAGTTACTGCCATTGAACCCCTAAGATTCCTGGAGTCAAGTTTGAAAACTGCAGGCAGGGCTGCCCTGATAAAATGTTTTTGTAGAGTCTTATCTATAAAAAAAAAAATTGGTTTTAAAATGTGCTATAAAAGTCACGGATCCAATGTCAATTTCCTGCTTTGATATTATACTACAGCTATGTAAGTCCTTACCATGAAAGTCATGACGGTTAATTTTCAGTGTCAACTGGAGGAGAACTTGGAATGTGATTAACATTTAAGTGGGTGAACCTGAGTAAGCAGACTGCCCACTGTAATCTGGAAGGGCCCATCAGTTGAAGGCCTGAATGGAATGAGAAGTTCAGCCGCCCAGAGCAGGAGGGAACTCTCTAGCAGGCTACTTGTGCACCTCGCCCCCACCAGTGGCTCTCCTGGTCTCCAGCCTGCCTGTCCATACTTCAGATTGTGGACTTGCAGCCTCCATAATCACATATGCTAATTGACTACCATGCCCTCAAAGATGGCAGCACCCACAGCCACAGATGGGGGCACCCAGTCCCCTCAGCCCTGTCAGGGTGGCGGGTGAGCAGCCACTCCATGTATCTGCCTCTGAAGTCCCCCAGTCCTCTCAGTCCCCCAACTGAGGGCCAGCCCAAGGTGCAGGCAAGCCTCGGATGGCTGCTGCCCATCCACCCAGTGCCGCCCGAGGCTCAGGTAACCAGGGCTGGCCAAGGCTGCCATAGAAGCAGCAGAGGTGTGATGGGGGTGTTGCCTTCTCCTGATTGCCGGGTTGCCTCCCACCCCTGAGGATTCCCAGACTGTGAGAGGGGGCAGGCCAGGCTGAAGGATCACCCCCTCCAGTGCATGAATTTTCATGTACCCAGCCTCTAGTCCTCTATAATAAATATTTTTTCTATATATATATACACACATACCCTTATTGGTTCTGTTTTTCTGGAGAACCCAGACTAACAGAGGGGGAAGCTGAGCTAAGGGTACATGAGCCCTCTCTGTACTATTATTGAAACTTTTTGTGATTCTATATTCATTTAAAAATAAAAGCTAAAAAAAAAAGTGAAGGAGGGGCTGAGAAACAGTTCCAGTTGGAATGAGATAAGCAAGATATGGCAGCGGGGTACAACTCATGACCTCAGACTGGATCCTTTTGCAATAAAATACATAACTGGGACAATTGGAGAAACTTAAAAGGGGTTCTTGTGTGAACAATATATGAGTTGTTAGTATTGTGCATATGATTTCCCTATAAGTTTGAAATCGTTTCCAAGTAGAAAGTAAAAATTAAGTCATGCATCCATGTGAGGTATGGTGCTGATGGATGAAGAGCTAGGATGGAGGCCAGATAATGAATATTTTCCATTCTGTGGACCATGTGGTCTGTCCGCCATTGCATAGTGTAGAAAGCAGCCAGAAAACATCCAACAAGCAGGGGTGGCCAGATGTGCCCTGCGGTGGGCACAGGTTGTATTTGCCAGCCCTTGATGTTGAACAATGGGTGTTGCTTTATTGCCCAATTGGTGAGCATAAATAATCCTTATAAAAAATACTTTGTGTGATAACAGTGGTGGATACATGTCATGATACATTTGTCCAAACCCGTAGAAGTTCAACACCAAATGATGTCTAACTATGGATTATGGGTGTCAGTGACATGTCAATGCAGGTTCATCTGTGGTAACAAATGACAACTTAGGTAACACTGATGGGGCATGTTGATCATGGGGGAGGCTGTGTGTGTGAGGGTACAGGGTACATGGGAAATCTCTGTTCCTTCTTCTCAATTTTATTGTGAAGCTAAGACTGCTCTAAAAAATTAACTCTTAAAAAAAAAGAAAAAGAAAAAAGATTCTTCCTAAAATCCCAGTAGCATCTATTTCTTTCAAGGTATAGAACCACCTCCCCATTATTATTAGAATTGCCATGCCTGGCTAATGTTGTATCTCCCACCTTAAGAAAAAGATAGCAATATTGTTATTTCCTCACAAGGCTGTAGTTCTTTGAAACTCATTGGCATTGAAATAGTAAAGGTTTTCTTGGCTCTGCAGGTTCCTACAATCATGATTTTAATGCAGGATACATCACTGCCTATGACGCTACATGAGCCCATGCTGCTCTGAATACTGGCTTCTGATAACTTCAAAGCTGTCTCAGCCTGCATTGGCGATGATCATGGGTGCAGGTTTGCCCAGAGCATATAGGAAATGGGGTTGTTAATTCGTTTTCTGGTCTTGTTAGGTTTTCCACTTAAGAGTTTTAGAGCATAAATGTAAAACAACCTGTCTTCCTATAGTATCTTCTTTCAAATATTCAACGCTTTAATTATTGAATTCCTAATGTGTGATCTCTTGATCTCTTTGAGAGTTTACTACACACCTGCCTTTGTATAGAACATCCTGGGGCAAGGCTAGGTGATGGGCTGCAGGCAGGTGAGAAAGAAGTTTCCTTCCTACCAGGCTGTCCCTTGCTTACTAAGTCTGGCTTAAGACCAACATGACAGAACACAGTGCCGACGCATCCATGGGGCAAAAGAGAATATTGGAAGGGCCACAGGTGCTGTGAAGCACAGTCTTAAGCCACCACAGGAGGACTGCTTGGCCCATGGCACAGAGGGGGCAGGGCTGCCAACAGCAGGGGTGCACAGTGTAAAAGGCCCCCGCCACACACCAATCTGGGGTGTGGCAGACCAGAGGCAGCACCACAGGCAGAATATGTTTGGCTAAGGGTCAGTGTCCAGACCCACATGGTAACTCGAGCCCAAAGCCTGGTGGTGGATCCCACGTACCCCAGTCTGACAAGACTAAGAGTCACCTGAAGCCAGACACCAAATCATGTGATCTCAAGAAAGTAACAGCATGCTGGCCAGTGGGAGAAAGCCACTACCAGGCACCCAGCCACAGGGCCCGGGACAGCCATAGGTATGTGAGTTCTGTAGCAACTCAGTGTATTGCTTCAACCTTCTACACAGGCACAGTCAGAAAGTGGCCCAGAGGGCAGAACATAGGATGAGGGCCCAGGTGAGCTCTCGTTCAGGCCTGAGGACCCTATCCTGGGCATGTGCAAGTCTCAGTTGGCCCCAGGATAGAGGGTGATTTAGAGCACTAGAGTGGAGATGATCAGAGAAGTTTTCCTAGCCTACATTCTTCCACTTTAAAAAAAAATATATTGTTGGAAAATATTACCTATTTGTAATATTTTTTCCTAGTCTACCCTCACCTCCCACCCCAGGCCTTCACCACACTATTGTCTGTATCCATGGATTATGGATATATGCATATATGCATACAAGTTCTTTGGTTAATCTCTTCCCACAAGCCCCCACATATACACCTTTCCTCTGAAGTCTGAAAATTCTATACTTCTGTGTCTCTGTATCTATTTTGCTGATCAGTTTATTTTGTTCATTAGTTTCCACATATGAGTGAGATCTTGTGATACTTGACTTTCTCTGACTAGCTTATTTCACTTAGCATAATACTCTCTAGTTACCTCCATGAAGTCTCAAGGGGTGAGAAATCCTTCTTTTTTACTGCTGCATAGTGTTCCATGGTGCAGATGTGCCACAGATTTTTCATCCACTCCTCTAATGACGGGGACTTGGGCTGTTCATCCTGCTGCATTCGCTCCATTCCTGGAACATCACCACAGAGTGTAAGACAGACTGCTGTATCAGGGAACACAGGAAATAGGGTCCTGCATCTCTGTTTGGGTTGGGGTAAGCTGTGTGAGTATTAACTGAGCCTGTAAGTAGGAACAACATTTGAATAGCTGGATTGGTTGACAGAAGACCTTTCAGGTGGTGGGGCTACCATTGATGCTGTCTGAGAGAATGGAATCTGGTAGAAGAGACTGGATGGGCAGTGGAGGTCAGAGGGTAGAAGATCCTAGATGCTAGGATCCCCAGGAAGGTCTGGCACTGGCCTCTGAAGATGGCTTAGAAACACTGAAAGAAGAAACTGAGAGCATAAGAGCTGGAGGAAAAATGAGATCTGGCACCTTCAGGAGCCTGTGTGGAGCACATGCAGCCCAAGCCTTTTCCAGCTGGCCACCTCCTCTGTGCACATCATTAACTGCAGGAAAAGCCGCCTTCTCCAAGGGGCTGCCAACATCAGATAGAGTGAAAGCAGAGGATAGCAACTGATCAGACAGACCCTGGGTGTACGGAATGAGGGGGAGGGGGGGAGGAAAAACCAGTGTATTAATCATGGGATTTTTATTTTTTTATTTTTGTATTTTATGATGTTTTGACATCTTAAAATGCTTGCTGGCAGGGAAGAGACTGCTCTCCCAGGGCTAGCCAATTCTTAGATTACAAAGAACTCATTGGGAGAACATTTTTCATGTGAGTTTATACCTCCCAACTCTTATCTGACACACCAGAGCCATCTTCTCCTTGCCCTAAATCACTCTGGGGCCAAGTGCCAAGCAGTTAGAGATCATTCTATAGCCCAGAGCCCACCAGAACTACAAAGTCAAACTCTGCCTGCCTTTTCCATGGAAGCCCAGTAAGGTCCCTGGCTCAGGCTTCCCCCTCGCTCCTGTTTCTGCTTCCTGACCAAACCCTGGTCTTCCTCCGTGGTCCTGCATGGTGTGGGATGACCCCTTACCCCACAAAGACTTGTGGGAAAAATGAACTCTTCCTTCCAAGCCTCATTATTGCTTCCCCTGTGGCTGCTCCATTCTTACCATCTGATACCCAACACCTTTGAACAGCCATTTATTCTCCCTTCTTAGTAAAAGAGGATCTCTTGTCATGTTCCATGTACCATCTCTTGAGATTTTAGATTGGGGAACTGCAAAGACTGTGGTTCCTTATATAACAACTAGAGGCCCAATGCATGAAGTTCTTGCAAAAGTAGGCCTTCCTTTCCCCGGCCGGCAGCACTGGCTCCCCTCTGGCATCTGGGACCTAGGGTTCCCTTGCAGCCCTGGCTTCATCTGGAATGATGTCCAGAAGGATGTCTGGTCTAATTAGCATATGATGTTTTTATTATTATAGGTTAGAGGCCCAGTGCATGAAATTCGTGCACTAGAGGGGGTATCCCTCAGCCCAGGCTGTACCCTCTCCAATCCAGGAACCCTCAGGGGATGTCTGACTGCCAGTTCATGCCCCATCCTGCAGAACTGCTGGCTCCTAACCACTTGCCTCCCTGACTGGCTGGTTGCCCCTAACTGCTTCTGCCTGACAACCTGGTCACCCCCTAACCACTCCCCTGCCAGTCTGATTGACACCTAACTGCTCCCCTGCCAGCCCAATTGCCCCCAAATACCCTCCCCTGCTGTCCCAATCTTGCCCCCAACTGCCCTTCCCTGGTGGCCTGATCTTGCCCCCAACTACCTTCCCCTGCTGGCCTGCTGGCCCACAAATGCCCTCCTCTGCTGTCCATCTTGTGACACATCAGGGAGGCCATCTTGTGATGATGTGGGGGAAGCCATCTTGTGATGCAAGGGTGTGAGGGTCAATTTGCATATTATCTCTTTATTATATAGGATAGAAAATTAAGACTCTGGCAAAGTTTGAGGGTCAAGATAATGAGTTTGGTTTGGGGATTCTGGCTTTTGGGGCACTGAGAGGACACACAGTGCAGAAGCACCAAATTGGAAAATGCAAGCCTGAAGCATTACCAAAGAAAAATTTCCCTGTGGCCTGGGACCTCCTCCAATCGTTCAGAAATTCCTAACTCTAGATAAGCCCATGTTCAAATGTACAGGGAACCTAGTGGGTGTTCAGGATGTGTTTGATGAACAAATGAGTGAATTAGAAAAGGCAATGGACTAACAACTGAGAAACATGTATGTTGGGTCATTATTGTCCATAGTTCTCAGTAAAATCACTCTCCATTTCCTCCTCTGTAAACTAACACCTGGATTGTGGCTCCTGCTTCCACAATCTCTAGCCTTTCCCCTATAGTGACTCTATCTTTGAATTGAGCACCAAAGAATCCTTGTCAACTGAACCCAAGGGCAGCGTGAAGATGGAATGTTCTCCTCCCCAAACTTCAAACATGTGGTGCCTCTTCCTTGGCCCACTCAATCCTCAGCCCCAACCTGCAGGATGCAGTGCCCACAGATCCTTACCTGGCAAACAGCATCCTTTACAAGCTCATACCAACCTAACTCTGCAGCCTCTTTCTCCTTGTGCCCCCTCTCCAGCCAGACCCACTGGGACTGTCCCCTATCCCCAATGTGTCTGCTCATCCACACCTGCGAGCCCAGAACACCCTGCAGCAACTCACTGCCCTCTCCACCAGGAAACTCATCCCATCCTTAGAACCACGTCACATGCGTTCCCTTCACAGACTGACTGAGCCCACCAGGAAGTTAGTTACTCTCCTCAGTGGTTAAGGTACATTGATTGGTGTGATTATCCTATTACTATCAGCCTTCTAGGCCTATACTGGGATCTTCATGACCTCTAGGTGACCACACCTTACCCATAACCACCACCCTCCAGCAAGCAGCCTGGAACTCTGGAGTTATTTGTTAATGAATGGATGAATTTCCAGTGCACCTCGGAACATCTAACATAGCACCTATGCCTTGTGCTGCAATTATTCTACATTCATCCCTCTCTCCACCCCCCTGGAAACTAGATGCTGTGGCCTGCACTAGCTGTCTCTGCAGAGAGGCTGTGGACTCAGCTCTCTGAATTTGAGAGTCGCAGGCAGGTGACCTCGTTTGCCTTTCTATGGCAAAAGGAAATAAGCGCCTATATCCTAGAAGTGTTCTGAGCATTAATTGTAACAATCTGTGTAAAGCACTTTAGCATAGTGCCTGGTAAATACTCAGTCAATATCAGCTCCTATTAGCTGCTGCAGCGCTAGTATTAGTGTTGGAGGCAGCAGAGGCTTCCCCGTGCCTTGCAAAGCTGGGACCAGTAAGCAAGCAATAATATGCACGTGAGAGTGAGTGAGTGAGATGGCACCGCTTCTTGGGCTGTGCTCCCTGGCGCAGCTCCAGGAACTGCCACATGTGTCCTACAGCTCTGGGAGCCAGGAGGGTTCCCTTCCCACTCCCAGTCCAGTTCCTCACAGGAAACGGCAGCTTACCACTGGAACTCAGCTCTGCATCCTAGCTTCTGCGTTGAATTTGATTCCATAGATTGGTTTCTCTAAAAGGTTGAAATTACAGTGTTCATATTGCGTTAACAGTCCTTGCCTCGGTGCTCCTGTTATTTGTTAAAACGTGTAATAGTGTTTCTAAGAACTTCGCGTTAGTGCTCAGAGGGAACACACCTGGGTCCTTGGCTGCCAGCAGTAACTGAAGCACCTCTGAGCTCAGCTCGGGGAGACAGCTGGGGACAGGCCTGCACGTGGGGGTGAGATGAGAAGCACACCAAGGCTGAGCCAGCTCTGGGGTTCCTTAGGGTGCTGTTCATGAGTTTAAGGACCTAGAAAGAGGGGTGGAATGTGGGGACTAGAGGAGAAGGGTATGAAGAAGGATGTTGAATTTCCTATTGGAGGAGTGCAAGCAGGGCCCTCCAGGCTTCAGCATAATTGGGATGCTGGCCCAGATTGCTCATTTGCAGGAATAGGGGTCTGGCCTTGAACCTTCCCGCCATGCTCCAGACTGTCCCACCCCCAGCTCCTTCGGAATATATCTACCTCATTTGCTGGGTCCTCAGTCAGCTATGTCTTTAGAAAGTTGCATGACAAATTAAACTCCTCAAATAAAATACCAAAATTCGTTTTTAACTACCGTAGATAGAAACTCCTAAATTCAGTAATGTCCCACTCAAAGGAATGACTTTCTAATGATGAAATTTCAAGCTAGAAGCATACCATTCCAGGAGAAATTTAGGAGCAGATTAGCCATTAACTATAGCTCAGATTATTCTGAGAGAAGTCTGCTCCCCTCACTGACATGCATGCACCCAGCCCTGCATCCCACAGAAATGGTGCAGCAAGGAAACACTAGACTAGTCTGTTTGGGAGAAGGGAAGGTGTTTCTATTTTCAGAATTCCTCATAAGATGCCCTGCTACCCCCAACCCCCATCCAAATTTCAGAGGTCTCAGAGAACCAAAGACCTATAAAGAACCTTTTTAGGCCCTAGCCAGCTTGGCTCAGTGGATAGAGCATCAGCCTGTGGACTGAAGGGTCCCAGGTTCAATTATGGCCAAGGACACATGCCTGGGTTATGGGCTCGATCCCCAGTAGGGGGTGTGCAGGAGGCAGCCGATCAATGATTCTCTCATCATTGATATTTCTATCTGTCTCCTTCTCCCTTCCTCTCTGAAATCAATAAAGAAATATATTTTTAAAAGAACCATTTTAGAAGAAGACTTGCAAATATATCCATGCCTTATCCAAAATCACGCTCTTCACAAACTGGTTCTTTAACTCCTGGTCAGGGTTCTCCCCACTGTGTGAGATAGGTGAGCCTCCTCCTCCAGCATCAGGGACCCGAGAAATGTAAAGACACCATGCAGACCTTGTTTGTTCCACCCACCATCTTCCAAAAGGGGTTAGCACACAATCAAAGGGTCAACATTTTCTTTGTCACACTTTTCCTGCTCATTGTCATGACTGAAGCACTTAGGCCTGGGGACGGAGCTAAACAGGAAAATTCCAAGAGAGTTCTGAGCACCAAGCAGCTTAAAAAGATGGCACCTCCCTCATCTCTTTTCAATAACTGGAGGAGTCACCCTGACCCACATTAAGCAAAGAACCTGAGTGTTTCAACCCTGCTTTAAAGAAAATTTGCCTTAGTTGAGTTCAAAGGGAATGAAAAACTAGGTCAGTTGCCCAGGGTTTTTTAAAGAAGAAAAAAGGAAAAGAGGGGAAAATGTTACTTTACTAACGAAGTTGGTATCTTCCATCTTCCATTGTCTTGGCTCCTAACCAAATGAAATAAATAAACTAGTCAGTTTGGAGCCAACAGCAAAGGCAGAAGCCTGCAGTCCCAAGAATTGGTGGCTAATTTAAGTCCCATGGGCTTTGACCCCCCTTTTTTCCTCTAGCTCACTATATGGGGGAATCTGCATTAAAGAACACCATGGTAGGTGGGAGAATTGGTCCCTCCAGTGGAGGAGTCAGACCTCTGGGCCACCTACCAGGCAGCTGCTATACTCTTCTCTCTTCATTCATTCATTCATTCATTCTCTCATTCATTCATCCAATGTTTACATATCAACTCCATTGTGTCATGTCCTCCCACCCTGCACACTCATGCTGATGGCAGCCACTCATTTTTAAAAAACATATATTTTATTGATTTTTTTTACAGAGAGGAGGAGGAAAAATAGAGTTAGAAACATCGGATGAGAGAGAGAACATTGAAAAGCTGCCTCCTGCACACTCCCTATTGGGGCTATGCCCGCAACCATGGCACATGCCCTTGATTGGAATCAAACCTGGGACCTTTCAGTCCACAGGCCAGCACTCTATTCACTGAGCCAAACCGGTTAGTGATGGCAGCCAATCCTTGAGGAATTCCTGGCTCTAGCACTTGGTTCATAGCATCTCTCCTATAACTTGAAACAATTATAAAAGGTTATTCTTCCCAGTTCACTGACAAGGCTCAGAAGGTAATTAAGGATCAGAGGGCCCAAGCTTATCTTCAACCTCCAAAGCTGGAGTTCTTTCTCCATCAGGGTCCATGCTATTCTGGAGGCGTGTGGCTGGTGGCTTCCACATCCAGCCATACCTGACATTCCTACCTTTCCCCTTCACCACCCCCCACAAGTGGAACTTGTCTTATTCCCACTATGCTGTGAGCTCCTTGAAAAATAGTAATATCTTACTCATCTTCCAAATGAATATGACTTTAATGAAAAGAAGCCCCCTAAAAGACAGGTGACCCCAATAGGGCCAGCTAAGAATGGGCAAGGTGGGAAGTACTCTTCTGCCCCACACTCTCCTCCATGGCCAACCCCAAGGGCAGGTTCAATGACACTGTGTACACCCAGGTGTTCCTCAGCATCTGGCATCATCTCCAAAAATACTTGACCCTACACTATCTTCCTCCCCACTAGTCTAGTTCTGTGAACTTTCTCAAGACCTTTCATCAGAGGAATCACAGAATTCGTGGCATGCTTGGAGGTGATTCTGATACTGCGCCTGTTAGAGCCAATAGGGAACCCATAAGTGGGGGAGGCATCTGGGACGACAACAGCAAGAATCCAGCACTGCCATGGCCCCAGAGGGGGCACTGGGGAAAGACCAGGTAAGAGCTGGAACATTAGAAAGAACGTCCTTCAGGAGCTCACTGCTGGAATGCAGCCAGGATAGAAGTGCTGGTGGGCTTGGAGGGATGGAACCCAGGATACCCTGTCCTTCCCCTCCTTTCTCTACTGGCTGAGTCCACCAGAAGCCAGGCTTCCCTCCAGAGGACATTGCCCCCCCCAGGACACAGAGTAAACAGAGAAAGACATGGAAGGGGGAGGAAATGTGGGTGAAGTAAAATTAGCACAGACCCCTTCATTCTAAGGACCCTGAGACACTCTTAAATGATGCTCCAGACCTGCCTCTGGGAAAACTAAAGACACAGCCTCACCAGTCAGGGCCCCAGTTGGCTCTCAGTGTGCGCTCCTAAATCAATGTTCTTGTCCCCAGGCCGTCACTGCCCTAATAAACAGAGCAGGAGCTTATGGGGAGCACAGAGCATTTCTCATCTAAAACATCTTGTGTCAACAATACTTTATTCAATAACTACTAAGTGCCAGACATTGATACTCAGATAAATGAGATGCTCTGGAGTTCATGTCTCCCAGGAGCTCATGATTTTATTGTGCAGCCTGAACTTGTGCAGAAAAGTTAAATACAGGATACCCTGTGTCAGGCGCCTGGTTAGGCAGAGCTGTGTAGAGGGAAAGCGATGAGCTTGGGCCAGGGCCTCAGAGTATGATCCTAGTCTTACTGTTCCCCAGCTGTATGGCCCTGACAAGTCAGGCTTCCTCCGTTGCCCATCTTGTTAAAATGACCTCCACAGCCTGCTTCTAGGGCTCCATGGGTGTTTGAAGGTAAGAAAACCTGAGTGTTTAATAAATCCCAGTTGGCCTTTGGTGGTCAGGGAGGCTCCAAGGAGGGAGTGAGTCTTGAACCAAGCCAAGATGGATAGGAAATGCTGGGAAAGGCAGAGAGGGGAGGGCTGTCTGGGCAGGGGAAACAGCATGAGAAGTGGCCCTAAGACAGGATGGCACTCAGCCTAGGAGGAGGAAGGGCAGGGGCACGATTCAATGATGAGCCTCTAAGGTGTAGAGTGGAGTCAGGGTGGAGGGAAGAGAGGAGAAGAAAATGATGTGCCCCTATCCCATTTTGAAACTGCCCGCCACTCGAACCGAAGGCATGTTTTCCTTCCCTCTGCTTACTTGGAAGGGTGAGAGCCTGAGAAACCGAGTAAGCACCAAGCCTGGTGGCTCACGGGGAGCCACTGGCCCTAGAGTGACATTTCCAAAGCACAAGTCAGATCCAGTCACTCCCTTGCTCACAAGCCTCCACGGTTCCCTTTGCCCACAGGACAAAGTCCAAGCGCCTTAGCTGCATGTGCAGTCTCGCAATTCCACGTGACAGACCTGCTCACTCTGCACTGAGCGAGCTACTTGCTAGCCACGGTCCCCATCCCCCATCATCCCCACGCGCCTCTCCCAACCACGCAAGATCATTCACTCAGCACAGATCTGTGCAGCATTTATCAAACATCTTCAAAGGGCTGGGCCCTGATTTGAACAAAGCAATCAGATACAGTCCCTTTCTTTGGTCATTAAAGATGGGAGAGCAGCCAAAACCGGTTTGGTTCAGTGGATAGAGCGTTGGCCTGTGAACTGAAGGGTCCCGGGTTCGATTCTGGTCAAGGGCATGTACCTTGGTTGCAGGCACATCCCCAGTAGGAGGTGTGCAGGAGGCAGCTGAATCAATGTTTCTCTCTCATTGATGTTTCTAACTCTCTATCCTTCTCTCTTCCTCTCTGTAAAAAAATCAATAATTTTTTTTTAAAAGATGGGAGAGCAAGATGGGTTTTCATCAATAATTACAACAATAATTGCAATTGTTAGGAGCAGGAGCCATGGGCTAAGGTTTCTCAGAGGCAACTGGAGGGCCAACCCATTCTGAGAGGCCAGGGGACTCTTCCCTATAGATGCCTAAAAGGTGAAATGGGCTCAGGGAGACAATGACAGGGACAGGCAAAGGAGCCTTCAGGGAAGTATTCAGTCAGCAGGAACAGCGGGCATGAATCCTCTGAGGCTGTACCAGGCTCCATGAAGACACATCAGCCTTCACTAGGTGGACACCAGGGACATGACCTAAATGTGATTGGACGGTCCCCCCGGAGAAACATGTTTTATGTTATTCTGACAGCAATATGATGCCACTGAGGCTGTATGGATGGGACTGACATGATAATATTTTTATCTGATTGCTCTGTGAAAAATGTAAGATGAGGGAGAAAAAAATTCTCTTCTTTAGAATCTGCTTCCAATCCCTCCTCCTATAGCAAATGGATTGCTTGTTTTCTCAGAGCCTATGTCTCTTGGGGTCTCTCCCGGCCAAGTAACCACTCCCTCCTTTGCTCCCACCCTCACCCCATAGATTGCAAAATTCCATTGTAATCTGTGTTACACTATTATGAATTCTTATTTTACCAGTCTCCCCCAATGGAGTCTTACAACAGGGACTGCACTTTTTTTTTTGTATCCTTGTGCCCTTGAGAGCTAGCAGTGATCCTGGAACCCTGCAGGCAGCCAATAAATATCTATTAGTTACCTGATTAGAGGAACAAAATACCCAACTCTCTGTGGAGCACCTCCTATGGTTGACCTCTCTTTGCAGCTGTGATGCTATGCAAATTCAGGAATGTCCGAAGTTTTGTGCCAGAGGCTGAGAGTCTTCCATGCCTTCATTGATAGCCCCAGCACAAGCCAGAGCCTGCTGACCCACAGAGAGAGCCTTGTCTTAGTAAGGGCGAGGGACACAGCTGGGGTGTGGCTGCAGGGCATGGCCCATGGTTTTTTGTACAACTCAAGCCCAAAGAAAGAAATGTCACAGTGAGACTAATAGTCAATAGTGAATGAGTTTAGGTTAAAGGAGGGATGAGAGTCAGAAGTCTCTCCAGTGGCTGTGAGCAAGAAAAACAAAAGGTCAGATTGCTTCCAGGCCACCCGACCAAGGCCATCCCTTTGACTCTCAGGCCCTTGTCTCTCCATGCGCTGGACCAAAAGTACAGGAGTTCATGCGTTCACCTCCACGCTCGCTGCATTGACATTCCTCTGTGCACTCGGTGTTTTCTAGTCTGGGATGTGATGCTGATGAAAGACAGTTAATTCAATTTCTACGGAGAAATTGATTAATGGACTGGATTAAAAGAAGTCCCTTGTGTCCACAGCCTTCGCCTGGCATACCAATTCTGTGTTATCTCCCCATTTTCTTCTTGCTTCTCACTTGACACTCTGACAATATACACTGGGGCCCAGTGGGAAGGAGACAGGAGGCAAGGAGAGATGAGAAGCTTCCGATTAGGGCTGGAGCACATCTCTATATTTAATTAGTTCTATTAATATTTTTAAGAAATAATAGAAGGACCCTGTGAGGAATATACTGATCTTGGGTTGTTCTGGCAACTAACAGATGCCTGGAAGTAGGGACTCTACCAGATAGTCCTCAGGACCTTCACCCTTTTCACCCCGCTCTCCAGGGAATGTGCCAGAAGTCACTGTCTCCTTGCAAGACCCAGCATCACATGGAGCCTTGGGAGAAAGTCTCTGCCCACTGCAACAGACCGGACAGCACAGGTCCTGGAAATTCTCAGGCCAAGGAGGGGCAGGCAGCACACTCCCCAGGCCAGGCCAGCTCTTTCTTTTGACCCAGTGTTATCTGCTAAGGTTGAGAGGATTAGAGGCAGGGGACAGAGCACATAACCCTAGACATCCCTTCCTAACCTCAGGGTGGGAGAAGTACTTCCCCAACTTTCACTCTAGGACTAATATTTGTAAGATCCCTGTACTTTTCATAGATTTGCATTTTTCCTAAATCTGTATCAGGTTTAAATCCACATTCTGAGTCATAAAACTAAGACCTGGTGTTGTGGTCTAAATTTCCTTGTCCTCCAAAATTCATATGTTGAAGCTCTGATGCATAATGAGCTGCATTAGGAGGTGAAGACTTTGGGATATAAGTAGGTCATGAGGGTGGAGCCCTTGTGAGCTCAATTAGCGCCCTTATAAACCAGACCCAGAGAGCTCTCCACCATGTGCAGACACAGTGAGACGATGTTATCTATGAACCAGGAAGCAGGTCTTCACCAGACACCAAATCTGCTATCACCTTGACCTTGGACCTTGAGCCTCCAGATTATAATCAATAAATTTCTGTTGTTTAACCTACCCAGTCTATGGTATCTATACTAATAAAAGTGCAATATGCTAATTAGACTGGGAGACCAAATATCTTCCTACCGTCCCACTTCTTCCTGACAAAGCCATGTGGTAAGGGCCAAGGTAGAGGCAGTTAGGGGTGATCAGGCCAGCAGGGAGGGGCAGTTGGGGGCCATAAGGCCAGCAGGAGAGAGGTTAGGTGGCAATCAAGCCAGTAGGCAGGCAAGTGGTTAGGAGCCGGTGGTCCCAGATTGCGAGATGGGTTCTAAACCTGCAGTCGGACATCCCCCAGGGGTCCCAAATTGGAGAGGGTGCAGGCCAGACTGAGGGACCCCCGCCTCTCCTATGCACAAATTTTGTGCACTGGGCCTCTAGTTTTGTTATAACAGCCCAAGCAGAGCAAGACACCCAGATAATTTTTTTTTCATCCTCCCAATAAAAATCAATAAATATGTTGTTCTTGGTGAAAATACTGAATGTATTTGATGGGCCTGTCTTCTTGATGCTACTGATTGTAAGGAAGTGCATCTTAGAATAATAGAGCTTGACAGGGACACGGGCAGCCGCCACCTCCAGACTCAGCCCTTCCCACCCTGCATTAGAAATGGGATCCATCAACTGTCTTTGGTAATAACCTGGTCCTTTGTGGCTTCCTTTAAGAGCAACTGGCTCTGGCTTTGGCTTTGTGTTCAGAGCCAGGGCTGCACCTGTTTCCCATCCTTCGGTGGCAAGGGGGACAATGGAGCTCCAGCAGACACGGGCTGGCACATCACTAAAACACTGTTGATGAATAATTTATTCAAATGAGCCTGTGCATGTTAGACAATACTACATTACGAAATAAATCAATTATGATTTTTTTAAAAAGAGAGAAAGAAATCTCAGTTTGTTGGAAAACATTGCAAATGTGGACGATTTTCTCTTTATTAAAAAACAAAAACAAAAGGGAAGTGAGATCTCATTTAAATAAGAATCTGTTACAGCAGCTACAGAGCCATTTCAGTGGCTCCTTGAGAGAGTGTCCCTTAAACCATGCACATCTGCCAGATGCCAGCTTTACCTGTTCAATTAGGATTCTGCGCCTATTGTTGGAAGCTTAACTTTGAACTTACAAGGCTATATAGCTCACAAAGGTTTGGAGTTAGTTGCCCATAAGTCTGCATAAATTAGCATCCTTTATCCCACTTGGGGTTTCTGAGAGGAATTGTGATACCTCTGTAAGTATCTGGATGGATCACCTTTTTCGATGCCAGGGGGAGGAAAATGTCATTCAAGAACACCAGAAGTCTCAAGGGTTTACATTTTTTTGAGAGAAAAAATAAGAATTCCATTTTGGTGGGAAGTAGAGAACTCTTCATTCATTCCTTTATTTGTTTATTGGTTTGTTTGTTAATGGAATCTCATCACTGAATGAATGAGTGCAGATTCCATTTATTCAAAAAATTTCCTGGCCCACCTCACACCTGTCCAGCCAGACAGCCCTGAGGCAGGTGCTTAGAAAGGCAGTGCTGTCCAAGAGAGTGTCCAGGGTGTGTCCACTGTCTGCTCAGACCAGCTCCCGGGCAGAGAGAGGTGCTATAAAGTGGTCTCATAAATCCTAAAGACCCACGACTCTTAATTCACCTCTTGCCTTCAGCAAGGCCCTTTCCCATGTGAGTGTCTATAAATGACAATGTCTGGTAGGACAACTCAACAGGTTGGCCAAACCCAAGTCACACCTGGAAGCAGGGACAGATGAAGGAAAGGCAAAGTCACCGTGATAGGGGGCTTGGAGTCATCCCTAAAGGCAAACTTTATTTGTCAGACTATCTTTCTTTGAGTGGGTTTGGTTCTCTCTGTCCCTTCACCAAGGAAGTGACTCGCGACAATGAGATACCCTCACCCTCAGAAGAGAAATCACTCAACCCTCACTTTGTACCAGGGACTGGCCATTCAACCATGAACAGAAGCATGCGTGTGCTGATGGTGCCCTCAGCAGTGGGAGATTTGGCACGGGCCAGGCCAGGCCTGGGGCAGCTGGCACAGCTGGGAGGAAGGCCAAGGCCAGCCCCTCGCCTCCACTGAGGAGGCTCTGCTCCAGGGGAGGTTGAAAGCAAGGGCAGGAGTGAGCCCTTAGAGCCGGATCACAGGCAGAGGTGGGTGGGGGCAGTGTGGTTCTGGGTGCCAACAGGGAGAATGCACAGGGCAGATTTGAGGTGGTCTTGGCTGACTATTTTAAGGGATTTGGCTCACCTCCTTATGTGGCCAACACCCTTCTCCATCTTTAAATCCCTCTACCCTGTGGCTCTTCCTTGATTAATGGTTTGTGATGATCCTTATATCTTTGTTTTCTCTCATTTGCCCAGTGGTTTAGTGGAGTGTTGGGAACTATCTCGCCAAGACTGTGACAAATGATGTACTGAGAAGAAGAAACAGTCCAAGAAGGAAGTACACCAGGCTCTAGAAAGCTCCCAAAAGGGGAAATGGCCAAGACTGATGCTGGGGCACAGGCGGGGCAGTGGGGACTCACTGGGACATCCAGATGCCCCTCAACACCTGGATGGAGGCAGTTCAGGCAATCATCACTTCTGGTAAACTGACTACAGGTGGGCTCAGGTGTGGTTTGGGGAGTGATCTGGTCCTGCACAGCAGACCTCCAAACAGTGACAAAGTCCGTGCTCTGGGAAGGCACAGGACAATTCCAGCTGGACACTGTGGCCTCAGCCCCCAACTCCCATGGGCTGAGGTCCACCCTTGAGGGTCCTGGCAAGGTCACTCCTATTGAAACAAGCAGACAGAGATGAGAGGAGAGACAGTCATTGAGTGTACTTGTTTCAATCAAATCATATACTCCACAAAAGCAAGAAAATACCCCTATGATATCTTTCTTAATACCTACATTACGGGACATAGTAATATACAAGTAACACACATGCATTCCAGCTTAAATCCTCTGGCAGCTCCTTTCCCCACACAACAAAGTCATGTCCTGTGAGCCTCTGGACTCTACCTGGCCAGCCTCATCCATCATTCTGGGCATTCTGCTCTGGCCCATGCCCCCAGGACCCCTCTACCCCCATCTGACATGCACACACCCTAACCCATCCCTCCCCACATGCATAGTCCCCTCTCTGTACCTTCCAGGCTGCAGTCATTCCAATCCCTTGGGCAGGCCACACTTTCTCATGCCTCCATGCTTTGCACAAGATTGTCTCCCTATGTCGGGGACTCCACCCCCATGCCACCCTGATTATGTTGAAACATTTCTGCTTGTAATTAAAGACCCAGCACACAGGTCGCCTTGTCTGGGAGTCTTCTCTGTGCTTGATATATACCTCCATCACAGTGATTTTCAACCGGCGTGCTACAGAATGTCTCAAGCACACAGTGAGTCAGGGGCATTGACTTCTTTTCCCTGGGATTGTCAAATAAAAAAAGGACAGCAGCCAACACAACAATAGCTTCCAAGTGTGGATGAATCAAAATTATTTCTGTTGTATTGTCAGATCAGCAAAGAATATAATTTGTGTGTGTGTGTGTGTGCCGCAGAATGTCACTTAATTAGTCTATGGGCCATGAGATGAAAAGGTTGAAAATCACTGCTCTATCAAACTGTCTATTTCACTTCCCACAAGCACTGATGCTCTTGTCTATTCTTTTCCCACAAAGCAGAGGATTAGAGCTGAGGCCATATATTCACCTTTGAACAAGCATGTTGATTGGTGAATGAATATATGAATGAATGAGTGACAAGCACAAGCTCATTGGAGTGAATAGTCAAGTGGGTTCCACAATCATGTGTCATGTGGTAGAAGGCAAAACTACCTCCCTCCCCCCATGGTCTGCATCTGGATATTTCTCCTCACTCCCTACACTGTTGTCTTCCCTTACCTTTGGACAGAAGGAGGAAGAGGATTCATAGTCAGGTTCTGCCTTTGCAGCAACGTGGTCCTGGAGGTCCAAGAACTTAACTGTAGCGTAGAGAGGAGTTTAAATGCTCCCTCCACTCCCTCTGGCCTTCCCTGGCTTCGAGCTCAGCAGAGGCCCCAGCCAGCCACGCAGCAGCCATCAGCTCAGGTCCCATTGTGGAGAACGCAGCCAACATTTTCAAAATAAATGAAACAGAGAAATCATGGAATTCTGAAGGGGGCCCTAGGGGAGAATGGATCACTTTATCCAGAGAGTTTTTCTCCAGATTTGGAAGAGGAGAGGGAGGGATGTGGTGTTAGAATGCCCCCGAGTGCCAAGTGCTTTCACGTGTGCGTCTCATTCAGGGGTCTTTGCCCACAACCGGAGGTCAGCGCTGTTCTGCTTCTCAGGCCAGGGGGGCGGGGCTCGGGGACCTGTGGGGACAGTGCAGGGCGCACAGCCATGTAGCAGGAGCTCTGCCTCCAGACTCATGGGGGAACTGGTGTTTCTTCCTGCCAAGAGAATGGTGTTGCCAAGTGACAGGCTCTGAAGGGACCCCTTATTGAGATAAAACGGTGCTTTCCAAGGCCTTGTCTCAGCTAGGACAGCCTCTGGGCGGAGCAGGCAGGTGGTTCTGGCCTCACTCTCCACAGCCCTCTCCTTAGGGGTCTTGCCCCCCACAGCCTGCTGCTGCCACCTCGCTGGCCCCAAAGGACCACTGAAGTTCTAGTTCGAACATTCATACAAAGTGTGGATTTCGCTTTGGCTCCTCCTCAAACAGCTGGGGCAGTTGGTATAATGAAGAAGATTTTACCAAATATCACAGGAAAAGAGACAAAACATAAAAACTCAGGGGTCCAGGCGTGGCTTCTAATCCTGCCAGTGAGTCTATATCACTGCGACAGCTTCAACCCCTGTAAGGGGTCTCCAGGGTCCTCCCTACAAAGCCAAGCAGAGGCCAGAGTGCCCCAGAGAAGAGAGAACTGGCCAGGAGCACCCAGCCCACTGGAGGCAGCCTCTCAGGCTCACAGGGAGGCAGGCACTGAGTGAAGGTGACTGGAACAGAGAGAAAGCCCTGGGGATGAGAGCAGCAAGGCGGCCTGGAGGTCTCGGTCCACTGGTGCCTGCCATTCAGAAGCACAGACCTCATCACGCCCTCTCCCCACTCCCCATCCCTAACTTGCCCTCTGTGTTCCCCCATTACCAAAGGGTACACCCAGATGCCTCCCAGGGTCACTCCCTTGAATTAGTCACAGTTCCCCAGAGGAACACAACTAGCAGGATGTGTGTGTGTGTGTGTGTGTGTGTGTGTGTGTGTGTGTGTGGAGAGAGAGAGAGAGAGAGAGAGAGAGAGAGAGAGAGAGAGAGAGAGAGAGAGTCATGGTAAGGAATTGGCTCATGCAGTTATGGATGCCCACTAGTCCCCAGATGATCAATAATTATCAAGCTGGAGAGCCAATGAAGTAGTTCCAGGCCAAGTTCAAAGCCTAAGGCCCAGGAGAGGGAAGGTGAAGTTCCAGTTTAAACGCCAGCAGGCTTGAAATGCAAGATGAACCAGTGTTTCCGTTCAAGTCCAAAGGCAGGAAAAGACAGATGTCCCAGCACAAAGCAGTTTGGCAGGAAGACATTTCCCCATACACACAGCAGCTCAGCCTTTTGTTCTATGGAGGCCCTCAGCGCATTCCAGAGGTTTAGCCACATCTGGAAGGGCAATCTGCTTTACTCAGTCTACCCTTCAGGCATCAATCCCATCCAGAAGCAACCACACAGACACACCCACTAGCCAACCGGTTTCAGCTGGCATTTCACTCTTGGAAAACAAAATAAACATAGTGGCAGGGATAGGAACCTGCCTGTCTTCATGGATGAATAGAAGAAAGGTAAGGAGGAAGGGTAGAAAGGAGAGGGAGGGAGGGAGGGAGGGAGGGAAGGAGGGAGGGAGGGAGGGAAGAAGGGAGGGAGGGAGGGAGGGAGAGAGGGAGGAAGGAAGGAAGGAAGGAAGGAAGGAAGGAAGGAAGGAAGGAAGGAAGGAAGGAAGATAGTCTCACTTGGTCTTTGCAAAAGTATAAATAAATGAGTAAGTGTCATTATACTTCCCATTTTACTGGTGAGAAAACTGAGGCACAGGGAGTCAATTGATTTGCCCAGCCTCCTGCGTCTGTTTCTGTCCAGACTCCCTGCACAGGATTCTCCTCTGCAGCTGTGCTCCCCTCTGGGGAGAGACACGGGTCCACAGCCCCGGGCTGGCCCTGGCAGCCAGCTCCTGCTGCTGGAGCTCAGCATCCACCGTGACTGAGCTACTTAAGGAAAGAGGCCCTCCGGATGCCCAGCTCTGCCTTT
Source organism: Vespertilio murinus (assembly GCA_963924515.1). NCBI lineage: Eukaryota > Metazoa > Chordata > Mammalia > Chiroptera > Vespertilionidae > Vespertilio > Vespertilio murinus. The sequence continues at coordinate 92,735,782 of OZ004708.1, forward strand.
TCATTAGAGGTTCAATGGCAGAGCCACGAACATTTCCAAAACATTAAGTGCTTTTCCAGGATTTTTCTCCGTCATTTATTATGGTTTCCTTTCCAAAACAGGTGGATTTATGCAAAATTTACCCCCAGTTTTCTTCCTTCTTCTGAGGTGGTCTTTCTCTCTGTTAGCTGCTTCCCCTTCTTTTTATCCTCCTTCCTACCCCCTTTCTCTCTGTGTCCCCCTCTAGCACAGATATCCCCTCTGGCTAAGTCCACCTTCTTAAACCCTCAGGCTCTGCCTTAGCAATTGCTTGATCCTCAAAGAGCTGGCTGCTTTTGCTTCTCCAGAACTCTGGCAAGGACCTCACTGACCCCGGGCTGCCCGTGCCAACCCAGAAGTGAGCAGGGCCGGGAGGGAGGGCCGCCAGCAGGCAGTGTTGCCAGGGAGCAGGCTCTGTGGCCGGTCTCTTTGTTTCATCTAGTGGAACTGGCCATGTAATTAACTCCTCATCATGGAGCTCACTGGTCCCTCAGCTCCCTTTATACGCACAATGTTACATTTCAAGGACATTCCAGAGCCCACATCAGCTCCAGCAGCGTGTCCAGGCTGCATTCCTGCCCCCTCCCAGAGGGACTGGGGTTTGGAATCAGTATCTACCTCTTTGCAGCCCAGAGTTCCCTGCCCGGGGGTTAGGCCGAGCTGGGAAACCTCTCCCACCACATTCAGCATCTCTACCCAGCTCTTATCCTGAGTCAAGACCGGAAGAGGCAGCCAGAAGCAGCAGGGGGGACAAAGAACTTCGAATCACAGAACACCCCATCTCCCCAACACAACCCCTTTATGTCACAGAAATGAGATCTTTGGAATCCTCTATTTTCGCTCTTGCACAGCTCCCGAGAAGACCAATCCTTCCTTTGGCCTCACTTTCTACATCAGAAAGTTTCTTGGATTTCAGTTTTCAGCCTTAAGAACCCACTATGGACTTGCAGGGACCAATGGGGTAGGTATACATGCAAAAGGGTTTGGAGAAAAGGGAGGCCCAGGAGGGCTGTCATTGTTCCAGGTTAGAGTGTGTGGCTTGTTCTCTGCTTTACTTGTTACTGGAATTGTACGGTGCCCTTAGAGGAACAAAGCAGGAGGGCATCCTGTGTCCCAGGCATAAAGGCAATGAGTTCAAGGATCTCACAGTTCACTCTTCAGGTAGAAGCAGTGCTGCTCTCCTAAGTAAGCAGGCTGGAGGTGGACGTGGATTCCACACGTGGACAAGGTAAGTCTTACCATTTGTGTTGTGCTCACTTTCCATTGGCTGCTGACACTTAGCCACCCTGACAGCTCACCTCCAACAGTGCCCAGGCCAGACCTTACCCTGCCCTCCTCTCCCCACTGAGTCCTCTCTCTCCCTCATTCCTGCAAACACAGTGGGCAGCAGGGCAGGCAGCCTGGAATAGCAGCTCTGAGACCATTCCTGACACTCACTCCTTTCTCTCCTGCTCAGGCAGAGGAAGGCAAGTGGTCACTGAGAGCCTCCCCAGCCCCAGGCCCACATGGCCCTCCGACCTCCTCCATCACTTATTTCCCTCTTTTCTCCTCTAAACTTTTATGTCACAGTAAATCCTGTTCAAAAGCCAAACAGCCCCTAAAAGTACCCAAAGGGTGAGTCACTAGGCCAATCCACCAGTAGGACCCCAGCAACCACCTTTGGTCACATCGGTCAAGTTTCTGAACCCCAAGAAAGTCTATGGTGGGGAGACTTCCAGGGCCAGCCAGAGGAACATGTCCTTTCAGTGCAGCGACACACGACAGTGACACCCATCACCCCGTCACTCCAGGCCCATCAGTGGAAATGCCTGGGAGGATGGCCTCGAGGCGCTGAGCTGCAGCACAGGATGCTCAGGAGGAAACTCGGAGGAAAGAGGAAGAAGGTCAAGATCAAGGCTCCTCCTGCACCTTTCATGCCAATACCTTTTTTGGAAACCAGTTGCAATGAGGGAGGATACAAGGAATCTTTTTATTTGTTGTACTTGCTTGTCCCATATGATGATAATAACTTGCAACATATATACACACATATACGTATAGATATGGGTGGACTTAAGCCTAAATTACCCCAGTGTATATATATGTAAGTACATAGTGCTATATAATAAGAGAGGAGTATGCTAATTATCTATTATGCCGTGAGGCATAATAACTGACCACATAACAACCAAATCCAGATCACGGATCTGCAGGAGAGTGGGGCAGTGAACTACAAGAGGGTGGTGAAGAGCTACAGAAGGGGGCAGGGCAGCAAGCTATGGGGGGGGGCAGCTACAGGAGGGTGGCAGTGACCTAATGACGCATGGATTCATGTGCAGGGCTATTAGTATATATATAATAGACATGGCCTTTTAAAAATATATATATATTTTATTGATATTTTACAGAGAGGAAGGAGAGAGATAGAGAGCTAGAAACGTCCATGAGAGAGAAACATTGACCAGCTGCCTCTTGCACACCCCTTACCGGGAATGTGCCCGCAACCAATGTACATGCCCTTAACGGGAATCGAACCTGGGACCTTTCAGTCTGCAGACCGACACTCTACCACTGAGCCAAACCGGTTTTGGCAGGCATGGCCTTTAATATGCTGTTGCACATTCTGAACCTCTAGGATGACAATAATATATACACCTTACTATTTTACTAAAAAAAGAAACTAAGTTACAGAGCATAAACATGGTTTACCAAGTCACAGATTTGAACGGTGACTAAACCAAAAGTGTAACCCAGGTTCCCTGACCTCCAGTTCAAATGCACAGCACCCCTCACCATCTTCTCATCTGATGAAAGCAACTCAGACCTCCCAAATGGTACACCCCTGGCTTCTAAGCCAGGGTCTGAGAACCCAGAGATAGCAGAAAGTGGGTATGAAAAAGTCAGAGGAAGTATGCAAAGGAAAGCAGGAAGCCAGGACTGGCAGAGATAGATTTCTGCTGGATTATTAATGCTGAATTGTGCTACCTTTCCCAGAGGTACTGGCTTCCAATCAGCAAGTAAATTTGTTATGTCCTTGTTCATTGAACATATTCCCATCTTCCATCAGGCACAGAGTGGGTCTTATGGGGAAAACGTGGATAAATGGGGTATATATTCTGGTCTCAAGAAGGTCATTCAAATGAGGAAGACAGATAGGACTTTGACAAAACCCACTAATTTTCCCCCTTGTATTATTTATCTTCCTCTTTTGTAGAAATATAATTCTCTGTTTTTAGCTGGGATTAAAGACCCTATTTCCCAGCTTTGCCTGAAACTAAAATCAAAAACATAAGCAGAAGAGACATGTGCAATTTCTAAAGAATGTGCTTAAAGGAAAGGAATGTACCCCTCGTAACCTTTCCTGCTTCCAGCTGGCTGGAATGCGAACATGAAGGCTGGACATCCAGCAGCCACCTTTGCCCTTGAAGTGACCTTGGAATAGAAACTGTATACAGTAGAGCACAGAACAGTAAGTGTCAGGGCCCTGGCACCATGGGTACCTCTCAGCCCTGGACTCCCTGCCTCCAGGCTTCCAACATATGAAAGGGAGAGTTGGACCTTGTTTAAGATTCCATTATTGTAGAGCTTTCTGTTACACTCAGCTAAATAGAATCCTAACTAGTATAACAGCCAAGTCAGACTTTAGTAAGAACTAAGTAGCATTCTGAGCAGTGCACAGTGGGAACAGAAATGACTTACTGCCTAGGGAGGTTAAAAAAAATCACCAACAGGTGTGAGTGTTTTTAAAATGAAGTAGGGTTGCTCTGTCATCCCATATGCCATAAGGATTGTGAGTTCGATTTCTGGTCAGGGCACACACCTAGGCTGAAGGGTCTGATCCACTGTCAGGGCGAGTATGGGAGACAACTGATCAATGTTTCTCTCACATTGATGTTTCTCTCTCTCTCTCTGTCTCTCTGTCTCTCTCTCTGTCTCCCTCCCCCCCTCACTCTCTAAAATCAATAGAAACATATAATTGGGTGAAGATTAAAAAAATAAAATAAGGGTTTCCTCTAGTAAACAAGAAAGATGGGATGTTCAAGGCAGGAACACAGGAAAGTGCATGGTTTATTCAAGGAATGAAGAGTACCTGAATCTTGGGTGAATTCCTTGAGGGAGATAGGCCTTTCCAGGCCACCCAGTCCCTCCCAGCCACTGCTCCTAGGTGCAGCCTGCAGTCCCAGCACCGGCCCACTGCTGAGTCATTTCAGTCCCAGTGCCTTCTGTCTTACAGCTGTTTCCACCGTTGCTGTGACTGTTCTCACCATGTCCTCTCAAGTCCAAGAGGAACAAGCTGCTGGAAAGAGCAAGGTGGGGGACAAGGGAGAGCTATCAACCACCTACTAGGCTCCAATCCAAAGGTTTGGGAGGGAATTTCTGAGCTCCAGGTAATTTGGGCCTTGCAAAGACAACTACTGCTTTCATAAGCATTTGAAGGACTGAGAGTCTAAGATCCAAAAACCAAGGCCTCCATCCCTGTATCTGTGAACTGATGCTGCAGAACAACTACTCCTATCCTGATGGGTTAAAATAATGTAGTTTTCCTGATTCTGTAGGCTGGCTGGGCTCCACCGAGCATCCTGTTCCCTGCATCCCTGGCTGGAGTTAGTCATGTGGCTGCAGGCACAGGGAAGTGCCATCAGGGCTGGATGACCCCAGGTGGCCTCATGTACCTGTCTGGTCAGCATTTCTGCCAGACCAGGTCTCTGTTTTTCATATTATTTCTCTAGAAAGACTGCTAAAATTCTTTTCAAGGTGGCTTACAGCCTGGAGGGAGAGGGGGAAAATAGACTGCAAGTTCTATTCCACCTCATTCTGTTGCTAAAGCAAGACCCCAGGCCAGCTTAGATTCAAAGGGGGGTGAACTAGACTCTACCTTCTGCCGGGAATATGGTAAAGACACATTGCAAGAAAGGAGGAATGCATGCATGATGGCAGAACTTTTGTGGCCATCTTTGGAAACCATCTACTCCTGTCTACCCTTTGACCATATGATTCACATCTCTTGAACCTGCAAACCACATGAACCTCTTCCTCACGCTCACCCCAAGTCCAGTCCTCATCACAGAATCTGCCTGAAGTTCAGAACCTCATCATCTAAGCCAGATCCAGATGGGTTTGAGGATCCTGGGGTCCAATTTCTCAGCTGCAGCTTATCCAGAACCATGTGAACTAAAAGACCAATTACACAGCCAACACTGTGTGAACAGGATGGCAGCCTCCAATACCAAAGTCCTCACTCTCCTCCAGTCTCTGCTAATAACCTCCTTGCTGTCCTTCCTGCCTCTGTTAGCCACATGTTTTAACTTTGGGAAAGGCAAAACTACACTTCCAGTTTCCAATGTCTGGAGGCTGGAAAAGGGGTGACTCATGATATACAGAAGTGAAATATTTGGCAAACCTGTAGACTCTGATACTTTGGAAGGAAGAAATAATGTTTACTTGTATTAGTCAGGGTTCTCCAGAGAAACAGAATCAATATACGTGAAGAGATTTATTAAGAGGAATTGGTTCACATGATTATGGAATGCTGACAAGTCCCACAATTTCCCATCTACAAGATGGAGACCCAGGACATCCTGTAAGTGAAATTCTAGTCCAAGTTGAAATTCTGAGAACCAGGGGAGCAAATGATGTAAGTCCCAGCCCAAGAGCAGAAGCCAACTTATGTCTTAGCTTGCACAGAAAGGAAGAAAACAGAAAGGGGTGAATTCCTCCTTCTTCCACTTTTGTTCAGTTCCATGAATTGGATGAAGCCCACCCATACTGGGGATGGCAGATCTACTCTACTGAATCCGCCAGTTCAGATGATCAGCTCATCCAGAAACACTCTCGAAGTCACACCCAGAAATGTTTAATCTGGGTACCGTTAGCCCAGTAAATTGACACATAAAATTAACAGCACACATGAGAATTTGTGGATTAACATAAGAATTTGTGGATATGGATAATGAGATTTTCAGGCAGAATGTAGAAAGGATCATTTAATTTCTTTTAATTGCATGAAGTGCATAAAGAGAAACATGAATAAAATAAGAAATTGATTTCAAGAAAAATTCCGAGAAATGGGGAGAGCCCAAGTTAGTCTCTTCATGCAGCAAAAGTTTGGCAAAGTGATAAATGGCCTCAGAGTAAAGGTCAAATCCAGAGTGTGACCATAAAACCCTTTGTTAAGAACTGAGGAAGATTGAAGACAATGCATTGCAGATCCTTTCAGCATGAAAAGAGGACTTCTAAGACTCTCACAGCACCATGACTCACAGCCTAAGACAGAAAAAGACCTGTCTCATGTGTGTTACATTTACCAAAGGAATTGGACAATAATTTCATACACAGGAAACTTACAAAGTTTTTAAAGGACAGGTACCAACTCTTACTGACAATGACAGTTCACAATGAAAAGGGCCCTCCGCCCCCATCCCAACTTCCTACAGGTTGGAAGCAGATTGAAAATGCTTCTTAGTTAAGATCATGGTCCAATTCTTAGAGAAAAGGAGACATCTTATAGCAGAGCATCAAGAGTCCAAAAGCCAAAGCCAAAGGCAGAAGACAGACACCTTTTGCCATGACTGTCCTTTCTACGATTCTCCATTGTACCTTGGTGTATTACCTATTGGGTGTGTGGGTGGCAGATAATTTACCTTTTTAATTCACAGTCCTTCTAATCTCTAGTTAGTAGCAACTATAGGACCTCATTTCTACCTGGACCTGATGCAGAACAGGATTAAGGGTGTCAGCCTTGACCCTATGATGATGAGGCTTTAGGGATCTTGTGGATGGAATGCAGTGGAAGTGACATTTTGGAACTTTTGTTCCTAGCCCTTAAAATGTCTTATTTCTTCTATCTCACTCTCTTAGAACCCTGAGTCATCATGTAAAGGAGTCAAAGCCATCTTGATGGAGAAGCCAAGTGGAGGGAATCAAGATGCCCAGCCAACAGCCAGCACCAATACATATTAAAGAGGACACTCCACTGTCAGAGTGAGGCTGTCTGGGAAGTTAGATGCAGCCACATAAGTGAATCCAGGCAAGCCCAGCAGACCTTCCAGCCAATCCATAGGATCATAAGAATAATAGTTGTTGTTCTCATTTTTTAAAATATATTTTATTGATTTTTTTATAGAGAGGGATAGAGTCAGAAACATTGATGAGAGAGAAATATCCATCAGCTGACTCCTGCACACTCCCCACTGGATATGTGCCCGCCACCAAGGTATATGCCCTTGACTAGAATATTACCTTTAAGTCCGAATGCCAGTGCTCTATCCACTGAGCCTAACTGGTCAGGGCTGCTATTCTCATTTAAGCCAGTATGTGTTTGGAGGCAGTTTGTCACACAGGATTGTATTACTGACATCTTCCTTCTACCCATTTTGTATTCTAAACTTTCTGTTGGATTAGATGGAAAACTGTAGACACAGAATGCCATTCATTGATGGGAAAGGCCACTGTGGTGCTCAGAGAAAGGACTCTACAATATGTCCTTTCCCAATGGACTGGGACAGTGCCATGTCATCCTGGAGAAGTCAGCAGTGGCTCCAACACTCACTTCACAGATGAGGGCCAGATACAGAAACTATCTGTGCAAGAAAGATTGGCAGGCTGTGTGTGATCTAAGTTTACAGGAGCTCCTGAACTAGAACCTCAGACACTGACTTCTAATATAGGGCTCTTGTTGGTAACCACATGGCTTTTCCAAGAAATCCCCCTGTGATAAAAGTGGAAAGTGTTTGACCGAGGGTCCTCCAAATCCCATCAAACAGTGGTTTAAAGAAGTAGGGCTTGTTTCCCCAGGAATACGATGTTCAGAGGCGGCAGTCCAGGGGCTGTCATCAGGGAGCCAGGCTCGTCCCAGCTTTGTGCTCTCTCATCTTTAACGCAGGGCTTTCATTCTTACCCGTGTGTATGCAAAAGGACTGCCACACCTTCAGGCAGAGGTAGGTTAAAACACAGGACAAAAATCTCCCTTCTTAGAAGGTTGGCATTTTTATTCAGGTGTAAGCCCTCCCTGGAAATCCCAATGTGCGGTTGTCCAGAATATGGTCACATGGCCACATTAAGCTTGTTTGGGCAACAAGTGAGGCTAGAAATTGGGCCATCTTGCTTTCTAGAGTCCATCTGATCGAAAGACAAGAGAGAAGGAAGTGAGATCTGTTTTAGTGAGTCTACTGGTAGTATATGCTGTACATCTTTCAAAAGAGGGGAAACAAAGCAAAGTGAAAAGAAGGTATGACACCACTACCCTAGTCCTACACATCATCATGCCCAATTCTTGGACCCATGGTAGCTGGGTAGGGTACTTGGAACAGTGGCTTGGCCTGTCTCCAAAACAGAGGGTGTGTGTGTAGTGTGTAGGGTGCTAGCATGTAAAGAACCCCCCCCCTCCCCAGAAGTACAGTGATCTTCTGGGAAAGGCCTCCAGCATATATAGTACGAATGCCCCTGTGGGTTCCTGGGACCCCATGAATTATGCATACACCAATAAGTCATCATTATGTTAGGAGTAAGCAAAGAGACTGCTCAATTTATAATGCATTTCTCAGTAAGCTCAATTCTACCTGCCTGGTAAATGGGAGCCTCTGTGAGGCAAGGAGCCCTGCATGTCTGGAACATTCATCCCAGGCAGGATACAAGTTCAGAGGAACTCTCCACACCAGCCCTCTGTTTTAAACATCACTTCCTAACAACCCCATCCGCATCCAGAGGCCTCACCGGTCCAGTTCCTCATCAGCGCTGCTTAGGAGAAGCTCAGGAACTTCTGGTCCTTGGCATATGGCTAACATGTGTGAATATAGAGATGAAGTGTTACCAGAGGGACAGATAGAAGCTCAAGAAAGACCTACTATAAAAACAAAAGAGGAGGAAGAGAGCCGGCTGGGGAGCCAGCCGTCATCATTGTGGAGTTAATGAGGCCGACAACGGGGACGCACTGAGTTCCGATGAGGCTGGAAATTAGCTGCTTTCCAGCCCAGGGAGCTCCAGCCTGACTTGGGGCCAGCGCTGGGGCAGAGGCTCAAGCCAAGGGGAGGAAAGAATCACGAATACTTACTGGTTCTTGGAGTTGGAAAGCCGGGCTGTACAGAGAGCATCACCTCCAAATGGTAAACTTGAAGGTCATGAGGCGGCAGGTGTCCTGCCCATAAATTCCCTCCAGTACCCCAGCTTTAGGGAAGTGACCATAATCAACTAGATGGCACTATGCCCCCAGCAGCAAGCCAGACAATGGACCAACAGTGGTGTCCAGCCCACCCCACCCCCTCACAAGCAGCCGGCAGTCCAGCTGGGTGGCACACAGAGATAATTAACAGTGAACCAGTGGAGGGAATGCTGCCCAGGTCAGGAGACACGACTTCTCATTTCAGCTCACTTGCTAATTGGCCATGTGAACTCGGAAAGGTCAGACCCTCCACCTGCCTGGACCTTGGTCCCATCATTTATAAAGTGAGACCATTGAACTAGAATCAGTGGTTCTAAAATTTTGTTTAAAAGGGGGATTAATTTTTTTTTCTCTCCAGAGGGATGTTTCCCAGGGAACCCAAATAAATAGGAAAAAGTAAAGCTGGTCTGTTGGAGCAGCAGAAGGACCCCAGAGTTAGGGTGCCACACACGCACCCCCAGAATATGGTTCAGAAAATACGGAATCATCTGGAGGTCCACCAGCTTTGCCCTAACCCAGTGGTCGGCAAACTCATCAGTCAACAGAGCCAAAATCAACAATACAAAAACTGAAATTCCTTTTTTGAGAAAAAAATTTTAAACTTAAACTTCTTCTAATGCCACTTCTTCAAAATAGACTCACCCAGGCCGTGATATTTTGTGGAAGAGCCACACTCAAGGGGCCAAAGAGCCGCATATGGCTCATGAGGAGCCGTTTGACAATCATGGATCTAACTAACCCAAAGCATGGCTGCTATGTGGATGGAAGAGACTTGGTTCTGCACGAGGTCAGATTCCAACCAGCAGACCAAATGCGCTGAGCAGACAGTCTTCTCCTCCAGGCCCAGAGATTTAGAAGGACACTGATTAATTACCCGTAGATGCAGTGCCCAGCTGCACTAGCTTATTTGAGAAATCATGTGGGAAAGTTTCCTCATCCTGAAGACTGTCTGCCCCAGGTCCCCGCCTGCTCCCAGGTCACTTCTATCTTTCAGCCCCGTGACACACAGTAGGACCTCCTGCAGTGAAGGAAATCCTCTCCTCTGCTGTTGATTGAACCATTGACCATCATTCCTTTACTGTGGCTACCAAGCACTTGAACCCTGGTTATTTTGTTCAGAAACAGAATGTTTTTACTTCATTTCATTGAAACAGACATTGGAGCGACCAGCTACCATATTGGACAGAACAGCCCTACAGGATGTGTATTTCCTTTCTGCATGCACCTTCGCTCCACCCTCACTCCAAGTTGAGTTATCATGAGAGCCCTACTCAGACAAGAGTGCTACCCCCATTCTTTACTCCCAGGGCCCACAGAGTCCCCCAGCCCCTGGCTATCCCACGTATGGTCCTCCAACCAGCAGCATCAGCTGCAACTGGGAGCTTACTAGAAATGCAGAACCTGCTCCAGGCCCCACCCTGGCCTACTAGCTCAGAATATGTATTTTAGCAAGAACCCCAGGTGACTGCATGCATAATAAAATCTCAAAAGCACTATTCTACCCCAGAGAACAGTGCAGGGCACATGAGGAAACTGAGGCCCAGGAAACGTTCACACAGCAGAGAATGGGTTGAAAGAGTGGTTTAACCCACATGGTGTGATTTGGATGCACTGGACTGCTTACAGCCTCTCCTTGTTTATCTGTCCTTTGCGCCTGCCTGGGAGGAGCCATTAACAATTTTTTAACAGGAGTCATTTAGGCTCCCAGACTGCCTGCTTACCCATTACCACTAAACTGTTTGCACTTCAGTCCAGCCATTAAGGAAGCTATTTAGCATAAACAGAAGGCAGTACCCCAGCCTCCAACACAGAGTTGGTGGAGCTAGAGCAGTGCTGCGCAACCTCGGAGGCACTTCAGGGGCTTTGCAAACATTTGATTCTTATTATGAACATATATATTAATATTTTAAAATCATAGTGCCAAATAGCAAGAGCGTGAATATGTGCAACATAATACATTTCAGCACATGGAAGACCTCCAGCAATTCAATTTGTGATGCCAGGTCAAATCATCTCTGTTTAGACCTCAGAATAATTTCTGCCATCTGCGACAAATATTTAAACTTTTGGTAAATGTGTCACTGAATAGGAATGTGGTTTTGCTTTGGGGTCTTTTTCCTCGTTGTTTTTTGTTTTTCTCAAGTGGCTCTACATGTGACTCACTGTGTGAGATTAGTGGAGACAAGACTGTACTGATGCATATGTGTGTGGTGACCGCTTCACTGGGAGGCCAGGCTGGGAGCATCCTCTTTTTAAGGTATAATCTCCATGCAGTCACAAGCAAAGAGTGACTCACAGCATCACTGTGACATCATACAGTGACAGTTTAAGTGCTTGTGATAAGTTATGGGTAATTCTTTTATATATATATATATATATATATATATATATATATATATATATATAATTGATTTTTTTTTACAGAGAGGAAGGGAGAAGGATAGAGAGTTAGAAACATCAGTGAGAGAGTCATCGATCAGCTGCCTCTTGCATGCCCCCTACTGGGGATGTGCTCCAAACCAAGGTACATGTCCTTGACTGGAATCGAACCCAGGACCCTTCAGTCCAAAGGCCGATGCTCTATCCATTGAGCCAAACCTGTTTAGACTGGGTAATTCTTAATTGGTCTTTCTGTTTCTTTTTATTGAGGTGAAATTTGCATACAATGAAATGAACAGATCTTAACAGTTTAATCGATAGTTTTGACACAAATGTATACACACCTCTGGAAAGAACACCCAAATTATATATAAGAAATTTCTGCCATCTCCATGTGCTTTATTTCTATGACTATAGAAATAAAGTTTTTCTCTGTCCTTGAACTTTGTGTAGATGAAATCACACAATAGGTACTCATTTGTGTCTGGCTTCTTTCATTCAATATAATGTCTTTGAGAATTATCTATATTGTGCCAGAGATCCATGCTTATCCTTTTTCATTGCTGAGTAGTATTCCACGATGGGAATATGTCACCTTTTGTTTATCCATTCACTTGGATGTGGACTTACAGGTTGTCTCCAGTTTTGGGTTATTATGAATAAAGCTACTATTCATATATTTATACAAGTTGGGGTTTTTTGTTTGTTTGTTTGTTTGTTTGTTTTGTTTGTTTGTTTTTTGAAGACATGTGTCTTCATTCCTCTTGGGTAAATACCTAGCGATATAATTGCTAAGTCATAGGTGAGATGAATGTTTAACCTTATAAGAAATTATAAACAGTTTTTCAAAGCATTTGGAGCACTCCCACTAACAAAGTGTGAGAATTCAGGTCATTTCACCTACTTGACAACATGTGGTGTTGTCAGTGTCATTGCTCTTATCCATTCTACTAAATACAAAGAGGCTACTGGGCACATTTTTATTTGTGGAGGATAGTTTCCGATCCTTAATGGCCATTTGCATAACTCTTCTTGTGAAGTGTCCATTCAAGTGTTTTGCCCATTTCATGGGGGCTTGCTTGTAACTCAACTCTTGAAAATACTAGGGTTTTAGTTCTACTTTATATTCTGGATACAACTTCTTTGTCAGATATTATGAATACTAGAGGCCCAGTGCACAAAATCCATGCAAGGGGGGAGGGAAGGGTATCCCTCAGCTCAACCTGAACCCTCTCCAATCTGGGACCCACAGGGTTTGAACCTCAACCAGCAGTTGGACATCCCTCTCACAATCTAGGACTGCTGGCTCCCAACCACTTGCCTGCCTACCAGCCTGATCACCCCCTAACTACTCCCTTGGCAGCCTGATCGACACCTAACTGCTCCCCTGCTGACCTGGTCACCCTTAAGTGCCCTCCCCTGCCAGCCTGGTCATCCCTAAGTGTCCTTCCCTGTTGGCCTGATTGCTCCTAACATTCTCTGCCTTGGCCCCCACCACTATGGCTTTGTCTGGAAGGATGTCCAGATGGATGTCCACAAGATGTCTGGTCTAATTAGCATATTACCCTTTTATTAGTATAAATAACATATATGCCCTTAAAAAGTTATATTATTCCCTAACCAAGAGGCAGCTAATCTATGTTTCTCTCTCATCAATGTTTCTAAATATCTCTCTCCCTTCCTCTTTGTAAAAAATCTACAAAATATATTTTTAGAAGTTATATTATTTTACATATTTTAAATTATACAATACATATTCAACCTCTTTTACCCCATTTTTTTCCTAAATATATCTTATTGAGTTTTTTCATGGAGAGAGAGGGAGAGAGAGTTAGAAACATCAGTGAGAGAGAAACATCAATCAGCTGCCTCTTGCACACCCCAAACTGAGGATGTGCCCACGACCAAGGTACATGCCCTTGACTGTAATCGAACCTGAGACCCTTCAGTCCACAAGCCGATGCTCTATACACTGAGCCAAACCGGTTAGGACTCCCCCACTTGTTTTTTGATTTATTTTGTTTTGTTTTTTAGATTATCCACATTTGTAGATACAGCATTAATTCATTTTTCCATTGATTTTTAGAGAGAGTGGAAGGGAGAGGGATAGAGAGAGAGAGAAACATCAATGTAAGAAGCATCTATTCAATTGCCTTCCTTAGGAGCCCTGACCAGGGATCCAACCCAGGTGTGTGCCAGGTATATTCCCTGACCTGGAATCAAACCTGCAACCTTTCCATGCACGGGACCATGCTCATGCTCAACCAACCTATTCACTTCAGCCTGGCTGTTAAACAATTTCTGGAATTTTATTTCAATTAATTCTTGCAAAGTCTGTGGTTTAGGAAATATTCACATTTTGCTGATGAAGGAAAAAAAAGAAAGAAAGAAAAAAAAAAAACCCTCTTCATTTTGAGACCTTATTCTTCCCTCATTGCTGCATTTTCCTGCCAGCTCCAGAAAGGTTCTTGATGGCGGTTTCACTGGGTATCCAGAGTCAGAAGCATTCTCCTCACCACTACCCTCTCCAACGCCTCCTCTGCACTGGTACTGAAGCTGTCCTGGAGGGTGCAAAGGCTAGGTAACAGAGACAATGACTGGATTTGGGCCACTGGAGCCACCATTTCTGCCTCTCCTCTCTCAGCCTTTCTGCACCGTGCTGGAGAAGGTGAGGCCAGCAACTTCTAGCAGCACGGTACTTCTGGATAGACCAAGGTTTGCGAATCTAGCTCCTTGGACACCAGAAGTGCTGCAGTCTCTCTCTCTCCAGAGCCACTGTCACCCCCAAGGATATAGGGCTGCCCCAGAAGTTCTCTGCATGCCTCCCATCTGTGGCAAACGTGGCAAACATGGCAGTGGACTCAGCGATGCAACTGCTATTTTTAGATACTTTTAAACACTCCAGTGGTGAGGTAAAACTTCGATTCTTGATTCTGACTCTGTGGAACATGTACAAAAAATCCTTAGTCATGCTTTGACTTTTCCTCCTGCTGGGGGCCTTAAATTCTGAAGATACACATCCCTTCCCCCCAGCTGGGTATGGGCACCATGTCTGCAAGAGAGTATCGGTGCAGGACATGTCTCTGCATTATCTTAGGCTCCTGCGTCTTTGGTTGAGTTGGCTGTTCTGCTTACTTTGCTCCCCTGTCCCCATCAACTTTGGGCCTTGAAAATATCTTGGTTCTCAGGTTTAGCTCAGGTGGTGTTTGGGAGGGTCTCAGACTGCCTGTGTTTGACAGCAGTTCCAGAGACCGAGCAGGTCACGATGGCTTTGTGATTCCTAAATCCCTCCTCCCAGGTCCTTTTTCTAAAGTGAGTTAAGTTGCCCAGATGTGACATTCATTCGGTTTAGGATTCACCCGTAAGGACATGATATATCTGTACAGAATGGCTTTTTTGCATGGAGGATACCCACAAGGAGGGGAATCAGCGGTGAAAGGAACCAATGGCAGATTTGAAACCCCTAGACAGGCAACTTTGCTCACTCCCTGCATGTCTCCCCAATGCAACCCCTGCACATCCTTAGCAGCCGGCCTGGGCACGCAGGAGGCTTGGCTTCCCATCTGTTCCACGGGCTCCATGGCTCCGGCCCATGCTTCCATATTTGTGGCTATGGGTGAGTATATATAGAATCCATGCTGCCATATTTGTCATGGAGTGATGGTTAATTTGCATATCACCTTTTTATTATATAGGATTATCCCACAGTCTGTGGCCTGCCTTTTAAATTTCTTTATGGAATTTTTTAAATTTTTACTTTATTTTTGGAAATGCAAATGGTGTTATAGGTTGTTAGTATTTAGCTTTGATATAACAACTTCTACTCCTCACCTTCTAAGTCAGTTGAGTTATGTTTACAAAATAAAAGCAGGGGATGGGGAAAGGAAGGGATGTGTGGTCTGAGCACACAGAATTTTTAGGTTAGTGAAACTATTCTGTGTGATATAATAGTGGATACATGTGATTATACATTTGTCAAAATGCATAGAATGTACACACCAGTAGTGAACCCTAGTAGGGACTATGGGTGGTAATGTGTCAGTGTAGGTACATGAACTGTAACAAATGTACCAGTCTGGTGGAGGATGCTGGTATAGGGGAGGCTGTGAGGAGCGATGTTAGGAGAATATACAAGAACTCTGTACTTTCAGCTCATTTTGCTGTTATTCTAAGAGTGCTCTAAAAAATAAAGTTTGTGCAAAAAAATAATAAAAGAGGCTAGTATCATTTGCAACCACATATTTATGTAAATCTAGATTTTAAAACTATGCTCATTTATTGACTTTATAATAAGTGTTAAATATTTTTCCACTAAAGTAACACCTCTAACTGTTTAAAATAACTTCCTATTACACTTTATTTATATGAAAGCTTCTGCTATTAAAACAAAGTGTTTTTTTTAAGAAATCCAAAACAGATAAGTATGCACAAGCTACTGTGCCATTTAGTACACTCTGATTTATTATAACACATGTATTCATTCTCCTAATGCTTGTAATTTTCTAATCAGCCACCACCAAATAAAAACACTACTATACTTACACACAGTACACCTCACTGTGTAACTCGATTATACAACATGAAGGGGCAGAGGCTCCACGAGGGCCCTGGGATCCCAGTCAGTGTGGATGGCTCTGTGGTCTTGGATCCTTTATTAGGTGTTTTTGATACTGTCATTCACAGCCTTGGAAGTCTCTTCTTGCCCCCACAAGGGTAAATTCTGGGTCCCAGGGTTCCATCTAGAACTTCTCGCCAGGATGGGCTGAGCTCTCCTGGCTGGGAAAGCTCCCTCAGCAGGGATTCTGTGTGCTGGAGATACACTGATCGAGGATCAACAGGGGGTGGAAGCGCACCTCAGTTGAATCCTGAGGTCTCCTCGTGCAGAAGTTCTCCTGTGACTCACCAAAAATGAATTTCCCAAATATAAAGGAGCTGCTGTTTTATGCTAGAAGCATATTGTAAAATCAAAGAGGAGAAAGGAAATTGTATTTGGACAATATTACTTTTGCAAATTCCTCAAATGTTTCACATACCAACTATACTTAAATAAAAAAATGTTTTTAATTTTTTTAAACTACATTATGCAATGTATAAAAAATGCAACCCTGCTTATTATTATATAAGTACAAATGGATACTATATATACACATTGTTTTTGACACATTTATATATACACATTATATAGAGGCACATATACCAAATATAATATAGACATATAAAATTATTTATATTTATACATGAATGTGTACACATTTATACATAATCAATAGAGATTTATGGTGAGGAAAATGTGCAGCAATGAAAACTCTGATGAGACTGTAAATTGGTACAACCACCTTGACAGGCTGACATGACCTAATAAAGAGAAATGTACAAGTACCCTATGTCCCCAAAATACCACTACTAAAAACAAGCCCCAACTAAACTCTTGCAGTTGTCCACCAGGGACCATGGAAGAATGCTCACACCAGCATTGGTCATGGTGATTAAAAATTGTGCAATAAAGCAATGTCTATCAACAAGAGAGGTGACAAGTAAACGATGGTCTAGTCGTGCAGTGGAATAGAATGCAGCAATGAATATAACTGACTACAGCCCACAAACCCAATGAGAAGCTAAAGACACACAGTGGAATTCCATGTTTATAAATTTCAAAAACGCACTAGACCCAACAATATAATATTTAGGAACTAGAGACCCAGTGCATGGAAATTCATACACTGAAGGAGGTCCTTCAGCCCGGCCTGCCCCCTCTCACAGTCTGGGAGCCCTCAGGGGTGTGAGGTGACCTGGCGATCAGGGGAAGGTGACACCCCCATCACACTTCTGCTGTTGTCACTACTGGCAGCACAAGCTTCTGCCAGCCTTTGTTACCTGAGCCTGGGGTGGCCCTAGACGGCTGGGGGACTGAGGGGATTGGGGGATTCCAGAGGCAGGCTTGCATCTGCTGCCCCAGTGGGGCTGAGGGAATTGGGCACTGCCATCTTGTGGCTGTGGGTGCTGCCATCTTTCAGGGTGTGGCAGAATTAGCATATTCCCTCCTTATTGGCTGTGGGTGCCTCCATCTTTGTGAGGGCATGATGGTCAATTAGCATATTCCCTTTTTATTAGATAGGATATGAGAATGGGTAGGAGAACTATAGACATAAGCAAGGGAATTATATCACAAAGTCTGGATAGTGTTTGTCTCGGGAGAAAGGAAGGGAATGTGATGGGGAGGGAATATAGGAGGCTCAAAGGTGTGTGCACTGATCTTTCTTATCCTGAGTGGAGGCTTCCAGGGTCTATTTTATCAATATATGTCATATATATATGACATATTTTACAATGTAACATATATACTAGTAGCAATACATAGTGATGTACAGTATGTGATAAAATGTCTCCATGTAAACTACAACTTTGCAGATCTGTATACACTAGAATCAGCATCAGCCAAGGAAGAGCTCTCTCTAGGACAAACATGGAAGGAAACCTGGGTACAGCCAAGAACAGCAGTTCAAGTCTCCAATCTCGAGTTTACTCTGGATCAGATGCTCTATGTGCACCATGGCTGCTGGGATCAGCAGTATTGAAATGGTTTCCCTTGAAAGCATGTTGGCATAATCCCTATACATTCACTGAGGAAACCTCTTAGTGACAGGAATCCTGGTTCCTCGTGGCTACTTAGACAACCGCTTATTTGCCCTGGAGCCCAGGGTCTACATGTACTTCCACCTGGGCACAGACTCAGGACCTCTGAATGGCCTTATCCCTCCAATGGTTAGTTCTGCAGGCTTAAGCCAGTCATGCCTATATGTGTAATAAATCAGGGTTTTTTCTCCCCTCTTTTGTGTTCCTACATTTTTCCTTGCAATGAGATACTCACAGCCAGCCAGAAAACTGTTTTTTGGAGTGCAGGCCCCTTGAGGAGAGGCATTAGCTCCAAACTTTGTCCCTCTTCACTCCTCACTCTGCCTTTAGCTACCACTGAGGTCCTCCTCTGGGTGCCATCACTGGTCCTCCATTCCCTCCGAATGCCTTCCTCCTGTCCCTGCCTGTTTGTCCCCTGCCTTGCTGTCCCACAGTTCATGTTCCTGCTTCCTACAGAGCTCACGGGAACCTTATAACTCCAAGTGGAGTCTCCTTCCTCGTTGGCCTGTGACCTCTCATTTCTTGGGACTCTGTGCCAGTCTGTATTAAGTGCTTCCCATGCCTTAAAATTAAATCCTCACCAACCCACAGAGCAGCCATCATTATCACACCTTACACAGAAGGAAATTATGCAAAGGAGTTGCATAATTTACCAACCCAGGGAGTACTCCAATCCAGGGCTCGCTGACCCTAAAATCCACCCCACTATCCTGCTTCTCACTGTTTGTACAGAAAGCTCTGCTGTGCCCCCAATACACCTGCCCTCCACTCCCTGGTGGACCCTGCACCACTATCCCCTCTGACAACAAGATCCACCTGGCTCACCCTAGAAGCCCCATGTGAGTGGCTCACTAGGGCCACTGCTTCCACAGCCCTATGTTATGATGCCATGGCCAGTCCAAACCCCAAATGATTTGCATCTTTTCTCATATCTGCCAACACTGTCCCCTTAAGGCTGATACAGTGTCTCCTGTAACTACGGTTCCATTTAGAGAATGAATAGCCTTTAGCCTGGGTCTGATCTACTCACTCACCTCAATCTCTCCCAGTGGCACTGGTCCCTTTCCTTCTGATACAGAGTCCAAGATAAATCCAATTTCTCTGCTGATCTGAAGCTCACAGCAAGCTCTTTTCTTCTAGGCATGTGAATTACCGCAAATACGTCCCTTGGGTTCATCCCAATTGAGCTACCTGACTCAGTGCTGATAGTGTTGTCTCACAAAAAGGAAAGGACATAAGGATGAGGACAGGGACACTACAGTGGACTTAATTCCAACCAACAGGAAAGAACAAACCGGTGAAGTATAAGTGACAGGAAGCTTGGGAGAAAGGGACTGTGTCATGTGGAGGTTGTAACTGTGAATAAAATAAATGCTGGATGTAGTCAGGCCCGTCACTTTTGAAAAGCAGGTTTTGAAACATTCAGATCAATTGATGCCATGGGCAGACTTTAAAAAGAGAAAAAAGTGAGCAGCCTTGGCCAGTGTGGCTCACCTGCTGGGCATCTTCCCGTGCACCTAAAGGTCGCTGGTTTGATTGCCAGTCAGGGCACATGCCCAGGTTGTAGGCCCAATCTCCACAGTGGGGCATGTGGAAGGCAGACAATGTTTCTCTCTGTGTGTTCCTCCCCCTTCTTCTCTCTCTAAAAAAAAATCAATAAAAATATTTTTTAAAAAGAGAACGGTGACCATATTTCCAAACCAAAAATAAGGAGGTGTCAGAGGCCAGCACATTTCATAAGGCAGCTGGTGCAAAGGGCACTCTGAGGAAAAGAATGCCAAAACAATGAGGCTAGCATGCATTTAATAGTCTATGTGGGATTAATAGGGCAAATTGTCTAAACTTTAAATGTCTCAAATTTTATAACACTAGAATACTAAAAAATACAAGGTAGGGCAAAAGTGAGTTTACAGTTGTTCCCAAGGAAAATTATACAATAATAAATAATAAGACACGAATAATCTCTGGATGGCCAACTGTATGTTTCATGAACGGACAACTGTAAACCCTACTTTTTCCCACCCCATATGTTGGGAAATCCTAAAACGAGAAATTCTCAGGACATAATTATAATGAAAAAGGCATGGAGACATCAAAAGAAACCAAGACACCACCTGCACAGGGAGCTCTTTGTGAACATAGAATTCAAAAGGATGTAGGACAAAAAGTAGAAGGAAGGTGTAAGAGAAAGGATGACTTCAAAAAAACAGACAGCACCAACTCACATTAACTTAAAGGAAGGAAATCTGTTACACAACACTAGAGACCCAGTGCACAAATTTGTGTGCCAGTGGGGTCTCTCGGCCTGGCCTGCAGGATCAGGTTGAAACCATCTCTCCAACATCCCCAAGGTGTCCCTGATTGCTAGAGGGCACAGGCCAGGCCAAGGTACCTCACGGTGCATGATCAGAGGTGGGGAGGGATACAGGAGGTTGGCCAGCCAGGGAGGGACCATAGAAGGGCTCCAGAGCATGTCCAGCCCATCTCACTCAGTCCTGATGGTCCAGACCTCAGCAGCAAGCTAACCTGGCAGTCGGAGCATCTGTCCTCTGGTGGTCAGTGCATGTCATAGCAAGCAGTTGAGTGGCCTTAGAATATTACACTTTGGTTGAACAAATGACTGGACAACCAGACACTTAGCATATAGGCTTTTATTATATTAGATAGATGTGCATTTGGTGGATGGGCGCCAGGCCTGGTGTGAGGGCTACTCCCTGTGACTTCCTCAATCCCACCCTACCCTGTGCCAGCTTCACCCTGAAGCCAGATGGAATTGAATAATATGGTCATCATTAACCCGATCACTGGCAAGACTGTTTCATCAAATCATAGTAGAATAATCATCTAGGATATAATACCTGTTGAGTTTCAGCCAGAATAATGACTGAAAATGGGCACCTGGCCAGGGAGGAATGCCAGCATAAGAGCTGTACCTAGAGGTCACAGCCAATAATGAGCTGGGTGACATTGGAAAGGATAGCATTATCCTGTAGACATTTCTGTTAATAGGACAAAGAAGCACCATGCTTGAGGCAAACATTGCAATGTCAGCCAAAGATATAGGGCAGGCTATGCCACTCAGTCCCTGCCTTGCTTCTGTCTTCATAGGAGACAGAGCAGCCCTCAGTCGGAACACACTGGTCAGAAGGTAGAGAGAGATGATAAAGAGCACCCCAACATGCTCAGGGCATTCTAGATTTAGACTCAGACCAGTTTAGTCACAGGGCACTGAGGTACCTGTGATGGGGAACACAGTATCTTTAATTGTAGATTTAAATATTCAAAGAATGGAGAGACACACAACCTAATTTCCTAAGAGACTTCAGGAAAATGTATGACTTACTGACATGGATCGCCAACTTCACTCTCATCATCACACTCTCCCTCTCCCTTGCGCCTTTCCCCATGGCCTATAAAAATGCCCTGTTGTCTTCCATTCTTTAGAAACCTTCATGTAGCCCCTCATCTCTCTCCAGCCAACAGTCATTTCTATGCTTCTCTTCAAACTCCTCTAGGGATTCTCTATAATTACTGCTCCTATTTCCCCTCCTCTGTTTACTTCTTACCAACCGCCTCAAGTTAGCCCTGCCTCCCTACATTGAAACTGCTGCTCTCAGAATCATCACCATCTGAATTCCTCATCGCTCTGTCTGTTGCCTTTTCTCTAAGCCTCACTGGCATCACACGTGGTTGACCAGGACTCCACTCCTCAGCTCTTTCCACTTTTGACTGCCACAGATCTCCGATTTCTGGGGTTGCCTCTTACTTGACAGGGTCTGTCTTCTCTCTCCTCTTCTGTCCTCTCCTCTCTGCCTCTCTTCTTCTTTCCCTTTGTCCCTCTCCTCTACCTGACAACCTATATGACATTCTCAAAAATCCTGTACTTGTCTCTACTTGTATCTCACTATATTCTCCTCAATCCCATGGCTCAATCCCACATATACAATAAATATTCCAAAATGTATATCTCCAACCTAAACCTCTCTTTTGGGCTCTTTTGGAGTCCAGATTCAGCCCAGGTGACATCGGACATCTCCCCCAGATATCCCAAACTTCATATTTCTGAAGGGGAACCCATGCTGTCCTCACCTAGAAGTATTTCTTCTCCCTTCTCCCCATTAATGTAAATGAAACCCCTGTGGACCCAGTGCCTCAAGCAACATATCTGGGCATTGGGTATGTTTTTTCTCCCACATAATGTCCAGCATCTGATCGGTTAGTAGTTTTATCATTTCTACTCTCTAACTCTATCTTGAGTCTTGTTGATTTCTCACCATTCCCAGTGTGGATGCTCTTGCCAGGGCCACTTTCTTTCACCTCTATTAATTCAACAGCCATCCAGCTGTTCTCCTGCTTTGACTCATGTCCTCATCTAATCCACTCCCAAGACAGCAAACAGAGTGAAGTTTTAAAAATATTAATCAGATTATATTACTTCGTTGCTCAAAACCATTAAATTAAATGGTTTCCTTTCATATTTTAAAAACCCCTAGTGGCTTAGCAAGCCCCACAGGCTGCAACTTCACCCACCATTCTTTTGGATAAACGGTTCAGGAAAACTACACAGTACAAGCCAGTTCACCGACAGATGTTCTGCAGCTGGGCCATGGAGGACTCCAGTCTAGCAGCATCTTAGGTTATACAGCATCCCCTGCTGCAATGCCTCACCTTCAGTGGCCATAAAAACAAGTTGCTTGGTGGAGCTGCATTCTACTGCTTGGGAAGCCAGCAGCCCAGCACTGATCTCACCTGGAGGTCTTGTGGGATGCTGAGGTCATGCACAGCACTCCCACTGTGGGGAAGAGTCATGCTGGATGGTTGCAAACAGCATGGGAAGTGTCCTGGCAGTTAATCCTGCTGTTTCCCACATTCTGCAGCCTTTGGCACAGGATGCCCTTCCTCCCTTTTCGTGCTCCAGCTCAACTCGCCTCCTCTCAGGTCTCAAGCACACCAAGAGCCCCCATTAGGAATTTCACACATTTTCTCCTCTCTCAGACCTTCTAGATGCCAAGGTCCTTTATATCCCATTGTGAACAAGCTAAAATGTCACTTCCTTGAGAGGCCTTTCCTGGCTACTTCCCTAGTCTCTACTCTGCACCCAATTAGTTTCCTGCATAACATGAATCACAATATGCACCTTGTATTCATCCCTTTATTTCTGTGTTTCAAGTCTGGCTCTCATCAAACTCTAAATGCCATGAGGGCAGGAACTGTGCCTTTTATATTGAAATAATAGTGCTATTAGAGAGAATTTTAAAGTAATATCTTCCTATATAATAATCCTATGTAATAAAAGGCTAATATGCAAGTAGACTGAATGGTGGAACAACTGAACAACTGGTCACTATGACATGCTCTGACCACCAGGGAGCACAGGTGGGACATGGTGGGCATCAGCAGCAAATGGCAGAGGACAGAACATGGTGGGAATTCGTTGCTGTGGGATGGGGGAGCAGGTGAGCTGGGGCACCAGACCAAAGCAGGCATTGGTCGCTGTCATCAGGGCGAGCCTCTGGTGGTTACTGAAAATTCTTTGCTCCTGCACACTATGATCCCACCCAACCCTTACACCTGCTGCTGGCACCTGACACTGGCTCTGATCGCTTGGCACAGTCAGCAGGTGCTAGCAGCAGCTGACGGCACCAATTGCCCCTCAGAACTTATCCACTTCCCTCTGCCCCTGAGGGGCGATCAGGGCTGGCAGCCACCTCTCACACCCACTGCTGGTACCAGCCCCACTCATATGCACTGCTGGCACCAACCCCAATCACTCCATGCCATCAGCTGGTGCAAGTGGGACCAGTGCCATCAGCATGTGGGAGTGGCGGCAGAGGGAGCTGAGCTGCCAGCAGACTGGGACCTGGGGGTCGCTACGGGAGGGGCATGGAGAACGGGCTGGGACCTGCCCCTATGCCCACCGTAGCCTCGTGAACCACAGTTCCTTTCAAGTTGCACAAATTCATGCATAGGCCCCCAGTTATTTTATAAAATTACTAGATGAAAAATCCCTATTTGTATCCCCCTTATTTTTATTATTTCTATTAATATTTTTCCTGAGTAATTAAATTCAAATTTCTGAGAATCACAAGGCTGAACAATAGTATATTTTGGTGTGATCACAGCATAGCTGAATAACCAAGCACAAAAACAGTAAATAAATTGATTTCCGTAAACATGCATGAAGAGTCATTGGAGTGTATGGTCATAAGCATTTCTTGTTCACTGTTATATTTATAATGGAGGGCAGGTTGCCCATCAGACATTAGATATTCAATAAATATCATTTGTTGAATTAGTGAAACTAACAAGGCATGTGTCCTAAGAGTATGTCTCAAGACTACCCTTGTCCTAGTCAACATTTTTATCAACATTGACTCAGTCCTGTTAAACATTTTTATCAATAAATTGAATCAAAATGATAATACTGGGAGGATAACACATTGAAGGAAAACTCATGATTCAACATCTTGTCAGGTTGGGCCAAAACTGACATGATAAAATCTGAAGCCTTCCTTTAGAATCAGAAGGTAAGCTACACCAGTTGTCAGCAAACTGCGACTTGAGAGCCACATGTGGCTTGCGAGCCATGGTTTGCCTCTCTGTTGACTAATGAGTTTGCCAACTACTGAGTTACATAGATGAGCATGGCAGGGACATGGTTAAATGAGTTTCATGAGAGAATGATGCTGGTGGAGGACATGAGAGTGTCTGGTGAGTGATAACCCTTAGGGCAATGGACGAGGGCAGCTGCTATGAGTGTCATGGAGTATGGAAGGGCAGTGGTGGGCTCAGTGTGATTCATTCCAATTCAAGATGAAATGTGAAAGCCAGAGGGGTTTCCTTTAAGAAAACCCTTATCTACTGCAGCGACTGGGCACAGAATGGGAACCAGGTTAGGAGCTCAGGAGAGATTTAGAGAAAGGCAGGCCCTAATAGGAAAGGAGCAGGATCTGAGACTTGGTAAAGGTATTTT
The DNA here is from genome assembly GCA_963924515.1 of Vespertilio murinus. Classification (NCBI taxonomy): domain Eukaryota; kingdom Metazoa; phylum Chordata; class Mammalia; order Chiroptera; family Vespertilionidae; genus Vespertilio; species Vespertilio murinus. The sequence goes on from OZ004708.1 coordinate 92,760,921, forward strand.
ACATTAGAGAAGCTTGAGCTCTCTGATTCCTCAGAACTTGCTAAACACGCAGAAGTGGCCTGTTCTGTAGAAGACACAGAGAGTCTCTTGCTTGACAATCATGCAGAACATCAAATAAGGCCAAGACAATGTTCATCCCTCTCAGAATCTCCCTCACCTCCTCTCCTACCGATAAGACCAACAAGAAAGGTCAGCTCACATAGCTACAGAACACTCGAGACACCCATTCTGTCAGCTGCCATGGATGACCAGTGTCAGCCTCAGTAAGATGTGCTTCCTACAGAGAGATGAACCCTTCTGAGATCCAGTGAAGTTTTTATTGTCCAGGGATTTGGGACATGCTTGACTTCTCAAAAGTAAAGAAAAAATTGCTGCATCTCATGATATCCCTAAGAAAGAAGTGCAACACTTACACAGACCTCTTGAGTTTAGGAGACCAGGTGTTCAAGCCACTTAGGGGGTGACACAGAAGGCCACCAGCTCTTAGTGACATTCAGAGCAGGGAAGGACTCTGCCGCAGGTCAAGGCTGAACTGCCCCCAGCCATTTCTGCTTGGGTAATCACTCAATGGAAGCAAGACCTCTCGGCACAAGAACAGGGAGAATCCTGAGGAAATGATTCCCAGAGGGGACAAACTTACATGAGAAGCAAGTGGATCTGAGCGGTGCAAGAGGTTGACTCTAGTGGATACTATGGAGCTCTCTCCACCAACTTCCTTCTTTGGCCAAGGCACCTATCCCCCAGCTGCTGGATACATCAGGTGCTGAGGGCTCACACCCGTGTGCCTTCCTGAAAATAGTCCTCAGCCACCAGAAACTGACTCACCCACAGTCCAATCCATGGTGGACTGGAACAATGAGGTGAAACCAAGCTTAGCTTGTTTTGCCCCATTCAGACCGACTTTGAAGGGCCATCCCGCTCCTGGAATCTGCTTAAGCCTCAGTTGCAACCATATCACATGTCAGCTTCCCCTCTGGCCAACCCTGCCTTCCTCACTCCCTTAGAGGCACTGCCCTGAGAACTCTCTGACTCGGAGCCTATTACTAGGGAATCCTATCAAATAAAACAGTTTTCATAACCTTCTCTGTAACCATGATTATATCATTGCACTTTTCCATTTTCTTTGGTATGAGTTCTTTAAGCCAGTTAGTTTCATTCCATTTTTATTGCTTTTAATGTAGCTTTCATCTCTGTTATTTTTTTATCTTCCATTTTTCTTTTGGAACTCTAACTTATATGCCATTTCCTTCTCATTTTTTTAGCTTTGTTTTAGAGAGACTAAATTTTCTCTAACTTCTGTAAGAATTTGAAAACCTAGTCAGATTGGACCATATGAAATTGTCCTTTAGAGTTGAAAGTAGCTAAATGAACAATTTCATATGGTTCAATCTAATATTTATCTGAAGTTTTCCTGTGGTTTTTGGCTTGTTCCTCTTGACATGTATGATTTCATCTACTTTTGGCTTTTAGCGTTTTTATCTCAATACTCTACCCATCTTTACTTCCCATTACTATGCAAAGAGCTTGTATTTGTTTCCTTTTATATAATAACTAGAGGTCTGGTGCTCAGATTCAAGAACTTTTAAAGGAAATTAATTAGGTGACCAGCAGGGCAAGTCTGGGTGAGACAGGCCAGGCACACCCTTAAGCCAACCTCCTGGGGGTCCCTCCCAGGCCAGCTGCATCTGGGGCTGCTCCTGGGCTCAAAGGGTGCCTGCAGAGTGAGTGGGGTCCATCTGGCACATAAGATGGCCCAGCCTGGCCTGCGGGGATTGGGCCAAACCCAGCAGTCTGACATCCCCCCATTGGTCCCAGAGTGTGAGAGGGCACTCTGCAAAGTTGCTATTGATCAACAGCTCCTGTGTTGAGCATCTACCCCCTGGTGGTCAGTGCGCATCATACCTACTGGCCAATAGGCAGGTCGGCCAGTCACTTAGCCTTTTATAAAAAGAGATAGATATAGATAAAGTATATAGGAGGTTAATTACCTGCTGGAGAATAATGTTGGATGAGGTGGGGGCAAGAATTGGGGACCCTCTCAGTGTGCCTTTTGGCATATTGTGAATGATACCTTTTCACAAATCTGGCCTCTCCTCTTCTCTTGAAGCAGGTGCTTAGTAGGTCACTGTAGCTCAGACAGATCAGTTCCCTAAAAGCAGAGACTGGGAGGGAGGGAGCGTTCTTACAAGGAGCCTGTAAGGGAGTAAGGCAGTTGGACAGAGCAGAGGAGCAAGCTCATCAAGGTTGCTGAAGTCACATCTCAGCCCGATCCTCTGGGGAGCCCTGGAGCATGAGGGGTCACAGATGGTCCAATGTGAGGTTCCCTCACATCCTAACCCAGCTCAAAGACAGGCTGTAAATTACCAGGTATCTTAGGATGAGGCAGGTCATCTTACATTGGAAGACATTTTCTGGAGAAGGGCAGCTGTGGCCGATAGCTCCCCCCACACTCCCCACAGCTGCAGAGCAGAAGCACTGGCTTAGAACAATCACAGCACTAGCTGGACCCCCTCTCCTCCTCTTCCAGTTCACTGTGTCTCAAGCAGTCATCCTGGAGTAGGTAGGCCATGACATTAATAACTTGGTCATACAAGTGACCTACTATCCCCATCTCCTCCTGCTCCCCTAGCCTTCTCTTTCTGCAGAATCAGTACAACATACAGTTTGCTCTGTAGAGACATTTTCATCCATCCTGGAACTGGGACACTCCCCTGGGTCTCATGGCTTTAACAAAGCATCATTGTCTTTTCGGGATGGAGATACCTGACTTCAGGGAAGCCTGCATTGGCTCATGGCTCAAGATGACCACAGAAGCCTTCAGTGTACTTCCTCTGCTTTGTCACTTCATTAAATGTGGTGGGGGGTTTTCTATTTTCTTTGTTGCGATGTTCTCAGGACCTTGAGAATGTATAATAGAAACTCTCTCTGTAGACTCTTTTTTTCTTTTTCCATTGGAAAGACATATATACAAAGCATTATATATAAAATATACATAAGGTTAAAGTATAAAACTAATCAAATAACAAAACACAACAACCTGTACCCATTACCTGGATTAAGAAATGAAACAGAAGCAATTTTATCAAAATGCCATGTATGCCCCTCCCGTTTCACATTCTTTTACCCTCTCCCCAGAGGGAACTACCACTTTGAATTATGTTTAGCATTACATTGCTTTGCTTTATAGCTTTACTGTATATATCTGTAATTCTTCAACAAAATAATGTTTCATTTCTCCTGATTTCACTCTATATAAATAGAATTATATTCTATTTATTCCTCTGCAAATGCTTCTTAGGCTCAATATTATACTTTTGAGATTTCTGCATAGGAAGCACTGTGTCATAATTCACTCATTTCCATCACTGTATAGTATTCCTCTGTAGGAATAAATCACAAATTGGTTTATTCTTCCTGCCACTGATGCACACTTGGGTTGTTTCCAGTTTTCTAATATTAATAAAGTGCTGCTGTTAGCATTCTTGTACCATTGTCCTGACATACATTTGCAGAAATTTCTCTGGGATGTGCGAGTGAAATTGTTGAATCATAGAGTACTCGCATTTTCAACTTTTGACAACGTGGCTCTGTACTTTCACTAACTTCAGTTGGCATCATCAGACATCCTGATCATTGTTTATCTAGACAGTAACAAATTATATTACAATATGATTTTAAGCATTTTTTAATTCTCACCCAAGAATATGTTTTTACTAGAAGCCCAGCATGCAAAATTGCATGGCCCTGTCCACCCACACACTCCTCAGCATGCATGCAGCCCTGCCCACCCACATGAGCCTCACCTCACACACAGCCCCGCTGACTCGTGTGCGCCTCACCATGCACACAGCCTCCTAGTCTTTGGTCATTATGACATTACAACCACTGATTTTTTATTATATAGATTGCTTTGAGAGAGAGAGAGAGAGAGAGAGAGAGAGAGAGAGAGAGAGAGAGAAACATCCATCAGTTGCTCTGATCAGGGATGGAACCTGCAACCTGGGTATGTGCTCTGACTGGAAGTGAACCCAAGACCCCTCAGTGTATGAGATGATGCTCCAACCAACTGAGTCTCACTGGCTAGGGCTATTACAGTATGATTTTAATGTGCACACTCTGATTCCTCTAGAGGTTGAGCATCTTTTTTTCTATTCTTTTTGGCCATTTGTGTTCTCTACTGTGAAATTTCTGCTCTGATCTTTTGTTTTACTTTCTTTTGAGCTATTAGTCTTTTTCTCATTTATTCACAGAAGTGTTTTATTATATGGTGGACAGTGAACCAGTGTCATTTGTGTGCTGGAAATTTTTTCCTTCAGTTTGTGGCTGGCTTTCTGGTGTATGTTGTCTTCTAATAAATAGGAGTTATCAATTTTAATGTATCCTGCTCTTGCAATCTTTTTATTCATCCTTAGGGGGTTTTGTGCTGTGTTTAAGAAATAACTACCCTAAGGTCATAAAGATATTCTTTCACATTTTCTTCTAAACATCTTAAACTTGTGGCTTTCACATTTAAGACCGCAATCCATCTGGAATTCATTTCTCTGTGTGGTATGAAGCAGAAATCTATTTTCATTGTGTCCCATCTGGATAAATAGTACCACACACTGAAGAGCCCACCTTTTCCCCACTGAGCCACTCAGTCTCCTATCAGATTCCACACATGCGTGGATCAATTTATCAGCTCTTTGTTATGCTCCATTGGTCCACTTGTCTATCCCTGTGCCAAACCACAGCCTTTATTTTTACAGTATTAACATTTAATATTGTGATCTGACTGGGTAAGTATTCTTCCCCTCCCTTGTTCTTATTTCTCAGGAATACACTGACTTTTCTTTGTCATTCATATAAATTTTATTATTAACTAGTCAAAAATCCATAAAAAGCCTATTGGGATTCTGATTGGAATTACATTAAACACAAAGACCAATTTGGGGGGAATAGGTATCTTTATGATATTAAGTCATCCTATCCATATGCATGAGATGCCTTTCTACTTATTTAGATTTTTTTAAGATGTGTTTCAATAAACTTTTATAAGTTTCTCCAAAAAGGAAATTGTAGAATAGTAGTTAAGAGCACATATTCTGGAAATAGATGCTGCATTTAACTTTACTTTACATGTGATATGGATAATTTACTATATTATAAGGACAACTTACAGCCTCTGGCACAGTTTCCACAGCTGTACAATGGGACTAATTTATAGTGCCTACCTCATAGAGTTGTCATAAGAATTACATGGGTTAACATACAAAGAGTACTTAGAATAGTGCCTGGCCCATGATAAACATTATATAAGTCTTTGCTTTTATTATCCTCAGGTACATTCTATGTTGTGTTCCTACCATAAATAGCATTTTAATTGCATTTTCTGATTTTTCCAGTGGCTACAGATATAATTGACATTTGTATTAATCAAACCTAAAAACCTGCTGAATTCTCTTGTTAATTCTAATCATGTTTTGTAGATTATTTTCAACTTATTGTAATATTATCTGCTAACAATATTGTTTCTTCTTTTCTAGTTTTTAGGCATTTTTCCCCTTGACTTATTGCATTGACTAAGACTTCCAGTGTACTGTTGAAGTAGTAGTGGCAAGAATATTTTCTTGTTCCTAATTTAAAAGGGAATACATCTAATATTTTATCACTGAAATGTTGGCTATAGATTTCAGGTGAATATAGTCTATCAGCTAAGAAAATCTTCCTTTTATTCTGTGTTTGCTAATGCTTTTTATAATAAATAATTAATGATTTTAATCAGATGTCTTAATATATATATATATATATATATATATATATATATATATGAGGCTAATCTGCTAAGTGTCCCTCCTCCCTCCTACCATCCAACCGGTCACTATGATGCACACCAGGGGGCAGATACTCAATGCAGGAGCTGGCATGACTCACACTGGCCATTTACAAAGAAAAGACACCATAGACCTGGCGGGGCAAAGCAACACTCAGCTTCCCCCAAGTGGGACACAGGTCGTGCCACCACTCTGGAGCAACAGCCCATCAAATCACAGCCAATGCTGCAGAGATCTCATGGCGCAAAATGTAGCCCACAGCCCTCCCCAGCCTAGAAATGGTGGCTGTGGGCTCTGGGTAATGACATCACATAGCAATTTCCAGCTTCCTCTCACTAGTAAATACTCTTGGAGTTCTTCAGCCCAGGAACATGACTTGCTTTATAGTCAGGTGCAAACATTTTACACTTGAATCAAATGTCTCTGAAGCATTTTCCCATGCCTCATCTCATTTGATCCTCACAGAAGTCCTAGAGTAGGAATATAAGAGATTCTGTAGAATCCTATTTTCTTTTCATTAGCCAGAAAACAGAGATTTAGAAAGTTTAGAAATTTGACCCCACTGGAAAAAAAAAGTAAGAAATGGTGGACCTGGAAAATGACTTCAGGTTTTCTTACTGTGCAGAATTACAGTCAATCACTGCTGCAGTTAAATATTTTACTCTTTATTCTCCCTGTGTGATCTACAATAATAATCTGCTTTGAGTTGATATTTACTGCTGTGCTGTGTTGATGACAGTTACCTGCAAGAGAAGTTAGAGTGCTTCCTGGGATGGAAAAAGTTTAGCTAAATCAGAAAGCAGGTCTAATTAAGCAAATTTATATATATATATATATATATATATATATATATATATATATATACATATGTGTGTGTGTGTGTGTGTGTGTATAAATATATATATATTTTTTGCTGGCACAAAACACATGTGTTTTTCCATCTGTCATTATCAATCATGAATTTGGTTGACTTCTATTATAGAGAAAGGGTGAATGGAGATATGAAAATATTTCTTCTAATAAAATTTCCTTTCAATGTGCATGAATTCATGTCCCAGGCCTCTAGTATAAATATGTTTTTATTGATTGCAGAAATAAAAGAAAATAGAGAAAAAATATCAATGAGAGAGAGAGAGAGAGAGAGAGAGATCAGCTGCCTTCTACACACCCCCTATTGGAGATTGGCCTGAAACCCAAAGCATGTGCCCTGACTGGGATCAAACAGGCAACCTCCTGGTGCATGGACAATGCTTAACCAACTTAGCTACACTGGCCAGGGCTATATATATATATATATATATAATATTGAACTAACCTTGTATTTCTGAAATAATCAAACTTGGTCATAATGTGCTATCTTTGGTTTTAGATTCCCTTTTCTAGTATTTTCCTTAGGATGTTCACAGCAATAGCCAGAAGTTAAATTGGCCTGTAACTTTCCATTCTTGGACTGGCTTTGTCAAGATTTTCATATTGAGGAGATAGATACTGAGCTCTTTTTTACTCTCTGAACCATGTAAATTTACAATTTTTTTTGTTCCTTGAAAGCTCTGTAAAGCTTACCTAACTCACAGAACTATCTGTGACTGGCATCTTCTTTGAAGAGATGTTTTTAAATATTGGATCAGTGCTTTTCATGGCTATAGAACTATTTTTTCTCGAGTCAATTTTAATGATTTTTATTTTCCTAGGAATTTATGCATGTTGTATGAGTTTTGACAGTATTAGCATGATTTTTTATGATAGTCTCTTATTACGTTTTAATCTCTGCTTCCTCCATGCATAGTTTTGCTCATTTTCATTCCTAATGTTGTTTAGTTGTTTCTTTTCATTTTTATACTTGATTAGTATTACAGGGGTGTGTCAAATTAATTGGGATTTTCAAAGAAATTATGTATATACCCTGTTGTTCTCTCTATTGAATCTTTGTTTTCCATTTCCTTCATTTCTAACTTTTTCTTTACTATTTTCTTACTTCTTTCTTTGAGTTTTTATCTAATACTATTTTTCATCTTCTAAAGTTGGATGTTTATCTGCTCATTTCTTTTAAGCATAGCTTCCTTCATAATAAAAGTATTTGAAGCCATAGTTTTACCTATAGACACCAAGTTAGCTGAACCTAACAAGGTTTGTTGTATAAGGTTTCCACTGTTGGTTTTTTTTTCACTATATATCCATCATAGACTTTCTTTAATTTCTGTGATTTTTTTTCTCTTTTATCCATTTCTAATGTGATTTCATTGTTGCCTAAAATATGGTCTGTTAGATATAGATTCTTTCAAATGCATTCAGCCTCAGACTTGATCAATTTTCATAAATGTTCCATGTATGCTTGAAAAAATTATTTTCCAATTATTGGTGCAGTGTTCTATATACATTTCTTAAATCATGCTTGTTAAATGTGCTGTTCAGATTTTCTCTGTCGTTATTGATTTTCACCCGCTTGACCTACTAGTCTCAAGAGCAGGATGTTAACATCTCCCACTTAGATGCTGAATTTGTCGATTTGTCCTCAAGGTTGGATCAATTTTTGTTTTATATATTTGGAAGCGACACTACTAGGTACATCAGATTTAAAATTGCTACATATTTATAGTAAATTGAACCTTTTATCAATGTGCAGTGAGCTTTTTGTCATCTCAAAAAATGTTGTTGGCCTTAAAGGCTATTCTATCTGAGATATATCTATAAACTATACCAGCCTTCCTTTAGTATTTGCCTGGAGTATGATTGTTTTCCATCTTTCAATTTCAGACTTTCTATAGCCCTGGATTTTGATATGAATCTTGTTACTGACATATATCTAGATTTTGTTTGGCTCTGCTTTTTCACCCAGTCTGGCAGTCTTTGTATTTTAACTGGAGCTTACAGCCCATTATCTACATTGATTTGGATTCCTTATACATTTGGATTTATTTCTATGTTCTTAGTTTGAACTTTTTATCAAGAAACATACTTCTTCCTTCTTTTAGATTAACTGAGAATTCCCACCATTTCGTTTTTTTCTTATGCTGGTTTTAAAAGTTATTCCCTCTATTTTTATCCTTTAGTTGTTAAATTAAATGTAACAGATACTAAAGTGAAAATTTTTATTGTCATAGTTTGAGCTCCCAATAAACAAAATCTAAGACGAGGGCTCAGAGGTAAATAGCGTATTTGGCAGGCAACCCTAAGGAAACTTAAATCCCATCCTTTTCATCCTGATTTATGTGATTGTCCAAGATTTGGGTCCTATACTGATTTTTTTAACACCACAAACTAGGCATAATTAGTATTGTTTTATATAGTCGATGTTTGTCTAATTGATCTATTGTTTCTTTTGCTCACCAACCCTTCTAATATTTTGAAGTAATTTTTGTCTAAGTTAAAAAACATCAATAATTTTCCTTTGCATACACATTGTCAGTAAATCCTCTCAGGTTTTGGTCATCTGAAAATTTCTTTTTACCCTAGCTGGTTGGGCTCAGTGGGTAGAGCATCAGCCTGTGGACTGAAGGGTCCTGGGTTTGATTCCAGTCAAGGGTACATGTCCCGGTTGCAGGCTCCATTCCCAGTAGGAGAAACGCAGGAAGCAGCCGATCAATGATTTTCTCTCATCATTGATGTTTCTATCTCTCTCTCCTTCTCCCTTCCTCTCTGAAATCAGTAAAAATATATTTTAAAAAAGAAATTTCTTTTTATTATCCTCCATCTGAAAAGAAGTCTCATTAGACATAGAATCCTATGTTGAGGATCATGTTCTCTTCTAAATTTGAAGAATTTAGTGTCTGAGTGTGATGGTCAGTGTAGAGAACTTATGTCAGCATAATTATCATTACTTTAAGGTAATTTGTTTTTGTTCCTGGCTGCTTCTAAGGTCTCTTTCTCTGGTGTCCTGTGGTTTCACAATGGTGTACCTGGGTGTGGATTTAATAAACTTAAGCTTTAGTGACTTTTGTCAAAATTGCCAAATTCTCAGACATTATATTGCCCAGTGAGACCTTCCCCCTCTTCTCTCTTTTGTCTCTTTTTTAAATTACAATAATAAAGATTCTAGATCTTCTCACTATCCCATCCATGACTCTCAGACCATCTTTCAGATATATCTTACACTTCACTCATTCTCTCTTCAACTGTCCACTAAATATCAATTTCATTTATAAGGATTTTTCCTTTTCTAGACTTTCTATTTAGCTTCTTTTTAATTATAATTCATCTTTATAACCTCTTAATTTGTTTTTAACACAATCTTAATTTATTCCAAGGATGTATTCAGCATTTTTGCTTTAAGTTCTCTACCTGACAATTCTAGTATCTGCAGTCTTTGCAGCTCTGATTGTGTAGTCGGTTGTTTCTGCTGACTCTCACTAAAATGGTGGTTTGTGAACTCATCTGTTTATTGATTTCCCATTGTGGGCTCATGTTCCAAGGATGTTTATCTCAGGGAATTCTCCCAGCTGGCATTTGAAGTCTTTCTCCAGAGATTGTGTATGGTTGTTTCTTCCAAATGTCGAGGGGCACTACTAACCTGGGACCACTTAAAACTAAATTTTCAGGATACCTTTTTTTCAGGGCCAAGGCCTATAAATTCAGACCAAACTTGCAGGGAGGGTTTTCAGAGAAGAGGACTCAGAGGAGAGATACTCTTCTATTCTGTTCTACCCAGGGCCACAGGGCATGTTTCTCATCATTTCTCTGTGTGATGGGTAACTTTTCAGTTCACCCAATGAGGGATCTAACTTTATGTATGGTTACTCCCACTTTGTTTAGACCCCAGCCCTTTTCTCTTATTTTTTTATATGTGTAACCTGAAAGGACAAATGCCAGCTCCAGAGCTCACAAACTCAGATTAATTCAGACTTGCTTGTACCTACTCTCTGAGGAATGTCATTATTTTCCACCAGCTCAGCCATGCATTTGAAAGACTTACGTGTAAATCCGGTTTAAGCTATACTGCAGGGAGCTCTTCTGAACATCTTTCCTCTATCCTGGTCTTCCCTAGAATGTAGACACCCACGTATAAACCAAAAAGGTAATACCCTTTCCAGCATGATTTGGAGGACTGCTGGACCCACTTGTGTGACTTACTCCACAATCTTGAATTTTTACCATCAGAGACATAAATCTTTGGATCCAAGAACTAATCTCCAGGAAGGCCTGCTAAATTGGAGTTTCCTGGGAGGAACAATGTCAATGATACCTGCTCACCCAGCAGACTAGCTCTCATCTCCCTAGATGTGGGAGGCGAGAAGAAGGCAGGAGAGAACCTTGAGCCCACTGCATTTCCTAGAGATTAAGAGCAGAGAAACTATCAGTATTAGGGTGGGAAGCCAGGTGCTGGGGATAGTTTGGGTTTTCCTAGGGAAACTGAGAGGAGGTTATGATAAGCAGCAAGAAGAAATGAATCAAATGCTGAATGTATTACATAGTGTCTTTACTCACTTGCTAGAACCCAGCCCTGCCTCAGGAAGAAATATAAATGAGAAAAACCTGATTAAACTTGCATGTTGCATATCCAAGTTGTAGTATCAACTAGTCTGGCTATCAGATGAGGAGACAAAACCCAGATGGGTAATGAACTTTGTCTAAGAGCACTGTGGGAGTTCAAATCTAGGTCTTCTGATTTCTAAATTCCAGCACTCTTTCTCTCTCCTAGCATATCCCATAGTGTGTTCCATGCAATACCAGTTCCAGGAGGTACCATAAGGGTTAAGTAGAGAGGAACTTCAATAGCCAAATGTGATTGGAATGCATGAAGGTGAACAGAATTAGTAGATACGTTTTGAAGGACTTTTTAATCCCTTTAAAAATGCAACTGTGCCTTGTGAGGCCCAAAGATAGGAGTGTATACTACACAGTTTCCCAAACTTATCTGACTATGGAATCTGCTTTTTAATTGAGCGTCTCAGGGGATTAATGTTCAGCGGAAAACAACTTGGAAGGCGCCAGGCTATGTCAGACTGCTCTCTAACTCTTCCAAAATGTTTATTGCATTCACGACAGGAAGCTTTTATTAAGCACAGGCCATCTGCCCAGCACTGCACTGAGGCAGCGGGAGAGACCAGGATGAGTAAGGTCCTCACACCACGATGTGTATGGATGGTGTCCTAACAATAGTCAGACACCTGCTAAGTAACCATGACCCTGTACAGAATATGATCAAGGAATTTTTGAAAAGTACAACAGTGTTTGAGGGATTGAAAGACTTCACAACTGGACAGAGCCTTCAGGCCACCCCATCACTTGGACATGTGGCAGAGTTGTAAAGGGAACCTTTCCAGCACGGAGCACTACTACCTGGCCCCAACAAGTCCCTTCCACCATCTTCCCTGGCTCTGTCTATGATATCCTTCAGTCTGTTCAAGGTAAAAAGTGCCTAGCACCCTTGACTAGTCTTTTACTTTCTCACCTTGTAACTAACCCTTCAGCAAGTTTTGTTGGGTCTACCCTCAAAATACATACAGTCTACACCTCTGCCGGCACGCAGGTCTAAGTACTGTCACTGCTCATGTGGAGTCTCTCTGCCCCCACCTTTCACCTCAGTCTTTTCCCCAACAAGGAGGCAGGAGTCATCCCCTCAGAATCCAGTCAGCTCACAGAGTCCCCTGGCTCAACCAACACAGTGACTTCCTCTTCCCAGGGTGTAAGTGCATCCCTTTCAGTGACCTGAAAGGTCCTCAATGATTTGGCCCCCATTACTTCATAGGCATCTTATTCTTCGTCTTCCCCTGGATCCCTTGTTCTAGCCACAACAGCCTCATGACTCTTAACCCGCTAGTTGCATCCTGACCTTTGCTCATTCGCATTTCCTGTTTCATCTTCCTGAACAGTTTTTCAGCCAGACACTCATATGTTCTCTCCTTCTGCCTACAAATCAATACTTCAATGTCTTCCCTCTGTAAGGGGACCCCTTTTTCAAATTGAAACTTCATCCCATCCCTGACATCTCTTTCTCTGTTTTTCTTTCTCCAACCCCCATCAAGTTAACCATTTGATTGTTTCTCTCTCCACTAGAATATAACAATTATTTCCACATTTTATCCCCTGCCATTTCTGCAGAACATAAAGCAGTGCCTTGCCCATAGGAGGGGTTAAACAAATATCTGTGAGGGGAAAGACAACAAAGCATAGTGTAAGTGTGGAGAGAGCCTAATGAAGAAGGTGATATTGGGGAAGAGCCTCAGAAAAAGGGGCTGAGCAGCTAGAATATTGACAGAGCCCTTGGAGCCACTGCAGCCCAGTCCAGCTCTGCAAACGAGGGAGTCTGCGCCTGGTTAGGTCCCAGCACTCTCAGTGGGGCTTTGGGTGATCATGGACTTGAGACAGGCATTTGCAGAGCCCTGGGGTTCTGGGTCTGGGAGACAGAAGAGAGGAAAGTCGCTTTGCTCTTTTCTCTTGGACACTTAGCATTCTGTACAAGGTTTTCCTCTAAAAGTCTTGTATTGCTAAAAGTACAAATCTTGAAAACCATTGCCCTTAGGGGTCTCTAAGGCACCTGACCCTCCTGGGACATCAGGATATCACACGGATAGCCCAGGCCATAGCATGAGAAGGCTGAAAGTGCCTTCCAGAGGGGCTGCAACCACACTCCAGGAAGAGTATCTGGAAAACCTGAATTCTGGACCAGCCAACTGGTCTCCCCAGAGGCCTGTATGGGAGAGCCACAGAACCTACATCCCACCGTGGAGTTTAGCCATGAAGGATGGAGCAGACAGCTGCTTGAGGAATTCAGCAGATGTCAAAATCCAGTTCATTCAACTTCCTGCACAAATTGAGAGCCCAGGTTTCCAGCCTCGAACTAATTAACTCATAAGAGAGAATGATAGAGGGAAGAAAGAAGTCACCAGAGCACTTGAAGGCTCCACTCACGATGGCTGATTCTCCATGAACATGAATGCATTTCCCGAGAAATGTGCTGAGGCCCAGGCTTTTGTGGAGCCCAACACATCTGTGAATAATTGAACACTATTCATGCCGAAGGAGTCAGCAATTTGTCAGTGACTCGGCCTCTACACTTAGGAGTGAATAACTTTCTGAGTGAGGAGATTACAAATGTGTACACACACACCCATGCACATGCACTGCTCATGAAGAAAGTTCAGAATCCAACAGCTCTGCCTGTGGTAATTTGGAATCATCAGTAAAGGGCTTTATTTATGCAGGATTCAGAATCAGATGCAACTCACCTGTACACTGTCTGCCCTGCAACACTATCATCCCAGGGACTAGGGCTCACAGGCCACACTGCTCACAGGCCATTCCTCAGGCCCCAAAAGGCTCTTCCTATGGTAAGTGTGTTGTCTGTCAGCTCTGGCCACCAGACCTCAGGGGGACACTTCCACTGGCACTGAGACAGGCCAGCCAGGTGAGCTGTCCAGGCCAGGTGTGAAAATCAAAACCTATGTGGGAATATATCCTAAGAATCCCAAGACACCAATTCAAAAGAATATATGCACCCTTATAGCAGCATTGTTTATAACAGACAAGTGCCCATCAGTAGATGAGTGGATAAAAATAAATAAATAAATAAATAAATAAAAACAACTGTGGTTCATTTACTCAATGGAAAATACTATGCGGCAATAAAAAAGGAAATCTTGCCATTTGCAACAGCATGGGTGGACTTGGAGAGTATTATGCTAAGTAAAATAAACCAGTCAGAGGAAAAAATGCTATATTATCTTATCTACATGTGGAATATAATGAACTAACAAGCAAAATAGAAAGAGCCTCATGGATAAATGGAACAGACTGACAGCTATGGGGCGGTGGGGGAGAAGAGGGAGACGAGATGAAAGAAGGTGAAGGGATTAGCCAAATAACAGATATGCATAACCCATGGACACAGACACAGTGTGCTGATGGACAGAGGGAAGGGAGGGCTAGGTGGAGGGGGCGAAGGGGAAAGAAATGGGGACATCAGTAATAGTGTCAACAATAAAAATAAAGAAAAAATTAGCGATGGGAGAAGAGACTCAGGAGTCAAAGCCCAGGACCTTAAAGATAGACATGAGCATAGGAGGGGACCTCTGCTGGTGAGAAACAGGGGACCTGGAACGGCAATGGCTGGGGCAGGTGCCACAGTGACAGCTACTTGGACCCTCAGCTCCTCACACCTTTCAGACCAATAGACTCACACACCCTCTGCAGGCCAGGGGCAGTCTGCAAGTGGAGAGTGCTTTGCCCAAATCCAAGCAGGAGAGGTCTGGAAGCACTGAGAGGAGTGGAGCTGCCGCCTGCTTGAATACACTGTGGGGCCCCAGTGGCCGCCCTTGGGTCTGTCAGCAACTCCTTCCTGGGAAGGATGTGTACTCAGAGTCAGGCTCCTGGGAAAGCAGGGAAAGAAAAGGCAGTCTTTGAGTTGAATTCTCCCACCCTCCATATGTGCACGTGTGTATTCATGCATGTATGCACATAGGTGTGTGTGTGTATACACACAGGTGTGTATATGTGTGCATCTTTATGTGTATACACATGTGTGTATATGCATGCGTGTGCCTATGATGTATGTGTGTGAGTACATTGTGCGCACATATGTGTGTGTGTGTGTGTACACATGTACACATGTGTGTGTTTATGTGTGTGTTTGTGTATGTATTTACACATTTGGTCATTTCTTCCAGAAGGTCAGAGATAACTAACTCAGACCTGGGGTGGAAGAAACTGCCTTCCCAGGAGAGTGATTCTGAGGGCATGATATTGACCTATTTGACTACTTGGTATGGCCATTTGGAGATCAGAAGCTACTCTGAGCAGACCCCTCGCTGTTGACCCTCTCCTGCCTGGCCCCACCCTCCTGGCTACCAGCCCACAGTCAACACCCTCCCAGATCCCCAGCGGGGCCTTCCTCACACCACACTGCTAGTGAAACTGCACTCCACCCAAGCCAGAGGAGATGGAGCCAGGCAGAAATGTGATGGGGAAAATAGAGCCGCAGTGGCTTGCTTTAAAAGTGAGGCCCAGGCAGGTGCTGTTCAACTGGGCAGGACCCTGAAGTCCTTCCTCTCAATGCTGCCTCTCGAGACAGCCCCAGTGCTGTCTCCCTGCAGCCCCACCTGTAAGAAATGCACCCCCATTGGTGGGTTTTCCAGTCCAGGGTCACCTTTGGGGGCATGAACATGGGCACATGACTATGTATACCTGCTCTCCCTCAACCCCCAACAACTCTGTACCCCAGCAAAATCAAGTTAAAATAAAGAATTGTCCCTAGTACAGTGTGTGGTCTTGGGCAAGTCACACCTTCTCCCTGGGTCTCTAGTTTCACAACCGTGAAATGAGGAGCTGCGGTGGCCTCTGAGGTTTCTGACAGTGCCTGCACTCTCTCCTCCACTCAGTCATCAACAGCGTGTGGACCCATGTGCGTGGAGAGGCCAAGACTCTGCTTCCTCCCATCAGCACATGGGCGCTTTTCTGAATGATGACGACCCGCGAGCAGCTTTGGGTCAGCAGGCTGAGACCTCACTGCTCCCCCCCCACACACACACACAGCTATTCCATTTCCTGATCTGTGGCCAGCACTGCATCATGTAGGCTGTTTCACAGATGCAAGTGGCAGGAACTGTGATGGAAACAAGGAAATAGGACCTATTACCACCCCCAACTGAGAGGTTTGAGGACTGACTAGCTTCCTGCCTGAACTTACCCAGGGCATCAAATGATGGCACCAGGGTCCTGTTTGCCATCCATCAACTTGACCTTCACTTGTTCCGGGGTCCTTCTCAGACAGGGTCTTCCTTCAGAGGAGTTAAGTGGCTGCTGCAGTCCTTCCATTCTTGCTGGTGAAACTCCAGGAAATGATGCTTTCTTTTCCAGTGGCTCCCACAAAAGTCCTAGATTAGTATTGAGTCCGTCAGCTAAGATCACAGCCAGCCCTATGGAAGGGGGGATGCGAGGGAGAGCACAGTTTGGGTGGAGGTCCGGGTCATGGTCCATGGTAACTTGGGAGAGCTTGGAGCCCAGAAGGAATCGGCAACCATGAAAGGGAGAGATGGCTGCCATGCCTCTGGGCCCTAGTGATACACTTTTGTCCCACCTGCACTTCCTCTCTCCTCCTGCCTCCCCCTCGGGGCAAGGTGCCACAGCTGTTTAATAAGACCACGGAATGAGCCTCTACTCGATTCGTGCCGAGGAAGGCAGTCAGCAAGAAGAAAGGAGGCAGGCTAGGCACACTTAGCATCCCCCAAGGACACACACACACACACACACACACACACACACTGTGGTGTGCACACAGCCTTCCACCCGGGCCCTCCAGCAGAAGCATGGCTACTGCTCATCACCCTGACCAGGCCGTGTGCTGGTGCCCAGGGGGCAGGATGCCAGGATGCCACACTAAGGGCTTCACTGCCCGCCCTCTGTCCCTGTCCCTGCCCTCTGCCCCTGCCCCCACCCTCTGCCTCGTCCCTCACAGCCCTCCCTGCTGCCACTGGCAGGGCCACTCCCGCCCTCCGAAGGCTCCTGCCACCACAGTCCAAGTGAGTCAGAACCACAGGAAATCTCACTCCAGCATCACTGGCTGCCTCTCTACCCAGAAATCTCCACTTGTTTTCCTGCCAAACATTACAGTTTGTAAATAACTGAAAACAAATATAAGTGGTTGTTTTTTACACTTAATACCATGACAGCTGAAAAAAAAGCTGGAATGGCAGTCTGCTCCAGACAGGTGGCTAGCATGTAGAAAGGCAGGGGGAAGCAGACAGCACAGTAAGCCTGCAGGGGGGATGAGAGGTGGACACGTCACCCAGCCTGCCTGTCCAGGGCCCCTGCTTATGCACTGATCCCCCAAATAAGGTCTGCATGCCCCAGCCTCCTCCCCACAGAATGACAGAGACATATTGGACGAAATGAATCCACGTTCCTTCCTCAGAGTCCCTGCAGCCAGCACAGATGCATATGCACGTGTACACATTAATGCACACATGCACTCAAACATGTACATATGTGCACATGTATACACATATGTATGCATGCATATACACAGATACATGCACACACTCTAAAACCGTGTCCCTGATATTTTCATTCTTCCTGCCTAGCACCCCTCCGCGTCCCCTCTTTGAGTCCTGCCCCTCCATGAAGACCTCACCCCGTGCCCCCTTCCCATGGAGGCCTGCTGCCCTCCCAAGCCCGGGAGAGCTCTTCTCCCTGGACCTCGGGGCACCTCACAGCAGCAGTGGCTCCCCCAGGATGCAAGATGCTGGCATCCCACTGCTGGGTTTGCATCTCAGCTCTGCCGTGGAATAGCTTTGCACACTTGGGCAATTCAGTTAACCTCGCTGTGCCTCAGTTTCCTTGTCTGTGAAATGCGGAGGATGGTCCTGTCATTACCCCGCTGCTCAAGCTGTCAGAAAACGTCAATGAGGGCCTGCCTGCCGGGCATTCGGAGCAGCACCTGGCTCATGGCAGGACCGGTCTGCCAGCTGGACCCTGGGAGGCATGGGGCTGTCTCCTCTGCCTGCCCACAGAGCCTTGTACACGAAAAGTGCTCAACACGTGCATGAGGAGCAAGTGTCTGAGCATCTGAGCGTCTGCCAGTGCCTGGGAAAACAGCGTCAGGGAGCTGTGGTCCTGGGGCCCTGCCGACCCGGCCAGGTGAGTGGGCCTGGCTTCCCTGTCCAGGGGGGCACGCTGCACCTTCATTTCTGCTGCGGGCCCCACTGCCTTTGGGAGGAAGTCTGGACCTTGTGAGTGTGCATCATGGGCTGTTTTCTGTGTCACACATGGGCCCACAGAACAGCAAATGCACTTTTAAAAATGAGCAGGCCATCAGCGGGAACAATATGTATGACAGTCAATCAGGAAGGCAGGGGGGAAGTGATTGAAGGTATTCATGGCAGAAGCCAATGAGCAGAGAACATGCGGGCTCCTGGGGAGCAGGGCAGGCAAAGGGCTGGACTCGGACGTGAGGTGAGGGGGGCGCCAGGAGGAGAACGCAACGGTGGAGGAGAGGCAGAAAGGGGGTCAGCATAATCCTCGGGCAGAGATTTTTGGTTCAGATTAAGGATCCGGGGGGGAGGGGGGAGGCACCTCCTCTTTCCTTATTTTTCCTGCAAATAGATCTTGATAATTCAGCACGGGGTTTGGGGGAAAAGACTTGGAAAGATGATAAACCGGGAAAGAATAAGCTTGGGTTCCTATAAGATTGGCTATGAAGACTAAATTAGTCGGGTGTTTAAAACATCTGGAGTGCATAGTCCCTGTTATTTACACATCCTCACCCGGATCCCCACACTGATCGTGCTGACATCTGCTCACCAAACAGGGCCGAGTCCATGCGTCACCTGGAGACCAGGTGCTGGGGATGCACAGGAGACTAGGAGAGAGCCCCCACTGAGGGTAAGACAGCCACACAGCAGGTCCTGAAGCAGGCAGACCACATGGGGAGTGAAGCAGAGCAGCAAGAACATGTGGGCAGTGATGCGGGGAGGGCAACCTGTTTCCTCCTCTGTGCCTATGGGGAGATGAGCACATAAGATCTGAGGCTCCTGATGCAGCACCCATGCCTCTGGGGCTGAGTGGTTCCTCGCTCAAAGCAGCCTGAGCTGCCCCAGACATTGAGCGAGGCCTCCTCTTAGCAAGGTTGCTTTGGACGCTGCCTTCCAATTGTTTCCTTGGTGCAATCAACGTTCGCCTTCAAAATACCACGGGGACCTACAGGAAGGCTGAGCCGAACGCATCTGTGGCGTTTCGTTTCCTGGCATGATCAGGGACATAATCACTGTTCTTGGAAAAACACTAAAGCCTGTGTCCTCTGTGGGCTTCAGCGAGGGGACTGAGCACACACAGGCTGCAGCCCTCCCCCAGGGGGGGCAGCAGGGGAGACAGGCCCCCCCTCCGCCCACCTGGCGGAGGCCCCAAATCAGCCTGCGGTTGCCCACGCAGACCAGCACCAATTGTACCAACAGGAAAGCGTATTTGGTGCTGGCGCTGGGGCCCTCACCCTGGGAAGGCAGAGCTGAGCACACTGGCGGAGGGGGATAGCAGGCCCACCCCCAAAGGAGAAGGGAGCGGAGACAGGATCCTGCCTCTCACAGCTGCCCTGGAGCTTGGCCACGGGGCTGACAAGTGTTGGGATGCAGATGCCGGCTTGGGGTGGCCACACCAGGGGGTCTTAGACGGGGGGGGGGGAGGGTAATAGAGAGAAAAGGGCTATCCATGGGCCCAATGGGCCAGGAACCGTGTGGGGTGTCTGTCTCCCCATCTGCCTGCAGAGGGAGAGATTGCAGCCCTGCCTCCCAGACACAGGAGAGGTGAGAAGGCAGACACAAAGGACGATCAGCCCCAAAGGCTGCAGGACCTGCTGGGACTCCAGCCGGGCTGGCCCAGGGAGAGATGGGATGCGGCACTCCAGGGAAGTGGGAGCACCTGGTCAGCCAAGCCCTGTGCGGGACTTCTGAGGGTGGGCTACAGACCAGCAGGGAGAAGCATCACATACACACGCCTAAAAGAAGATCAGAAGGTGCCCCGGGCCCTGGAGGGGGCACCGGGCTGTGTGTCTGGTCCCTGTTTTGTCCTTGACATGGAGTCGCTCCCAGGGGCCACGGTGCACAGAAGAGCCGGCACAGTGCCAGCCACGCAAGCTCCTCAGGTGTGAGTTTCCTTCTCTCCTCCCCTCTCTGGCTGGAGTTGGGCACTTGTAACAGGAAGGGGTTGTGTGGTCACTGTCTGAGCCCCTCCAGAACCTCCACCCCAAGGCCCACCGCGGAAGGGGGTCCTCTGAAGGGCAGAGGTGAGAGAGGGACTAACAGGGACTTGTGACTTTTTATTGCCATTATTAATGTGCATGTTTCTCATCCCCAGTGTGACTTCCCTGAAAGCAGGGACTCAGATCACCTATCTGGATACTGCCAACGCCTAGAACATCGCCTGAAATGTAAAGTACCGAAGTGCTGCCGAGACCGGTTTGGCTCAGTGGATAGAGCGTCGGCCTTTGGACTGAAAGGTCCCAGGTTCGATTCCAGTCAAGGGCATGTACCTTGGTTGTGGGCACATCCCCAGAGGGGGATGTGCAGGAAGCAGCTGATCGATGATTCTCTCTCATCAATGTTTCTAACTCTCTGTCCCTCTCTTTTCCTCTCTGTAAAAAATCAATAAAATATATTATTTTAAAATAATAAAATAAAATAAAGTACTGAAGTGCTGCAGCCCAGATGTATGAACCTGTGACGCATGTGTGCCAGGATGTGAACAGCTGCCAGCCGGTTGGAACTCCCCCGGGCTCGCTCAGCGTGGCTACGTGGCCTTCAGCATACGTAGGCAGCCCAGCTGGCGTGGCTTGGTGGTTGAGTGTCGAACTGTGAACCAGAAGGTCACGGTTAATTCCCGTTCAGGGCACATTCCTGGGTTGCAGACTCAATCCCCAGTAGGGGTGTGAAGGAGGCAGCCGATCCATAATTAATAAAAAATATATTTTTAAAAAATACATAGGCAAGAAGGATGAGGGATTGAACCTAAAAAACCTGGCTTTAAGCCCCAGTACAGTAACAGTTTTCCTTTGGATAAGGCATATATGGGGAGGGGTGGGCAGGATGGACTTAAATCTCCTCTCTGCCCTCAGGAGAGAAGTCTGGGGGTCGGAGAAGACTCCACACATGGGGCCATTCACCCCAGAGGGCCCAGAGTTAATGCAAGACCATTTTGTAATGAAAAGCAGCCCAAGATAAAAGGAGAATGAGACTTTAGCACAGCAAGGTCAAGGTTATTATTTCTCAAGGAGTCGGGACACATTAGCTGGTTTTCCCCAGACTAGACTAGAGGGGAAATTCCTCATGTAGCCTGGACAGAGGAGTCTATCAAGAAAATGTCTTTTCAAGGAGGCGAGTTCCACTTGCCTTTGGGACCCTGGCAAGGACACAGCGGCAGCTCTGCAGTGGAGACAGGGGTCTGGGCTGCAGCTGCTATTCTCTGGCTTCTGCCATGGGTGGGGGACAGGGGGGCTTAAAGAGAAGGAGTTTGAGGAACATAAGAACATGAAAACATAAAATGGAGGTAGTTGGGGGAAGAGGAGCCTTCTGAAACAGGGGCATCTTTGTGAAATGTGAAAATAAGGGAGCAAGTAAATCCCTACATCTCTCTACGGTAAAATAACTGCTTAAGTTTCCGCCGGAGGTCAGGGTGCACCCCAAGAGGGGAGGTCACGTGGAGCCTCATGAGCACAACCCCATAGCCGATCACCGGGCAGGTGTTCCTATAAGCAGCCCAGCAGCTAAGAGGATGTGGGTCCTCAACGGGCCTTCTCTGAACTTGAGTTTCTTCATTCATAAACTGAGGATGACAGATGACCATCTCCATGCACACAAAGCTTGGGGTATACCCTAACTGGTTTGGCTCAGTGGATAGAGCGTCAGCCTATGGAATGAAGGATCCCAGGTTCGATTCTGGTCAAGGGCATGAAGCTTGGTTGCAGGCACATCCCCGGTAAGGGGTGTGCAGGAGGCAGCTGATGGATGTTACTCTCTCATCAATGTTTCTAACTCTCTGGCCCTTTCCCTTCCTCTCTGTAAGAAATCAATAAAATATGTTTTTAAAAAATAAAAGAATTGGGTGTGTGTGACAAGGTATGGGGTGAAGCCACAGCAAATGACTGGCAAGACCTCACCACAGTGCACTGGGCTGTTTTCTTGCTCTGAGGCCTCAGCATGCACCTAGCAGGGCCTGCCTGACAGTGGCTTATCCCAGTAGCTTTGACTTCATGTTTCACCTCAGCAGGTTTTGCAGAGAAAGAGACTTTTGAGAATCCTGTTGTTGTCCCTCGTTCTGCTATGTTAATAGCCTCTCCTTATGGAATTTCCTCCACCCTTTGGCTCCAGATGCCAGTTCTGACTCCCAGGTCATCCTGAGGGAAGTGCCTACTGGGCCTGTGTAACTTAGCTCGGCAGCCATGACAAAGGACCACTTGACAGGAGGCTTCAGCAACAGAGCTCTAGTTACTCGGAGCCCAGCAGCTGCAGGTCGAGGGTGTCAGCGGGGTTGGTGTCTCCTGAGGCCTCTCTCTGTGGCGTGTCGATGGCCACCTTTTCCCTGTGTCCTCACTTAGTTCTCTCTCTGCGTGAGGATGTCCTAATCTCCTCTTCTTATGAGGACACCGGTCATTTGGATGAGAACTCAACCCGGTGGCCTCCTTTTACCTCAATTGCCTCTTTAAAGACTCCATCCCCAAATATGGATACATTCTGAGGTCCTGAGGCTTGAATTTGGAGGCGCACAAGCCAGCCCACAGCAAGGCTGGTGGCTGCTGCCAGCAGCTCCGGGAAGTGTCTGCATCCAGCCAGGTGAAGCCACCGCCTCCACATCGATTGCCATCGAGCCCCACGCAGCCCCACCCAGCCTTGTCCCTGAGAAAACAGGACCCTGGCTCTTCATCTCTCGGTCCTCAGCACCTTTCACAGTCCTGGAAAACAGCACTCCTCCATAAGTTTCCAGGGATAAGGGAGCAATTACAGACCGGCCATCTCATTCTCAAGAAGGACCGTGCCAGCACACGGTAAAGGATTCTTTACATCACAGACAGTAAAACTAGGTTTGATTTCTCACTCCCCTTCAGTATGTGATAGAGGACATTTTAAAATCTCAAAAAAATAAGCTGGAAGGCAAGACTGGGGATCGTGAGAGTGGGGAAGAGGACAGTATCTGAAGGGCCTTCGAGAAGCTCTGTTAGCGCGATGCTGGCGTTACAAGAGATATCAATATTAATAGCAACATTAGTGCCAAAAAGCATCAGCCTCGATATGTTACGGTTCCTTACAACACCTTTAATGGGCGATGACAGCCGGGTGATCTCGTGTGGAATTGACACAGGCTGTTATGAGGGCTAAGCCATGGGAAACAGCGTGTGGCTTCCCCTGAAGAAGACCGGCCTCCCTGCCCCATGGCTTCAGGGGACTCCAGTTGTTTCGGAAGCTCAGGCTGGCCCTGGATGCCCCCACCGACCAGGGTTGTGGGCCCAGGGGTCCTCGAGCAAAAGGGCAGAAGGAAAAATCTACCCATCTGTAAACTCTTCATGTCATGAAGGCTCTTCCCACAGGTGAGGAAGGTGTCGATGTCAGGCCCCCAGATGTGAACATGGGCCCCTCCCATGTTGAGCAGAAAATACGCCCCTGCGAACAGTGATGGGGAGCGTGGCTTGTTTGAAATTGCATCCTGCTGCAAATGCACCAGGGGGCTTACCCTCTGAAGGGATGCTATGGTGAAATAATTTATAGAGCCCAGAATCCTTTTGTGAGATGAAAACAAGTATGTTCTCCTTAAGTAAATCTAATTTACAAATTCAATTTAACTCAACAAATGTTTATTGATTACTTTTTCTGTATGCAGGGCACCATGCCAGTGCAGGTGATAACAAAGCTATTCAAGATGTAATCCCTGCCTTAGGAAACTCATATTCTAACAGAGGGAGACAGACCTGTAAACCAATACCTCTCCCGATGTGGTAAGTGCTACAGTGACGATGTACTGAAAATTCCCCAGGGATCAAGATACACCAGACAGTTTGTTACTAACGGAACAGTGAAGAAAAGCTACAGAAGAAAGGGGACAATGGAGTGGGCCCTGATGTTTGACTGATTTTTTTATGGACTAATTGATATATTAGGATAATATTACATACTACAGCAATATGTAAAAGTCATCTCTCTCTAGCATAGATAGATGATCATCAAAAACATTAAAAGAAGGGAATGGTAACAGAAATAAATGCCAAATAAAAACCATTTAAAATATAAATGCAAATATCACAATATTTTAAGGCTATGAGTCTTAAAATGAATTTTTAAAGCACACACAGTGCTAATGGCTCTATCCATAGGTCTTGTTCTTGTGTATGTGTGTGTGTGTGTGTGTGTGTGTGTGACAAATATTTCAGATAAAAGGAATTTCTTCCATCTTTCATTGACCTTGATCAAATTGGCAAGAATGTGTCCAAACACAAGTTCAAGCTGGGCATTAGGGAACTATTGCTTTACATAAACTCATTTCCTTTTGTTGTTGTTGTTAATCCTCACCGGAGGATATTTTCCCATTGGTTTTGAGAGAGAGTGAAAGGGAGCGGGAGAGACAGAGAGACACATCGGATTGGTTGCCTCCCACACGCACCCCGACCAGAGCCAGGGATGGAGCCTGCAACAGAGGTACATGCCATTGACCAGAATGGAATCCAGAACCCTTCAGTCTGCAGGCCAACATTCTATCCAGTGAGCCAAACCAGCTAGGGCTAAGCTTATTCTTTTTTTAACAGCAAGAACAATTTGCTCAGCCTGATTTTGGTTTTGTCTTTAAATTCATTCTTGCTTTTGCTAATTCAGATTCTCAAAGCCGTTTCTGATTCAATGTTGCAGTATTCCCACAACAGCATTCTCCTCTTCCTCTGCATTTCTCTGTTCAAGGATTTGCAAAGGACTGTAACTGCAGTGAATATTCGAGCCATAAACATTTGGGGCAGTAATGGAACAAAATAACATTCAGATCTCCTAGCAAGTACTCCTAAGAGCACCACACAGAATCAGTGTCAAAATTGCCCATTTCAGGATGTATTTCACTTCCAAAACTTATCATTTCTTAGAACAACACCCATAAAGTATTCCATGGGTACAAAACTTACCGACATATTTATTTTATTTACAACAATAATTCACCATTCACCAGACAAGGACACAAATACTGTCTTCTTACAAGCAAGACTGCCCGGTGGGGCTTGGGGACTGCTGGCCTACAAGTTCCCATCCTGCTTCCTAGAAACTTTGACCTTCACCTTTCATTCCTGGAATCTTGCTTTTGACTTTATGTCTGTGGATCCTTTCAAAACAATACCATCTCTATGTTGCTTCGTAAGCTTAAATTCTCGCTGGAGACTTAAATACTTTCCACTGTGTTCCCATTTTCTCAACTGATATTTCTCAGCTATTGGACAAAACACGGATTTTTTTTCTGTGAGAAGCTGAAAAGGAACTCTGCCTAGAGCAGTGGTTGGCAAACCGCAGCTCGCGAGCCACATGCAGCTCTTTGGCCCCTTGAGTGTGGCTCTTCCACAAGATACCAATAAGACTGAAACCTCATGGCCCATGCACAGAAGTCAGTTTTCGGCCTGGGCGAATCTATTTTGAAGAAGTGGCGTTAGAACACTAAAGGGGCCAAAGAGTCACATGTAGCTCGAGAGCCGCGGTTTGCCGACCACTGGCCTAAAGCATGCTCATCAAGCATAGACTGCTCAGACCCTGGACAAGGTTATCTGGAGACAATTCTCCCAGCCCCCGCAGGCCCAGCGTACCCACTTCCCACTCAGCACCTCTCCTCCTTCCTGCCATGACTCCTCTCCTCTGTCTGCCTATTCTGTTCGCCCCCACATTCACCCAAACCTGCCTGCCCTCTCCCCTGTTTCTTCTGCTCACATTTACCACCTGGCTTCCCTCTATAATCCCAGCATACACACAGGCACCTCCTCTTCTCACACTCCAATTTCTCAGCAAAAGCTGAATTGGCCACGAGCTTGGTCAGCTAGCCACTTTGACAATTTAAGACAATCGGGTTGATGTTATGAGTTGTACAGAAATGTCCACTTACGTTCAGTGTGGTGCTTAAAAGATGACTTCATCATACTGAGACTCAATTTTCTCATCTAGGAAATGGAGGTAAAATTTCCCAGCTCATTCTATTTTTGAGAAGATGAAATAACATAGGTAAGCATAGAGCTGAAATGCTAGGAAACTGTGAGTTTCGGTCCTCCTTCTCCAAGGAGTCTGGAATTAAGTGTAAAAGGAAGAGCCTTTGGGTGAATTGCAGGCATGCCTCCAGGCGCAGAATCAGCTGCATCTGTGGGTCCCAACATGAAGTGTCTACAAATGCCCTTCCTCACCTTCCCTAAAAGGTCTATGTTTACGAATCCTGTGTCAATTCCAGTGACTTCTCACTCTGCATGTTTCCAAGGGGATGTGCACAGAGAGAGGTCAGCCCACCAGCTCAAAACCTAGCCCACAGCTGCTGCCTTCAGTCAGCCTGGAGTAAATGTTCACTAAGTGTCCGCCAAGTTCACATTCCTTCTTTCTGGTTAATCGGTGGCAGAAGCCAGGAGCTGGCCCCTCTGGGGTGGCTCCTCTGCCCACAAACTTTATGAGCCGTGTCCTCAAGGGCTGGCAGCAGCCACCCCTTCCTTTGCGTCTGACCTCCTGCTTCTCCAGCCTGTTTATGGGCATAATTACAGGGTGTTATGGATTTCCTGACAGCCGCCTTGATGGAACTATGCCACAGAATCAAGCTAATTTCATACATTAAGGTTTAATGGTCTCTGGAGGCCTGACCCCAAGAAAGCATTTTATCTCCTCCAAGGGTGCCCCCCCACATACACACACATACACCCAGAACACTGCTTTCCTTGGCCCCTCTCTTCCCTGAAGCCCATCTGGGCTGCACTGTCATCCAGAGCCCATCTTCTTCGATAGCCCCATTCTGACTGGCCCATAAGTTGGCTGTGTCATGGGGAAACTGAGATCTCTGAGGTCCCAAGAAGTCAGGACAGTCCATCTGGGGAGGAAGATGGAACCCATCTAACATTCAAAGCCTGAGTTAGCTCTCTGGGTCCCCATTACACTCTCCATACATTCCTGGGTGCACTAAACCTCCCTTCCCACATGCAGCTACTAATTTAAAGTTTGCAGAATCTTTGAAGAGACATAACGTTATCTAATCTGTGTATCAATCCTATGATTGCACTATCATGTCCATTTTTCAGACATGGAAATTGAGTCTTAGTGGTAGTACAAAATATTAACAGTGAGCTTTGCACAACCTTCACAAAAAGGCCTCCCCTGGGTATTGCTTCTCCATTAGGAGGTATGAAGTTGCAGAGCCTAGACTTAGCGATGAGACAGCCCATGCTAAGCCCTTTCCTCTGCATGGCAGGTCCTTGCTGATCTTCCTCCTTTCCATGCATGCAGTGCAGTTCCCCTATATACCAGCTGGCCTTGGCCACGCTGTTCTTACGCACCACATACGGCGATGTCCTTTCTGCCCAGCCAACTCACACTGATCCTTGAAGGACCTCTTCTAGACCTATCTCTACCAGGAAACCTTTCTTTATGAATTCATCTTTCAGTTCCTCTCATTACTCTGAACACAGTGGATATATTATCTAGAATATTACATAATAAAGTGCACAAGTAGATATTTTATAAAGTCGTTTCATTCTTGGAAGTCCCTCAGTGTGGTGTATCTGGGTTGGTTGAATTCCCACCATGCATTTTCCCATGGATGTAAATGCTCCAACTTCCCAGAGGCCAGCACCCTCAGTTTGGGGAACTATAGGACACCAGGGAAGTTGAGTTCACTTCCAACTCTAGAAATGGGACCCAAGACCAGGGCCAGCCCAATCAGTGCACTTAAGGTTGTCCAATCAGAGGGGACACTGAGACTGTTGCTGGAAACAGTGAGTAAGAGACCTGTTCTTTCCTGTGGGATATGAGGAAGGAAAGAGCCTGCTGGTAGCATAGCCAATATTAAGGAAGTAGAGTCAAGAAATGCAGAAAGAGCCGAAACCCGTTTGGCTCAGTGAATAGAGCGTCAACCTGCGGACTGAAGGGTCCCAGGTTCACTTTCAGTCAAGGGCATGTAACTAGGTTTTGGGCACATCCCCTGGAGGGGGCCGGTGTGCAGGAGGAGGCTGATGGATGTTTCTCTCTCATCGATATTTCAAACTCTCTATCCCTCTCCCTTCCTCTCTGTAAAAAATCAATAAAATATATATGTTTTTAAAAAAAATAATAAATGCAGAAAGAAAGTGAGTGTGGGTTAAGCACTTTGAGCTGTAAGACCAAGCTTTGCCAGAAGCTAACAAAGGTCTTTTATCAGCCTTTTCAGTTGCATGAGCCAATTCACTTTTCTTAGTTTAAATCTGTTTCAGGCAAGGTTTGTAGCCCCAGAGGGTTTCTAGTGCATGCACTTGAATTGTGACGTTTGTTCTAATTCAGTACAGATTAACCTAGAGACAATATAATCCCTATTTAGATGTAGTTTTTAGAACAGGATATGGAAACTACATTTAGCTCCATTGATTCATGTATATGACTTACTGGATTTCTGTTTTTTCTGATTACAGAATATGTCCATTAAAGGCACTTTAGAAATCCTACCACTACTAACAACTGCGATGTATTTACTTTTATTTGCATGTATGTAATGTTTTATAACATTGGGATGGATCATACTGTGCATGTGTAATTTTGAATCCTACTTCCCTACTTAATGACAACATGTTACCTATTGGGATTAAAAAAAAAAAGTAGCCAGCCCTAGCGAGTTTTGCTCAGTGGATTGAATGTCAACCTGGGGACCAAAGGGTCCTGGGTTTGATTCTGGTCAAGGACATGTACCTTGGTTGCAGGCTCCTTCCCATCCCAGGCCCTGGTCAGGGCAACCAACCAATGTGTTTCTCGCAAATGAATGTTTCTCTATGTCTTTTCCACTCTTTTCCACTCTTCCTAAAAATTAATGGGAAAATATCCTTGGGTGCAGATTAACAAACAACACCAACAAAAAAGTAGCCAGATTGTGTGGGTTCAAACCCTTCCTCTATCATTAATATCTGTGTAACCGAACAATTTACACAATGTCAGCCATATCTCAATGACCTCATATGTGAAAAGGTTGTAATGATAGCACTTGATTTGTAGAGGTTTCGTGAGAATTAAATGACATTAAATAAAGTCTTTCATGTGCTACCTGAGCTCATGAAACAGCTCAATTTTGGACAAGTCTGATTGGAGATGCTTCTGGCTATTCAGGAAAGCCAACAAGGGGGCATTCTCTGTTGGGGAATCTGTCCTGTGCGTTATAGGGTGTTCAGCAGCATTCCTGGTCTCTACACACTAGATGCCAGTAGCACCCATCACCCTATTGGTCTTTAGAACCAAAAATGTCTCCAGATGTTTCCAAAGGTTCCCATGGAGACAAAATTGCCCCCACTTGAGCATCACAGCAGCATGGTATTTCACCATGTAGCTATACTGTTTGTTTTTGTTGTATAGATAGAATGTATAGACATTGTTAGATGACAGACAGTAGAATCGCAGTATTCTTATACTGTTACAGTTTTAATGAAAATTCATTTTGTATTCCATCATAATATATAATATTGAACTCTTAGTTTTAGGTAAATGATCTTACAATAATTTTTATTAAAATTTTACCAAGAGATTTTTTTAAATGGTTATTATTTTATCAAATGTCTTTAGGGCACCAACTGAAATTTCCTCTGCCTCGCTGATGCCTGGATTGTATTAATAGGATTCATAACATTAGGTTATTCTTGCATTTCTGAGATAATGCCTAACTGGATATGTTTTAGTATTCACTTCTTAATAGAGCAATGAGTATGATTTGATGACATTTTATTTAAAGATGGTTATTTCCATTACATAAAGGAAATTAAATTGTTCTTTACTTTTGTTTTATTGTTAGAGCTTTGTTAGTTTCACAAAATAATTTTGAAAGTTTCTCATCTTTTTATATGATTGAAAATGAAAATTCCCCTCTGCCCCCAAATTGCATACATCTTGAAATATGGTCAACTGAACTGATCAACAACTAAGTCCAGAGCATTTGGGGGAAGATAATTGTACAGCAATTACTTTTTTAAAAAAAATTATGTTGTCTATTTTTTAGTAAACTTGTGTGATTAATATCTTACTACAAAATCATGTCTTATTCTCAAATTTATAAAATACTATAGGATAGATCTACCTTGTGTAATGTGTGATAATTTCAGTAGCTGTGGTTATACCCACTTTCTAATATCTAAGCTTGAACATTTCTTTTCTCCTTTTTGTACTAGTCTTTTTAGATCTACACACTACTATTCTAATTCAGAGAGCTCTTCTTTTTTCCCTTTTTTAAAAATTTAGTTTCTTTGTGTTGCTTATTTAAATATTTAATCAAATATTTTATTTTATTTCTAATTTTCTAATAAGAGCATTAGCCTATAAATTTGCTCCTTGTACAATTTTACTTCATCCAATACATTTTTACATAAAGTGTTCTAATTTTTGTTACTTCATAGTCTGTATTTTTTCTTTGACCCAACAAGTGTTACGCTAAGCAGTTTTCAGTTCCAAATGTGCCTTTTTTTAAATTTTTGTTATTCAACCTATTCATTATTGCATGGTAGTCAGTGAATATGATTTTCAGTATTTAATGACTTGTTAAGTTTTTTACTGTTCAAAGAATGGTTGAAAGAAAGTTGTATTTTCTTTTTTGTATTAGTTATACATTTTTATTAAATAAAAGTTATTAATTCCATTTCCCATGAACAATACCCTTTCATTTATTTTTCACTTGCCTCACCTGCCATGTTCTGAGAAAAATATATTGTCATCACCCACAAGTACTTCTTGTAATTTTCTCCTCAGATTTTCTAATGCTTTTGCTTTCAATATTTTGGCATTGGAATATTTGACATCATCTTCTATTTGGTTTATGATCACTACATTGTTTTCTGGACTTTATGCTCCCTCCAAATTACCCAGTTCCCTTTGTGCTTCCATTTCTATTGTTGTTATAGAAGTATTGTAAATCTTGCATTTTTTTGTGTGTGTGTTTTCCTGATATCTTTTACCAGGCCTTTTATTTTTCATCTTTCCTTTTCAATCATGTTGTATTAGATTTATATCTTAATAAATAGCATGTAGTTGATATCTATTATTTTATCTAATCTGCCTCTGTATTTTAATGAAAGGGTTAACCCTTTTACTTATTGCCATAAATTATATATCTGGATTTATTACTGTCACTTTATTTTATTATTTCTGACTATGAATTTCCTTGCTTTTTCTTAGTTTATTTGCTTACTTTTTCCTTATAAGTTTCTGTTGCTTTAAATTTATATTTACTAAAAATACCATGAATTATCATTGTCTTTTTTTCTTCTAATACCTTATATGGTAGAAAGCATATGTTAAACTCTTCTAGTGGCTCTTTTAGGTTTTAGAAAATAATTTTTCAACTTCATTCTAATAATCAATATTAAAACATTTTGTAACCACTTCTCCCTCTAAGAAACTAGGATTCTTTTTTATTATTCTCTACTCTCCCTTCACCCAATTTCTTTGTTTTTTTTCTGATAAACATATTATGGTCATAAAATGGAGATAAAATGGGTTTGCAGAACCAATTCCAGTTAGTTTGTTTTTCCTTTCCTCGCGTTTGAGAATGATTTTGTACTTTCCATTCTACTTCATATTTGTGTTAACAAAAATCCAGATGTTCCTCCAGGGTTAACCAATTCAGTGCTCACCACCTTGCTCTTATATTCTTGTATTCTTAATATTCCAGGAAAGGAACAAATCTGTGATATAGGTTATACTCCTGTATTTCTGAAACTGTGTCTCTCTTGTGCTCACACCTGAATGGCAGCTTAACTGGATAAAAAATAAATAAATAAATACTTGAATCAAGATTTTGTTCTCCCAAAATTCTGTAGCCTTTTCTATTAGAGCAGATCATTATAGCAAACAACCTTGAAATTGCAGTAGCTCCACTTACAGAGCCCATTGTAGGGGTCAGGGCAGCCGTCCGTAAGATGATACAAGAGCCCAGGCTCTTTGCACTGTCACCGGGGTCCTCTGCTGTACCCTCTGCATCTGGCTGGCCGAGGAGCAGAGAGAGGAAGAAAGAGAAGAGAGCAGCAGATGTCATTGCAGATTTTAAGGGCCACACCAAAGTGGCATATGTCACTTCTACGCACAGTCCATCAGCCAGGTAAGATCCATGGCTCACCTTCATTGGAGGGAACTGAGAAACTGTCTTCTTGTCTTTCCAGAAGGAACGTGAAATGGTTTGAGGGACCCAGTGCCAGATCTGTGCCACATCATTGTCCTATTTGTCCTTGAGTATTTATAGAAGAAGACCTCAGGATTATTTTAATTTTTTGTTTTTTCCTTCTAAGGTGCTTATAATACTTTGTCTTTTTGATTCAAATTTTTAGCCAGGATGTGTGTACATGCAGTTAGTTCCCTGTAAATTGATTTTTGCCTGAATGTTTAGGCCATTTTGCAAGATACATTTTTTTCAAATTATGAGTTTGGTGGTTGTTTCTGGATAAATTATTCAGGTTTAATTCTCAGCAATACCTATAATTCCTAGATTGGATCTCCTTCTCTCTCCTCCATGCCTATTATCTCCTCATCACTGTCAGCTCCTTATTTTTTCCCTCTAAAGACAAGGAGAACTTGTTTTTCTCACCAATGATTTGAGTGTTAGCAGTGCTAACACCTGTCTTTACATTATTCATATAAATTTTACTCATTCTACTGCATTTAGGTACCACTCGATTTCACTTATATTTTAGCCATCTTTT
Source organism: Vespertilio murinus (assembly GCA_963924515.1). NCBI lineage: Eukaryota > Metazoa > Chordata > Mammalia > Chiroptera > Vespertilionidae > Vespertilio > Vespertilio murinus. The sequence goes on from OZ004708.1 coordinate 92,794,047, forward strand.
TTGCAAACCTGGTTTTCTTCTTGTTGTTTCTATTTCTATCAACTTTGGATTCTTTATGGAATGTCCCCTTTTGTTGATTCATTTCCAAATGTGACATAAGGTCACCCAGGCCGGTGGATGCTACCAAGCAGGACATGCAGCTTGCCCCTGGCCTTGCACAGTCTTCTGTTGAGCAAGATTGCAGACAGTTTCAACACCAACACCAAGTAATAAGATTCACCCTCTGTGTCCTATTCACCCTGCATCGACCTATGAACCAGGAGGTCACAGTCTAACTTCAGGTCAGGGCACATGCCAGGACTGCGGGCTGGATCCCCAGTGTGGGACGTGCAGGAGGCAGCCCATCAATGGTTCTCATCACTGATGTTTTTATCTCTCTCCCCCTCTCCTTTTCTCTTTGAAATCAATAAAAATATATTATAAAAAAAAACCTCTGAAACCACTCCCACCTTAGTGCACACTAGTATCCTGGACTGACACAACGAGTCCTCACTGATTAAAGGCTACCCATCCGCCAATCCTCCTTGAGGCATTTGTAGAGTGTCGTAGTTGATTCAGACCTAGTGGGCATATGTATAGCATTAATGGTTTATAGTCCAGGTTACCACCGCCACATTAAGGTGTTCTAATCTCCATTTAGCTCTCCAAATGAAGCCAAAATCTTTGGTGTTTTTCTGATTTCTGGATGCAAGACAGGTGCGTTAAGCACTACTCAGGTACTGTTGAATGAATGAACTAATGAATGAATGGGTGGGCTCAGAAAACACACCAACTAAACCAACTCTGCCTGAGTGTGATGATCAGAATCCACCCCCTCCCCTTTTTTTCTCTATTTTGGGAGAAGTTGAGTACTTTGAAATTTCTCTTGTTGCCAGTGTTAGGGTGGCTACTCATGGGAGAAACCTCCAAGTAGAGCATTCAGGAAGCCGGGCCAGCCACAGCCTGCCTGCTGCCCCAGCCCCTCTCCTACCATCGCCAGCCCTGGCTGCTGCCACTTCGGTCTCCACTGGCACCCCGCATCTGCTGCCACACCCACTCCTCATAGCTCTTCCCCGTGCAGCTTCCTGGGGTTGGGGGGAGCAAAGAATCCCACCCCCACCTCTCTATCTCTATCTCTCTGTCTCTCGGCAGAATGGGCGAGACTGGTTACAGATGTGGACACCACCAAGTGTAGAGGCCAGAGGAAAGATTGGGGTCAGGATGAGAGAGACTTGAAGAATGGCGTGTTCTGTAAGCGTGGCAGACTGTCCACCCCTGAGCCTCTGCCTCTGACAGCTAGATATGTGATCAAGGTGACAAGGTGACAGGTGCCTCTGACATAAACACAAGTCAGGATGTAACAAGGATGTTGTCTAACCAGCAGCAAAGTTTGCAAACTGAAGATACATGGCAGCCCTGGTTCCTGATCAAGGTCGCTGGGCACAGGGCCTGGTAATGAGTGCAGAGGGCTGGGGTGGGGCCAGCTTCTGAGCCAAGATAAGCAGCACTGACGAGGGAAGAGGGGAACTGACTTGGGCCCAGGTCTCTTTCTAACTAGCTGTACATCTCAGTCAAGTATTGCCCTTCCAGGCCTTGATATGTTGTTCTGTGTGGGGAGCCGGCACGGCCACGGCATACTCAGCTCCAGAATGCCTTCTGTGCCACGCCAGCTCAGCCAGGTTCAGTGACCCTGAGTGGGGGCAGGGAAGAATTAGAAAAGACAGACAAGAGAAGGAAAGCTGGGACTTGGTGGGACGCTGCTTCCCTGATGGGGACCCAGCAGCACCACGGATTACAAGCCATGTCTTTATTTTATAATCAGATTGCAGGAGGCATAGTAAGGGCGTGGTCAAGATGTTTACAGCATTCTCATAGGTTTCAATCCTACTCAATTACATGCACCTGATCAAGCTTTGTTTACTTGCAGCCTATGTCACTTAGGCACGTGGGGCCATGTGATCGAACCATAGGTTCAAGCTGACAAGCACAGCCCTTGGCTATCATTGTGCTGGAAAGGCTCTGCCCTCCAGGCTGGGACTTGCACGTGGCCACGAGAGGACTGTGCCCTCTCATCAGGCCAGGGCTTGAACCTGTCCAACACCAGGTGGCTTATATCCCAATTCTGATTTCAACCCTGCTGTGTGATCTTGGTCAAAGTGCTTAAATTCTCTGTCCAAAACACTATAGCCACGCCCTACAGTCCTGTGAAATGGGATAATAAGATCTTTTCTATTTATTTTATGAAGACCAGCCCAGTGCCTGTCCATCATCCCCTCAACCCTTCCCTAGAGCTACGTAACCACAATCTGCAGGTGAAGCCCTGCCCAGGACCAGCAGCCACTGTCCCTCCAGTGAGCACCTTCTAGGGCAGCCGTGAGCAAACTACGGCCCACAGGCTGGATCCGGTCCGTTCGGCTGTTCTATCCACCCCACAGAGCCAAAAGAGCGGAGGGTTCTCTTGCTCTCCCCTCCACTCTTTCACCAGCAGCCCAAGATGAGAGTGCCAGCCTGGACAGGTTGCTTTTTTTCCGGCCCTCCAATCTAGTTTAAGAACCCATCATGGCCCTCGAGTCAAAAAGTTTGCCCACCCCTGTTCTAGGGGCTCTAATGTAATAAGATCTGTGAGAATCACAACACTGATGTCTAACTGCCCCACACATAGTAACTAATTTAAGTACTATCATTATTCCTACTGTCCTTTTTTTTAGATGAGGAGTCTGAAGAATAGAGGACATAAGTAACCAGTCCAAGGGCCAGTAAATACCCTGTTTCCCCGAAAATAAGACAGTGTCTTATATTAATTTTTGCTCCCAAAGATGCGCTAGGTCTTATTTTCAGGGGATGTATTATGTTTCCATGAAGCAGGTCTTATTTTCAGAGGATGTCTTATTTTCAGGGAAACACAGTAGTAGAGCCAGGCTAGTCCACGCTGACTTAGAGCCCAAGACTCAGCCAAAGTCAGATGTTCTGATAGCCCCACCCCATCACCTTGTGCCCCATTGTCATTCCCGAGCTTCCGCTTCTTCCATAAACTGAACCCAATCTTATATATCCCAGGCAGCAGGTGAAATCCATCCTTTTTTCCTGCAGCTGGGACTCCATCTCTATAACATGCTCGGATCCCTGCTCCTACAAAGCAGGGCCTGAGTCCTGCCTGGCCCGGCTGTCACCTGTGGTCGACTGACCATTCTGGCACTGACACCTCCCAGACTGGATGCCGCTCCAGACAGGGCTGGGCCCACGTTCACTGGCAGGGCTATTCCAGCAGGGCCCAGAGTGGGTGCTCAGTTAAGGCAGCTCAATCAGCTACCCCCTCGGTGGCTCCTCCACCTGCGAACATCACTCTAACGCCAGTGGTTCACCCGGACCACCGCCTGGGACTGACAGTAGATGAAAGTGCTTCACATCCAAACAGCAGGCAGAGCAGGCTTTGGCTTGTGAATCCTGTCTCCTCTATTTCATCTGTTCTTTGATGTTTTTTTTTTTCTTTTTTGGAGGTACAATTTACAGGTGAGATGTATGGGTCTTAAGTGTACAATTCAACAAATGTTCCCAAATAGGTACAGCCATGTGATCAACACCCCAGTCCAGACACAGAACATCTCTGTCACTCTGGAATTTTCCCTCATATCTTCTCCAGTCTGTCCCCACCTCCCATGGGAAACCACATTCTGAAATCTATCATGGTAGGCTTGTTTTCTCCATTCTTGGACTTCTTATAAATGGACTTCTACCCTATATAATAAAAGCCCAATATGCAAGTAGGCTGAACGGAACAACTGGTCACTATGATGTGTACTGACCACCAGGGGGCAGACACTCAACACAGGAGCTGCCCTCAGCCGGCAAGCCCTGACTGGTAGGAGTAGCAGGGGGGTTGGGGCCAGCAAGCAAGAGTCGAGCCAGCGAGCGGGCAGTACCAAGCTAGCCAAGGTGGGTGTGAGTGGGGAGTCCCCAATTGCCCCATTGGTTGCCCCACAGATTGGCCCTGATTGCCAGCCAGGGACCTTACCCATGCATGAATTTTATGCACCGGGCCTCTAGTAAAAGACAATGGACTCTTTTATAGGCTCCTTTCCCTCAACATAATGTTTTATCACTTTCACTTGGTCATTCCTTTCTTTTTCATCACTGACTAGTATTTCCTTCTGTATGGAGAAATCAGGCATCATTTGCTTTATAACTTGAGAAAGCCTTAGGACTCTCCCATTCATTCATTCATTTATTCATTCATTTGTTCATTAATTTAACCAGAATTTACCTTCTTCCTTAGTTTTACTTTCTATAAGATCATATTCATAATACCTGCTGTTATCAGTGCCTTTAACCAAAATTAGAGAGACAGACGGAAGACTCAGGGTTGTGGACTTGGGAACCAGGTGGCTTACATCCCAGTTCTGGTTTCGACCCTTCCTGTGTGATCTTGGTCAAAGTACTTAACTTCTCTGTGCTTCGGTTCTCTCCTCTTAAAAGGAATTCCTGTGGATTAGTGCACATACAGTTAATGTTGGTGTAGTCCTCAGAACAGTGCCTGCTGTGTGTTTGCTTTTATTACCAAACATGGGACAGACCAAGGGCACGGTGCACACGCACTAAATCATAGCTATCATTGTCATTATTTTGCCAGTCTTCACAGACAAGCAGGAAAGTGGGCACAGTAGCAGTTACCTGGGTAGTATAGTGACACCAGTCCCTCAGCCTCTGTAATAAATCAACAGCGCTCTGCCTGAATCAAGGTGACCAGCTTATACTAAGAATATCCCAGGAATACCTTCTTAGTTATAGCAGTGGTAGGCAAACCACAGCTCGGGAGCTACATGCGGCTCTTTGGCCCCTTGAGTGTGGCTCTTCCACAAAATACCGTGCGTGGGCGTGCACATACAGTGTGATTGAAACTTCATGGCCCATGCGCAGAAGTCAGTTTTCGGCCTGAGCGAGTCTATTTTGAAGAAGTGGTTCTAACACCAAGCCACACTCAAGGGGCCAAAGAGCTGCATGTGGCTCGCGAGCCGCAGTTTGCTGACTACTGGTCTAGGGCAAGCTGAGCCTCACTCTTCTCATCTGTTAAATGGGCATAATATACTGTGCTGCCTTTCTCACAGAACTCTGGACAAACCAAATGAAGTGTCTATACAAGGGCCTTGTTCCTTTGATTGACTCTTTCTGGACATACCAGAAAGCACCCTAGCCTTGGATTCAAGCCTTAAAGCCAATCTCTAATTTGAGTGCTGGCTTCTCTGCTTTCTACTGAGTGGTGTTGAGCCCTGTCTCTTCTCTGGAATCAGCTTTCTTATCTATAAAATGGGGACGGTCATTATTAGCCACAGGGTTGGTGTGGGGCTGTGTATGGAAAGACACTACCTCCACTAAAACATTCCATACAAATTAAACATCAATTAATGTGGTGCAGAGGCCCTGGGGGCAGGGCCCGCTGTCCCAGGAAGTCACTCCAAACTGCCCCCTGCCCCAGCTCTAGTCCTGTTGACCCTGCCGCCTGACCCCAGGCCGTCCCTGGAGCCGCCTCCTGGCTGCCCAGGAGTCAGTGACCCTTGTCTGATTTCTCAGGATCCGACCTGACCAGGACCCTAAGGTGGGCTCCCTGGGGCTCAGCTTGGCAACCCTCCCACATACTCTCTACCGAACTCCGAGACCTGGAGGAAAGGCTGCTGGATCAGGAGGCCTCCACGGTGATTAGCACGGGAGGCCGAGGTAATGGACTAACCCTGATGCAATTATATATTGATTGCAAGTATCACGGCTGCTCCTGATTGCTTCTTATTGATACAAATCCACTGGGCTGCCAGCACGGATAAAGCCAAGTGAGAACGAGGAGAGCCTGCAGAGAAAGGAGGAGGAGGGGGAGGACTGGAGGAGGGAGGAGCAGGAAATAGGGTGCATCACAGGCGGTGACAGGTCTGTTTCCCAAAAAACTATGAGTGGCCCTGAGCCTGGGCCTCCACCCTTCCACACAGAGGCACCACCTCCATTTCTCCTCCGTCATTGGAAGTCCTACACACCCCTGCCTAGCAAGGACGCCATGACCTCCCATGTTTCAGAGGCTGGAGAGGAAGGCCAGAAAGTATTGCTCTCCTGCCCCCCTCCCTGGCATGCCCAGTGGGAATGAGAATCCAAGGCAGCTGGGGACGTGTCCAAAGCAGGTAAGAGAGCAGGCAGGGGTCACAAGGCAAATGGGTCAGAGGTCATCCAACACACCTGTTCCCAGTGGAGATGCTCTTCCTTCTTGACTCAGCTCCTTTGCTGTAAAGCAGGTGCTTTTCAAAGTCTACCCAGTGCTACTTTTTTTTTTTTACATGTTATGCTTCTTGGTGATTTTTGCTGTTTAAAATCAGTAGGCCAGAGCATAGTGCCGGAGGATTGCCCAGTGTTCCTAAGAGCAAGAAGGCTGTGATGTGGAGAAATCTGTATGTTGGGTAAGCTTTGATCAGGCATCATTTTTTGTGCTGTGGACTGCAATTTGACATTAATGAGGCAACCCTACACACACACACACACACACACACACACACACACACACACAGTCTTTAAACAAACACACCTAAAATAAGGTTAAGTACTAATCAGTTGACCGAAATGTTGTGAGCAGAGGTTGGCAGGAATCTGAGCCTTGTGAGAAGGGTTTCAGTATTCACCAAGTCAGCATTCCCAGTGACTTTATAGAAGCAACACCTTGACTAGCAGGAAATCAACTGTACAACATACATAACAAAACAAAAACCAGGATTGTACTGTCCAGCTCTAGTTTCAAAAATAGAGGTAGTCGTGAACCTTCCTATTACCATATTTTTCGGACCATAAGACACACTTTTTCTTCACCAAATATGCAGTCCCCAGGGACACGGAAGGTCCCGGGGGACCTGCTGCCGCTCTGCAACTCGGACCATAAGATGCAGGCACTACTTCTATTCGGACCATAAGATGCAGGCACTTTTCCTCCCACTATTTGGTGAAGAAAAGATTCGTCTTATGGTCCGAAAAATACGGTAGTTACTGACTCCAGAATAATTATGGCTTCACTCTCATCTTTTCAAAGCTGATAACTCTTTAAAATCAGTTAGATGGTTTGACGTAGTGGACTGAAGAGTCCCAGGTTAGATCTCCATCAAGGACTCGTACCTCAGTTGCAGGTTTGATGCCCCAGCCTGGTCAGGGCTCAGAACCTTGTGTAGGAGGCAACGAATTGATGTGTCTCTCTCACATCTATGTTTCTCTCTGCGTGGCTCTCTCCCTCTCTTCCGCTCTCTATAAAAATTAATGGAAAATATCCTCGGGTGAAGATTAACAACAACAACAACAACAACAAAAAACTGGTAACTGAGGATTTATCATGATATTGGAAAACAGAATAATTATATAAGAAAATTGTTTCTATCCGCTAGGAACAGACTAATTATAAACTTGGTAGCTTTGAAAGCCTGGTGCATTTTCCCCCTAAATAGGTGTCATAATTTGTATGTGACAAGCCAGTCCTTTCAAAACCTTCTCTGTGGATAAACTTTCTTTCTTCTCGAAATGCTTTAAATGCTGTGCCTCTGAGTCTTCCTTTGACTCTGAGAAGCTTGGAGGGGGTGAGGCTGAGTTAGTGGAAAGTCCTTATCAGTGTTGTCCAATTAGGCCCCAGGCAGTGGTCAGCAGGCACCAGCACTCAGAGGGCCCGAGGCTGGCAAGCTCTTCAGTTCTGTTGTCATGGCAGCCTGGGAAATGACTGACACACAGCAGGCACCTACTATGCAGGAGCATGTCCTGGTCAGGGTCCTCAGTGGTAAGCAACAGAAACAAAGCCATTGGACTTAAGTAAGTATTGAAATACCACTGGGCAGCTCACAGAATTGACACAAGAAAGGAGTGGGAACCAAGGATGTAAGGAGTCCAGGCCCAGGCTCCAACTGCTCCAGGGCCAAGCAGCCAGGATGCCGCCTACCCTCTAGAGCAGGGGTGGGCAAACTTTTTGACTCGAGGGCCACAATGAGTTCTTAAACTGGACCGGAGGGCCAGAACAAAAGCAACCTGACCATGCTGGCACTCTCATCTTGGGCTGCTGGTGAAGGAGCAGAGGGGAGAGCAAGAGAACCCTCCGCTCTTTCAGCTCCATGGGCCCAATAGAACAGCCAAACGGGCCGGATTCGGCCCGCGGGCCGTAGTTTGCCCACGGCTGCTCTAGAGTCTAGCATACTGCACAGCCTACAGCACTTCTGCCTCTGCCACACGGATGGGGTGTGCTGCTGCAGCCCCGAGGGCCACTGCAACCAATGCCTAACCTCCCCGGCTTCTTCACAGCTTTTACTCCAAATTCCAAGTCCTAAGTGGGAGCTTCCGATTGCCCAGAGGCCTGTGTCCACAGCCCAGCCTTGGATCTTGGAGCCCAAGTCCATGGGAGACAGCTGGGCCTGTCCTCCCATCACATTGGCTTAGAGCAGTGGTCGGCAAACTCATTAATCAACTGAGCCAAACATCAACAGTACGATGATTGAAATTTCTTATGAGAACCAAATTTTTTAAACTCAAAACTTCTCCTAATGCCACTTCTTCAAAATAGACTCATCCAGGCCATGGTATTTTGTGGAAGAGCCACACTCAAGGGGCCAAAGAGCAGCCTGTGGCTAGCAAGCCACAGTTTGCCAACCACGGGCTTAGAGTAAAGAGTTGGGGTTGCTGCTCAGGAAAAATTGGTAAATTGAAACAATTGGAGGAGAGACTGACATCATAGGGAGCTTGCTTGGATGTGGACAGCAGAACGGATAATATAGATTGAGGGTGAAGGCAATTCCTAAGTCAGGCAGCAGCAAGAGAGGGGAGCAGCTGCAGAGAGAACCCCTCAGTTTGGAAACGTTGAATCAGGTAGATGTGGCTGTTCAGTGGGCTCTCTGCCAACCACACTCCAAAGCTCAGAGCGTGCGGAAAGGGTTCTACTACCACTACTGATGCCATTGCTCTTATTGAGGACTAATGAAGTGTCTATCCTTGAAGAACCAAAGACAGAAGCACTCCAATGAACTGGGAGCAAAGCAACGCTTTGTCCATAGACACGAAAGTGGGGAATCCAACTTTTAACCCTCTTTTCCGTCTGTTGGATTGGCTGCCGGGCATCCAGGACAAGGCTGCCCGAGATAAATCGAGTGACCACCACCAGCTAAGAGCCGGTCATACATGTAAAACATCTCGACTCAAAGCTGTTGTATTTTAAGGCATCTACACTGGGAAATCATCTGGTGACCAAAGAGAGGAAGAGGCATTTTCTCGGATGGTGCCAGGGGCAAAGGAGGCAGAAGTCAGTGGAGCCATTGTGGTGTCCTCTTTAAGACCTCGATTTGCCAGGATCATTCTGATGCAAGTATCGCAGCATTCAGTCTTCTCACACCTGTGCCTGGAGCGCTGGTGCAGTAGTCGCTGCCCCAAGCACTGAGGAAATGGCCTTAGGAAACAGAGCACCTGAGACAGAGTTGGGGTTTCACTACTATCTGACCTTTAGCATATTTTTTAAATTTTCTTAAACTGAGCCTCAGTTCCTTCATCTGTCAAATGGGGCTGGCACCACCTATCTGTGTGACAAGAGAGCGATAAGAATTCACTAAGGGTGGAGATGTGGGATCACTCGTATGTGTCTTATTTATTTGAACAAATGCTTGATCCTACCCAATACCCTACTTATCTGCAAGTCTTGCTCAAACTTCCCACAGCAACCAGACCTCTAGGGGTAACACTTTTGATCAGGACTTCGTGCCTTGAACCCCCTGGTATTGTTGTCACTGGAGTGAGCTGGGAAGACCAGATGGCAATATGTTAAGCAGTGATGGAAAGTTCCAGAAGAGCTAAGGTCCTGCTTTCCCTGCCCCCGTGGGAAGGGGCTGTGGGAAGGGTGGGAGGCTGGAGGTCCCACCCCTGCTCTTAACTTTGAGGGAAGGTTGTACCCTGTTTTACAGAGCTGTTTCCAGAACAAAAGTACTTATTTAATTGCCTGCAGGGTTTTTTTTTCTTTTAATTTTGTTAGTATAGCCTTCAGCCCAAAAGTAAGCAGAGTGTGTCTTTAATGAAGCCAGTAAGCGGATTTAAAAAGAAAGAAAGAAAGAAAGAAAGAAAGAAAGAAAGAAAGAAAGAAAGAAAGAAAGAAAGAAAGAAAGAAAGAAAGAGAAAAGAAAGAAGGAGAAGAAGTGGTCTGATTTACAGGGGAAAGCACAAGGCTCTAAAATTCAAGTTGTTGCTGGCCTCCCTGCCCCCTGTGGCCACACTTCCCTGTGGAGGGTCATCTCTATTTCCATAGGCAACCCCCCAACTTTTAACTCCTTCAGGTCCAGCAGCATTTCCTGAGTCCCTATCACACAGAGGAAGTCCCAGGATTCATAAGAGCTTGTGTGTGTGAAAGGACTCAGCACACAGTAGGCACTCAATAAAGGTGTGATTTCTTCCTCCTCGGCTGTCTTTCATCTGTGGGACCCGACCTCACATCCACACAAGGGAGCAGGGCATTGCTTCGGCATCCTTACACATCCTCTCTGTAGGCTAAATACTGAACAAATCAGGTTTGTTTGGGTTTTTTTTAATATTGCCTCCTCCATTTATTTTGAAAAAGACTTGCTGACAAGACACCCAGCAGCATCTGAAATTTCATCTGGACAAAGAGGGCAGGAACAAGGGAAGCCAGGACTGTATTTCCTCCTGCGGGCTTCCTGCCGCCCCTCCCACAGGCACTGGGGCACACGCGTCTGAGCACATGTGCGCCACTGTGATAAGGAGACATTCAAACACCACAATCCATCACCCTGGCCCGGTGTGCGCTTCATGCATGTGTGTCACACCCCCGCCTGCACATGCACGGGGGTCTTTGCAGCTCCCGTGACAATGGAGCAAAGCCAGAGGGCTCACAAAGGGGGAAGGATGGGGGAGGGGAGTAAAGAAAGGCACCACTTGGGCTGCCTCCCTCGGTTTGGGGTTTTGGCTGAGCGATCTGAGCCTGTTAACCTGTTAACTGTGATAAAGCATGGCAGAAAAGGAAAGAAGCTCCCAGCCCGTAGCCCTGATACAGAAGGAGGCAAACATTAATCATTGCCATCCCGAGGGAGCTGGGGTCCCCCCCCCCCAATGTTTGCTGGGAAATTCATGAAGTCCGAAGATGTGGCCAGGGATGATAATCCCCTTTCCGGAGTCTCCAGGGACCTTCCTGCGGACCTGGTGGGGCGGGGAGCCCCCACCTAGCCTTCATTCTTAGAGCCAGCTTCCTCTTTGGTGGGGAGACAAGAGGGTTTGAAAAATGATAATGAAATAAAGCCATATTTATGGAGATCTATCTGATGCCAGGCACTTGCATTTGGTGAGTCAGTGTAAGCCTCACAAGGGTACCAGGGAAGCATTTTTCTGATAAGTTTTTTCATATGTAGACACCCATGAAACCATCATCACAATGAAGACAGTGACTGTAAACATATCCCAACAGTGTTCCCAGCCCCTTTGTAATCCTCCTCCTTTCCCCACCCCTTCTCACCATCTCCAGGTGACTGCCATTGACTTCCTGTCACTTTAGCTTGCTTCACATTCTATGGAATTTTATGTGTATGGGTCATGTAGTATGCATTCTTTTTGCCTACCTCCTGCCACATGGCAGGATTACTTTGAGGCCCGTCCATGTTGCTGTGCGTGTCAGAGCATCCTTGTTATCGCCGAGTGGATTCCACCCTGAGCTGTGTCTACCCTGTCACCTCTCATGAATATTTGGGGTGTTTTCAGTTTCCAGCTCTTGACAATAAAATTTTTATGAACATTGACATTTAAAATTTCACATTAATATAATGAAAATAAACAACTCAATTTAAAATTTGGGGGAAATTTTTGAATAGACACTTCACTGAAGAAGATACATAGCCAAAGAAGTTGCTCTACACCAGTGTCATTAGGGGAATTCAAATTACAACCATGATGAGGTATCACTGCACACCTAACTATATAGGTAAAAGCATAAGTGACCAGCCAACAGTCCGACCAGTAGCTATGACGTGCACTGACCTTGGGAGGAGGGTAGACCCTCAACACAGGAGCGGAAAACAGGCATAGAAACATGGAACAGACTGATGAATCTCAGAGGGAAGAGGGGAGGGAGTCGGGTGGGAAGAGATTAACCAAAGATCTTATATGCATACTAGAGGCCCAGTGCACAGACTCATGCACTGGTGGGGTCTCTAAACCTGGCCTGCGCCCTCTCAAAATCCAGGATCCCTCTGGGGATGTCAGAGAGCTGGTTTCAGCATGATCCCCAGAGGGCAGGCCTCTAGTTGGAATACAAAAGACCAGTCATCCTGAGTGTTGGTGAGGATGTGGAGCAACTAGAATTCATCCCCAGAAAGGAACATAAACTGATACAGACACCTTGGAAATGGTTTGACAGGTTCTCAAAACATTAAACACATGTCTACCATCTGAACCAGCCACTGTCCTCTTAGGTACTTACCCAAGAGGAGTGAAAGCATCCATCCACACATCACATACCTATTCAGGAATTCACAGCAGCTTTACTGGTAATTAGAATTTATGTTTTTAAAAGCACAAGGTGATGCTGAAAATGAGTCAGGTTGGGAAAGCATTGCATTGTGGGTTTTGGAGATCTAGGCTTACTCTAGAAAAGCCCTTGTTCTGCAAATGTGCACACATAGAATAAATACATAGTTGCCCTGAGAAGTTAGCTGGCGGATACAGGAATGCTATTAAGTGAATCCGTGTGGTATTGCTCATCATGTGGCCTATTTATCTCTCTGCTCTATGTCATTGGCCCTTCCAGTGACTCCCAGCCTCCAGGATGCTATAGTGTACAATCTCAGAGAACTCCCCAAGGAACCCGCCCACCATCCTTTGAAAGGGTGGAATCAATTGCGTAGACAAGTTTATAGGCAGTTAATTCCTACAGGGAGCACCCATCCCTCCTTTCTGGCAGGCACCCGGTCACACAAGTAAGGATGCACACACATGCACATTCTGAAATTTTGAAATGTAAAAAGTTAACGTCTCTGAGATTGAGGGTGCCAGAACAGTCATCAACACATTCCAGACACAAAGGCCCTCTGCTGCCTGCAGCCCACACAACACGGTATTTGCTTATCTGGATTTCTTTGTCTGGGATTATTTCGTCGTTTTGAATGACTTGCAAAATGTGAAGAAATGTAAGGCTGAGAACAGAGAAATCACTGGCTTCCCTTATTTGGTAAAGGATTTGTCATTTGCAGTCAGTGCCCTTATGGAGGGGGTGGGGAAGGGGCCAGTTTGGATCAAAACCAGTTTTCAAGGCTCCGTTTATTACAGCTCTTTAAAAGATTCACCCTTTGATCAAGAGCCTAAGGATTCCGTACATTGCCCCTTCAAAAATATGCTCCCACCCCAAGATCCCAGTGCTGTTTTTGTTTCCTTTGAAAACCCTGTATATTCGGAAATTCAGCAATTGCTCCCGAAGTTCCTTTGATGTCTATTGAATTTAATGTATTTCATTGCATTATGGAAAAGCTATTTCAGCTTTTGGTATCAGCATCTTTGTGATGTGCCAAGGGGGCTTTTTGTTGGGTTTTGTGTGTGTGGTTGTTGATTTGTGTTGTTGAATTTTTTTTAAAAGAAATGATTTGAAGATTTCTCTCCTTTTTTTCAAAGGTTATCCAAAAGGTGAGCAAACAATGGACTGACAGCCCCTAGAAGTGAGGTCAGGGAATGATGACAGTAGCTTTTTTTTCTCCTCCTGCTTTCCCTAATTCTATTGCCCCAGCATTCCCTTCACAATAAACCAACAGAGGCCACCTTTTAGGAACATAGTACCCATCAACAATGAATCGACTACCTACTATGTGCTTGTTAGTATACCAAGTGTTGTGCTAGGTATAAAAACCAAGTAACTTAAACTGTGGTTGAGCAATAAGATATGGATGTCGGCCCTGGTTGAAGAATCTCTCTGCAAAATTCATTTTCATTTTCACCTTCAATCTGGGAATGTGACCTGTATTGGAAATAGAGCTTTTTTTATGTAATCTCAGTAAGGCAGGGTCTTACTGGGTTAGAGTAGACCCTTTCCCAATGATTGGTATCTTTATAAGGAGAAGGAAATTTTGAGACAAACATGTCCAAAGGGAAAATGGCCACGTGAAGACAGGCAGAGATTCAAGTGATCTGCCATAAGCCACAAAACCCCAGGATTGCAGGCCATGGTCAGAAACCAGAGAGGCAGGGCGCTCTTTCCTGAAGGCTTTGAAGACCTACTCACACCCTGATGTCAGTCTTGGAGCTCCCAGAACTGTGTGAGAATAAATTCTAGTAATTTGTTATAGCAGCCTTCAGAAACTGATACGATACACAACATGTAGATGCCTATATGTTTTTAGACACTAACTGAAGAGCTTTCACATATTTAATTTTTATTCAGGTGGCTCTTTATTCTTAAGACTAAATCCCAGAAGGCTGGGAAAATTCAATAAAGCAAAGTGATGGCTACAAGCAAGTACACTGGGTTCAAACCATCTCTCTGCTATCTACTAGCCACGTGTCTTTGGGCAAGTTACTAAGCTTGTCTCTACTTCAGCTTCCTCATCTGGAACGTCGGTAGGGTGACCATACATCCCCAATCATCTTAGCCAATACCTGTTGTCCCAGTGTCATTATTAGCGATGCCCCCTTTCACTGTCAAAGTGTCTTTGTTTGGATGACAAATCATGTTTACACTACATATGGGATAATAACAGTATCTACCACAACCACCTGAACATATGCGTTAGCCACAGCTCTGCCACTAGTACTGGCAGGCTCAGGTGTCTATCAACCACTGGCCCAGGTACTCAAGGTCTCAGAGGAAGCAAGAAGATTCTCTCTGGTCCTGTTAGACAGGATCATAGCAATAGAAGTTACAAGACCTGGATAATAGTTCCAATATTCTACCATTCCGTTACTCTGTCCCGGAGACAAATCACTTCCCTTCACTTCCTCTCTGGCCTCTGATGGCCTACGAGTAGGGCATTCTACCTACAGCACTGCCCAGAGGACCCCAATATTAACCAGATCCCAAAGGCTCACCCCTGCAAAGGATTCCAAACAGTAGCAGGAAGTTGCAAAGAAATGTGAAGGAAGGGGGTCCTTTGCTGTCTGTAGATGGGCTCTGGAGTTCTTCTGTGGCTCCTCACCCAGGTGGTTGGGTGCTCTGGGCTGAACCTGGCCTTTAGGTACATGTGGCAGCCATAGACGAGCTATTCTGCTTCCTGAACAGTAGAGAGTGGAGGATGTCTGAAGTACAGCTACATTCTGGGCTCTTCACTAGTTCTGAGGATTATTGTCTATCAAATGTCACATATTAGTTCTGAGGCCAGGCCCAGAACCCCAAATTAGATTGAGATCCTGATGCCCTCACCCCCTCCCTGGAACCACTTACAAGCCCTGTGCCCTCCCTGTTCTGCTTCTTGGATTACACTTGGGTTTGCTCAAGTGCCTTAGATCCAGCACTAAGACCACTCAGCTAGCCTCTGTCTGGGACCACCCTGTCACCAAGTCCTACACAACTGACTTTCCACTCCCCTGAGCTAACACTTCCCAACTGGGCTTCTGGTCCCCACCTCTTTTGTGCTTTGTCTCTTTCCTTCTGGAATTCCCCCTTCTCACCACTACAGGAAATCATGATTCTATGACACACATTGGTCTCCATCATCCTCTATGTGTAAATCTGTAGGGTATTCCCAGTATAAAAACCAATCCCTAGCACAGCACTCAAGGCCTGTACCACCTGGATTCAACCCACTTTGAACCTCACCCTCCCACACCTTCCCAGGCAGCCACCCTCCTGCCTCCTCAAATTGTCTCTTGGCATTCATGCCACATAGGCTTAGCCAGGGGTGGGCAAACTTTTTGACTCGAGGGCCACATGGGTTCTTAAACTGGACCGGAGGGCCGGAACAAAAGCATGGATGGAGTGTTTGTGTGAATTAATATAAATTCAAAGTAGATATCACTACATAAAAGGGTATGGTCTTTTTTATTATTATTGTTTCAATAGTTTAGAATAGCCAAACGGGCAGGATCCGGCCTGCGGACCATAGTTTGCCCACGGCTGGCTTAGGCCCTACACCCCAAACACCACATGGACACAGCATTTCTCCCTTTTCACTGCCAAGGATGCCATCCTTCCCTTTGATTACCTTAAAGTCTCCTCCACCCTTAGGCACACACACCTTAGCCATCATGTCCTGCACTGGGTCCTTCTTGTTTCTGTCCCTGCTCCCAGCCTCTGTCAGAAGCAGTGCTTCACTGCTGTCCCCAGCTGACTGCCAGTGCGCCCCCTACAGGCTGATCAGTCTCCAGGAGACAGGACTTTTCCACATCTGCACCCGCAGCAGGCCTAGCCCAATGCTTGGCACCTGAAAGAAGCACCATCGTGTGTAGATTCAAGCTTTGAGCCAGAACAAAGAGCAACTCGGCACATGGCTTCCTCTCTTCACCAGGGGCTGAGCAGTGGTATCAACAACACCCCCGCTGGGGCGAACCAGAGGCAGCAGCTGTGGACTGCAAGCAGGGCCTGGCAAAGACTCACAAAAGCCTTTGAAGAAACCTGCTTAGAGGGGAGCCAAGGATGCTATTAAGCCACAAGATGGGAAGAAAGAATAAGAAAGGACCCGCCTAGCTTTGTGCCTGTGCCCCTCCTTTGAAAGCATTTCCCTGCCAGCAGCCAGCCGGGCACAGCCTTTGCTGCGGAGTCGATGCAGAAGGTTCCAAGGTTTTTTCCCCCACCAATTCCTCCTCCTCTCCAGTGTCCCAGTCCTCTTGTATTTGTTGCATTTGGATGCCAAGCCTTTTTCAAATACACATCATTAATTCTGCTATGTGGCGCAAGTGGAATCAGGCATTTGAGAAAGAAAAAAAAAAAAAAAACAAAACACGGAATTCAGGAGTTGGGCTGCCACATGCAAAGACCATGGGGGAAGGCAAGCCAGAGAGAGCCTTTATATTTTTGTGTTTTTCCGCAGATATAAGGTCAGCGAGAGCAGCAGCCATTAGCCTAATTAGACCTTCGGAATAAGAGAGGGGAGAGAGCACTCCAGGGGAGATGAGGGAGGGGAGGGGATAAAGACAGCAATTGAAGCCAGATAATGAATATTAAACTTTGTAAGTAATGTTTAATTAAGTTATTCTATGATTGAGGCTTTTTGAAAATATTTCTGTGGGATTCAAAGTAGAAAATTACGTGCCCAGAAAATCACTAAGCAGAGAACACAGGCTGTCTCCTTTCCTCAAGTCTAGGCTGTTTCATCAGCATTGAAGTCCCGTGGGCTGAAGACCGAGGGGAGTCATAGAAACTTATGTTCCTGGGTCCCCTTCCTCTGCACCCTCCCCCAGCTCCCACAGCACACACACCCCGTGGCACTGGAGCCTGTCACCCTGTCACCGACACAAACTTCTGTTTGTCAAAACATTCCCTCTAAAGTGAAAAAGACAAGCAAAAACTTAAGTGAGGTTATTTGCAAGCCATCAAGCCAACTAAGGATCACTTTTCAGAATATATAGAGGTTTACTTACAGAGACAGTTACATATAAAAATACATGAACAGGCAATTCACGAGAGGAAAAAAAGATTCAGTTAAAATATGGGGGGGGGGGGAAACAAGAAAAAGGTCAAGCTCAATAGACATCAGAAAAGTGCCTAATGTTCCTTAAAAGGAATGAACATACATATTGAAGTATATTCATGTAATGAAAAATTACTCAGCAGTAAAATTATATATTAGTATAAATTAATATGAAACAAATTAAAATATGTGGTTAGATCTCTTAAACATAATTTTGAGTAAAAAACAAAACAAAATTTTAAAAATTAGTAGATACCTACATTATAGTATAATTTATATTAAAAATTTTTGAATATATTTTATTGATTTTTTTTACAGAGAGGAAGAGAGAAGGATAGAGAGTTAGAAACATTGATGAGAGAGAAACATCGACCAGCTGCCTCTTGCACAACCACTACTGGGGATGTGCCCGCAACCAAGGTATATGCCCTTGACTGAAATCGAACCTGGGACCTTTCAGTCCGCAGGCTGAAGCTCTATCCATTGAGCCAAATCAGTTTCAGCATAATTTATATAAAATTTTTAAATTCATAGAGCAAGCCCTTTCCACTGTGGCTCAGTTCGCTGGCATTGTCCTGTACAGTGAAAGGTTGCTGGTTCGATTCCCGGTCAGGGCACGTGCCCAGGTTTTGGCTTGGATCCCTGGTGGGGGTTGTGCAGGAGGCAACCAATCAATGTTTTGCTCTTTACATCAATGTTTATTTTTTGTTTTGTTTTTTTCTCTCTCTCTCTCCTTTCCTCTCTTGCTAAAAATCTATAAAAAATATTTTTTTAATCCATAGAACATAATATTTAGAGACTGCCGGAAACCGAACATTGTCCCAAATAGAGAAATGTGAAAAGGGAATAGGGAAGGCTGGTCAACCTTAATCGCTCTAAATGGTCAGAGCTAATCACTCATTGTTCAGTTGAGACATTGGTAGTTAAATCAACCTCCACCTGTTAATCATATGTAAATTCTTGCTGATTGTCTATTATTGGAATTTTCTGCCTAAAAGATATGGGTGTTTCCCATAGCCTCAATAAAAGGGATAGCAAGGCCAGCATAGTGGTAGTCCTCCCCCCAGAGGTGGACGCCCGCCTGGCCCCCCATTTTCCCAAATTACAGTATTTGCCGGCGTATAAGACGATTTTTTAGCCCTGAAAAATATGCCTCCAAGTGGGGGGTAGTCTTATACGGCGAGTATATAACAAACTCTGTATTTTGAGTGGAAATGTTAGGGGGTTGTCTTATACGCCCAGTCGTCTTATACGCCGGCAAATACGGTATTTTCAGGGCCAAAAAATCGTCTTATACGCCAGCAAATACGTAACTCTTTTCCAGTCTCATTTTATTTGTGTGCGGCCTTCTCCAGAACACGGAACCCTGAAGAGGAACCCTGAACCACCTGGGATGTGGAAGGGGCTCCCCAGAGACACATATATATTTATTAAAAATGAAATGCATGAGCCCTGGCCACTGTGGCTTAGTTGGTTGAGCATTGTGCCTTGCAGCAAAAGATCATTAGTTCGAGGGGTGCATATGAGAGGCAACAGATAGATGTTACTCCTCACATTAATGTTTCCCTCTTGCTTGCTCGCTTGCTCTCTCCTCCCTTCCTCTCTCTCTTGAATCACTAAATACATTTTTTTAAATGAAATGCATGAGTTGATAAATACCAGAGTCAAGGTAGAGGGTGGGGAGACATAACAGAGATTTACACACAGAGAATGATTAATTGTGAGTGTTGGGCATATAGACATTTGTTGCATTAATATGTAGACTCTTTTCAATGCTTCAGTATTTCATCATATATATTTTTTAAAATTAGTAATAATCATATTTTCAAACAGATAGTAACATGCCTCAATAAGATCTTATGCTTCTCAAAGGGGAGAGTTGAAACCATCACAGAGGAGAAGACCAGGTACCGGTAGGGATCAAAATGCCAGGACATTTGGGACACAGTCTAGATGAGGGGTTTTAGAAACAAGGATACGTTGTCCTAGCTGAAATCTTTACCCAGAGGGCACCTGAACTTCAAGTGGCCACTACCTGCCGTGGTTCTGAGACACATGCAGTCTTGGAGCAGCCACAAAACCAGACAGGAGAGTCATGCAGACCCACCTATCAGTCCTGGTGAACAAAGGCCTTGAGGGTGGGAGTTGGGACCCACAGGCCAAGAAGAATAAACGAGGTATTTCTTGTCAACTGACACAGCAGTTAACCCTTCTCTCCATTTTATGTTTCATAGATGTATCCAAATCCAGCTGCCCAGAGCACCTAAGTGTTTTCTGAGACCACAGAGGCCTCGTCATCTTACTGGAGCTGGAGAGTACCTAGTAAGCATTAGTAATGGAGTCTCCTAGCATCGGCCAGAGGAGCTGCTGCAGACACAGACACAAGCAACAGAAATATCTGAACCTCTTTCATTTGGATTCAGAGTTTAAGGAATCACGATAAATTATTCCATATTTTTTTAAAATATATTTTATTGATATTTTACAGAGAGGAAGGGAGAGAGATAGAAAGCTAGAAACGTCGATGAGAGAGAAACATCGACCAGCTAGCTGCCTCTTGCACACCCCCTACCGGGGATGTGCCTACAACCAATGTACATGCCCTTGACTGGAATCGAACCTGGGACCTTTCAGTCCGCAGACTGACGCTCTACCACTGAGCCAAACCGGTTTCGGCTTACTCCATATTTTTGTAAAGGAAAGATATGAACCCATCTTTACCTGGACTTCAAACATTCATAGAGTGGTAGTTTTATGCGTACAGGAATACTTACTATCTCAATTATTTGAAAGAGAAAGTAAATAAACCAGGCAGACAGCCTAGTAAACTCTGTTATTACCTTATCATGCCCTTGGGTAGCCTTCTCTCTTTTTCTAAGCACAATTACCCCAATTTAATAATTAGGGCATTAGCTGCCCTAGCTGGCTTGGCTCAGTGGATAGAGCATCGGCCTCTAGACAGAAGGGTCCCAGGTTTGATTCTGGTCAAGGGCACATGCCCGAGTTGCAGGCTCCATACCCAGTAGGGGGCATGCAGGAGGCAGCCAATCAGTGATTCTCTCTCATCATTGATGTTTCTATCTCTCTCTCCCTCTCCCTTCCTCTCTGAAATCAATAAAAATATATTTTAAAAATAATAATAATTAGGGCATTGGGTTAGACCAGGCGTCAGCACACTGTCACCTACCGGCCAAATCTGGCCCATGGTCTATTTTTGTTTGTCTCACAAGCAAAGAATGCTTTTTACATTTTGTGACACATAAAAATTAAAGAATACTAAAATGTTAGTGGCTGTAATACAGTTTTACCAGAACATAGACATATCACTTGTTTATGGAATATTCGTGGCTGCCTTTCACTGCAATGTCAGAGCAGGGTGGTTGAAATGGAGACATTCGTCTCCAGAGTTACTATCTTGTCCTTGAAGAAAAAGTTTGACAACCCCTACTCTGGAGCAGCACTGTCTGGTAGAAATACAATGCAAGCCGGGCATGAAAGATTGAATTCTCTAGTAACCACATTACATAAAAAGAAAGATATGAAATACGTTTTCACGACTTATTGTATTTAGCACAATATATCCCAAACATTCGGTGTGTCGTCAATATACTCTTTTCAGTCCAGGGTTGAGAACCCACCTGTGTGGAAGGCCACCTTATGTTATGTGCAGATTTTCGACTGCACTGGTGGTCAGTGGCCCTAACTTCAGCTTGTCCAAGGGTCCACTGTATGCCCAGCAGACATGGCTCAGGGGTTGAGTGTTGACCTATGAACCAAGAGGTAACCATTTTGCATCCCAATCAGGGCACATGCCCAGTGGCAGACTCGATCCCCAGTGGGCATGCAGGAGACAGCCCATCAATGTTTCTCTCTCAACAATGTTTCTATCTCTCCATCCTCCTCCCTTCCTCTCTTTCTAAAATCAATAAAACAAAATATTTTTGTGAGATATTTCACATTGCTGTTTGAGTACTGTCTCCCAAATTGCAGGCTCCTGTGTGCTTTCTTGTACATCTCAGGTCAGTCAGCTACGAGTCAAGGGCTCAGCAGCCACATGTGGCTAATGGCTACTGTGCCAGACAGCACACAGCACAAGGTCAGATCAATGCAGGTTCTTTTCAGCTCTGACATGATAAGCTTATCTCAAATATGTATAGAATTAGAAACAAAACAGAAGAGGGGGGGGGGGGGCGGAAACTATTCATTCTCCAGATCCAATTCAAATTCAAATTCCCTAAAACCTCTCCTGATCCCTCCTCCAATCCACACCCCCCCTTAGCTCCTGGCTTTCTGGGGTACAGCCCCACTCGTGTCCTTCCAGAATGCCCAAGTCTGAGCCTCTCAGAGTGGCGCCCACAACCCGCCTCTGCTCCCAGGCTGCTCCTGCCTTGCTTGGTCCAGGCCTCGAGTCTCTGAGGACTCTGGCCCTGTCCGTGCTCCGCCACCAGGTCTTGGCTTGGATTCTCCCCACCTCCCCTGCTAGGGGTACCTACCCTGCCAAAACAACCAGCACCTCTCAGAAGAGGAGGGTCATCAGGAATGGCATGCATATCTGAAGTTTTAAAAATGTAGGTGGGCTTAAGGAATTGAGCGAAAAATACTCTGAAAGGTGATTCAGAAAATTCAAAATTGGGGAACTTGGAGACTAAGGAAATTAAGGAACACTTTTGAGAATGGGTTTTTAGGTAAAAGACACAGCAGGATTCATGGGGGCCAGCCAATGAGGCCTCCCAGGCATGAATTGAGGGGCAGAGTTGGGAACCGGAGCAGATGGAGGGGAGCAGGCAGGGGCCCAGGTAAGACTGGGCTCTGTTTCCCGCAGAGCCCGAAAGGCGGCTGATGCAGCAGTCAGAGTGGGAGGCGGGACACTGGGTGAGTCGTCCCCGAAGCTGACCCCAACCAGCAGGGTCCTAAGGAAGGACATGGGGCTGAAAGGAGAGATGACCAAACAGAAGTGCCAGCAAGGGATCTGGCTTAAGGCTGAGCTTCCTCAGAAGATGCATCTGAAAGATTCCCATGTTCCTTCTCCCAGGAGGAGCGCCTGAGGGCACCAAATTGAAGCCTGTGCCGGAATGTAGTGGGCTGGGCTGGAGAATGGTAAAGGTGTCAGAAGCAGGCTAATCCACCACATTTCAAAAAAGCAAAATAGGGTATTATTATGAAAATAAATACCCACTGCAATCTGCTCAAACAGTGCACAGAAGGATAAAAAAGAAATTACCTGAAATTTCTCGACAGTGAAATAATGATGTGGTGACCATTCTTTCATGCATGTATGCATCCCCCAATATTTAACAGCTCCTTTAAGACAGCTCATTTTATCATAGCCACCGTGTGTGTGTGTGTGTGTGTGTGTGTGTGTGTGTGTGTGTGTGTTAGATGGGTATTCTTTTGGGAGATCTGGGAGACTGACTCCTTCTCTTTGTACCCCCCACTCCACATATTTATATGAGAGGAGGTTGTCATTATTTTACATAATTCACACTTTGTATAAATTTCTCCAAATTAATGAATTGAGAATCCATTCATTTTTAATGTCTGAATCATGTTTGCAATATAGGTGTATGTGATTGAATCCAGTCCCCACTGAATGGGCACTTCCCCTCAAACAATTCATACTCACCAGTGATTTTATTTCTAAGAGGCAGATTTCCAGAATGAGACTACTGGGTAGAAGAGAATATGAATTTTTAAAATATGTTCTTATTTATCTTTGAGAGAGAGAGGAAGGGAGAGGGATAGAAAGATAGAAACACTAATGAGAGAGAACCATCCATTGGCTGCCTCCTCCATGTCCCTGCTGGGGATCCAGCATGAAGCCGGACATGTGCCCTGACCGGGAATCGAACCAGTGACTTCTTGGTTTGTGGTTCGATGCTCAACAGTTAGCCACACCAGCCGGGTGAGAATATATGTCTTTATTTTACTAGCTGTTGCTGGGTTCCTTTCCAACAAGATGAAAACAGTTTGCATTTCCTTCCTCATTGTATGCATATTCCCCCTGCCAGCAGCAGTAGATATTGGTCTTCTTACTGTTTGCCAGTCTAGCGGGTGTAAAGTGACAATTTAAGTACTACTCTAATTTTCATTCTTCTGACTCCCGGTAAGTGTTAGCATGTTTTACCGTGTTCATCCGGGCATTTTGACTTGCTTTTCTGTGCGCTGCTAATTCATGTCCTTTGCCTGTGTTTCACGTTGGTTGTCTTTTTGTTCATTTTTAAGAGCTCTTCGTATATTACAGCTTTGAATCCTTTATCGATGTAAATTTTTTTCTAACCCTATCATTTGACTCCATTCTTCTTGTTACAACCACTTTGCAGCACGTTATTTGGTTATTTGGCGGAGGGCGGAAGTGGGGGTGAAGTAAGAATCAGCTTTAGACTTCACAGGAGCACAGAGGCACTGAATGCTCCAGATTGCCTCAGGCGAGGGAAGATCAGACTGGGTAGCGTGAACAACTAAGCATTCCTTCCTCACAGCTCTGAGCATAGAAGCCCATGATCCAGGTGTCCCCAGTGGGATTCCAGGGAAAGCCTCTTTCTGGCTTCTGGCTATGGCCTCACGTGGACTTTCCTCTGAGCTTGCACGGAGAGAGCCCTCTGCATCTCTCCCTCTTGCAAGTACACCAGCCCAGTAGGACCAGGGCCCCACTCTCATAACCTCACTTACCCATCACTACCTCCGTAAAGGCTCGGTCTCCAGTTACAGTCACACTGGGGGTCTGGGCTTCAACCTGTGGATTTAGGGGTCACAATTCAGTTCCTAACAGCTGGGTTTGCAGAAGTGGGTAAGCCCAGAGAGGAGATGGCAGCAGGGTGTGTCTGAGCCTCCTTGGTCCTTGCAGCTGTTCATGCTCCAGCCTGACAATGAAGCAGCTGGATGACCCTTGTCCCCTGAAGAGTAATAGCAGGGGAATCGCAGGAGACCCCAGGCCTGAGGGGCCACGGGAGAAAGCAGGCCTGTCACAGCAGGTGCTCAGCACCAGGGCAGTGTGGCAGACACATCTGGTGGACTCCTGTGAGAGCCAGTATCTGAGGGGCCACAAGACTTGGCTCTAGGTCAATTGGCCAGAACTTAGAGAGGGAGGGAACCCCACTCCCTGAGCTTGAGTCACCCCTGACACAGTCAGGGCACAGCCAGGAAAACTGGCAGCAAAATGCACTCTAAGCAGCGTTGAGACCAAGCAGCTCTGAGCTGGCCCTGGCTGGGCCTTCAGCCTCTGCCTCTGCACCAGGCCCTCAGCCAGGCCTGTCCAGAGCCACCCCCTGCCTCATCCTCCATCAGCTCTCCAGAGTAATAGTGAGAAATGGCCTTAATTGAAAATGAGGAGCCTCCACTCCTCCTGCCATGCCCCCCTCAAAGGAACACAGGCAAATTACTCCCGCAGACTTCTTCAACCTAACCCTCCAATTTAGTCCCCATTTTGGTGGCTACTCTAATTTAGTTATTGGTGGCTGCCAGGCAGTCAGAGACCCTCCTGGCTTTGGGATGGGGAAGCCTGAGGCCTTTCTGCCGTACACACCAACACCTGCATACATTGGGGAGCCCCTGCAGATGCCCACGGGAAAACAGACATGATGTAATGCATATTAGGAGTTTAACATATGATTCTCAGACTTTGTCATGCTGCAGAGTGTCGGCCATACCATGAAAGAGAGGAACATAAGCGCCTGCCCACTCCTCTGAATGGGCAGTGGGAGTACAGAACAGGGCGGGGAAGGGCTGGGAGACCCCAGCTGGATGCTGCCTTCCATTCCTTTGCGATAGTTGACACCACTTCGCCTCTTAGGTCTCAATCTGCAATCTAAGCATTGGGATGGCTGAATTTAAAGCTCTCTGAGATTAGGAATGTGTGGGTTTAGGGGGCTTTTATGTCTTTTTATTTGCTTGGTTTTGTGTTTGACCAGTGTCTCAGATATTGTTGTTGTGTTTATTTTTCTTCTTCTTTCTTTCTTTCTGGAATTGGCACATTGGAGCTCAGGTCCCTGAAGAAAGCTGAAGGTGACTGACCAGCTCCTGTTGGACTAAATCCGCCAGCACAGTTCCTCCTCAGCTTCTATTTCCTTGAGTATCACTCCTGAACACTCCAAACCTTAGTGTCACTTGGATGTGAGCACCAACTATCACATCTGGAACGGCTCTCCCTCAACCGCTTGCCTCAGTCTGAGGAGGCTATCAGTTCTCTTGGAGAGTCCCCACCGAGCCATTAGCATTGACATGGATGTCACAATTTGCAGACCTTTTTACCTGTGGGAAAAGCAAGCGAGGACAGTGGGCCAGATCACTTAGTCCTTGACTCAGAGTTGTGAATTGATTGTATTTGTGAAATGGGCTTAAATCAATCATCAGGACAGTGATCCAGGCAATTTTCTCAGCTAAGCTGAGGGAAGGCCTGCAATCCCCTCGCTTTCCCGTGCACACATGGGAATGTGCACATACTCATTCACACACTGTCGTACCAGTACATGCACATGCACCTACCCACGTATGAGAAAATGTCATCCGGGCAGAGGTCATGGGAGAACACTGAATTTGGGACTTTTTTTGTAAGGGACCAGGAGGGAAAAAAGGGGAAGACTGGAGGGCTGCCAGAGATGTGGCATTAGCAGATTTAATATGAATCTTCTGTATTCTTGTAATACCGTAGTTTTGACAAGGCATTCACATGTATGCCATATTTTTTTATCTCTCCCACCTAGAAAGTTCACACTGTTGCTTCTTCTCAGACTGTCTTCTATGCATCTGTCCACCCCTCACCCCAGCATGGCCAACTTCTCACCCCACTGAATAATCTTTTCTGATAACCCTGTCTAAATTAGGAACCTCTCTTGTCGCTCTTCTCCATCTTAGCACTCTATTTCAGGAAGTCATTTCCTGAGCTATGAATTATCCTTTGCACTTCTCCATATCTCCATATCTCAAGGGGAAAAAAGGAAAGAGAGGTGATATACATACACACAGACCTTTGAAATTACCCCACTCCTTCAGCTTATGGGCCAGGAGGGACCAGTTGTGAATCTGACTCTACTGTACTTGCCAAACACAAGCACGTTTAACTTGCAAATGACCATGTTAGCACAGTTAGCATCTCCAGAGCCTTGAAGAGGGGAATATTCAAAGGAAAGATGACAGTGTTGGAACCGGATGGGATATGTTGCATATAGAGAAACTCAGGCTCCATTGAATGGGAGTGATTTGCCCAAGGTCACTTGTAGTAGAACTAAGCCTCCTGATTCTTAGTCCCGTGCTCATTCTGTAAGATCAATTATGGACACAACAATGGACACAGCAATAAAGTATGCCTTAGGCATCTTCTAGTCATCAATAGTCAATACTAATGGCTTTCTTCATCTGGCTTTTCAGAGTTTGGTCCCAGAGAGTATGTATGGAGAAGACAGCTGTGATTTTGTGAGAGCACTTCACCTGTTGAAGTTGAACATTACCAAATTACTAAATGTTTCTGTGAGGCTAATTCTTCAACTCTTTCTCCATTCTCCCAGCTCAGCCTATCAGCAAGGAGTAAGGCCTTGCTCTTGAGCTTAAACAAGCCTGTGCCCAATCTCCCAACTGGTTAATATCCTGAAATTAAAATTGCCTCTCTCTCTCTCTCTCTCTCTCTCTCTCTCTCTCTCTTTCTCTCTTTCTTTCTTTCTCTCTCTTCCTCTCAGACATGTTCACATGTTCTTCCACATCCCTGTCCCCTTGCTCATGATGCTTTCTCTGCCTGGAGCAGCCTTTCTCACATGGTGGCCTGGGTAACCTCTGAAAGCTCGGTCCCTGGGGCCCCTTGTCCAGGCATCTTCCCTGGCTCCTTCCACCTCTTTTCCCACTTGTGCTCCCCTAGCACCCCTCACCACACAACAGCCTTCTCCTCAGCATCCTGCCACATGGCCTGTCCACATGACCATCTTCCCACCAGACTGCGAGCTCCTCGAGAGTGTGTGTCTTTGTGTTTCTATCACAGAGAGCAGTGCAAGGCACTTAGAAGGCCCTCAGCAAATAGTTGTTAAATGGTTAAATGGATAGATTCCTCTGCTCGGGGCAAGTGTGGAGATGCTGGGATTGTCCTACAATCTCTCATATAATGCATATGTTTTACCTCAGATCAAACCTATCACACAACCAGGTGATTGTCACCCCAATAAAATAAAGCTATGGAGTCCAGTTAACTAATAGGAGGTAAAAAAAAAAAAAGAATAATAAAGGAAATTCTTGGAGAAGGAAGGAAGGTCACTGTA
This sequence comes from Vespertilio murinus, assembly GCA_963924515.1. Classification (NCBI taxonomy): domain Eukaryota; kingdom Metazoa; phylum Chordata; class Mammalia; order Chiroptera; family Vespertilionidae; genus Vespertilio; species Vespertilio murinus. The sequence goes on from OZ004708.1 coordinate 92,821,846, forward strand.
ATCATTTCCTAGGGCTGCCTTAACAAAGTACCACAGACTGCTGGCTTACACAACAGAATGTATGTTCTCATATTTCTGGAGGCCAGATGCTCAGGATCAAGGGGTGGACAGGGTGGGCACCTTCTGGGGGTTGTGAGGGGAAGTCTGTTCCATGCCTCTCCTCTAGCCTCTAGTGGCTTCCTGGCAGTCTCTGGCGTTCCTTGGCTTGATTCATTGGAAAATCACAACCCAGATTTCTGCCTTCACCTGTCACTCTTCTGTGTCTCTCCACACAGTCCTTCCTCTCTCTCTGTATATATCAGTGTCTGTATCCTAATTTTTCCTTTAATCAGAACACCAGTCATTTTAGATTAGGGCTAACCCTCATAACCTCATTTTAACTTGATTACCTCTCTAAAGAGCCATTTTCCAAATAAGTCGCATTCTGAGGTAATGAGGTAAAGACTTTGATGTGCCCAGGTCGGTTTGGCTCAGTGGTAGAGCGTCGGTCTGCGGACTGAAAGGTCCCGGGTTCGTTTCTGGCCAAGGGCATGTACATTGGTTGCGGGCACATCCCCGGTAGGGGGTGTGCAAGAGGCAGCTGGTCCATGTTTCTCTCTCATTGACATTTCTGGCTCTCTATCTCTCTCCCTTCCTCTCTGTAAAATATCAATAAAATATATATTTTTTAAAAAAGACTTTGATGTATCTTTTTTTTTTCCAAGAGGGCTGGCGGTTTGGGGGTTGCGGGGTGACACACAATTCCACCCTTAATTGTGCCCATGCTCACACCAGGCAAACCAAAGGGATAAGGCCATAGTGTGTGCTTTGGCCATTCTCTACCTCGTTTTTTTCTTTGGCAAAATCGTGGAAGAATTTTTGGCCAAATTGTGGATTTGCTACGGTTTATTTATAATATCCTTTCCTCTACAACAGTGTTTCCCAAACTTCTCTCATGATGAGAATCACCTGGTGGAGTTGTTAAAATACAGATTCCTGAATCCCAACTAAGAAGTGCTACACTAGAATTTTTGAAAACATATAGGTAAAATTGTATACTTAACTAGTGCTCTAAGACTGTGTGTGTGTGTGTGTGTGTGTGTGTGTGTGTGTGTGTGTGAAAGAGAGAGAGAGAGAGAGAGAGAGAGAGAGAGAGGCCCCCTTCCTCCGGGACACACCTGGTAAAGGAAAATCGCAGGGACCATGTGTGAGAAAATCCAGAGGAACAGAGTGTGTGAGGTTGCAGGGGCTGCCACATGAGTGGTGTCCAGACTTCACTCAGGGTGGGCTGGTGAGAACCCTGGTCTCCGTGGACCATTGGCTGGGGCCTTGTACATGAGAGCCCTGGCCTGAGGTCTGGATGTGAGCTGGCCCAGCACCTCCACCAGCCGCTGGGTGAGGCTGTCCCAGTCTCTCGCTGCTCTGTAGACTGTGTCCCCACCAGTAGAATGGAGCTTGGGGTGAGGTGAGGTGGGATGAGAAGGTTGATCTCTAGCCCCTTCTCATTCTTACATCCTGTGAGCATCTCTCAGGGCCCCTCCTTGGCAAGAAAAACATGAGCACAACAGCAAACAGGCAGAGAGGGCAAGGCGTGCCAGCCCAGCCTTCATCAGCTCGCTCCCTCTAAACAGAAATCACTTACCCTAAACGGCAATCAGTCCGGACTGCCTCCTTTCCAAACGCCGTGTATGACAATGAGTGATTCGTAACAACATCCAATCAGGCACACCTAACCTTGCTGTAATTGCCTGTCCTTTCAGCATCTTAAAAGCTTTCCAGGGGGAAAAAAACAGAAGCTCCTTGTCAGAAGGAGGCTATTATCCAGAGGAGAGAGACACCCCATTCCTTTCCTGCCTCCAGCATCATGTCTGCACCCCAGTGCCCAGGCCTGCCTGCATCCTGCCTGCAGCTGCCTGGTGTCACCATGGAAGCAGTGCCCACCCGCGGATGCGAGCCTGGGGTGTGAGCCCTGGGAGTGCCCAGAGACCCTGGGGCCGTGCCCGGGCTGCCTGGCTTGCTGGGCCCTGCAGAACTGCCAGGCTGTTATACATACGGAGCCTTTGTCCTGCTTCCCCTGATGCAGCCGAGGTTACTACTCACAGGAAGTTTTCAGGATGAAAAAACAAACAAATAAAACAAAACAATTGTCTCCCTCTGCGGTGAAGAAAGCCATTAGAGAACCATTCAGCGACGGATAAGAGTTCACCAGCACACAGCCCGATAAGCATCTTCTCGCTTTCCCAGACTCCTTCCTCTCCTCCCACACAACTCTTCAACTGGGAAAGTGAGGCAGCCTTCCCGTGGGGCTAATATCCTCCCCGGACACTATGGGAGATAAGGCGGCGCTCTGGCGCTCCCAGTGCGCAGCTGCTGCCAGCATCTGTGCCCAGTTGTAGACACCCCTCCTCAGAGGACCCAGGGCCTCGCCATTGTCTGGAAATTGGGTTCAGTGGGGAAGGAGGACCTCCCCAGACTTCCCACCACCTTCAGAGGACTGGGAATTGGGGGCCCTGGGCTATGAAGCCACTGAGAGCCCATGGGCACCTGGTCTGCTGCACCAGGCCCTGGACCCTGGATGCGGGAGACACTCAGGTCCAGGCAGCCCACCATCTCCCTGTTTGAATCCCATCAAAGCCTTTGCCATCCCTGACCGGTTTGGCTCAGTGGATAGAGCGTCAGCCTACAGACTGAAAGGTCCCAGTTCAATTCCGGTCAAGGGCATGTGCCTTGGTTGCGGGCACATCCCCAGTAGGGGGTGTGCAGGAGGCAGCTGATCAATGTTTCTCTCTCATCGATGTTTCTGACTCTCTATCCCTCTCCCTTCCTCTCTGTAAAAAAGTCATATATATATATATATATATATATATATATATATATATATATATATATATATGTAATTTTTTTTAAAGAAGCCTTTGCCACCTCTGTGGAGGCACACTGAACGTTACGTGATGCTTCCAGCTAACTGAAGTTCACCCTTTTAGGCCCAAGTTCACTTTATTGTTAGTGTAAGATTTGGACATTTTTCTAAATAGGATGGCCCTCCTCCACTTTCTGAAACAGAACATACAGGCCACAAATTCATTCCTTTTTGTTGTTATTCATGCACATCATAATGATGGAGCCCCAAGAGGGTGGGACTGTTCTCTCTCTGCCCCCGAGTAGAGCCCAGTGCCTGGAACCTCGCTGCCCAGGCCTAGAACCTCACTGCCCAGGGCCTGGAACCTCGCTGCCCAGGCCTGGAACCTCACTGCCCAGGCCTGGAACCTCACTGCCCAGGCCTGGAACCTCACTGCTCAGTGTCAGGAACCTCACTACCCAGGCCTGGAACCTCGCTGCCCAGGCCTGGAACCTCCCTGCCCAGGCCTGGAACCTCCCTGCCCAGGCCTGGAACCTCACTGCTCAGTGTCAGGAACCTCGCTGCCCAGGCCTGGAACCTTGCTGCCCAGGCCTGGAACCTCGCTGCCCAGGCCTGGAACCTCACTGCTCAGTGTCAGGAACCTCGCTGCCCAGGCCTGGAACCTCACTGCTCAGTGTCAGGAACCTCACTGCCCAGGCCTGGAACCTCACTGCCCAGGCCTGGAACCTCACTGCCTAGGCCTGGAAGCTGCCTGGCAGCCCCTCCCTGCGCAGTGGAACCATTATCCTTTGTGATGCTATCATGGTGGATATGGTTGTCCAAACCCACAGACTGGACAACACCAGAGGGAGCTGTAAACTATGGCTGTCAGTTAATAATAATGTATCAATATTGGCCCATTCACTCTAACAAGGGTACAGTGAAGGAGCCAATATTGATGCATTATTATTGCCCTGCCATCCTCTAACCACACAGCTGACTGGGGTCTGAGCTGGACCTTGAACCAGTTCTTGACTTTCACACCAGGGAACTTGTACTAAACAATCCTAATACTAAATCATTTTTAAATATGTTTTCATTGATTTCAGAGAAAGAAAGGGAGAGAGAGAGAAAGAAAGAGAGAGAGAGAGAGACCTCAATGATGAGATAGAATCATTGATTGCCTGCATCCTGCATGCCTAACCCCCATCCCAGGCATGTGTCCTGACCAGGAATCAAACTGTGACCTCATGGTTTATGGGTCCACGCTCAACCACTGAGCCACATCGGCTAGTCCCATCCAAATGAACACTAAACAGAGAAGCCTGAGGTCATGTGAGCTGTGTTGCAAGAGTCCTTTCTAGTCCATCCATCAGTGGGGAAGACTGTCCGATATCTCTCAGCATCTTCTAATCCCTGGTGGCTGATCTGAATCCCTCCTCTTCTTGCTCCATCCTTAGTGGGACAAAGTTCCTTAGTGTCCTTGGGTACATAACCAAGGGTTCTTCCACATCAAAATGCAACCTCCTGCGGCTGGGGATTGAAAGGAAGACCTCCCGGCAGAAGCCACTGGAGGGACGCACTGCAGCCGCCGCCTGGCAGACACCACGTCACGTGCGGGCACAAGCGATAAAAGGCTCATCATGTCACTAACACCCTCCTTATCCACCCTGTACTTTTCCACACATTTCATTTCCGATCATGGCTGACTGCCTGAAGCATTCATGTGAAAACGGCAGATTTGTGCCCGTGTGTGTTATTCCCTGTCTCCTCCCCATAATGCACTTTATTGAATTCTCAGAGATGACATAAACACTTGGCGTGTTCAAGAGAGAGACACAAAGAAATAACGGAGCCCGTGATACCATCACGGAAAGGAGCCGGGGCCTGTCATTTGCCAGGAACAATGAAGCCAGAGGTGTCATAACTCACGGGAAGGGTCCTTGGAGATGATCTCATTTAACAGATCAGGAAAACGAGGGCCTGAGGGGTGAATTCTCCCACGGTCTGTATGCAGAGGAGGAAGCCTGGGGGATGATGTTCTTTATGAGGTTTCCTTCTCATCCGGCCCATAAAGCGTGGAGAAGTCTGAATGGGGCCTAAGAACAAAGGCCCTGTTGAGTGCAATGGGTCAGGACAATCCATCACTGGTAGGTTTACTCATCAGGGTCTTTGTGAGTTCCTTCTCCCGGACCCTCAGAGCAGAGAGCCCATGACCCGGGAGGACAAGAATGCAGAACATGGGGGAAGAAGACAGAAAACCAACTACGTGCCCTGTGTGGGCCTAGAAACATCACCTCTGTTCTTTTGAGTTCCCAGAATCATCTCATAAAAATCTCTCTAGATACCAAGCAGGCTGCCCGTGAAAGGTGTGAGGCAGCCAGTGACGACTGAAGGCTTGTTCTTTCCTAGGTTCTGTCTGAGCACAGAAACACTTTAACTCCTTAAAATCGCACAAGGACCCTATGAGATTGGGAAGGTTATAAACCACAAGCCATACAAAGGGAGGTGCGCAAAGGCTCTGGGGACGCTCCTGAGGTTCATGGCCAGTCAGCGTGTGGTAGGACTTCCCTCCAGAAGTCTTGTCCCGGTGCTAAGGCCCCACCTACCTCCCTGTGGTTTGAACTGTCCTCTCAGCTTAATCTAGTCAGTGGCATGACTTCCTTTCACTGATGGGGAGTCTGTTTAAGAGTTTTTGTATATATCATCTAATTTAATCCTCACAGCGTTCTTGCAAAGTGGGAGGAGCAAAGGTCCTGAGTCCCACTTACCAAGTGGTTAGTCCCTGGTCACACAGCTAACAGGTGGCTGAACACAGGGCAATCAATGCCAAGTTGCTTTGCTTCGTGGCAGTTTATACCAACCCACACTGTCCCCTGTGTCCGCTGAGCCCAGATACCACCTCACAGGAGAAAACCCTAGTCTACCCACAATTCTACTGGACTCCACATGGGAGCCCTGCTCCTAGAGTGAGATGGGGGAGGCGAGGGTTTTGTAACAAACACCCACCCACTTCCAACTTCATGCTGACTTTCCCAGAGCAGCTCTGGAACCACCATCATCTCCTCCCCCCTCCCCCCAGCGCCTTCCAGACACCTGTGTGGGCACTGCAGCTGGATGGGGGCTTCAGAAGGCCAGGGCCTGGGGACCACAGCTGGACGGGGGGCTTTGGGAGGTCAGGGCCTGGGAGACCCCCACTGGGGTTGGTTTGCGTACCAACTCGAGCTCTCTGCAAGCCTCCTTTTCTTTCTCTCCTTTCACCTTTCCAAGGCTTGTCTCCTCTCTCTCTTTCCTAACAGCCACACAGCTTTGAACAACCCCCGTCAGCACAACGTGTGAGTAATTGTGCAGCGAGGGTGACATTTAGATTCACAGTCCTGGAAGAAATCGCATGGATTTGGGTACGCCAGGACACTAAATTTAACCAACCCCGCGGGCCCCAGGGAGTGGGGAGGAAGAGAGGGGGAGATTGTATCCTGGAACTGGCCCTGCCAAATGCAGGGGCCGGACAATCCCAGCCCGCCTTCCCTGCTGGCAGGAGGGGGCAAGCGGAGCTTCAATCAGCCCACATTCGTCTCTCCCTGTCGTCAGGGACTGGCTCTGAAAGGCCCTAATCATTTCCTTTATTATCTGGCTTAACCCACAGCAGAGCAAAGCAGTGTCAACGCCGCACCTCCCTTCGCACAGGGCCCTGAGGTGTTGATATATGTGTGCAGAGACCTGTGAATACACACACCGTCCTCTCTCTCTCTCTCTTTCTCTCTCTCTTTCTTTCACACACACACACACACACACACACACACACACACACCCCTGATGAAGAAGGAAATGATGAAAGGATGGATGCCGAATAGGACCACCCTGCCCAGTCTCACACCTTCCCCATGGAGTCGGGGGTGAGGAAGAAACCCTGCCTCTCATCCCCCCAATCCCAAAGCAGGCCCTTCTAGGTGGACCTCCCCAAGACCCGCCCAGTGCACCCCTGTGCTGATCTGGAGAGCATGTGTGACATAATCATTTTAAAATTCTGAATCCCCAAGAGTCTCCTCATTGCCTCAGTTTCTCATTTTGGCAAAGGGATCTGAAGGGCAGGCAAAGTAGCTTGAGCTTTATCTCCCCGCTCTGTCCAATAGTCTACTGGAACTTAAGCAGGCCTCTGAAAATAGAAGTTAGATCCACCAGTAAGATTTCAGAAAGTAAATAACCAATTTACAAAAAAAATGTCTCTTTTGGGTGGAAATGCTTAAACCCTTATAAAATGTCATGTCCTGGGATATTTTGCTGCTTAATAAGATGCAAAGCAAAAGCCAGATGTAGCAAAGTAAAAGAAATGATTATGTTAACAGCTAGAACCAGGATGCCTCTTAGAGAGGAACAGTATTTGTTTAGGACAATACTGCTAGAAAGAGGAGCTATGTAATACGATTTGCACTAACAGTCGCTGGGTTTTTGGGCTGCGTTGTGGCCACACCCCCTCGCTGATTCTGGGCGGGGCCTTGCACATGATAGGAGAGCAGACATGGTTCAAGCAGAGGCCTGAAGAAATGCTCACGGGTTTTCACCCCCTCCTTCTATCTTGCCACTGCCATGAGAACACACCTGGCTGGCCTGCTGGGGTGTTGAAGAGACACATGGAAGACGCTGAGTCATCCTAGCTAAGGTCACTCTGGACCAGCCATCCCAGGATGACCCACCAGCTGATGACCTATTCATGAACAAGCCCAACCAACACCAGCAGGACCACCCACAGACTCATCAGAAATAATAAACGGTTGTTGTTTAAGACATAGGATGGTTTGTTCCAATGCAATAGAAAGTGAGTCCCAGAAGGCACTGGTTCACAGGGACCAAAAGGGATCTTAAACTGCAAGGAACAGAGTTGGGGATAGGGGAAGAGCAGCATGGAGAAAGAAGGCAGGAAGGAAGAGGGGAAGGCCAAGTGAAATGGCAGTGGGACTGAACATTCATGACACCTAATATTCCATTTCAAATTGTTTGTGTGGCTTCAGTAGAGCCATTCTTTCTTCAGTGAAGTCTGCCTCCTACATCAGGGCCTTGTGGGTGTGAGTGGATGAGTGTGCAGCATGTACAAATCACAGAAAGAGAGTGAGTTCATGTCTGAGTCACTGCAGGGACATTGAGGGGATCTGGAACCAATTTGGTGGCAGCACAAGCTCCCAATTAAAGGTGACCATGAGTCAGGCTTTACGGGATTATAGAAATCTGGGGGAAAGCTTTGGGATTCCCCTAAAGATGGAACAGAGTTTATGTCACTCTTCTCTAGATTTTAAAGGACAGCTGACTTCCAGGCTACACACCCAGTGCCTGTTCTTAGGATTCCTCTTCATGTGAGCCCCAGCCAGCTGGGATCCAAGAAGCTCCTAGGCCTGAGTTCCCACTTACTTTAGCTCATCCTCACAAACCAATGCAGTATATGTGTGTGTGTGTGCGCGCACACACACACACACACACACACACACACACAACTTAACACACACATGCCTCTCCTGGCCTTTCTGGAAGACTCACAACCAAAAGGAAATTTATCATGAAACATATGAAGCTTAAGCTTCAGGGCTCCTCACGTGTATGCCCCTCTTAAAGTCTGGTACCTGAATATAGAGGCACAATTTATATTATTTTCCTTAAAAGATCATACAAGCTTCCAGCTCCCCAAAGCTTGCACCCGCCCCCTCTCACAGTTCCAATAAAACATTTGGCTCCCAGACCAAATTATTCTCACTCTGAGCCACACCCAGGCTCTGTGTTGCCATGGGGGCTCTGCTCAGTGGCAGCCCCCCAGGTCCAGCCACCAAGAGCAGGACCCCAGATCCCCACACACACCTGCCAACAAGAGGCTCATCTCCCTTGCTGCCCACACTGAAGACCTTTGAAAGATGCCAATCACAGGCAGGTGGAAGCAGACAGGGACCTAGAACTTCCTCAGGCAGGAGATCAGAAATCTGAATCCCTTTTCCTTGCTCCTTCCCTTGTCCCCCTGCTCTTCCCTCTCTTCTCGCTTTCATGTCACCATGATAGACATCCTCCCTGGATCACCACATCCACTCACATGGCGTCAAGCAGACCTGACTACTTAACAGACACTGGAATCTAACAGAACACAAAGGAGTCATCCCTTCAGACACACCTGGATGTTCTCCTGCGTCCTTCTCCCCACAGGCAGCACAGCTCGGCACCTCACCACTCAGGCAGAGACCATGCAGGTACACACTTCTTCCTCTAGGCCAACCCACATTCAACCAACATCAGAGTTTCCTGTTAACATCGAAAGCAGCCTCTGGCACGTACTACCCCACCTGCCCTGCGACCACCTGCGTTGGGGCCTGCACCATCTCCAGGTGCCCTGACTCCAGTCTCATCCCCCCACTGACGCCTTCTCCATGCTGAGCCAGGATGGTTGTTCTAAACCAGAAATGTTACTCTGATGCTTCCGTAAATAAAACTCTTCAGGGGTCCTCAGCTCCTTTATTAGGCAGCAGAGGTCTCCCCCATGGCACCGCCACCCCTGCAGCGGCTTTTGTCTACTGCCTCCACCCCCTCTGATGCCCTCATATCCCCTCGGCACCCCATCTTCCGTGGCTGCCTTACTGTTCCCTGTCTTCTCGCCATTTCTCATCTTGGGATTCCCTGTCCTCGCCTCCGTTTCTATCCCATTCATCTAGCAAGTGCTTTCCCATCCTGCAAGGTCTACCTCAGCCTGGCCCTTCTGTGAAGCCTTTCCTGATGCCCACCACACTCTGCAGCAGGTGGGCTGGCCATGCCCTCCTCTGGGCTCTGGCTTCATTTTGTGCCACTGCTCTTATTGTACCTGGTATTCGTTATTATACACATCATCAGGGGTCCTCCAGTGATTACAATCAGCTTGACCCCAATTCACTTTTTATTGAATTTACTGGGGTGACATTGGTTCACAAAACCATACAGATCTCAAGTGTACAACTCAATAAAACATCACCTGCACACTGCATCCTGCTCCCATATCCCCAAGCAAAGTCTCTTTCCATCCCCATCCCCACCCCTACTGCTTTGTCTACCTCCACCTACCCCCACCCCTTACCCACTGGCTATCACCACACTGTTGTCTTGGGGGGGGGTATAGTTTTTGCTTAATCCCTTTACCTTCTTTCAGCCAGCTCCTCCCAACTTCCCTCTCTGACAGTTGTCAATCTGTTCCATGCATCCATACTTCTATTTCTGTTTTGTTCATATGTTTATTTTGCTCAGTGGATTCCACATATTAAGTGAGATCATGTGGAATTTGTCTTTCTCTGACTGGCTTATTTCACTTAGCCTAATAATCTCCAGGTCTATCCAAGCTGTTGCAAAGGGTAAGAGACCCTTCTTTTTACAGCTAAACAGTATTTCACTATGTAAATGTACTACAATCTTTTAATCCACTCATCTTCCGATGGGCACTTGGACTGTTTTTAGATCGTGGCTATTGTCAATAATGTTGCAATGAGCATAGTGATGGGATATATTCTTCCAAATTCGAGTTTCAGGATTTCTTGGTTATATTCTCATAAGTGGTATTGCTATTGACACCAATGTATAGCCAGTGCAAATCCAAAGGTCCAGTTCAGATTTCTATGAATTCCTGGAAAGCTACATCCTAGTGGTCACCAATGATTGTGGATTTTTGCTTTTATCGAGTGACCAAGTGAATACAAGGTAATATTCCCACAAAGCATTTGTGAGTATTGACCACATTTTAAGTGTCCTTAGGCCATACCCACCAGGGAATTTCTATTACATCTTCCCCTGGGCAGCCCACAGACCAACACCCATTAGAGGCTCCTCTCTCTACCTCCTCCCCTTACTCCTCTCCTCCCGTGCTCCCAAATCCCTGATGCCCACTGGATTCCACCAGAAACTTTACATTCTCCATTGCGCAGAACCCTCACCACGTGGGTCTGACAGCCAAGCTCTTCTGTATCAATGCAGCAAAGTCCATTAGGACCCATCATTTTCCTTCTACTGTGGTTTTGGTTGTGAAAAAGAAAAATAATGTCCTTAAAAACTGCCCATCTCTCCAGAGATGTGCTCCTGCCAGCAGAATGGGGCTTCCCTCACCTTATATCTCCGGTGCTTAGCATGGCCTCTGACACATAGTATGCATGCAATTAAGTATTTGCTGAATTAATACACAAAATAACTCACAATGACTGTGCCGTCCATGCCACACTCGCCCTCCACTTGCCTGAGGAGTCATAGGATGTGGCACAAACAGAGGGTGGAGGCTGGAGAAAGGTGGGTTTAAGGTGAGCAGGAGTTCATGGCCAAAGAGCACGCTCCCACCTCCTCCCTCATGGACCACATGTCCCCTCCTGAGGACTGGCCTCTTTCCCATCAAATGCATCACTCAGCCACCTTCAGTGTGGTTCAGCATATTTCTGCATGAAATGAATGTTATTTTCTGGAGCACCCAGGTTTCATTAGTCTTCCTGTCAGAGGGAATCAAAGCAAGAGGGGAAGAGAGCGCGGCAGAAAGTGGCTTCTTGCTTATGCCAGGGGAGAAGGATAAGAGCGGCCAAGGAAGGAGAGGGGGAAGGGAGAATGGGATCGAGAGGGGAAACTCACTTCCTCATTTAATCAAGTCCTAACAGGAATTGTTTGAAGTAAAAAAAACAGTTACCTTGTTCTCGCCCATCTCCTGCTTTGTCTTGGGCTATAAAACTCTTTGGGATTTTATCTTTTCATAAACTTTTATTGAATCTGATGTTCAAGGGGCCATGGAAGACCATGCAATTAAGATCCCCCACTAATCCCACTCTTAAACCCCAGCACTAAACTGATGGGAGATTAAAAGCCAATAAAGAGGACAAATGAGAGGTGATCTGCAGGTTGATAAAGGAAATGGAGTCGGCTGGGGATTTGCAGAGAGGGGCTGGCTTGATTCTGAAAAAGGCAAGCATGGAGGGGACTTGCGTGATGTCAAATTCAAAGAATTCGGAAAAGACAAAACATGAGCATCCATACAGCATTTTGTTTGATGCTGCTGTGATCCAAGGCCAGGCTAGGCTGTCTGGGCCCGATGATCCAGCAGGAAGCAGGCTGAACTGGTACAGACACCTCAGGGCTGGAAACCAAGGCCATTGCTGGCTAGAGGACACTAGGGAGCCAGGGGCCACTGCACGATATTCCTAATGCAAACACCATCCTAATGACAGCCACATGGCTGCCCTTTCTAGAGCACCAGCCACAAGTCAGACACGAGTGTGTAGATATGAGTCGTGGGTGAGAGGAGTCTGCCCATTTTGTACATTAGAAATCTTTGTTTCAGAGAGAGTGAATATCCCACAGTGGTCCACAGGAAGTGGCAGAGCTCATAATAAAATCCATCCAGCCTGGCCAGTTTGCTCCATGATTAGAACATTGGCCATGGACTCAAGGGTCTCAGATTTAATTCTGGTCAAGGGCATGTACCTCGGTCTCCATTGCAGGCTCAATCTCTCAGCACCTGTTCACTGTGTGTGGGTGGCAACCAATCGATCTCTCTCTCTCTCTCTCTCTCTCTCTCTCTCTCTCTCTCCCTTCAACTCTCTCTAAAAACATCAATGGAAAAAATATCCCCAGGTGAGCATTAACAAACATTTAAATAAGTAAAAAGAAAAAGAAGTCTTGAGAAAATATTCCATACTTCTTTCATGAGGTTGTATTGAGGATTTAATGATGGTTCTGATTTCATCGTAGCCACTCCAGAATCAATGTCATGCCTTTCCTTGGACCCATACCTTGCAATGTGAGCATCTCAAAAGAATGCATGTGCTGCTCACCACCACCACCCAAAATGTGATTTTTAACCATAAGGTAAGTGACAGTGGTTTTTAACCCCCATGCCAGATACTTTATATTGATATACTTAATCATTCTGCAAGCATCCATGCAAACCTTTCTTTGCCAGACTCTTTCATAAATATGTATCCAACTAATCCTCACATCAGCCCTGAGAAGTAGGAATTAGTTCCTCATTTTAATTAATGAGTACAGAAAGCTTGAAAAATCCAAATGATTATCCCACAGTTACAAAGCTAAGAGTGATAGGGATGGAATTCAGCCCCATGTGCCAGGATGCCCACATCCATGCCCTCCCTACTGCTCACCCCACCCTCTCTGGCATCCAGTCTAGTAATGGAATAAGATCCTACTCACCAACAGCAGATAGGGATGTGAGGTCCGCATCATCCAGGACCTAAAGGGATCTATTCACACAGCCTTGGTAGCTTCTCCAAAGAAGGGCATTTCAAGAAAGGATTCCTGGAGATGGAAGCAGTGTTCTCTAAACATGCAGAGATTCTGAGCCACAGCTGTAGTAGAGAGGGACATTCCAGGTGAAAGAATGGTGTGAGAGGAGAGAATGGAGCTGGGTAGCTTGGAGTACCTCACTTTGGCTGCATTCAAGAAAAGAAGATATAATACATAAATAAGGTTGTGTGAAATCAGGAGCACCTTGATTTCCAGGGGAAGAAATAAGAATAAGTTAAAAGCTGAACATCAAGACATTCTCTCTCCCAAGTGGTCAAGTCTCAGGTGGCCTAATAAACAAACAAACATGGCAACTCTCCTCATGGTTGACAGAAAAGGCAAGTTTTCTGGGGTGGTATGGAGTGAGCTGGGGCTGGAAGTCAAGGCGCAGGATTTCTGTTCTCGTTCAGCCACTGACTCTGAGTCTGTGCCCTTGTGCCATTCACATCTTTGGATATGTCCTCATTCCTGTGTCATATGTGGGGTTGAAGGGATGAGGGCTCAGCTGGGCAAGCCCATCAGTGCTTTCTGAGAAACTCTCTTTGGCTTACAGAGCCAGGTGCCCAGTCTTCTGAATGCATCCCGGCCACATGCACTTGAGTCTTAGTAAGGGGAGGTGTGGTTTTTATGTGTCACCCTAACTGGATCAGGGGATGCCCAAGTATCTGCTTAAACATTACTTGGTTGTGTCTATGAGGTTGCTAATCTAATCAGAGATTAACATTTGAAATGGTAGACTAGGTAAAGGAGATTGGCATCATCTAACCCACTGAGAGCCTGGATTGAACAAAAAGATAGAGAAAAAAAATTCTCTCTCTCCCTGACAGCTGAGCTGGAATGTGGACCTCCTGATTAGATAAATAGATATATAGATGAAAGATAGATAGATAGATAGATGATAGACAGATAGATAGATGATAGATAGATAGATAGATAGATAGATAGAGTACTGATAGATACCCTATTGGCTCTATTTCTCTGGAGGCCCTAGCTAATGCAGATTTTGGTACCAGGAATAGTTCTAGAGTCACAGAAATTTATGGATGAAGTTTCTGAGTTGGCCCAGGGTTTCTGGAATTGAGTCTCTCATATAATTGGATTTAAAGATTCTAATGAGTCATTTCTAGTGTAAAGAGAGCACTGATACTCCACAACCAACAGACACTTTTCTGAGACCCCACTAGGTACCAAGCCCTTTTACTCCTTTGATCTCATGTTACCATCACAGATGCACAGTACAGTTTTCATTCCCCTCATTTTTACAGGAAAGAAGAAGAAGAAGAAGAAGAAGAAGAAGAAGAAGAAGAAGAAGAAGAAGAAGAAGAAGAAGAAGAAGAAGAAGAAAACTGAGGCTCAGAGAGTAAGAGACTCAAGGACACAGTGCCCATTCAAAGTCTCTTTTGTCAGCATGAACTTTCATCACTACATCAGTGGTCCTCATTTCCTCTGGTCTTGAGAATGACCTGGGAGAGTCCATCTCAGACAGATCCCTGGCAGTTCAGTCCAGGGCGAGACATATTGTAGAAGCCCCTCGGGGGATCTGTTTGCATCTGGGGTTGAGAACCACGATTCCCACATTGCTTCTCCCAAAGACGAGAGCCCTTAAGTCCATCCACCACAGCCCGGCCCAGCTTCAGGCCCACCCATCAAGTAAACAGCCCATGCCTCCAACTCTTCTTACAAGCTAATATGATTTCATCACATTTAATTAACACAGGGAGACTGGAGCTGTCAGCATCACACCCAGAGAGCAGGAGCACAAGCCTCCCTCAGAGTTCAATCACAGCGCTGTCCAGGGCAATTAGCTTCCTTCCCATGATCTGAAGGGTCTGCGCCCATCAATATCAACCAACTTTATTGATATTTGTAATTAAAACTACCAAACGAGTCACACTCGGTTGAGCAAGTTTGCAACACACACATTCATAACGGGAACATGAGCATATTTGTATGTGACATTTGATAGATAATAATCCTGGGCATTTCTCATTTTCAGAACATCCTGTGGGGACCAGCTAATTAAGCCTAGAATGTCTCCTAGGACAGAGGACGTTCTTCAGATATACCCCTTTGATTGTCTTTGTTCCTGAAGTTTCAGGGAAACCCAGAGCCAAGAGAGTGGGATGACCAGCTGAAAGCCACAGAGAATACAGCCTGGGCACTGGCTCTGACCTTGCCAATGTCTCAAATTCCCTCTCACATCTTCTCTCTGCAGCCTTTTAAGGTAGGTGTTTTTGTTGTTTTGTTTTGTTTTGTTTTTGTTGTTTTGTTTTGTTTTGTGTATGTGTGTTTTTAAGACAATCAGAAAGAGTTCTAACTTCCACAGAAGCTCCAAGGCTATTTCTCTGGGTTTTCTTTCATGCCCCAATGAAAAGTAGGTGGGCAGAGCCTGACTCACACTCAGTTCAAATCATGAGGAGCTAGGATGATAGGTGCCACCACTCATGAGCACCATCATCTGGTCCCACCCACAGAAGCCTACAGGTTTCTGGAATCTTAACCATGTGGTTTTACAAAGAAATCACCAAAAGGATTATCTGTGACTTCAGTGGAGATCCAGAGCATAACCTCATTAGCAGAGCAGGAACAGTTGTCACTCATGGGCTTTGGTTATCAGATCTGCCCATGTCTCATTTTCCCTTTGAAATCTCATCACTCACATACACCCAGGGAGATTTAAGACCTTTTCCCAAATCTCCTCACAGCATTCTTACAAGAAACAGTAAGACTTCGAGTGAGTTACAAGGAATCCATTCCATCAGATGTATATTAACAAACATTCAAATAAGTAAAAAAAAAAAAAAAAAAAAGTCCTGATAAATCAATCCATACTTCTTTCATGAGGTTGTATTGAGGATTTAATGGTAATTCTGGATTCATCTTCGCCACCCCAGAATCAATGTTCTGTCTTTCCTTGGACCCATACCTTGCAATGTGAGCATCTCAAAAGAATGCATGTGCTGCTCACCACCACCACCCAAAATGTGATTTTTAACTATAAGGTATGTGATAGTGGTTTTTAACCTCCATGCCAGACACTATTGATGCACTTAATCATTCTGCAGGCATCCATGCAGAAATGACTCATCCATGCAGCCTCCTGAGTGCCTAGGCCAGAGGATTGTTTGTCTGTGAATAAGTCCCCTCATTTCCACACCCCTCACGGTAGGAGAGGATTCAGCGGGAACAGCGAGAATGGATGGAGAGAGAGCACGGGGACAGATGAAAGCAGACTGCTGGGTAATGTGGGAGTGAAGGCATTTTTGCAGTGTTATGACTTATGCCCCACCTGCCTCCAAAAATGATTTAAGATGGTTACAATAATAGACACGTAGCCAATAAAGCCATTAAAGGAGAAATAAGGAGGACATATAAATGTCTGGGGAGGGTGACATTGAGGCAGTCATCATTCCTATGATCCCAAGAGCTCAGGTAGGAACTAGGAACAGTGGGTTGAAGTGAGCGCTAGGTGCTTCATTGATCATCAAGACAACTAACTCAATTATTCTGAGGCTAACGATCCAGTGTGTGCTTAATCTGGGTCTCTGGCACCAGCCCTTTCTCTCTTCTGCTGCGTAACTATGAATAATTTCACTGTCCAGCATGTAGCTCACCAAACACAGCCATGAAAAGCCATGAAATCAAAGACTCTTACAGTTGGAAAGGACCTTCTACATCGGTTAGGGAACCTTCCTACTAAGTCTTGGAGTTCTTTTTAGAGCCATTGTATCAATGAGTTGTGTAGAACCAACTTGAATACTTCTAAAGACAGGGCACTCACTACCGAATGAGGTATTTCTCCTAACAGTCCATTCTACTGCTGCACAATTTGAATCATTAGAAGTCTCTTTCTTGTATAGAGACAAAAATCTATGCCCTTGGAGAAATCAAGCAGTGACTTCAAACCTAGCTGATTGTCAAAAGTGTCTGGGTTGCTTTTGAAAAGGGATTCTGGTGGGAGTAATAAATGAGTAATAAATGCAAACCTCTTGTTCTGCGGTATCCAAGAAGTCACCACTTGTCACTTGTATTTTAAATGTGATGTGACTAGCTCAAAAAAGGAATGGAATCTTTTATTTTATTTTATTTTATTTTATTTTATTTTATTTTATTTTATTTTATTTTAATTAGAGTAGCCAGATGTTGTTCCTAGTGACTACTACATTGGATAGCACAGTGAAAAAGAGGGTGTTCAGCTATACACAGTAACATGGGGTGAATCTCATCCAGTAAAAGCTAGATGCAAAGGAATACACACTGTGTGACTACCTTATGGAAAATTCAAAAACAGCTAAATATATAACAAGTGTTTAGGGATGAGAAATTAACCACTGTCTTTAGGGGTATGTGTTTAAGTCGTAAACTTTTGCTTGGGAAGGAAAAGGCAGGGCCACAGGAGAGCTTCTGGAGACTGACAAGGTCCTATATCTTAGCCAGGTGCTCAGTTGTGATAAATTACCATGGTACCATTTTTGTTTGGGGCACTTACCTGTAAGTGCTTTATATTTCACAACTAAAAGTGATTAAAGTATAAATTATCTTCGGAACTTTTCTGTAAATCTAAAATTAACCCCAGATTAAATGTTTGTTGTTGTTGTTGTTAAAATACAGATTCATTTTTTTAAATACAGATTCAAACTCTAATTCAACAAATCAGTCCAGATTTGTTGAATTAGAGTTTATGAATATGGGGTGCTGGAATTCATATTTTTCTAAAGCCCCAGCCTCATGGGGAAGCATGGCTTTCTCCTCTGTCTGGTGACACTTCCCCAAGGCTGGATGTGTTCAGAATCTTCTTCTGTGCCTATATGCTCTGGTTCCCATTCCTTAAACACCCCAGGCACCCCTGGGGGCTCACCGTGGTGGGTAAGCTGCCTGGCCTAGTGAATACTGCAGATACAGCCTTTCACTCAGCCAGGCCCAGGTGGGCTGGATGCCACTGTGTGGACAGCTGGAGAAGGATGGAGTAATAGACCCACTAATGTGATCGAAGGAGTTCCCTGAGGTTCCAAGGAGTGTCTTCGTAGCCTGTAAGCCTTTGTTTGCATAAGTATAGTAATCTTCCCAGGTCAGCCCAGCAAAGCCAAGGGCACTGGAGCTGCCCTCAGCTCTTTTCCTCTTGGAGACTTGGGCTGACCAGAAGAGGCAAGTCAGAGGATCTGCCTGAGAGGAAGATGGTGAGTTTCTACTGTTCAGGTTAAGAGGTCACATTCTAGGAGAATCAGGCAACAGCAAGGAGGGAAGACAGATGATACTCATTTATCTTCTGCGACCACACCTCAGCTCTGAAGCAGGCAAGCAGGGCCCCTGCTCTGGATAACTCCAGAGGGATCAATCCTATTTCTCATTCCTATTTGTAGAGGAAGGAGCTGAGGTGAGGAGAGCACTGAGTCTCATTCCCCCACATCCTGGCCCCAGCCTTGTGCTGCCAGGGCCACAACACCAGCTGCCTCAGGGCTTCTGTCAATAGGCCTCAGAGCCATAAAGATGCCCCCAACAGGCCCAGTAGGCAGTGAGTGGTCAGAGACTCCCCTCCTTGAGGAATAGAGAGGACCCAGGAAATGCCAGGGAAGCAGGCAATTGCCATTACAGTGGCCTCCAGGTCTGGCTTCCAAACACCACAGCAGGAGCCAGTGGAGCTCAGAGCATCAGGAAAGAGCCTGTGGAAGGCGGGGAGGGAAAGCCGGGCGTCATCTCTTTGGAGTACTTCAGTGAGTGCTGAGCAGGACATACTCCGTCCCCATCCTGAAAGTCCTGCCATGCTTTCCTGAGAGAGGGACCCCAAAGTCCCGGGTTCCCTTCCATCTTATGTAGCCTGCATATCCCACCCCAAAGCCACACTCATTAATGCTGCCAAAAATGCCATCTCTCCCACATCCAGCCTTTCCACTAATAGACCTTCTACCTCTGTCAGGCTCATTTGACTGAAGAACACACATGTGTCTGTGTGCTGGTGTGTGTGCTTGTGTGTGTGCGTGTGCATGTCCCAGAGTGGGTCTGTGCCTGAGTGCTGGCATCTGTCACCAGACGTGTTTAATTTTCTTCTGGTATTCATTCTATGTGCTTACACGGTCAACATTAATAGGATCAGGCTGGTATTCAGATGACATTACACTGGTGACACACATCTTGACATATAGATTTTTCCCTCTGCATTTCGTTCAAGGTAACCTTGACTCGTCACATGGCCACAGTGGAATTTTTTTCACGGACATTTGACTTGTCCATCCACAGTTGCCAATCTGGCCTCCAGGGAAAGGGGCAGGGAGAGAGCACGAAGCAAAGGCGACCGTTAGTCCTCCCCAGGGGCCGCGGGCTGAGCTAATTAGTCCAGGCAGCCCCTGGTCCAGCCAATCCTGAGCAGCATGTCACGCCTCCAGAGCCAGGGACATCGCAGGGACGATCTCGATGCAGACTGCGTTGTTCTTGCTCCCTGCAGGTGACCTTTCTTCAGCAGCATTTTTATTGAGCACCCTCTCCTCCGGGGACGTAAACAGGTATTGAGGGAAAATAACTAGTGCGAGCAGCTGCAAAACATTGCAACAACAGAACGGCGTTGCAATTATGCAATCATTTCCGCTACTAGAATGTCTTTCAGGGAAATTTTCACGGGGAGAATGCAAAGAAGAGAGGATGACTCACATTACTCTTTTAAGGCTCAATGTGCAAATCCAGAGGCCCGACAGACCTGGCTGCTGGCCTCTAACTCTCAAAGTCCAAAGGCATCGGCAAAGACTTTTCCTTCCTGCTTGGCATTTTTCCATGTTTGCACCAGCCCCTCCTCGGCGTGGGGTACGGGGAAGTGTTCCCTCCTAGAACTTTCACTGAGGACCCGGGGCCAAGGGAAGTCAAGCAATCTAGCCAGTGACAAGCAAGCTGCTTGTTTGTTTATTTTTATAATAGCCTGGGTCCAGAAGTGCCCCTCTCTGAGTACACACAGGACAAGCCGCCCGCCTTTGCCAGGCTTCGGGGCACCCAGGGAGAGGGGACAGACACACAGACTTCCAGAACCGGAAGGTCACTGATCCACCATCCTGTCCAGCCTTCTCTCCTGGCAGTGAGGACACAGAGAGGAGAAAAGTTTCCCAGGGAGCAAGTGGTGAAGGGGGGATGGGAGCTCTGTGTTCCCGAAGCCTCTGCACAGAGCTCCTCCTCACTTACTGCTGGGGCTGCTGTCTGTTCTAGTCTGCTTAGTGCAGAGAGCTTCCTCCCACCAAAAATGCCAAAGCCTGTCTCACTAGCAGCGCTGGGAACTCATGTGGAGATGAGCCCAGAAGATCCATGTAAAGTCAGGGTCTGGTATCCTATGCAAGACCTCCGACTCAGGCAGGAGCCCCTGGATGCCTGTTCCTGGGGAGCCGGCACCTCCAGTTCACCTGCCTGTGGCCAGGGGTCCCGCCACTCTGAGAGGCAGGACACCTGCCTGTGACTAAGGGTCCCTGCACCTCTGCTCTTCCCTAGAGGACAAAATTGCCAGCGAGCCCTCCTGCTGCTTCTCCCCACTTTGGTCGCCACCCCACTCTCCCTGGGTCCCAGGAGTTTCTACTTCTCCACAGCTCAGGACCTTCCCTCCAAAACCACCCACGTCACCTCCCCAGGACCTCGCCCCATTCTCTCAACCTAAGCTCATCTCCATGTGTCAAAATGCCACTCCTTTTTTAAATCCTCACCTGAGGATGTTTGCTATTGATTCTAGGGAGAGGAAGAGGGGAGGAAGAGAAACATTGATGTGAGAGAGAAACAGTAATCGGTTGCCTCCTGTATTCACACTGATTGAGTATTGAACCTGCAACCTTTTGGTATATGGATCAACACTCCAACCAACTGAGACAACCAGTCAGGACCTCAGCCTTTTTTAAAGACTCATCACAAGTGAGACATCCTCTATGATCCTCCCCTAGTTCCCAGGCGGAGCAAATATTTCCTTTCTCCTGTGTTTTAACCCGTTGCTCCCCATTATCATGTGATCAGTGGCTCTCCTGGACAGAAATGAGTCAGTCTGGACTGCATTCTTTTTGTCTTTTTTCCTCACCTGAGGATATGTTTATGTATTTTTAAATCTTTGTAGTTGAAAGTATTACCTGTGTCCCTTTTTCCCCCCATTAACCCCCTCCAGCCCCCCCCCCCCACCCCAGGCCTTCAGCACCCTATTGGCTGTGTCCATGGGTTATGCATATATGCATGCAAGGTTTTTGGTTGATTACCTCTGAGGATATGTTTATTGATTCTAGAGGGAGAAGAAGAGGGGGAGTGAGAGAGAAAGAAACATCAATATGAGAGAGAAACATTGATCAGCTGCCTCCTATACACATCCCGACCAGGAATCGAACCCACAACCTAGGTATGTGCCCTGACCAAAATCGAATTTGTTGGTGGACAGAACAATGCTTCCACCAACTGAGCCACCTGCCAGGGCTCCAGGATGGAATTCTTTAAAGGAAGCTCCTGATCTGGCTCCGGCATCTCTGGGAGCACTAATATCTTAAGTCTGAGAGTTACTAACATCCAACGGGGCCAGGTTCACATAGAGCAACATACAAACAGTTCTTGACTTGGGATGTCATGAAAAGGACAATGGGTTAGTCAAAAGCGAACTCATGCTGACTCTGAGGAGAACTGTGTTCATGTATGACACAGAGCTGCCAGGAGGGCAGTTGGGCCACAGCAGTCCTGATATCAGCTCCCAGTTCCTCCACCCAGGGAACGAGCAGGAAGCCTGACCAGTGGTGGCTGAGGCAGAGTTATATCTGTTTAGATTCCCTGCTGCCCGTGCCAGGTTGCCCTCTGAGCAGGGAAGGCCCTCTTTCTTCGGGATCCTGATGCTGTGATCATGCTGGCACTTGGCCTTGGCACTCGGCCTTGGCACTCGGCCACAGACTGCGCTTGCTGCTGCTGAGTCTTCACCTCTGAGTCTCCCCTCCCCAGGCTTATTTTCCTCATTATCCTTTGAAACTGGCTGGCTGCCTTCTTCACTTTGATGGGAATGGCCACTCGATGCTGAAGGTCTCAGTCTCTACCAAGAGAGCTCTGTCCATGACTGTCTCCAGTACAGCACTGAAGGCAATTTAATTTGGTTCGGAAGGAGTTCACTCCTTGGATGCCAAGCCAGCATAGATTCCCCACCGTGTGGTGCACTAACATGCCCCACATAGCACATTTACACACCTTCCAGATGCAAGAGCTAGTTAGCATCACTGTGTGTCATACCAGGACAAACGTGCAGTTAATTATAATAGCACTGAGCATATCCTGCCTTAAATAGTAATGACAATAGTGACGAGTGTCTATCCATCCACTATTTATAAAGATGCTGCACTGGCATGGCTGGTGTGGCTCAGTTGGTTGGAGTGTTGTCCTATGCACTGAAGGGTCACAGGTTCAATTCCTGGTGAGGACACATACAGAGGTTGCAGGTTTGATCCATGATCAGGTATGTGCAGGAAGCAACTGATCAATGTTTCTCTCTCCCTCTCCCACCTTCTCTAGAATCAGTTTTAAAAAAAAGAATGGCCAACAGTCGAGGTCCATTGAGCTGAGATAACACATCATAAGATGATTGACCTACACCAGGAGGTCAAGAAAGGCTGCAGATTTCACTAATATTCTGTATGCTCTCTCTTCCTCTTCATCTCCCTCATCTTCCTATAAGAAAGAAAGAAAGAAAGAAAGAAAGAAAGAAAGAAAGAAGAAAATAAGGAAGGAAGGAAGGAAGGAAGGAGGAGGGAGAGAGGGAAGGAAGGAAAGAAAGAAGGAAGGAAGAAAGGAAGGAGATGTCTCATATCTTCATATTCACACAGAAGTTCTGAGAGGTATTGAGGTATCAGTGCTCTCATTTCACAGCCGACAAAACCGAGGCCAGCAGGTTATTATAACCTGCATGCAACCACATACTAGTAGTAGTGGCAGAATTAGCACACAAACTCAAATCTCTCTCTTGAAAGCCTCGATATCACACTGCTTTCTTGTTGTAGCTTCTTGAACCCCTCTTTTCCCCAAATTATCAAGTCCCCAAGTAGCAGGGCACACACATACCCCACTGCTGCTCTGCCTTCCCTTATAGAGTAACAAGTTGCTCTTTTCATCCAAAGGGAACCCCACAACCATCTCCCAGGCCCAGGAATAGGGACTGCACTGGAGCAGGCCTTGGGGGACTCCCAGCTTAGTTGTTAGGCTCCCAAGGCTCTTGAGCCAATAAACAAATCTCTGCCACATAACCCATCCACCCCAGGAATATCTTCATTTTGGTAGAAAACTCTGGCACCGAAAGAAAGGCTCCCAGTGATGAAAATCCAGACTGTGGAGCAGTCCAGCGGATGAGACATTTGGGACAAGAGTTGCTTTTTGGATGTGTTCAAGCTGTTTTATGACAACGTTTCCCTCTTATTTTATATCTCGTTCACTGGACATGGATTGGCTACTGTGAATGCCAAGCACATGCCCCTGAGAGAAGGCACCACTCTCTGCATGAGCAACCCAGCATTCTTTATTCCTACCACACCTCCCCCTGCCCCCAGCGCCCCTAGGACATATTCCACCAGGACCTTGGGCGGGGCATCTAGGACAGCTCTCCCCAAGGGCAAGCAGGATGACAGCCAGGTTCCTCCCCCTCTGGGCAAACTCTGCCAACAGCTCTGCCTCTGATGACAGGAAGGAGTTGCTTCCTCCCATTTCCTAACCAGAGCTCTCCGCTGACCCCAAAAGCAGGGCTGCTGGAATCAGCAGTTGCATTTTATACAGCCAGAACCACACAAACCAAAACCAGCAGGTCAACCACAGCGCTACATTTAGCAAGAGCCGGTACGATTTCAGGAGAGGAACATTGTAGCAGGGGAAGTGGGCAGGCAGTCAGCTGTGAACTTGACTCCATAACGTTGCCCAAAACCAAGGCTGATCATCCGTCTTCTGTTCCTGAATGTTCCTGCCAACATTTAAGCCGGTCTTACCATGTTCTAGAATGACCCTGTTCTCTCTGAATTTACAGGCACTTCCACCCTCAGCATCTCATTTAACCCTCGAAGCCCTCCTGTGAGGCGGGTCTTACTCTTTCCAGAGAAATGCAGCGAAATGGTGGAAAGAGCAGAGCTTTGGTGTCAGAGTGAGTTTTCATATGAATTCTGACTATGCTGGGCCCCTCTGCCTTCCACATAACAACAACCTCTATTCAAATATTTCCAGAAGAATCAGGTGCTCAGCTCTTCTCAGCCCAGGTAACAGTTTCAAGGGCTGAAACCCAGGTGCACTTGGGGGGGAAAGGGGGTTCTTTTAAAAGTGCACCTGAATGGCATGTTGCTGCTCTTGGATGCACGGGCAGCCAGTTGCTTGGGCTGAGGACACCTGGGTAAGGCCCTCTCTGCTAATGATAACCGTGATGGTCCAGAGGAGGCATGCTCACAGCAGACACTGTCTGGCAGCTCATTCCAGCCAGAAAACATGGCTTTAGATCAGCCACTTTTTCACAGGGGAAGAAGGGACAGGTTGCAACAGGGACACACCCTTCAGCAATCTTGCACCCCAACAATTCTCTGGCACAGTTCAAATTGTTCCCTATATATTAAATAGTATCATATATTAAAGGCTAATATGCAAATCAATCAAACGGCAGAACAACCAGTCACTATGACGCGCACTGGACACCAGGGGGCAGACACTCAATGCAGAAGCTGCTCCCTGGTGGTCAGTGCACTCCCACAGGGGGAGCATCGCTCAGCCAGAAGCTGGGCTCATGCCTGGTGAGCATAGCAGTGATGCTGGGAGCCTCTCCCACCTCGTGGCAGCACTAAGGATGTTCCAATGCCCGTTCCCATGGGGAGCAGGCCTAAGCTGTCAGTCAGACATCCTCCAAGAGCTCCAGGACTGCAAGAGGGCACAGGCTGGACTGAGAGGACTCCCCCCTCCCCAGTGCACAAATCTCGTTCACCAGGCCTCTAGTATGTAAATAATGCAGTATGGTAGGTTTGCCAGGAAGCAACATTGCTCAAAATGTAAACTTCTAGTGGACAGCATTTCTCCAAGAGTGTCCCAAGGATTTCTCCCACAAAAGACCTGAAGGAGGTGGCCTTGTGTTGCTCAAGAGGGATGTTGAGTTGCTGACCTGTTTGGAGACAGGGTCTTCACAGGTATAACCAAGCTAAGATTAGGTCCTACTAGACGGAATAGGGGGGCCTCCAACCAGGGTGACTGGTGTCCATGCAGAAGAAGAGAGGCACCCAGGACAACATGGTGCTGACAGAAGACAGGTTGGTGTGTTGCAGCTGTGAGGCCAAGCAGTGACCGAGGTTGCGGCCTCCCCCAGAAGCAGGAGGAAGAATCCTTTGAGGCAGCACAGCCCTGCCAACACCTTGATTGTGAGCGTCTGACTTCCAGGACTGTGAGAGAATATATTTCTGTTCTTTTAAGCTGCCCAGTTTGTGGTACTTGGTTACAACAGCCACAGAAATTAATGCAAGGTGTGTGGTGAAATAAGCTTTTAAAAATGATGAGTGTACCAGTGCCTCCTACCTCAAGGAAAATTTTTAGTACTATACCATAAACCAGTTAAATCATGGTCTGTGAGTGGTGAGCAGTTTTTAAGTATTTCTTTAAGACACCCAGGAGATTCTGATACACAATGAACAAAATTAAACAGGTTTCCTGACCTTACAAACTTTCAGCATGGCTAACATGCTGGGAACTGCTACAAGGAGATGTTTCAGATGCAGACTTTCTCTAACTTATTTGATGACAGAGATGGTTTTTATTGAACATCCTCCCCAAGGCACATGTGGAGGGAGCCACACTTGGGAAGCTGCTCTCTTTGTCGGGTTTCATGGTCTCCGAGGGTGAAGAGTACTTTGACATCTCTCCAGGCTAGAATGATCTCTCTGAGGCTCCACAGGCAGACCTCGTCCCCTCGCACCTATTGTGTGCACATTCTGGAACTGAACGGAGGTTCTCACAGAGGATGTGTGAAAGTACAAGGTCCATTTCGCCAGGCACATTCTTAAACAGACTCCTTCATTTTCCTTAGTAAACCTGACCATCTCCTCTGGCTGGTAGATTGCCAGAGCACATGGTTCTGTCTTTCAATGCCCACTCTCACCAAGACGGTAACTTCAAATAGTCTGTGTTCAATCTGTCAGTCACAGTTGCAAAATATCATGTGTGTACATGTGTGCACACCCACATTTGTTTATACAAGATGTCCCAACACTTCTGTCCTCTTTCCATCCCACTAACCAGGTATCTTACCTGTGGTTTATGGATGAAGAGGAGTCTGGGAATGTAAAGAGCAAAAAAAATGTATTTAGTCTGTTTGTTGTATTTTTAAACATGTGTTTTATTGATTTCAGAGAGAGAAAAGAGAGAGATAGAAATATCAATGATATGAGAATCAACAATCTGCCTGCCTCTGCCTGGGGTTGATCCCAAAACCCAGGCATGTTCCCTGTCCAGGAATCACACCATGACCTCCTGGTTCACAGGTTGATGCTCAACCACTGAGCCATGGCTGGACCATATCTTTAGTTTTTCACTCACTTCCTTTTATTATGAATGTAGGCAACAAACTACGTTTTCATGAGTAACAGAAAGCTCTGACTGTCACCAATAGAAGTCAAAGACTTTTATATCATACAGCATTAGAAGGGTTGCAATTATCTCAAAACATCACTATGCTCAGAATTTTTCAAAACTCTTGTGGTTATGAAACCTTGTTATGAACGCATTACTGACAAAGCTCGGCATTTATTTATCAGAAATGTTGTGGGTGTTTTTTGGCTATTTTGATCATTGTTTTTCAATCTGATCAGCTTTCTTTGTCATCTTCAATGTTTGATTTCCTGCATTTAAACACAGCATTCCGGTTAACAGGCTTCCCCTGACTGCCCAGGTGTATAAGGCACAACCAGAGGTGAGGAACCCCTGACCTAGACCTTCAGTGTACACAGAGTTACCAAGGAGACCTGTTAAAAATACAGTCTTGACTACACCCTCAGAAAATGCATTCAGGTGGTCAGAGGAAGAATCCAGAAATTGTATTTTTAAAACATAGCATGGAATACTGGCACAGATGTTAAACAGACTGCATTTTGAGAAAAAGTGTTCTAGTGTTTGTAAATTTACTGTTGGGTCAAATAAGACCATCAGAGTCAGCCCTTAAGTGATATTGTTTTAACTTATTATCTCATTATTTTGGCAGTTCCACTTAGTTATGGCAGTAGTTCACGTGGATGATGTTATCAAAGGTGGCTGTACAGTCCTAGCCAGTTTAGCTCAGTGGATACAGCTGAACTGAAGGGTCCCAGGTTCAGTTCAGATCAAAGGCACATGCCCAGATTGCAGGCTCAATCCTCAGTAGAGGGCATACAGGAGACAACTAATCAATGATTCTCTCAGCATTGATGTTTCTATATCTTTCTCCCTTCCTCTCTGAAATCAATAAAATTATATTTTAAAAAATAGTGGCTGTACACATGTTGGTCCTGTACCCATTCTCAAGATTTCCTGAGTATTGTGAACCTCATCATTGCGTGTTTCTATGAAGATCCCTGATAGAATTTTTTATGGATCTCAAATCAGAAGAAGATGTGCAACTTGTTCAAATAGCTTTGAACATTACGAATTCTGAAACATTGGCCACAGGAAACATAAACCCACCTTTATGTTTTATCTCTAGCCATCACTGAGAACACCTGAGAGGCATCTGTGGCCAAGTAATATTTTGGACAACTCTAGCTGTTCTCTATTCAAACCACACTGGAAGCATCATTTGTTACCTCTGAGAGCACTATTACAGCAGGAACACACACACACACTCACACACAAAACACACACACACACACTCACACACACACACACACACACACTCACACACACACACACACACACACACACACACTCACACACACACACACACACTCACACACACACACACACACACACACACACTCACACACACAAAAAAAATGCTGAGGCTCAGCTCCTGAGCTTCAGAATCAATCCACTACTGAGCAGAGGACATTTTTAAGTCACAAAATCCTGGCATGTCAGTATCAAATGCCACACCCTAAAGGAATCATGGCAGGAAGTATATGCTATAAAAGATCTGTTTGGAAGTGACTAATAAAAGGCCAGCTTGCGCTGTGCAGACCAGGTGGTGTTTCCAATGCTTGAAGGAGGGACTGTGAGCTGAGAGGCAGAGAGAGAAGCAGGCCAGTGCGCATCCCTCCTCCTCCCCAGCCCCAAGCAGTGTGGTTACAGACCCAAGAGGAGCAGAGGCCTGGGTGGGTGCAACCTGGGAGGGGCTCTCCATGCCAGGCAGCTCCACAGCAGAGGGGGCCGAGGACAGTCCCTTGAGCTCCCAACAGCCCAGAGTGATGGAACCCCAAATGTTCCCCACCCTCAAAGGAGGCTGAGGAAGGGTCAGTAAACCCAAGGAGGCATGGTGTTCAGACAACGGAGGCCTGAGCTAATCCCAACACAGATCTGAATCAGAAACCAGGTGGAAGGGCAGGGGTTGCTTTCTTGGGCCACAAAAGCAAGTATGTGAGTATAGAAGTTCCTTAAGTTTCCATAACTCAACTCACCTTCTATTTCAAGCCTCTGTCCTGCAGACTAGTAAAAATTTGCCTTTGGTCAATTCAGTTTCCCAGCCCACTGGGTGTGTTTCCCCTCCTCCACCTTTTCCATTGGGGTGGCCTGTGTTCCGGGGTGCTGGGGACAGAGGCTTAGTCAGCTCGGGCTACTTTAACAAAATAGCATAGATGGGGGAACTTAAACCACAGGCATTTATTTCTCACAATTCTAGAGTCTGGGAGTCCAAGACTAAGGTGCCATCAGACTCGGTTCTTGGTGAGGGCCTTCTTCCTGGCTGGCAGATGGCTAGCATCTTGCTGTGCCCTCACATGATCTCTGTGTGTGAGCTTTGGTGTCTCTTCTTCTCATAAAGACACGAATGCTGCCCTAGCCAGTTTAGCTCAGTGGATAGAGCATCAGCCTGTGGACTAAAGGGTCCCAGGTTTGATTCTGGTCAAGGTTGTAGGGTCAATCCCAGTGGGGGGCATGCGGAAAGCAGCCAATCAATGATTCTCTTTCATTATTGATGTTTCTACCTCTCTCTCCCTCTCTCTTGCTCTCTGAAATCAATAAAAATGTATTTCATAAATAAAGTCATGAATACTACTATGGGGGCTCCACCTTCATGGCCTCAGTGAACCCCAATCACTTCCCAAAGGACCCACCTCCAGATGCCATCACATTGGGGTTTGGGGTTTCAACATGGGAATTGGGAGGGGGCACAAACTTTTAGTCCATACAAGTAGGGAGTGTCAGGGTTGGGCCTGGCTCTGGTGACCAATTGTCCAGGTGGCAGGCCTTGATGCACCCTCATTTCTGCTGTGTTTTCATCATCACTCCCAGCTCCTCCTGACCGGTGGCCTCACCTGAGATGCTCACAATGTCTGACCTCCATGGCTGCTCCCACTGCTGCCCATCAGCCTGTGGAAGCTCTGCATGTAGGAGGCCTGCAGGGTGGGACAGTGGGGCTGTCTGTTCTTTCCAGAAGCTCTGTGCCCTGTGTCCTTCAGGACTTCAACTTTTGATCCTGAGCAGCCCATTTCTCGCAAAGGATGACTTCATTTATGGTATCAAAGATCTGAGCTGTGATGCAGAACTGATCTGGGCATTGGCAGTGTCTGTGTTTCTACTTGTAAGGATGGTGACTGACTAAGGGGCAGGATGAGCAGAGGAGGCCTGGAGGGACAGGGCAGAGTGAAACAGGATAAGACACAGATCGACAGATGTTTCCGATGTAATCCAGTACCTGTCTTATCCTTGCCTCTGGTACTTTCCTACTTTTACTCTGACCTATTGTGGGAAGCATGCCAGGTCCCTGGGTAGTCAAGACCAATGAGAGCACAGAGGCCTTATTATCTGTACACCAGAATGGCCATAGGCCGCTCTGGGCATGTTCCTGAATGGGATGTTCAAGGACTCTGAGCCTGAGAATCCTAATCAGGCCAAGATACCATGAGCGGCTGCATGGCCACAACACTCCCACAGTACACTGTGCCCTTCAATAGTCAATATGATTGATGTAACTATTGGCCCAAAGCATTCTTTGTCTAAAGAGTGTAAAAGTAGGCTACTGGCCAGCCAGTCGGATAGAATGTGTGAAGAAATCTGCTAGAGAGAGAAGCTGGGCAGGAGATACAGGAGAAGCTGCTGAGCCAGAGAGCTAAGGTACCACTCTGATGTAAGGTGGAGAGTTCAGAGGCAGCATGCAGCTGTTCAGATACTGACTGTGGGTACAGAGATTAATGCTACTATGTGAGAAAGCTATGTATTCATCAGCCAGTGTCTGGCTTCCTGCCTGTATGAACTTTGCTGTGAGGACTGTTCTTGTCTGATGGCTATGTGGCCACTGGCTTCTGCAATACTCATTCTTCTACACCCACAACTTCTCATGGTTTCTTTGTCTGCCCCACTGCCAAGAATTGAGATGTGTCTAGGGAGCAGAGAAAAAGGGAGGGACTTGAACTAAGTTCACAACAGTTAGTCCACTGGGCAGGGCTGGAGAAGGACTAACCCTGGCGTAGTTGAGAAGAATGCCTGGACTAAAAGCCACTCAGAGCACCAGAGCTCATGCAGGGCACTGGATGTGTTCTGACACCTGTTTATGTTATCTTCTTCAAGGGTATGTGTGTATGAGGGGGGGGTGAGAGGGGGAGAAAGAGAAAGAAAGAGAAAGAGAGAGAGAGAGAGAGAGAGAGAGAGAGAGAGAGAGAGAGAAATTTTGTTCAAATATTTTGTGAGTTAAAGTGCAAAATAGCCCTGGCCAGGTGGCTCATTTGGTTGGAACACCATCCCTTACACCCATGGTTGGCAAACTGTGGCTCAAGAGCCACATGTGGCCCTTTGGCCCCTTGAGTGTGGCTCTTCCACAAAATACCATGGCCTGGACGAGTCTATTTTGAGAAAGTGGCGTTAGAAGTTTAAATTTAAAATTTTGGCTCTCAAAAGAAATTTCAATCGTTGTCCTGTTGATATTTGGCTCTGTTAACTAATGAGTTTGCCAACCACTGCCCTACACCAAAGGTTTCGGGTTCATTCCCTGGTTGGGGTCTGTACAGGAGTCTACTGATTAATATTTCTCTCTCTCTCTCTCTCTCTCTCTCTCTCTCTCTCTCTCTCTCTCTCCCTCTTTCTCTAAATTCACCAAAATATATCCTCAGGTGAGGATTATAAAAAATAAATAAGTAAGTGAGATAACATAAAATGGAATGTGTCACAGCAGGGAGGGCTTCACTATATTGTAGCTATTGATCATCTCCATTTTACAGATAATTCACAGGAGGTGCTCACTTAATACCACTGGGTATCTTATCATCTCCATTTCATAGCTAAAGAAATAAAGCATCCAGGAGTTTAAATGACTTGCTCAACGTGATTTCACTAATGTTTGGGAGAACCAGGACTCTAAATTGGATGTCTGCCTCTAAACCTCATGTTCTTGCCACTGTCGCACATTTGTTCCTTTCTCATTCTCTCACAAGTGATTTTACATTCAAGAATCCAGTGGATTTGTTGTGCTTTGTTTCCAGGGTGTTAAACTGGATCTTCAAGAGATTTTTCTAAAGAACTTTGAATTTCCCAGGTGAAAATTCCCATGGAAAACAGCTGCCTTGTCAGCTCTTAATTATTGGTGACAGCGAGAGACGAAATAGAGCCGTTGGATGAAATTCATAATTAATCACCTTCTGAGAGTGGAGAGCCTCAGCTGGCTCCTTCCACCCCTTTTCCTGCCACAGCTGCCCACAGGGAGAGCCCAGTGTCCTGAAAGGCTGAGGCCCGAGCTGGAAAGAGTGGTCACGGACAGACATCTGCATTAATGTGGCACCCAAATGGCCATCAGAACAACAAAGGACACAGGTAACTTAAGGAGAAGGTGGAGAGATCCAAGTAAGAGAATTCCAAGACAGTTGTTTTAGCCAGAAATAAATGCTCAAATCAATGTGTGGTATCACTTGATCCTGTCATCATCCCTCGCTGTTTTTCTGGGTCGGTATCATCCCCTTGGAGGGGAGACAGGAACCCCTCAATCTGAAAAGAGATAGGAACCCAAAACATTTATCAAACTCTTCTTAAACTATTTTTATTTTTATTGGGGAGTTATTGGGCTGATCTCTATTATTTGGGTCTGGATCCCCAAGGACAGTGGGAATGAAAGAGGGAGCCAGAAACGTGCTGCTTTGTTGTGGAAAGTATATTCCCACAGCCTCAAACATTTGCTAAGTACCTACTATGTGACAGCTCATGAAACACATTATTGCAGGTGCAGCATTAGCCACGCACCCTCTCGCCTTTAGCGCCAGAGCTTACAGAGCATTAAAGCCAGCCAACTAGCAAAAGCAAGGGAGGCTTAACCGTGAATACCATGGACAAATAAGTGACACGTCACAGGTCATTCTAGTCCTAACGGCACACATCCACCCCCTCCTCTGATAGAGAAGCTCCTGGAGTGTCTGCCTGTGCCCTTGCTCAGAAGCATCAGAATTAGACCCAACCCACGTCCCTATGGCAGCTTTTGGGTATCACCATCCAACTTAGGCACATGGGGGTGAACTGCACAAAGACATATCGGCACCAATTTTGACTTCATGGCACTGAATGTGGGAGTAACAAAAGCAGGAGGCCCAGCCTTCTCCAGACCCACCATGACTCCAAAAGGTCCCACCTTGCAGCAACTCCTCCCCAAGTGGCCTCTGAAATTTCTGAGGCTTCCAAAGAGATCCCAGTGTCTTTATTTTTAGATCTCTCTCACAGGAGTGTTTCTGACCTCCCATCTCTGCAGTGTGAGTCAGAGCCTGGGCGGCCCCAGCCTGCTGCCACCATGTGATTGGGACCTGGCGCTGAAGCTGGCATCAGGAAGCCTGGGTTTTATTTCTTTGAAATAAATTAACCAAAAAAGGAAAATGACATATAAATAGAACATTGAATGAGGCAGGTAATTACAAGGCTGAAACATTTCTATATTTCTAGACCCTTTCAGAAATCATGTAAACCATTTAATTAAACACAGTAACATAAAGTGGGATTAAATATAGCCTGGTCTACCAACCTATAGTATGGATAAATTCTTACTACTCCACTCTGGGCTGGCCCAGAGTGCCTCATGGTCAGGAATGTAATGAAACTTGAGACCTACCCTGCAAATAAGAAGATGAAGAGAAGGAAGGGGAGAAGGAGGAGAATGGGGAGGAGAAAGAGCAAGAGGAGGAGGAGGAAAAAGAAGAGTTGGAGAAGGAGGAGGATATCTGTCCCAGGAAGAAGAGACCCTTGTTAAATAGTCAGGAGGCTGGTACCCCAGAAGCAGATGGGAAAAGGAAACAGACTGAGATACAGTTTACAAGACAGAAGGCTGTGGAAAAGGCCAAACCCACACCCAGACCCAAAGAGCTAGAGCCAAGGAATGAGGAGCAAGGACTGACATGGCCACAGTGACCAAGGGAGGATCTGCCAGGCCATCTGCAGAGAAGGCTGCGGACACAGGTGCCTCTCTCCATCAGAGTCTGAGTGTGACAAGGATGCTCGGCGGATGACCTGGGAGGAGTAGAAGAGCCCCTCACTCTGCACCCTCTGGCTCCATCAGCACCAGAAGAAAGGAGCCAGATGTCAGGGTCACGATACAGTTGCCTTTATTGAGAAGGAAGAAAGCATGTTTTTAATACAATGAATTAAACATTGAAAAACACGATCCAGAGAAGTTATCTTTAAGACCATGATGACCATGTTTTAAGGGGCATTATAGAACCAGGTTGGAAGGGGTTCTGAGAAACTGGGAGGCTAGTGTGGCTGCTGCTGGTCTCTCCTGGCAAGTCCCTGCTGGCAGCGATCTGCAGCATTGGACATCATGCTGCTGGTGTCCTCCTGCCTCTGAAATGCACCACATTGGGAGTCCCTGCTACCTAGTCCCCAAACCTTACCATGCCTTGTGTATTGCTGGGCACATGGCAGCACTAAGTCACTGTTTGCCAAAGGCCAATGACTGGCTCTAGCTGGTTTGGCTCAGTGGATAGAGTGTCGGCCTGTGGACCAAAGGGTGCCAGATTCAATTCTGATCAAGGGCACATGTCTCAGTTGCAGGCTCCTCCCCGTCTCAGGCCCTGGTCAGGGCTTGTGCAGGAGGCAACCAATCGATGTGCTTCTATCATACTGATGTTTCTTTCTGTCTTTCCCTCTCTCTTCCACTCTCTAACAAACAAA
This sequence comes from Vespertilio murinus, assembly GCA_963924515.1. Taxonomy (NCBI): domain Eukaryota; kingdom Metazoa; phylum Chordata; class Mammalia; order Chiroptera; family Vespertilionidae; genus Vespertilio; species Vespertilio murinus. The sequence continues at coordinate 92,856,170 of OZ004708.1, forward strand.
CAAAAAAAGGCCAATGACTGGAATGGCCTGCCTATGCCTCTTGTCAGCAGGAGAAAGTTCCTCCCAGACCCTGGCCCTCTGCCTGACCAGCTCCAGGGGATTCTTTATAAGCCCATCCTAGCGGGTCAACAACCACCAAAGTACCCACAAATGGAGGGCCTACTGGAAGGAGTCATCAGCCTTAGTGACGATGTTACACCCATTTAATTCCCGATGTCTTGTCTACAAGGGGTGTGTGTGTGTGTGTGTGTGTGTGTGTGTGTGTGTGTGTGTTGCTTTTTAGTCTTGCTGCTGGAAAAAAAAAGATGAGAGATACTATCCTCTTTTTCTTCTCGAGGTAAATAGGGCTCTGAGTCTAGAAACCGCTCTTTTTTCCATAGGTTAGGGTTAAAAGATCTTTGTTTTGAAAAGAGTGTGATCCTGGGGATGAAAGAAAGGATTATCTGTAAAGAAGACGGGTCCTGGGGCTTAGGGAGGGACAGCAGAGGGATTGGCGGCATGACACAGGCAGGGCCTGGAGCGGGTTGGAAAGATGTGCAAGACTAGGAGGGGACAGAGGTCTGCGGATTCTGGCGCAGCAAGGACCCATTTCCCACTGCCCGGCGTGCCCCAGGAGGTGCCCAGCCTCGGGGAAGTGACTGAGGTGTGCATCTCAGAGATTAGACCTGCTCACAGGCGCCTGTCCTAGCAGAGGCCTATGTGCCAGCCTGCACAGAGGCAGCTGAGCTTCAAAGGACTGTGTGGGCTTACAAACTGGGCATGCTCATGTAAACTAAAGTCCAGAGGGTGCCCAGCTAATATTCTGCACTTTTAAGGATTCTATTACTCATGAGTCAAGGAAGCCAGGGAGTTGGGGGAAGGAGCCCAGTGGTGACTAAGATTGAATTTCCCATTGGCCTTGCAGGAAGTAGGCTCAGAATAAATTAAATGACAGTTTGTGGGAAGAAAATTTTCCTTCTATCTCATGTTGTGTGTAAAGCAAAATTCACACCCACTAAATAGAGTTAAACTCTGCCCACCCACACCCTTCCCTTCCCGACCCCCGGCTTATGCTTTGTGGTTAGGTCCCTGAACTGCAATTGGCAGCACCCCTTTTGGGTCTGACCTCAGGAAGTGCCCACCCTCCTGTGTGCTGTGCCCCCCACCCCTACCCCAAGCAGCCCTGAACAGCTCAGCCCAACAGATCCCAGATATTCCAAGGCAGATCTGCCTTTAAAATGCATGAGCCAACACTCATTAGAAGTTAATATTTCATGGGTTAATCCCTTACTGCACTGTGACTTCACCATGTCAGAGTCTCAGAGCTTTGCCATGAATGCTGTCCAAACTCCCAGGGCCCTCAGCTCTGAGCTGGTGCTGAATGTCCAAAAGGATTTTCCTATTTCAGCCACAGAGCCTGCCTCAAAATTGCAAACCGCAGCCTCAGAAGAGTTTTATTTTGTCTCCGTATTTGTCATCTGTAAAGACTGAATCTGATGTGTGATTATAAAGTAATGAGACTGACATTTTACAAAATCTCAGACCTTATGAATCCAGATGAGTACTGGCCTTCAAAGATGTCGCCTTGGGAGACTGGCCACATACTTACTCCAAGGAGGCTGCCTCTCAGGCACCTCGCCTGGCCTTTCTCTATGGAAATGACCTGCAGGAGCAATTAGCCAATTACAGAAGAAAATAGAAAATCCATCCCAGCACTTGGTGGCACTCATGGCTCTCCAGTGCGGTTCCTTGTTTATGTGTCACCCTCCCTGGGAGCCAGTGTCTTCCTCCAGGGGGTGCGCCTCACTCGTCATTGCTCACCCTGGACAGTGCATAGAACCTGACACCCAGGAGGCACTTCATAAAGGCTTGGTAAATACGCATGATGGGCTCCTCATTGGCCCAGTGCTTTTTTTCCCTCCTCTTTTCCTCCATCTTCTCCATTAGATACTCGGTTATCTACCGTGTTTCCCCGAAAATAAGATCTACTTCATGGAAAAATAATACATCCCCTAAAAATAAGACCTAGGCATCTTTGGGAACAAACATTAATATAAGACACTGTCTTTTGGGGAAACAGGGTACTTATTACTTGTGAGGCTGCGCAAGTCAAGACAAAATACACCCAAGGAGGGATCTAGAGTTGACCAAATAGCATGGAAGAGCTGAGTCTTCTGTATCTATCAGGATATGCTAGATTATGTTGCAATAACCAGTAAACCCAAAATCTCAATGGCTTAAACTGGTAAAGATTAATTGATAGCTCTTTGTATAGTTGTAAAATGTGAAGATAAGATGGGGATTGTGAGATCCTGTGCTTCATGTAGTCATTACTCAGTTGCCTACCAGGCCATCAGAGACTATCACCTCTCAACAGAGAATTCAGGGCTCATGAAGTATGGGGAGAATGGAGAAACTAGAGGTGTTCACATCAATTATTAAATTTCCTGCCTGGAAATAACATAAGCTCTTTACTCACAAACCACATGGCCCACTGGTCACATGACCCCACTGCAAGGAGGGACAGAACAGTAATTATAATTCCTTATGTGCCTGGAGGAAGAGGAGTACAAGATCGAGGTAAGGGTAAAGCATTAGAATTCTCTACCACAAACCACGACCGGAAGTCAGCAGGAGCAGATCACAGAAGGGCATCAAGTGTGATACACTGTTATATTAATGTCCCTTCAATTTTTCATGTTTCCCAGAATCTATTCCCTTATTTCATTCACTCTCATATTGAGCTTGGCCATTTGGCTTTCTTTGGCTGATGGAACATCAACAAATGTGATGCACACCAAAGATTTAGAAATGCTTGCACATTAAGGCTTGCTCTCTTAGGATGCTGCCACTATGTAGGAAGTCCAGGCTTTCTGCTGGAGAGACCACACAGAAAAGAACAGAGTTGCCCCAGCTGAGAGCCCCAGCCAACTGGAAGATGTGTGCAAGGCCATTTCCATCAGCCAGCTCCCAGATGAACTGACAACTGAGTGCAAGCATACAAGTGAACCCAGCCAACACCATGTAGGACAGAGATAAGCATCCAGACTAAGCCTGCCCAAATGATGGAGCCACAAAACAGTGAGCAAATAAATGGTTCTTGTTGGAAACCACAAAAATGTGAAGCAATTTGTTGCACAGCATTAGATAACTGCTAAAGCCATTCGTAGTTAAAGAAGGGTGCTGCCATCACACAAATATAACACATGTGGTGTTGGCATTGGAACAAGACAGCAGATAGGAGTCAGGAAAGCAGTGAATAGATGGTTAGCAAAGGCTGGAAAAATGGTGCATCATCTTTTAGTGTATGCTAAAACGGTAGTGAAAAAATTGTTTCTAGAAACTGGAAAAAGAGCAATCTATACTATACAGAAAGAAATAAGTGCTGTGACTCAAAAGATATAAAATACTTAATAAACTCATAAACTTAGCTAAGAATATTTCTAGACACAATGTTGAAAGTATCAGTTAAATACTTCCAGTTGTACATGATAAGATACTGCCAGAGAGAGATAAGTTAAGAAAGAAACTGTTTGGTATCCAAGCATATTTTAGAAGAAATAGAGAGGGCCCAGAAATTTCTGGTTAAAGAAAAAAAAAAGTGTTTTTCATCCCTAATATCTTCAGCCAGGCAAAGATTCTCAGATAAGAAATAGCCTCAGCATAAAGATCAAATCAAGGGTATGTTTGTAAGAACTCTAAAAGTAAGGGCCTAGAAGATCCTCTCGGATATACAGAAAGGACTTCTGAGATTCTTGAGGACTTTGTCCCACAGCAGCTTGACCACACAACCAGAAAGTTCTGTCTCAAAAACATTTATGAATGAGGTTTTGGTGGCATTGGGTGAATCCCAATAAGATTCATAGGAAACCCCCCACGAAAACGTTAAGAGAGTTTTTTCAGTGAAAGTACTACAAGGTTGGACTAAAAGTGAAAGAGAAAAATTAAAATGAAAAGACTGTTGGACGTCCACTTTCTACAAGTAAAAATTAGGCTGAGAAATTTACTTAGCTGCAGACATAAATAATTCCCCGTGGAGGAGGAGAGAATCATCTATGGGTGAAGCCAACAGCCCGGAGGGGCAATCTAAATGACAAGTGAATAATTGACTAAATAGCCCTCTCAGGAAGCAGAATCAGGCCCTAATCAAGAAATATTCTCTGACTCATATAGGGGGAGCTAACATGTCACTACTGGACTTCATAATTGCTTTGACCAAGTTGACTGCTTTGTGGTTTTAGATAGGAGTGTCTATAGAGTCTATTCAGGTCCTTTCTCACTACTGTGTTTCAAGGATGTGGGAAAAGGAATGATCATCTTTTAAGTTCAAAACCTCTGTAACAAGAAAAGCTACACCTGACAAGCCATGCTTGAGAGGTGTTATCTACATGATAACCTGATGCATACAATGAAATAACCGATTTTGAACTTGGTGCCATAATGAGATAAAGCTTTGGGGGGTCTTGGGAAGGGTGAGTTTATTTTGCAAATGACGGAGTGATCAGCCACAACCAGGCAATAGACTGTGGTATGTTGGTTCCAAAGGCAGCCCAGTTCTTCCATCCATGTCACATACCCCTTTACAGCTCCTTCCATTACAAAATGGAACCTATTTCTCCACTCCATTGAATCTCAGCTGGCTTTGTGACTTGTTTGGTCAATCAAACATGGTTAAAGAGCTGTTGTGTGACTTCTGAGCCCAGGCCTCAAAAGGCTTAACAGTTGCCACTGTCATACTCTTGAAAAGTGGTTGTCATTATGAAAAAGAAAAGCTGATTACTCTGCTAAGAAATGAGAAACCATGTGGAGGAGAAACCAAACACCCCGGCCAAAAGTCCCAGCTGATAGCATGTGAATGAAGCCAGACATGTGGGCGAATCCATCTTGGGACCTCCATCCCCATTTTAGCTGTGATGACTACAACCACAAAAGTGACCAGTAGAAGGACCACCAAGCCAAGCCAAGCCCATGTTTTAGAACTATAAGCAAATCAATGATTGTTGTTTTAAGCCAATGCTTTTTTCACATGGTTTGTTATATAAGAACTAGAGGCCCGGTGCACAAAATCTGTGCATGGGATAGGGGAATGTCCCTCAGCCCAGCCTGCACCCTTTCCAATCTGGGACCCCTCAAGGGATGTTCAACTACCCGTTTAGACCAGATCCCACCGGGTCTGACATCCCTCTCACAATCCAGGACTGCTGGCTCCCAACTGCTTGCCTGCCTGCCTTCCTGATTCCCCCTAACCACTTCTAATGCATGCTAGCCCAATCACCCCCTAACCACTCCCATGCCAGCCTGATTGATGTATAACTGCTCCCCTGCTAGCCTGTTTGCCCCCAACTTCCCTCCTCTGCTGGCCTGGCCATCCCTAACTGCTCCTCCCCTTACAGGGTTGATCGCCTCCAACTGCCCTCCCTTGCAGACCTGGTCCCTCTCAACTGCCCTCCCTTGCAGGCCTGGTGCCTCCCAACTGCCCTTCCCTGGTGGTCATCTTGTGGTGGCCATCTTGTTTCCACATAGGGTCAGGTTCTTTGATTACATGGGGGCAGCCATACTGTGTGTTGGAGTGATAGACAATCTGTATATTACTCTTTTATTAGGTAGGATAGAGGCCTGGTGCATGGGTGGGGCCAGCTGGTTTGCCCTGAAGGGTGTCCAGGATCAGGGTGGGGTTTCCCTTGGAGTGTGGGGTGGCCTGGGCGAGGGGCTTGTGGTGGTTTGCAGGTCAGCCATGCCCCCAGTGACCCAAGCAGAGGCCTTGGTATCTGGAATTTATTTACCTTCTACAATTGAAACTTTGTAGCCTGGAGCGGAGCCAAGCCCCCTGCTCTCTCTGTGGCTGCAGCCATATCTGTTTGGTTTTATGTATCTTCTATAATTGAACTTTGTAGCCTTGAGTGAAGCCAGCCAGGGCAGGTGGAAAGCTTTGCTTCCTCCATTGCCGGGGGTGACCCTAGCCTGCTCTCTCCAGCTCTGTGTCTGCCGCCATTTTTCTTGGGATTTATCTTTTATAATTGAAACTTTGTATCCTTGAGTGGAGACCTAGGTCATCCAGGGTGTGTGGGAAGCTTGGCTTCCTCTATTGCCGGGGAAACCCTAGCCTCTCAACTGTTCTCTGTGGCTGCAGCCATCTTGGTTGGGATTAATTTGCATACTCACTCTGATTTATCTGGTGGGTGTGGCTGGTGGGCGTGGCTTGAGTGGAGTGATGGTTAATTTGCATATTACTCTTTTATTAGATAGGATAATGAATAAAATATCAAAAAATAAACTAATGGTCCAGTTAGTATATTTGTGCTATATAAATGCCAATGGCTTAGGTGGTTTTCTTTTATTTTCTTCCAGCTTTATGTGGTAGATGTTGCCATTATCTCCTCTTATAAATCAAAAAATAGAGACTCAGAGAGATCAAGGGACTAATCAGGGCCATGCAGCCTAGAGTGAAGCAGGACTCAAATTTTCTGATTCCAAAAGCCAGGATATCACTTCTCTTTTAGTAGTTCGAAGTCTCCAGAGCAAGAAAAAGTACACCTGAACAATTACACTTGAGGAGCTTTATCTGCCTCTGAACCTGATGCAGATCCCGAGATAATGGACTTCAAGCCTAATGCCATAATAAGAAATAACTTTTTTTGCCTCTTAGATGCTACAGTTAGATAACATTGATATGGTCTGGGAACACTAACCACTAAAACTCTAAGACTGAAAAAAACAAACAAAATAGTTTATCCGTATGTAGGAGGGCGGCTGAGTATGGGGATGGTAAGTAGGCAGATGTTAATGAGAACACCAAGTACACCCTTCCGGCATTTGCACATATTCTTTCCACTGCATGGACCACTCTCCCAGAAACCTGAGTTTCTGGGCTTGCTCATCCCCTCCTGTAAGACTATGAGCCATGTTACCTTGTTTTCAAGGCCTCCTCTGGCTATTCCAGCCAGATCCATGCGTAGTCCACAACCTCTTCCTGATTTATTGGTCACTGGAGAGCCTCATGTCTCCCCAAACTGCACCTTCCTCACTATATCTGCCACACTCATTCATGGGCTTTCACACATGGAAGTGGGTTCTCATGGATTGGGACCTCGTGTGACACCCATGGAAGTGGGACCTCTGTTTAAAAGTGGTGAGCTTTGCAGCACGGCAACTGGCATTATTGGTGCTCTCTGTAACTGGAAGTCTTCAAGGCACATTCTCATGGCCAGTCACCTTGGGCCACTTGTGCTTCCATACAAAGTAGATGATTAGATGTGCTGCTTGCAGCTATGCCCTTTGAGAAGATGTACCCACTCTACTATCTTTTAGAGCCACCCCTACATGTGGGGAAAATTTAGCCACTATCCATTTTTTACTTGCACCGGTGTACTGAGTTAATCCATCTGCAAACCAAGCTCTTCTTCTAGCTGGTCATATGGGATTCCCCTATGTGGCTATAGGCACAATTTGGAGAAGGGCATTGGTCTAACTGTGGTGGGTGACAAGGATGTCTGGACTACCTATGCTTGCAGGTTACTCATGCCTCCTGATCCTACTCAGGTTCAACCCCAGATATAATATTTCTACAGCAAGTGGACACCTGCTGGACCTGTCTAACTACAACTTGGCAGGTTTGACAGAACCCAGCTCATAATAAGCAGTTCCAGATGCCATGTTCATGGCCAAGTGTTCTGTCTCCACCAGGATACAGTAACACGCCAAGAGCTATTTCTCAAAAGGAGCATAAATCTTTGCTGCAGGTGGCATGACTTGGCTCCAGAATTCCAGGGGCTGCAAGTGATTCTCCCAGGGTAATTTGCCATAAGCCAAGGTCACCACACCCATCCTTCTTTCCTCAGGCCAAATGCTGTCTTGCTCCTTTCTTCTTTCTTTTTTAATTTCAAGACTATGTGCCTTGATCTATATAACATTTTTATTGTTTAAAGTATTACAAATAGTAGTACATATGTCTCTTTTTTTACCCCACTGACACCCCCCCTACTCCCATGCACATGCCCTCACCCTGCCCTATAGTGTCTTGTGCCCATTGGTTATGTTTATATGCATGCATACAAGTCCTTCAGTTGGTCTCTTACCCTTCCCACCCCAAACCTCCCCTACCTTTCTGCTATATAACATTTTATTAGCTTCCTATGGCTGCCATCACAAAATATCAAGAGGCCATTTAAACTGTAGAAATGTATTGTCTTACAGTAGTGAAGGCTGTGAGTCTGGATCAGATGTGGGCAGGGCTGGTTCTATCTGGAGGCAGTGTGGGAGAATCTATTCATACTGCCTCCTAGCTGCTGGCGGCTTGCTGCCCATCTTTGGTGCTCCTTAGCTTGTAGAAGCATCACCCTGATCTCTGCCCTCGACTGTACATGGGGTCCTCCCGTGTGTGTGCCGGTGTCCGGATTTCCTCCTTCTATAGGGGCACTACTCATATTGATGAGAAGCCCACCCTATTCCAGCATGACCTCATCTTTACTAACTACATCTGCAAAGACCCTGTGTCTAAATAAGGTCACATCAGAGGCTCTGAGGGTTAGAAGTTCAACTTAGGAGTTGTGGGAAACACAGCTCAACAAATAGCTTGACCTTCTCTCTTCATTGAGAACTTCTGTCTGAGTCTCCCCTCCTGCTGGGATGAGGACAACTGCTTCCTGCATCAGCCAGACACCACCAGTCTTCGAGTCTGAACTGCTCAGTTGGAATGGTATTGAGCAGCAGGCCCAGGGACAGTCCCCTGCGCTTTCACACCCAAACCAGGGGCCATACCCACCATAGTCCTCACCTTTCCTCTGGATCCCAGGATAGCAAGGTGTCCGAAGGGCTGCCACCCTCCTGACCACATCCCCACTGAGGCCCTTTCTCCACAAACTTGGCCTTTAACACATTCAAAGCTTCTCCCTAGACAGAGCATGAAATAGCACTTTTTTTTCATTTTTTATTAAGGTATCATATGTGTACGTATCTTACCATTGCCTCCCCATCCCACTCCCATACATGCCCTCACCCCCCCCCCCAGTGTTTTTCGTCCATTGGTTATGCTTATATGCATGCATACAAATCCTTCAGTTGATCTCTTATCTCGCCCAACTCTCCCTAACCTTCCCGCTATAATTTGACAGGCTGTTTGATGCTTTACTGTCTCTGTATCTATCTTTTTGTTCATCAGTGTATAATGTTTTTTATTACCCATAAATGAGTGAGATCATGTGGTATTTTTCTCACATTGACTGGATTATTTCACTCAGCATGATATTCTCCAGTTCCATCCAGGTCGCTGCAAATGGTAAGAATTCCTTCTTTTTTATGGCAGCATAGTACTCCATTGTATAGATGTCATCTGCTGATGGGCATGAAACAGCACTTAATGAAACTGTACCTTCCTCAGAAACACTGGGCTGGACATAGCCATGAAACAGTCAGATGACTTTGGGACCCATGCCTCTTTCATCATTCTCATCTTTGGAAACTCCCAATCCAATCCTGCCCCTGACATCTGTATAAACAGGTAGCACAGTGTCATAACTGAGCATAGAGCTGAGTCTCGGCACCTGGGGACCCAGTCAGGCTCTGTCACTTGCGTAGCCCCCAGGTGACTCTGAGCAAGTCACTTCCCCTCCCTGATTCTCATCTGTGAATCAAGCAGGCAGACAAATGATGGTTAGATGATCTCCAAGTTGCCTTCCTGTACAAAAGACCTAGGGCTCAAGCCCAGCTGGTCATCAGTTGTCCAAAGAGAGAGGAATGAATGTATTTGCTTAGTGATGACAGTTTATTTGAGAATGTCCCCTGTCTCTGAAAGTAACTGTGAAACTACAGACAGAAAGCACTTTGATCAATATTTAAAATTCAGGACCTCGAGTATGTTCCTTAAATACAGTTCTCTCTCACTGCATAACAAACCATCTCATCACTTAGTGTCTTTGGGCAATAAACGATGATGATCCTTCACAGCTCTGTGATCTAACTGGGCTCAGCCTCATGGCTTGGGCTCAGCGGTCTCCTATGCCATCGAAGGCAGATGGCAGCTGGGGCTGTGGTCCCACTCCCAGGGGCTGGCAGGGGAAGCCGTCTGCCTGCCAGCGGGCCACTCAGCGCTGAGCAGGACACCAGCACCAGGTCTTTCCATGTTCTTTGAGTTTCTCCAGCAGGTGATGGGTTCCCAAGGGTGAGCATGTGGAAGAAGGGAAGCAGAGACCATAGGGCTCCTGGGGCCTGGTCTTAGAAGCCCAGAACACCATTTCCCCACATCTGTTGACTGAACAACCAAGGATAGGCCAGTTTCAGGGGAAGAGAAAGCCACTCCCCATCTTGATGGGGGAGTATGCAGACCACATTGCAGAAGAGCAGGTTGGATAGGAGAGTGGTTATGCCCAAATCTGGAACATGCAATCTACCACAGTATGATCAAAACCTGTCTAATAGAATGCACAGAAATGCATAGAAAAAACATCAGCAACACCCACTGCTGGGTGACAGAATTTTAAATTTTGTCAAATGCTTACACGGTACTTTCTATGTATCAGGTGTTTTTTTTTGTTGTTGTTGTTTTGTTTTTTTTTTAGTTCTCACTCAACGAGTGATGATATTTTTCCATTGATTTTTTTTCAGGGAGAAACACTTTTAGAGGATTTTCTAACTACTATGCTGTACACCTGAAACTGATACAGAATAACATTGGATGTATATTGTAACTGAGAAATAAAAGTTAAAAAAATATGTCAGAAAACAAAAGTCGGAAGAATGGGCAGCGTTACCTGAGCCGCCTTCCCTCCTTCCACTGTGTTCTCAGGCAGCGCGCCCCCCTGTCACCAGGTGGGAAGCCACTTCTGTGCTGCCAGTGCAGGTGGCGATGAAGGGAGCTGACTGACGGGGTGGAGACAGCTGCTGGGCCCTTAGAAGGGTTCTGGGAAGATGGTGAAAAGGGCTCAATGTTCAGTGAGACATTCTGATGAAATCTGGGAGTGATTTCCTTCCTCTTCATGGTTCAAGCCTGAGACAGTTCACAGAGCCCTCGTGGTGGAACGTATTTCAGTGGTCACTTCTATAAATGTCCGTTCTTGAGGTCGTGGAGGGGATTAATTGAACTCTGACACCTGTAACAATCCTATGCCCTGGACAGGGGCCAAATCCAAGGACAGGATCATAGGATTAGAATCCCTCTCCCCCTCCCCTATCTCTATTTCCTACCTACATGCGTTGGGCTGTGATTTCTACTCTCTGAGCACCCAAGTTTCTCTGTGCAGGAGAGTGGGCTCTCCGAATTAGTCTCTGTCCCTTCCATTCTCCCAGGAAGTGCTCCTCCCAGGCCCTCGGCCTCCAACAGGAGTACATTTCCCAGTCGCATGCTCTTGTTCATACACACACAACATTATCAGAGTTCTTTCCTTCTGCCCCTTCCCCACCCCAGCCTTCTCCTCACCACCATGTCTTCCAGGGCCCTCCCCAGGGGCCTGACACCATGGGCACTCCGCCTCTGCCTACCTAGGGAAGTTGGCACACTGCTGGATGCCAGATTGTGACAGGTACCTGCAATGGCCCATGAGTGTCAGGAGGGTCCTGCAAGGCAGCTGGTGCTGAATTAGGAGCAGAGCCCGAGCAGAAAAGCATGTGTCTGGGGAACGTTTGTATATGACAATAGTGAATGAGCAGGAAGCTTATGGCCACCATCAGAGTGCAATGAAGCAATCCCAGAGCTGATGTGTTCCAGCGATTTAGTCTCTACAAAATCCTCCACTTGAGGGAAGCCATAATCGTGCCCTGCATGTGTGCATGTGTGTGTGTGTGCGTGAGTGTGTGTGTGTGTCCCTGTTTCAGACTCAAAGTGTCTTCGGAATTTTCATCTGGATCTAGGAATTCCATGGGGTCCTGAGCCCCAAGCCATATCACGGAGCTCCCTGATTATTGCCTACCTGGAGAGCCACAGAATGTCCAATCTTGTCGCCACCAAAATTAGCTACCAGAGTTAGCCCTCTGGCAGAGTTCCGGGATGGATCTGATTACATTCCAGATGTTTCAAAAGTGGTCTGGTAAAAGCTGAACTGTTGTGCTAATTTAAGTACAAATAATCCCCATGCCCATTACTGTCCCATCATCATTTTGAAAAGAGGCTAGTTACAGAGAATGCTTTCATTTTCTAATCATCTTAACTTGCATAATTATTTCCCTACAAGTACAATTAGCAGATACACCCCTGGGATTTAAAATATATAGATAGCACAGCCTAATAAAAAAATTATATCAAAAAGGGAGATGAGACTGAAACACAAAAGAAAGGCAAGAAGAATAGATCAGGAGGTGGGCATGTAAGCAGCGAAGAGGCTGGAGAAAGGGGGTGAACAGAAGAGAGAAGGGCAGGGAGAGAAGGAGGCCGAGATGAGGCGAGAATGTGAGAGCTGCTTGCACTAGAAGTGGTAAACCCTGGGAGAATGGTCAGCACCCCTGCATCCCAGCAGCCTGTGTGGCTCTTCTCCTGCCCACATGCTGGACTGGAAAGCCATAAAAGACTCTACAGCCAGGATTCTCCAAATCAGAGAGCTGCTTCTGCTCTCTCTCTTCCACACAGTTCTGGTGAGGCAGTCCTGGTCCTCTGCCCCACTGTCTCACACCCAGGGCCCCCACTTCCTCATTCTCCAGGATCACAACTTGCCTGCTGATCAGCATGCTACCTCCTAGGCATCACCCTTGGCTCCAGAAGCCCAAGCTTCTAGAGAAGGGACTTCACTCCTTTGCCCCTGGCCAGGCTTTGGACACTATACCTCAGTCTGAATCCTGTGTCCTAAGATCCTACTTTCCTGAGAATGGCCATCAGACATCAAACTCCTCTCATTCCTTCTTCTTCCATCCCTAGGGAGTCTGAACGTGCCATTAATAACATGCTTGAACAACCTAAGGCTCCATGGCAGCACTGAAATTCTTCACCTCCTGGGGGTCTCATGGAGCAGGTATGGTGAGAACCAAGCCCTGATCTCAGGGTTAGGCTGCAGAGTCTCAGCACCAATTAGCTCTGAACTCCACCAGACCTCGGATGGAAGGTGAAGGAACAGCACTCTGGGATGTGGGTGGGGGAACATTGGATACCTGCTGATTGACAAGGTTGACACATTAGATCTGCCACATTCTCCTGCACTTCCCTTGTCCTTCAGAGTGGGATGGCCACAGCTCCATGGCTGCTGGCCCAGGCTGATCCACACTTTGGTACTTAGTCCTTTTCTAGTGTAACCCCTTTAAAATCATTCCCATTTGAGTGTGCCATCTCTTTCCCAGGAACTCTAATGCAGGTAACATTTGGTACAGCTGTTAACAGATGTTAACAGGGGAAAGGAGTTCTATGGCCAGATAAGGCTGGGAAAGCCATGGTTAAATGTACCCAGGCTTTCCAGCTGCACGGTATAGCCAAATAAGGTACTGAGATAGTAATGCGCTCTTCATTCTCATCACTGTAGGAGACCCTAAAGGATTGGGGTGTTTCCCGGGCCCCAACCAAGGAGTTGGCTAACCTTGTTCTGAGTCTGGTCTCCAGTGCCTCACAAAGGCGTTAACATGATAGTATGTTTCAGAGCCAAAATAACAGAAGGTAATACAAACCATGGGGATGACAAAGCCCAACTGAGATTTAGTTCAAGAATTGGAGGTCACCGCAAGGGGAAGGGGAGGATCCCCAGGCCCTTGGTGATGAGTGGAGAGGGACAGGGTGGTATCTCAGAGCAGCAGGCCCTGAGCTCCAGTGCCTACAGTTTCCAAAGGTGCTCAGAGCTCCGCTGGAAGCCCAAAGTGTCCCACATGAGATAGACATGGTGTCAGTACTTGAGAACCTTGGCTGAGATCCCTGGGCCCACCCAACCTTGGCATGGAAACAACCAAGCCATCTGCTGCACAGACGCTCCACAGAGACCATGAGGGACTATGACCAGAAGCTCATTCACATACCTCATGTAACAGTGGTCCTGTGCCATCCCAAGAGGAGGAGGAAATAACTCTGACTGATTTGCTACCAATCCAAAGGAAGCGACGACCATCCCTAGATGCCTGGTTATGACCTCTGTACTCTGCCATTGCATAAAGGCTCTTCTCAGCAGGGCTTCCAGTCTGTGAATGGTGTCAATGACTTCATTCAAAGTCCTTGGAAATTTCAGACTCTAAAGTAAGGTCAGTGATGCCAAAACCGGTTTGGCTCAGTGGATAGAGCGTTGGCCTGCGGACTGGAAGGTCCCAGGTTTGATTCCGGTCAAGGGCATATCCCCAGTAGGGGGTGTGCAGGAGGCAGCTGATCGATGATTCTCTCTCATCAATGTTTCTAACTCTCTATCCCTCTCTCTTCCTTTCTGTGAAAAACCAATAAAATATATTTTTTAAAAATAAAATAAAGTAAGGTCAGTGAGCTGAGAACTTGAGGGTTGGGGGCCCTTCCTATATTGGTCCAGTGTAGGTTTCACTGTACAGCTTAATACAACCCACTAATGTCAGAAACTGGGAGGGAGAGAAGCAAGCCCACCTAAGTGTTCCAGCCATTCATCAGCTAAGATCTGAAGGGAAGAGCTTGTAGATGAGCAGTCCTTATCTACCTGCCTTACCTGCCTTGCCCCCTAGAGTTTATAGAACCAAGAACTCAACCTGGTCTTTCAGGTCAAACTGCTAATTCAGCCAAGAGGTCTTCACAGAATGCCTACTGAGCTAAGCAATAATGGACATATAAAATGGATTGCATTGTATTTTTTCTCTTATGCACAAAAATGTACACTAAGACACCTATTAAAATGGCCTAAACCCAATACTGAGAACAACAAATGCTGATGAGGATGTGGAGCAACAGAATCTCTAATTCATTGCTGGCGGGAATGCAAAATGGTACAGCCACTTGAGAAGACAGTTTTGTGGTTTCTTACAAAATTAAACATGCTCTTACCATACGCTCTAGCAATTGCACTCCTTAGTATTTTCCCAAAAGAATACTTACGTCTGCTTCCTACTTCCTGAAGGAAGAGGTGTTTGCCTTCAGGTTCAATGCCAACCCACCCCCTTCTGCCCTTGTTCTCACCCCTTTCCACCCCATTTCCATTGTCAGCTTCTCCCCTCCACTTGCTCCTTCCTCTCAAGTCTTAAAAATCTATGTCACTTGTAATTATTACCTTATCTCTTTTTCTCTTCTATTCTGAGCTTCTTAGAGGGAAAAAAAGAAAGTCTGTACTCAGTGTGCCCATTTTCTTATCTCTTTTTCACTCTTTAATATAAACATGTATAATATTAACTTCCCATCGAGCCAGGGACATTATTCTTGCCAAGGACAACTTCCAACTGCTAAGGAAAATGGATGCTTCTTAGTTCTTAAATAACTTGGTTCTTTGATGCAGTTAGTACTCTTGACTACATTCTTTCCTTTCCCTCTATGACCATAGCCTTCTCTGCCTCTTTCTTCTTCTTCGTCTTTTTTTAAAAATATATTTTATTGATTTTCACAGAGAGGAAGAGATAGGGATAGAGAGCTAGAAACATCGATGAGAGAGAAACATCAATCAGCTGCCTCTTGCACTCCCCCCCCCCCCCACTGGGGATGTGCCTGCAACCAAGGTACATTCCCCTGACCGGAATCGAACCCGGGATCCTTCAGTCCGCAGGCTGATGCTCTATCCACTGAGCCAAACCAGTTTCGGCTTTCTTCTTTTTAACGATTCATTTACTCACCCAATAAACATCTATTGAGTAGTTACTCCATGCAAGGCTGGCTCACAGTGTGGTGGAGGAAGGCAGCTGTGGAGACCAGATAACTAGGTCAAGGGCTAGAGGTGCAGTGCTGGAGTTTAGGTGTTAGAGGGGACACAGAAGAAGGAAATGTCACTTGCCCTCAAGAGAGAAAGCATCCAGGGGAGCTGAAAGAAGTCAGAGCATTTGCCGGAAAGATGAGGAGAGATGTGTAGCCCTGGCAAAGGAGCTGTAGAGCAAAGGCAGGAGGCCTTCAGTGGCCTGGGCGGGACTCCTGCAGGTTGTGTGGTACAGCTGGAGGTGGGACAGTGCTGGGTCTGCCCAATGCCAGGTCCTCTCCCTCCATTGGCTCTCCAGTGTTGCCGCCAAGTGGTTGCTCCCTTGTCTCTCAGACCCACCCCCATCTAGAGGTTCAAAATAAAACCTTCTCCTCCCCCTGCATCCTCTGCTGTGATGGATGGCATCCTCATGCCCCAGCCACCAAAGATGGAAGTTTGGGGTCATTCTTGACTGCCATATGTCCCTCCCTTTTCCCATCAACATCCAGGGCCCCTTCAATCCCACTCCCACAAACCTCTCTCTTTCATCCACTGACACCGCCATGGCCAGGCTCTCCACTGCTCTAAAGTCAGCTTTCATTGGGCCCCCTAGCTGCCTTCCTGCCTCAGACCTCAATATCCCCTCGTGCCAGCATGAGGAGACTTTTTGAAAGCACAGATAAAATGGGGGTTCTTCCTTTCACCTCTGGACACAGTGGTCCTCCTGAAACTTCCAAATAGTCTCCCCAACAGTAGAGCACAGCAAATTCCCCTGAGGGGGGCTGGTGGTAACCCAGCCAGTGCTCTCACCAACTCCATGGCAATACTTTAGTTACCTCGCTGCTGCCCAAGGATGTTCAAGTAAAACTAATGCCTCAGGGATACTGCACTGCGTTCATGCCCCTTGGGGCTTTGAGTTCCCCAAGAGATACCACTCCTGCCCCATGTATAGCCATTCCCCTGACTCGGGAACTGAAATGCTGGCCTTAGCCCAGCACATGAATCTCTCACAGGCTGGTCCACGCCTGCCAGGCAGTCCCCACCTCATATTCTGTCCCAGCAGAACCCTGGCTTTATCCTCAGACACAGAACAGGGCCTGACTAGAAATAATGTAACTAATTATACTCCAATTCAGAAAAGGTCCTCAACCAGAGGGCCCCCCTTGTTTTTAAACCTCGGGGTCCCCAGAGTGACGTGGTCTTTTAGAAAACACCCAATGTTGTATTATTATATTTACTGATTTTTAGCAAGAAGAAATAACTAAATTTAATACATACGTACGTATGTATGGGGGAACCCACATGCAAGGGATATTCAGAGACAGAAAGGGAACATCCTATCTAATAAAGAGGGAATATGCTAATTTGCCATCACGCCCTCACAAAGATGGCAGCACCCACAGCCAATAAGGAGGGAATATGCTAATTGACTGCCACACCCTCAAAGATAGCAGTGCCCACAGCCACAAGATGGTGGCATCCAGTTCCCTCAGCCCCACTGGAGTGGCAGGCTTGTGTCACAGCTGGGTCCACCCCCAGGCAGGTCCAGCCACTCCATGAGCCCCTTTCAGAGTCCTCCAGTCCCCTCAGCCCCCCAGCTGCCCAAGGCCAGCCTGAGGTGCAGGCAAGCTCAGATGGCAGATGCCCAGCTGCCCAGGGCTGCTCAAGGCTCAGGTAACCAGGGCCAGCTGAGACTTATACTGCTGGCAGTGGCAGCAGCAGAGGTGTGATGGGGCATCACCTTCCCCTGATCACCGAATCACCTCCTGCCCCTGATGGCTCCCGAACTGTAAGAGGAGATGGACCTGGCTAAGACACCCCCACCCCTCCAGTTCATGAATTTTCATGCACGGGGCCTCTAGTAGGAGTATAAGACACGCTGAGCTAGGGATGAAGGAATGCACCTGGGGACTTCGAAGGTCCTTGCAGGTTGATAGGAAGAACAGAGGTTTAAAAAATAGAAGTTTGTCCTGCCCTATAGATAGGCCAAAAGAGGTTATCTCCGATCATCTCCCATTATGGGCAAGGCCCCTGATTCCAGTTCTCACTTTGTATAAAGGACCAAAAAATATAAAGAACTCAACAAATCACACACATTCCCACCATACTCAGAACCAATGCAAGTTAACTCGTAAACGTTCTTTCAGACATCGATCACTCATATTATTGCTCTGTGGTTGCTGACGGGTCCCTCTCTGGCACACAGCAGTGAGCACCTTCAGCATGCCAATCACATCCAGAATGCCTGGCTGTGGGGGAATGGAGGGGTGTTCCCCCAGGGCCCTGTCCTCCGGAACAGGACTCCATCCACCCTTCCTGCATGAGCCTCTCCCCTTCACTGACCATCGGCTCAAACCTTGGGCTCACCCGCCTTTACTGCTGGCTCCCTATGTTCTGCCCCAGGACAGAGATTTATCAGGTGAAAATCTTGCACTCCGTTATTACTCAGGAATTGACAGGGCGGGTAGAGAAATATATGGTTTTTTTTAGCCGTAGTGAAGAGAAAGGAGATCAAAGGGGAAATTTTTCTGTCAGAATTTTTCTCTCCTGCTCCCAAACTCACCAGGGTCCTGG
Organism: Vespertilio murinus; assembly: GCA_963924515.1. NCBI lineage: Eukaryota > Metazoa > Chordata > Mammalia > Chiroptera > Vespertilionidae > Vespertilio > Vespertilio murinus. The sequence continues at coordinate 92,874,448 of OZ004708.1, forward strand.
GTCTTGAACTTAAAAAGTGTTGGAATGAAAGCCAGCAAGCAGGAAACAGCTATGGGTGGGGCTAGTGAGAGAGGAGGAAAAGGTTAACATCGTTGTCAGCATATTTGTTTTGGAGAGGTTTGTAAAACAGTGAAATGTGTTTACTGTTCAATGTTGGAAAGCTAACAAGAAATAGATACTGAGGCGGGGTGATGCTAACTGCCTTTGACACTGGTGATGGCCCTTTGGTTGGAACAAATTCACCCAGTGCCGAAACAGATTATTTCACGCGTCCGTTGTCTTGAGATCCACCCTTTGCAAATATTATAATGCCCGAATTGGCTCATCTGCCCACTTATTGACTTATTGGTGTGACGGAGCATCTGACAGGAAGGACCCTGAAGGATGCAGAAGCTGAGGGCAGGGAGAGATGAGGTCACTGGTGGGACTCACACCTGGCTCCAGGCCATTGGATCAGGCCCTCTGGGGGATGGGGCATCCTGGAGCAATGATTCATTTGACCTGCCATTGCCACTCATTCAGTCTTCACAAGTACTCAGGAGAGAAGAACTCCTCTCCACACTTTACAGATGAGGAATAGCATGGAGCTGCAGGTGGCAGAGCTGAAACACGGTGCACCCCCCACATCCTGACCCTCTCCCTGAGTCCTGATCCTTGAGAAAGAAAATCAAAGCCTCTTCCCTCAGGGACCTGAGCCAGAGGCACACTCACACATCTCTCATTCCTCTCCTCCCTCCTCTACCCTTGCCAAGCTTCATACAGGGGTTCAAACCCAAAAGTATGGGGGTGTCAGTCTGCCTCCTAATTAGCATAATAGTGTTTATTTATGTTTTCCTAGCAATTGATATTTTTCAAAAAATGTCAAATATGTTTTTGAAAGTAGATAGCATTCATATAGTTCAGGGATACCAAGTCCGTGGACTGGTTACACCCGCTCTGAGCAGAAATGGGTTCTGAGATCAAGTCCAGGTTCCATGGGAAAGAGTCCAGAGGTTAGTGCCTAATACCTTCTATGCATCCAGGAGAGTCACAACATAAGCACTTTCATTCACTCAAATGCCACCATTGGGCTCTATACAAATGGAAAGAGAGAAGGAAATGTTAAAAGTGTGGGCGATTCTACCCATTTTCGGGCTCAGTGAGCATATACCCTGGGCGTGAGGGGTGCTGGGTTCTCAGCCACCTTACCTATCTCCTGGTGTGAGGCGCTCACCACCCTAAGTGGGACCATGGCCTTTGAAAAACCATCACGTCTTTTCATACAAGAGAGCCAGACACTTCACCCACGCCGCCACGTTCAGACACTGAAGGAAAGTTCTGAAAGACCTGGGGTCTCCAACATCGCGCCTTCCTGAGAGCTTTTCAAGATTAATTTTTATTACATACCATTGCTCATCCCTGCAGAACCTGTCACTCGTATCATAGAGAAATCTGCAGTCCTTGGCGCTCTGGTAGGTGAATGAGCACTGGGCTGGAATCCCCACCTGCCAGCTCCTGCGAGTACTACTTTTGCAACATAGCAACTTCCTAAACATCCCCGCAGGCCTCACTGGTGATAAAAATCAGTACCAGGAGGTAGTCCACTAGAGCCAAGTGCTGGGAAAATGTCCCAGCTATATTGTTTTTTCAAGTTCTTAAGTTTATCTTTCCACTCTGCCTCCTACCAGCTGAGCCAACTTGGGCATGTCCGTGACCTTTCTGCATCGGTTTCCTTATCTTTAAAATGAGGTTAATAATCCATCATGGGGTGGTTTCGAAGAACAAACCCAATCAGATAATGTTGTAGAGGCAGGTATTTGGAATTTTAAAAAGCACTCTACAACTGTGTTTTTGCTTTGCTTGTAGATGGTTTTCTGTTTGTGTTGTTAGGCTACTGTTGTGTATTAGAATGCAGACTGATCCTGCCACTACCTGAAATATTCGGTTATAGACTGAGTGTGCCCCTCCAAAATCCACGTGTTGGAGCCCTAATGCCCAATGTGATGGTATTTGGAGATGGGGCAGTTGGGAGGTAATGAGGTTAGATGAGCTAATGAGGGTGGACCCCAAAAAAATGGTAGCAGTGTTTTTATAAGATGAAGAGACTCGAGGTATCTCTCTCATTCTCTCTCTCTCTCTCTCTCTCTCTCTCTCTCTCTCTCTCTCTCTCTCTCTTCCCCCCCCCCCCGCCCCGCATCTCTTTCTGCCTACACCAAGAAAAGGCCATGTGAGGACATATCCAGGGAGAGGTCTCTCACCAAGAACCCAACCATGCAGGCACCCTGACCTTGAACTTTCAGCTCATGGAATTCACTGTGAATGAAAGGAGGAAGGAAGAATCCATTTTTATGTTGTGTGTTTATGGCTGTCTCCACATAGTTTTGAAAGGAAGGAAAATATTAATAGTAATTTCACATGGAGATACCTATCACATTTCCACTAAAAGCTGAGACAGACAGAAACCTGAAGGTTTCTTTTTCCCATCCACCTGATTACTCAATTTCCTCCATGTCCCCACCTGAGTAAAAACAGGCCTGGAAACCCCATGAAGCAAAAATAATTAAGGGTAGAAATAGAGCCTTCATGCTCATGATTACTCTGAGTACCAGGTATTTTTTATTTCCGTTTAGAAATCATCTATTGGACTTGGTACCCAATGCAGATTTCCAGTATTCCCTTAAAATGCCTACAAAGCCGAAAGTGGTGTGGCTCAGTGGATAGAGTGTCAGCCGAGGTTCGATTCTGGTCAAGGGCATGTACTTTGGTTGAGGGCACATCCCCAGTAAGGGGTGTGCAAGAGGCAGGTGATCTATTATTCTCTCTCATCAATGTTTCTAACTCTTTATCCCTCTCTCTTTCTCTCTGTAAAAAAAAATCAATTTATATATATATATATATATATATATATATATATATATATATATATATATATATATTTAAATGCCTACAAAGATACTGGGGGCCGGGGGGCATTGCAACAATGAAAAATAATGAGCTTTACAGGAAAGTTGATGGAAGTGTAGGGGGGTGGAGGAAACCTAACCAAGTTTTTTCTTATTATATAAAAAGTTCTGTGCCCCAGGAAACCAAGACTCTTTCTTTTAGAAGCCCAGGCCTATGCTGAGCTTAAATCTGAGGAGCCATCTTTTGTGCTCATTATTCATATGATGAAGAAATGACAAAAATGCTGCTATAATAATTGGACATACATGCAAAAAATTTAATCTAGATACACAGATTCACTTTCACAAAAACTCAAAATGCAAAACTATAAAACTCTTAGATGATAACATATAAGAAAATCCAGATGACTTTGAGCATGGCGGATGGCTTTTTAAATACAACAAAGGCATGATTCATAATTGATAGGCTGATAGAAAATATTGGCAAAAGACATATCTTATAAAGGACTGTTATCTAAACCACAAAAAAAAATCTTAAAACTCAACAGTAAGAGACCAAACATTTGATTTAAAAATGGACAAAAAACCATTGGGTTTGGTTCATTCAGTTGAGTATCATCCTATGCATAAGAAGTCACCAGTTTAATTCCTGCTCAGATCACATGCCTGGGTTGGGGCTCAATCCCTAGTAGAGGCATGCAGGAGGCAGATGATTGATGTTTCTCTCTTACTCATGTTTCAATCTATCTTTCTAAAGTCAATAAAAACATATTTTTAAATGGACCAAAAAAAAAGAACCCTTAACAGACCAAAAATATATACGAATGGCATATGAAAGATGTTCTACACATGTCATGAGTTCTTATTTTATTGTCATAATTTATAACTTCCATAACATATGCCCCATATATTACAATGTATTACTACATAAAACTTTAAAAGAAAAGAGAAATTGCAAGACATTTAAAACTATGGTGTCAGAATTAAACAAAGACAGAAATAAGTAAAAAGTAGTCCTGACTCTGCTAAAAACAAACAAACAGCGCCATGAAATACGCATGTCAGAAGCCTTTTCTAATACAGTTGGCACCACTTAACAGTGGGGATACATCCTGAGAAATGTATCCTTACATGTTTTTGTTGTGTGAGCATCACAGAGAGCACTCACACAAACCTAGACAGCTTAGCCTACTACACACCCAGGCTACATGGTACAGCCTGTGGCTCCTAGGCTACAAGTCCGTACAGCATGTTTACTGTACAAACAAGACGAGATGAAAAGAAGCACAAGAGAAAATGTGGCAAGAGACCAGTTAAACACATGATGTATGAGGCCACTGCTGGCATGACACAGCACACTGCTGTACAATGGACTTTGCCTTATAAGTAGGAAGAGAACACTCTAATGATAAAAAGTTGAGTATAGTAAACACATAAACCAGTAACACCATCATTTATTATCACTATCAAGTATTGTGTACTGTACATAATTGCATGTGCTGTACGTCATACAACTGGCAGGGCAGTAGGTTTGTTTGCCCGAGCATCACCACAAACACCCGAGCAATGCATTGCACTATGACATTATGTTGGCTCTGACATCGCTAAGCAATGAGAATTTTTTAGCGCCATTAGAATGTTATGGGGCCACCATTCACATATGTGGTCCGGCACTAACTGAAATACTGTTGTGCATGACTGTAAATGAAAATGTCCAAAGACACAGAGAGAAAACATTGTAGATGAGGAAGACAGTGAATGGAAGTGAGTATAATTGGCATTCCTGATGGGAAAAACCAACCCAAACACACAGAACAACAATAGCCAAAGGCAACATTGAAGAAAACCCTCCAGATATGAAAAACAACCGGATTACCAGACCAAAAGGAGTCACAGCAAATTTATTAAAATGCAGGAGATTAATCTCTTCCCATCCCCCTCTGCTCCTCTTCACACTGAGATTCATCAGTCTATGCCATGCTTCCACGTCTCTGGATCTACACTGAGTGGCCAGACTATTATGATCCCTGAACACATAATAATTTGGCCACTCAGTGTAGATCCTATATAATAAAAGGCTAATATGTAAATTGTCCCCTCGGCCAGGAGTTCAACCAGCAGGCAGGCCAGCCTACCGCTCATGTTCCCTCCCCCTGGCACGGCTGGCTGGACCCCACCCGTGCATTAATTCATGCACCGGGCCTCTAACACACACACGTGTGTGTGTGTGTGTGTGTGTGTGTGTGTGTGTGTATATGTATATGTATATGTATATGTATATGTATACTGAGTGGCCAGATTATCGTGCGTTCAGAGATCATAATAATCTGGCCACTCTGTATTTTAAGTGCATTTTAAATACACTGTTTTTTTGTTGTTTATTTGATTTCACATAAAAAAGACTGATACTTGTCTTTCTCTGACTGGTTTATTTTGCCTAGCATACTACTCTGCAGGTCCATTCATGCTGGGGGGAAAATGGGGGGGGGGGGACATCTGTAATGTTTTCAACAATAAAGCTAAATTTTAAAGAAATGATAAATACTTTAAGCAAAAATATTTAATTTTAACAATAAAACAAAGAAGTGTATAAAATATAGTCAATAAAATAAAATAAATGTGCTAAAAATATATACTAACCTCACCTCAGAATGTGCTTCGGAGATTTGCATGCCAACGGCAACAGAATAATAGCAAAAGTTTTGAGAGAAAATAGTTACTACCTGAGAATTCTGTGCTAGTTAAGTTGATATTTACATGTGATGGTAACAGAAAATATATATATATATATATATATATATATATATATATATATATACAGAGACCACTTACAAAAATCTTTTTGAAGGAAATAACTAAAGACAAACCAGCTGACAAAAAAATAAACAAAAGTAAAGATATCAACAATAAAGAAGTCATGCTATAAAAGGACTGGTAAATATTGAAATCATTAAAACAAAGATTTAATTGTAGTTGTTATTCCTCACTGGGGATCTTTTTTCCATTTATTTTTAGAGAGAGTAGAAGGGAGGGAGAGAGAGAGAGAGAGAGAGAGAGAGAGAGAGAGAGAGAGGCCTCCCACATGCGCCCCAACCAGGCCTGGGATCTAACCTGCAGCTACTCCGTGCCCTTGACTTGGAATCAAACCCATGACCCTTTGGTGCACGGGCCAATGCTCTGACCACTGAGTAACACCAGACAGGGCAACACAAAGATTTAAATAAAAACAAAAGCTCTCACTCTAGCCAGTTTGGTTCAATGAATAGAGCATCGGCCCTTGGACTGAACAGTCTAGGGTTTGATTCTAGTCAAGGTCATGTACCTCGGTTGCAGGCCCAACCCACGTAACTAAATGTGTCTCTCTCACATTGATGTTTCTCTCTCTCTCTCTGTCTCTCCCTCTCCCTTCCACTCTCTCTAAAAATCAATGGAAAAAAATTATCCTCAGGTGAGGGTTGACAACAACAAAAAATTAACTCTCAATGTATTTGTAAAACAAAAAGAAATGTCAAAAGATAAGATGCATAATGTAAAATGGTAGTAAGTACACAATAATTAGCCAGTCCAAACATTACGAATTAAATTGATACATAGTCTAGGTAAGAGAATAATTGATGGGAGAAAGTAAAATATGCTAATTTCTAAATAATATAAAAAAGACATTAGATAATATTGATAGTATTCAATATTTAGATATTAGATAATACTTGATTGACATTGACAAAAGAAAGTTAGGGGACAAGTATGGCCTTTTAGTCAAAGGTAAAATTACTAAAGAAGAAAATAAAAGGAAGGCTAATTGCTTTCCCAAAAATAAAACAAAGAATATATATTTAAGTATAAAAATGGCCAATAAAAACAAGATGACAGAAGTAGAACAAAACTTATCAGTGGTAGTGATAAATAATAATATGATACACTTACCTACTGAAATTAAGACACTCAGGTTGGATTTTTAAAAGAATCCAATTATAAATTATCTCCAAGATGTACATTTAAAATGACATAAAAAGAGTAAAAATAAAAAATGAACAAGAATGTACCAGGCTAATGTGAACAAAGAGAAAGCAGAGGCCATACAATTAATATTAAAGTAGAACTCAAAGCTGGGTGCAATAAAAGATAAAGAGGCTCATGTTTCATTGATAAAGGGCAAAATCCATAATGCAGGTAAAATAGTATAAAACTTCTATGTTTTTAATAACATAGCATTGAAATATATGAAATAAATGCTATTTGAAATGAAAGGAGAAGTTGTCAGAAATACTTTAGAGGTATAAGATTTCTTAAAGCATATTTTAGGGCCTTGATAAAACAAATAGGCTGAAAAATATGAGTAATGTAATGAAGGAGATCAATTTAAATTCTTCATTAAACCAGCACTTTATAGACAACACACTGCCTTTTCCAATGTCCATGAAAATGCATAAAATTTAACTATATAACAAGCCCTAAAAAAAAAAAACCTCAAAAATTTATTCAAAAGTAAAATGACCATCCTCATTGTCTGTTTTACACTGTTATAAGACCAGAAAGCCAATGAAGATGCACACATATAACAAATCAACTGGAAACTGTAAAATATCCTCCTAAGTAATTATAGAACTAAGGAGAAAATCAATAGTACAATTAGAGAAAACTTGGATAAGAGGAGAAACAGACCATGTTCCCCAATAAAATAATTCAACATTGCAAAGAAGACAATTCTTTACCAAATTTAATTTATAAATGTTAATCTCATTCTAAAATTTATATGTAAATGGGTTAACTAATAGGCTCTTTTTAATAATAAAAATATTTTTGAAAAGAGACCAGCACTGTAAATTATTAAAATAAATGAAAATGTTAAAAACAAAATTAAAGGATTTACTGATACAAGAGAAAATTTTATTTAAAGGTCTAAGCATATATAAAAATGTAATATATTTACATAATGCTTAAAATCAATGAGCAATGAGTATTATGAGTATTATTATTATTATTAAATGGTGCTGACTTAATTGATCAACAGGTATGAACATGTGGGACAGGATTGAGCACTTCTGAGAGCTGTAAGGAGGAATCTGGTCCATGCCTGCCCCCAGCTCCTGCTGGATTGCTGGCCATCTTTGGCTTCCTGACTTGTAGAAACATCACTCCAAACTCTGCCTTCATCTTCAAGTGGAACTCTTCCTATGTGTGTGTCTGTGTCCAAATGTTCCCTTTTTTAAAATAAACACATCACTCTAGATTAGGAACCATCATAATGACTTCATTTTAACTTCATTACCTCTCTAAAGACCCTATATCTAAATAAGGTTACATCCTAAAATATCTGGGGTTAGGACTTCAACATACTGAATTTGAGGGGACACAATTCAATGCATAGTAGTAAAAAACTGGATGATAACTGCATGTAACTGGTGTTTCTTCTAACAACATGCCCCAGTTTACAGGCTCCATGGCAAACAGAGCTGAAGATATCTCTCTCTCTCTCTCTCTCTCTCTCTCTCTCTATATATATATATATATATATATATATATATATATATATATATATATATATCTCAAGTGAAAATTTTCCAAATCTGAATAAGACATTTGCCAAGCTCAGCAAAATTCATGTAAGACAAATAGAAAACTTCACTGAGGTATATTATAATCAAATAAAGAAAAAATTTAAAGCAACCAGAGAAAAAAGGCACATCAGCAGCAGCAAAACAGAACAGCAACAAGAACAGTGGCTGACTTCTTATCAGAAAAAAACAGAGTGGAACAAATAACATAAGGATATCTTTAAAGTGCTGGGAGGATTAAAAACATAAAAAACTTCAGATATTTTTTATCTAGTGAAAATATCTTTCAAGACTGAGGGTAAAATAAAGACATTTTAGGTCCTTGAAAGCATAAAGAATCCATCACCACAGATCCACGCCAGAGGAAATGCTGAGAGAGGTCGTTTAGGCTAGAGGGACGTGATCCCAGGTGGAAATGTGAATCCATAGGAAGGAATGAAGAGCTCTGAAAATAGTAAATATATGGGTAAGTTTTATATCATGCTTTTCCTTAGAGTCTTTAAAAGAAAATTGACTGAAGCAAAGTAATAATAATGTACTGTGGGAGTTTATAAAATATGTAGAATTAAATATATGACAACAAGAGAGCAAAGACATTAGGGGTAAGTGGAAGTATACTTTTTGTAGGGCTCTTACACTAAACAAAAAATGGTATAATATCAATTTCAGTTAGACTATGATTAACTTAAAAATGCATATTATAATTCCTAGACAAAAGACTTTTTAGAAAATATAAAGACATACAGCTATATAAGGTAAATAGAGAAGATAGATTAAAAACATTTTGTTAGCCCAACAGGAGGCATAAATGGAAAAAGAAGAAAAAGGAACAGAGAGAAAACATTTTGAAAACAAATAGCAAAAGATAACTCTCAATGACCACTGAAGAACTGTTCTGAGATAGACCAGCATCTGGAACCTGGTCCGACCATGTGCTATCTGGGTGAACTTGTTAAAGTGTCTAAACCTCCCCAAGAATTTTCTTTATCTGTAAAAAATAGTACTTGTATGAATTTCTGTGCGAATTTTTAAATTATGCGCATCCCTTAGCACAGTTCCCAGCCTTTAATAAACCATCAATCAATAAAAGGTAGCATCAAGACAAGGGGATTTGGTAGCAAGGGGAAAGCACATGAATGACAAGGGATAACATTCTGTCTTTAAGACCCTGCTAGGACACCACAGCTCTGTGGCATAACTGATCATTCTTAAGTCTACCACTCAATTTCATACTTAACTTTATGATAGCACTTATCAAATTGCAGTATAGTCATTTTCTTTAATTAAAACTTTTTTATTTTAATTGAGATCATTGCAAATTCACGTGCAACAGTGAGAGGTCCCATGGGAACAGTTCCCTACAATGGTGACATCTTATACAACCACCTTCTAGTACATCCCAACCAGAATGCCTACATTGACACCATCGAGGTACAGAACTTTCTATCCCAAGGATCCCTCCCTCAGGCTGCCCTTTTGTAGACACTTCCGTTTCCCACCATCACCTTCCTTAGCCCCTGGCAACCACTGAGCTGTCCTCCATTGCCATAATGTTATCATTTCAATAATGTTATAAAATGGAATCATACAGTGTGTGACCTTTTGATATTGGCTTTTTTCACTGAGGGTCCACTGTAAGACTCAAATTTCACCAAATTTATTGAGTCTTCAGCCTCTATTTCTTCGGATAACTTTTTTAATCCTCACCCTAGGATGTTTTTATTGATTTTGTTGTTGTTGTTGTTGTTGTTGTTGTTGTTGTTGTGTGTGTGTGTCTTTTTTGTTGGTTGGTTTGTTTGTTTGTTTGGGGTTTTTTTGGGGTTTTTTTTAGAGAGAGTGAGAGAAACATCAATCAGTTGCCTCAACCGGGGATGTGTCCCAACTGGGAATTGAACCCACAACCTTTGGGGTTCAATTGGATAATGCTGCAACCAACTGAGCTCCCAGCCAGGGCTATTTCTTCAAATACTTTCCAGCTTCACGTTCTTTCTGCTGAGTCTGGGACACCAATGAACAAATGTTAGATCTTTCGTTCGAGTCCCACTAGTCCCTGAGTTGGTTCATTTTTTTTCAGTCCACTCTCTCTAACATTGAAATTGGGTGATTTTTTTCTATTATTATTATTATTGTTCTAACACCATTCTAGAAGGAGAATGAGAGCCCTGTTCCTTTACTGTGGGGAGAGGTCCAGGCTGCCCACCTGGACACGCAGGTGTGGGGACACATCATTACTGCAGGGCAGTCTGGGAGTCGAGGCTCTTCACTAGGGCTGGGAAGACCAGCGGGAGTGCCTCCTTTCCTCTTACATGACAGTCAGGAGTGACGTTGTGACTACAGGCAGTGATAGAAGTCCTCCCTGTTCACCAGGGCTTCTCCCACAACGCCCAGTTTGGTGTAGGCACCTCATGGCTGCCTCATGAGATGCAAGAGTCTAGTGCCCCCCTCGGCCTGTGCTGGTGGGGTGCGCTGCCCTCTCAGCTGTACTGTTTGTCTGCACACAGCAGTTACTGCCTCCAAGCTTTCCGTCTGGCCAGGGTTCCTCTTCAGGTCCTCTGGTAGAGGTAAGGCTTTTGTTTGGGGTTTCCCTCCGCACATGCTGATTTGTCTAAATTGCCAGTGTCTTTGGGTCCTGGCCTGGGATAGAGGAGACAATAAGAAAATCCAGGGAACTGCCCATTGAGTCTCCTCTTGGGTCCCAAGAGCCCTTGAATGGTGTGTCTTTCTTCGACCTCTCGAAGCCTCCTTACATTTGTCCCACATGTGACAAATACCCAGGGCTCTTCCCTGCGCTTAGCAGGAGGACAAGGGAAAGCATATCTGCCCCATCTTCCCAGGAAGGGCAGTTCTAGACTGCACTTCGTTTTAGGTCAGTTTTTGCTCCTGCAGAATGCTTAGAGGGCAAGGAACATATTCCATTCATTTTGTTTTCTTCAGCACGAGCCAAGAGCCAGTACCCACATACACTGTTGAATGAGTGTGGGAATGACTGTAGTGTCAAAGGTCTGAGAATCACCCTTTCAGATGCTCAGACTGTACCTGAGTTCTTTTCTTTTTTTAATTTATTTATTGTCTAAAGTTTTACGTATGTCTCCTTTTCCCCCAATTGACACCCCTCCCCAGCCATTCCCACCCCGGGCAAGTCCCCACGGCCCCAGTGTCTGTGTCCATGCCTGAGTTCTTACCTGTGTGCACACTGCTAGGGCCCGGAGACTTTCCCATTCTCTGACCAGGGCTTGTTTTCTCATTCAACTGAGTGCTGTCGGACCTGCTCCAGGGAAGCAAACCAGAGCCAGAAAAGGAGCAGACCAAAGGCCTGGGCTCCGAAGTGTGAGGCGGGCACACCCTTCAGCAGAAAGTTCCCTGTGAAAACAACATCAGAGAGCTTTCAGAGGGTTGTGATTTCCAGTCGTCGGCACACAAGTAGTAAAAGCGTAGGTAAAAAAAAAATAGATAAAATTAACTTTTAGAATATATTTTATTTAACCCGGTAAGCCAATATACTACCATTTCAATATGTAGCCAATAGTTTAAAAGCTTATTAATGAGATGTTTTAGTACAGTTTTGTACTAAGTCTTTGAAATCCAGTGTGCACTTTACATTGATGGCACATCTCAGCTTGTACCAGCATGTTTCCAGTGTTCAGTACCTACATGTGGCTGGTGGCTACCACAGATCTAGCCATGAGTGAAGAAATAAATGAATGAATGAATGAATGAATGAAAAAGTGAGTGAATGAATTACTCTGAGACCACTGGCCAACCTCTCAGGCCTATCACTCATGCTGGTTGGAAACAGACAGCCAAGTGCTGGAGACTTCACATTTCTTACTGGTGTGACTACCCTCCCTTACTCCTGTAGCAATTCACACCTTTCCAGAGTTCACACTCTGGTCCTCCTGTCAGCCAGTGAACAGGGCGGGAGTCTGCACGAATTGTAGGATCCCAGGCCTGGGAGATAGCCCCATGCCCATCCTGCCTCCGTCTCAGCTGTGGGCAGACAAAACATGCACCAGAACTCCACCATGAGAAATATTGTGCTGCTGAAGCTCTCTCCTCTTAGTCTCCACAGCAGGAGCTGTTCACCTTCACTGACTGCATTCCCAATGCTCTGTGTCTCATTACTTACCTGAACAGGGGCACAGGGGTATGACTGGATTCCCAAGGCATCAAGGATGTTCCATGGAGGAAGTGCCTTCCTGGAGCACGTAATAATTCTCAACCCTGCATAGTAGAGGGACCGCTATAGTTTATCAAGGACTTACACTCACGTCACGAGTGTGCACACATGCACACACACACACACACGCACACACACACCCCTCCCAGGACCAGTGCCTCAGCCTGGAGGTCAGTTTCATGATGGAGGTCTCAAATCCCAGGCTGAAACTGGCAGGATGTTTTACCTGGAGCACAGGTGAGCGCCAGCTGGTGAGTGCACACACACACACACACACACACACACACACAGTCATGAGGCCCCAAAATCATGTTTGTGAAGAACCAGAAGCTCACAGTGGCTGTATTGTGGGAAAGTGGAACAAGATGGGGTGAGAGACAGAGGCAGGAACTGGTCAGCCAAGTCGGCGAGGGAAGCAAAATTAATCCTAGAAAGTCCACAGAAACAGAAAGTACATGAGTGGTTGCCAGGGGCCAGAGAAGGAGAGAATGGGAGTGACCGACCATTTAAGGGTGTATGGTTTCTTTGGGGCTGATGAAATATTCTGGAACTACCTAGTGGTCACGGTCACACACATGGTGAATGTACTAGCTGCCATTGGATCGTACACTGTAATAATGGTCAAAATGATAAATCTTACCTTATGTGTGCTTTACCACAATTAACAAAAAAATAGTGCAAACCTCAAACTCACGGTTTCTCATTAAGTCCAGCTCCCCCAGCCCCGTGGGGCCAGGCCCTCACAGCCCAGTACAGGCTCTTCCCACTGGTTGAGGACATCTTCTAGAGACGACCAATCACAGGCCACCCCTGAATGCCCTGCCACACCCTCAGAGAGGTACACTTAACTAACAGCAGAGCTGCCTGGCCAAAGAAGCCAATAGCCACTAACTGTCAAGTCTGGAAGATTTGCTGTGTTCTGTCTCCGATGGGATAAAAGGGTGCTTGTTCAGGGGGTGAACGTAATGTTAAGGGTAGCGTCCTAATGTAGTAACTCTACTTCTTGGCTCATCAGGGAACTTTAATCTTTGAAATTTGTAAAGCCTTCCTGACATTATTTATATGTTCAGCTTGTGCAACGCCTCTTGGGGATAAAGAGTTGCATAAATTTATACTACTCTCTAGGCAAAGTGGAATTCCCTTTAGTTCTCCTAAAATTATCTCCTGTCAAATTTTACGGAGATGGCAGAGAAGGAGGAATTTAGGGCTAAGATGTCAGGATTTTAACACACACTCTCGTGATCTGCTAACTTTTCCTCTCATTCTCCGTCAGACTTCATCTTTTCAGTCTGGAGACCCCCTCATTAATCCACTGTCCCTCTTGCTCAATTTAGTTGCCTTCCCTACAACTTTTGCTTATTTGTCTTCCCTCTTCCTGAAAGGAACTAACTGGATTCCCTACATTCCTAGAAGGAGAGCTAGAAGAAGCAGCATTTATCATTTCTGGATCTACTATACGCTTGGCCAGTCAGATGCATCAGAGAATTTAATATCTGCATCCTCTTCTTAGGCTTGCAGGCCCCCTATACATCCCAGATCTCACCTTCCTTTCCAGCCTCAGCTCACATCCCTCAGCTCACATCCCTCTGATCCACTCATGGTGCTCCACACCCAGGTGTTGTTTTTTTTCAAATGCATCAGGATTCTTTGAACCTCACAGCGCTTGCAAGTGCTCCTCATTTCGCAGAAGAGAAATGGTGCCTGTTATGAAGAAAACACTCCATACCTATCTGTAGAGCAGTGACTCAAAGCTTAATAACATTCTAGGCACTTGTAATTCAGAGATGAACAAAACACAGTCTGTGCTTTCTAGGAATTTTTGATCTGGTAGAAAAGGCAGAAAAGTAAATCAGTGAGTAACACCTGCAGGCTACAACTGTACTCCTACTGTGATGGAAGCTCAGCAGAGATGGGGAGCATAGAGCAGGGCCGTGTGACCCAGGTGGGAGCAGTAAGAAAGGCTTCCCGGAGGAGTGGCAGTTGTCAGGAGTGTGGAGGGATAGTAGGAGTTGTCCAGTGGGGGAGGGGAAACCCCTTGCAGGCAGCACAAACCACATGAACAGAGGGGCACTGGAATAAGAGATCTGTGGGTGCCTGGAACTGAGGGCGCATGGCAGAAGATGAGCATGGGAGGCCAGTAATGAAGGAATTCAAGCAGCCAAATCTTTTCAGAACCTCCTCTGAGCTCAGCACCAAAACAAGTACTAATGACCTGGAACAACCTGCCTAGCAGGAGGGTAGGCCCCACCAAGGAAGCTGCTGCTACTAATACTGTAGACTTTCATGGTTCTTTCACCTCCTTCCTGTGGAGCAAATACACTTGTCACCCAGGTCCTAAAAGCAGCCAACACTTAATGCCCATTCATTGGAGGCCCACAACATGAAGATGAAGGGAAGACTGTCTCAAGGCAGATTGGATTTTACACGCATACACTCATATTCTCACTTATGCACACTCACATCACACAAGATAGTTGCTCCTCAGCCTGGCAGCCCCTGCAGCCAAAGCCACACCTGCCCCTCCTCTGTTTTCCATTCACTCCAGTACCTCCTCGGAGATGCCTAGAAACCCATTAACCCTGAGAGACCTTTTCACCATGACATAGAGGGAAGGTTCAAACTACAAACACATTTGAGTTAACATCTTGCCTGAAATCTCTCACCATGATGCCAATGAGGCATCTAGCTCTAACTCCCCAATCAGCTGTACCCCTGGGAAACGAAACCTCTTTTCCCAGAACTCCACTTGTAGACACTCTTCACCCATGTATCTTGGATTTGCAAGATTTATGTGGGCCCCCCTCTTCCTTTCTCACTTGTCTCCATGGAGACCTCCCACTGCCATCTTCAGTGTCCAACTCAAATGGCCACCACCTCTGTGAAGACCCCAGGTCTCCCTGATGGTACCATAGCCTTTGCACAGGCCCCTATGTGACAATGGCCACATCTCTCTTATCATTGTCCCCCTCACTAGATGATGAGCTCCTCAGAGACAGGGATTATCTCATTCATCTCTCTCCCCACAACACCAAACACCAATAGAATAAAAAGTTTATTTTAAAATCTAATACAAATAAGTCACAGAAGTTAAATGGTCATGCTCCTTCCTGGCTGTTGGAAAAGTTGTTAGAATATAAGGTCATCTCTGTAATGTCCTGATGTCTATAGACAGCACTCAGGTTGTAGCTCTTTTAGAGGATGGATTCCCCACCTGTGATCACTAGTGACTGAGCGACTTCTTTCCTGCACAGCCTCACACACCTCACCTCCCTTCAGCAGCTGTGAGACCCTGAGCTTGGCCACTTTGGCTCCGACCCGGTGCATCCAGCCCACTGCCATTTCCAGCAATGGCCTCAAGCACTGTTGTCACAGAGAGAGGCACACCGGACAATTCTGAGCATTCTCCCAGATGACCTGGCCTCTGCCTGTGATACCACCAACACCTGCTGGGCTCCTGCTCAGACCAGCTCCCCCTGTGCTGGTCCCAGTTCTGGAACAGGATGCCATAGGCCTACTTCGCCCTGCTCTTCTCCTCGAGATAAACCAAGTGCTCGGCAATCATTCAGCAGGTGGTAATGAAATCACCCTCCCAGGTGAAGGGCTGGACTGGGGCCTCAAGACTTGACCAAAGACACTGCAGCACGTTCTCTGGGTTCCTTGTATCTCCCGTACATGCAAGACTGGGTGCTGAAAAGCTGGCAGCCCAGAGCCACCAGGAAATGACAATTTCCAACGAAAGAAAACAAGTCTCTCTACGGCGAAGGGCTTAGGAAAGGAGAGGCTCAGAGGGGACTAGGCAGGAAAGCCCATCCCCAAAGGGGTCCACCTGCCCAAGCAGCTTCCCCAGCAAGTCGGCCATCCCCAACTCATGAAGCAAGCCCCACAGCTGTCTTCTTGCCCTGCATGGCCCCTCTCCCCCAATCCCATGTAAATGCTGGGATCCCCTCCAGGTCCACACCCCATTGTGCTACTTCTAAGAGGCCATACTCATGCCACACTTCTCTCAGATTGGAGCCCAAGCTACCTTTGCTGCTCTGTCCTGCGCCTCCTCACCCTGCCCCCTACCTGCTCAGGCTACCACTCTGAGCCCTACTGCCGTCTACCCTGTTCCATCCCAGCTTATCAACATTCTTTTCCTTCTGAGCACCCCTGTCTTGCAGGGGTCCCCCAACTATAGAATTTGAGGGAGAGGGAACCCTCTAAAACCTCTTCCTCCCAGAACCAGCTCGTGCGCACATACACACACACACACACACACACACACACACACACACACACACTAGTAGTGAGGCTCTCAAATAGCATCCCTACACTCACCAAAATACCCAGCAGCCCCAAGCCTCAGGTCAGCCTTGCTTCCATTTCTGTACCCCTACAAGCCAGGCTCTCTCTGGTCATCCCTAGAATTAGTTTTTTGCTGCCAGGACCCCATTTTTAGTTGACCAAATATGTCTCATCTGAACCCCAAATTCAGATGCGGCTGGAGTATTTTTCCAAAAAAGCTTCTAGCCCCCTGAAAATCAGCAGATGCAAATTTCACTTCCAGGCTAGTCCCTGACTCCCTCTAGCCAAATAAATTCAAATCTCACAGGCCACCCTAGGCCTGGTGTGAGTTGTGACTGTCCCTCTGCCACTGAAGGGGTGTCCCTGGACAAGTCACCTAACAGAAATCTCATCTCCTATAAATGTCAGGTTGTAAGATCGCATGGAAATCATGCTTGTGAATGGGCTTTGCCGTTGCAAAAGTGTGTAAATGTGAGCTACAATTGCTGTTCATATCACCATCATTTTGGGGGTTTTAAGTTCAGACAGCCTCCATCTCCTCCCTGCCACCACTCCCTGTCCTCCAGGCCCAGCCACCACCATGGCTGCCCAGCCCGGGAGCCACAGCCTGACCCCTCAGCCAAGAGTGCTCAGTAGTAATTCAAAGGCTGTTTTTTCCTCTGCACTTTATAGTAGTTCAGAAAGGAGAGACACCGCCATAAATTGTGTACAGAAAGGACGATGTGTCACCAAAGGGGCTATTATCTCTTTAGAAGTCAAGCAACATAGATTAGGATGGAAATTATTTGGGATCTTCATCAGTCGGCTGAAATTGTTCAAGGCTCAGCAACTCACTGAGGTTTGCTGCCAGGTCATTGATTTTATGGTGTGTGTGTGTGTGTGTGTGTGTGTGTGTGTGTGTGTAAGAATGTGAGTGTGTGAGAGTGTGAGTGGGTGGGGGGGGGCGTGTATGTGTACACTCCATATTGTGTTGAGGCTCTAAACAAGAAGAAAAACAGAAACCACTTCACATACTCTGCCAGCTAAGATTATCCCAAAATCTGGGCCTGGGGTCCTCAGCCTAATTATCTAGCAAAGTCCTCCCAGGGCCACAGGGAGGTCCCACAGGATAGACCATGGAGAGTGAGGAAGGCTCAGTGTGAGATTTCTGGGGAACACACCAGAAATGGGACATGCTACAGCCAAGGACAGGGCAGCCTAGATGCCTAAGGACATGATTAGAGACAAGGCCTGAGACCAGGTGTTCACTCCTGGTTCTAGTGGTGCTTCGGCCTCACCTGGCCTGGGATCCATTGCCAGCCTTGTCTGCTGGGCTCCTGGGTCAGTGCAAAGGACAAAGAGTAAAAATAGAATAAAAGCTTATCTTTATCAAGTGCTTACTACATGCCAGACTCTGTGGTATGTGTTTTACGTGCATTATTTCATTTGACCCTACAATAACCTTATGAACTAGGTTCTGTTTTTATTTTAGTTAATAGATGGGTAGACTAAAGTTTGCTAAGATTGAGTGACTCATGCAAGATTACAGGATCCGTCACAGGGCAGCCAGAATTCCATATTGAGTCCTTGTACTCTTAACCAGGATGGGGAACTATTTTTTGCCAAAGGTCACTGGATACTTATAACATCACTAGAGGTCCAATGCATGAAATTCATGCAAGAGTAGGCCTTCCTTCCCCCCAGCTGGAGTCACCAGCTTCCTTCAGCACCCGGAACCCAGTCTTCCCTCACAGAAGAAGTCCCCGCCCACCCGCCTGCCCGGGACCTGGGTCTCCCTCTGCAGGATGACCATGGGATAATGGCCGGGCCCCCAACCAATTGCATTGCACTCTCCTTGGTTGGCCTGGTGCCAGTGGGTGTCATAGCATGTTTCCAGATGGTCATCCGGATGGTCATTATTTGGCTATTCAATTTGCATATTACACTTTTATTATATAGGATTCTCAAGCCATACAAAATTACCAACTTCAGCCTGCTGTATTTGGTTAAACATTCAATTAATTCACCCCTAATGCCTTAGCAGGGACAGACCAAATGATTCATGGGCCTTACGTGCCCTGTGAGCCGAACATTCCCCACCCCTGCTCTAGAACCAGGTGCAAAATTGGATCTCGACAGTTCAGCCTAGTATCTAGGGCCTGACCATGGAGAGTGTAGAGATGTAGGACAGAAGTCAAAACTCAAGTTCTAGGCTGGACTACTTGGTTCAATGCCCAACTCTAATAGTCACTAGCTATATACTTTCATCTCTCTGAGGCTCAGTTTTTCCGTATGTAAAATGGGTACAATCCACTTCATAGAACTTCAATAGAGATTTAAGTGAAGTAATATGTGTAAAGTCATTTGAGTATCTGCCACATGTAAGTGTTCAATAAGTCAGTGTTTGAAACAGGGGGAATTTAAAGAGGCTAATACGTCAAACAGGAAAAATGAGACAACCCAGAGATTAGTGACCTCAAGAAGCCACCAACAGCCTGGGCTGGTGGAACAGAGGAGAAGGCGGAGTTAAAGGACATGGAGACCTTGGTCATACGGCAGGTCTGGACTTCTGGCAGACCTACTCACTAAGGACCGAAAACCTAGTGGAGAGACAGCAGGTGTCTGAAACACTGCCCAAGGCAGAGAGAGAAAAATAATGCCCTGGCCTATGCCTCCTGGTCCTCTCTCCTGCCAGTCTCCCACAAGCTGAGACCAGCCGCAAACTTGCTGGCCCAGAGCTTGGGAAACCCCTCCAGTAGGGCCAGCTTCTGCCAAAGCAGGGCAAGGCCAGGACAGCAGTGAGTCAGAGGGCAGCAGGCTGGGAAAGGTAGCCTCTCCATGGTTGGAAGGACAAAATCCACACTCCCTGCATGGCTCCCAGCCTGCCTCTCTATGCCCACAGGCCACTCTGGGCTCCCATCCATGCCTGCCTCAGGGCCCCATGCATGCCTCCCCCTGGCCCTCTACTCCCTTACTCATTCTTCATATCTCAGCTCAAATGTCACAGCCTCTGGGGGGCTTGCCCCCCCAATCTAAAATGGGTTCCCCTGCTGATTTTCACTCCAATACCCTCTTTCTTCATACTACCTCTTACTGTCCACTTTGCCCAGCATCTAGCACAGGCCCTGGTGCACAGACCTGCAATGCCCATGTGTCGAGTGAGCGAATGAGCATGGGCCCGGCCTGCACGTAGATGAATGCTCACAGGATCAAACCACTGGTCTGTGTGCCCGAAGGTGCCAGGCCCATGGGCACCTCATCAGCTCTCCCAAGTGCCCCAACAATGCAGCTCTACTATAAGTCAAATGGCTCCCCTGCAGCCTAGAGAAAGCTGTCAACAGGACCACGCCTCTGACCCCTCCCTCTAGGTTATTCCACACCCCCTTCTCCACCACCCCATTCCTGCCACTTCCCTAAGGGAGACACTTGGATCTGTCTCCTCATGAGCCTCCTTCTCACCTTTATATAGAATATGCCTGGGTCAGCTTGGGATTAGGATAATTTCACTTTAGAAGCTCCTGGGGTGGTTTTAAAGTTTTGGGGGTTCCTAGAGGTGCAGACTGGAGCCCTCCCCTCCCCCGGAAGCTCCCAGAGTCTCCTTTCCCAAGCAAGAAGAGGAGAGAGAACGGGACGCAAGGGCAGCTCAGAGAAGAGGAGGGATGGCTGGGAAGCTAGGAGCTGCCGGAAGTAGGCCAGGGGGTCTGGGCTCGGAATGTGTGATTAGTGCCACTAATCATTTCAGCAGCTCAAAATAGGTTCTCTCCTCTGGGACCAGCCTCCCAGGCCAGCCGTGGCTTCTGATTAACTATGGATGCTGCTGCAGGCACAAAACAACTCACGGAGGGTGTCAGGGCCCAAAGTGGACTCCAGGATCTGTGCTCCCAGAGGTCCCTCCCCAGATGTCACAGTTTGGGACATCCCTGGCCCCTCCGAGAGAGCAGAAAGCAGCAGCCCCGGAGGTTGCTGGGTAATTGGCAGGGCCCTGGGCCAGCCCCGGAGAGTGGGGGGTAGTGATTTGGAGGAGCGCTGGCTTCTGGATGCCAGCCTTGCTTAGTCTCAGGGTGCGGTGGCCCCGGGTGCTCTCGGGAGCTACTTTACATCTGCTCTCAGAGCAGCGTCTGCAGTGATTAGAAGCACACGGCCCGTCCGCTCAGCCTCTGTCATCTCCCTGCTGCCGGACCAGGCAGTCATTTCCCGCCTCCTATAAAGACTCTTGTTCAACATGGTTGCTGGGAAGAGGGGCCTGTGGGGACAGATCCAGAACTACACAGCAGTTAATTGCCTGGGCGGAGGCAGGGCCAGCGTGGGGCATGTCTGTCTCTGAGGCTGACTCGGGTTCTCTGCTGAAGGTTGTTGGAAGACAAGCTTCAAAGCCTTCACTCTGCAAGGCCATGCTGAAGATGACAAGCCGGCCGGGCCTGAGCAGGGCACAGCTTAGCAGGCAGCAGCAGTGGCCGCCAGGCACAGGCCTGGGTTAATTGACAGCTACGGGAATGATGCAGATGAGATGCCATTCCCCAGGCCCCTTTCCCCAGAAGTCCAGAACCCTCTCTTGCCTCAGTCTGATTTTTCCTGATCTCCAGGGTCCACATCCGGCCTCATCCCCTCTGGTCCTGGCTGCACTGCACCAGCCAGGCATGTATAGAACAGGAACTGCTCTGTGGCTGAGCAAAAAGCAGTGGCTGGCCGGGTTCTGTGCTGGAGAAATAGGAGGCCACATCTGCTGAGTTTCCCGCAAGGGCCCAGCTGTGTGTCCAAACTGCCCCTGCCCCCCCAAAAAAAGTGATGCATGCCAAGTCCAGACCTTCTCTGGAGTGGGGTTGGCACCTCCACCGTGCAGGGAAATGGGGTGTGAGAATATGCCACAGGTGGTCTCAAAGGAGCCATCACAGACGGGTAACAAAATTCTAAAGGGGCCAGTAAAGGAAGAGCCAGTGCCAACCCCACATGAGGCAGTTTGGAGGGGGCTGCCCAAAAGCTGGCCTGGAGGAGTGCCAAAAGCATGCATGACAACTGCTTTCCTGGCTGGTGCCTTAGTCCCATATAAGGATGCCCTCTGAATTCTGAAAGGATCCTGAAGAGGAGACACCCAGGTGGACAGAGACAGCAGGTGGACAGAGGCCGGCAGAGCAGAGGGCACCACAGTCAGGCAGAAAGATCCCAGCCGTGGACAAGCCCCAGTGCTCTACGTCCCCCCCACCCCCCACTCCCACTACACCCTTGTGCTTGGACAGAGGAAAGTCCCGCCAACCAGCCTGGGGAGCCTGGATGGGCACCTGCCCAGGGCTGGCGTCAGCTGCTTCCCAGGGCAGCCCGGGCACAGGAATGTCCTGGCAGCCCTAGGGGCAGCACGCAACCTCTAGTGCTTGGGAGGCCCACAAAGGCTGCCTGTCTGTTCACAAACCTCCTCCCCCATGCCTGGTAGTGGCCTGGAATTTTGGTCTTGGCTGCAGGAGCATGACTTTTGCCCCCTGAGATCACTGTTAGGGAGGCTGGCCAGGCCAGCTGCAGCCACCCACAGCCAGCTCCTCGGGCCAAGAGCAGTGAGGCAACTCTCAGTGAGAGCTGCCACCCTGCCAACCAGGGTGCACCGGTGTGCACACACATGCACACACACTGTGTAATACCACTCTATGTTTGGTACATATCCTGCTCACTAGTCCTGATTTCCAGCTATTCCATTTGATCATTTCAGGGATTTGGGTTCACATGTGCACTTGACCCCCAATTTAAGAGTCTCAGTTCAGATTGCAACATCCGTTCCACAATGGCCTCAGTTTGTATATGAGTGAACTGAATCCAAAAAGTTGTCCAAAATCACAGTAGCCCTTACCTTAAGCCTCTTTGAGGCATGAGTGAAGGATTTGTCTAACATTCACTGTGGTGTCAGACCCTGGGGACTACAACACAAACAATGTACAGTGTACTTGGAGAGAGGAACACTCACAATTGTAGCCTAAGGACCAATCAGAGGTAACCCTCACTTCCATCTGGAAGGCCAGGGACTCTTCACAGAGCAGGTGGCAGTGGGCCTGCGTCTTGGAATCAGGGCCAGAAGCAATAAGAACTTTCCATGCACAGAGTGGAGTAGGTGTTTAGCAGAATCTCGATTAATCCTGGCACCAATCCTACAAGGTATGTGTTTTTCTCATTTCCCCTTCACAGAATGGAGAGTGAGCCTTAGGGGAGGTGGCCCAATCACACAGCCCCGCCAGGGAGGTTGGGGAAGGGGGCGAGTAAGACCAGAATCAGAACCTTGGTGGCGTGACTCCAGGACCAGCCCTCTAGGTCACGAAGCTGTACCACCGCCCATAGTTGGAAGCCAGAGGGTTTCAGTGACGTTTCCAGGAAGGAAACTAGGGGGAGGGTGTCTAAGGCACCAGCACAGCATAGCAAACACATGGAAGTTGAACAGCATGGTGTCCCAGCAACCTGTAGGAGGCAGGTATAGCAACGGCAGGAACTGTCACATGAGGCAGATGGCATTGGGTTGTGGGGGTGTGTGAACTAGGAAATATAGACTTGGACCTGTGGTAACAGAGAGGCATTTCAGGGATTTAAGCAGGAAAGTAGCATGGTTAAGTTTCGCTTGTTGGCAAGATGGGCTCCAGACTAACAGGAAAAAGGCTGGAGAGAGAGAGATCAGTTAGGAGGCCATGGCCATGAATAGAAGTAGGAACCCTGGGGATGAAGTCATCCCCAATTGGATGTGGGTACAGAGAGAAAGACACTGGAGTCTCAGATAACTCCTAGGGCTGACACCCCAGAGGACAGAGGTTGAAGGTGGCAATAGAATGGGTGCAGCTAGGGGCAGGATGGGCGAGAGGAGAAGCACTCGGAGGCAGTCAGAGAGCTGAGGGGAGAGAGAATCAGGACAGAGGAATGTGTCAGCTCTAAGGGGTTTAGAAGGAGATGAGGAGCTGGTTAATTAATGCAATGGGAAAGTCAGGGGAGGTGTTGGCTGCAAAGGGACACATTAGGGGTCATGCATGGCTTTGTCATTGGAATGGTCATGTGAAGAGAAAACAAGAAATGAAGTTAGAGTGGAGAATTGGATGCTGGTAGCATGGCTGAAAGAGACCTATCTCCATTAAATTTTATTCTTTTAAATTATGTAATAATGGATACCTGTCATAGAATGTATGTAAAATAGTGAACATGTCATTTAATCTAAGAACCAGAGCATCACATCACTAGTACCAGGGTGCCAAAGCCTGTGCTGCTCCCTACTACCTCCCCATCCAGGAGATTTTAACAAGCTGGCCTAGGCTGGAACAGGTAGAAAAATATGAAAAATAAACCAGTAACATGAATAGGACTCAAAAGGAGGCACACCAGGCAGAAGTGGGATAGGAAGGGCTATGAGCACAGGAGAGATGAGTGGGCAGCAAAGTAATTCCTCGCCCTGAGCCACGAGGAGAGGAGGTGAGGGTTGATGTATACTTAGATGAGTTAGAAGCTAATGAGAATGGGGAGCTGAGGGAGATTATTCCAGATGACCCCCATCTTCTCTTCAATAGAATAATAATAATAAATGGTCCAGTAATGAGGAGGGGAGCTTGAGGAAAATGAACTGACCAGAGACACACATGAAGGCTATTGTCAAGCAGAACTGAGGGCCTGGCCAGGGCTTCTGGAGTGGCTCCCAATTATATTCCAACTAGTGGCCCGGTGCATGAGATTCATGCACATTAAAAGGGATTAATTAGAGGAAATAATTTAATATTGCTATTTGCCCTTTCTCTATAATAGAAGTGTCAGAGATGAAAGAAATTTAGTAAAATGTACATGAAAATCTTCCTCCTGTCAGAGACTGGGATGCGGCACAAGGTCCAGAATCAAGTCCCCACCTGTCCTCGGTGCCTCAAAATTGCACAATACCTATATCCAGCCAGTCCCACCCCCACTGGGTGAGATCCAGACCCAGCTGGCCCCACCCCAGTCAAGCCCTGTCAGGTGGGGGGTACAGCCTCAGGTCCTCTGGCACCAGGGCAGGGGGTGTGCCTTGAGGTCATCTTTCAAGTCCTGCCAGGTGGGATGCATGACCTGAGGTCCCCTCTCATGTCCCACCAGGCAGGGGGTGCAGCCTGAGGTCCCCCAGCCAGGTGTTGTGGTGGGAGGTGCAACCTGAGGTCCCCTGTCAAGCCCCACAGGGAAGGGGGGCTCAGGTCCCCTGCCTAGGCCCAGCGCCACACAGCCTCAGGTCCCTGCTGATTGCTCCTTAAGGCTCGTTAAGGGAACTCAGCCTCAGCTGTGGGCACCTCCATCTCTGTGACAGTGTGATGGTCAATTTGCATATTCCCTCTTTATCAAATAAGATTACATCAAATGTGCCCCTCCAGGATCTCCCAGGAAGACAGGGGGGGATAGTTGGATTGACCCAAGGTGTACAAGTCATCAGGGTGGGTCTAGTCCAGCTAGAATGAATCCAGGCTGATGACAAGAATTTGTCTGGTTAACGATTGGGTTGAGCAGATGCACCCTAGGATTCTGGATACTCAGACTGGAACCTGATGCCAGAGGTAGTGTGGGAGCTACCCTGAGGGTAAGGGGATCAAGGCCCGTCCTTCAGAAAGAGGTAGGATCAGATGATACAGTAAAGCACTCTAAGGTAAGTGTCAAACAAATGCTGTCAAGTGCTAACAGACTTTGCATCTGGCTTTGACATCTATCAGCTGTGTGGCCTTGGGCAGATTTTTTAACATCTCTGAACTCCAATGAACTTACTCGCAACAATTCCTCTCTTAGAGGAGTGTCATGAGGCTCAAAGGAGAGAACTGTCCAAGTTCATTGCAAACTGTCTGCAAGTGTCAGCCGTGATGAATCAGGCAGGAAGGTCAAGAACATTTTCAAGTTTCCGGCAGGAGTGGGACTCGGCATTTGTGTGGCTGCCTTTCCCTCACTTTGCCCTTGTCCTTCTCAAGTCTCATTTGGTTGGTTTCTGACCAATCTCTAAGACCTACTGGCGTCGATTTGAATTCTAATCCGATCCTCCAAGGTGCCCCTGCAGCCTCAGCTGGGTGTCATCTATGAAATTAATGAGCGTGCTCTGTTTCATCATCTAGTTCATTGCTGGAAACATTAAATAGCCCAGGGCTCCAGGCTTCGAATTGCTCCAAATGGCCTCACGCACGTGTCTGGGGTTTTTGTTGCATACAGTGTGGCGGAGACCCTCCCGCTCCTGGATGTTAGCCATAGCCCCCTCCCTGACTCCATTCTCGCCCACAGAGGTAGTTTTTCTGTGGCCCCAAAAGAGGACATCCTACATTTTGCAATAAAAATGAAGCCTCCCACAACTGCACTTCCCTTAAGACCACTTCTACCCACTTCTTTAGGAGACCTTGACCCACAGCCTGGACCCTGACTCTCACTCTTTTCCCTTCCTATAGGGGCCTCCCAGTTATCATTCTCTGGGTCCATAATGTGCGGTGTGGAAGCAATAATTTACCACTGACAGAATTCTTGGAGCACTTGCTAGATATTTCTGGGAATGCAAGCCAACACTACAAATCAGCCTCCTCCTAGGTCCTGAGACCCAACTCCTGGAAAATGCACACCTCTCCACCTGCTGTCACCCTCATCCTCCACCTCTGCAGGCTCTCAAAGATAGCACCCAGCATTCATTCAATCTACATGGGCTACCAGTGAAGTTCTAACTTCTGGCACAGGTAACACAGCCATTGATAAGGCAAACACATGTTGTCTATATTGATATTCCAGCCCAAGCTATTCTCTGTCTCCCCTGATGTCCTGAAAGAGTTGCTCTCCACTCCTCTGGATCCTAGTTGACAAATCCTACATATACTTCTTCCCTACAGCCCTGAGAAAATTGACTTCTGCTGATCTCTGTTCCAATTCCAGCCCCTGTCTCACCCTGAGCTCATCCATATCATTTTTGTACCACTCCTGCCCTTTTCTGTCGTTCACCACCTGCCTGTCTAGTGCCTGCACATACGCTCCATCTTTCACAATTCCTACCCTCTCCTACCTGAGACATAGCCACCCATACCTACTCCTCTCTTTTCCTTTCTGTCTCCATTTTACCCACCTCCATCTAATGAGTTAGTCAATGTTAATTTGCATCTACAAAGCAGCTACTTGTAACTCTTCTCTGTGGCCCCAAAGAAGATGGGCTTTGGAACTTCCATGTTTGGGGAGGATGTGGGGCACCAGATTTTGATGACTCTGTGCCTCACATCTCAAGACAGGAGATCCATGCTTTTTCTGGGGGACATTGGGGAGGGTACCCCAGACTCCCTTCATGAGGGATAAGACCCATTGCCCTTGGGGTTCACTGGCTCATCAATTCCACAAGAAGCAATTGTGACTGCACCTGACATGGTGCTAAGCACCAGGAATCTAGAAATGATTAAGACATACCACCATGAAAGTAACATGAGACTAACATAGAAACAGATGATGATAAAGGCTGTCCATAAAGCACAGAAGAAAGTGTTCTTTTTTTCTTGAGAAGATCAGGAATATTTCACAGAGGTGACATGCAAAGACCAAAAAAGTGAAGAAAGTATAAGCAATGACACTGTTTTATCTTGGCAATCTTCAACTCTACAGAGAAATACTTTTACCTACTCTACTGAGCATGCCAAGCAGATGAGAGGTGTGTGTGCATATGTATGTATATGTGCCTGTGTGTCGGTGTGAATCTAAGTGCATGCATTTGTACCTGTGCCAGTGTATGGTGGCCATGGGAGGAGGAGTTGGTGTCAGAGTTTCCTTTCAAGAAATGATAGAAGACCCAGAGAAGGGAGCACTTAAAGGGCTAAGGGCAACCTCAAAGATTTTTGCTAGCCACCCTTCACAACTCTTCATTTTTGTCCCCAACTAACCAACAGCCTAAAAGAGACGTTATCAATTCTACTTTCTGAGCATCTCCTGCATCTGTGTACTTTTCCCTGCTGCACCATCACTATCTAATTGGCCCTCATTGTCTCTCATCTTGATTACTACTGCATCTATCTCCTACCTGGTCTCCCCACAGCCTCCAAGCTGTCCCTCTTACAAACTGTTTCCCATGGCACCCATGGTGTTCTTTCTGAAGTAAAAATCATATTCCTTCTCTTCTTCAGTGGCTCCCCATTGCTCTTTGCCTAAGAAGGCCCTCCATGCCTGACACATATGACCCCTGCGGATCTCTCCAGCCTGGTATCTCACACTCTCCTCCAAACCCAGGCTTGATGGCCAGCCATACTGCATTGTTCTCTCCTACATCCCTCTCCCAAGTGCCCTTAGTTCTTGCTGAAGCACCTTTCCTCTTCCAAGCCCTTTACTCCTTCAAAGTATGGCTGACCCAGAGTCAACCTTGAGGGCTCAGCCTAGATTTCCTGGCCTCTTTCCTGTCCTCAGTCTGGGTGGGTGAATGCACCCTTCGTTACAGGGCATCATGGTCACCTGTTTAGTCAGTTGATTCCTATTAACCTGTAGCTTGGAAAAGGCAGAAATGTACCTGTGTGTTGGAGACTGTTGTGTCTGCAGGTCCAAATCAGGGCTTGTTGAGTCAGAGGTTTTCAGCTGAACTAACCAGATACGCTGAGATTCCTTGGGAGGCTCCTCCTTCCTCACTAAAATAATGCATGGTGGTTGTTTCTCCAGAAAAGTAAGAGAATCCAAACCTAACCAGAGGTGGGGAGGACCTTAGAAATCATCAAGCTAAAATCAGGGAGTCAACTGAGGAATTCAGGCCCAGAGAGCAGCAAATCCCTTCTATAGGAATTAGGATGATTGCTGCTCTAATGTTGTGTGGTTTGTAGATGTAAATTAATGTTGGCTAACTCACTTGCTGGAGGAGGGCAAGATGGAGATGAAAGGGAAAGAGAGGGGTAGGTAGGGTTGATTGGCTCAGGTGGGAGAGGGTAGGAGCCTAGAGAGATGAAATGTCTGTGAAGTCAGTCCATCAGTACCCACCCGATTCCCGAGCAGCACAACCCCAAAGAGTCCTGTCTGTTACCGATTACAAAGCATTTTCTCATCCTCATCTCATTTCTCATTTGTGCCACACAGCTCCTACAAAATTGGTTGGGCCATTGCCCTAATGCCCCCATTTTATTGATTAGGGAATTGAGGCCCGGGGAGCCCAAGCCATAAATCCTGGGATTGGAAGACAGCTCCTCTGAATTCAGACTCCCTGCTCTTCCCCCCTTGGCACACAGCAGCTAGAGCCCTTTGCCCTTTCCCCACAATAGGGTTGGATGCCAGCAAAGAGAAGAAGGATGCAGCTAATGCCATGTTGCCATGGCAGCACATCTCCAGGATGCTGACAGGGTACTAACCCAAGAGCCCATGGGAGGAACCTCCACTGCCCAACCTACACTCTGTCCAGAGCTGCGCGAGTAAGTGGGCAGCAGCAGCTCTCAAACTTGCTCGTGTTCAGCCAGGTGCTTGACCTTATTTAAGAAAATTATTTTTCATCCAGTCTCATGGGCAATGGTCTATGTCCTGCCTTTTGAAGATGAGATTGGGAAGCTGGAGTTGACCTGTCACATCCCTCCAGTTCCCCTATGCACACTTAACCATTCTGCCAGAACTCATATCTTTATTCCTAAAACCTTCCTTTCACACAGGGCAAGCAGCGCCTGCCTGTGCTGTGCGGAGCATGCACTTCAGCTTTTATATTACCCAGAGGAATGAGCTGCTATTATGAAATCATTAAATTAATAACTTGGTAATATAGGCAGATATATAAAACAATCTGTTCATAGAACAAAAGAAATTACTATATTCCAAACATTCATAATTTAATTTAACAGCAAATTAAAGTAGCATATATAATTTTAGCCTCAAAATGTCAATAGAATTATGTAAATACAGCAGCGAGTCCTGTTACCGTGCGCGCGCCTCGCTCACGTGTGCTGTCCCGGGTGCGAACAGAGGGTGGGCGCAGAGCTGACATTCCCCTCCTGTAGGCTCCTCTTCTTCACAACAGAGATGCAATTGACAGAAATAGATGAGGTGCCCAGCTTTTAATTAAGAATTTATTAAACATTCAGAGAGCTGTAGAGGGGGAAAATAGAAGGCAGTGCTCGCTGCCAGTGGATCCTTGGATGCTGAGCTAACAGGAAAGTCGCAGAGGAGAGGGAGCCGGAGGGGCTGGGCCAGGACTCCCTCGGAAGGACAAGTGTCAGAGGCCACCACCGGGCCCAGGTCTCAGGATCTTAAAGAGGATATGGATCTTAGGAGTGCAGAGATGAAACCCTAAAGAAAGCTGCTGGCTGGTGTGAGTGATCCTGGAGGAATGGCCAGGACAAGGGAGCTAGTCTCCTGCCCCAGCAGCTGGCAACAACTAGCTCTCGGCCCAATGGCAGCTCTGAAGTGAGGAGGGAGTAAGGGAAGGGCTCATTCTGGTCAATGTCACAAAGCCCTGCCTCCTGTGAACTGAAGTGGCAAGGAGAGAGGGGAGTCACCACTGTGAGCTCTGATGCCCCTCTCAGGAGCTCGACCGTGGCTCCTGTTAAGGCAGAATGAGTACAAAGGGCTTCCCCTGTAAACATGTGAGTTGACTTCGCCTTCACCCCATGCTCTTCTTACCTCCGGTCCTGCTCTCGTGAATTGTTTTCCAAGGACAACAGATATGCCAGCAACGTGGACTTTCAACACTGGAAGGGAACTGTGTAGTGTGCAAGTCCAGCCCCTCTGCAAACAAAACAAAACTCAGGTATGCATGCACACACAGAGAATTGGGCAGCTTCAGGGGCTCACATATCCCATTGATGAACCCAAAGTTGTGAGTCTCTGGTCTAGTGAAGACATCAAGCATAAAAAGATATAAAGAGAAACATATCCTGTGCCCAAGGTATGGGACAGAGAGTAAGACAGGAGTTCACTGAAGGCTCCCTGGAGAAGGGGGGAGCATTGAACTTGAAGGATAATTAAGCCTTAGATAAGGAGATAGGAAGAGGAATAGATGGAGCCAATTTTTTTAAAATCAGAAGTGCATAAAGGATGATGCATGTACAAGTAGGTGGGTGAAGGGTAGGCGAGGACAGGAGGCAGCCATCCTATTGGGAAAGGCCCTGAATGGCAAAGGTTTTTAAATAAAAACATGTAAAACTTATATCTTCTTAGAAATATTTCTTTTTCTGTGAGCATGCAATGTGAAAGGGAGGAGGAAAGATTAGAATCAGGTAATCCAATTAGTAATCATCCTAGTAGTTTAGAGGGAGGAGAGCAGCAACAAGACCAATAAAATGGTCTAAATAGGCACACATGGAGGAGACAGGCAGAGACAGTACGAAGATGCCTCGAAGGGACTCCTGCACTGATAGGTTAGTCTTCGAAGGGTAACTGCTATAACCAGCAGCCACAGAATTTAAGTGGCTTAACAAGTAAAGGTTTAGTTCTCACTCACGAGACAGTGCAATGGAGGTGAATGGAGGCACTTCATCCGGGCATTGCATCGAGAGGGTACAAAACAGTCCACCAAGTCCTCCACTGGTGCCTGCACTCTGCATACGGGCAGCAGACAAGGAAGAGTGAGCATAGAAAGTTGTATAGATACTTTTATTGCCAGCCCAGAAGGTGGTAAACATCCTTCGCCCACGTTTTGCTGGCCAGAGCTCGTTCATCTAAATGGAGGCTGGGAGAACTACATGGACTGGCTGCCCAGGAGAATAAGGGAAACAATTTCCCAGTCGCTATGGCAGCTATGAAGGGAAAGAGACAGGAAGTCAGAATCACTGTTTTCAGTCCTGGGAACTAGAAGATTGATGGGGCCATTAATACACACAAGCAAATCCAGGAGGGAAAGTACAAGGATCGCAAGCTTGGCATTGTACATCCATCTGTCTAATACTTAAAACAACCCAAGAGAATTGTAAAATAGATTTGCTCAGATTCGTAGTTGCAATATTATCCCAGAAACGTAGCATAACAATATGACTCTTTCTCACATGATGGGAGAAGTAATGTGCTTAGATATGATACCAAAAGCACAAACAACAGTATGAACTTGCACTTCATCAAAATTTACAACTTTCATGGATCAAAGTACACTATCAGGAGAGTCAGAAGGCCTGGGAGAAAAGTTTGCAAATTATTTACCAGATAAGGGATTAATATCCAGAATATATAAAGAACTACAACTCAACAACCCAACCAAAAACAACTCAATTCCAAAATGAGCAAAAGACTTAAGACATTTCTCCAAAGAAGATATACAAATAGTCAATAAACACACAGATAGATGCTCAACACCACTCACCATCAGGAAAAAGAGAATCAAAACCACAATGAGATGTCACTTCCCACCCATCAGGACGGCTATTAAAAATAATAGAACAGAAAACAGCAAGTTCTGGTGAGGATGTAGAGAAGTCAGAAGCTTGTGCATTGCTGACATAATGCAAAATGACATAACCGCTGTGGCAAATTGTACGACGGTTCCTAAAAAAATAAACATGAAATTGTGGTATAATACAGCAATTCTACCGGGTGCATACACAAAAGAGTTGAAAGCAGGGATTTGAATAGATATTTAGACCCCTATATTCACAGAAACATTCTTTACAATAACCAAAAGGTGGAAGCAACCCAAATGCTCATCGACATATGAATGGATAAGCAAAATGTGGTTTATACATACAATAGACATTATTCAACCTTTGGACATATGTTGTAATATGAATGATCCTTGAAAACATTAATCTAAATGAAATAAGCCAGTCACAAAAGAACAAATGTTCTATGATTCCATTTATATGAGGTTCCTAGAGTCATCACATGCATAATAGAGACAGAAAATGCCTATGAATGGTGGATGCCAGGGGCTGGGAGGTGAGGAATACAGACTCTCAGTCTGGGAAGATGAAAAAGTCCTGGGAATGGGTGGTGGTGATGATTGCACTGCAATGTGAATGTACTTAATGCCACTGAACTATACACTTAAAATGGTGAAAATAATATATTCTGTTATATATATTTTATTATAATTAATAAAAGAAACAATGTGGGGTCCGGCCACTGTGGCTCAGTAGTTGAATGTTAACCTATGAATCAGGAGGTCAGGGTTCTGTTCCTGGTCAGGGCACATGCCAAGATTGTGGGCTCTATCCCCAATAGGGGGCATGTAGGAGGCAGCCAATCAATGATTAGCTCTCATCATTGATGTTTCTATCCCTCTCTTCCTCTCTCCCTCTCTTCCTCTCTCTGAAATCAATAAAAACATATTTTTTAATTAAGGTATTATATGTGTACATAGCTTACCATTCCCCCCCCCATCTCCCATTCATGCCCTCCCTCCCCAGAGTTCTGTGTTCATTGGTTGTACTTATATTCATGCATACCAGTCCTTCGGTTGTTCTCTTATCTCCCCCCAGGTCTCCTTCCCCTCCCTACTGTCATTTGACAATCTGTTTGTTTTATGGTGACTATCTCAGGACCACACGAATAGAGTGCGCTCCTCCTCTAGTTCACACCGCCCCTCCCCCCGGGTCCCACTGCTTCCCCTGGGACACACAGCTCACCCAGGGCACATGGCCCCCTGGGACACATGGCTCACCCGGGGCACACAGCCCTTTGGGACACACGGCTCACCCAGGGCACATGGCCCCCTGGGTCACACGGCTCACCCGGGGCGCACGGCCCCTCTGGGGCACTGGGTTTGTAAATTGGAGGCACCGTTAGCTCCTGGCTAGCACAGCGGGCAGGCTGGGATGGCTGCAGGTGGGCTGAGATGGCTGCAGGCAGGGAAACTGCCTTCTAAGGTGTCTCGTTCAGTGCGGAAGCGGAGCAGCTACAGACTCGGAGGCAAAGTTCTGAAGCTGCACTCTCCCTAAGCCCGGGGCGTAGTGAGCTCTGTTCTTGGTGGATTTCCTTTATTCGCGGCGGTGGTGGTGGATGTGGCAGTGATGGTTGCTCCTGTGGTTCAATTTCCACTGTAGTTTTAAAATCCACATGGCGGCAGTGGCGGAAGCTTCGGCCCGGCCATTCAGCGGTGGAGGAAGGACTCGCCGGGGCCGGGAACGGAAGTCGCCACGCCATCTCCACACCAGCACGGAGGGCGTGCTGGGAAGGTTGTGGGCGGGCTGAGATGGCTGTGGGTGGAGAGACCACCCTCAATGGTGTCTCCTTTGGTGCGGAAGTGGAGCTGCTGTGGATGCAGAGGCTAAGTTCTGAAGCTGCACTCTCCCTGAGCCCGGGACGGAGTGAGCTCTGTTTTTGGTGGATTCCCATTATTCAAGGTGGTGGTGGGTGCTGCGGTGGGTGCGGCAATGATGGTAGCTCCTATGGCTCAATTTCCCTTGTAGTTTTAAAATCCACATGGTGGTAGTGGCGGAAGCTTCGGCCAGGCCATGCGGCGGCAGAGGAAGGACTCACCGGGGCCATGAACGGAAGGCGCCACACCATCTCCTCATCAGCATGGCGGGCGGGCTGGGACAGCTGCGGGCCGGGATGGTTGCGGGGAGGGAGGCCGCACTCAAAGATTTCTCGTCCGGGCAGGAGCAAAAGGCGCGGCGGAGGCCCCGCATCAGCTCCCTGGCTCCCACAGTGGCCAGCCAGGCTGGCCCACTCCCTGGGCCCCAGGGTGGAGCAAGGTCTGGCTTCCCTCATTCCTGGTGGCAGCGGGTCCGGCAGGTCCAGTTTCGCTGTAGTTTTAAACTCCACATGGCAGCAGCGCGGCGCCCAGCTTTGTGTCTAGTTGTAGCCTTCCCATTTCACCAGCTTTCCTGTGGGTCTGGTGCGATCCCTTTTGATTTTAGCTGTTGTTTTTTTCCAAATTGTTGATGAGGTGGCAGCTTAGGAGACTACCTAGGCCGCCATCTTGTTTCGGTCTCTCAAAACATATTTTTTTAAAAAGAAATAATCTGGGCAAATTCATCTCCTTAAAAAAAAAATGCAGGTTCTGTTACAATGTGATTAGCGGAAAGAGATGTTCTCTGAAGCCCTCTCCACAGTAGGTCTGCCTCGCCAGCAAGTCCATCTTCTCAGTTCTTCATCCCCAACCTGTTCCTGATGAGTTCATCCCAGGGCCTGCATGCACATACCCTCAGGAGCCAGCAGAAAATCCTCACTGTGCTCCTCTTCTCGTCCCTCCAGTAAGCCTCCAGGTCCCACAGGCAAGTCTCTCCCATCACCTGAGTCACTGCTTCCATTCTTGCTTCACAAAGCTTAGCTAGCCATCTTTCATACTGGTAATCAGACAGCCTCCCAGTGCGCCCCCGCCTTTCCTGTCTCATCCAAGCTTCCTCTCCGCACGAAGCCATCTTCCTAATCCTTTGTTCTCACTGTGCAAAGGGTTTGCACTCACCTGACTCTCCCCCTGGGCAGGTACACTTCTACTGCCCTGTTTACAATAGAGGAAAGTGAGGATTGGAGAGCTTCAGTCTTATGTCAAGGTTACAGAGCTGACAGGTGGCAAAGCTAGGGTCCCCACCTGGGCCTTGAACACCAACTAATAATAACAGCTGGCACCAACTTAGAGCTAACTACATGGCTGGTATGGTTCTAAATGCTTTGCAACTAACAACAGCCCCTAAAACAAGACGATTGTCAGCCCCATTTTACACTGGGCTGCTCAAGTTAAGTAACTCACCCAAATTTGTAAAGTTGTCAATGAGATTCAAGACCCAGGCAGTCTGGCTCTCAAATTACCTGCCACAGACTGTCTCATCAGGTTAGGTAATGCCCCCTCCTCCAAACTGTGCCAAATAAAGTTCACCCTCTGTAGCCCATCCCCTCTGGCCACTGTCAATGCTGTGGTCCACACACCCTGTGTCTCAGCCATGCCCAACTAGCCATGCCACCTCAGCACCTTCTCTGCTCCTTCATCCCGGGATGTCCTTCAGAATCTCCCAGCTCAGAATGACCAGGCATCTCTTTACCAAGTTCAACTGACTGCTATCCACTCTGAATGTCCTGCCTAAAATCCAGGACCCATTTATAATTCATTCATTTAACGTAATCCATCAAATACTTTCTGCGTTGAGTCTGCTTGCCATGTGCTGGGGATACACTGGTAAATGGGACAGACTCAGTCTCATCCTTAAAACAGGGCCAAACAAGTACCATCATTTGGTTCTTGTTATATCCTGGGCTTCAAGATGGCATCTTACTTCATATCACCACCTCCTCACACTTGATCTTGGTGGATAAACTCAGAAAAAGTGTTCAATGAATCAATGTTTGAGTGACTCAATGCTCCCTCCTCCCTGAATTACAAATCTCATAATATAAAGCTTAGCCTCCCTTAA
Source organism: Vespertilio murinus (assembly GCA_963924515.1). Lineage (NCBI taxonomy): Eukaryota > Metazoa > Chordata > Mammalia > Chiroptera > Vespertilionidae > Vespertilio > Vespertilio murinus. The sequence goes on from OZ004708.1 coordinate 92,910,527, forward strand.
AATGAGTCATGCGCTGGAGGAACTGAGTGTCTTCCTATGTAGGATTGGCCTGTGTTAGACTGGCTCTGTCACTGCTCTGCTCATTTGCATAGCAGTCAACATTTTATAAAAATATTCACATCCATTTTCTCACTTCATTCTCCATGGTAAGGAAGTATAATCTTTTGCATTGGCTTGAAATTAATTTCCTATATGTTCATAAGCATATTTTGATTGCTCCTGATTAAGTTGTCAAACCAAAGAAGTTAGCCAATTTAAACACAACTTCCCTCCAGGCGTAAACTGCAGAGAAAGCACCTGGGCTCCCAGGGTCTTAGAAATGAGCAAGTCCTAATCTGTTCACTGGTGGCACCAACCTCACAAGCCATCAGTAGGTTGAAGGGAATAAGGGACTCACAGGACTTGGCATGGAGTAAACACTCAATAAATATTACATAGGTAAGTTGTTCTTTACAAATAATAGTGGGGAGGCAAGAATTAGGCTGTTGAAGGGAACAGGAAACTGAGGCCATGTGAAGCTGGGTTGAAGTCACAGAGTGAGTTTTCCCTGGTCATTCCTGGGCCTTCAATTCTATTAAGAACTGAGGTTTTAGTCCAGTGGTTCTCAACCTTTCTAATGCTGTGACTCTTTAACACAGTTCCTCATGTTATGGTGACCCCCAATCATAAAATTATCTTCATTGCTGCTTCATAACTGTAATTTTGCTACTGTTAATGAAACATACTATAAATATCTGTGTTTTCTGATAGTCTTAGGCGACCCTGCTAGTGATTCTCAACCTGCTGGCCAGACTGAGGGACCCTGCTTGTGCATGAATTTGTGCACTGGGCCTCTAGTAAAAGAGAAAAAGAGAAAAGGGAGCTTAGTTTTGTATATCATGACCCACAGGTTGAGAACCGCTGCTGTAGAGCCTAAGACCATCAGAAAACACAGATATTTACATTACAATTCATTAATAGTAGCAAAATTTACAATTATGAAGTAGCAAATAAATAATTTTATGGTTGGGGGTCACCACAACATAAGGAACTGTATTAAAGGGTCCAGGCATTAAAAAGGTTGAGAACCACTGTTTTAGTCATTTCTGAAAGCTTAGTTCCTATGGAATCCCTCCCAGTCCTTACTCAGATCCAGATTCAAGCCTGGACAACTGTGTACACTCAAAAACATCCCCCTTACCTTGCTTTGAGAGGTTCATTCAGAAGCACCAGTTCAACATCCGCATTTGAAAGACATGATGTTTCCATTGGTTTGAAAATAATTTGGTGTAATTCACACCAGTGTGTTTTGATTACTTTTGATTAAGTTGGACAAACTAAAGAAGTCTGTCGAAATTAAACATCAAAGTAAGCATTCCCTGTTCTAAGGCTTCTTGAGCATAATTATAAGCCTTGTCATTCTCACTAAATATATCCATTATGTGACAGCCCCTATGCCAGTGTAGTAGTAATTAATACAGAATCCCAAAATCAATTCCAAGGAAATCCCCTAAAATCAAGCGAAGCTCATTTGCATAGCTTCTAAAGTGCATGAATGAATTGTTTTGAAACCAGGATGAAAAGAAGAAGGCTTTCACGGGTCAGGGTTTCTTTGTAAAAATAAATAAATAAAAATGGCTGCATAGTTAATATTGGGTTTGTTGTAAAGAAAAATAAGTGTTTGGTGGAAAATATGAATAAACAGGTAAATGGCTCTTTGGAGCTGTCACTTCGCAGAAAGCCTCACCCAAATTAATAGCAAATAATTAACCACCCAAGCAACTCATGTGCTGAGAAAAGTTCACAGACAGCTTGGTAACGTTGCCAAAAATAATGACAATAGAAGTTAATGTTGTTTTTAATGAAAGTGGGAAAATAATTTAAGTATTTTTATAAGAATTTTTTTAAAGGCCACCCGTGCCTCCATTTGTTTATTTACTCTCATCCAGGGAAATACCAGGGAAGCACTGGCCTGTAGTAGAGTAGCCTGGCTGCAAAACTGCTGGTTGGCCAACTGGCATGGCTCAGCCATTGAGCATTGACCTTTGAACCAGGAGGTCATGGTTCCATTCCAGATCAGGGTACATGCCATAGCTGTGGGCTCCATCCCCAGTAGGGGCAAGCAGGAGGCAGCCGATCAATATTCTCTCTCATCATTGATGTTTCTATCTCTCTTGCCCCCTCCTTTCCTCTCTGAAATCAATAAAAATATGTATTTTAAAATTTTTATATATATATCCTATATAATAAAGAGCTAATATGCAAATTATCATCACACCCTCACTCCAACTCACCCTAACGTCTCAGACACTCAACACTGGGGAGAGAGGAATGGGGACCAGCCAGGCACAACTATCCTCCCGTGCAGGCCTGGTCTCCCTCAACTGCCCTCCCCTTGGCCAATCATGCCAAGCTCCACCTGCCACCCAGGTCTTTCCAGAGGGAGCAGCCTTCTCTAACTCCCTAAAAGGCCCCCTGCTGGCTACTGGAGGTCCTGCTTCTGGAACCCCATTTGGGGAATAAAAATAAGGATAAATTTTATTTTGAGTGGCTAGTATGACCTACACATGCAAGAGAGAAGTGGGGAACAGCTAGGCACAAATGAGCTTGTGAGAGAGGAATGGAGACCAGCCAAACTGCTGCTCAGGAGAGGGACAAACAGCATGCCCCATGGTCCCAGGTGCCAGCACCTGCAGCTGCTACCTGGGAGAAGCCAGCTGCCCATGCTCCCCTGCAGCTGCAGCTGGCCATCCAGGGTCCTGGGTGCCTGTGGCTGGCCAGAGGGGGAAAACTTGGGTCCCAACTGCAGGATGAGGTGGTTAGGGGAAATCAGGCCAGCAGGGGAACAATTAGGAGCAATCAGGCAGGCAAAGGGTTAGGGGTGATCAGGCAGGCAGGCAGACAAGTAGTTAGGAGCCAGCAGTCCTAGATTGCAAGAGGGATGTCTGATTGCCAGTTTAGGGTGAATCCTGATTGGGCCCAAACTGGCAGTCAGACATCCCCTGAGGGGTCCCGGATTGGAGAGAGTGCAGGCCGGGCTGAGGGATTCTTCCCCCCATGAATGAATTTCATGCACCGGGCCTCTAATATATATATTTTAACTGTGCTGCTTGGAACCAGTGACTGGCACAGGATCCCATTATCTGAAGCCTCAGTGTCCCCAGTGAAAAATGGGGGCAATCTGGCTCTGTTCCGGCCTCTCTCTGAGGAGTCTCAGAGAGGGGGATACAGAGCTAGTGCTGTCTCTATCAGAGCTTATCAGACCCTGGGCTAAGCACTGGTGGGGGGTTTTTGTTTGTTTTTGGGGTGTTTTTTGTTGTTGTTTATTTGTTTTTTTGTATTATTGCTTTTCATCCTTGCATTAATCTTATGAGAAAGTTACTATTCAAATCATCTTTTTCTAAAAGTTAAAGCAATCTACCTAATGAGGAAACTGAGGCTGGGAGGGGCAGCCTGGGGAGTGGTGCAGCTGGTTTATGAGAGGGGGCGTGGGGAGGGGCAGAGCATGTAGCATTACATATGCAGTGATCCTGGAGCAGGGTCCTCGGAAAGAAACACCAGGACAGCGTGCAGAGCAGAAGTTCCGCTGCAATGCATGTGTGCAGTGGACTTGATACTTGGGGTTCTCATCTTCTTCTCCCGGGCCCCTCACACATGTGACCTGAAAAATAAGTACTTATTATGCACCTCCCATATGCTAGGGAGCAGAAGGCAGAGCAAGATATAAAGAGAAGTGGGAGTCCCTGTACTTGAGGGGCCCGTGCTCACATAGAGCGGCAATTTTTAGCCTTTTTTACCCCATGGCACACAGAAACTAACAAAATTCTGCAGCATACACAAAATATATCCTTTGCCAATCTGGCCAAAATATAGGCATAACTTCAATTCATTCCCACTGGATGGCTATTGCTGGGTTGGCCGTTGTCATTTTTTTATCTGAGGGAAAAGAAGTCAGTGCCCCTGACTAAATAGTCAGCTATCACATGTTTTAAAAATTCTTGCAGCGCACCACATGAGATTGCTGACACAGAGGAATGGGGCATACCCAGAATGTGGAAAGAGAGCAGAGGGTGTTTTCCTGCCCCCACAGAGAAGATTCTGCACACAAACACCTTTCCCGACAGTTCCCCCGAGCTGCCTTGGAGGCTGGCTTCGTGGCTCCTGTGCTGATAACCTGCCCCGGGAGTTAAGCATGAGGTTGGCTGCCATCCTTCAGCTCACTCAGAGGCCACTGCCCAGCCAAGCTCCACCTGCCACCCAGGTCTGTCCAGAGGGTCACCCTTCTCTAATTCCCTGAAAGGCCCCCTGCTGGCTACCACAGCGAGTTGTTGTCCTGCTTCTCGTGGAACCCATTTTGGGAAATAATAAAGAGAAGTTCTATTTTGAGTGCCTAGTATGGCCCACACACACTGCATTCTCTGCAGGCATTATCCCGCTTACTTCTCACAGCAACTCAGTGTACAGGAATATTTCTAATCTCTACTTACAGATTTTAAAACTGAGGCTCACAGAGGTGAAATGGATCCCCAAGTTACGAGTGGCTGAGGGTTGTAGCTGAGACCAAACCTGGCTCCCTCCTGCTTAATGCCTGACTGCCTCCATATCCCCATAAAGCTAGAGACCCCAGGACCCCATTCCTGACTAGAGCCGCCGGACTTCCATCTCTGCCCACCCTGCTCTATTTCCTATTCCCTCTCTAATAGTAAACGCTAAACAGAAACATAAAATCAATCTAACCTAATAATAGAGTAATATGCAAATTAACCATCACTCAGCTACACAAGCCATGCCCACCAGCCAATCAAAGCGAGTATGCAAATAAACACAACAATGATGGCAGTTAATTTGCATACATGGAGGGAGGGAGGAGTAAAGACTGAAGATGAAAGCAAGGCTGCTGAGGTTGCTGGAGGGAAAGCACTGGCAGAGCATGTGGGGCAGTGGGGCAGGCGGTGCACCCCACCAGCCCTGCCCCACCCCACCCTGCCCCATCCTGCCTGCCATAGGGGGAGAGATGGGGGGGGGCAGGAGTGGTGGGGGTTGCAGGAGGGAAGCCCGCCAGAAGTCTTGCAGGAATATTCCTGCAACAGGTGCCTAGTGAGAAATAATAAGCATTAAAAAATGACTCCATAAAAAGACAAACTTAAAAACAGTAAAAAACAAAAGTATGGCTTTATAAACGATTGGGCAAATTCAGCACAGGGTGGTGGGTAAGGGAGCGGGAGAGACAACCTAGGAGATTAGTCTGAATTTTAAAATCTCAAATAAAACCATGCTGAAAGGTAGGCCAGGCGCCTGGTGCAGGAAGCACATATTTTAAAAGATAGGAAAGGATTCATTCCCATGCTCCTTTACCCTAGTGGGTAAAGTCAGCATTCATTGCAAAGGTACAGGAAGACTTCCTGGAGGAAGTGGCATCTTAGCTGACCTTGGAAATTGGGCTAGTGTTTGGGAGAACAGTCTTCTCAAGAAAAGATAGCTGTACAAAGGCTTGGAGGCAAGAGATGATGCAGAATTTTGGAGGGTTTGGGTGGCACTCAGCCAGGATGGAGCAAGTTGTTGCCCCAGAGGATGCGGGGCCAAGAATTGGTTTGGGATCAGGGAGGGAGAAGCCCAAGCCCTGCCCAAGAGTTTGGACCAAGGTCAGGTGGCTCTGCCCCATGGAACAAGGAGAGAGGCCGAGATGTCCCACCAGCTTGAGGTCCCCTGAGGTCCCAGCCAGAGCGCTTGAAGGGCACTATCTCTGAGTCAAGGCCATAAACTATGTGAGCTGCTGAGGCAGGATTAGGCCCGAGGGATGGAAGACTTAGCTGCCAGGACCTGCCCCAGTTCTGCTTCCCCGAGGGACTGTGTCAGGAGGATGGGAAGGCTCCTGTCCAGAGCAACTGTTCTCCCTGGCAGGGTGTGCGGAGCCTGGTGGCTACTGACTGGCTTCTCCTCCAACCAGGGGATGCACTGGGGGTCAGCTCAACATGGCAGTTCAAGTGGGGGAGGACAGGAGTAAAGAGAGCACATGGGTTGAGTGAGGTCAGAGAAGGAACAAAGGAAAAGTGTCCCCTGTGATGATGGTTGGGCTTTCAGCAGCCAGGGTCCTAGGACGAGGTGCAAACCTCAGCTCCTGCAGCAGCAGCCCCCATCACACTCACAAATCTCCCCTCTCCCCTTCCCCAACACATACATGCAAACACACACACTCTCCCCTGTAGGGGGACATTGGCACATGTCCCTTGCCACACATGGACTCACACTCACATACACATTCTCACACACCGGCACAGGCAGCCCAGCTTCAGCTGAGATGACTGAAGTTCTCATCAGTCTCAGCAAAATTAGTTAAAATATTTAAAAAGGGAGGCGCAGTGAATTTCCCCAGTGCTATCCTTACTCGGTGTACAGAGCACACGCCATTCTGAGATTACGTCCCTTCTCTCTCCTTGTGTTTGGAGGCAAGGGATGTTCAAATCTTTTCTTTCAGGAAAGGGTGATAATAATAGATGGCAGGGGGTGGGAGGGTACTTTATGTCCTTTCTTGGCAAAACACAAAGCTGGAGATCCTATATCGATTTCCAGCTGGTGTTTATGTCTTAGGTACCTGAACCCCAGAGCCAGGAACCCGCTGCTCTAGGCTGAGCCACATAGACTCTGGATCAATCAGGCTCTTGCCTCCAGGCCTTTTGTCCTGGTCTCTCAATGTCCTCAGGTTGTCCATTCCCTCCCAGGCCTCCCTCCGGGAAGTGCCTGAGAGCCCTAAGCCTGCACTGTGCCCCATCTTCCCTCCACCACTTTCCCTTCCCCCTCCCCCCCCAGCCTCTGTGCCCTGGGGGCCTAGATCTCCAAGCTTCACCCTTTAAGAGAGTGGGCATACCTGGTGCCTTTGTGAGTCAGGAGAGTCTGGGGGTGACAAGTCCTCATGCAGAGAGAGGGCCTTGCCTCCCAGGGAGGGAGCTGGTCAGTCAGCAGTCTGAGTGGAGCGGCCCCTACATCCAGTCCCTCCCCTCCATGCGCAGCGGGTCCCTTGATGGCACCTTGGGCAGATTTCTCTAGCATTCTGGTCCATTTTGATGATTGAAAAGCTCAGTCTATTGTCTGCTTCAGTCGGGATCCATTTAAAGTGCTTCCCCTCCTCAGCCTGGACAGGCTGCAGCTCCAGGGCAATAGGATGTGGTCTGGTCTTTCACATCTTTTTTTCCCTCTCCCTGGAGGGGAGGGGGGTAAGGAGGAGAGGGGGGTAAGATCCACCTCCTCCCCCTCCCTCTTCTCCTGTGTGGGGGAGGGAGGCAGAAGGAGAGCAGTGACAGCTTTTTATCAGGCTGCCTTCCAGTGGCATGGAGATCTTGTGCACCGTGTGTTCCCCTAAGTTTGTATGTGGACACCTTAACCCCCCCCCCATGTGACGGCATTTGAAGATAGAGCCTTCAGGAGGTAATTAAGGTTAAAGGAGGTCCTAAAGCTGGGTTCCAATTCTGTCGCGCTGGTTTCCTAACAAGGAGAAGGAGACACACCAGAGATCTCTCTCTCTGCAAACACAGAGGACAGGCCACACGAGGACACGGTGAGGACACGGCCCTCTACAAACCCAGAAGCTGCCACACAGAATCACTTGGCTGGCACCTTGATCCTGTAGCCTCCAGACCCGTAAGAAACAAATATCTGCTAAATTAATTAATTAATTAATTAATTTAATTAAGCCTGGTATCCGGTGATGGCAACCTGAGCTAGGAAGTGTTCCGGATTCTCTCTGCGCAGCCTGGCTTCCATGGGCTATGCAACCTCTGCCCAAGTGCCCGGTTTCCTTAGGGCATTTCATGCCAGGTGAGTCCCTGTGGGGCACCACTTGGGACTCCAGGATTAGAGACAATATCTCATAGCATGGACTAAGGAAACAGGCTTTGCTAGAGAAAGGGAAACTTACAAGCCGGAGTGAGCCAGAGACAAGAAGGCACTGGCCCCCTTTGCCCACACGGAGCTGTCCACTGGACAGGTAAGAGCTGGGCCCACAGCAATGGAGGCTGACTCCCCTCTCTGATCTTGGAATGGGGTGGATGTAGACCAATGGGGCCGATGTGCAAGAGGTGAGATACTCCGATGCCAGGGAAGCTGGGTTTGGGTGCCTACTGTTTATAGCATTGGCGGGGAAGCCAGAGACGCCTGGCCCCTGGAGCTCCCGGAGCCACTTTCCCAGCAACCCTGCCCATGCATCTCGGGTCCCTGGTAACAGAGAGTGGCAAGGGTGGTTCTCTTTCCCCTCCTGGGGCTGCCTAGGCGAGGTCCCAGGGTTCAGTGTGAAGGATCTTGGAGGATAGGATGGGAGGCTGGAGCTCGGTGAGGATATTCCTGCCAGGAAAGCAGGTGGAGAGCATCTGCCTGCATGTCCCCAGACCTCTGCATCCACCCCTCCCTGCAGGACTAGTCAGTCAGCTTGAGTGTGTGTCCCAAGGAGCAGCTGGGTGTTAATGGCTTGGTGAGGGGTGGGGGTGGTGGAGGAGTTCAGTTAGTGAAAGAGGTGTCTATCCATCAACCTAGAGTTTGGAAAAGGAGAGCAGGAGGAAGGGGTGCAGGGAGGCAGGGAAGAGCAGAGGGGAGGGGAGAAAATCAGGCCATAAAGGAAGAAAAGAGATAGAAGGAGAGAGGGAGAGAAAAACAAAAGAACTGGAGGTTAGGCTGCCCAGATGGGGACCACAGACACAATCAGGGCAAGAAAAGTCCTCAATTCTATACCTCCGTTTTGTGGGTGTTATTTCCACCTGTGGAATGCAGAGAGGCTTTCTGGACTTGGGAGGGCCCCCACCCTGAGAGAAGAGACCCCTCTCTGTCCGTCTTCAGCATCCCTTCTCCACCAGGCTCTCCTCCCTGCAGTCCCACCCCTCCTCTCAGCAGGACAAATCCACCTTTTTCTCCTACTGATTTGCTCTCTTTCAGCATGAAGTGTGCATAACAAGCACGGGGCACGGTGTTCTTTCTGTGGGGCACCGTGCAGCTTGATGAGCGTGGGAGGGACACTGGCTGTTACACCCTGCCTGACAGCAGCTCACAGATGTCTTTACTGATATGGACGGTTCCACTCAATCATGTATTACACTGGCTATTCATAGACATGTGACCCTAGGCTGTAGCTTACAATGGTGTTGGCCCTTCCACCTGCCATTCAAAGAGAAATCACAGAAGTTATACTCACTCCCAAATCAGTTCTGAAAACGAGTCCTCCCTGTTTTTCAGAGGCACAATTTGACCAGCTACAATATATTGAGCATCTATTAACTACCAGGGCTTTTATGAGTATTCACTCTTATCTTTTTACCATCCCAGAGGAGGAGACTGAGGTGCAGCCAGGTTAAGGAACCAGCCTTGAGTCTTACAGAAGGCCAGTCGTGGATCTGAGACCAAAGCCAGTTCTTTTTCCAATATCCCACAGGAGAGGATTCTTGTTGCTTTCAGTGTACAACCAACCACAGCCGGCGCAGTCAGTTCATCACCATGAAATTAGACTTTTCTAGTCCTCATGCATTTTTACTCTCAAAGCTAAGCATGATTTTCTGGGCACCAGAAGGAACTCGGTAATTGATTGCGGATAATGAGAAAGTCATAGAGGCAAACAAAATCTTGATTAGCCAGAAACCTTCCAACATGGACTCTCAAGTAACTGAAACAAAATTATTGAGCTTATATTTTAAGTGAAACAGGCAAAATCGACTTGTCTCAGTCTGTGGTATTGTGGAGATTCCCCTCATTTCAGGCCAGTGGACTAAACAGCTAGCAGATGGGTTTAGGAGCTCATGCATGTTTGCAGTGGGATGGGTATCCCCCCACAGTCTGCATGTCCATCTACATCAGACTCAGAGAGAATCAATAAATATAAGCATGATGACCCCACACCCAAGAAGACTCCAGACATTCAACAGAATCAAGAACCATGAGGGCCTGCTATGATCTGAGTAGCGCATTATGTGTTGAATGGAGTCTAGGATTTTTAAAAATATATTTTATTGATTGTTTTATAGAGAGAAAGAGAGGTATAGAGAGTTAGAAACATCGATGAGAGAGAATCATTGATCAGCTGCTTCTTGCACACACACACCCCCCAACTGGGGATGTGCCCACAACCAAGGTACATGCCCTTGACCGGAATCGAACTTGAGACCTTTCAGTCCGAAGGCTGACGCTCTATCCACTAAGCCAAATCAGTTTCGGCTGGAGTCTAGGGTTTTAATAGGGTTCCATGCATGCATTACAGTGTAGTTACTGAAGCAGAAGAGTAGTCAGAGACGACAAAAAAAAAACTTTCAATAGTCAGGGTGGGAAAGTGCAGTCTATGGAGTTGACTCTCAGTTAACTTGACAATCCAATTATCCAAGCTAACCAATCTCCGTTCATCAAGCTTAGAATGCAATTAGGATTGACTCTACAGATTACTTATGCCCTGATGACCAATGTTCCATAAATATGCCCTTCTTAGATAAAAAGAGAAGTGAAACTTTCAGTTCTCATCAGTTTCATCCCACCAGCCTCTTCTATCAGCGGCTCCTCTAATGCCCCAATATACCTCTTTCTGAGAATGTTTCTGAGTATTTCAAAGGAGGGGAGTGAAGATAGAACAGGCTACAGAGTCAACCAAGCCTGAGCTTGACCTTGGCCATCTCCTCACTACTAGCTTTATGGTACTAGGCAAGTTGGTTGACCCTTCAGGCCCTCCGTTTCTTCATCTTTAAAGTGGGGATGACAACACCTGTTCCTTAGTGTCACTTCTTTGTTCATGTATAGTCCCACCTTGCTCCAGGTAGGTTTTCAGGAGTCTCGTGAGATTGCATTAGGGCAACAAGATAAAGAGTGAAACTGACAGCAAAAAAGAAAATAAATTAAGGTAGGGTAAGGCAGAAGCCAGAAATGAGGCTGGAAAAGTGAAGATGAAAAAGTTCTAGGAGTTGGCCCACACTTGACCTCAAACACAGAAGCCAATGTGGAAAGAGTGTTGGTCATTTATATAATTCACAGGGCTGCTAAGAGAAACATCAGATAAGCAGATGTAGAACTAAGACCAGAGAGAAAAGTCTCCACAGAAGCCTGTGAAGGAGGACCTTACATGATGCAGCCCCCTTGTAGTAAATGAGCAGCACCCTTGTAGTAAACACCGCTGAGTTTTGTTTTCAGCCACTCCCAATATAGGCTGGGAGCACCCCCCAAAAGACAATTTAGTGAAAGCAGTAGGCGTCTAGAGAGGGACATGGGAAGGGCATATAATGAGGGCTCAATACCCCAATTCTAGTGATAGGGCTTGATCAGGGATAGATTTTAGATTAGACTTTGGATTCCAGGTTGTCATTTGAATAGTCTCCTTAGATATTGTTTCTCACCGAAACCAGTTTGGCTCAGTGGTAGAGCGTCGGTCTGCAGACTGAAAGGTCCCGGGTTCAATTCCAGTCAAGGGCATGTACATTGGTTGCGGCCACATCCCCAGTAGGGGGTGTGCAAGAGGCAGCTGGTCGATGTTTCTCTCTCATCGACGTTTCTAGCTCTCTGTCTCTCTCCCTTCCTCTCTGTAAAATATCAATAAAAATATATTTAAAATAAATAAATAAAATCATGCTTCTCTCCTTTAAAAAAAAACAGTTATTGTTTCTCTTAGCAAGGGTTTTTTTAAAGTCACTTTTGAGAGACAATGAGCTCAGTGAAGTTTATCCCAAAAAAGCACCTGTGGTTCAACTAGTCTGGACTGCCATTTCAAACTTACATGCCTTACCCAGCAGCAGAGCCAAGAGTAAGGGTGTTGTCCTCCTGGAGGAGCTGAGTCGAGGAGCACCGATTGAGAATAGCTGAGGGGAAGCCCTCCCCCTTCCAGCTGGAGACTCCAAGAGGCAGGAAATGGAAGATTCTCCTTAGTAAAGAGTCCTGGGTCAGTTGCAGCCACAGATGCAGAGGTGAGCTAGGCCACACCATGGAGAATAGCCACAAAAATTTCAGCCTGGAGATTTTCAGTTGATGTGCACAGGATCAAAGTGTATAAGCTTTTCTAGCTAACCTTGGCATATGCCAGGCTGCTCTCAGGACCTGACAGGGATTAGGTCATGGGAACTCACTAAGGAGCTAGACTTTGTTACTGCTCACTGATGGAGTGAATGAGGCACAGGGTCACATAACTAATAGGAGATAAAACATGATTTGAACCCAGGCAGTGGGAGCCAAAGTTCATACTCCTAATCATGTATGATTTTTGTTTATAAAACAAATTAAAGAATAAGAAACAGCTACCAAAATTAGTGATGTTGTTTCTGTGATCATTGCTCTGGAGATCTCCTGCTGGCAGTAGGTAGGCAGGTATGAGACCCCTTGTTTCTTCAGGTCAATCCTAGTTCAAGGCAGTGAAAGGTCTGATCTGAATGTAAAACAATGTGTGTGTTCCCATACATCACAATGGGGGCGGGAGGAGTGTTCATGCCCCATTCATCCAAAAGGTGATTTCAAATCATTGAAAAACAAATTCAATGGGTTCAAACACTTTTCTGATTTTACTGCTATCTCTGCTGTCCCTAACTACTATTATAAAGTTGTAGTACCAACTATGTATAAGTATCAATTAGATTGGGTCTTGGGTGAGCTCATGTATTAGTTCTTAGTCAATATGAAGGTTACAGTAGAGTCCACAAATCACACATGATCTAGTACTGTTCCTGGTGGACTTCACCCCAAGGTGGGAATTGGTTACAAACATGGGCTGTGGTTGAAAAACCTGTCAGCTTCTTACTTAAAACATGGGTCTGAAAAGCCCGGCTTCAGTTAGTCATCAGGCTTACATTTTTCTAGAGAATGTCTAAAAACTCTTAAACCTGCATTTGGGAGAAGCAGAGGGATGTCTTCTATCTGAGGTGGGATAAGCTATCATCCTTGTCCAGCCAGTCGATGTATCTTCATAGAGTCAATAAGAGTAAGTTGCCAGGACTGAGAATCATTGTTCCGAGAGTTCATTCACAGCCCTAAGCACACATGATCCATGTCTGGCTGGTACTCAGCTTCAGTGTTTAACATAAGGTGCTACAGCTTTACACAATGTGAGGGGCTTCCCCTAGAGCCACTGGGCTCTGCAAACGTTGGGGCAGGGGCTTTTAGAGCTGGGAAAATACCCATTAAGAGCTCAACTACAATTAGAGTCCCCAGGTTTTTGCTTCCAGTGAGTTGTCTTGAAGTCTCTTTTTATTACCAATCTGTCTGAACATTTAGGCCATCCCACAAAGTGTTAGTACAACTAGGTGTTTTCCAGGCAAAGTAAAATTTATAACAGACTTTACATTTTATAAGGTCCCAGCTGGGTGCTTCTGACTTTTTCGTTTGCACAGGTCTCCGCCAATCCAGTGAATTTGTGTGAGTGGCTGTCTGGTTTTGGTTTTGGGGTGTTTTGTTTTGTTTTGGTTTTGACTATGAAGTAGTTCTTGTCAAACTAGACTCCAGGTGGGTAAGGCCCATTTTCTTTGGATCACTTAGCAACTAAGTCCAGTTTTAAGTTTTCAACACTTTGCTGGGAAGTGGGGTCTCTTCCTCAAAGGCCTGGAGAGAAATTATGTTGAGACCTTAAAGTGTTTGAAAGCTCTCTGCCTACTCAATCCATGTCAGCACCTCACTTTCCCAGGACAAAGCTGTAGGCCAGTGAGCTCCAGAACAGGCATGTCCATGGTTGAAACAAGGGGAACCTATTTCCCTTCTACCTGATCCAGAGTCTCCATCCTTTGGGTGCTGTTAACCACAGGTGGGCTTCAATAAAGTCAGTCGTGCTAGAGATGCCCAACAGAGAAGAGTTGCCACTAGAAGTTCCCCCAGTGTATTTCATAAGCTTTCATTCAACACCGTGGGTTCGACTCAGAAATGAGATTGTTGAGAAATCTCTCTTTCAATCAGTACAACTCCTAAAAGACTGCCTCTCAGAAAAGCCATCTGCCCATCTCCCAATGGCTCCCAGTAGAGAACAAGAAGAGCTGCAGCCAATTCAGGTGCTCAAGAGCCCCCCCTCCCCCCCAAAAAAAGCAGCTCCAAGAGAAGCATAAATAAACAAAGATCAAAATTTCATTTTTATGAGACCTTGTGTCCAAACATGTCATGCACTCCCTGGCAGAAGGATCTGAGTGTCAAGACCCAGAGCCAGGGCATAAGATTGACCCTAGAAGGAACTAGTCCCTGTGGTGGGAGCTCTGACAGCATCTCCTTCGAGTTTGACAGGTAACCATGGCCAGTTCACCCTCACTTCTCCGAAGTTATTTTTCCCTGATGGTTGGAGAAATGAAAGACCTGAAATCATAAGCGTGAACAGATGAATTTATAAAATCCAGATTCTTTTCAAGCAGAAAATGTTTATTAAAAACAAAAAAATTCAAAGTGGGAAAAACTTCCAAGCTGTTATCTTAGGGTCCCCAAATGGCCACATTCCCAGGAAAAAGAAAAAAAAATACAGTCCTGTGGAGCTATCCTCAGGGCGTGTGTCAGGTTTTGAAATGCTGGCACCGTCTTTTCTGGTTGGCCGGGTATCTTTCAAGATATCTTCTTTTTATGGCCCAACTGGCCTCCCATTTGGCAGGCAAAATCAATTCCAGCCAAATAAAGGAAAGTTCTGAGGAGTTGAGATCACCCTGGAAATATTACTGGGGGAAGCAGACAAAGGCCAATGCTAGTAGGGCATTCTCAGGAGGAAAATAAGGAACTTGGCTGGGAGAGCGGAGGGGTGGCAGTAAGACTGGCCCTCAATCAGGAGTGAGGGAAGGAAGGGGTCATGTGGTTGTGTTTAGTGGCAGCAGAGGGGAAATGGTCCCCGGGTTGAGGTAGGAAAACAAATTCTAAGAAGAGAAAGCTGCCCCAGTGACGGCACCTCATGGAGACCTGGCAAGAGTTTGGTGCATGGTCTATGTGGATTCAGAGCTAATGGTGGATTCAGCTACCTTCCAAGGACCCCGTCGTCCATTAGTGAGTGAAGATTTTTATAGATCACCCTGACATGTTCATGATCTAACAGAAGGAGGGTCCTTCCTCCTCAGAGCTTCTTGGACCAAAACACCAGGAGACATTGAACCCATTGATATAGCTTCAATCAGGTGATCTTGGCCCCAGGGACAGGTCAAGGGAACTGGGAAGAGCCACAGAGCAGGGGCCCTGCCAAAAAAGAAAGTGGGGCAGCCAAGCAATATATTGGGGTGACTCTCAGATATGTATTGGGAATTTAAGCACTATGATTCTTCATTGAGGCCAAGTGAGGGAAGTGGCAAGCTAGTCTCTCCTGGGATGTCAATCCTCCTGAGTCATGACATACGGATAGGCATGGGTCTTAGCTAAGTCGATCAAAACAGGCTGCCATTGACGGGGAGCCTAAAAAACAGAACTTCATTTTCTCACAGTTCTGGAGGCTGGAAGTCCGAGATCATGGTGTCAGCATAGTTGCATATGGCCTGTATATAGCTGAGAGAGAGAGAGAGAGAGAGAGAGAGAGAGAGAGAGAGAGAGAGAAAGAAGAAGAAGAAGAAGAAGAAGAAGAAGAAGAAGAAGAAGAAGAAGAAGAAGAAGGAGAAGAAGAAGAAGAAGAAGAAGAAGAAGAAGAAGAAGAAGAAGAAGAAGAAGGGAGGGGAGGGGAGGGGAGGGGAGGGGAGGGGAGGGGAGGGGAGGGGAGGGGAGGGGAGGGGAGGGGAGGAGAAGAAGAGAAGAAGAGAAGAGAAGAGAAGAGAAGAGAAGAGAAGAGAAGAGAAGAGAAGAGAAGAGAAGAGAAGAGAGCACTCTAGTGTCTCTTCTTTTAATGGTACTAATCCCATCATGGGGGCTCAACATCATGACCACCTCAAATCCTAATTATCTCCCAAAGCCCCAACTCCAAATACCATCACATTGAGGGTTGGGGCTTCAACATATGAATGGGGGTGGGGACAATTCAGTCCATGGCAACATGTTTGCCATGAATCTGATTGTTCTCTATTGCCAATCTTCATTAAAAAGCAATACTGTTTGAACATGTCAGCCTCAGTATTCGCATAATGAGAAAATAAAAAGTGATCATGACAAAGTGCCCAGATAAAATAAATACTCACCAAATATTAGTTCCTCACTCCCAACTGTCCTCCTCCCTTTTCTTCCCTGTGCTCTGACTCTTAACTCTCAAACACCTTTCAAATTCTCTGCTCCAACCCAATTAGCACACTCTGGTTTCTAGAAACTTCAAAGAGGACATATCACCAGCCTATAAATTATGTATCAGGCACTGTTGTGGAAAAATCGAAAACTGAGGGAGAACAAGGGAACCTCTCAATTCACAAGGTATGCAAAGAGCAGAGATCCCCAACCATTACCAACATGTACTTGTTGAGACCATCCCTGTGCTAGGTGCAGAGGAGAAGGTTCTCAAAGAGCTCACATTACCTTAATTGGGAGCCCTGAGGTTGTAACTTATGTGGTTCTGACCCTACGTGTTGAAAAGGCTCAGAGGAGGGACAAATCTGGCTCAGCAAGAATGATCAAAGAAGCATTTATGGAGTAGGAGTGAGAGCTTGAAAAGTGGGTAAGCACTTGAGAGTGGAGATGGAAGAGTCTTGTCAGGCAGGAGCCAATGTGACCAGAAGCACAGGAGCAGGGACCTCTACCCCTGGCATGAGGACAAAAGGAAACAAACCTATGTGGCTGGAATACAGGCTAGGTGTTAGGTGTTATTGTCTCACCCTTTTATTCATTAATAATTGTTTACTGAGCACCTCTTATGTAACAGGCACTATTCTAGCTGAAGGGGACTCAGCAGTGAACAGACACACACGCAAAGCTCCTGTTCTCATGGAGCATGCATTCCAGTAAGAAAAATATAAGTAGCCGAAACCGGTTTGGCTCAGTTGTAGAGCATCAGTCTGCAGACTGAAAGGTCCCAGGTTCGATTCTGGTCAAGGGCATGTACCTTGGTTGCGGGCACATCCCCAGTGGGGGGTGTGCAAGAGGCAGCTGGTTGATGTTTCTCTCTCATTGATGTTTCTAGCTCTCTATCTCTCTCCCTTCCTCTCTGTAAAATATCAATAAAATATATTTTTAAAAAGAAAAATATAAGTAAATATATAATGTCAGGCGGTGATAAAAATTATAAAGAAAAATAAAGGATTCAGATTTTCAGTCAAACAAGAGAGACTATTACCCTGCTCCCTAAAACATTCAAAATATTGACAAAATGTATAATGCAATGATTTTTAAGACACTGAACATCAAGCAACAATGAACAGTAATTCCTGAGAGACAGGAAATAAAGTTAACACTATAGTATTTCTAGCTTGAGAAAGCTTCCCAGTCAAAGGACAAAGAGGGGCAAAAAGAAGCCCAGTAGACGCTTAGTGAGGATACAGAGTTGAGAGTCCAGTGAGGCTGAAGCATCTGGAGTTCTTAGTAGAAGAGAGAGAGGTGCACAGAGACAACACAAAGGCCATTAAAAAGAAATGTAAGTATACTGTTGTAAGGTTCTTGTGTTTTACACTAGTGACCCGGTACATAGATTTGTGCACATTGAAAGTAAATTAATTAGAAGGTGGCCGACAGGGCAGGACTGGGTGAGATGAGCTAGACATGCCTAGAACCAACCTCCCATGATCCTTCCCCTGCTTCTTCCCCTGGCTGCTGTGCCACTGAGGGCATCTATGGAGTGAGTGGGTTCCCTCTGGCAGGTGGAGTCCCTCAGCCTGGCCTTCGGGGATCTGGCTGAAACCAGCTCTCCGACATCCCCAAAGGGGTTCTGAAGTGTGAGAGGGCACTCTGCAAAGTTGCTATTGTACAGGGTGAACGAGACCATGCTTGGCACATGGCTATAACAGAGTGAGCAAAGGGCAAAAGTGAAATCAGAGAAGAAGGCCCAGATCATGTAGAACTTACTCTGAGAGAGCTGGAATGGATTGAATTGTTTCCCACTGAGTTGTGACATGATCTGACTTACATTTTTAAATAATTCTAAAGCATATTTATCACTTTAAACATTAGGAGG
This sequence comes from Vespertilio murinus, assembly GCA_963924515.1. Taxonomy (NCBI): domain Eukaryota; kingdom Metazoa; phylum Chordata; class Mammalia; order Chiroptera; family Vespertilionidae; genus Vespertilio; species Vespertilio murinus. The sequence goes on from OZ004708.1 coordinate 92,928,468, forward strand.
GAGAATAGAAGCAAGGAGACAAGTCAGTGGATTGATGCAATAGTTAAGCAAGAGATCTCAGTGACTTGACCAGGATACTTGTGGGGGAGATGGTTGGAGGCAGGATTATTTCAAAGGTAGAGACACCCTGTTCTGTTAACAGGATGGATGTAGAGAGTGAAAGGAAGAGAGAGTCAAAGATAATTCTAAGGTGTTTGCTCTAGACATCTGAAAAAAATTAATTTGCCCATTACTAAAATAGGGAAGTTCAAGTTGCCAGTTTCTAAGATATGTTTGGCATAGGATATGTTAAGGTCAAGGTGCCTGTGAGATAGTCAAACAGCAGTAGTGAGCAAGCTGGATTATGGTTCTGCAATCAGGGGAGAGATGTCAGAGCTCCGAGAGGGATCACAGAGGTGAGGTCTGAGAAATGGGCTCTGGGGACTCCAGCAGTAAGAAGTCAGGAAGAACAAAACCGGAATGACTGTTGAGCAACGGGTGAGCATGAACCAGGAGAAGAAGGTGTTTCAAGAAATACAGTGATCAACGGTGACAAATACTGCTGACAGGCCAAAGTGAGCAGCAATCTGCATTGACCGCTGAGTTTAGCAATAGCCAACCTTGGACTGGAACGGGCTTGGGGGAGAATTGGAGGTGAGGAAGTGGAAACCGCAAGTGTGACTGTCAAACAAGCAGAGAAATTGAGCAGTAGCTGAAGAGGAGTGTGGGGGTCAGGGGAGATTTTTTAAAGACTGAAAATATTATAGCATGTTTGTATTCTGATGGGAACACTCTAGTAGAGAACAGAGAGGTAAAAATTAATGATGCAGGGCAGAGAGAGAGAGAGAGAGAGAGAGAGAGAGAGAGAGAGAGAGAGAGAGGATAATTGCAGAAAAAAGCATCCTTGAGCTGTGGCAGCAGTAAGAGATGAAGATGAAGAGGTAAGAAGAATATAGCTGCGGAATCTACCTCCACATCTCCAGATCCAGGGTTAGGAACCTGAAATTGATGGGTGCCTAAGCTATCCCAAGCACTCACTACTTACTCTTCTTAACCATCATGGGAGGAGTTATATCTGGCTTCATTCTACAGATGAGGCTACTGAGGCTCAGAGAGGTGTGGTGATGCTCCGTGCCACCCACAATCTATTCCAGGTCAGCCCAGCCTGCAGCAGGTTACCCTGAGCACAAGAAGGCTGCCCCCTCACCCTCCACACTTCCCAACCTGCTCCTTACATGACATCCAAATACTGAGCCTGAGTCTGAGACCAAGACTGTGCAAAGCACACTTTTACTGTTGCCATTTGAGCTGCAGCTCAGCTCCACAGAGCAATGTGGGCCAGTGGTTTTCTCACCACCCTCTTTCCCCCACAGATATAAAATCATAGCGCACTAACGTTAAAGGAGACCTCAGAGTTTGCCCAGTCCACCCCCATTTCTATAAAAGAAACCGAGGCACAAGGTCACGCAGCCCATGCTCAAAGACAAGCAGGGCACACTGCCATCGCACTGCCCATGAGCTGTGAAACCCACTCGCCTTGTCCCCGAGGTGTGGGTGCACACACCCATGCGCACAAAATCGATTTGAAGATGCAAATTGGCTACATTCAATTTCATCCAACTGTCCTCAAAATTTAAAGGATCTGCTGACATGCACAGAGCAAAGAGTAAATTGTACCCCTGAGAGCAATAGTCCTAGAAGCAGCCTCGTGTGGCCCTGTCCAAGGTGCTAGGCGGGCAGGGACTGTGAGGGAGAAGCCTGTCAGATGGGGACAAAATGAATCCCCCTGTGAAAGAAGAGGGGCGAGGGGCTGGGGTTTGCAGCAAAGGCAGATAAGGGACCCATGTAATCCTGAGTTGGGAGTGATTGACACCTTTGCCCAAGACTCCCATCGGGGCTGTTTTCCAAGGTAAATACATGTCATTCGGGAGATGCATCATGACTGCAGCTGAACATCCCTTGCCTACTCTGGGTTTACAGAGAATATGGAAGAAACAAACATTTCAAATGGCACTGTTACCCCCAAGGAGACTCGGGGATATTTCCTGAGTGCCAAGGCCCCCATCATAGGACAACAGTTGCTCCAAGGCCTGACCCTCTGACGTGACAAATGGAGTCACCCAGAGGTAAGTAAACCCAAGCTCCACAGATTGGTTGCAGCAGTGTAATCAAGCATGCTTTTAGAGCAGAAACACTGTTTCAACAAAAGCTTGTCCAGAAGATGGTGAATGCAGAGCTGCTGTGCTCAAAGCCAGAGAGGAGAGCCCCCAGCCCGCCAGTGGCTGACGCCAGGCCTTGGAAGCAGTGCTATTGCGAAATGGGGATTTTAGAAAAAATTCTTTTAGGAAGAATTTAAAATCTAGATTAATTCACAAAAGGTCTGTAATCTCTGACACACCTCATTCTTTGACAGGTAAATAAAGCTGCCTAACCTCAGTCATTAATGGATCACACGTTCCCCATTCCAGAACTTAAGTAGCAAGTTAACTCCTGCCCCAGTTACCAGGCCTCAGCTAGTTCTTCGACTCAGAGGCTATCGATGGAAGATGAGACCATGTCCCCCTGAAAGAGGAACCTAAAAAAAATGTCTCAGAAAATATACACAATAGCAATATTCCCATTTTCCCTAACCTAGTGGCCAGCAAACTGCAGCTCTGTTGACTAATGAGTTTGTCAACCACTGGGATAGAGGCTTAATCACAAGGAACAACAACAGCCTGTAATTATTGGGATCGAGGATCTCCATCAGTGGTCTGCAAATGCATTAGTCAACGGAGCTGCAAACCGCGGCGGCTCTTGAGCCTCAGTTTGCCGACCACTGCCCTAGCAGAACTTGACCATTTACCAGATAACTGTATACTTGAGAAAGGGGAATGCCTAGAAAACTCACAGGCTGAGCATGTTAATATTGGTATCAAGGGACACTGTTAGAGTAGGAGCAGAGAGATGCCAGGTAGTGAGCAGACTCCTGGATGGTGTCCTGTTCACAGTGGGGCCCTGGGGTTGGCAGCTTCTCTCTGTGGTCATTCCCCAGGTTGTTTCCCAGATGGATAACCTCGGAGTTGGCAGAACTCTCCCTGACCTGTGTAGTAGAGCCACTAGGGTAGGAAAGACCAAGTGGAAGTCTTCCCCTGCTACACACACACACACACACACACACACACACACACTTATTCCCATACTCACATATACACTCATCACCTCACATACCCAAACACAGCACTCATTCACACATACATACAGACACACACATACACTAGGCCAAGAAAGCAAATCTGAAGCAATACTGCCTCTTAGATGGAAGGATAGAGACTAGTGTCACCTTCGAAGGCTTAAAGATTACAAGACAGTGGTCCTCATCATATCCCCATTACCCCCATTTCATTCATCAACAAATTCAGATTCGGGTGGGTCATAAACCTGACCATAGACTACTATAATTTAGCCAAGCGGGAGCTCCAATTGCAACTCTTTTTCCAAGAATCTTTGGTAGAACAGATTGGCACAGCCTCTGACATTTACAATTATGGTTCTTGATATGGCATGAATACATGTTTTTCAGTCCCTTTCAAAGAGGATCAAAACACGTTTGCAGTCACTTGGAATGCATAGCTTACATCTTAAGGGTCTCACCCAGGTCAATTTAGCTCTTCTGCTCTCTGTCACCATATAGTTCAAATGCACCTTGATTTTCTGAACATGTGCCATGTGCCATGTGCCCACTACACGGATACGTCATCATAACAGGTCTGGTGAGCAGGAAGAAACAAACACTCAGAAGGCTTGCTAAAACACATGCACTGGGGGAAAGAGATAAGCCCTACAGAACCAGGAGCCAGCCACATCAGTAGAGTTTATAAAGGCCCAGCAGTCAGTCATATTGAGTGTTTTCTTACAAAGTAAAAAAAGACAACACACAAATCAATGGGCCTTGAATATCCCTCTTGAAGAGAGAGGCCTGCAGTTGGCACCATGAGACCTGACAGATTCCATGATATTAGCAAGCTCTAGGGAAGATAATAATGTTGTTTGAGATCTCTGGTGAGCTTATGCAGGAAAATCACAAAACTAAACCCTAGGATCCTAGAGCAAGGCTATGCTGTCTGCAGCAACAATCAGCAGAGAACAGGCGATTGGGGCCCAGCAGGGACTGAGCACCTGACTGTGGGACATCAAAGAACCATGATATAAACTGTCTATCATGATCTGGGTGATTTTAGACCCACAAAGTCACACATTGTGTGGACACTAAAGTATTCTGTCATTTAAAGGAAAGGACACATTCAAGACCAGGTCTAAGCAGGTCCAGAGGGCACACACAGGTAACCAGATCCCTTGTCACCTACTTTTGTTGCACAATGTGTTTCCCTCAGCTCACCTCTAAAGAGTCCCCATCACCTGCTGTTTAAAAAGACAAACCCTTGTTCACATATGAGTTAACTCCATGTTCTGATGTGAATCAAAAGTAGACTACTGTCTCCTTACAGCCTGACCCAGAGGTGGCCCTGGAAGTCAGGAGTGGATGGAAAGCCTCACAGTAGGTTCACCAACCTGACATGATGAGGGAAAGGGCCTGCAGTTATGTTTACATATTTTTGGGCAGTGGAATGGCTTAAAGCTAGTTACGGACAGAAGTCTGGAGGAGCAAGATAAGAAGATGGGAACAAAGTATATGGGTCTTTCTCAATGTCCATCCCCATGGATGGGACATTGACAACCACATGGATAGAATCCTGAATAGGTCAGCCAGCTTCTGCCCTTGACCATCTCAGTGAATGGAGCCATGGAAACCATGAAGAAGGCTATCTATGAACCCGATGGCATGGACTCCCTCTTGCAAAGCTGATGCAGCTACTTCCAGAAACTAATATGAAACTTAGCAATAGATGCTGAACCTTCAATACAGTGCCATCCCTCAAGAAAACCAAATAGCCGCTCATGGTGCATTGACTATGCATATCCATCTGCCCTGAGAGATGTGTTTTGCTCTTGGTATATTGATACATCTTTTAAGAAAGGCTTTGCCCTTTCTAACCCACAGTGCCAGAGCCACTATGCAAAGACTCACAGAGCATCAAACTTACTCTTATGAGGTCCTGCATAATATCACCTTAGCCCAAACCCACTTCACAGTAACAGAGGTATGAGGTGAGCACGTGACCACAGGGCCTCAAAGTCCTGCCATGTGCCCATCACTCAGAAGCTGCCAATCTGATGGAGCCTTGGACCGCCTGGTGCAAGATGCAGAATGCTGTTTGAACCAATGACTAGTTAATGAAGTTGTGTGCTCCCCCCGCCCCCCCAAAAAAAAAAATACATGGGTCTGAAAAACCAAGGACTGGCAGGAGAAGGGGCCCTCTGACCATTACACCCAGGAATGCATTTGGGGAATTTGTGTATCCTGTCCCTGCAACTCCAAGATCTGGCTAATCTGATCGCAGGGTGGGGAACCTCAAACAGGACAACATAAGGGCTCCTCTACTGGAAGGCTGGTCAACAACCTTAATTGTTCTAACCTTTAGTTGAAATATTGTTAAGCTGAAGCAGCCTCCATCTTATTTTGTCCCTTGTAAGTTTCTGTTATTTTCCTGCCTGTAAATTTATGTTTATGTTGCCTAAGATGTTTTCCCCAAAGCCTCAATAAAAGGGGATGGCAGGGCCAGAGCAGGGGTAGTTCTCCCACTAGAATTGGACTACCGCCTGGCCACCCATATCGTCAAGTTGAATTTCTTCAAGTCTCAAGTCTCTTCATTTGTGTGCGGCCCTTCTCCAGAACCTGAACCCTGAATTGGAACTCTTTCTACGCAGGCCGTGAAAGAGATTCCTATACTCTACCCCTAATGGTAAGGGCTCTTCCTGGTCTTTTGGGGCTCCTCATGCCACTGACCCTGCAGGCAAAGAAGTTTTCAAACTGGCAGGGAAACTGCCCTCAGGTTATCATAAGAATTAGGACTTCTAATAAGGTGAAAGAAAGGAGTATGTCTAACTAAAGTGATTTACCAGAGCATCTCTTGATAACCAGGAATGGGCAATTGTGACAACCAATGGCCTGACAAAGTCCCCAGCCTCTTGGGGATAATGGCTTAGTCCATCCCACCAGGCAGGCAGAGAACAGCAGAAATGCCAGCTGCCCACGAAAAGTTGAAATCAGTGGTAGAAAAGCAATGTGGTGAGAATCATGCCCAGCCTCCGAAACAGCTGCAGCAACAAACTTATGTCCGTCTCACTCCCCTCCAATTGGGGTTGTCTTGTTTTGTTTTGTTTTTAAGAAATTATAATTAGTCATCATTTTGAAGAAGCAGAGTGAACACAGTAAAATTAACCTGGACATGAGGGAGCTGAGCCTGCAAGGGGTGGACTGTAGCAGGCGCTGTCAGCTGGCTGTGTCCCCTATGGCCTACCGCTCCAGCCCAGGCCCACAGCCTCCAGCCCCAGCTCTCCTGGGGATCACCATGCGTGGAACCAGCCACCAGCCACAGTGAGAATACTGGAGGCATGGGGACCATGCTGTTCTCTCAACCTTCAGGTGCAAGTTCTCACCAACATGTTATATTCCCCAACTCCCCCCGCCACCCCCGCTGCTTGGGGATGAGTCCCAGCTTCCCACAGATAACACCTGCTTCACAGTATGTCCTTTATTGGCTTTCTCCCTGCCCTGCCTCCCCTCCCCTCCCATTAGTGCAACACGGGATCACCTTCTACATAAACTACTTGCACTCAAAGTATTGACTCAGGGTGTGTTTTGGGGAAAATTTTAACCTAAAACATCCCCCGATAACTGCCTTTCCAGTCTCCTTCCTGGACTGGACTCTGCCCTTGGGACCCCCATGGTGTGTCCAAGCCCCAGGCTCCTTGGTGGGCCACGTCTTCGTCCTGGCAGAAGCAACTCCTGGCTTTCTCTGCTCTTAGGTCACTTTCCAGACCCACTGCCATCAGGTCTCCCTGCTCCTCGGTAGCCCCCACAGAAGCCACTCAAATGCCCAGACAACCTTGCCCTGGGTCCCAGAAGTCTGGGGCAGCCACCAACCCGCACCCAGGCCCACAGGTTGCTTGAATTTCAGGCGCAAGCCAAATATGGGGACTTCTCCTGGACAGAAGTCTGCAGAGGGACAGTGCAACCTCAGAGAGTACAACCCTGTCCCTGCAGGGTCTCCCTGAACCAGCAGCACCACCAGGCCAGCCACCATGTCCTCACAGGAGCCTCCTGACAGCTTATCCCTTCAAAGGCACTCACCATCACCCTAATCGGTTTGGCTCCGTGGACAGAGCATCAGCCTGCACACTGAAAGGTCCCAAGTTCGATTCTGGTCAAGGGCATGTACCAATTGGGGGTGTGCAGGAGGCAGCTAATCGATGTTTCTCTCTCATCGATGTTTCTAACTATCCCTCTCCCTTCCTCTCTGTAAAAAATCAATAAAATATATTTAAAAATAAAAAAGCACTCACTGTTCCTTTAGGAAGGGGAACAGGGTCACAGATTCTCAATGGAGCATTTCAGGCACCATGAGATGGGTCAGGTTGATATCTGGGGCTCACAGGCCATTGTCAGTGTCCCTGAAACCACATCACACAGACAGCGGCCTTGTATTCCTTGTGACTGAAGTGTCTGAGCGAGCCTGTGGGAACCCCTTGGCTTGGAGTTCCAGCACTGGAGGGAGACACTTCCCCCTGAACCCCAACATCAAGGGAAGGGGATGGACAGACACTGGGAGGGAACAGAAGACAGAAGATAGGCATCAAAGAGAATGAGAAGTAGAAGGCAGCACGTGAGGGGCGCAGGGGGAGGAGGTGATGCAAAGAAACTACCCGAAGATAAACACACACATACACACACATACACACACACACACACACACACACACACACATACACACACACACACACACACACACACACACACACACATACACACACACACACACACACACACACACACACACAACACCAGCAGAGACCACAATTGAAATTTAAAGTTGTTATGGCAACTGGAACAAGTAGGTGGGTGCTTGTGCCTAGTGAATTTGCAAAATTAAAGTAAGCATTGCACCTGCTAACTAATGAAGTAATGCATTCTAAGTATTTAATCTCCCAGCCTCCAGGCCCCAAGGAGGAAGGGATGCAGGGGCTGTAGCTCCTACTCATTTACCTGGAGATCTAGAGAGTAACTCATGGGCGGCTCTGGATGAGGAAAGGGAGGGGGTTGGGAAAGGGGTGCAAGCAGCATGAGCTTCCTAACGTGGCCAAAGCTAGCTCATGTGGGGAAGAGGCAAGGTCACTGAGCTGTCACGGAGCCTCCCAGAAGGGTGGTGCAAGGCCGGGCCAACCCATGGTGGGTGTCCTTGGCCTCAGGCATTCTGTAGCCCCCTGCCACCCAGCCCCACCCAGGACTATGACAGAAAGTGACGGTGGGGCCCCAAGGGATTTGCAGAGACCAGAGTCCAAACCCTCTTCAGAGACATCGTGAAATTCAAAAGCCCCAGTCAAATACAGCAACAGCTGCAGGAGACAATTTTCCCTTTGGTGTGGGGTTGGACTGGTTTCTTAAATAAAAAACAAAAAACACCTCTATGAAGACTCAGATGCACCATCCTAGCAGGTCTTCCCTGGGGAAATAAATTACACATAGCACTGTATGCAAACACAGCTCCAAACGCAGACCCAGCTGGCGCTTCTGTCCTCGGGGAAATAAATTCCAGGGCCTGTATATCTCTATCTATAGATTCACGCGCAGGAAAGGTCACCCCCTGTCTCCTGCCGCGCTCCTTTCACTTGAAATTAAACAATAATTGTTTCGGTGTTTGGTCTCCAGCGGAGGCTAGAGCCCATGGATTGGAAATGGCCCTGATGTGGCTTACCTACTCTGGCCCGGGCCTGGTCACTATGCCCAGGGGCAAAGTAGAGCCGGAGCAGGACTCCAAGAAGGGGGGAGAGGGAGTACGGGGGGTGGGGTGTTCATGTGATCATGAAGGATCCCCACCTGAAGTGATAACCCAGCCCAACTAGGCTGGGCTGCTCCTAGTTGTCCTTTGTTGGTGGTGGTGGTGGGTATCCCCAGGACAGAACGGGTCCCCTGCTTTCCTTCCACAGCAGCAGCTAGCCTGGCTCACAGCTGTAAGTCGTACTGCACTGAAAGCCTCGGGGGAGAAAGTCTTATTTTATAGATGAAGCTGAAGGCTGGGACTGTGACAAAGGTTGCTGGGAGCTCCGTGTGGGCAGTGCTTTTCTCTCATGTTCACTGCAGTGAACAGAGTGGGTACATTGGGGGGGGGGGGGAAATACTGGGCACCCTGTCTCCCTGTCCGCTGTTCTCTCTAAGTGGGGGTGGGCACCAGCACGTGGCAGCACTATGCCAAGTGCTATGGCCATAGCAAGGTCGTGGCCAGACTAGAGGTGGTATTCATGGTGGCCCTGAGCCACACGGTGCGATTTCATATAACCTGGGGCTCCGACCTCTACTTCACAGACCTGCATCCTGCTAGACAACCTCTGCGTGACCCTCCCAGCACCCCAGCCCATGGGGCCCTTCCCAATGCCATCTGTGCACAGCCAGGCAGGGACAGTGCAGGTCACCCCACTCTACCCCACACTCCCTTCCAGACGGCCGGTCCCTGTTTGTCGCTGGACAAACGCATCAGCACATCTGGTCTCTCCAGCTGGTGCCTGGTGGTGCCACATGCCCGGCAGGTTGTTACAAACGCTCAGTGGGTCAGTGGCTTGACAGGTGAACCAACAAAAGCAGTGGGGTTTAAAGGACAGGAGTCAGACCCCAGGAGAGCCTGTGAGGACACCAGCGCTGGTTCTGCAATGATTGTCAGCTCTGATATGATGCTTTAACAGCTTCTAGTGCATCCAGATTCACAGTGTGGTTTGAAGACCCTCGTAGTCACTTCAACTTAACTGCTGAGGCTCCCACTCTCTATATACTTCTGCCTCCTCAGACCTGTCCCTGCCTGGCTGTGTCTGCCCCTCAGACCTGTCCCTGCCTGGCTGTGTCTGCCCCTCAGACCTGTCCCTGCCTGGCTGTGTCTGCCCCTGGGACCTGTCCCTGCCTGACTGTGTCTGCCCCCTGGGACCTGTCCCTGCCTGACTGTGTCTGCCCCTGGGACCTGTCCCTGCCTGGCTGTGTCTGCCCCTGGGACCTGTCCCTGCCTGGCTGTGTCTGCCCCTCAGACCTGTCCCTGCCTGGCTGTGTCTGCCCCTGGGACCTGTCCCTGCCTGGCTGTGTCTGCCCCTCAGACCTGTCCCTGCCTGGCTGTGTCTGCCCCTCAGACCTGTCCCTGCCTGGCTGTGTCTGCCCCTCAGACCTGTCCCTGCCTGGCTGTGTCTGCCCCTGGGACCTGTCCCTGCCTGGCTGTGTCTGCCCCTCAGACCTGTCCCTGCCTGGCTGTGTCTGCCCCTCAGACCTGTCCCTGCCTGGCTGTGTCTGCCCCCTCAGACCCGTCCCTGCCTGGCTGTGTCTGCCCCTGGGACCTGTCCCTGCCTGACTGTGTCTGCCCCTCAGACCTGTCCCTGCCTGGCTGTGTCTGCCCCTGGGACCTGTCCCTGCCTGGCTGTGTCTGCCCCTGGGACCTGTCCCTGCCTGACTGTGTCTGCCCCTCAGACCTGTTCCTGCCTGGCTGTGTCTGCCCCTGAGACCTGTCCCTGCCTGGCTGTGTCTGCCCCCTCAGACCCGTCCCTGCCTGGCTGTGTCTGCCCCTGGGACCTGTCCCTGCCTGACTGTGTCTGCCCCTCAGACCTGTTCCTGCCTGGCTGTGTCTGCCCCTGGGACCTGTCCCTGCCTGGCTGTGTCTGTCCCCTCAGACCTGTTCCTGCCTGGCTGTGTCTGCCCCTCAGACCTGTCCCTGCCTGACTGTGTCTGCCCCCTGGGACCTGTGCCTGCCTGGCTGTGTCTGCCCCCTCAGAACTGTCCCTGCCTAGCTGTGTCTGCCCCCCTGGGACCTGTCCCTGCCTGGCTGTGTCTTCCCCTGGGACCTGTCTCTGCCTGGCTGTGTCTGCCCCTGGGACCTGTCCCTGCCTGGCTGTGTCTGCCCCTCAGACCTGTCCCTGCCTGGCTGTACTTACTGGTCTCTCTAAAAGCTGCAGATCCTGGGATGAGGTCTCCCAGGGCCCCCAAAGCCTATGCTTAGGGTAAAAGCATCAGTGCCTCCCCTGGAAGCCAGATTCAGTCCAACTGGGACTGAAGCCGCCCTCTCCTGTGACCTGAGGTGGAGAAGAGGGGTCACCAGGACAAATTGGGAAATTGGAGCGCCAGCCCAGCCCCTGAGCCCAGGCCCCAACTGAGAGGCTTCTGCTGACCCCATCAGCAACCCGAGGCCTGGCAGCCCTCTTCATCGAACAGCCGGCTGGCACTGCGCCGGGTCCCGCAGGGAGAGGCTGTGGTGCCCTTTCCCTGGCATGTTTGTTCCGAGGAAACTAGGTCTGTCCTTCCCAATCAGCTTCTGGCTCCGAGTCCCCAGGGAAGGAGCAGGGAGAGGTCAAGACTCAAGAGGAGATGTCACTTCCCATCGAGGTTCAGCACCCCAAGCCGGAGAAGAGCTGCCTGTGACAACTCATTCCTGTCATCACCACCTCCCTGCTCTCCCAGGCTCCTCTGGGCACAGGGGTGGCGGAGGAGCTGGCAGGGCAGGGCAGCCTGTCAGCTGCTCACTGACAATCAGACACTGGCCAGGTTCAAGGCCGCACCTCACCACAGAACCAGACAAGACCCAGGTGGTGTTCCCCTAATCCCATCTATGGGGGCATCTGGTGTGTGCCAGGTGCTATGCCAGGCTCTGGGGTGACAATGGAGGACAAGAGTGAGCTGGGCCCTGCCCTCTGGGGCCACACACTCTGGATGTTCAGGTGATGGCAATCCTGTGTGATGGGTGCTTTGAAGCAGAAGGGCAGGGAGCGAGGAGACACTTGGGCTCAGGAATGCAGGTGGGTGAGGGCTGTGGGTGTGACCCTTAGAGTCAGACACCCAAATTCTGTCTCTGCACTGACTAGCTGTGTGACCTTGGGTGAGTAGTTTAACCTCTCTGTGCCTCCGTTTCCTAATGGAAAGTGGAGATGGGAAAGGTAACAGTTCCTGTCTCCTGAGGTTGCTGTGGGAACCAAATGACAAAGTGAACATATGAAGCCACAGGGTAAGAGCTCCGTGAATTCAGCTTTACCGTTGTTCTTAGTAGGGCTGCTGCTCTCACTGCTGCTGATACACAATAGCCACAGCTATGGCAGATGCTTCTGTTGTAGCTGGTGGTGCCAGCAAAGTCTACCGGCAGCTCCCGGCATGGCAGCAGGAGGGAGGTGAGGGGACCAGCAAGACGCCCTACAGGAGAGCAGTTGGAGCACCAGGGAAGGTGCCCAATGGGCCTGTGGCACACAGAGCAGCATGGGATGCAGGATTGGAGTCCATGGCAGGGCGGTGGCCTGGAACTACTTAAATTGCCCCCACTCCACAGCCAGCATCAGGCTTGGAGACAAGGACACGCCACCCTGCAAGGGGACCTGGGAGGCCTGGCTGTGAGGGAAGGAAGGGCACAGAGGCAGGGCCCACGAGAAAAGTGAGTGTTCGGCAGGCATGAAGTAGAGACGGGCAGCAGAAGGCATCCAGACACCAGCTCAGACCACAGCCTTGACAGGGACCACCATTCTAAGGCTCTTAACCTGTCCCAAAGTCAGACTAATGTCCTGGATCCTCTACCCTAGGAAAATGCATGTATTTACTTTGTATAAAAGTTCAGAGGCTGATGCCCTGAAGGTATTCCCAGTGGTTAGAGCATCGGCCTGTGCACTAAAGGGTCTCGGGTTCGATTCCCAGTCAAGGGCACATAGGTACCTACCTGGGTTTTGGGGTTTGCTCCCACCCCCAGTCAGGGAGACAACTAATCAATGTGTCACTCTCACATCGATGTTTCTCTCTCTCTCTCTCTTGCCCTCTCTTTGTCCCCCCTACTTTCCACTCTCTCTGAAAAAGCAATAGGGAAATATCTTCAGATGAAGATTAACCAAACAAATACAAGTTGGGGGGGAGGGTGGAGCCCGGGAGCTCATAAACACTAGAAGGAGGATGCTTCCAGGCACAGTGATCAGCAACCAGGGGCACCCCCAGAAATGCTCGCTGGTCGTGTCAGGAATGAGCATGGAAGTGCTTGCTGGGTCCCCATACTTATGTCTCCTGCATTTTTGAGGGGGGACACCAAGACAGCAGACATGTCTTGGAGTTCCCCTGAGATGCAGTAACCGACTTGAGCCTGGGCCCATCCTCATGGCCTGCCGTCTCTGGTCGTCCAGTGTTCGGCATGACCTTCTGGGGTGCCAGGCCCATGGCAGGCACTGGTAGGAATAAAAGATAAGGTGACTTCTCCAGGATTTCATGACTCCTGGGGAGGAGGCAAACACATAACCCCCAAGCTGTGGTGTGGAACAGTGGGTGCTAGAGGGGGGCAGGCAGAGAAGGGGATGATTCCATTTGTGGGGGCAACCGGGGTGAGATGAGAAGAGACTTTCTGGAGGAGGCTTTGATGTTTGAGCCAGACCTCAAAAGAAAACATGTTGTTGGAGATAATCACAGCAGAATGCTCAGAACCGCTCTAGGGTTTTGCAAAGAGACAAAGGGTAATAATAACCACATTTTCTAATTTCCATGTTTGCTGCTTTGTCATCTTGGGGTCCATCAACCCTAAAGGGACTGGCCCTCCCAGGAGCTAACCAACCAATCCATGGCCCACTCCCCCAAGTTCCCCCTTTATTGGGCTTGTGACTTCAACTTTGGGCCACTATGCCCCTACCCCAGTCACCCCAGGGCCATGTACCGAGGACTGGAGACAACCCCTGTGCCCACAGACCATGAAATCATTCCCACCAGTCAGTCTTGGACCTGCTACCCCTGCCTTGCCTCCTCCTGTCCTGGGAAACCACAACAAGTCTCCCACCCATGCCTTCCCCTCACTTCCTCTGCCTCCTGGCCAACCTGGTGCCTCTGTGTGACCCTGTGTGGCCTTTGTGCCTCCTATTTGCAGGGACCTCTAAACATAAACTTCTTCCTTCATCACCGTCACCCCTGGGTCTGTAGGGCTTACAGACATGACTCTAACCAATCCTGGCACCCTTAGAACATGGGTTCTAGGAGTGAAGACACAGAACGGTTCTCATGGGACCTGCAAGGCAACGAATAGGACACTCGGAAAGGTGGGCCCAGGCCTGCCTCGCTTCAGTACAGAGCAGAGTGGTGCCCCGAACGTGGAGTCCCAGAGACTTTCCAAGCTGTGCAGGTCACCACGCCCACAGCCTTCACACAGAGAGCTCTGAGGACCCAGCCTGCAGCCAGTTAAAGGCAGCCAAGGAGGGCCAAGAGCCAAGGGGGACCAAAGGCCAAGGGGGACCAAGGGCCCGAGGTGGGCATCTCCGGAGGAAGACACAGCACCTCTCCCTCGGGGTGAGGACCAGTCCCTGAGCGCCTGTGACAATGTCTGGCATCCAGGCTGCCTGCCTGCATTTGTTAAATGGGTGCATGAAGTGGGATCCCAGCCCACAGGGTGCGTGGTGGCCACGGGAGACTAGACAGCACACAGACCAGATCCCGGGGCCTGTGAGGAGGTGTCCCCACCTTACCTGGCAGGAGGCCCCGGTGGGAGGCTGTGGGGACCACCGGCAGAAGAAGGGGCATGGGGTGTGCAGGAAGCAGCAGGAAAGACTCGGTGCCACCAGGGCCCACCACCTGACCCGCAGACGCAGCTGTGAGGGAAGAAAAGGCTCTGTCTCCTCAGCCTTGCACAGCGGCCAAGACAGACTCGAAGGACAATCCCATGAGGTCAGCAGATGCAACCGAGAGAGCCGCGGGGCAAAGGCCGAAACACTGGGGCAGTCATGTTTCTCCAGGGGCCAAGCCGCAGCGCCGCTCCTGCCCCCCGGCCCACACCAGCAAGAATGGCTCCTTTGAGCTCCCAGTTCAGAGGTCACAGAGGCGCTCCTCCGAGGCTCTGTTTCTCTGTGGGGCTTGGACCCAGGACTTCCTGCTGCCCAGGAACTGCTGGCTCAACAGAGCCCCTTGTTCATGGTGGGGGCAGGGCTGGAGGCCCTGGAGTAAGGGTGAGGTGGGGACCACTCAAGGCCCTGACCGTGACTAACCTTGGCAGTGATCTTGGACTCCCTTGTGGGGTTCCAAACAGCAGGCTTTCCATCGCTGGCAGCCAGGGGCACCCACAGAAAGACTAGCCTGTGTTGTCAGTATTTAGAACAGAAGTGCCTTGCTGGCTGGCCTCACTTCACGTCTCCTGCCACCTGGTCATTCCCAGCTCCCAGTAGCCCTGGGAGACAGGTGTCCTGCATCAGGGTGGTCCCTCTCTGGGCTCCAGGCCTAGCGCCATCTGCATTCCTGCTTCTGTCTGAGTCACTGCTCTTCCAAAACTCCTCTTTGCTCTGACCCCTACTTCCCCTAACCTCCCCATCCTCTGGCCTCCCAAGCCAGGAGACTTAGTCTCAGCTCTGCCTGCTGGCCTCTTCCCAGGAGAAAGCCATATGACCTGTCTGTATACAATATTCTTTCTCTCCATTTCTTGTCCCAATTTTTATATTAATAGCATCCACTTTCACCCTCCGAAGCATTCCCTTTTCAAATATAAGTTACATGGCCAGCCTCCCTCACAGGCACCCTTAGCTGCTCACACCACTTCCTGTCCCAGGTTGGCACACCTTCCTGGCCACGAGTGGCACTCCCATCACACCCTGCCATGGCGGAGAGTGGGAGCCAGTTGGCAGGTGTGACCCCATTGAGCAAATGAGGACAATGAGAGCAGAGTGTGGCAGCAGCAGAACTCCAACTATGCAGGGCTCCAGGCCAGGTTTTCACTAAACCCAAGCCATCTTCCAGACCACAGCACCTACCACATTTCAACTGCAGTCTGGGTGCCCGCCTGGGACTTAACCTTTGCCCTTTGCTGTCCGCCATTGTTCTTGAGTTGTTCCGCGTCTAGTGGGTTATTTTGTGACCATAGTCTAAGAGCCCAGGAACTGGGGCTTCTCCTTTTCTGGGCCAAGCTACAGAGGACACGCTCCAGAAGTCCAGATCATATGGTGATGATCTTTCCTTTAGTGACAGCTCTGCAAGAAACATTACTAGTAAATGAAATAGTGGACCAAATAAAAACTAGACAAGAAGGAGAAGAGAAAAAAAAGGAAAAGGGGGAAGAAGCTGAAAGGCAATTGTTTCACAGCATTCCTGTTACAATTGAGACTATCTTACATTGGAAAGCCAAATTTGGGCAGAACTCTAAGAAATTAAAAAGAAATGAATGAAAGAAGAACAAGCGGGAAAAAATAAATTAAGTGGGAAACAGCTACCTGAAACAGATCATAGTCTTTTTTTAATTTATTTTATTGATTTCTTATAGAGAGGAAGGGAGAGGGATAGAGAGCTAGAAACATGGATGAGAGAGAAACATCAGCCAGCTGCCTTCTGCACATCTCCTACCAGGGATGTGTCTGCAACCAATGTACATGCCCGTGACCGGAATCAAACCTGGGACCTTTCAGTCCACAGGCCGACACTCTATCCACTGAGCCAAACCGGTTTCAGCAGATCATAATCTTGACGCAGCTGATACCCAGTTCCCAGAAGACGCTGGAAACACTGCGGGGAGATGAGTCTTTGTTCCAGGAAATGGATGCGTCGGAGCTGGAAGATGAGGACTCTCCAGACCACAGTCCAGCTGACCCAGAGCGACTTGACCGACTGATGGACCATCCTGTCTGCAGAGACCTGGCTGCCACAGCATCTGTGGCTACTCTGAGAGGGTGTTGATTTCCCTTTGTTTTTTTTCCTAAAGAAAAAATCACTTCCAGGAGAATATTCTTCTGAAAGCTTTCATCAGTGAACTTAAAAAACTGACCTTCAAATTAAAAAAAAAAAAAAAGTCCTTGCAGAATCAGTTCAAGTGGTGCTGAATCCCGCAGCGTCAGGGGGCTGCCCAGACGCTGGCAAGCCCGGCTCAGCACCAATGACATAGTGGCAGCCAGGGGAGAGCTCTCTCTAAACTGCCTTTCAGTTCTTCTGCCATGTCCTGCCTGGGCTGCCTGGGCCACGGCCATGTGTGAAGAGGACCCTCCTGCCCCACAAGGCCACAAGCCCCCCACAGAGACATTCCTCCAGGGAGATGGGCTTCATGGGCGGGGCCATGACACATGCTTCAAAGAAGGATAGGAGGCCTCCATTCCAAATGTATTCCAAGCCCCAACCCAGGCCAAATGTGACTGCTGGGGGGGAGTTGACCCTGCCCCCCCTCTCTCCACCGTACCATAGTTTATGCAGAAATAACTGATGCAGCGAAACAACCTGTGACTCTTCCAGCAGCCCCTGCTTCCTCCCAACTGGGCATATGGCCTTGGAGACTCGTCTCTTGGCCTCAGTCTCCTCATCTGTAAATGGGAGGGTTGGACTGAACCAGAGATGCCTCATAGAAATACAACGTGAGCCCCATATAGAACTTAAGTGGTCTAGAAGTGCCCTAGCCTCTTTGGCTCGGTGGATAGGGCTTCGGCCTGCAGACTGAAGGCCCCAGCTTTGACCCTGGTCAAGGGCACATGCCCAGGTTGTGGGCTTGATTTCCAGTAGGGGACATTCAGGAGGCAGCCGATCCATGATTCTCTCTCATCATTGATGTTTCTATCTCTGTCTCCCTCTCCCTTCCTCTCTGAAATCAATAAAAATGTCTTAAAATAAATGGTCTAGTAGCCACATTTAAAAAGTAAAAAGAAATGTGCAAAATTTATTTTAATAACTTATGTCATTGAGTGCCATATATACAGTATATTATCATTTCAACATATAATGAATAGAAAAGTTTTTGACAAGACCATTTTTTTCATGTCAGGTGTGAAAGCTGGTTTGTATTTACACCTGCAGCACAGCAGTTCAGACCAGCCACACTTCCAGTGCTCAAAGCCACACATGTCGAGGGCCTGCCATATTGTACAAGGCGGGACCAGATAACCCCAATCTCTTCCTGTTCAGGGGACTTCTGATTTCATTATTGTGCCCCACTCTTTACCTGGCACCAGACCCTCAGGCTGCACTTTGTCACCCAGCGCTGGCCCTGGCGCTCCAGAGGAACTGGCCTGCCTGGACTCCCAGGCCACAGGGGCATTGCCTCCGTGCCACTCTCAGGCCAAAGTGTGAGTTTGGTTTCTAAGGCCAAGCTCCCCCATAGTCCACCCAGCTAAGAACTTCTCTTTTGAGGCAGCCACTAGGCCCACGCACCTGGGACAGAGGCAGTGAAGAAAGGGAGTCAGAAGCCCACACCCATGGCAGTCCTTCTCGTTGGCAATCCTGTGGGCATCTGATTTCTGCCCAGCATAAGGTCAGCACTGTGCCAAACTGGAGGACACAAAAAGAGCTACATGATAGTCACACCTCCCCTTAAGTCCTTAACTCTGAACTACAAGAGGTCAAAAACAGAAGGACAGCATAAAACAACATACACTGAAGTGTTAAATCGGACACTGTGCCATCAGAAGCTGTATCAGTTGGGGTCTCAGCAGGAAACAGATGGTGTGCTCCAGCTGGATGACTGAGGAGAGTATAAAAAGAGTATTGTTGTGAACATGTGATGTGGGCTCAGGGAAAGTCTCAGGGGTAATGTGCAAGCAGCCCTGGGTCCGAGGAGGCCAGGGCAGGAGACATCCGAGAAGCAGAGGACAGCGTGTGGGAAAGCGAACTCGAATAAGAGCTGTAGCAACTGGAGGCAGGCTGGCAGGGAAGGAAAGCCTGGAATATGTACCCCAGTTCCCTTTCCTCCCACTGTTGGCTCTTTGTTGATTCATCCCATTGCCTAGACCCAACATAAAGCCAAAGAGAAGTGATTCCATTAGGTCACCTTTCCAGCACAAAGTGTGGGACAAGGGGTTGGGGTTGGAGGCTGGGGGACTAAGAGAAAATACAGCCCAGGGACCAGGAGGAGATCAGGATGGTTGGGTCATGCTCTGTGTCCTGGAGGGTGAATGGGCTTTGGGAAGATAGAGAAGGAGGACCTTTCAGGTTGGAGAGCAGAGTTAAGGCAGATGCCTGAGCAATTCTAGCAATTGGAGATGGGTTGGCCCCAGGGGAAAGGGGGGGGGGGTGCATGACAAATCTCTGCAGGGACTGAGTAGTCTTCTCTCCCTCCCCAGCTCCAAGGTCACAAAATCTTCCTCTTCCTTCCTGAAATGGATGGACTTGACTGAGGCCCATAAAGAAGGAAAGGCCTTGGTTGAGGAAAAAACAAGATGGCAGCATAAGTAAACACCTAACTGCAGCCCGCACAACAATTTCAAAAAAAAAAAAATATATATACAACTAAAACACAAAATGGATATTATCCAGAACTACAGGAAAGTTGACTGACTGGAAATCTACAACTAGAAGAAAAGAGAAAACCAGAAGGAAAATCAGAGGAGCTGTAAAAGCCTAAGGTACGGAGACATGGTGCGCGCCTGCGGATAGGACTGAACTGGAGAGGAGGGGGTGGCTGAGTGCCTGGCTGGCGTTCCCTAGCGGGAAGGAGATAAAAACTCCGGACTGTGCTGAACTCCAGTTCTGGGAAAGACCCTGAGGACCCAGGCTCATACAAAGGGAATCTAGGCTGTAAGGCAGAAACTCAGGGGAACAGCGAAAGGCAGAGTCCCAGAGGCATGCACGTTGCACGCAGAGGACGGACTGTTGACTGTGCCACTGGATTGCCCTAGTGGGAAGGAGACAAAAGCTCCAGACTGCACTGAACCCCACTTCCAACTACACTGAACCCCAGTTCCAGGCTCATTGGGGGAGAGACTAGACAGTCTGGTAGAAGGCGAAACTTGAGGGCACCTTCCTCTCAGAGGTGCTTACAGTGAGTACCAAAGCAGCGAGTACCAAAGGACACTGAGGAACACTGAGGCTCAGGAACCTCATAGGGCGGGGCTGACAGGAAGCCAAGGCTGTAGGCTCCACCCTGAAACCCTGCCCCACCAAGCTGAGCATAGAGGCTTTTGCAATTTTCCAAGTCTAGTCGAATAAGGCTGTCTCCTGACATAGACACAGCTGATCTTCAAAGCCCATTGGCCCAGAGGTCAGTTCCTCCCAGTGATACCAACAACAATCAACACTTAACTACAATAAGGCTGTATACACAGTCCACAAAGGGGTGCACCAAGAGTGTCCACCTCAAGTAACTGGGAGGCTGATCCACTGAACCATATAGGACACCTTAGTACACAAAGCCACCCTACCAACTCAGGGAAGCTGTGAAAATGCTGAGACAAGGAAACAGATCACAAACAAAAGAAATGGAGGACAACAAGCGACTGGATATAGAGTTCAAAACCAAGCTTATAAGGTTTTTCAAGAATTTCCTAGAAAAGGCCAATAAAAAAAACAAGACCTGTGAGGATATGAAAAGGGATCAACTAGAAATAAAGAATACATTGTCTGAAATAAAAAAATATTATACAGAGTCCTAAAAACAGAATGGAAGATCACAAGAATCAAGTCAAAGACTTGGAACATAAAGAGCCAGAAGACACTCCTCCGCAGAAGCAAGAAGACAAGAGAATCCAGAAAGTTGAAGATAATGTAAGAAACCTCTGGGACAATGTCAAGCGAACCAACATCAGAATTATGGGTTTCCCAGAAGGAGAGAGAGAGAGCAAGATACTGAAAACATATTGGAAGAAATAGTGACAGAAAACTTCCCCCACCTGGTGAGAGAAACAGACTTACAAGTCCAGGAAGTGCACAGAACCCCAAACAAAAGGAATCCAAAGAGGGCCACACCAAGACACATCATAATTAAAATTCCAAGAGCAAAAGACAAAGAGAGAATATTAAAAGCAGCAATAGAAAAGCAGGTAGTTACCTATAAAGGAGCACCCATACGATTGTCAGTTGATTTCTCAACAGAAACCATGCAGGCCAGACGAGAATGGTAAGAAATATTCAAGGTGATGAATAGCAAGAACCTTCAGCCAAAAATACTCTACCCAGCAAAGCTATCAGGATTGAAGGCCACATAAAAAGCTTCACAAATAAAAAAAAGTTAAAAGAGTTCATCACCACCAAACCAGAATTATATGAATTGCTGAAGGGGGTTCTTTAGGAAGAGGAAGAAAATAAAGATTAAAATTATGAACAACAAATACGTAACTATCAACAAGTGAATCTAAAAACCAAGGGAATTAAAAAATCTGATGAACAATATTAACTGATGAATATAATAGAATCAGAGGTATGGAAGGGGAGTGAACTAACGATTCTCGGGGTAAAGGGGTTTGGGGGGGTGTGGGAAGAGACTGAACATAAACTGTGCACCTATGAATGAGGACAATAGGAGGTGGGGAAAGGGCAGAGGGTGGGGTGGGAACCTGGTGGAGGGGAGCAATGGAGGAAAAAAATGAGGAACATTTGTAATAATATGAACAATAAAGATTTATTAATAAAAAAATAAAGTGCCATTATTGCCCTGAAAAAAAAAAAAAGAAAGGAAAAAAGAGAAGAAGGAAAGGCCTTAAAAGGGCAGAAGGGGCAGAGAAGAGTCAGTGTTGGTGCTCCCGAGGTGAGGCCTGAGAGGTGACAAAGCAAGAGGGGGTGTCATGGTCTAGCACAGAAGGGGCCATGGTTCTGGCTCTGGATCTAGCCCAGGAGAATAGAGGTCTGATAGGAATCAGGGCAATAACTGAATCGTTCTGGCTATGAGTCTGGCATGTTGCATGAGGTCTTTATACATGTGAGCTCACTTGATGATCTCAGATGAAGGGAAGGAGGGACGTTGGGGAGAGAGGTAACAAACACAGTGAACACAGTGATGTGCCAGGCACCGTCTATGACACTATACACCTCGTGGGTCCACAGTCCCATCATTCCCATTATACAGAGAAGGAAACTGAGGTAAGTGATTTGTCCAAGGTTAGAGAGCCATTAAGTGGAATGGGCTTGGGACCCAGTTTCTGATTCGAAGTCTCCATGTGCTTTTCCCACATAAGTGCTGAGAGGATAATGCGAGCCAGCATCCAGTGGGGCCTGGACCCCTGCTGCTCTGTGAGCGGACAGAGCGCTGGGTGCCAGCGGCACTGTTGTCACAGGGGTCAGGGCTCAGACAACAGGTACTGAAGTGCAGAGAACACTAGCCTGGAGAGCGGATGAGAAGAAGGCTCATGGCAAAAGCAGGATATAACCCAAGATCTTTGGGCACCTAAATCAGGTTTCCATGGAGACCAATCTCCCTCTTTGGTAGGCCATGATCCATCCTAAGCCACAGGGCATAACAGAGAGCCCCCACCACCCCAGTCTAGCCCACCCATCTTCTCCCTGGGTGGGCAGAGAAGGCAGACCTCCCTGCCCCCTGCATCACACACCCCATTCAAGTGAGAACTGCCTGGGGCATGACAACGCCGATGCCCAAGTGTCTGTCCCATTCAGTGAGACAGTCTGAAAACAAACGTCAAGTGAACCGGAAGACACATTGGGAAATGAATTGTCCCTGCCAGGTTGCCACCCCCACTGTCGAGCATGGAGCCAGGCAGAGAGTCTGCGTTCTTTCAAAGTTCATTACAACCTCATTATCTTGGTTATTGAAAAAATGCTTGTTACCTATCTGTAATAACATGGGTTTCAAAATGCAGATCATCGCTTCCCCCTCTGGGCTGTGTCTGCAAGAGAAAAGCACCAGCTGGACAAGCTCAGCCGGTGGTTCCTCATGAAGTCAAGACTCAATCGGCCAATGAGCCCATCCGACTCGGTACTTAGCTGGGGAGAGAGGCAGCGATGGCAACAAGAGAAAAGGGAGTGACTGGGCCAGGGCACTGCTCCCTCAGGCTGGAGGAAGGTGTGGTTGAGCTGCAGCACTGAGGTGTTGTGGAAGGCAGTCCTCCATGACCTTTGCATCACACCCCATGCACACCAGAACTGCCTCAGACCAGACGCACCCCAATGCCCAGACCCACCCTTGGAGATTTCAGTGGTCTGGGATGGAACCAGGAATTTGTATTTTTTAAAAGCACATCAAGTGCCACAGAGTTGTAAGGCACTGATAAATCAGAGTCCACTCTCTCTGAAGTTCCTCCCTTCTTCCCCTGCTTCCCCAGTCAGTGGCTGAGGCCACCTATGGGAGGAAGCTGTGTGTGATAAAGCAGAGCCCAGGGCAGGCGCTCTCTGACTAAGGGGGTGATGACCAGTCCCAGTTTTAAAGCGGAAGTGCCGCAAACCTGGAGGTGGTCACCCTAATTCTGGAGCTGCCAGCTCAACTGACCTGACAACCCCTCGCCCACCTACCTCAGCCAGGAGCCCGCCTTCCTCCGGGATCTCCGCTGCTCACCCTGGGCCTCATGAACTGTCGCAAGGACCCCAGGCCCTTAGTCCCCATTGCCTCCAATCCCCGTGCTAGACCCTGGGAGCTGCCCATCTCTCCTCCTGTTTGTGTGGAGTGCCCACACATCCGAGGAAGGCCAGAGGCAGGCCGAGTGCCATCTGGTCTGCACCCCGGGCTGATCTGCCCCATATCTGAAATTGCACGGCCGGTACTAATATGTTCCTTCCCGAGGTCCTGGGGCTCTACACCCAGGGGCCATTTACTGAGCAATATTCGGGTTTATTTGTGAAATTATATGGCCCTTCATAGCACACTTACAAAGGCGAATAAATCCCTGCTCGTGTGGCCCAATTTGTTGTTCTAACCTGACACTGCCGTGTCATAATCACCTTTCTCTCAGCTGGCTATGGCCAAGGCTGTTAGGATTTATTAGAAGCATTTTATAATGTGCTTTACAAGATGTTGTTTGAGGCTGTGGCTTTGTTTATGGGAGAAAGAGCAGGAGGGGTGGAGGAGCGGGGATAGAGAGAGGGGAGCCAAGGAGAGCTGTTGAGCTGAGAACAGGTAACAAACAGCTCTGGGGCATCTGGGACCATTGTCCAGGGAAGAATTTAATGGGCACTCTCTTCCCATCCCATCCCCTTCTCCACCCCGGCCCCTGCCCCTGCTCACCCACCACCTGCTCACCCACCAACTTTGATCTCTCGCTTCTGCAATATTATTGATCTGCAGAGGTGGAGGAAAAAAGACACAGACATCAAGGAGACTTGAAAATAAGACCCCGCTACAGCCAGTGAAATATCAGCAAGCTCTGCTAGAGATGACCTTGCCAGCCCCAGCTCTTTCTACCGAAGAAAAGAGAGAAGGGGAAGCAGGTGAGAGGCAACCTTCCTGAGGGCTGTGTCTGCCCCCCTGGACTTGCCCCTCCTTTCCAGGCAGCTATGCTGCAGGTGGCAGTGCGGGGGGGGGGGGGGGGGGGCGAGCCCACATGGAGAGTCCCAGGTTTCACTTGACAAATACTTAGTGGAAGCTGCAAACTGAGAAGCCCAGATGGCATGCCATGGTTGGCACCCAGTGCTTGCAGGCTTCACAGCTTCCTGGGCTGGGTGCGTTCCTGGAGATGTGCCCCAAGTTCCAGGAGCAAAAGAGAGAATCATTTTGTGGATCTCAGAGAGTCATAGGGGTTTTGTGTACCTTTAAGCCAGGCCTTATGAGAAGAATCAAGTTTTCAAGAGAGAGTGGTTTCCATAAGAGACTGCCACATGCAGACTGGGGTACTGGACCTCATTGCCCAGCACACCAGGTACCGGGCTTTCCCAGGGCTGGAAGGCCACAGCGGGCAAGGAGGAGAAGAGCCCTGCCCTCCTGCCTCACGGAGCTGGAGGCAGGGGCACTTCACTGAGAGGGACCCACGAAGGCCCGGGAAGACCACAGGCCTGTCTGAGGAGCAGGGGTGCATCCCTCACAGCGGCACAGTGGCTCAAAAAGATGTAAAAGGTGGCCAGGAGCCAGGCGTCTACGGGAGGGAGTGTGCACTTTATTCTAAGTGAACAATGCAGTATCCATTTTGGATTTAAAGCCATTAATATGACTCATTCTTCCATCAGATATTTCCTGAGCCCCTAACTGTTTGCCAGGTCCTGTTGCAGGCACTGGTGTTAATGGTAGTGAGCAAAAATGTCAACGAAGAGAAGGCTGCAGAGTTTGGCTGCAGTAAGAGCTAGGAAGAGCGCAGAGAAGGAGGGGAATGGGGGCTTTGAGCCTAGATCGGGGAGCTTGAACAACACGTGTAAGTGACCCCCGTGCATACCTGGGGGAAAGCATTTCAGGCAGAGGGAACAGCAAGTGCAAAGGCCCTGACATGAGGAAGGAGTCTGAAATAGGAGCTGTGAGATTATGACTAGATTTAGTGATCACATCGCAAGGTATGCAAATGCCAAATCACTGTATTGTACACCTGAAAGTAATATAACAGTGTATGCCCACCATGCTTTAATATAAAAAAAAATTTAATAAACAGATGCTGTGTGTTGAGAGAGCAAGAAACTGGTAATTCAGGAAGCGGCCACCCAGAGCTGCCTAGAGGGCGGCCTTTGAGAGCAGCAGGCATCTCCCACCCTAGCGGGAAGGAAGGCAGAGTGCTAAGTGCAGAGGCTGGCAGCCTTGCAGATTTGCTGGTGGGAGGCAGGGACAATAACTGGGCCAAGAGGGACAATCTTTGCTTTAAAAAGATATTGTGGATCCTTTTTTATCTTTATTTTATTTGATTTGAATAGTTGACATTCACTATTATATTAGTTTCAGGAGTACAGCATAGAGCCTGAGGCCATCAGAAAACACAGATATTTGCATTATGACTCACAGCAGTAGCAAAATTACAGTTATTAAGTAACAACAAAAATAATTTTATGGTTGGGGGCCACCACAATATGAGGAACTGTATTAAAGGGTCATGGCATTAGGAAGGTTGATAACCACTGCCTTACCGAGTGATCCTACCCATATCTTGCACCCACCTGACACCAATTATGGACCCTGTAGAAGGAAGATGAGGACAGGTAGAGGCCAGAGTTTGAGAGAGAAGTGATGAGATCCTGAACTGCAGGCTGCAGGGATGGTATGCATTTCCTGCAGCTGCTGTAACAAGTCATCACGGACTTAGTGCTGAAAACAACACCTATTCCTTTTCTTACAGCTCTGGAGGTCATGTATCCAAAATCAAGGGCCAAAATGTCCAAGATCCACCTGGGCCAAAATCGAGGTGCCTGCAGAGCTGTGTTCCTTCTGGAGGCTCTAGGGAAGAATCTGGTTTGGGGGGGTGCCTTTTCCATCTTCTAGAGACACCCACATTCCTGTCTCCTGGCCCCTTCCATCATCAATGCCAGCAGCTTAGCATCTCGAAATCTCTCTGACGGTCTCTCCTGGCTCCCTCTTCCACATTTAAAGGGGCCTTGTTATCCAGGAGACTCACCTAGATAATCCAGGACCATCTCAGCTGATTAGCAACCGTTTCTATCTGCAACCTTAATCCCCTCACCATGTAGCCAATTATCCACAGGCTCTGGGAATTCGGACATAGACATCTGGGGTGGGGTTGGAGGCATTATTCCACCTACCACAGCGCTGGGTCAGAAGCCTATGTGGAGAACCACTGGCTTTGAAGGTTTAGTAAGGGGAGTGGTGCCCTGGCATAATGGTGAGGATCAGGCATCTGGGGATCAGACAAATGTGGATGCGTATGCTATCTCTGCAACCCATTAGCAAGACGGCTGTGGGCATGCCCCTCCCCTCTCCAGGTCTCTGGTTCCCCATGTGTTGAAGGAAGGTCACAGCATCTACTTCAAGGAGTGGCTTCCAGGATTGCAACTCACGTATGTGGAGTCCTAACACAGCAGCCTCTATCCAGAGGAGACCCTTCAGCAGGAACTGCTGCTGATGCTGGTAATTGAGCCAGAGGGCAGCTGGGATGAGGGCAAAGGGAAGCAAAACACTCAAGCGGAGGCAGAGAATGACAGCAGGCACTGGAGGAAGAGCCCACCAGGAAGGTTTGGCAGAAAGTAAATGTAGTTTCCCACGTGCTGGGTCGGGGCATCCGGGGAACCATCATGAACCACGCCCTATGTGGCTCTTCTGCCCTTTGAGGCCTGCCTCATGGGGGAGTGAGGATCACACACAAAACCCATCATCACAGTTACAGTGCCTGGAACACTGACACACATGGATCATGTGCTGTGTTATCCAGGAAGCAGTGAAATATCCACTCACAGTGGAGCACAGGAGAGCGTCTGAGCTTGACAAGGGGAACTTGGAGAAGCAGGAGAGTCCCGCCTGCAGTGGGACAGCCACACCAAAGTCGGCACAGGCCCTGGCTGTGCAAGCCCTCCTCGTGGTCTGTCCCGGCAGCACACACACTGATCTCCGTGGGAACAGCAAAGACATCAGAGTAGGCAGGAACAGGGTCATTAGGAACCTTTGAGGACTCAGCTCAGGGGCCACCTTCTTCAGGAAGCCAGGTGGGTTAAGTGCCCCTCTTCAGTGCTCATGCAGCCAGAGGGCATGAGCCCTATGGGCAATTGCAAGGAACTGTCATTCTCCACTGTTACATCCTCCCAGAACCTGTGGGAGGGGCAGGAATTCGTGAGCAGCCTTGGGTTTCATAAGATGGTGAGATGCCTCCAATCAGATAAAGGGAAGCTCCATTTTTTTCTCTGGGTCAGTGGTTTTTAATAATTCTCTACAGACAGAGGCATCCTAGAAAAATCCTCACAGGTGAATGCTGGGTCTCATTCATTCCTGTGCACCAAGAACCTAGTCCTATATTCATTACTGCATACAATGCTCAAATGAGGGAGGGAGGGAGGTTAAAAGAGATGGAGAAGGAAAGAGATGGAAGAAGATGGGAAGAGAAAGACTAAAGGGAGAAAAATTTTCTGTGGAGTTTTCTGAGCCTATAGGGTGCATTCCAAGCCCCTGACCATATGAATGAACTGCAGTACCTGTCCCCTCTTTTGGGTGCAGGTGAGTGGGCAGCTTAGCACTCCAGAACTGTGCTCAGGCCAGGGCCCCACTGGGCATTTTCACCAAAAAGACCCAAGACTTAAGTACCCCCGAGGACCCTGAGGACTAAGAAGGGCTCCTGGTAGCTGGCTGGGCTTTAATTAATTAACTAATTAGTTAATTACATAAATAAAAGCCTAGCAGCCATTTCTGCACAGGGATCTCCCATGGAGAGGCCTCTATGCTAACACTGCCTTAAGCTACCTGCCTGTGCTGTGTTGCAGGTATCTAAGCCAGCCCTTATGAAGGAGCAACTGGAGTTCTATTTCAGCCAATAAGACTGAGGCTTCCCCATCCAATCAGAGCTCCACAGCTCTGACCAATCAGAGTGGCTCTATTCCAACCAATCATGAGAGTGCACCCCAAGATTCAGGTTTCTGTTGGTGTTGGGTTGGTATGGACCGCCATTGGTTGGCACACAAACAGGCCAGCCCTGCACCATGCTGCACCCTAAGGTGCAGAATCTCAGGCAGAGGGTGTACGTGTGGAGAAAGGAGTCTGACCAAGGCCCCCACAGAAGCCACAGGAAATCATTCTGCCACCTCCCCTCCTGCCTCTGTGCAATCCCCAAGGTCGACCACAGCCACAACCCGTCTGGTCCTGGAACCAGCCTAGAGCATCCTGACTGTTCCCACAAACTACCAAGGTTTATTCTCTTTATTTATTTTGTGTTTATCTTTGTTATTGTGACTGCAATTTTTTAAATTCCTCTTTCTTGCTTCCTTTGGAGATGATGCCACAGGAAAATAGTTCCATATTAATCAGATGGTCAGGTCTGCAGAGAACCAGAACAGCCACTGAACCGATGCAACAATGATCATCCCTCCACCTGACTGGAAGGTTCCTACCACCTCCCACCCACCCCTGAGGCTGTCCCTGGCCCTCCCCAGATGTTCCAGTCAAAGTGGCTGCCCTGAGTGGGAGCATTTTCCATGCCTTTCTACGCCTCCACATCAGAGTCACCCCCCCCCCCTCAAATCTTGTGACATGAGGAGGCAGATGCTCTGAGCCCCATTTAACAGCCAAACTGAGCCATCGGGCCAGGGGTCTGCTTCCTGGGGCCATGACTGGGAGCGGAAAACACTCCATTTCTCTCCCTCCACTCCCAGGAACTGAGCCATCCTCCTCCCTTTGTTCCCCACCCAAAGAGACACCCAAGTAATCTCTGCTCCTGCCTTGCGAAGCTGTAACCCATTGACTAAAAACCTTTTGAAAAATACATGCAGAATATAGGAGTGTAAGCATGACTTCCCAAATAAACTGAAAAGTGTTAAGACCCATCATCCCATCCCTAGTCAGAAGATGTGCCTTCACCCCCTGTGAACAGTGACAGCCATCCCCAAGGTCCAGGCAGGGCTCCTTGGGGATCATGAAACAGGGCCTGCCCGAATGGAGCCTGTACTAAAATATCAGTTTATGGAGGTGCGGAGAGGCTAATGCCATGGAGAGGTGTCATTACTCGCAGCTCCTATAGAATGAGGAGCACAGCAGGGAGCACGCAGGACCACGTGGGCAGGCCCCAGGGCAGGCAGGATGCAGAAGCAGGAGCGAGGAGGAGGCCCGGCCACAGACTTCCATGGACAAGGCAGGCAGGAAAGCTGCCTGGGACTGGCTAGTGTGAATCATGTCGGTGTGCTCTAGGCCATGAAGGGGTCTCTGGTGACCTGGCCCTGAGTGGTCAGGACCAGAGATACTGACTTGGTGGGTGAGAGCCTAATAAAGGAGGTAGCTGAGGGTATGGACTTGAGGTTGATTAGTCCCATGGTCCACAAACTGTGGCTCATTAGCCACATGCAGCTCTTTGGCCCTTGAGTATGGCTCTTCCACAAAATAGCACAGCCTGGGTGAGTCTATTTTGAAGAAGTGGCCTTAGAAGAAGTTTAAGTTTATTTTTTTAATATTTTTATTCATATTTTACAGAGAGGAAGGGAGAGAGATAGAGAGATAGAAACGTCGATGAGAGAGAAACATTGACCACCTGCCTCTTGCACACCCCCTACTGGGGATGTGCCCGCAACTAATGTACATGCCCTTGACTGGAATCGAACCCGGGACCTTTCAGTCCCCAGACAGATGCTCTACCACTGAGCCAAACCGGTTTCGGCAAGAAGTTTAAGTTCAAAAAAAATGTGGCTCTCAAAAGAAATTTCAATCATCGTACTGTTGATATTTGGCTCTGTTGACTAATGAATTTGCCGACCACTGGGTTAGTCTATGACAGGTGTATTCACAGATGCACATTTCACTATCTCTAGGAATTGGCAAGCCCTGGGTTGGGCAGTCTCTCCACAGCCTACAAGCCCCTCTTCCCCCCCCCCCCCAGGTGTCAAACCACCAGAAAGCACAGAAAATGAAAAGCATGATTCATCTAACGGGAAGGACTGGGGTACAGGAGAGTCCTGACACTTGTATATACCCTATCTCCACACACATAAGACTGAAACCTGCACCCCAGGTTCCAGCTGTCAGACCAGGTCATTAGGACCAAGGATACTGTCAGCCCTTCCCCAGCTCTCCCCCTGCAGGAAGCTGCCTTCCACACCTGTCTTCCCTGCCGGGATATCTTTTATTATCATTACACCTTGACTTCGCCTGGACTGGGGCAGGTGAGGGCATGCAAAGCAGGACAAAGGGAGCTGTATACAGTGTGACTTGCTCCTGGTCCTGCACTCCCTTCACCAGCCTTCCAAGCAGAAACTCCCAGTAAAGGGTGCCACCCCCAATCTATTGCCAGACACCAGGTGTACATGAGGACCCATGCTTAAGGCAGGGGGGCCTGTCTCTGTCCCACATGTCGTTGTCTCCCCCACAGCATACAGGAGACAGAGAGAGTGGTGAGCTAGCTCCCTGGTCTGCTCACTCCATGAGTGCCTCCCAGCCCACCTGGCAGGAAGGACGGGAACAGCATGTGCGTGCAAGGAGATGGCCCAGCCTGCTGCTCTGAAAGCCAAAGCCACTGATAAACGCTCTGTGACTCTGGGGTCCCAGAGGCCGTGCTGCCTCATTGCCTTTGTCTCCCCAGTCCCTGGAGCTCGTGCATGAACCCCTTTCCTAGTTCTTCCCTTGAGCATCAAGTTCTGTTCGATGCCCATCTCTCTATATTCTAGGTGAAATGAGGTTCCTTTCTTTCTGCCAAGGGGGTTTGGGGTTCAAAGTGAAGCAAACTGGAGTTCAAAATATCCTCTCTACAATTCCTGAGCAAGTTACTAAATCTCTCCAACCTCAATTCTCTCATCTGTAAAATGGAAGTCATACATAGCAACCACCCTGAAAGATTGTTGATGGTCAAAATGCAGCAGCACGTGTGACTAGTCTGACACACAGACGATACTGAAAGGAGGGTACTGGCGCCTTTGCATTCCTAAGCCTTTGAAGCCAGTGCTGACGGCCTTTGGGATTGGAGGAGAGTATGGTCAGACCCTGAGGGCAGCACAGGGCCTGCCCATGGGGGCAAAGACCTGAAAGGGACGCCTAGGGCTGTGTTCCTCTTCCCAGTTTGAAGATTCTCAGACTGCTGGTCTCTCCCAAGGAGACCTGCCCCTCGCAACATGGTCCGCTCGTGCTCACTGGATGGTCCTCCAGCAGTATGGCTCACGCAGACCCAAGCTGGGAGCTCCAAACACAGGCCAACCGCCCGGCATTGCGACCAAGGGTGCCTGATGCTTGTGTGCAATACAACCCAATAGGATAATACTTAATCACCATCATTGGCTGTTAACTTGCACATCAATAACGCAGAATGGATGATATAATTGCACAGTGTGTCTAATTATAGACCACAGAGACAATAATAGGATTAATTAACCTGGGAAAACACTGAACACAAAGGGATCTGTGGCAACTTGACAGCCACCGGGGAACCCGAACCCAGAGGAGAGGGAGACCACTGGCCCGTGTCACCAACAAGGAGCCTCTTCATGGTGGACGTGGTTGCCCTGGCGCAGGGATGACACGCTGATGCAGACCCTGGAGGAGCTGTTCTGGCCTCCTGGCTGAACACGCCAAGAGCTCCGGTCCCTGTAGCAGAGTCTGTCTCATAAAGGATCCAATGGAAATGGTAGCAGAACTGAACACTGGCCCAGAAATGAGCATCCCTCTGTGGCATTGTCCTTGGTGCCTCCACAAAGGCCAGAGACATGGGGCCATGGTCCACGTGTTGGCGATGAAAGAGCCGGCTGCCCTCAAACACTGGTAAGTGGCTCCACGGATGCCAGAATGAAGCTGTTCTCTGTCCAGGGAAAAGGATAACTGGTCTGGTTGTAGGAATAGCCCCCTCACCACACAGGCTTTTCTGGCCCCAGAGAAGGGGGGGTAGGCCTTGGCACCGGGATCTGCTCTTGGCCTGGCCCGCAGGGCACACTCAAGTGCACAGCTTCCAGCCAGGCCATCCATCACCTTCAGCCTCCTCCATTCTCCCCAACACTCTCTCATCTCCAGAAACAGGTAACAAAGGGCCCAGAAGTCACCTCAGCTTCCCTCCTCTGTGTCCTCCTTAGGGGAGTCCCCCTCGGGCAAAAGGCCGCTTCCCAGAATGGCACTGAGGATGTCCCACTTTCCCAGCCCCTGTCTGTCTGGAGATGGCACTCAACCACTTCATGCATGTCAAGCACATTTCCCAGTTAGAGGGCCGTCTCGTAAGCTTAGGCCTGTGTCTTCTGCTCCTCGAGGAGTTTGGAGCGCATCATAGGTTTTCATTAAATTTCCTATGATTCGAATGAATGAATTATAAACAGAAGCTGCCATCGGTGGATTAGCCACTATACGCCAAGCACTGTCGCTTTCGTTTAATCCCACAACAACCCTCCTAGGTCAATATTATTACACCTCTTTAGAAATTTATTACTAAAGGAACTTATCTAAGGAACCGAGAAGCAGCAAATTAATTAATTTGTGTAAGGTACTCTGGCTGGGAAATGGCAAGGCTAAAATGTGAGCTGAGCACTTCCTAATCCCAAAGCACATTTTTTTTCACCACATCCTGTTGTAGCAAATACGGTTTTATTTGCAATTTCAGCTTCGATAACCTAGGAATGTGGTATCTGACAAGGCACACATTAGAACACATTCCACTACACCTAATGCAGTGAACCACAATATCCCGGTGTTTGCACGTGGGCGCTTTCCAACAAGTTCAAAGAGGTCCCCCGTGTGTATATGAGTCAAGATCATGCTAGCTGCTGTCACAGGTAAACCCCAACATCTTAGGGGCTTTTTTCCTTTTTCTCTTGAAGTCTGGTTGTCAGTGAGGGACCCTGCACTGCACAATCATTTAGGAACTCAGATTGACAGCAGGGCTTCCATCTTCAATGTGTGGCCCTGCTCATTTCATCCAGAGCTGTGTGCGGCAAATAGCAGCTCAAGAGCCACATAGGCTCTTTGGCCCCTTGAGTGTGGCTCTTCCACAAAATACCATGGCCTGGGTGCGTCTATTTTGAAGAAGTGGTGTTAGAAAAAGTTTAAGTTTAAAAATTTTGACTCTCAAAAGAAATTTCAATCATTGTTCTCTTGATATTTGGCTCTGTTGACTAATGAGTTTGCCAACCACTGGGCCAGAGAGAGGAAGGGAGGGGGGTCCACATGGGAGGCTTTAGGGAGCCAGGAGTGGGGTGGTAAGATTGCCACACGGCTACACCTGGGTGGAGAGGTGCCATGAAGTGTGGTTCTAACTGGAAACCACAACAAGCGCTGACACCCAACCACCTCTGCCACACTGCACTTGGCCTTGGCTTCTATAAAGGGGTAGGAAGTTTGGCCCTGCTCTCCTGGGCTAGGGGTGTGAGCAGGGATTTGAGAGTAGAAGGTGCATCCACCAAGCCTTTATGATGCACCTACCGTGTGACTGGGATGGTAGCGTAGGAAGGAGCATTTCCTGAAGACCAAGACTGTGGGTGTGGAGTGGGATGCCTGGGGTTGAGTCCCCGGCTCTGCTGCCAGCAACAGTGAGGCTCAGCTCCCGAGTCTCAGTTTCTCCTGCTGTCCATTGGGATCAGTAGCACCTGGCTCACTGGCTTTTGCCAAAATGAAATAAAGTGCTTACATAAAGCTCTGTCTGATTTATAGTAAGCATTCCACAGTTAGTTACCTGATTTAATTTAATCCCACCCCAGTCCTAGGTGACAGGCTGAAATGAGCAGTGCCACACATTGAAGGTGGAAGCCCTGGTGTCAATCTGAGTTCCTATTAAGTGATAGATCTGGGAATCTATTTCATATCTTTGTGGCATAGAAACCATGACACTCTGGGTGTATTGAAGAAAGGTGTTCAAAGACCCGAGGAAGAAGCCTGGGTGGAGGCAAGGAAAGAAGTAGGAATTAGAAGAAATGTCTCCTGGGAGGGCTCAGAATTCTGCACAAGAACAAAGGGGAGATCAGACAGCATGGCCCCAAGCCTCAACCTTGACAGGCTAACAGACTGGAGGAGAGGACAGCAAAGGCTGCCAGTCCTGAAGTCCCCGGAGCAAGAGGACATGCGCATGAGCTCCCATAACTCCTCCACTGCAAGGGCCCATAGTCCGCTGGGCACCAGCAATCACCCGACTGTCCCCAAGACACCGGGGCCCTCTCCGTCAGCAGTGAATCATCTCTTCACCTGGAGTCTATTGCCAATCATACTATTACTATTGATTGTGCAACCTGATCAAATACTATGCAAGATTATAAACCATAAGTGTGAAAAGAGAGCTGATGATTCAAGTGCAGCCTATTGAACACTTGGGAGAAACTTGCATGACAAACATTAATGTGTGTGACACCACTAAGAAGCACTGGGTTTGGGGGGCAGGCTGGGGAAGTGGTGAAAGTGATCATAAAATCCTAGAATTTGCCTTTATGTTGTCTCACATGAGTCTTGAAGTTCTCCGCTTTAAATGAGCCCAAACTAGACTTCTTGACTGATGCACCACAGGTGTGGCTGAGGCGATAAAAAGGAAAGGGAATTAGCAGATCCATGTCCAAAGGGTGAGCCTTGACCCTTCATCAGAGGATTGCCAAATAAGTACACGTTTATATACTTCAAGTTAAAATACAGTGCTTAAGATGCATGCATTTCCTTTGATTTCCTTCTTCTTTTTGCAATACCTAGCTTCAGCAGCCTTTCGGGACTCACCACACACCATCACCTATTATGTCAAATGGGAGACAGAGCGCAGTGCTTGGAAGGATCAGCTCGCCGGGGAAACATGGGCCCAGGGGAGCCTGCCCATCATCTCCACCTGCGAGCTTTCTGTAGCATCAAGACCCTCAGGGAACCTGGTGGCTACGCACAAGGCTCAGCCAATCGGACAACCAGAGATGTGCCCTGGCACCCTCTTGACACATGACCTTCCTGTAGGCACCACCAGTTTTCAAACCATAGTCTCCCCCTCAAACAAGGAATGCACTAATCAAAGATCTTGCCCTCTACTTAACACCACTTAATGCCCTGGTGTTCGCCTGGCAATGCCCCAGGGCAGGCCGTGGTGCCTTCCTCCCTGTTATCTGCTGACCCCAGGGCAGGCCTGTGCACAGGGGCACCTGAACCCTTGTCCCCACCTTTACTCATTTGTTCCACAAACATTCACCGAACAGCTATTACATCCAGGGATTACCTCTGAGATGATGATGGCAGTCTAGGCCCACTCTCAATAGAGGAGACAGAAAAAGATTATAAATGCAATGTAAGCACAACTGGTGTAGGCACTAAGAGAACAGAGAGGAGAGAGCAGCTTGGGTATCGATTGGTTAATGCCAAGCTCCCAGTTGTACAGGCACACAAACACAAACACACACACACACACACACACACACACACACACACACACCTTGCTTCATTCATCCATGGTTTTATTTATACTTTTCCCTCTGCCAGGATTGGTTGGCAGTATTTTGTTTCTATGTTTGTTTTCTTTGGCTTAGTTCCAGCTAACTTTTACTCACTCTTCAGGAGCTAACCACAGCAGGCCTTCCCGAAACCCCAGGCCCCCAAATGCTCCCATAAAATTCAGTGCCTTCCCCACCTGTGACCCCCCGTGTATATTAACATCTGTACACAACCTGAGGGCATCGGTCTCCCTGGCCCCCACCAATGCAGAGCCCAGCACCCAGCTCAGGGTCAGTGCTCAATACATATTGACCATCTGAGGCAGGCAACTGAAGGTGAGACCATGACTGCCACATCATGAAATCTGCTACATAAGGAAGGGCTGCTTGCAGCGACTCCTAATGGACTACCACCCCTCTGATTTGGAGAGCAAGAGCATAGAGCACGAGTGTGAGGGGAAGGTGTCCTGACCTACTGACCTGAATACACTGCTACTTGATAGGCAGAGCTGAGAGAAATGATTGGGTTGG
Source organism: Vespertilio murinus (assembly GCA_963924515.1). Taxonomy (NCBI): domain Eukaryota; kingdom Metazoa; phylum Chordata; class Mammalia; order Chiroptera; family Vespertilionidae; genus Vespertilio; species Vespertilio murinus. The sequence continues at coordinate 92,964,625 of OZ004708.1, forward strand.
GTCAGTTTGATAATTAACTCTCCCACCACCTCCATCACCTTGTTTCTTTCCATGTTTACTAACTTTCAGACCTAAATTGCTTCTCAAAGAGTGAGATTAGCAGGCCACAATCACTCTTGGCAACTGTATCTCATTATCTATTAATAAATCAGCATTCTGGCTTATCAATAAGACTTTGGTGAGTGGAGTGTAAGTCTATTTGCCAAGGCTTGATTCCCCCCTGGAGAAATGAAGACACAGAGCTTCTGACCTCAGAACTGCAGGCCCAGGCTGACCATGCACGAGGCAGGCCCCCCAGCACTGAGCTGCTCTCACTCCAAATACCCCACATCACATACCAACTCTGTGAACATCACAGAACTGACTCCAGGTAAATCAAGGGGGTTGATCATTCACAGAGTGCTAGAACTAAAGGGGGCTTAGAGATAGTCCAGCAAAACCTGGGCATTTCACCCCAGAAAACCATAGGGGATGTCTAGAATGAATTTGATGGATCTGGATAGTAAGAAGTCTGTTCACTTGAGGAGCTTTCAAGCAAGTGTGGGAGTTGTGTGGTGTAACAAAGAGAAGCTAAACTTGAGAGCAAAAGAGGCAGGGATTTGAGTCCCACTTCTGACGCCTACTAGCTGTATGGTCCTGAGCAAGTTCCAGAACATCCTCTAAGCATTTACTTCTCTACCTATAAAATATGATTAAAATATCTATTTTACAGAGTCATGGTCATTGAAATATTATGTGTATCACATGCCTCATGTATAGAGTAGTTGCTCAATAATAGTTTCTTTATATGAACCAATGAATATTATAAAGACATAATTAAAGTCTCAGTTGTGATACTCACTCTATAATAGTGTTTCAGTTCAAAAAAGAGCAGAGTGATTGGTTTAAGGATCGGCTCAACCTCGAACACTCTATTTTATACCTATCAAGACAAATTAAAGCCCCCACTGGGTCCTTCAGTCTAACCAATCATCCCTGGTGTCCTTTCAAAAGACAGGAATTTGGACACACACACCCATACAGGGATAACACAATGAAGAGGGGGTTCAGCTGCCAACAGGCCAGGAAACTGCCTGAAGTGGGGAGAGAAGCCCAGAGCAGGACCCTCCCTGGTGCCTTCCGAGAGAGTGGCCCTACCGACACCTTCATCTCAGACTGCCAGCCTCCAGAATGTAAGACAATAAGTTTCTGTGGTCTAAGCCTCTCAGGTTGTGGTACTTTTTTAAAGTATATATATATTTTTATTGATTTTCCACAGAGAGGAAGGGAGAAGGATAGAGAGCCAGAAATGCCGATGAGAGAGAAACATCGACCAGCTGCCTCCTGCACACCCCCTACAGGGGATGTGCCCGCAACCAAGGTACATGCCCTTGACTGGAATCCAACCTGGGACCTTTCAGTCCACAGACCGATGCTCTATTCACTGAACCACAAACCGGTTTCGGCAAGGTTGTGGTACTTTGTTATGGTAAACACGGGGCACTGATTCACACTCATGCCCACGAGTGTGAATCCTGCCCTGGGGGGACACTAAGCCAATGGGAGAGCCAATGGAACCTGCACTTGTTTTCTTAGCTCAGGGACCATGAGCTAAGCAAGCTGCCAGCCTCCTCCGAGGTCTGTGGTCTGCCTTCCCTTCCCACCTGCCAGAAGGGGTGGAGAAAGTCTGCATTTCAATTCCAAGATTCATAGGTAGATGCAGGAGCAGCCATGGCATGAATGCTCAAAAGAGAGCATCTGAAGGTCTCCAGTCCTGCCTGGTTCTAAAGCCCACCATGGCCTTCCCACCCAGCTGTCCAGCCTCTGCTTAAGCACAGAGTTGGAGGAAGTGTAGTACCTCTTTAAGTTGAGAGTTCCATTTAAAAGAAAACACTTTGATCAATACCAAGATCGTACAAATAAGTCGAACTCTTTCTTCTTTCAACTCCTGCCCCTCAATCTAATATTTCTTCCCTCGGAGGCCATGTGGAAAAGAAAAGGAAAAACCCAACCCCACATCTTCTTGGCGGTTCTTCCAGGACCTGAAGACCTACCAGTTTCCACCCAGTCCTCTCTTTTCTCAGCAAAACGTCCCTCTCTGCTCATCTCCTCTCCCGAAGTGGAGTGATTTTACTCAGCCCATGTGCCTTGATCACTGTTATTTCTGGGATGGGCTTAGAGTTGGGTTTGTGGGGTCACACAGCCCTTCCCTGGCCCTCTTTTCCCAGCTGTGATACATTTGATGAGTGTCCACCACAAGCCAGGTGCCAGCCCAGGGGTCAGGAGAACCAAGAGGATCAAACTATGAGCTCTGACAGACAGGGTGACCTGATGACGGGTACAATGTGGGGAAAACACTTTCCCCAAACAAGCAGCAAATGAAAGTTAAAGAGAGGAAAATAAGTTCCCCTCCATCGATGCAGGCTCCTAGAAAGCTTGATCAAGCACAAGATTGTTGTCTCCAAACAAGGAAGGAAAGGGAACGCAGAACTGACCTGAAGACAACCCCTGGCCTCATTTAAAGACCTCTTCTTTATGTATTCCAATACCCAGGACCCCTTCGTGGAGTGTAAATTCCCTGAAAAGCAGAATCCTTTCAGGACATGAAACTGTTGGCTGCCCTTTGGAGGGCTGAGAGCAAAGAGCTCCAAAATTTATGCACTACATTAAGCGAGAGGCTTCGGTATCCAACTAGGTTAAATTGCTTTCTATATTTAAATTGCCTGCTAGCTGGTTAGACGTGGGAGCCACAGCTGTGAAATGGATAGTTCCAGCCAGTAAATAGAAACGCATAAATCCTAATGGATTAATCTGTTATAATTAGACAGTTCTGTATGACTTTGACATGGCACCCAACTCTCCGGAGACACGGGGGGGTGGGGGGGAGCAGCCTTCAGGTGTGGGGCATGCATGGCAAGAGAAGGGTAAGGAGATGAAAAGTGAAGTCTGGGGACCAGAGGAAGATTGCCAAGGCACAAGCCAGGAAGGAGTGCCTGAGTCAGGGTCCAGATGGGCGGACAGTGGATGTAAGGAAATACTCCTCTCCACAAAAGAAAATCACACTGAAACCAGACATGTAAACCATGTAAACTGTCCATGGCAGTGAACCCCTTCTTCCTCACCCTTCCCCTCCAAGGTTCTTTCCTTCTACTTCCCAAAGGGGCAAACCCATTTGAGAAGGTGTCTGTGGAGGAATGAGAATTCTGGAGAAGCTAACCTAAAGCACTTGGTTCTGCTCTTGCCCACCTCTTCCAACTCTCTCCTCTTGCCAAGACCAGGAAACCCCAAATAGACTGAACACCCTGCAGTGAGTCATCCCACAGTGACCTGGGTAGGTTCATATCAGGTTAAGGCAGGCAGGAGGATGGAGCTGGCAGTGGAAGAAGGGTGCATCCTTCTGGCCCAGGGCAAGTCCCAGAAAACCCATCCTAACCTAGATCAGGATAAGGAAAATGTTTGGGTTGTCCGAGTTGGATTATTCGGGTCTAATCTAAGTTTAGGTCTTGTCAGTCTTGAATTCCAGGACAGGTTTTACCGCCTGGTTGCTCTCTGGGACTAGCATAGTCTCAAGACAACCCCCAGGACCAGAATGATCTCCCCACTAAACATGTCCGTCCTATTGCTGCTTCATTTCAATACAAGCCTCAGCTCCACTGAGACTGAGCAAGTTACTCAAAGAGAAAGTAGCTAAGGAGCTGTACAGAGCTGCTGATACAGAATTGGGACAAGAGGCTGTCTAGGCTCAGAGTTTCGGGATGTCTAGACAGGATTTTCTTATTCAGCATGTGAGCGTGCACACACACACACATGCACGTGCGCACACACACTGAGAGGTGCAACTCAAGCTTTATCTGGAGAATGAAAGACAGAGAGACTAAAAAGATAGTCAGATTTAGATGATGGGAAGTGGTCAGAGACTAATCTGGGTTCTTCATTGGAGACTTAATAGAGGAACCAAGAGCCAGGATGTTGGGCATCAATTAGGCAATCAGACCCTGAATTTTGCCATCTTAGATAGAATGTGTGCCAAATCAAGCCTCACACCTATAATAATAATGTCCTTCCACACTAATAAGAGTAAGTGCCTGGCCCCAGCTGGGTGGCTCAGTTGGTTGGAGCATTGTCCTGTATACAAAAAGGTTGCAGATTTAATTCCCAATCAGGGCACATACCTAGGTGTGGGTTTTATCCCCACTTGGGGTGCATATGGGAGACAACCGATCAATGTCTTTCCTCCCACTTCCTCTCTTTCTAAAATTAATAAACATATCCTCAGGTGAGGATAAGTTTTTTTTAAAGAACAATTATCTGCTACTTCCCTAGAACTATGCAAAACTATAAATTCAGAGTCAGATAAATAATCAGAAATAAAGAAAGTAGAAACAAAACAAAACCAGATGTGAGCAGCCCTGACCTCTAAGCAGATCCCAGTCCCCCCACTAAAGGGACCCTAAGTGGGGCCCCTGGAGAGGATGTGGATTCAGAGTTGAGGGTAGATGGTGCAATCTGCAGCCAGTGTCTCTGCCTCTCTTACACCTCTGCCTCCTGCACCCCTCTTCCTAGTGAGTCTGGACGGCCACCCTAAATCCTATGTAAACAATTCATACTCTGTGGAAAGAACACATCAATAGGGGTAGTATATCCACCAATAGGAAAGCTGAATATTGCAAAGAATACTCAGGTCTTCACATGCTAATTTATAAAAACGCAACTCCAATCAACACCCGAAGGGAATGTCATTCCTTAAAGTTTAAGTGATTTCAGAGGTCTTCTGTAAAAATAAATATGCATTAACTCCCAAAACATTACAAAAACAAGTGATCAGGGGAACTTGCTGGGACAGGTTTTCACTGGCCTTTACAGGAGTGACATGGCCACGGCACTGATGGGAGGATAGACATGAAGTTCACAGAAAATTCACATGTGTAAATAAATGCTCACAAATATATGAATTTATTTTAAAAGTGGAAGTGATCACCAATCTGTAAAAAAAGGTTATTTGGGGAATTTGGATAATTATTTGGCTGATAATTGGGGGGGAGAAGGGAGTGTTTCATCAAAATTAATTCCAGATGGATGAATTTTATAACCCATAAATTATTCATGAAATCATAAAATAAGGAGAAGTATAGGTGAAAATTTAATTCATCTTGGGGTGGAAAAGATCATCTAATCATAAAGGGAAAGATTAAGAAATGTCCTACATGCAAAAACAAAATTTTAGAATGTCAAAATTCCTGTTATAAACAGACTAGAGGCCCAGTGCATGAAATATGTGCACTGGGGGGTGGGGGTCCCTCAGCTAGGCCTGCATCCTCTCGCAATCCAGGACCCCTTGCTCCTTACCACCCACTGCTCCTGATCACTGAGTTTGCTGCTCCTTAGCACTGCCATGGAGATGGGAGAGGCTCCTGCCACCTCTGCTGCACTCACCAGCCGTGAGCCTGGCTTCTGGCTGAGTGGTCTCCCCTGTGGGAGTGCACTGACCACCAGGGGGCAGCTTCTGCATTGAGAGTCTCCCTGCTGGTGGTCAGTACACATCATAACAACCAGTCATTCTGGTCATTCTGCTGAATAGTTGCTAGGCTTTTATTATATAGACTAGTGGCCCAATGCACGAAATTCGGCCTCAGCCTGCACCCTCTCCAATCTGGGACCCCACTATGGATGTTTAATTGCCTGTTTACAGGGATTGGGCCATGGGGGTGTGGTCAGACTGAGTAAGGAGCTGAGGGCTGTTTTCAGGCTGGCCACACCCACTTCAGAATGGGTGTCCCTGCTGGGGTGTTTGGCCAGCCTGGGTGAGGAGCTGATGGCTGTTTTCAGGCTGGCCACACCCCGAGGTGACCCAAGCTCCTAGCCCCTCTATTTTCTCTCTCTCTCTCTCTCTCTCTCTCTCTCTCTCTCTCTCTCTCTCTCTTTTCCAGTGCCTCCTTGAGCAGAGGCCAGGGCCTGCTGAAAGCAGGTATCTGGGATTTATTTATCTTCAATAATTGAAACTTTGTAGCCTTGAGTGGAGGCTAGGGCCAGCCAGGGTAGGTGGGAAGCTTGGCTTCCTTTATTACCAGGGGCAACCCAAGCCTCCTGCTAGCTCCAGCTTCATGGCCACAGCCACCCTTGTTGGGTTAATTTGCATACTTGATCCTGATTTGCTGGTGGGTGTAGCAGAGTGATAATCAATTTGTATATTTCTCTTTCATTAGTGTAGATAAGCAAGTAACACACTGAAATAAAACAAAATAAGAATATAGTTAAACATTCCTTTTTGCATTAATAGAGCTTGTATTTAAAAAGAAAGAGATAGGCAAAAGATATAGATTATTGCATAAAATGCAAATGGTCATTAAAACTTTTTAATAATTATATCTAGTGCCATAAAATGATTATCCACAACCATTGCTGATAGGAGTGTACTAGTAAGTTGATTTTTAAAAAACAAAACACACAAAAATGTTTTGGAAAGTAATTGACAATATGTAACAAGAATCTTACTTCCAGGGATATATCCTAGATAACCAGACATATAGGCAAAGACTTATGAACAATGTTTTCCATTGCTATATTATTTACAAGAATAAAATAAAAAAAAATTGAAATAACCCTGATATCCACCAATTGGGGACTGATTGAAAATACTGCAATGTGTCCACAGGGTAGAGATTATAGCCATATGAGATCAATGTCATGGAGAAGGCTCAAAATAGACTCTTAAATATATATTTGTTTCGGGAAGGAAGGAAGAGGGAGAAATATAGAAACATCAAGGATGAGAGAGAGTCATTGATTGGCTGCCTCCTGCACACCCCTTACTGGGAATGGAGCCCACAACCTGGACAGGTGCCCTGACTGAGAATCCAACAAGTGACCTCTTAGCTAATGGGTCAACACTCCACCACTGCAGAGCTACCCTGGGCCTCTTAACTTGGAAAAATCATAACACAAACTGGGAAAGGAATAAGTAAGAAATTGGGGGGGGGGGGGCGGGTATTTATGCATGGAAAAAAAAGGCTGAAATTGTTTAAAATGTTAATCGTGGTTATCTCTGGGTGGTAGAATTACAGGTATTTTAATGTTTGTCTTTATACTGTTCTGTATATTGAACATATTTCCTTTTTATAATTAGAAATTTAAAGCAATCAGGCTTATTTATAAAAGATTAGTCCTCCAGTGTTCCAGAAAGCGGAAAAAAAAGGAGCAGTCCCTCTCTCTAAAAATGCTTCTGAAATCCCCCTAATGCTTCCACCTTGGACACTAAACAGAGGACCTGAGGCTTTAATGCAGGCTGACAGCAGGATTATTTATACGGATGGCCATGCTGTGGCTCACTCACCGGAGGGGGGGTCCTGCCCAATCCCCTCCTGCCCTAAATAAATCAGACCTCTCCAGCCAAGCCTCACTGGCTGCACTAATCCTTGTAAATTAGCTTGATCTGATGGAGTTCATAATTGCTCTCCTCACCTGCCACTCACACACACACACACACACACACACACACACACACACACACACCTGCTGCCTTCTCAGATGTGGCCAGCTCCCACTGGGCTGTCACCATCCCTGACTTTCCCAACTCAAACCCTCAGGCAGGCCCCCTCTCAGGCTCCCACCCCACCCCACCCCCATTACTGAACTGCTGGGTATGCCATCCCCCTCCTGGATGCCAATCCAGATCCTACCTTGAGTGCAAGTACCTCTGCAGTTCCCAGCCAAAACCGGGTGAGGGCCTGCTCTGTGCCAGCATTGTGTGCCAGGGACAGAAATGGACAAGGCATGAGTCACTGCCCACAAGGAGCTCTGCTTCTAGTGTAGCAGACATGGAGATAAAGAGATCATTTGAACCCGGTGAGGGAGGTGCTATGAAGGAAATAGATACTAGATACTAAATGATCATGGAGGACTTCCTGGAAGAGGTGGAGCCTTCACTGAGTCTAAAACACTTTGTAGGAATCAGGCAGAAGTAGCAGGACAGAGTCTAGGGGAGGAAACATTAAATGAAAGCTCCGAGATGTGAAGCAGCTAGAGCAATAGGACCCCCCAAAACTCAGAGTTCAACATTCAAAGAACAAGAAGGAGCCGAAACCGGTTTGGCTCAGTGGTAGAGCGTCGGTCTGCGGACTGAAAGGTCCCAGGTTCGATTCCGGTCAAGGGCATGTACATTGGTTGCGGGCACATCCCCGGTAGGGGGTGTGCGAGAGGCAGCTGGTCGATGTTTCTCTCTCATCGACGTTTCTAGCTTTCTATCTCTCTCCCTTCCTCTCTGTAAAATATCAATAAAATATATATATATATATATATATATATATATATATATATATATATATATTTTTTTTTTTTTTAAAAGAACAAGAAGGAGAGCAGCAAAGGAGGACATGAGAGGGGACAGCCAAATAAAGACCAAGTGATAAGAAGCACTGGGTGGTGTGGTGTATGGTGTGGCCCAGGGCCTCCGCAAAGCTGTCTTCCCCTCTCTCACCTCCACTGGTGGCCCCATGGGGCCTGCAGACCCTAATAAAAACAGACAGCTCTGGGGCTGGCAGCACTAACTGGTCCATCCCTGTGTCTGCCGCCCTGACTTCCAGGGCCTCCCTTGCTTCTAAATGACTGTGGCATGCCAGCATGGCCAAAAGAGTGGGGCAATGAAATGATTGAGAAAAGACAGACAAGAGAAAGAAAGCTAGGACGCAATGGGATGTGTCTTTATTTTATAGCCGATGCCATGAGGCCAAGTGAGGGTGTGGTCAAGATGTTTACAGCATTCTCGTGGGTTTCGATCCTACTCAATTACATGCACCCGATCAAGCTTTGTTTACTTGCAGCCTATGTCACTTAGGCACATGGGGCCACGTATTCAGACCATAGGTTCAAGCTGACAACCACAGCCCTTGGCTATCATTGTGCTGGGAGGGCTCTGCCCTCCAGGCTGGGACTTGCACTTGGCCTGAGAGGACTGTGCCCTCTCATCAGTCCAAGGCCTGAGCCTGTCCAAACACTGTAGCCTCACCCCACAGATGACTAAACTGTCCTCAAATGTGCCGGCCACCTGTGGGGCTGCCGGTGGCGGTCTTCTACTCGATTCAGGTCATGTCTCTTCTAAACCCTCGTCAATCAGGCTTCCCTCCCCATCCCACCCCTTCTGAAACTGCTCATCACTGTCACCCATGACCTCCACGTTGCCAAACACACGTTCACTTTCCAATCCTCACACCATGTGACCTGTCGGCAACCTTTCACATGGTGCTGACCACACCCTGACATTCTTCTCACCAGCCAGGACTGTCCACCCTCCAGTTTTCCTTCAATCTTGCTCGATTCTTTTGTGCTGTCTGCTTTTCTGCTCCTTCCTCATCCAGAACTCTCATGTGGTCATGTTTAAGGCCCTGTGTGTGGTCCCTTCCCCAAAGCTTTCATACTATCTTCCTGACCACTAAGCCCTGAACTCTTTCTCAGATGTTTGACTACAAGAAGGCCTAGGTGAGAGCTCACCTGGAAGTCTAAGACACATCTCAAGCTTCACATTTCCAAAATTGGACTCACCTGCCCCCAAAGGACATCACCCCCAGTCCTCCCATCTCCCCTGTAAGCAACACCATACTTCTTGTTGCTTAGGTCAAAAACAGTTATAAAGCTTCTAGAAGAAAATACAGCTGAATATTTTCAAGATTTGGGGTTAAGCAAAGATTTCCTACACGCAAATGTACTAACCATAAAGGAAATACTGATAATGTTACAAATATTCTTAAGGAAAAAAAATATAATGAAAAAAGTGAAAGATGGTGCAGCGTGGGAAATAATATTTGCATCCCACAAGTCAAATAGAGAAAGGCAGGCTGCCCGTTTTTACAATGGGCAAAAGACATGAACAGGCATCTTGCAGAAGCAAGCATATCCAAATGGCCAATAAACACAGGGGAGCCTGCTCCATCTTATTAATCAGTGAAATGTAGGCTAAAGCCACAGTGACACATTGCTGTACACCCAGCAGAATGGCTAAAATGGAGAGAAAAAAATAAAGACAATTCCAACCGTGACCAATGATGTGGAACAAGCCGTGGAACATTGCTGGCAGGGAGTAAATTGGTGCCCACACTGTGTAAAATTGCTTAGCAGTGTCTATTAAAATTAAACGTATGTGTGTACCTTATGACCTAGAAATTCCATATTTTCATGCACATCTGACAAAATGGCCTACAATATGCAACAAAAGTCACATACAAGAGTACTCATAGCATCATTATTTGCCACAGCCAAGACCTGGAAAGCATCCAAAATGTCCATCAAGATTGGCATGGGTAGGAAGTTGTGGTGTATTCAGGCCAAACCACACAACATAGAGGAGGGTGGATTATCTCTACCGCATCATCATGAATAAATGTCCTCGTTTCAAGAGAGGATATCAGAGAGGAAAGAGGACATTCTGTATGGCTGCATGCACATAAAGTTTTAAATCAGACAGAATGTATCTATCTCTGGGTTCTAATTCAAGTTCAAGGCAGCCTTTCGGAAGGGCCGTGAGGTGCCTTCTGGGGCCCTGTGCATGCTCAGCTTCTGGATGGATGGTGGATACACGAGTGCATTAACGTGGTCAGAGTTTGTGGTCCTCATTCAGGCTCCTTCAAAGTAAGTCTAAGATGGGTTCCTGTGTGCGTGGTCAGGAGGGTGTGGCCAGGGACAGCTCTGGACAAGGAGGCAGCTGTGGCCTGAGTGGCCAGCACTCACAGCCGCTGTGAGTGAGTGCAGCCATCAGTGGGATCGGGAGGCACCAGCAGCACCCAGGGCAGTCACGAATGTCTGCACCGGTGCCTATGCACCTTTCCCTGGGGCGGGGGGGTGGAGGGGGGCAGGTATATTGCAGACGGAACATTCTTTAGGTGGGTGAGGGAGAGCTTTGGGGCCCACCTGAAATTCTCTTTCACACCCTCCACACATTTATGATTCAAGCTAGACCCAGAATCTGACCACTTCTCACCACCTGCTCCGCTCCACACAGGGGTCCCTGGCCAGTCGCACCTCCCCGGGAGCTCCTGGCTTCCACCCTTGTCCCTGACAGTGAGTCATCATTCAGCAGGCAGAGGGGTGCCATAGAACGAGATTCAGATGATCTCCTTCTCTGATCATCACAGCCCCACAGTTCTGCATTTTGCTCAGAGGAGGGAGGCAAGGTCTTACAATGGCCTGAGGGACCCTACACTCTGATCCGGCCCCAGCACCCCCAACCCCCTCTCCATCTGCTGTCCACCCAGCCCTGTCCTCTGCTCCAGCCGCAGGGCCTCGCTCACTCCTGGACCACACCAAGCCCTCGCCTGCCTTGGGGCTGGGCCTGGCTGCTCCTTTTGTCTGGAAGGACTTCTCCCCCAGAGAGCCACAGGACCAAGTCTCCACTTCCTTCCGGAAATCCTTGCTCCGCCATCACTGTCCCACTGAGCCCACCCCAGCTACCTTACATAAAATTGTACCCTGCCCCCTCCTCTCCACACCTCCATCCCTCTTACCCCACTATTTCTTTTTCCTACAGCTCTTATGTTCTATTATACTACCTAATTTACACACTAAACTTGTCTTGATTATTATAGTCACCTCTCTTGCCACACACACACACACACACACACACACACACACACACACACACATGATTTGCACAAGGCTTTGGTCTGCTTTGATCTGCCCTGAGCTCCCCTGGCACAGGGCAGACCTCATGCAGTATCTGTGGAGCAAATGAGCATCCCTTTCACACTGCTCTTGGCAGAACCCGGCCCTCCCACATTGCTCCTCAGGCCAGGGCCCTCCCTGTCCCCAGCACACCAGCCTGCAGGCCACCAGTCCCATCAGGCGTCACCGGTGTCAGCCACGCAGTTTCCCTGTTCTGGAAAGTGCTGTCACCACGTTGCTTCAGGGACTTTCCCTTACATCCAGACTCTGGGTGAAGGTGAAGAAATATTAGACACTTCTCCTCTCCCCCTAACCCCTACGCCCTCCACACACACACACACACACACACACACACACACACACACACACGTCCCAACTGTGCTTGGCATGGAGCAGGAGCCCCAAGAACAAGTGTCATTTGCATTGAATTTAGAAGGTAGCCCCTGTAATAACTTTAAAAGAGGATGAAGCTACATCATCTTCATCCCCAAGAGGACCCAGGCAGGTGGCTCGCAGGCAGGTGACGGGTGGGAAGTAAGAGATATAAACCGCCTGCTGGTGGTTCTAGTTTTAAAGCCCCCCTGGTGCTGGCACAATGCGGCCAGCGGTAAGTGATGGCGCGAGCAGAGGTGAGAGGTCACCCCAGATCCCAGGGCAGGTGGAGAGGCGGCCCCTTGCCATGATGGATGGCAGCAACCTTCAGCTTCTAATTGCTCCCAAAGAATTCGCTTATGATGTGAGCCTCAAAGAGGAAGGAGAGAAGCCAGGGAAGGGATTCAGTCAGCAAAACTGGAATCACTTGAGAAGTGGAACAGGAAGGCCCCTCATCGGGGCTGTCCCATGGAAAGCCAAAGTGATGGATTTTCTTCCCCTGCTTGGCTTTTTTTGTTAAGTGTCTCTCTTATAAGTCATTAATAACTAATTTCACAATCGCTGCATCATGTGACAGTCATAAAATACTGCCTGCGCTTTTCCCAGCAAATTTTAGTATTGAGCCAATAATTGAATCCAAATGATCTAGTAAGTTAATTCTTTAGAAGACAATATTTCACACTTGAAGTCATTTTTATTTTATTTTATTATTTTTTTTAACAAATTCTCCGGAATGAAGTAATTGTGGAATTAGCGATGATTTTCCCCCTCCTGAACATGTAAAAATAAAACCGCTGGGTTCCGCCCGGAAGGTGTCAAGATGTTATGAATTCTGCTCCTTTATATGTTTCCTCTTCCTCGTCAGAACTGGCTCTGTCTCCTCAGAGGCCCCCATGGGGGCCGACAACCGGGCACTGCTCCCACCTTCGCTGGAGCCGTCCCAGGGCCCTGTGCCGTCACCTTCTTCGCCTGACTCTGACACTTCCCATTTTGTTCTTTTTGTGTTTTAAAGCCAGTACTGAGTGAGCTTGGGGAATCCGGCCAACCCACACCTCCTTTTTCTGAAAGCCAAACTCCCACCCAGAGGGATAAGCCCCGTCTAGCTATGTCTGCCCCTCACTGGCCACACAGGTTGGAGCAGGGTAGACACCAGACCCTGACTAAGGCAATCAGAGACCACCAACTCCCCTTGATGCTGTTGATAGATATCGATAGATATCGATATCGATATAGATAGATATTGATATAAATAGATATAGATATAGATATAGATATAGATATAGATATAGATATAGATATAGATATAGATATAGATATAGATAGACTTGATATAGATAGACTTGATATATATCAGAGAGGAAGGGAGAGGGAGAGAGATAGAAAGACCAATGATGAGAATCATTGATTGGCTGCCTCCTACACGCCCTCTACTGGGGATTGAGTCCACAACTTGGGAATGTGCCCTGACCAGGAATCAAACCATGACCTCTTGATTCATACATAGGTTGATGCTCAACCACTGAGCCACACCAACCAGGCCAGAGTCCTTCTTACAAGGTCAAAGAGGAACCGGCTGGTCGCTGGAATTAATGAAGTGAAATGTTCATGCCCTTTGCCTACCTCCCAAGTTTTCGTGGATCTGGAGGGATTGGAGGGAAAGAAGAGCAAGAGGGAGAGGGAGAGGAGAGTGAAGAGTGAAGGGAGACACGGGGGAGAGGACCTGAGGTCCCATGGGAGGGACAGGAAGTGGAGCAGGACCCACTCCGGAACCAGGCTCTGTCTCCTGCCACTGGATTGCAGGAGAACCTGTGTCCTTTGTGGCTGAATACAGTTTGGCATTTTGACCCCTGTTTTATTACGGGTACATATTGAAAAACAAGTCACACATCTAAAACTGTAAGACCCAAAGATAAGCAATAGCACGTAACTTTTGGGGGTGGGGATAATGAGGCTGCCCCTAACTGTAGGAGCAATAAAATTACTCTGAATGATTTCTCTTCACATGAGGCTACTGCTCAGCCCTCTCGGTCCCTTCCTCTTCTCCCTCTACCAACATGCTTAAGGTGGCATCACTGGAAGACCACCCCTTTCTCCTGTAGAATCCACCTCTATTTCTCATGCAAAACAGTGGCCCATTCATTCACTCTCAGACACTGAGTGAGTGCCACCCGAAGCCAATGGCAGGACAGACGGACACCTGCTCATGGGCAAGGCTGAGTCCTACAATTTAACTCTTTTGTCCCTGCCATAGCTGTGATCAAGTTCCCACTTTCCAAAGAACTGAGTTTCTGTTATAATCAGCCATAGAGCCTGTCCATGCCTCTGCTTTGGCCCCACACACGGGCAATGCCGTGAGCTGTGGGGCCAGACAACCTTGGTGTGCAAGGCAGCTCCTGCATTCGGGGGATGCCACCATAAGCTTGGCGGGGGCAGCCTTTCCAGAGCCAGGGAAGTTTCCTTGTTCCTAGTTCCCTGATAAATGTATCAAATTGATGGTTATTGGTATACATGGATATCGAACTTCATCTTTTTGTTATTGTTATCCTTATAAATATATATTGAATGTCATCAAATGTTTTTTGGGCAACTCTTGGGCTAATCATGTGATTCCCCACCCCCTTTGGCCCATTAATGTGGTAAATTGGACATTTTCTGCTGTTAAACCACCCCTGCATTTTTCACATCAACCCAATATGATCTCAGTGATTTTTTAAATTCGGTTATCTAATGTTTTGTTTAGCATTGTTTTAATCTATTTTTGCGAGTGAAACATGCCTATAATTTTTTTCTCTTGTCCTTATCTAGTTTAAGAGTAACAGTTAAACTACCTCCGTTAATGAAAGAGACACTTGTTGTTTTCTCTTTTTCTGTTTTCTGGAACAGCTTCTACAAGACAGGGGTTATTTCTCCATAAATGCTTTGTAGAGCTCAGCTGGGAGGCAGTGTGGTCTCAGGGCTTTGAAAGGAGGCATTTGGTATGATTTTAATTTCTTTGCTCATTACTGGTCTGTTTTGAGTTTGCTGTTTGTTTGTTTTTCTTGCCAATGTTGTCCTTTCTCACTTTCCCAGAAAGCTATCCAACTCATCTAATTTTTCAAATTTATTGGTGTTTCATAAAATGTGTTCACAATACTGTTTTATTACTTTTTTGAAAATCTGTTGTGCCTAACATTTTCCTTTTTCATTCAGCTTTAGATTATTATATCTCTTTTTTCTTCAAGCAGTCTTGCCAAAGGTTTTCTTATTTTATGAATCTTTCCAAAAGACCTACATTCGGCTTGGCTAAGCTTCTGTGCTTTTTAATTGTAATTTGCTACTCATTTATTTCTGCCTCCGTAGCTATTATTTCCCCCTTTTTCTTTAGGCTTACTCTGTCACCACTTTTGCAGCCTCTTGAGATAAGTTTCAACTCATTTTTGTCCTGTCTTCTAATAAATGGGTTTAGGGCCATACTGTTCTCCAAAGTGCTGCTTTATCCCAAAGAGCTTGCATGTGGCTTGTTCATTCAGTCTGTGCTACACATTTCGCAACTGCCATTTTCATTTCTTCTTTAATCCAAAGACATTTTATTAGTGCCATTTCTTAGTTTTCAGACATGCATGTTTTGGGGAGTTGTTTTTTTTGTTTTGTTTTTTTGTTTTTTTACTGAATTTAAGTTTCACAATAGTATGGTCAGAGTATGTCTGTAGAATGTCAAACCTTTAGAGTTTACTGAGGTCACCTATATGCCCTGATTTACCATCATTTTTGTGAATGTTATAACATATTATCAAAAGAGTGTATAGTTTCTGTTTGTTAGAAAGTCATTTATGTGTAACTATCTACACATATTTAAGCTCGAGTCTGCATACTTAAATTTTGTCTGCTTGCTCTATCAACTTAAAATAAAAATATGTTAAAATATTCCATTGAAATGGTTGATTTATCTATTTCTCCCTATATAGCTACAGCTATATTTATATGTGTGCTTGCGTAAAAGTACACACAGATATTTTACAGCATATCGTTATATGATTGTTATAGTTTTGTGAACTGGTTCCTCTTAATTGGAGTGTTGCTTTTCTTCTATCAATTCTCTTTTGTCCGTATTTTCTTGCTCTATCTTCTTCTACTCCTTTGTTTCCATCCTCTTGTTGTGCCTCTTGTAAAAAAGTGTATTCCTGAATATTGTGCTTTAATTAAATTTAAAATTCTATTTGTTTTGAATTGTGAGTTTAATCCACTCATATTATTGTAAACTGATATTATATGAAGAATTATGTTTGCCATTATATTTCACATTTTTCATTTTCCATCCTCTTTCTTCCTTGTTCCCTACCCACTGGATAGATAGCACTGTCCTCTGCTTGTCTCAGAACTCTGCGTCTGTTTCTATGGGTCTGGCACGAACATCCTCTAATTATTCAGGCCAGAATGTCGGTGTCACCCTTGAGTCTCCTCTTCCTGTCACCAGTTCATCAGGATATCCGTTCATTCTACCTTCAGAACACATCTCTGCCCACCTTATTGCAGTTGTTAAGTCTCCCCACACTGGCACTTCCAATCCACTTTATGCCACCTCATTTTCTGCATAGTACTTAGAAAATTCTATCAAAGCATTTTATTTCTGTGTGTTTATTATGTTTACGGGGTATTGTCTGTCTTCTCTCATCCACACAGAACTTCTATCAGTGTGGCCACAAAACTGTGTTGCTCAGCTCTCTGCTGTGAGAGGTAATAACTGACCAACAGTCTCAGCTCTGCTTTGGGATCCACCTCCACGCTCAGGTTGAAGCAGCACTTCCCAGGGGAACTGCAAGCAGGGCCTACGCACAGCAGGCACTAAGGCAGGCCCAGGGTTCAGGGACTCCCCACTAGCTGGGCCAAACCATGCCTGGAATTGCGCTTCAATCAAAAGCTCTTTCTACCCCAAGCCTCCTCTCTTCCCATTCTTCTTCTGCCGGTGTCAGTCATGGGCTCTCTCCTCCCCCCCCTTGCTTCTTCCCCAGCAAGTCCAATGCCCTTGAGGCATCTTCTTGGTGGGCCTGGACTAAATGTCTATTTCCTGATGTGTCCAGAGTGCCTATACAAGCACATAAACAAACACAGAGGGGTTCACTGAGGTGCTCAGTAAGTATCTGTGAAGTGTGTGTCCAATGAAGGCCAAGTACAAGCCAAGGCGTTCCTCTTAGAGGCTGCCTAAGACCCCGCTGCAGTACTCCCTCCGTTGGGGGTTTGAAGTGGGAGAGTGAAGATCTGTTCGCACATCCTGATTCTTCTGACAAGTCAGGGAGCTGGATGCTAACTGGGGCAGTGAGATCCCAGGCTCCATCTAAACAACTATGGCCAACACTTTACATGGTGGTTTAGAACGTTGCAAAGCACCTTTACAAACAGATGGTGTTATAATCCTAACCCTCACCCTGTGAAGTAAATCGTACCTATTTTAAATTTGGTAAAAAATAAGCACACACACAGACACAGAGGGTTCATTGAGGTGCCCAAGAGCACACCCCAGGCCTGGGTTCCAAATGAGAGGCTTGTGTCCTGGGCCTGTGCTTTTCCCACCACATCACCTGGCCCACACAGGGCAGGGGAGGGAGGGTGATTTCTGGAGAAGTTAGTGGAGGACGGCATAGGCTCACCAGCATGGGGCCTGGAGGACCAGCCCTACAGATAGGCCCACGCTGCACAGTTCGGAGTGGAGGGCTGGTCAGGCTGACAATGCTCCTTATATCCTGAGACATGGAGGTTCTAAGCAAGAAAGTGCATCTTTGGGCTCCAGGGTGCAGAGAAAACTTAGCTAAAGAGAGTGAAACCTGAAAGGAGACACAGAGGGAACGCACACTTGCAGTCTGGCCTGGGAGGTAAAACGGGACATTGGAAGGAGGCCTCTAGAATCACAAGATCTCCAAAGACCCTCCTCCTCCCCCCACCACCCAACTGAACAGAGGTGAGCTCTCTGCGGTCCCATACACGTGGGCATCCCCTTCATGCCTACATCAGTGAGAAAACTTTGCACAGGGCAGTGGAGCAGGAACTGTATAGCCAACGACGAGTGCTTTGCTGCTGGGGGGTGGGAGGGAGGGCAGGGCAGCTCTGATGGGGGCCTCAGGCATGCAGCTTCAGTGCTCCAGCAAGTGCCCAGCCGGGCATCCAATCGCCAAGCTGCTCCAGGGAGGAGCTGTGACCGTGGCCAGCGGTGGGACTAACTGAATCGAGCCCCGTCTCTGCTTGAAGCCTGGAGTGAGACTACCAGCCCATCCTCCTGCTCCTCCTGGCAAGGTCCCCACCCTGCCCCACCCCACCCCACCCTACCCCACCCACACCCCCGGGCCTGCCTGTGCTTCCAGCCAGCTCCACAGTCCCGGAGCTCCCAGCCCGCCTGTAGCAGCACAATGGTGGGGTGAGGGTGACTCACCAGCATATGAGACATTGATCCTTGAAGTTCTCGTGGCACCTGGGCAGATGCTTGACTCTGGCTGCAAGAAGCCACATCCATTACTCTAGTGTGCCTACCACTCGTAACAATGTCTGTGTGCCATGATGCTGGAAGGGAGGGAAGGAAGGAGGAAAGGAGGGAAAGGTGGGGATGCTCTGGAGCTCCAGTGGAATCTCCCACGCCCTCACTACTAGAAGCCCCACCCCCACTCTTCATTCATTCACTCAACCCAACTGCATTGAGCACCTGCCACATGCCAGGCATGTGCCTGTACATCAGGTACCAACACTTCCGCCAGGAGAGGGGCACCCTTCGTCACTAAGAAACTGTCTAACTATGGACCTCCAATCTCCGTCTATAACCTAGGGGAGCTGAACAGAAGCTGCCAAGTCCCTATTGAGTCCCCCATTTTTACTCCAGTGGAAAATTGTAGGGACTATCAACACACTTTTCCATCCACCCTGTGCTCCCCTCTCGACCCATTCAAGCATCTAGACTTTTCGTTGGCCAAACCACCCTGAGCCTCTCCCTGCCTGTGGGGCGTGAAAGCTTGCACCCTTAAGGCACTGAGAGGACCTTGGGCTTGCCTAGTGACTGAGGGCTCTAGGGCACGCTCCTCCTCTCTGAGGGGAGAAAAGAGGGACACCCCTGAAAGGACCAATGAACAGAGCAGAGATTGTGGGGACGGTGACAGTTCAGTGCATGCCTGGCTGTGCCTTCCCAACCCCACACCCCACAGTTCTACATAACATTGCAGGAGCCGGGGACACGGAACATGAGGGCTACTCAAGTCCCCTGGGACAGGGGGCTGGGAGGGAGATGGTGGGTGACACCTACTTCCTTCCGGATTTGGGGACTGTGGGTCGAGTGGAGCCTCATAAGACCATTCTGACAAAAGCTGGGAGTGGAACCTACCAGAAAAGACCTCCCCAGGTAAGACCAGCCACCAGCTCCCTGGGTCGTTCCTTCTGAGGCCTAGCAGGGCTGTGGCCTGGACCCTATGCTCAGGCTCCTCTCAAGCCCAGCGTTCCTCACTGTAAGCCCCCTTCCAGGCCTCACTCATCCAGGCTCAACCCTGTGTCCTGGCAGCCCCGTGACAGCCGCTGTCTCTGCCAGGGACAGCCCCACTCACCAACCACCAGCCTCCCCACGGGCACAGGGTTCCCACCAGTGAGCCGGCCTCCCCCCAGCCCTGAGCCTTGTTTCTAGGCTCCCCGCCCCTGCCCTGGCTGCTCCTCCCTTCACTAACCCCAATTGCTTCTCATCAACCCAGACCCACTTTTGCCCAAAGGATGTTGGGGAACCCATGCCCTATCCAGGGAGCCCAGCCAAGCCACCAGGGCTGCCCCATCCCTCTCCTGACCCCGTGTAGCTCTCCTAGCCAGCGACTGCCGTGTAATTACCTCCCCTCCGCGCCCGCCCAGCAGCTCCCAAGAAATTATGCACCACTTAGGGCAAAGTGCTGCTAATAGGAAACATAGATGAACAAGGGTTATTGCAGGCGCCTCAATTCCTTCCCCTAATTTACAACAAATCTCTATTTATTGAGCCAGTAACATATTTGAACACTGACTCATAAGAGACCCTTCTCGCAGACACCGTATATCTGGCAAATAACTCCCCTTCCACTGAGGTGTGTGCAGAATTCAGCTCAGGCAATTTGCAGGGCTGTGTGGGGCGGGCATGCAGGGACTGCAAGCAGCAGGGGACCCTGTCCTGCGGAGGACCCGCCCCTGTAGCGCGGCCAATGGGGGTGCAGAGGAGCGCCCACCCTTCCTGGGGGGCAGCTGTCCGCTGATGGCTCTGTGCCTGCTCGCTAGTTCTTCCCTCTGCAGCGCCACAAAGAAAGCCAGGCAGGTGTGATCACGCCCATCTTACAGATGGGGAAGCAGGCCCTGGACGCAGAAAGAGAGTGACTCAAGGTCACATAGCGTTCTGCTCCCATTTGTTCAGGGCCAGGAGGACATCTGCATCTCCTTTATTCCGACAAGGAAGGGGGAAGCAGCTGTCTCCTCCCACTCCCTGCAGCGGCAGATGAGCAGAGTGTGCTGGCCGTTGACAGTGAGACCTCGCCATTCACAGTGAAGATGGAGAGCCGAAGGCATCTGACTGGCGCTGGAGTGGGTTATGGCAGATACACTAACAGACCGGCTCCTCTCCCCAGATTACCGCCTTCAAAGCCCTTGAAAGGCAGCTGGTAATTAAATCTCAGTACTAGGGTAGAAGGATTCCCTCCTCCCTGCCCCTACTTCTGCAATATACACTTATGCACATGTATACAT
Source organism: Vespertilio murinus (assembly GCA_963924515.1). Taxonomy (NCBI): domain Eukaryota; kingdom Metazoa; phylum Chordata; class Mammalia; order Chiroptera; family Vespertilionidae; genus Vespertilio; species Vespertilio murinus. The sequence goes on from OZ004708.1 coordinate 92,985,325, forward strand.
CATACACACATGCATACTCATGCACGCATACACACTTGTGCATACACATACATGTGCTTACAAACACGTGCATATCATGTATACATGCCCGTGTGCACATGAATCCATGTATTACACATGCCTACAATGCACTCACACAGCATACACACACACACACACACACACACACACACACACACACACACATCACAAACATACACATGAATACCAATAATTACTCACACTGCTCTCCAGAGGCTAAGCAGAAGGCTCCCAAGGTTGTCCCAAGTTCAGGATATGGCTATGGGGTGTTGCACTCATAGGTGTCCCACAAAGCCAGCCCCAGGCACCCCAAAACCACAGCACATCAAGGAGGGGACAAAATGAAACAGAAAGTTTGGGGGACCTGAGTTCCAATGTCACTCGCTAACTTCATTGCTTGGGTGAGTTATTTAAACTCGCAGAGCTCCAGATTCCTCAACTATAAAATGGAAAGTACAGCAGGCGTACGGATCATTTTTCAGGATCGGGTAAAATAGGAGACATTGAGCACAGCGCACGGCATACTACAGGTGCTTAATACTTGCTCAACAGCTTCCCCTTCCTCTTTATGCTTTCTTCCTTGCTAAAATGTGATAGCTCATGTCATCCCCAGAGTTTTCCCCAAGCCAAGCTCCCTAGACAAAGAACCTGATTCACTGAGCAAGGGCGCACGTGGGAGTGATTATCCAGGAAGTGCTCCCAGGAGGAGCGTGGAAGGAAGAGGGAGCCACGCAGAGCTTCAGGCCAAGGCCCAGGAAGCTGACCTCGGCGGGTTCCTCAGAGTCAGTTCCACATCTGAGATGTCCTGACAGTGCGGCCAGGGAGCTGGGCCGGACATTCCTGTCATGGACCAGGTGGGGGTGGGGCGCTGGCACCCTGGCACTGTGAGAAGCAGCTCCCAGACCCCCAGGGCTCAGCTCCTTAGGGGCCGGTGTTGGGAGCAAAAGCACACCTGAGCCAGGAAGGGACGCACAGAAGCATTCACAGAAGCGGGATCCGAGGGAACTGCAGCTCCTCATTGGTTCCAACTTGCCGAGTGGCGGGAAGCCTGTGTCACTGAGCATGCAGGGGAGGCCAGAGCATCCCTCGCATTCAGAGAGGACCTTGTCAGGCACTGGTAGAACTCCAACACAGACACTGTCTAATCCTCTCCCTCCCGGGGGCTTTGCAGGAGGCAGGCGGGCCAGATAGCCTTGCCTTCCTTCATGAGGAAAGCGAGGTCCTGAGAGGTGGGATGAGCCTCCGCAGGTCGCAAAGCTAATTAACAGCCATCTAAATCCTCGCTTCTGGACTCCCCGTGTCAGCCTCCTTCCAAAAATAGCCTTCAGATGCACACACCATATGTTGACCACCGCGATGAGAATTTGGCCACTGTTCAGAAGGGAGGTGCGGTTGCTTCTACGGAGAGGCAGGCGGCAGAGCCCACAGTAGTCGGCGCCCTGCCCTCCAGGATGTACAGTCCTGGGGATGGGGTAACAAGCTCCCCCTGAGGTGGAAGTCATCCTCAGAGCACTAAGGGGGCATCACATCTCAGGTGAATGCTTCCTGCAGACATGATGATGCCTTGGGAAGGTGAGGTGGTGGACAGGAAAGGGGGCAGCCTTCGCTGAGCACCGAGGACTGTGCTCATCACTGGGCCGTCATCACCTTGTCAATCATCCTTCCTCCCCTTCACCATTGGCTCCTGGAGGGCATGGCTGGCTGCTGGTCCACTGTGTGGCCCCAGGGCCCCAGGACTCCACCCAAGTTCATTGAAAGAACAAATGAGCACAGGACACGTGGGAGTGTGTCTCTGCGTGGGGACCTCAGGAAACGGGCTTGTGTGAGCCAGTGTGAGAGGTAGAGCCAGGGGTCAAAGAGAGAGGAGACCTTCGGAGGCGGGGAGAGGGCCACAAAAGGAAGAAGGCATGTTCCAGAGGCATCCTCGCCTGCCAGCAGTGCTCAGAATACCCGTCCCACCTGCAGGTCTAGCTGTTTACTTCTGAGGCCTCTGGTTCAAGGTAAGCATGGGGACGTTTTCTGGTAGCTCCGGGGTTCTCTGTGGAGGGTCTCAGACTCTCCTCCCTGACCGCACCCCTTCCCAGTGCTGAAAGGGGGAACATGGCAGCCCCTTCACCACGGGGCCCCTGGAGAACTGAGTGCCGGGGCTCATCAGCCTGGATCCCCACCCCCAATGCTTTGGCTCCAGGCCCTTGGAGAACAGGCTGCTCCTTATCCAGCCACAAGGGAGGAAGGCAGGAAATGGCCTGAACGCCTGGAAAAGTTGAAAACAGTGAGAGAAGACAAGCGTCTGCTGCCAGATGGGGTTGAAGGTTTGACTCCTTGTTTATTCTCCCTCCTGCTAAGGGAGCAAAGCCACGTGGAGAACAGAGAGAAGAGGGGCGGGCCTCCCCACGCACATTCCACTGGCAGCCTGGGAGGGCTGGCCCCTGGCTCCCGGGCCTGCTCCTTCCACCTCCTGTCTTCCATTCTTGGCCCTGATGATGCAACCGAAACCAAATGCTGCCCTGTCCTTGAGGGCCAAAGGGTCGAGAGATGCTGCCTGGGAGGGGCTTCCCTTCACCCCAAATGTTCTCTGCAGAGAGGCCCGAGGGCGGGGCGGGGTGGGGGTGGCAGGAATGCGAGTTCCAGCAGGAGGGGCTCTGGAGCTGGCCTGGAGCGCCCCATTTCACTGGGGAGGAAGGTGAGGCTGCAGAAAGAAGGGGTAGTGCCCAGCTCAGCTCCTCCTCTTATGGGGGTCCAGCAATGGAGAAGGCAGGAAGACAGACCAGGCTGCTAACACCTCCCTCCGATCTATACCTCCCACAGCCCAGGTTGGCAGGCCTCATCTCTGGCTCAGAATCCCTCGTTGTCAGCAGCAAACCAAAAACCCCCGAAGCTTTCCCAAGACATCCGTCCTTGGGGACATCAATGAGGAACAGGAAGGAAATGGAGATTTCCCTCCTGATTCCAGAAAAAGAAAAGAGCAAAAAATGCTGGGAAAGAGGGGCCAGGAGAGGCGGGGCACAGAGGACGCTGCTGACCTGGTGGACGGACAGCCTTGCGCTCACAGCTCAGCTGTGTCTGTCACAGTGGCTGTGGGCCCACAGGGAGCTCTTGCTGGAGACCTTCTAGTTCCAGGCCCCCCTAGTTCCAGATATCCATCTCCTGAGGGCCTCGGAACTGTCTCCCTAGGACCGAGACCATGGCCCCGTTTCCCCAGCCTCTGTACCTCCCGCGTGGTCATTATTTGGGTTACTCCCTGCGGCTCCCTCATGAAGATGAACCGTAAATGTCAGAAAAGAAGACGGCTCAGGTGCCCAGCTCCTGGACAGGAGCGGCGGAGGTGACCTGCCTATGGGACACACAGTCCATAGGACAGAGAGGAGGGAAAGGGGAGATGGCCTGTAACCAAGAAACCCCCAGGGTGACCCGAGCCTACCTCTCAGGAGCCAGGCCTCCTTCCTCATCTCCTGTAGAGCAGCCCCAGGAATGTTTCCTGGAGTGGAGGCGGGACCAGACGGATCTCCTTCAAGCAACTTCCATGATTGTTCTTTGTGAACCAGGGTTGGGAGTGGGGAAGTGGGGGATGGGGAAGGAGCCCCTCTGGGTTGGTGGACAGGGATATCCATCAGCTCTCAGAATTTCCTGGGGGACAGGGCAAGACTGAGAGTATTTTTAAAAGATATATTCAGGTGTATAACAATCTTATTAAAAAAACAAAAAAACAAAATACGTTTATGTCATTTTCATAAGGCAAATTGTGGGAAGTAGAACCCAACACCTGCTTCTGGTGGCAGGAGATGGGCAGGAAGCCCTGTGGTGGTTCTGGGCAAGACGGGATGAAGGCCCCGAGGAGAGGGAGGGGGGCGGGAACAGAGCTGGAGCGGGGGAGGAGTGAGCTCTTCATGCCCATCATTGAGCCCGGGTTTCAGAACCTGGGTTGTGACTCTGTAACAGGACCTTCACGGGATGCTCTTGTCTGACTGGCTCCTTATGGCCAAGAATGGGCTTCAGCACTTTCCAAAACTTCCCCCTTCAGGTCAGCCTCTTTCACACATTCCAGGGCCCAGCACATGCAGGGGCCTGGGGTCTGAATCAGTTTTAACAAGTATCCCGAGGAATCCTTATGATCAGACTGGATCAGGACATACAGACTTCCAGAACAAGTCAGTGAATACATCTGCATTCATCCAAAGTCCAAACTAAATAAACAGAGACACCTTGCTGAGAACCTCCCTACTCCCCACCACACATAAACCTTTGACCCATCTCTTGTCTGTCTCTCCAATGTTTTTATGTAAATACTAGAGGCTCGGTGCACAAATTTGTGCATGGGTGGGGTCCCTCAGCCTGGCTGGCAATTGGGGCTGATCGGTGCCTTCTCGCCCAATCCTGATCTAGGCCAGCCAGCTAGAGGGAGGGGCCAAAGGAGGTTGGCCAGCCCCAAGAGGTTGGCTGTGGGAGCACATTGAACACCAGGGGGCAGCTCTGGTGGTCAGTGCACATCATAGCTACCCGCCAGTCATCTGGTTGTAACAGTCGCTTAGGCTTTTATATAGAGAGACAAGCACAAATGAATACACATCTTGTTTCTTCCCAGCCTTTCACAAAAGGTGTGATGCTAATTACATGCTCTGTGCCTCACCTAAGTCACTTAGTCACTTAACAGCAACATCCTGAAGAGCTATACACACTTGTACTCGGGGAGTTTCCTCTTTCCACTGGGTTCCTGTACCTGATTTAACCCCTGTTCCAGACACAGGGTCGTGTCCAGTCTTTCGCTACCATGAACAACACCATAATGATGGATTGTGCATGTGTGGTTCACACTTCTGATGGACCTGTAGGACAGATTTCCAAAAGTGGGCTCACAGTTGGAAGGTAAACACGCTTTCTTGTTGGCAGACATCACCAGTGTTACTTCCACAGAATGATGCCACCTCACCCTCCACCGGCACCAGCAGATATCGAAACCGTGTCCCTCCCCACAAGTTGGCCAACACTGGGACTGTCACGATTTTGGATTTTGGCCAAGTCTGAGTGGCTGTATCTCGGTGCTGCTGTATTTGCACCTCTTACTACAAACACGTTGTGCATCTACTCCAAGGGCAAAGACCCATTTCTGCTTCTTTTTTGTGGACTCGGTGTTCATGTCCTTGCCCACTTTTCTATTGGGTTGTGGAGCTTCTTGATTTCACATTCTCTTTATGTTAGAGGCATCAGCTCTTTGTGATCTGCATTGCCCATATTCTTTTCCCCAGTTTTTTATTTGCCTTCTGGTCCTGTTTATGATGTTTTGGGCATGCATGAACTGTTTTACTTTACAAATTTTTCCAACTTTCCTTTGACTTCTAGATTTCAAATTATCGTTAGAAAGGCAGTCCCCATGTGAGAGACCCCCATGTTTCCTTGCGGCACTTTTATATGTGTGTTTAACATTTAAGTGTTTGCTCCATTTGGAGAGTGTCACAATGCTGGTATTGTCAACCATTGGCTGTTGGCACCCATTCAAAGGCCCAAAGGAAACCCCGGTTTGGGGTGCAGTGAAGAAGGAAACTGTTTAGTGTAACTTTCAGTGGATTTAGACCTGGTCGGATTTGATGTGGGGGTTGGGGGTAAAGAGAACTCTGTGGGGAGAGTGTCTGGGTTGCGGATGGAGACGGGGCATCAGTTCTTGCGAGTTCAGCTGCGTTGGGAAGCTTGATTATCTTATAATCAAGCTGGCAGTCATCTGGATTTCTCCATCCTGGCCCTCCAGAGAACTGCATGCCCTGGTTTACCCAGGCCTCACCTTCCTTGATAAAAATAAATAAATTAATAAATTAAATTAATTACGATCCAGTGTAACACCCAGGCGTCCACACGTCTCCTTCTGAGTCTGCACCAAGAGCGTGCACTCGCTCTGCACTACGGCCAGGTGTCTGGTACATGACCGGGAATTTAGGGAGGAAACTCTGCCCAGGGCATGAGCCTGGGCTTGGAAGGGTTCCAGAGGGGCCCAGACAGAGAGGAAGAAGAGGGGGCGGGGGCCTTATTTACTAAATGGGGCCGCTGATAATTAAAGGGGACCCTCAAGCTTTGCTTGTGCAGGTATGTGACTGAGAAAGGGACAAGGGGCTTGTTAAAGATCACCAGGCCATTATACCCAAGATCAACAGCTGCCTCTCGAAATGGAGAGGAAATAGATGCAACCTCAGGAGGGTGGTAAATGGAAAGATTTCAATGTGCCCAGCGCACAGGCCCGGCTCCATGGAAAGTCTGTTGGATGAGCAGTCTCCTTATGGGAATTGTCCCCCACCATCAGTGATGGAGAGTGAGGGGCCCTGGGCAGGGGGAAGAAGGGAACAAAAGCTCCTCCCCCCTCTAGCCAAGGGTCCCTAAGCTGCTGACTGTTCATGACAAGGCAGAAGGGAGGGACCCGGAAAGACAAACCTGGGTCTTAAGTGTCCTAAGTTTACTGACAACCTTTCACTTTAAAAAATGCTCAGCAGCCATTACTGGTCTGGCTTAATGGACAGAGCATCAGCCTGCAGACTGAACAGTCTCGGATTCAATTCCAGTCAAGGACATGTACCTTGGTTGCAGACACATCTGCCTCTCCCTTCCTCTCTGTAAAGAAATCAATAAAATATATTTTTTAAATGCTCAGCATATAAAGACACCACTCTCCTGGTGGGTGTGGGAGGGTGAAGAGAAGGTAAGCCTGAGAGGCCTGCACATACCACTGTCTGCTGGAGTGCCACCAACCAGATGACTGTGTCAGGGCTGAGGGCGTACGCATTGCTCCTCCTGAGCCCCCACTCCACAGGGACTGGTGATGCGATGTGTGCTGACTGGTAAGTCCATACATACCCGTACACATAGAAGTTTCTGGTTCACAGAACACAGAGGGGATGGCATCCTCTACTTTTTCACGGAAGCACACCCTGAAATCCTGTGTGGGAAGCCGGCTAACAAACCACAGGGAAGTGGACTGAGAAGTGACCATAGAAACGGCCTCCTTGGCCGGGCCCTGCATCGACCCCGCTGCTTGTGGTCTCGGGCGACCACAGGCGCACACGGGGCCTGGCAGTGGCTGGGGGAGCCCACTTTGCAGGGAGACCTGCTGCCTGTCTGCCTGCCTTCCCATCTCAGACTCTGACTGAGAGCATGTCCGTCCAGGGCCATTTCCCTCAATGCCCCCCACCCCCACCCCGAAGGGAATCTTCCTGCAATAATCTGCACCCAGTGAAGAATTTTACTAAGCCCTCATTTGGCTTTTCAAAAATGTCATTAACCGTTGGCACACGAACTCAGAGAAATCAAAGGCAGAGAGAGTGGACGGAGAGAGAGAAGCATTCCAGAAGGAGCCTGCAGGAAGGATTCCCCCTCTCCCTCCCTTGGGCTCCCCTGTGCACCGTGGAGTAGGCCTCGCACTGAGTGTGCACTGCACCCTGTGGTTGAGGGCCAGCACGGGTGCCCCTTCGGGGAACTCTGTGCACAGTCGCAGGGCTGGATGGAAGTGCATGGTCCTTGAGACAGAGGCAGGCAAAGGGCAGGGGTCCTACAGGCTCCTCAGCACTGAGAAGTGGTCAGCATAGGGCCTCTCAGCTGCTGTTCCACCAGATGAGCAGGCCTCTGCAGGAAAAGGTAGGAGGTACCCATCTGGTCCCTTGCCTCCTGTCTGCCTCAGTTTCCTCTTTCGTCAGATGAGTGGTTGGGACCAGGCAATCGAGAATGAGTGGAATGGGTGAGTGCTGTGGGTGGCCAGCCTGAGCAGAGGGGCTGCCTCAGAGTGAGCCAGCTCAGTTTCTAGGTCCTTCACAATGAGCTCCAGCTCTGTGACCCTGGGCAGCCGCTTAGTCTCCGTAAGCCTCCATTTGCCACTTCAAGTGACCCTTTGAAGACTGGGGAGTGCTGAGTGAAATGTGCACACTGTGTCCTTTGCAGGGAATGGGACTTAGCAGGCTCTTAATACAACAGGTTTCCTTCTCCTGTCCTGTTTCCTCGCTGTCCACGCCTACATTCTTCTGGCTCAACGGCTGCCCAAGGCTGAGGATCAGAAAGCCACACGGAAAGCTACCTGACTTTGCTTCCCTGTACACATGTGTGCGCTTCTCTCGGCTCTCTCGGGGGATTGCTAGGAGCCGCAGACACTGAGGAAGGTGTGCACTGTCTGTGTACCCATGCTGGGGAGACACTGCCCATTATAGACAATGTCCCTGAAATACGGGTGTATATGTCTGAGATTTTAGTACAGGAAAAATGAGGTCTTCTTGCTTAGACCACTGTGGAAGGCATCATATTTCCCTTTCCCCATGGTTGCAGAAACATGATTAAATTTGATGCTTAGGAGCTATAACGTCTGAAATATGGTATTACCCCCCCTCCTACACATCCTTCAGGGGGACCTCTGGCTCCCCAAGACTGGAAAAGGGGCCCACTGCAATGCTCATGCTTTCCTCCAACAGAACACGCATTCCCTTGTCTCAACACACACACACACACACACACACACACACACACACACACACACACACACAACTTAGAGGCCAGGAAGTGTGATCAGCTCAGTACACCCCACACAGAATACCTGGTGTCTGAAACTTCTGGGATCATAAATGTTCCTTGGATGGAGAGATGAATGAATGAGCCAATGGTTAAATAAAGCATTTTGGTTCAGATGTCAGATACAATCATCTTCTCTTTCTATTCTATGGGGTTTTTATCTTTTACATTTTGATCTTTTACAATCATTGCACACCTTCTTTAGAAACACAGCCTTTTAAAGTCATTGCACACCTTTTATCATAAGCACAGCCTTAAGGCTTTTTGAAATTGTGTGGGTGGGGCTTAAATACCCACAAAAATAAACACCTCTTCCCCTAAGCCTTTGTCAGCCCCAGCCAGCGAGCGCCTTGTGCTCAGAAACGTGGATTTGGGAATAAAGCAGGACACGCGTTCTCCTGGCCCTGTCATGTCACAGCCGTGTGATCTCGAGCAAGTTGCTTTGCCTCCTGACCTTCTACGGCCTTGCTGATAAAAGTGGAGGTACTGAGATCTCCCTCAGCAGGAAGTGGAAGATAGAAACAAGACCAGGGAGCCAAAACCGGTTTGGCTCAGTGGATAGAGCGTCGGCCTGGGGACTGAAAGGTCCCAGGTTCGATTCCAGTCCAGGACATGTACCTTGGTTCTGGGCATATCCCCCGTAGGGGATGTGCAGGAGGTGGCTGGTTGATGTTTCTCTCTCATCGATGTTTCTAGCTTTCTATCCCTCTCCCTTCCTCTCTGTAAAAGCTCAATAAAATATATTATAAAAAAAAAAAAAACAAGACCAGGAAAGTTGATGAGTAACAGAGCACTTGGCCCATAGTAAGGCTCAGCGAGTGTTTATGACGCCAGTGCCTGGCATAGGGATGTGCCTGGCGTGTCCTGCCGTTCTGACTTGGCTTTGAGCTCCTTGAGGTCAGGCCCTGGCCTGAAGCTCCTCTCTCTTGTGTGAACTTGGCCACCTGGCTCCATGCTGGGCACAACATCTCTGAATGAACTTCTGAACATCAGCCGAGGGAGCGTCAGACAAATATCAGTCTGGTTCATGAACCCACAGCACACAGTTATGGGAGGGGCCTTTGAGGTCAGGTGGTCTGAGCCCCATTTTACAGAGGGAGAAATTGGGGTGTATGGAGGTGCTGGGTCACCTGGCTGGCCCAGACCCAGCATCCTGACTGACATCACGTAAACACACCTTCCCCCACCAACACCCACACTCCGTCACGTTGCTCTCCCTGGCTGTTGGCGAAGATGCTCACAGGGACACATGGCTGGCCCGGGATATCAGTCCTCTGAGCACGGAGCCTCGGGTGGTCTTGAAGCTGCAGGAATTAGCCGTGGTGCAGGTGGGGAGCGTTATGTTCCAAAATGCTATTCACAGCCACGCTCTCCTGCTTCCTTTAGGGTCTACGGGAAGCAAGGTAGGACACTGTGAGAAGCTGGAGGGCCAGAGATTAGGGGACGGGTGGGTCTCAGATCCCTCCCTTCTTCCTTGTCTTTTAAAGTTAGCCGCTCTGGGGCCCCTGACAAGTGGAGGGCCTTTTCCTTTGCCCCTGGCCTTAGCCTGACCAGTCCCTTCACTCTCCCTCACTGAGGGTCCAGCTGGGGGAGGAATGGTGTTCTTTGCCTGGGCCTGGTGGGAATGCCGCCAGGGGCTGTGTCTAGCACTTGGCACCATCTTTCAGGTTTGCTCTGGAGAAGGTCGGAGCCTGAATCCCCCAAGTGCAGGCTGTGGGAGCTGAGAGGGCCTGGCCTTCTGATGAGGCCGCCTTTGCCCGTGGCTTCCATGGACTGGTGGAATCTGGGGGGGGATGGAGGCTAACTGCAAAGGCCTTGACTTGTATCCTGGGTGGTCTCAAAGTTAAAAGCTCCCGCAGCCCCATTGCCAAAGACTGTATTACTAACATGGGAGAGATGGGAAGGGCCACGTGTGACTTTGCCTCGGGGCCTGTATCCTGTACATGCACACGCCTCCGTATGGAGCAGCCGCTGGACACACGCGTGATTGACATTCAGCAACTTGGCAAATGCTAATCGCAATATAAATTTAATTTTACATTTAAGGGCTTTTAACGCGTAGCCTATTTATTCAGCAGCTCTTTATGATTTATCGTCCTTGTGGTAACTCGCCCCACATTGCTGAGAGCTGGTGTTAACCCTTGGCTGGCAGAAACACATCTCTCGCCAGACCACGCTGGGCTCAGCTCCCTGGGCACGTGGACAAAGGAAGCTCTGCGTGCTGCCCATTCAAGGAGGCAGGTGGACACCTGCATAGGGAGTGATCTGCCTGGCCCCCTTCCTCCACCTCGTGACCTACTTCTCCTGTTCCTCTGGAAACCCTTCGAGCTCAGAGCCTGAGATGAGGACAAATGTTTCATTCAACACCGTTTATCCAGAGCCTGCTATGTGTTGACCACAGGGGAGCCCCAGGAGGAACTGCCTTAAACAGTCCCTGACCAGCCTGGCTGGTGTGCTCAGTGGTTGAGGGTCCACCTATGAACCAGGAGGTCATGGTTTGATTCCTAGTCAGGACACATGCTCATGTCACGGACTCAATAGGGGGCATGCGTGATGCTTTTCCTTCTTCAGTCTTTCTATCTCTCCAACCCTCTCCCTTCCTCTCTCTCTAAAATCAGTAAAAACATATTTAAGGTATTTTTTTAAGTCCCTAATGGGCCAGCTAGCAGTGTGGGCTTTCCCTTCCCAACCATATGTGGTGACTGGTGCCCCAAAACTCTCATTCCCCTCACCCCCTCAGCACACCTTCCTGGGGAAGAAAGACATAGAGACCCCATCAAACCCCACCACCCCGGGAAGATCCCCAGGCCTTGGCCACCTCACTCCTTTGGGTCAGCAGGTGGCATGAAGATGCTCACGAAGTCTGCTCTAGGGAGAAAAGCCCTTCCCCTACACTTGACCTAATGCAAGCAGCTCTCTCTGTGATTGGGGGGGGGGGAGGGCGGGGAGACACAGTGACCTGGGCCTTACAGGGTCTCTCCTCCGCTGCTGTTGGGGCATTTTGTGCTAATTATTTGCTGTCTCAATTACATAGCCAGGCCTTTGTGAGTGCTTTCCTGGGACGTTATGCAAAGTTGGGGCCTGATTGTTTAGTAAGCATTTCTGAGGAATTCTCTGGAAAGCCCATGCCCTGCTGGGCTCCTAGTGCTGCTGGGCTCCGAGTGCCACTGGAGCGCTAATCCTAGGGCAGAACCTCCCAAGGGCTGGCTGGAGAAGGGGCAGAGAGCGGTAGCAATAGCTCTCCTCTAAGAAGTGGGAGCCCCGGCCCAAACCGCCATCCTCTTGTTAAATGTACAGCTCAAGCTTCAAGCCTCATTAACTAAAATCTCATTAGTGGCCTTGAGAGTAACTAACATTAATTGAGTTCCTTGTAGGCATTTTACCTGTGGTATCTTATTTAATCCTATCAACAATCCTGAGAGGAATGTTATTACCCTCTCCATTTATAAGGATGGACACTGAGGCTAACGGAGGTGTAATACCTTGTCCAAGGCCACTTAGTTGTGGTAAGGGGTGATGATGGAGGGCTGGGATTTGAACGTGGGCCTTCTGCCCATTGCCTTGCCAGCCTGTCCGTTTTTACAGTGTATTGGGTGTTTGCTATGCATCCAGCGCTGAATTTCAAATGAAGTTTTGCGTTGGAGAAGCTCAGAGTCTAATGGAGAGGGCTTCTTTGAAGCTTGCCCTGTGGGCGTAGCCTGGGGAAGTGCCCAGATAGAGGACACAGAGTTCACCACCCTGGAGCGCCCCCCGAAGGGTCACTCGGCATCAGTGGCTGTCTGCTACAGAAACAAGTCAGGGTGCTTCATTGTGACAGTGGGTAGAGCTGAGTCTAGAAGAATGGTCAGGGGATGCCAGGCAGCCAACTTTGAAAAGGGCATCCCAGCTGAAGGAATGGCATGTGCCAACGCACAGAGAGAGGACGGCCATTGCCACCTCTGCTGCGTGAGAGCTGGCCTGGCTGGACGAGGATGGGTCCGACACCTAAAGGACACTGGTCTGGATGGAGGGAGAGGAAATGGAAAGACAGGGGACATTTCCTGGCTCTCAACACCTTGCTGAGGCCCATGTCTGCTATCCGCAATGGCTTCCTCTCTAACCTTGAAGATGTAAAGCCAAGTTTATCTCTTTGGGTCAGTGTCAGAGGATCACACCCCTGTGTTTAGAACTGCAAGCTGTTGAAGCCAGGTAGTTGCTCTGGGGCACCTGGAAATGTTTACCTCCTGGTACAGCCCCTCCCAGTCTTAGCACAGAGGAAGCACCCATTAAACGTATAACCTGTCTTCCTTGGATCTCCCCTCTCCCCCCTTCCCCCCAGTACCACTGAACAATCCTAGTCCTAAATGGATGCTCAGGAGTTGATGAAATGAGGTCATATGTTTAGTGCATCTTGCTAAACAAACTTCCTTAGTGCCCCTTGTGTCCTTTCAAGAAATCTTAAATAGGAGTGAACTAGGAAGAGCTAGGGAGTGGCTGGGGGACATGGCGACTTCAGACGCAATACTGAGACTCACTGTGCTATCACCCCACTGAGCATCCGCCTGGGGGCCTTGCAGGTGGAGCACCTTCTCTCTCCCCACTCCCAGCCCCACCTGTGTTCTTGGATGGAAAGACTCAATATCATGAAAAAAGGTCAACACTCCTTAGGTTGATTTACACATTGAATACAACCCCAATCATATACCAATGGGTTTCATTTTCCCCCTGGAACTAGACCCGGTATTTTAAAGTTTATATGGGAAAATAAACAAGCAAATAAAACCTGAGAGATAACTTTTAAAAAGAAGAGCCATGAGGGGAGACTCATCGTACTAGACTCTTTGAAAACAGTATAAGCCTCGCTGATTAAAACAGTGTGTCACTGGAACACATTAGTGAGCCAATGGAATAGGACAGTCCCAAGATGGGCTCAGAACATATGTAAGAAATTAGTAAATGAGACAGGCGCCATCTCACAACTATGTGCTAAAGAGGATCTTTAAAGACGGGGTTCTGGGACATAGCTATTTTTGAAAAGAGATAAATTTGGCTCTACATACTGTGAACGCTGTGGAGGGGCAAAGACACCTACCTTCTAAGAAGGGCTCCTGGTGGCTAAATGGGCTCAAATAAATAAAAAAAAGAAGAAAGAAAGAAAGAAAGAAAGAAAGAAAGAAAGAAAGAAAGAAAGAAAAGAAAAGAAAAAAGAAAGAAAGAAAAGAAAAAGAAAACTCAGAGCCTCGCTGCCATTTCTGCACAGGGGCTTCTCACACAAACTGCAAGCTGCGCAGCTAGACTGCCTGCCCCTGTGCAGCTAAACTGCCCACCTACACTGTTTCTGCATCTGAGCCAAACCTTATAAAGGAGCTCATGGAGTCCTATTTCAACCAATAGGACTGAGGCTTTCCCCATCCAATCAGAGCTACATTGTTTTGACCAATCAGGACTTTGGACCAATCGAACTGTGAGGAGTTGATATCATTTGCATAAGGATGGGCCAATCAGGAAATAGGGTCGAGGCTTCTGTCTATATAAGCCAGCTCCCCTCTGGCTCCGGGAGCAGACTTTTCTCCTAGATACTGAAGTTGGGAGAATCCAGGAAATGTCTGGGTGCAGCAGTGCTACTGGGCTGAAGGGACGCCTGGCCCCAGAGCTGCCAGGCCCCGGGCAGCTTCACAGTCATGCAGATCAGCTGCACTCTAGCACCATCGAGTTGTTCCATGTTCGGAGGCCATGCTGCAGCACTGCTGAGCTACTAGCACTAAACAATGTCTTACTTCATAGCACCCCAAACTGGGGGTTCCTGTTGGCATTTTAACTGGCGCCAACTATCATAAATTAATAGGAGCAACCCCTGGGGTGGCCATCAGAGTTCCTTCAGAGGAAGGACAGAACCTGGTGGATCCCCCTGGGAGTACCCATTGTCAGCTGGAAATCAATCATGTGACCAGTCACAGTGATTCAAGAGGCAGCACCCAGAGTCCACCCTCTCTCTTGCCACTGTTACATTTCATGCTGAAGCTGAAGACTTACCAATCTACATGGAGAGGATGCCCAGGTCGAGCTTACCTGCCATGCATGGGAAGGCAGCCCTGCCGGGGCTGCTCTATGTGGATCCTTTTCTCAGGCACACTGAGGGCAGGTGCCAGGTAGCAAGAAGAAGTCCTGCCAGAGTAATGTGACCCTCAGCACCAGCTCAGTCCCATTCCCCAACAAGGACCCGGCAGGCAGCATGGCCGCTTACACAGACGTTCCTTAGATTGCCCGGGATCTGTCTGCACGACTGCCCTGGGCCAGACAGTGAGGCACGTGGTTTTGGGTGAGTTTGCAGGTCTGGCAGAGGGCCATCCTTGTAACTCGAAATGACAACATCTCTAGGCCATTTCCAATCAATAATACGGTCAGGTCTCCTCCATTCAGAAGAGCAACGCTATCAACACCCTTCCTGGAATATTAGTACAAGTCCTTTGGGTCGCTGTGGCCTCACACTCAGGCAGCTTTATAACACAGAAGAGTGATTTCAGGTTGCCGGGGCCCCTGAATAAAAAAGGCCTTCCGTCTTCCACCGAGGATAAAAGTGAAGGGTGGCCTGGGCCAGAAGTGTCATCTCACAAGCATTTGTTTGGCCAGCTGGTTTTTAATGAATGGAAGAGGGTGAGAACGGTGGCCTTTATTTAAAATTGCCAGCCTCCTGCCTGTGGGTGGGTGGCTGGAGGAGGGGAGGAGCACGCCCGGGAAAAGTCAAGAGGGAGATTTTCCTGGAAGCCGGGATCATGATGGCCATGATGGGTGTGCAAACTCCTGCGGTTAGTTAAGAATTAGTCACTCCCGGTCTGGGTGGCCCAAGTGTAGGAGGCACCATAGCAGCAGCCAGATATAACTGGAGAGAGCCCTCCCCGGGGAGGGAGGTCGGGACCCGGGCAGGCCCTATTCCATGTGGCCCAATAGGTGTTGGCTTCCCAGGAAACGCTGTCTTGCCAGGAGCAGGCCTGGGCGGAGAGTGAGGGGCATACTCAGCCATGCGCAGAAGGAGCCCACAGCTGCAGTCCACAGCTCCGAACAAGACACTTGCTGAAAAATTGGCGCAACCAAGCGAGGTAGTGGTGTTTATTGAGAGAAATGAATTCCGTCTCTTTCCAAGTCATCCTGTGCCGGGCTGGTGAGTTCAGAAATAGCTGGCTGTCCTCGCATCACAGAATCCCATTGTGGGAAGGCGCCTTGGAGAGCAGTCCCCCTGACCCTTCCCTTTGTAGATGGGGAGAGTGGGGTCAGCCAGGTTAAGTGACTTGCCGACAGCCATGCAGGGGCTCTCGGGGCCTCTGCTGCCACACCTCAGTGGCCCTTCTCCCCTCCCACCCCTTGCTTGCAGACACAGGTCCTGCTCCAATGCATGCAGACGCCCTCCTGCAGATCAGGGAACGATGCCCTGTCCTGGGAGGAGGCCCTGGGTGGGAGCAGGTAAGTTTTAGCCCCATCCACCCTCCTAGCCTGAAGCCGCTGTGTACAGCGCAACTTCACAGCCTACCTGTAGCTCCCATGCTCAGACCATGCTTATGTGTGTGTGGTCAGACTGCCTGGGAGTGAGAGCTTGATCTCAGAGGCCATCAGGGAAGTAGTGGCAAACTGAGCCCAGAGGCCAAATCCACGCTGGGCCTGTTTTTGTAGACACAGTGTCATCAGAACAGTCAGTCTCCAACATGGACATACTGTCTATTACTGATTTCAAGCTCCAATAGTCCATGGATAGCAGCCACCAAAATGACAGGGTCCACAGGGTCTGTGATGCTCATCAGCTGGCCCTGCACAGAAGCTCTGCCAGTGCCTGATCGACAGCACCCTTCCTGTGGTTCAGAGAAGGTGGGTGACTTAGCCAGTCTCAAGAACTGATGGATGGCCAAGCCAGAGTTTGAGCCTGGGGTCCCGACGTTCTTCCCCGTACACCCCGGACTCTGCAGGAAGAAAGCGGACCTGGCCATATCATCAGATGCTCAGCTTATTGCCAGCCTTTTTCTATAGAAAAACTCCAAGGGAGAGAGAGTTCTGCTCGGAAAGCATCGAGGCAATTCTGAACTCATTCCCAAAAGCTGATTTGGGTGGGGGGGGTGGGGCTGAGGTTCCCTCCCTGGAGGAAGTTCCTGAGAGGCTGTGGTAACTAAGCCACTTGCCTCGGCCCCACAGGGACCGCACCAGCCTGCCTACCTCCCAAGGGAGCTATTATTGCCTGGCTCCCCGGGGCCAATCGATGCTTCCCGTCCCGGGTTTTGAGCTGGTGCACTCACTGCGGTGGCAAAGCCTCTGCTTTCATGAGTGGAGAGAAGGTGGCCAATCCAGGGGACTCCAGAGAACATGACATCTGAATGTTCTGTAGCCACTGTCCCCAGGGACTGGCAGATCAAATCAACAGTGACTTACAAATACCAGGAGGTCCCCTTTTCCTTCCTCCTCACCACCTCCTGCCCTTTCAACTCCTCTCGCCAAAGCTCCCAAGAGCACAGTTCAGGGCCTGGTAATGGTCCTGCTCACCGGTCATTCATGAAAAGCTGCTCAGGGCACAGGAGGAGGAAGGGAGAGGCTCTGGGGTCAGAACCCACTGCCCAGAGTAGGAACGCTGACCAGCCAGGCAGGTGCTCAGAATCCATGGAGGCCCGGGCCAGCATGCTCAGGGATGAAGGGACAAGCATGGCATACTGGATACGTGGATACCCCATTTAACCTCAGCGGTGGTTGTACAAGGCAGGGACTGCCACCCTCGTTGACAGACGAGAAAACCAAAGCCCAGATTGGATGTGGTCACCCAGTTGGTCAATGAAAGATTTGGGATTCAAACCCAGATCTGCCTCACTCCCAAATGCATCGTCTTTCCTCGTCGCCATTGTACACCCAAGGCAAAAGCAGTCCAGTTCCATGAGCAGGTTCTCAGCCAGCTAGCCTCCTCCCAGTCAAAGCTGTTTTCTAACATGGGAATTATCTTTCCCAGGAAAATCAGGATGGCAGACACCAAGGTGGGATGGGGCCCTGGCTGGGGCAACATCTTCCTCACATTCGCTCCCTTCTGAGTCCACACGACACTGGAGTCAATGAACTCCAGTTTACAGAATGCCCTCACATTTGCCCTGAAGACCGGGGAGGGAGAGGGGAGCGAAGCACTGGAGCCTCCCAGGTGGCAGCCACCGGCCAGCAAGGGGGCAGGACACATCGTGGCAGCTAAGTGAGGGTTGGCAGCCTGGCACAGCGAGTAAAACAGAGACCTGCAAGCCAGCCTGCCTGGATTTGCGTCTGAGTGCTGCACCCTCCCTTCTGTACCATCTTGGGCAAGATGGCAACTTCTCTGGGCCTCAGTCTGCTCCTCTGTAGAATGGGGATACAGAGCCTAACTGGCTGCACCCAAGTGGGGGGAAAGGAGTTAATATTCATGCAACTCGGAACAGTGCCTGGTACAGGGTGCGGGCTTTGGAGGCATTAGTTAAGTCTTAAATGCACATAGTTTAAAATAGCTACATCGGTTTGGGTTTTCAGTAATGCTATGAAAACCCTTCTAAAATGTTTACTCCCGGTCCTAGCTGGTTTTTCTCAATGGATAGAGCATCAGCCTGCAGACTGAAGGGTCCCACGTTTGATTCCTGCCAAGGGCACATGCCTGGGTTATGGGCTTGATCCCCAGTAAGGGGCGTGCAAAAGGCAGCCAATCAATGATTCTCTCTCATCATTGATGTTTCTATCTTTCTCTCCCTCTCCCTTCCTCTCTAAAATCAATAAAATATACGAAACCGGTTTGGCTCAGTAGTAGAGCGTCAGTCTGGGGACTGAAGGGTCCCGGGTTCGATTCCAGTCAAGGGCATGTACATTGGTTGCGGGCACATCCCCGGTAGGGGGTGTGCAGGAGGCAGCTGGTCGATGTTTCTCTCTCATCGACGTTTCTAGCTCTCTATCTCTCTCCCTTCCTCTCTGTGAAATATCAATAAAATATATAAAATAAAAAAATATATATTTTAAAATATTAAAAATAAATAAATAAAATGTTTACTCCCTTATTCTGCTCTGAAAATTACAGCACAAAAAAATACAGAAATCACTCACTCCCGAAGCGGAATGTGGCAAGTAATGTTCTGGTTAATTGAGAGTCTGATTTTGTAAAGAGCATCTTTGTGACAATTTCAACGCCCCCGTTTTGAGGTAGGAGGTGTACAATGGAGTGACGTGGCTGGGTTTTTAGGAACACATCAGAACCTAGAAATTCCAAGTGGTCACTTAGGCAGGTCGGGGTCCCATGACTCAGACAGAGGGTGCTGGGCAGGAAACCACCTCAGCATCATCTGTCCACTTGTCTCGCTTCTCTCCCCTCTGAGAGAAGCTTAGAAGGATCTTAATTATCATCTAATGGAACTTTGTAGCCCTAGCCAGTTTTGCTCAGTGGGTAGAGCATCAACCTGCAGACTGAAGAGTTCCCGGTTCAATTCCAGTCAAAGGCAAGTACCTTGCAGGCTCCTCCCTGGCCCCGGCCGCAGCCGCCCTGGTCAGGGCGTGTGTCGGAGGCAACTAATCGATGTGTTTCCCTCTCTCTTCCACTCTCTCTAAAATCGATGGAAAAATATCCTCAGGTGAGGATTAGAAAAAAAAAAAAAGAACGTTGTAGGTGGACTAACCAAGGATGAGCAAGTGACTAGAAACTAGTCTCTCTACCACTTAAACCAATCACTAAGAATGTTACCAAACTTATCTACCATTTTTTACTCCAAATGACTGGTCTACTCTAAGAAAAATTTAGTCCGTTTGTTAAAGACAAATATCTACCCCCACGGAGACAGAAGAATGGGCAACAGGCTATGGACACATTTACTTGTCCTGTCACCGAGTCAGATCAGCTTACCCCCTTGGCATCCTGGCCCACTTGGAGGGAAGACCCAGTTCAAATTCACACCAGAGATTAGGAGAGGCTGTCAAGGAATTTCTCTAGAGTGCTTTGCCTTTACGTGAGTAAAGGAAAGTCAGTCTTATGCAGGCACCTGACGGTCAGTGGGACAGCACTGGGAATTAGGGACAGGCAGGTACTCGTGTACTCGAGCACATGTGCACGCGCACGCGTGCGTACACACATACACACACACACACACACACACACACAGCCCATTAGCATGAAGTTAAGCCATTGCAGGTGAACCAGCAGGCCCTGGGAGTTAACCAGCACTGGTCTCTGGGGTGGGCATCTCAGTGAGCTGTGATCCCTAAGCAGGAGCCAGGTAGCAGGCCAGAGGCAACCAACCTGGCAGGCCTGGAGCTGCCTGATACCACCACGGCCTGGAGGAGATGGCAGGTCCAGCTACAGGGCCTGAGGATCAAGTCAGGGGCTTATGTCTTGGAAGGTCTCCCAAAAACAGGGTTGGGCTCTCTTGGGAAACCCATGTTGCCAAGGTTACAAAGGCAAGGGTGGGGGTACAAGGAACTGAGAAAATGGCCCATGTCTGATCTTGGAAAGAGGCCAGTCGTGCAGGCCAGCATAGGACCTGGGCATGCTGGCTTGATGCAGAGTCCCCTGAGCTCCTGATCTGCCTCATTGGCTCCCCAGCCACAGCTGGCAGGTGGGGGTGGGGGCTCAGCTGGGCATGAAGGCAGGTCCCAGTGGGGCCTAGCTGCATTGAAAGGAGGGCAGCAGCGCCAAGGGCCAGCTGGGAAGCTGATGTTGTTGGCTGAGCAAAATCATCTCATTGGAAGCCTTCCCAGCAAGGGGAGAAGCATCCCTATGTAGTCCCAACTGGCCAAGGTACTAGAGCCTGTAAATGCAGGGAAGACCACACAGCCTTGCAGACAACGCATGCCCCAGATCAGGAGTCTCCAGAGGGCTGGCAGCAAATAAAGTTCATTTCATAGACTTTGCTGACTCTGGGGTAAAGGCTTGGATGGTCTACACTGCATGTGGTGAGTCTCCCAAAAGAACTCCAGAATAGGTTTAGATCAATCTCTGTAGCCACAACCAATCTCCTGATTTCCTCCCTGTTTCTCTCCCCCTATCTCCGCCAAGTCCAAGCTCAATGCCTGGGCTCACTAGTAAGCTAATTAACATTAAATAGTAACATTTTATTCTTCCCAGTTTTATTAACACATTTGGAGAGGATCACAGAGAACAGAAGTCATCTCAACCAAAGGGATGAATATTTAATGGTGAAAGTTTAGCTACGCGATGCCTGGGAGACGTTTTAAGGCAGAGGAAAGCTGCCCAGAATCCATTCCTCCCTTCATCGTGGCACCTCCATTTCTTCTGGGGAAATTTCCTTTTCCCCATTATGCAATCCAAGGGCTTATTTCCCCATGAAGGATGCCAGGCTGATGTATCACTGCACCCAACAACGGCAGGATGTAGGTACACGGTCCCAGAGCAGATGGATGGCGGTTGGTGGTCCTTCATCACAAAGCAGGCAACGTGCTGACCCTAGGATCCTGCCATCCAGCAATGCAGATGTTCTTTGGCAAATGTCCTAGGAACACTGATGCTGTGAGCCATTCCCCCCACCAAGCCTTTAAGTCAACCGGACTTTGCTGTTTGCAAACACATGGATCCCAAGTGGCCCTCACAACTGCCTCCACACAGAGTCAGGCCAGTGATAATGGGGATGAGGGCTGGCTATCTCAGCGCCCCTCCATGCAGGGGCGGGAACACAGTACATCACGATGACCACCACCGCGAACGTGGTGCATGAGTAGCCGGAAACAAAAGCCACTTGCCCGGACCCAGGGTTGGGAGAATGGAAAGCAGCTTCCCATCTCCCAAAGGTGACAGGATGGGATCCTGCGCATCCCTGAAGGCCAGGCTGACAGCTGGAACATCCCTCACTGGAAATCTTGCCTCCTCTCTCTTGCCATGTGCACTGGCATACACATGTGAGCACGTGCAGGCCCACACACGTGTGTACATACTCAGCTAGCAGGCATCCTTCCGGTCTCTCCGGGAGACTCCCGGAGAACATGCAGGCCCGTGTCTGGTGGAGGCTGGGTGGTAAGTGGAGAAGACAAGAAGCAGGGCTGGGCCACGGTGTCTTCCTTCCCTGGTGGGACCCAAGAAGCCAGGTCCCTGCCTCACAATCACACACCTTAAATAAACCAGGAGTCCCAGCAGCAGACTGACAGGGCCAACCACAGGGTTGCCCAGGCAGCCGTAAAACAAAAACACACCCTAAGTATGATGAGTTGTCCCCTCACCTCCATCCTCACGGCCACTTGTTCCCTTCTGGGTTGGGACCAACCACCGAAGGGCACTGGCACTCATGGGGAAGGGCAGACGGGACAGACAGGTGAGTGGCACGACAGACTCAGCACAGTGGACCCCAGACCCACGTGTATAAGCATCTCCTAACGGAGCTTCATCACGCACACCGATCACACGTGACAGATGGCCCCCTTACCCAGGAGCCCCAGGTAAGCAACCAGGGTGTGGCCGGGCCAGGAACCAAGCAGGGGAGAAGGCACACGGGAGTGAGGCAGAAACCACGCTGCTTCCGAGGACATTTATTGGAGCCTGGCCAGCGTGAATGCGATCAGGAGCCCCCTCCCACGACCCAGCAGCCCGGCGGGCCGGGACAAGGGAGGCCACCTCCTCCGATCCCTTTGTAGACAATGTTATAAAAAAAATAAACTTTACAATAATACATCTCGCTCATCTGTTGTGGTATTATTTCAATAGTTTTGTTTCTTTAAAAAAAAAGGAAAGAAAGGGGGAAAACCACACGATATATGTATATGGATGTGTATATACATATATGTCGAGGAGGAAAGCATGTTGTGTACATACAGTTGGCGTATGTCTCAGAAATGAGGAAAGATCAGCTGGAAGCAGGGAGAGAGCTGTAGAGACCAGAGCGTGGGGCAGTGGACGTCCCCTATGGTCTTCTCTGCCCCTCTCAGCAGACCCCTCTCCAAAGAGAGCCACCCAAAGAATCATTTCTTTTTTTATTTCAAAATTCCCGCCACCAAGAGGAAGCAGCAGCCCAGAGCTGCTGCCAAGCATTGCTCCCTCCTCCGGAAAGGGTGTCCCAGGGGGGCTGAGCCCCCAAGGCCCTGGAGATGCCCAGCCCTTGCCATAGTGGGGGACCTCCGTGCACACCCCTCCACAGGCCAGAAGCAGACGTGCCCAGCCCAGAGGGAGGGCAAAATAAACTCCACTCTCAAAGCCACGTGGAGGCGCTACTGGTACCCCGCTGGACCCAGGGGCCAGCCTCACTGCTCTGCCACCTGACACTCCTCGCCAAGTCCCAGCAAGTCCCCAGAGAGGGCCACTTGAGAAGAGCAGCGGCCACTGTCCTGCCTCAGACCACATCAGGCACGGCCACAGTCCCTTAGCCGCAGGGGTCTCGTCAGGGTCCAGAGAGGAAAACGCCAGGAGAAGGTGTGGGGCATGTCTAGACCCTCATGCCCTCCTCGGCGCTGGGGTGCCCTTGCCAGGGGCCCTCCAGGAGGCTCTCAGGCTGCCCGCCTACTGTCTGTTTGGTTTAGAAAAACTTCTCCAGAGAAGAAACCTGGGAACAGACAGGTTCAAAGACAAGGTGGGGGGAAATTTTTTGCAAGGTGTGTGAGTGTGTGTGTGTGTGTGTGTGTGTGTGTGTGTGTGTCCATTCAGCAGGCGGGTGCTCTCGTCCACGTAGCTTTCGGAAACCTCCAGTCGCCGTGCCCAGAGCCTACAAGGCCAGCTTCCACATCAGGAAGGAGACAGCTGTCAAGGCGGCCGACGAGCTGACTCGGCAGAGGCCTGAGTTGGGTCTGATCACCTTGTTACTCCCTGGGATGATGTTGGTGGTGAGCTGAGGCCACGGCAGAAGGGGACAGAAGCAAAGAGAACAGGGAAGACAAACAAACCACAGGAGTCAGCAGGGCTGAGAGCAGGCAAAAAAAAAAAGGACTCACTCCCCAGACCACTGCCCTCCCCCCGCCCCATCCAGCCCAGCCCAGAGGGATCACAGAGAAAGCTGTATCCCCTTCACCCACCCTCTTGGAGGCAGAGCCAGGCTTCCAAGGAGCCAGGCTCCCAGCTGGGGAAGGCAGTGCCAGGGTGGCCAGGACAGCCTGGCTGACACTGCCCGGGGAGGAAGAAGGCCCGACACAGGTCAGGGAGAAGGGGCTCCCGGGTCCCCAGGACCTTCTTGGAGAGGAGATGCTCTGTTCTTCCTGTTCCTAAATGTGGCCGAATCCCTTCCCTCCACAGAGCACCTCCTTCGTATCTCTAATGCGCTCTCCTCCTGCTGTGGAAGCTTATGTGGCCTCTTCTGGGTAAGATATAGACAGCCTATCACACAGTCAGATCCCCTCATGCACTGGGGCTCCTGTGAGGAAGAGGCTGTGTCCTCTCTGTCTCCTCAAGTTCACAGAACCAGCACGCGAAGGTGCCCGGCACACCTGTCTTAAAGAGTCAGGAAGGCTTGGCAGGGCCCTGCTCAGAGCAGCCAGTGTCTCTCCCAAGACGGCCAAGCTCTGGCTGCTGCCTCTGCACCCTCCCCGTCTGGTGCTCAGCTGGCCCACCTCGCCATGGATCTGAGGGCCCCGAGTCTGAGGCTCGCCTGGGAGCAGCCTCCGGTGGCCAGGCCCCTGCACCACCGCACTCTGCCCCACTCACCTCTTTGAAGCACATGCTCAGCTCTTTGGAGCTATTGGCCTTCAGCCCCTGCTCCTGCGGGAGAGAAGGCACCAGTGAGGACGGGTCACGGAAGCTGAGCTTGTCCTGTTACTCAGACGAGGCCCACCTTCTGTGGCCCTGCCATCCGCTGTGGGCGTCATGAAGCCCAGGGCACAGGGAAAAGCTCTGGCTCCATCCCACGTAGCACAAGACCCTGCCCCCTTCTGACATCTCAGCGACTAGGTCCCGGCTCCTGTTGGCTCCTGAAGAGAGAGTTCTAGCTCTGCTCTCCAACGTCCAGCTTAACAGAGTCAAAAGCCACTGGCAGGTCTCTCGACTCCTCACGATAGGCAGGGACCATGCTCTCCTCTGCTCTCATTGCACAGTGTCTGGCCTATGACAGCAGCTCAGTAAACGTCTTACCATGTGCATGCATGAATGGATAGATGAACGTACGCATGCCACTGAGCAGAATCGGCATCTGAGAGTCAGCTCAGTGAAGACTATGAGTCCTCGTTCATGGGGAAGAGACGGTGATTAATTAGTTATGTCTGCCACTGGTGCATCTGGCAACAGTGCCAAGGGTTAACCTTTCCACCTAAACCGATGTATGGCTCCTGGGAGCTCTGTGGTCAAGGTGAGGGATGGGAAAGAAAGCTGGTTTGGTGATGGTTCCGGGTTCTGTGTCCCCAGCATGACCGCCTGGATGCAGGACCAGAGGGTGTGCTGACAAACAGTCCTTTGTGATCATCATCCTAACAGTGATCCCGGGGAACCAGCTGGAGGATGCGGTGTTTCTATCATAACTTCAAATGGCTTGGTTGTCAAGGCACCTACAGGGACTCTCTGGCCACCAGAAGCAACTGGGAAGCCTAAGAAATTATGACTAAATCACTGCCCTTGGCCAGAAGTATCAAAATCCCTTGGACATCACAGGCCATCTGCCACCCAGGGCATCTGGTCAGCTCCACAAAGCCCAGCTCTCACACAGAGGTCCAGCCAAGAGCAGAGGCACTGCCAATGGTGGAGCTGTGACTGGGGTGATGATGAGGGCAGTGGGCGGAAACCAGACCCTGCTCAGGACCACAGCACCCAGGTGCCAAGATCCAGCTCAGCCAAACCACCAACCTGCATCCCTGGGGAAAGGCGAGTGCTCTAGGGCCCTTTTGCCCCAAGGACTGGATTCTACTGCCAGGACCCAGGGCAGCTCCGGCCAGGGCTGTGGGAGGCCACTGCCAGGGTGGCCCGCATGCCTCACCCCAGAAACTGCTGCCACCACTGCCTTCTGTCTGACTGCTCCACCTTCACCTTCACTTGGCTGCTTCCCTGAGCAACTCCAAGCCACTGCTACTTCCCCCACATACACCCCCTGACATGTCCTGGGGGCTGCTGAGCTCTGTTCCCCCCGCCCAGCACTGTGCCTCCCGCATCCTTTCCTGCCCTCACTGTTCCAGATGTGGCAGGTCTGCTCCCTCCGCGGGCCCTCCCCACAGGGCTCACTAAATACAGAGCCTGTGTGGTCACAGGGGCAGGCCAGGGTCCTCACCCGCAGCGCAACCCACAGCTCAGTTTTGTTTTATATACTGGAGTTAAGCACAAAGTTGTTTTTAAAAATAGTCGACTGCTTTAAAATAAGTCCTGAGAAAACAACTCAATTAAATGACCTCCAGCCTAGCCATACAGCTTCCTCTGATGAGATGCCCACTCTCAGAGAGCTCAGGGTCCTGGACACTGCTGGCCCTGAAGGCTGCACCCAGGGGAGCCCTGAGAAGCCCCCAGGAGACAGGATCAGGGCCCAGCGACTGAAGAGATAAAGCCTGATTGAGCACCATGTAGGAGCCCAACATGGGCACTCTGAAGGGCCTGGCATGAGCACCATGGAGCCACCCAACATGGGCACTGGGGAACAGCCCAACACGGGCACCCTGGAGCCGACTGGCGTGGGTACTGCAGCGGCCTGGCCTCAGTTCGCAGTGAGAAGGGCTTGACAGGCTCCTCTTAAGAGGGGAGGGCAGGCATGTTGTCAACAATGAGGGGGGGAGAAGGAGGGGAGAGGAGGAGGAGGGAGAGGTAGAAGAGGGCAAATCAGAGAAGCAGGAGAACAGGGGAAAGCAGCACCCAGAAACAAGGAGCACAGGGCAGGGAAGAGAGGGAGGGAGGGAGCAGGGAGTGGGGGCAAAGATGATAGGAAGAGGCAAAGGGGGACATGGAGGAGGAAGGAGAGGGAAGTGGAAGGGAACAGCAGGAATGGGAGGGTCACAGAGGAGGAGGAGAGAACACAGGAGGAGAAACAGCACAGGGGGACCCCTTCACCCTCTCCTTTGACCCCCATTACCATGAGGAAGCACAGACACCACCCAGGCCAGCCCCAGGGGATCCAGCACAGCTGTGGTCTCCGGCAGGGCCACAGGGACATGGGGAGGAAAGGGCTGGCCTCCGTGAAGAGTGGGGACAGGACAGTCTCATGCTCCTTTAGAGCCCCATCTGAACGCGCCATTCCCAGCACTCATGGGATGTCCTCCTGCACGGGATGCGGGGTGCGCAGTGCTGCAGACCCAGGCAGAGGCCATGCTGTGCTGCGTGCAGGTGACAGGCAGGCCCCCTGGCTGTCCCAAAGCTCTCCGCTCAGGTGCCATGAGCTAGTGCACGGATGCTTGTCCTGTTTGTTTAGACTGAAGGGTCCTAACCCTTGGAGCCCACCCCCCACAGGATAGACCTTGACCCAAGGAGGAAAGGAAGGGCCTGAGAGGCCAGAGTCTACTTCAGCCAATGACTGGAGCCAAGTCCCTTCATCTATTGGAGCCTCATTGTCCTCTTCTATAAAACAGAGATAAACAAACATGCCTCATGACGCACTTGACTTCCAGAACACAGAGCAGACAGTGAAGGCTGTGGGAACCTCTCCAAAGGTGAACCCAAGGCCCCTCACCCAGTCCCAGCACCCAGAGCAGCACCTAAAGCAGCCTATTGTGGGCCTTCTCTGCAGATGCACATGGGAGAGGCGTGGGTGCAGAGAGAAAGCAGGTCCATCACCTCATTCGAAAACCTGTGGGGGACAAATTCCTGGCCATCCCTCTGACCATTAGCTCTTCCTGGTGCTCCCTCCCACGTGAGCTCCAAAGACAAATGATGAGCTCATCCCCCAAAGAAAGAAATAAGCATCCATGCAGTCACCTCCACACCAGTTCAATAAACAGGAGGGGACGTAGGCTGCTTGTCCACTGACACCCAGGCTACACTGTCCTCTGTGGCCACACCCCCAAGCTGCCCTGGACGCCCATCTTGCTGCTTAGACTCCATGGGAGGAGACTAGGGCGACAGGTGGGCTGTTCCAGCCCCCGCCCCACCCTACTCTGAGCCTCTCATCGCTTGGAGGCAAGCTCAGGGTCTATGACTGCAGCACCCAAAGGGCACAGGTGGCTGCTGGGACAGGAGGAGGCAGGGCTCTGACACGGAGGAGGACACACAAGAGGTGGGAAGAGCTTTCCACACTGTGGGTGCCACCAGAAGCATGAACGCTGGCTGTGTGGGTGGCTCTGGGGGACCTGGCCTGGGGAAGGGGGACCTGAGCAGACACAGAGAAACGATGGCAAAAAGGCAAGGTTTCCTTCTAGAAAATTCTCCCAGAGAAAATTGGAAGGAAATTATCCTCTTCCTCGCCCACCTCTGTCTGCACTCCCAAGCCGGGCCCGGCAGTCCCAGAGCCTTGCTGGTCTGGCCCAGGCACCGGGACCAAGTCCAGCATCGGTTGGTCATATCTATGGGAAAAATGCTGGCTGGAGCCAGCCAGCTCTCCCCTGTGTCCCTGCTTCTGTTTCTGGCACCACCCCCAAATCTCAGTGCCCTTGGTCACCTCCCTGCGGCATGCCTAACCCCCCAATAACTCACAGCTCCTCTCCACAGTTCAACTCCTCCACTCTTACCTGACTATGGTCAAGATCTCCAGCAGATCCCTCAGTCTCTCCCTTGCCAACCCATCTCCCCAGCTGTCAGCCAACCTCCCAAATCACAGTTCTCATCTTCTCAGTGGTGCCCTGTTCAAAAGCCTTCATGGCCTCTCCACACTGACCATTCAACCTGCTCATTTGCTCTTCATTCCCGCCCACCCCCACTCCGCGTTCTCGCCCACTTCCACCGCCTGCTGTCCCTCCAGATCCAGAGCAGGCCAGTTTCTCCACAGAAGGCCAGACAGTGGCGATTTCAGGCTCTGCCTGTGCACATGGGCAATGTGTAAACAAGGGTGCGGTGTTGATCCAATAAAAAAAATTTATCCTCAAAGGCAGCACCCCATAAGCAGCACCTCCTACTCAACCTCTCTGTGCAGCCCTGCCTCCCTTGACTTGCTCTGCTTGCCCCTCCCTTTCTTCCAGGCCTAGTGGTGCCTTGACCACAAGGCCCTACTAGGCTGGACCCCACCACACGGGATCAATCTTCTTGGTGCAGTAATCACTTCCTCCCCCTGATCTTCGGAGCATATCCATCCCACCCCTGTGGGGACCTGGGT
Source organism: Vespertilio murinus (assembly GCA_963924515.1). NCBI lineage: Eukaryota > Metazoa > Chordata > Mammalia > Chiroptera > Vespertilionidae > Vespertilio > Vespertilio murinus. Next base: position 93,013,953 of record OZ004708.1, read on the forward strand.
ACTGGCCTAGGAAGCTTGTCAGCCTCGGTGCCTGGAATACAGTGACATGCAGAAGAATTTATGTTGAATAAATGCATGAATGCAGAGGTGGATGAATAAATGAATGGCTGTGAGGGAGAGTTGGGGGAGGGAAGAAGGAATGCATGCAAGTCTCCAAAGCTTTGAAACAAGCCATATTTATAAATCAGAAATTGTGCCCGATAGACATACAGACATGTGGCAGGCCTCTGGGCCCCATTCTGAGGGCCAAGGGCCTGTAAAGGAAGTGAGAATCCACCAGGGAACAGGCAGGAGGAGGAGGGGCCCGAGGCAAGTGGCTGCTGGCTGCTGAGCCCATGCAGGTGAGTGGTGAAGGAGCTTCCAAACTCATTTCTAATCCCCCCAGATGTGACGGGTGGCATCAAGCGTAAGAACAGGAACTGGCCGGTGGAGACACGGAAAGCAAAGGGGACTGTGTTGCTGGGCCCCTTAGCACAAGGAAGGGTGAGCCTCCAGTTGACCTGATGGGCCCTGCAAACTGGCCCAGAGCAACCTGGGAGTGCCCAGGACCCTTGGAAGAAACCAGGGCCGGGGAAGGCGCCAACCTACTGCCAGCCTTCCCCATCTACTCCGAACAGCCCTGGTCCAGGCCCATCGTATGACCAAAGGGCCTTCTAACAAAGATCTTCCTGCATTCTCAACAGAAAGATGTCACCTCGCACATTCACGACACACGAAGGGCATCAGAGAGAGCAGGAAACAGAATGAATAGCTGCCTGCGACCAATAAAACAGCCTGTTTCTACACTGGGAAGCAGGCAGTTCCACCAGAGCAATGAATTGGGGACTCGAGTTCTTCCCCTCCCTCTACAGAGCGCTAGTCCATGCCAAGCACCGTGTGCTCAGTTATCCAGGCTACCCCGAGGGCGAGAGGTGGCCAGTCTTCCAGGGATGCTGGCCTGGGAGCAGTGAGCAGAGGCATGCGGAAGGGGCCAATCTGAGGCAAAGCAGAAGCCCTACGTAAGTGGAAGGCAGCTTTACCTGAATGGCATCAGGGGACCAGCTGAGAGGCTACGTGCACGCAGAGAAGGTGGGAGAGAGGGAAGAAGCAGCACTTTGCTCGGAAGGACTGACTCAGCACAGCCAGCATCTTGCTTGCCCGGCCTTCGGGCCTAACCCATGGGACGACCTCCCTGGGCTTCAGAAGCCAAGGCCCTTGGATGAGGGTACAAGATGGGCTGTCCCCTACAGGTTCCCTGCTCTAGGGGACATTCACATGCGTGCGTGTGTGTGTGTGTGTGCGTGCATGTGTGTAGCAGGGCCAGAGAGAGAGGGGAGAGGCCATTCTGCATATTACATTCCACCATGTTTTCCCCAAGTTCCTGTTTGTGCAGGGCCATTGCTTAGGGTCCAGCCAAGAGTAGAAATGAGGAAGCCAGGACTGGAGACGGAACCAGGATGCCCAGACACAGGCCAGCTCAGGGCCTCTGCGCTCCGCTATGGATATCCACGTCTGCGCAGCAGCCCCATCATGAGGACCTGGGTTCCCCTCATCCCAGGGCAAACCCCCACTGTGAGAGAGTTCCGGGAAGGCAGATGTGGGGAGCAGGAAGCACAGTGCAGCCAGAAGGAAACCACCCCAGAGACTGGGAACTGAGGACAAGTTACTGTCCTCACTGGGGTTCCGTCCTTAAGGAGATCTCAGAGTGCCACTCATTCATACGGGGTACCCAACTGGCTTCCATGTCTGGTCACTGAGGGTCCCTAAGGCTTCTCCCAGGGCCCAGGTCTGTGGATGGGGAGGAGGATGGCTTCCCCCCTCCCTTCCTTCTCCCTTCCCCCTTCCTTCCCCCTCCCTCCCAGCCCAACCACAGCTTCCTGTCTCTGTTCTCACCCAGGGACTCCCTTCTATAACCATGAGTGGTTGTCTTTCCCAAGGACCTCACATTGGCCACTATGGAGCCCTTCCAAGCGGAGGGAGGGGGTACGAGCTAAGGAAGGGACAAAGCACCCACAGCCTCCCCGTGAGATGAGGGCATGTATTCACCTGCACTCCCACACAGTAGGTGCTCATTTAAAAGACTGTTATTAAAATAGAACCAGGAGCCCTTCCCCTCGGCTTCAGTGAGAAGAAACCAGGGTGGCGTTGGGTAGGCAGCCTCTGAGGGCCTGCTTCTCTCCCTTTCCTCCCAGGGGCTGTCCCCAGCTGTCCTGCCCAGAGGGGCAGAATCATCAGACCCCCGGAGTGCAGGGGCATGGCGCCAGGCCTTGGGGCCCAGGCCAGGCAGCCACTGGAAGGAGCCCAGCGTCTGGGACTCATCACGCCCACTATAGTGTTCTTCAGTTTACAGGCCCTGTCACATACATCACCCCTCATTTGGGTCAAGCCAAGGGTAAGACAAGCCCCCAGGTGGGGAGGCTACAGAAAATCAGGCTCGGGTGAGAAGAAACCAGGCCACGATTCAGCAAACCTCTAAGATGAAATGGGAGGAAGGGGAGTCATCGTCCTCAGGCACTGAGTAGGCTGTGGTGGTGCAGGAGCCATGGCTTTGAACTTCCCACACCCACGGTCAGCCACAGCAAGAGCCGCTTGCTGAGACAGCATCCTCATGGGCGAGCCCGCCCCGATGAGCTAGGGGTGGGAACGTGGCACATGGAGGCGGATGGTGCCTGGAGGGACACGTGGGCCACCTCCAAGCATGCCACCTGACAGGTGGCACAGCCCGATGGTGAGCCCCCCGCCACTCTAGCATGAAATTGAGCTGGCGACTGCCTGTGCAGCTGGCCCCGAGCCCCCGCCGGCCACCACTCCAGTCCGCTCAGAGTAATTAGGGTCCGTCCAAGGGTGGCACGGCTGTTCGGCCCAAATCAGGAACAGGGCCTAATGGAGGGAAGCAGGGCATGGAAGGCCCTGGCGGCCTGGCATGAAGGCACGTGGAGGTCAGCTGTCACCACACAGGGCAGCCCACTGGACAGGGAAAGGTGTGGGCTTCCCACCCAGGATGGCCCCAGCACTGGCCCCTGGGGTGCCGTGAGCACCGGGGAACTGAATTCCTCCACTAGGCCCAGTCCCTGCTCACAGCCTCCTCCTGGCACCGTTTTTTCCCCAGCTTGATTGAAACTATACATGACCATCAAAAATTGCCTACAGGGTGAGACAAAAGTAGGTTTACAGTTGTTCGTATGGGGGGAAAATACAATAATTAATAGATAATATAAGAGTAAACTGTCTTAGGTACTCAAAACTGTAAACCAACTTTTTCCCTACCCTGTAAATGTAAGTTGTACACCTGATGACCTGATACAGGCTGTGAAATATTCACCACAAGCCAATCAGCATACCCATCACGTCACACCGTTACCATTTTCCTGGTTTTTCTTGTGTGAGAACAAATACGGTCTAAGGTCGATTCTCTTAGCAAACTTCAAGCGACAGCCCCGCTGCTGTGCACCAGCTCTCCAGAACTCACCCATCTTCATGAATGGAACTCTGGAGTGAACACCCACCCGCTGCTCATCCTACCAGCTCAGCCCATTCAGACTGGTGTCTCCACTGGCACACAGCCATGTCTGTTTCCCTTGCCTCCACACTTGTGCTCAGGCTGTGCTCATAACGCCCCCACCATGGCTACTCTTCACACCCCGCTCATCTTCTGGGCCATTCCAATCCCAGCTCCTGCCTGAAACATCCCCTATGCCACCCTCCCACCACCTCACCGCTCCCTCCCTCCTCTGCCCCCTCTGGAATTCTGCATTCAGTCCTACTTTAGACTCTTTGTTCCAGGTATATATGTCAGTGTCTGAGTGTGAGAGAGAGAGAGAGTGAAAGTGTGTGTGTGAGTAGGCATGAGTGAATGGGAGAGTGTGTCAGTGAGTGTACATGGGTGTACAGAGAGAGAAGGCATGAATGTATGTGAATACATGTCATTGAGTGTGCGTGGTTTTGTGTGTGTGTGTGTGTGTGTGTGTGTGTGTGTGTGTTTACTAGAACCAACCTAATAAGCAAAGAATCTACTGTAGCACAAGTGTGATATGACACTAGGTCAGCTGAGAGAGAAGTTAAGTGGGGCGCCCTGTGATGTACCTCCACAGTGCCACCTGTGTCCCGTCGTGATCCTGACCACAGACCGTATCTAATGGTTGTTAGACTGCTTGACCTTGGACAACGCAATAAAGACACAAAACCCAGGCTCTTGCCAAACTCCTTCCCCAGCATCTCTCTAGCAGCTCACATAAGGACACAGACGGAGTACATAATCCATGTTGGATGGATGAATGGACGACAGGCAAAGAAATGATCATCATGGGTCTTGGACTCAGATGTAGGTGAAATATTATGCCACCGCTAACTAGCTGTGATAGCTGGGCAGGTTGCCTGGGCCTTCTGGGTCGGGTCCTGTAAAATAAGAACCACCTCTCTGTGTGAAAATTCAGTGAAGTAGGGAGAGCTACTGGCTCATGCCTGGGAAGGAGCAGATGGCTGAAACACGGCAGCTATCACATTTCTCCTGCATCCCTGCTACCTGGTACAATCCTGTGACAGAGCAGGAGCTGGCTACTTGCAAGGTGAATGCCTCATGAATGAATACGTGGGCAACTAGCCCCCACCAATTCCTCCCTACCCTGGGTCCCTGACCCAAAGGGAGGAACCTGTGCGCCCCGCTGGCTAACTTTCCACGCCCACCTCTGACAGCATGGTGCTTCTCCAGGCCCTCGGCCGCCCTGGCTCCGTTCCCCAGCGGCAAAACCACGTCCCCTCACCTCGACAGATGTGCAGGTGGTGATGACGCTGGTCCCCAGGTTGGTGCTGTCATTGAGATCATCTGACAAAGAAGGTGTTTTCTCCGCTCTAGGGGCCTGGGTGGCTGGGAATGGGGGATTTTTAGGGGACAGGTTCACATCTGTGCCGTTGCCAAAGGCCTGGATGGCGTTCCCTGCGGAGGGAGAGAGCAAGTTGACGCAGAGAATCAAGGGCACCTCCTTCACGTCTGCCCCTCGCCATCTCAGCCACTATGTTCCCTGTCACAGCCCAGGGCCGAGGACACAGTGCAGCTCGTCCAGACTCAACTGCGCCAAAGTTCCCCTTCAGATACGAGGTCCCCCATGTGGAGAAGAAAATAGCAAGAGGGAGATTAAAAAGACAAGAGACCTGCCGAAACCGGTTTGGCTCAGTGGATAGAGCGTTGGCCTGCAGACTGTAGGGTCCCAGGTTCGATTCCGGTCAAGGGCATATACCTTGGTTGCGGACACATCCCCAGTGGGGGGGGGGGGGGTGTGCAAGAGGCAGCTGACCAATGTTTCTCTCTCATCAATGTTTCTAGCTCTCTATCACTCTCTCTTCCTCTCTAAAAAATAAATAAAATATATATTTTTTTAAAAAAAGACAAGAGACCAGAATAGAAAGACACAAAGGTGATGAGGAGTGCAGAGGAGGGAAGGAAGGTGCTAGAAGTGTGGAAAGCCTGGGGGGAGGAGAGGGCCACGCCCAGGGCAGCCAGCACCCTCTTCCCAGTGGCATCCAGTGCTGCAGACACGCCCGCTTCAGAGCTCCGCCATCCCAGCCCCCAGGCACTGGTTCTCCAGGCTCCTTTGCCACCTCAGGTGCTCCTGGGTCCCCACCACTGGCATTCCAAGGGCCCCAGACCCTCCTTCATCCCTGAGTAGCCTCACCCACTCCCACACCATTAGTTACCACTAACTCACTGAGGACTAAATTAATGGAACCTCTTGGACAAAGCTGTCCCCAAGACTTAACCCTCTAACCAAATGCCTAAAGAAATTTCCACCTCCATGTTCTCAAGCTCATCATATGTACACCTGAACCAGGCACCACTCCCTTCCCTGTCCACGCTGTTTTCCCGTGTTTCCAATCTGGAAGGTTTCATCTCTCCCTACCCAAACCCCTCAGTTTGCCTCCCTAACCACCCACTTACTGCCGTTTGAGCCCACCTCCTAAAGCTCTCTCCCCTCCACCTTTCCCCTCCACCCTCACTAACCCTGCTCAGGTCCTCAGCCATCACTGTCCTCTCCCTCTGAGTGGACCCTCTGTGGGTCACTGGTCAGAACCACATCCCTACCTCATCCCTCCACACTAGACCAGAGTGAACCTCTGAAATGCACATCTGATCGGGAACCAGGTTTTGCCCCTGCAGTGGCCCACACCACCACCCCAACTGCGGGAAGCCATCCATTGTCAAACAATATCATGAAAGTGCAACAAGGCACTCGGAAGGCTGATGAACCTTGAGCTTTAGCAAGGGCTAAAGCTATGCATCAATTCTGTAGAGATAGTGGTGCTCAAAGCAATTTCCTGACCTAATAGTCTCAAAGTAAATCTTTACTGAAATTTTTACTGACCATTGAGACAGTTTGTCTGCTACCAGTTTCCTGTGCTTAACTAAGGGCAAAGATGTGTATCTAGAATTGAATAAAAGCTAATGGGTCCAGGGCTTCAGAGAGCTTCTCCACTAGAGGGAAGCTGCCACCTGGCCCCCATGCCTTCTAAATTCGTATTTCTTGTCTAGTGTTTTCATGTGTGCGCAGCCCCTTCCTCAGATCCTGAACGAACTCTTGCTGCAAATGAATGCGGCACCAACACCAGTGGGGACCACAGGATCCCCTTTGGGAGGGGGACTCCCCTCCTGCCCAGACAACCCCAGGTGACCCCATGCTCTGTAGTAAGGCTGCATGGTCTGTGGTTCTCACAACTCACTCTGCCCAGGTGTACGGATATGCCCTCCCTGCCGCTCCAGCTGATGAATGGCCCTACCCCTCAGGGGGTTGCCTCTGAGGAGGCTCCAGGGGTTCCCTTCTGCAGGCTGAGCTGGGCATTTCCACCCTGGGCTCTGGGAGAGCTCTGTGCAGGCCTTTCCCCAGTATGTTCCTCCTGGACTGTGACCACACAGACCTCAGTCAGGCTGCAAGCTGCCCATGCACTATGGCTTGTTTCTCTGTACGGTCCAGGGCCGTACAGAAAGGCAGCATGGACAGATGGACAGAAGGAAGAATGAAGAGAGGGAGAGGGGAGTGGTTCTCCAGCCTTTGGATTAGGAGTTTGATAACTTGAAAGAAAAAGTCACTGATTCCAATGGATCCTTAAAAATCGATCCCAAAGGGAGATGCGACAGACAGCCAAGGGCCTCACCATGGGGCTGTCCCAGAGGACCTGTCTGAAGCTGTCAGCATAATAGACCAGAAACCTTCATCCATCACTTGACACAGGCTCACGGCCTCCAGTGGTAAACTGAGGCTGGCCCACAGACAGCTCCGGTGTGACTCAGAGAGCCCAGCCACCAGCTCCATAAGTGACACCCTGGTGGAGCAGCCCCACAGGTCACTGGCTGTCCTAATGGAGGAGGAAGGGCATGACTCAGACAGCCTCGGGCCCCTTTGGGATGAGGGTGGGAGGGGTTGCCAGGGAGGGGGGAGCTTGGGAGGAGCACTGCAGGACTTACGAAGGCAGGGGTTCTCGGTGAAGTCTCTGAGGAACTTCTCACACTCCTCCTCCAGGTTCCCACTCCCCCGACAGCTGCACCAAGGGGACACCACGATGCCAGTGGGGCTGGAGTCCACGTAGTTGGGCGTCATGTCAAACCCTGGACAGGGAGAAAGGGAGGTAAAAGAGAGGGGAGCAGTGAGACCGCCTCTCTGGACCCCCAGACTCCAAGATAAGAGGCTTGAAAGCCGTCCTCCTTCCCACCTGCCCCCAAACACACACACATCCCAACTCATAGTCCATACTCTGAGTGTTACTATTCCAGGGAACCATGGGGTCAGCAGGGGGCAGAGGGCATGGGGATGCCCCCCAACCCCAGGGTGTGATCCGTGCTTCCTCCCAGCCCCCAAGCAGAGTATGCTCTGGAGTTCATGGGACTGGGCTCACATCCTGGGCCCGGGCCCAGTGCCAACATTTACTAGCAGGTGAACCTGTGCACGTTACTCCACTTCCCTAAGCCTCGGTTTCCCCATCTGCAGCACCTCCACTTCCCAGCACCTCCCTAGAAAGTGCTGTTAGGAGAATTAGACAGTCAACTGCTCAGCACGGCACCTGGGATGTCAGACCCCTGCAATCAATTTTACTTTTTCCCCTCATTTCGAAGTCCTTGGAAGTTCCTCAGGCCCTCCTCCCCCATGAAAGAGCCAGCCTGGCCTCTGGCCTCCCACCGCAGCTCTATCCGAAACCACCACCAAGAACGGTGAGCTCAGGTGTCCACCCACTGGCTGGAGCTGGGCCTGGCCCCTGCCCGCTGGGCAGCTGGGCACCACCGTGAGCCCGAGCAAGGGGTGGCTTACCAATCATGCCCGCATAGGAGCCCAGACACGCCTGGTAATTGTCGGCTGGACAGCTGGTGAGCGTCTGGTAGGAGGCGTGACAATTGGCGTGGAAGTCCGCCAGCCGGGACCTGGCGTTGGGAGAAGACGCATGGAGAGAACAAATTAGCGTGGCTGTCTTCCCTCCCGCCTCCTCTACGGCACAGGGGTTCCTCCCAGCCTCCTGGACTGGAGGGAGCCAGGGAGAGGGAGAGGAGGAGCATGGGGCCACCAAGCCTGGGGCTCTCGGCTGAGAGTTCCCAGAGGTGAGGGCTCCTGGAGGCCACACAGTTGAGGTTCATCGACTCTGGATGGATGGTTTAGTCAGAGCAACAGGGAACCAAAAATGCCCAGAACAAGCAGGTGCCACCTCCTGCTTGGCCGAACTCCTGGTGACCCGCCAAGTCCCTCCACACATCCCTCTTCCACCTACAGGACAGGGCACGTGAACCCTGCCCTAGCTGCCTCGCAGAAGGCAGGAGGTCCAAGGAGTTGCCCCAGGGAGGAGCAAGAGTGCCCCTGGGGTGAGATCCCTGGAGGGCGTTTCTCACCCATCTCTTCTTCACCAAACCGGAGCACAGCCTCCCAGCCCCAAAGCCACCAGCTTCCAGATCCCACCCGGTAGAATCAGCCTCTTCCCCTGCCGTCACCCATTCCTCTGGCGGCACCAGTGACTCCGCTTCTGAACTGTGCACACGGCCCCGTGCCCCCCTCGGCCCTGAGCCTCCAGGAGGCAGGCGCTGTCTGTCCGGGTCTGTCCCCCAGCGTAGAGGGTCCCACAGAACCCAGGGCACCACAGAGATTCCTGCTCCTTCCTTCTAGCCCAGCACCCTGACACAGGCTGTCACTTAGGCCTGGCTGGGCCCACCTCCCCTCCGATCCCCGCCCTGTCACTACCTCCTAGAGCCCAGTGCCCTTTGCTGCGTGGTCAATGCATATCATTTGTCTCACAGCAGCTGCAAGTGAGAGGACTAGGTCTTGCCCTAACCAGTTTAGCTCAGTGGAAAAAGGGTTGGCCCTGTGGAATGAAAGGTCCCAGGTTCAATTCCGGTCAAGGGCATGTACCTTGGTTGTGGGCCCATCCCCAGTGGGAGGTGTGTAGGAACCAGCTGATCAATGTTTCACTCTCAATGATGTTTCTAACTCTCTATCCCTCTCCCTTCCTCTTTGTAAAAAAAAAAAAAAAAAAAATCAATAAAATATTTTTAAAGGAGTATTAAGTCTTGTTCATGGCTATGATCCCAATGATGGCACACAGATTCGTGCTCAGTGGCAAAACCATAGAAGGACCAGAACCCAGCCCTTGACTCCCTTTCCCAGCTCTTTCCACGCGGTGAGTCTCATCAAGTCATCCCGAAGCTCACCCTGAATTCAGCCCCCCAGGATCTCCAACAGACTCTGTCCCGTTGGAGGACAGAGGAGAGAGAGAAACAGACAGACAGACCAGAATACCCTGAGAGCACCACCCTCACAGAGGCGGCTGTGTGGATGCCTCCACAGGACAAATTCGGGTTTGCCTGGGGCCTGGGGTCCTGGGGGTGGGGGGCTGGGAGAGGGAAGCCTGCAGAGGCAGTGAGTGCGGGAGGTGGGGCCCGGGATTCTCACACCAGCTGTGCCCCTGGATCACAGGGACTTGGGGTGAGTCCTTGCTTCCCAGGGACTGAGTTTCCTTGTTTATCAAATGAATGAAACATGCTCTCAGTTGCTGGTGTAAAAGCCATTTCTAGAGTTTGAGAAAACGAAAAGGCTCCGGGAATGAATGGCGGTGACGGCTGCACAACCGTGTGGACGCACTTCGTGCCACACCCTGGGCCCCAAGAAATGGACGTGAGGGTAACTTCTAGGTTACGTTTAATTTACCACGATACAAAGTGACCTCAGAAAAGGTGCTCTCGGCCTCCCTTTATCACGGGACCCTCACAGAGGATCTGAGACCTCGCACGCAGTTGTACACTCGTCCCAGTTTACAGAGGAGGAGGAAGCCGAGCCTCGGCGAAGCCCAAGGCCTGGAGCTGCTCTGGGAGCCAGGCCTGCGCCTCAGACGTCAACAGAACGGGTTGCCCCGCTGGCAGGTTCCCTGCTCCTGTGAAGAAGCCCTCAACACCCTTCCAGACCCAGCATTCTGCAGCTGGAAACATTCTCTCTTTCCCAGGGAAAGAATGGGACCCAAGGTTCTATCTACCTCCCTCCTGCCCATAAATATGCCCTCTAGCTCCTCACCACCCAGCCCCCAAGCGGGGAAAAGCAGCTTTTCCAACCAGCCTCCAGTCTCCACAGGACAAGACTTCACACCACATGGAAGGCCGGCGGCTGTCCACCCCACAACCCAGCACATGAGGCTGGAGCTATGAGAGGGTGAGAGGGGTGGCCTCTGCCCACACCCCAGAATTTCAGGGACCTGAGAGGGGACAGGGACTTTAATAGGTTCAGGGGATCTGGAGGCAAACACAGCCTCCAAGCACCGGCTGTGGGTTGAATTGTGTCACCCAAATCTCTGGTACCTGTGAAGGTGACCCTGTTTGGAAGTAAGTTCTTTGCAGATATAACCAAGATGGGGTAATAATGAAATAGGTGGGCCCCCCAATCCAATGACTGGTGTCCTCATTAGAAGAGGAGAAGAGGCCTGACCACTTGGGCTCAGTGGGTAGAGCATCGGCCTTCGGACTCAAGGATCCCAGGTTCGATTCTGGTCAAGTGTATGTACCTTGGTTGCAGGAACATCCCCAGTGGGGGGGGTGTGCAGGAGGCAACTGATTGATGTTTCTCTCTCATTGATGTTTCTGATTCTCTCTTCCTCTCCCTTCCTCTCTGTGAAAAACCAATAAGATTTAAAAAAAAATAGAAGAAGAGAAGAGACACAGACATGCAACACATGCAGACGGAGGCAGAGGCTGCCAGGATGCGCCCATGAGCTCAGGACACCAGGGGTACTGGCAACACTGAACACAAGAGAAAGGCACGGGACAGAGTCTCCCAGAAGCCTTTGGGGGTGAGGGCTGGCCCTGAAGACACCTCTAGAACTGTTGGGAGAATAACTTTGCCTTAGGCCACTTATTTACAGCAGCCACACGAAACTCATACAGCACCTTCCAACGCCACGTGGTTAGCTTTGGCCAAGTGTCTCCTCCAGTGGAGGGACATGGCGAGGCCCCAGCATGGAGGAGGCCCGCAGGCGAGCAGCATCGGGAGGACCCCAGCTCTGCAGGATCACAAGCAGAGCCGGCGGCCCCCAACTCCTTCCCACCCAGAAGGCAGCCAAATACCTTCTCTTAGCCAAAACACAGGAGTCTGTCCAATGCCATTTGATCACACATAGGGCCTGGCTCCTTACTGCTTCCTCCCCAGTGCCCCCCTGCCATCCTGCCCTGTGAAGTCCTTTCTGACTGCCTCCACCTCTGTATTCCAGCTGCAGACAACATCTGGACCAAGCAAGCAAATACTTAATTGTATAGGCATCTACTGTTGTTGCCCTGTTGGTCTCTCCAACTGGAACCCACATTCCCAAGGGACAGACCCTACTGATTTCTTTGTCCAAACCCCTTGGGTCTGGATGTGGTGGTAGATATCTACCCATCCTTTCTCCGAACACGTGCTGAGCCCCTGCCACGTGACTGAGAGACAGAGAGTGGGAATGGCACGCCTGTCCCTGCAATGTCAGGAAGGAATTCCCAGCGAAGGGGGACATGGTCTTGTGGGAGCAACTGCCCGCATAGCAGGGCCCCCTGCAGGTGAGGGAGCCTCCCAGACAGCCTCTCAGTGAGGAGGGGTGGGCAATCTCACTGCTGCAAAGGAGAGGGTCTGCCACCAGGCCACGCTCTGCCCATCCCTTGCCTGTGATGCAGCCTGTGCTCAGTGTCCCCAGTTACCCAATGGGTGAGCCATGCCAGCCCCCCTCCCTCACAGGGGCCTGAGAGACGTGGGCACAGAGGAGAGGCATCAGTCACCCTTATCTCCCCTCCACCCGGGCGCCTTGTCCCAGCACGGTGCCTGCCACGGGCAAGTACCCGCAGGAGCAGCTTCCCCTGCGTCTGATACAAGGAAAAGACACCTGTCACCGGCCACGGTGATGTGGGTCCCACGCAAACAGTGTGAACAGGGAGACGGTTCCCTCACCCCTCCCTGGCCTCCAAGCATCAGACGCCCTGCTGGACAACAGGTGTGAGATGCTCTCCTGCCCCCACATCACTTTCCCTGCCAGGCTGAGGACACAGGAGGGAGAGGCAGGCCCCTGAAGCCAGGTGCCAGGCACTGGGCTCTGGGTGACCAATATGGAAGGGCTGCCTTGCTCCCTGGAGGTCTGGGCCTACTTCCTTCCCGGCAGGCCACAGCTCTATCCAGAGCACGGGAGGGGGAGCAGGCCCAAGACCAGCAGACGGCGAGAGGAAGGGGGAGGGGGAAGCAGGCAGCCTTGGCAGGTGAGAGTGGCACATGGGGCCATTTAGGAGGGTGTCCTGTCCAAGTCTCCAGGAGGCCTTTGCTTGCTCAGGTCCTCCCCTCCCCGCAAGACACACTGAAGTCCCCGGCAGCCGGAGCGCTCTGTCAGCACGAGAGCACATGGTGTCAATTTCCCTCAAGCCATGACACGCTCGACTCCAACCACAACACATAACAGCCCTGGTAGGTGCAGACCCAGGGTAATGGGATCTTTGCACATGCATGGCGAGCCAGCTGGGATCTCTGCACCATTGCTGGGCCTGGTGCCACTCTCCCTGCAGGCGCCCTCGGTCACCTGTCTCGTGGACTCTGCTCTCCCTGCCAGGACAGCCCTTCCTGGATCAGCCCCATCGCTTCTCAGATGTCTTCCTTCCAGAGCCCCCATGAGAGAGGTGGCATCAAAGAAAGCGGGAGAGAGAGAAAGACAAGCCGACCACGAGGCGAGAAAAGCAGAGCGCCAGCAAGAGAATCAATATGAACACAAGCCAAGTCCATCTCGCCGAGATCAAGCGAAAGCTGCCAAGTGCGCGCGGGGCAGCAGGTGGGTCTTTCCAAAACACAAACCCTCTGTGGGCTTGTTTCATCCGCAGCTGTAGCCTATTCAATCACAGGAAATCAGCGGAGAGACACAGAGGCACACTTGACCCCCAATTTGATTAAACAATTGCCAGATTAAATACAGGACACCCATCTGATTTGAATTTCAGATAAGCAATAATACACCTTGTTGGTGTAAGTGTGTCCGGGCCACATTTGGAGCATGCTTACATTAACCAGTATTCCACTCTCTATCTGGAATTCAAATGTAACGAGGTATCCTGTATCTTATTTGTTAGACCCCGCAATCCTGTTTGGTGGGCAGATTTGCTCCTGCAAAGTCAAGATGTGTGAAGACCGACCCTCACAGCAGAAATCACAGCAGATGGGGTGCAGGGGTGCGTGGACTTCCTACAGGTCAGTGATCCTCAAAGTGCGGTCCAAAGACCAAGGCGTCAACTGGGAACCTGGTAAAAACGCACATTCCGGGGCCCCGCCCCAGACCTAGCAGATGTGACATCCAGAGCAGGGCCCAGTCACCTGTGCTTTGCCCAGCCCCCCAGGTGGCCTGGAGGCAAGTGCCGCCGGGGACATGGCTGCTAGTCTCAGCTTTCACTGCCCCGCTCCAGGCCCAGTCCATGAAGAAAGTGAAGCTTCAGGCCAAAGCTCATGGTTACATGGCAGAGTATGATGTTCATACATCCCAATGCTGGCCAACACAAGGCTGTTTGGCCTAAAGTTACTGTCAGTTTCCCAAAGTTCCAACTTTTCAGGAAACCCGTGTTCTTCTGGTTGGAGAAATGGAGAAAGAGGAGAGGGGGCTAATGTTCACTGAGAACCTACTGTGTGCCGGACACACTCTCTCACTTCATTCTGAACAACCCATAAAGCAGACGGAGGTGACGATGTCCCTTTGAAGGCAGGGTCACTTCAAGAGGCAGGACACACATGCGTATCCCTCAGCCAGCCCCACACCCGGGCCAGGCACCTCCCCGTGAGGGCAGGGTCCTATCTCCGGTTCCACTGCTCAGAGCCCTCGCTGCTCACAGTGCTTCCAGGGTAGCCGCCAGCACGGCCTCATGCAAACCAACAGGGCACTGCAATATTGCGTGGATGCAAGAAAGGGCTCCCAAGAAGAGCAAATCACTCATCACGGCTTCCCCGACAATTTATGGGAATGCAGAGCAAACGGCTTTACGAGGCCCACGTGCCTCTGGGACGGCTGCCGGAGGCCCCGTCAGCGGTGCAGGCCTCGTTAAGTGGGTTCGGCGTCTGTGACGCTGAGAAAGGGAAAGGCGGATTTCACCCATGCGGCTGTTTTCGGACACCTCCGGGGCTCCCCTGTGGACAGCCTGTCCTCCATCCTCTCCTGCCTCCTCTAGGACACTGCCTCCACTCGCTTCATGGGAAGGTACCAACCGGCTTCCTCCCCTCCTGTGCATCCCGGAAGTGCACACTGGGAACTTCTTCTTTCTGCCCAGAAGAGCTGCTCCCCTCGGGGTGGGTGGGCTGGGGATTTCCTCCTCCAGCCAGGCTGTCACCCATAGCACCCCACCCCACCCCCCTGGAATGCAGGTGGACACATGACCCATGCAGCACAAACCACACGATTCCTTTCCCAGCCACACTGACTGGTCCAGGGAGAAGGATGATAGAGGCGGGGCCAGACAGGGCCCTTCCCTGAAGTCTTGCTGGTGGAGCTGGCATGAGAGAGCATCCTTCTTTCTGGCTATGAGACCTCATAGGTATGAGCCCAGAGCAACGGGAACCAAGTTCCAGCCTCATGGCACAATACAAATAAGTAGTGACACTGAAGAAAGAAGCAGAAACAGAGAGAGAGGAGGGAGAAAAAAAGGAGAGAGAGAGAGAGAGAGAGAGAGAGACCCATTTGTATTAAGAGTCCTGGGTTACTCTCCTGCCCCTTCCTCTCTTTTATTGGGAACTAACAAATTCCTTTCTAATTTTTCTTAAGCTAATGGGGTCTCTCACTTATAACAGAAAACATGACTACTATTTAGCTTCGCTCTCTAATTTGATACGATGTTCTCTGTCAAGTTCAAAGCAACCAGGAAGCACACACTGGGAAGGACACAGACCAAAACCCAAACCCACAAAGGCTATGGCTAACCACACAAAAGAGCCAGGGCGGGAGCACTGGGGAGAGAGCCACCGGGAAATGAACGGCGGTGAAATTCAGGGAGGAAGCCGCTCCGGGCCTTGCGTCCTCACCCCGCCAGCGAGAGGGGAATGGCGCAGACAGATAAGCCACAGGAAGCCACCTCACTATGAAAAATGACAAGGACGAGGATTGCACCAATATGTGAAAATTCAAACACGAAATCATGTGAAGGAATAAAAAGTTTATGCACCCTGGTCACAATCCGGGGAAATCGTGAGCTTCAGAAGCGACAAGATCCAGAAGTCAATTTCAGAAGATGCTAATTCAATCCACTGTTCATTATGTTCTCTTTTAATAAAGCCATTTTAAAACTGTAATTATTTCTTTACACTTATAAGCAATGCTGTTTTCTAGCCTTCACTTAGACAAAACGTTATCGGTTCCAGAAGCATCAACACATTCGGTGGACCCTCTGTCCAAGACAACAAGGCTGACAGAGAAGAGCTACCAGCTCAGAGGAAGGGGCCCCCAGCCCGGGGCAGCCGATTCCCGATTCCCACGCCCAGGCGCCGGCAGGCTGGAGACAGAGCCTGATGGCCCACGGGGAAATGCAGATGGAACCATTCTGGACACCACCAAGACCTCGGGGCCAGCTGTTGCAGATAGAAATATTGGATCTCCACTCACAGGAGACCCTGGGTTCTTGGAGCATCCTTCCCTACCCCCCACACCCCTCCCCCCACCCCACAGAAGCACTCCCTGGTCGTGAAGTCCAGCTTCTGACATCACGTCGTGCTGACGGTGTGTGAGCCTTGGCCCAGCTACTCACTAGCTGTGTAGCCACAAGTAGGTCCTTAAACCTCTCCAGGCCTCTGTTGCCTCCTCTGTAAATGGAGGTGGTAGCAGTTCTTCCCTCAAGAAGCTGTGGGGAAGATGAATGAGATGTCCAATGAGCAAACGTACAAAAGTGCCCAGACAACGCCTGCTGTGCAGCGGGTGCCCGGCAGTGCCCATCAATGCCCATCAATGCCCATCAGCCTGCTGCCGCTGTTACTGCGGTGCGGGGTACCGCTGGCCACTCCTGAGCACGAACACTGTGGAGAGGCACAAGCTCTTCCTCTTCGGAACAAAGGGAGGTCACACCTCTGACCTACTGACAAGCACCTCCTGCCTTCACACAGCGTCATGCAAAGTCCCTCCACTGACATCACCACGTTTTACTCTGACAGTGAGTCTCTGAAGTTGGCAGGCCTGCCCTGTTTTTCAGATAAGGAAACAGAAGCCTGGGAAGGTTAATTCATTGACCCACATCCCAGCAGCGGGGCCAGAGGCTCAGCTCCAGATCTTACTCCTGAGCCTGTGGGCTTTCCCTGACACCGTGCTGCCCCTGCCCCTACCCCTACCAGCCATCTCTTCCCCAGCCCACTACTCTCCCCCGGCCCTGGCACCGCAGCCACAGAACCAGGGAGGCTGATTTCTCTTCCGGCAACCCCCCCCCATCCCCCGTCCCTCTTCCAATGCAGCCTGGAGCTCACCCAGCATCCTCTCTCTCCTCCAGAATAGCCATGAAACCGTCCACGGAAAATGACCTGAAGAGGCTGTGGTTTTTGCCACTGGACCCCAGCTGACCAGAAGCAATCAATTAGAACCCAGGCCACCCTCAACGGTCTGACACACCAACCACAGTGGCCAACCCACACCTGCTCTGAGGGAGGACCAGGAGGGTCCGATGGGACAGAAGTCAGCCACGCCCACATGATCTCCCACCTGGGGCCCAAGTGGGAGCCCCGACCACTTCCTTCTTCCAGACACCTCCAGCGGATACACTCCTCTGAGTCCTCTTATAACACAGGCATGTGGGCAGGTACCCTTCTCTCCACACACACACCCCCACCCCATCCCTTCACCTACGTTCCAAACCTATTATTACCCCGTGAAAAGAGAAAAGAATTAAATGTATGCAACATTTGATTTTAATTGAAGGACTGTTCTATTCCATTGAACTGCTAAGTAAGCTGAACAAGAGATTGTGTTTACATAAGCAAACCCCAAGTCACTATAGACTTGCTGTCACATTAAGTCAATACTTATGAAGGCTCTCTATTTAATTATTCAGTAAGGATTGACTTATTATTGTGTTAAGAGTGTGGTTAGCCTTGAGCTAGGTAGCCAGCCAGCTGAAAGATTTCTTTCAACTTTCTCTGAATGCTGATATGGCTCTTGCTAGCAGTATATGGTTAGGTTTCTTCCCTCTCTCCCTCCCCCATGCCCACTCCCCTCCTGCTGCAGAACAAACACCCCCAGGTCCACCGTCCCCAAGTCAGGGGTGGCAGGCCATCCGTGGTGGCCAAGGAGCGGGCAAGGTCCCAGTCGCCAGTGGTCCGCCCCTCACGTGGTCTTCCTAACCCCGGTAATTAGTCTCGAAACTCTGACACCTGGGCTCTCATTAGCTTAGTGTTTCTGCTCATAGGTCAAGCTGTTCTGACCTCCTCGTTCCTGTCCCAGATGCCCAGGACCTCCTACTCAAGGACCCAGTTCCCTCCCACCTCTGTTAGTCCCAGCACTTCCTCTGACTTCAGCCTCCAGGGAATATGTGTGTCAGCCTTCGCAATCCATCCCAACCCTATTATTCCAGGGCATATTCTTGCAGAAGTTCAGATGGGTTCTTACATCAAATCTCATTTCCTGGAACGTAACATTTGAGGAAAAGAACCCCAGAGGCAGACGATTAGCCAAAACTGCAGACGCACAAGAAAGGCGTAGCGATTATGGACAAAATCCTAGCCACCAAGCCACCTCATTCAAACCCCAGCTCTGTAACCGCACAGCTACAACCCTGGGCCAGTTATTTACCCTCTGGGAACGTCCTCATCCACAGCAAGGGTCTAGTCATCTCTGGCAAGAGATCCCGAGATTCCTGGACAGCACTTAGGACCATGCCCAGGAGCTACTCCGGTGACTACAGCCCTACGAACACCCCCAAAGGAGGACTCCCTGGCCTTCGACAGCCTGTCATTTGCCACCCTGATCCCCACCTACCATTGGCCCTTGCTGATCTATATCATATCATCTGTTCTCACACTCCTCCTCCTCTTCCTCTCTCCCACCCCAACCCCTGTAGCAATATCAAGCCACACATGTTCCCAACCGTGATGTTTCACAGATCCTTGTCCCTCGGTGCCACCGCTGCCAGGAATGCCTGCTCCCAACCATGTCCTCTTTAAAACCCCTTCCAGCTGAAACCGGTTTGGCTCAGTGGATAGAGCATCGGCCTGCAGACTGAAAGGTCCTGGGTTCGATTCCGGTCAGGGGCATGTGCCTTGGTTTCCGGCACATCCCCAGTGGGGGGTGTGCAGGAGGCAGCTGATCAATGATTCTCTCTCATTGATGTTTCTAACTCTCTATCCCTCTCTCTTCCTCTCTGTAAAAAATCAATAAAATATATATTTTTTTAAAAATAAATAAATAATATAAAACCCCTTCCAGGTCACCCTTCCAAGCCACTTCCGGGGCCAGCTTTTCCAGAAAACCTTCCCTGAATGCCTTACCCCAACTCCGAACATGTTTCACAAATTTCAGTTGGCTGCACTTGCACCGCCAACCATATCGTAAGTTATGTTTTTCATATCTGTTTCTCCCAACTGAGAAAACCAGGTTCAGAACAGAAATCATTTAATTAGCATTTGAGTCTTCAGGGCCCATAGTAGTGACTGACACCAAACAGGAACTCAGTATCCGGTGGATGGAAGGAGAAAGGGAGATGGAAGAAAGAATGGATGGGTGGATGGATGGGTGGGTGACTGGATGGATGGATGGATGAATGGGTGGATGGGAACTACATCTGAAGGCACAAAAAACTTTCCTCTAAGCAGGAGGAGAGTCAAGAACTATTCTAAATAAATAAAACTTACAAGCAGCACAGCCAAAAACATCACGATTGCATTACCCTGGTCACCAAGATAGCTCAGCCCCCACTGGGACTGTCTTCCTCCCCTCCTCGCATCCTGCCTGGTGGCTGTTGGGAACTTGGAAAAGTATATTTGTCTGGTAATAGCCATTCAAGAAAGGAGGCCCCAGGGACCTGCAAAAATTAACACACATCCTTAAGCACCACTCTTAAAGCAAAGAAGTGCCTTGAGGACTTACAGAGGAAATCCAATGGGCCTCTGAGGAGAAAGGCCAGGTAAACTGTCCATTCTCAGACAGGCAGAGAGTGAGGGACCAGTGACAAGCCAGGGCATCTGGGTCAGACACCCGCTGCTCACAAGCCGTGAGCCCTGGAAATGTCACTGCACCGCTCAGAACCTGTCTGATACCCCCACAGAAGAGAGTCCGGAATGACCCACATATGCAAAAGTGCTTTTGGATAATAGAATGTACCATCTACCTGTTTATTCTTTTTCTCTTTGGGAATAAAAAGAGAGAGAGAATGAGCAGGACTATTACACACAAATTATGTTCCTCAGCTGAGTAGCCAGACCAGCTTCTAGCGCAGGGGGCCAGAGCAGGGGCAAGGGGTGGGGGTGGCAGAGCAGGTGAGGAGCCTGCACACCCCTACCCAGACCCGCTGGGAAGCAGGAGGCACCAAGTGTGGTGGGGATCTGCTCTCAGAGAGCACTGGGCAAACACCCCCTCAAGGCCCCTCAGCCTCTATTCGAGGCCTTCTAGAAGGGACAGACCACACAGATGAATATTCCTCCCATCAAATACATTGTCCACATCCAGGCAGCTATGCCGCCATAGGAGTCTTTCTCATTATATAGACTAATGAGAACACTGTGCTTCTCTGGAGCAATTCATCAAGGCAACATCCATTATAAATGACATTTTCCCTGAACTAACAAAGGATGTGAGGCTGGGGACATTGGTTAAAGGGAAATATTTAGCTGATTCCAGAAACCATTCCAAAATTAATGACCCGCCCCCTTGCTGGCCAGTGCTCGCTCTGAGCTTCTGCCTCCCACTTGGACCCCGTGCCCTGGCCACAGGGCCACCGAGTGGGAGGTTGGGGGAGGAGGCAGGGCTGGTTCCCAGGGATGTGCTACCCTCAGAGGAGAGGGAAGTCGTCCACAGCAGCATCACTGAAGCATATAAGACCAGATTATTTGTGGGCCCAACTTGCTGAGGCAAGATGAAAAATATAGCAAACTGCAGCTGCTGAACTCAGCTCTTTTGTTTTTTCTTCCTTCTTTCTCCTTCGCTGAGGTTAGTGTTTCACAAAAAGGGCTTTAAAAAAAGTGAAAGCTATAAACTGGGGGGTTCCAACCTTTCAGCTGAGGTCAAGCACACAGAGAAGCATCCCAGGAGGAGAGAAGACGGGCTGTTTGTCTCACCTGCAAGCAGGATGCTCGCTCCCGCAGGTTCCCATACACAAGCCGGTGTGAGGGCCCTGCACCTGACAGAGGCCGGGCCTCACAGCCCCTCAGGTAAAGAGTCCTCATTCCCCCAGTCCCAGGCCCTTCCCCTAGGTCCTAACTCTTGTGTGGCTTCTCCCTGTTGCTACTCTCCAACTCCAAAGCGAGCAACAACTTCAAGTAACCCTTCGAAATCAAAGGGCCGGGAGCCAGGCCTGGTGCTGGGCCAGCAGGGAGTACACAAAGCCCAATCCTGCAAAGGGTCAGCTTCTACCAGTGCCTCCCATGGGGAGTGGACTGGGTGGAAATCAGAGGGGACATGCAAATCACTCAGGGAGAGCAGACAGTAGCCCTCTCAAACCTCTGCTGTAAATCAATGACACATGGGCCTGGAGCTTCTGAGAATCTGAACTGGAGCCTCCAGCTTCAACTCAGGAGAAGATCAAGTATGCAGGTAGGCTCCCACCAGACACTGAGTGTGCTGGCGCCTTGATCTTGGACTTCCCAGGCTCCAAACTGTAAGGAGTGAATTCCAGTTGTTTATAAACCATCCAGTCTGTGGTATTTCTGTTGTGGCAGCCAGATGGACTAAGACACAGTCCTCCATCAACTCTATTCTCTCCTGGGTGTAAGGACACCCCAGGTCCCTGGGAAAGCTTAAAGCTCCCGGCAGAAGTGTGAAGGGGAAGGTAGGTCCCCAAGACTGCTCACACATCAGCCCTCTTCCCTGTAGGCTAGAAAGTGAGTGGGCCATATACCACTGGATGCCCTAATTCCCCAATCCCACTCCTGAGGTACCTCGGGGGTACAAGGTAGGAGGCAGCATCTCAGTGTGTCAGCTAAGGTAGACCACACAGCAGCTGGCAGAGGGCAGAGCTGGCTCAACAGGCAAGGCCCCAGGGCAGGGAGTCACACGGGGCAGGAGGGGTACAGCGGTGGAAAGCCGCCAACCATGGCCCAGAAGCACCAGGAAACAAGAGGGGCCGTGGCAGCCAAGGTCACTTGAAGAGAACCACAGGAGGACTATAACCCACGAGGCACAGAGCCCGGAGGAAGAAAGCCAATCAGGCTGATGCCAGCTGACCCCCGAGCTCATAGAGCAGCCCTACCTGCACAGGGAGGTAACCCAGTGATGGTCCTCCAGGGGGGCTAGGGTTTCATGGTTTCCTCCTTGCTGTCCTTGGCCTACTAGAGTGCACTGGGTGTTCTGACCGGCACCCTGAATGTCATCTGGATTTTGCTGATGGCGATGTGGGAATGGGGTACACTGACTGTGCTTTGATGTGTGTGAACCTGTGGCAATGAGGAAGGTAGACCAGTTGTGCGGTTGATGGGAAGGCCAGCCTTTGACTACCCAGCGGATGCACTCCTCTGAGCAGTGGGTCTGCAAATCATGGAGAGGTCAGCGTGCTGTTGGAAGGCCTTAGAACAGAGCCCTCCCAAACCAGGACGCAAACGGAATGGCAAGCTGGGAGCTGGTGGCTCCTGACCTGTGGGCAAAGGGTCTGCAAGGGGTGAAGGCTAATATTTTAATGAAGGTGTCCAGGACCCCAAGACAATGGAAATCTGTGTGTGTAGAACTGAACATCAATGAAATAAAAAACAATTATATCCCAACTCAGCAGTTGGCACACGATGCAGTAGTCTCCTTGGCCCCCTGGCCCACCCTTGGCTCAAACCGGTAGCACATGGAATGACACCACATGGGGTGAGGCATGGGCAACGTCTGCACCGGGCTGTGAGGGCCACAGCCATGGCCCGTGCATGCTCTCTGAACACCTTCCAGGCCAGGACTCCCCACTCACCCTCATCCAGCAGACCTTCCCTAAACCCATCCCTTTTGACCTGAAAGGGAGTGGAGGGACAGCCATCGGCACTACAGAGAACAGAATGCCACCCAAGCCTCCATCTTCCTAGCAGAGCCAGCCAGCTTGGCGAGGTTGAAAAGTCAGGAGACTTCTGAGCTTCTCCCCAAACTGAAACCTCAGAGCTGGGCCGTTCCACTCCAGTGCCACGGTCGTGCTTCCGTTACAAGGAAACGAGCTCCCGCTGCCAGCACGGGGGACTGGAAAGGCGGGGGAGACTCCAGGGCAGGGACCGGCAGGAGGCCCTTCCACAGGAGCCCAGGGCGCAGCCCAGGGCAGGAGCTCTGCTGGGTGCTGAGTCAGCCCAGACACTCGGGACCATGGAAACCTGTACTGTATGCTGTTCGTGTTTCTATAATGATTGCCTTTCAGCCCTGCCTTTGCATTTACTGAGACCTGCCAAACCGATGCTAAATAATCAGAGCTAACGATGTGGAGTGTTTACTGTGGGTCCGCCAAGCACCTCTAAAAGCAAGAACGCACTGAATCCTCACAAACACCCCGAGACGGGTACCACCATCAAGTCCCCTGCTCAGTAGAGAAGGAAACCGAGGCTTGGAGAAGAGACTGGACTGTAGCCTGGCTGGGACACACTAGGTCTGGGACTTGAGCCAGGCCTGTCTGTGGTGCAGGTCCAAGGCCACCAGCCCTCAGAGGTGTGGATGGATCCAGGCCACTGTTCCCATGGAGGTGGACATCGCCCTCTGGGGTTAATGGTGGCAGCAGAACCCAAGACAGGATTTCCAAGCAGAATCCAAGCAGAATCCACCACCAGATGGGTGGTGGCCACAAAGGCAGAGCCATGCTGCCTGCGCCTTTCCCCATGAGAGGGACACTCTGGCTCAGCTGTGGGCAAACTATGGCCCACGGGCCAAATCCGGCCTGTTCAGCTGTTCTATCCGGCCCGCGGAGCTGAAAGAGCGGAGGGTTCTCTTGCTCTCCCCTCCGCTCCTTTACCAGCAGCCCAAGATGAGAGTGCCAGCATGGTCAGGTTGCTTTTGTTCCAGCCCTCCGGTCCAGTTTAAGAACCCATTGTGGCCCTTGAGTCAAAAAGTTTGCCCACCCCTGCCCTGGCTCCACCATCCCATGATGAAGGCTGACCCTCTCAGGTCTTCGTCTCTGCCCTCAAAAGTGTTCTTTCTTCAGCTCTTCTCTCGGGCTAGCAAACCACAGGACGCCTTCACCCAGAACAGAGCCCAGGCCAGCCTTTCCCAGCCAAAAGCCTGCCACCCACCACCCTCCCTACCTCTCTCCCGCATCTCAGAAAGCCCCCTAGCATCTCCCAGCCTATCCTGGGCAGCACCTGCTCACTTAAGCCCCCTCCTACCCACTTCTCGCAAGTTATTACCTGTCACAAACTTTGGAGACCCCACCAGCCTTGGGACAACAGTGACAGCAGCAAGACCACCCTCCTCCGGCCAGCAAGTTCCCGGCCAGGGGACCCTCCTCCGTCCCTATGGCTGCTACAACGAAAACACGCCAGAAATTAATTCTCTCACATCCTGACGGCTGGAAGTCTGAGATGCAGGTGTCAGCTGGGCCGTGCTCTCCCCAGCACCTGGGTCCCAGCGGTCTTCGGCATTCCTGGGCTCGCCCAGCCGCATCACTCCAGTCTCTGCCTCTGTCTTCACACAGCCTCTTCCCCGTGTCTCTCTCTGTGTTTGCTCTCCTCTTGTTATAAGGACACTGGTCGCTGGATTCACAACCCATCCTGCTGCAGTATGACCCTGTCTCAACACATTATATCTGCAGAGACCCTATTCAAACAAGGCCACATCCTGAGGTCCCAGGTAGACATGAGTTGGTGGAGGAACACTGTTCAGCCCCACTCACATTCATCCATAGCCTCCCCCCCACCCGCAATAGGCACTTGATCTTACCCCACCCCACCCCCACCCCAGCTGGGCTCAGATGCAGGCTGAGACCCTGTGTGTGCCCAGCGGGGGTGGCCACTCTACCAAAGACAGGCCTTCCCTCTCCAGGGTCTCCGTCTCTGCTGCCCACCCAGTACTGTGCCTCGCTCCCCACGGGAGGCAGCAGACAGGGTCTCCTCTGCCTGGGCCTCCTCTGGGCAAGTCCTCCGGGCTGCCCTGGGGGAGAGGCTAAGGACCCCTCCCACACGCCACAGTGACAGCGCTAGGGGAGCTAGTCCTACTGTGCTCTCCCCATCCCTGGGACTGGTCAGGCCAGAACAGCTGGGGGCCTTTGCCTCAACTTCCTCAGAGTTCCAGACCACTCCTAGGACCCCAGGACCAGGAGCCCCAGCAGGGTAAGAGGTCTCGTAGGATGCTGCATTCACCAGACCCACACACGAGCGCGGCCACTCCCTGCCTACCCACAGCTGTTCTTCACTCATCTTTGGGATCAGGCCCACCTGTCCGCTCTATACACACCACGGCGGTCTTTCCGCAGAGACGTCCCATTTCCAACGCTGTCTGGGCCCCAGCGAACATGCTGATTGTTTCCAGAGGATAAACAAGCAGGGTCATTCTAATAGTACCAACGCCAGCTGGATATTAAAACCAAAGTGTCTGGATGTTCCACACAAGTAACCGGCAGACAAATCCGGGCCAGGCTCCAGCCCTGGCACACCCGGTCTCCCCCGGAAATATCCGAGAGAACGCGGAGAAGGGGACACAAGCCCCTTACGGGTGGATCTAGGACGCAGACTAACGTCAGGCTGCACATTCCAGGGCCTTGTCCACGCTGACTCAATGCACCAGTCCATGGCGGGGTGTGCCACACGTCTCAGGTTTCAGTCCTCCCTGGGATCACCCCCTGGAGCCCGGGAAAACTAGGTTCCTGAGCCCCAAACCCAGGGGCTCTGTTTCGATCGGTTTTAGGAGGGGCCCGGGTCAGTGTGGTACGCCCCGCAGCTGATGGAGCCACCTGGGAGGAAGAACGCAGAGGAACAAGGAGGCAGCCCGTGGAGCCGGTCCCGCTCGGGCTGCTTCTCCCGCTTAGACGCTGTGTGGTCTTGGGCGAGTCCCTTACCGTCTCTGACCTGGACGCAGAGAAGTAACAGCAGTGCCTGTAAAGAGCGTGTGAGGTCGGGTGTGAAAACTGCTAACAGTGACGGTGCCTAGCTCAGGAGACTGCCATCAAGGTCACCTCCCTGGGAAGACCTCATCCTTGGGGGCAAGCCTCCTCCTGATGGGACTGCATTCCTAGTGTCAGCGACAGGGGGAGGGGCAGCCACCCTGGCGGCCTTGCTCTGTGGGGCCTGGACAGACAGAGTCAGCACCAGAGGCCTCTCCCAGTAGATCCCAGTGGCATTCACCTCATGGGGCAAACCAAGACCAGCGCAGGGCGGGGCCGGCTAGCCCCAGAGAGCACAGGAGCTGGGGATACTTCTCTCCCTGTATCTCCCCTGAGCCTTTACTGAGCGCCAACAAAGACCTGGGTGTGATCCTGGTGGTGCTATGGGGCAGAGGCTGTGTCTTACAGGGACAGGACTGTGTCACACCCTTCAGGCCCATGTGGGGGTGGGGATGGGGGAGTAAGTCAGACCCCCACAGGGAGGACCTGAAAGATGGCCCCCAGGAGGCCTGCCTGCCTTCCTTCCATTTGTAGGCTTCCCCTTTTACCACTGCACAGGACCTGGGTTCGTTATTAAAGAAGAAGGCACTTTCTTTATAGAAGAAGCACGTACAGTTCAGACACGCTGAGGCGGGGCATGCTGACAAAGCCACAACACGCAGACCCTCTCACAGAGAGTCCCTCTTACACGGCTATACACACGTCTCGCTCCTGCAGTCCCGGGGGAGTGCACACGCATCCCCCGAAGCACACACACTGAGTTTTCCCTACCCTCACTACCCCCCCCCCCCAAAGGGCTCGGCGACCTGGGTGCAGTCACCACCGAGTGACTCTCACTTCTGCTCTTCCAACCACAGAAACTAGGGGGCCACGTCTCCCCCTGCCCTGCCTGGCCCGTGTTTTGGGCCTGAGAAGCCAGATACCACACAGAAGAGTCCAGAGGCCCACGGACCTGCTGTCAGACCTTAGGAACCAAGAGACAGAGGTGCAGTGTGCAGGATGTGCTAGAGAGATGAGCTGTCATATACCAATCCCTCCACCAGAGAATCCAAGGGGCCAATCCTCTCTGGGTGGGGAGAGGGGCAGAGGGGTACTGTAAAGGCGTCTCAAGAGTTTTCAGTGATGCCCTGGCTGGCGTGGCTCAGTGGTTAGAGTGTTGGCCCAAGCACCAAAGGGTCATGGGTTCAATTTCCAGTCAAGAGCATGTGCCTAGGTTGCAGGTTCAATCCCTGATCCCAGCAGGGATGCATGCAGGAGGCAGCCAATCGATGTGTCTCTCTCACATCGATGTTTCTCTCTCTCTCTCTCTTCCTCCCCCCACCTCCACTCTCTCTAAAAAAAAAAAATCAATGGAAAAAATATTCTTGGGAGAAGATTAACAAAACAAACAAAAAAATAATTCTTAATGTTGTGGCCAAGCTGCTGCCCAGAGGGAGTGGGTCACAGCTCCCGTCAGTGTGCTCCAGTGGAGAGGGGGAGGGGAGCCTGGCACACCCACACCACGTGCAAGCCCCTCCTTACCGCTCAGCCACTCGGCACCGTCTGATGCCGGGGCTCCTCCGTCTCTCTCTGCCCCCCAACCCACTCAGCAGCACCCATGCATGCAACACCACCAACACATTCATATCCTTCCAGGCAAACTTACTGAATCATAAAAACCATAAGCCTCTGCTCTGTGACCTGGCTGGGTGGCAGGAGCTTCATTAACGCCCTGAGCCCACGTTCTCCTCAGACCATATCCTCGCCGCTCCCCTGTCCCAAATCCCAGAAATCTGTAAGGCAAGTCACAGCTCACGGGACACAGAGCTGGGATAGGGATCGCTTCAGTCGGCCCTTTGTTTTGAGATAAAGGGCAAACCCCCGAGTCCTCCTGAGGTTTCCCAGGGAGACGAGGACCGATTTGGGGATAGGACCCAGGAATTCTGGCCCAGGGCTCCCCGCTTCCTCCGAGCTGCTGACACTGTCCCAGCTACTGAGGCTGTTGGCTGTTGCACTTGCTGTGTTTGAAGAGGAGCCCTCACTGTGCGTTACTTCTACCTGGTCCTCACGGCATCCCAGCCAAGGACTGGCATCACTGTCCCCATCACCCACCCGGTACTCAGGATCCCACGGTGATGAAGTGAGAGCTCCAGGATGAGATCATCCACCCAAGAACACAACACCCTCACCTGAATCCCTGGGCCCACCATCAGTGACAAAAATAAAAAAGGAGGGTAAAATTGTGTTGTGACCCAAAGGCACCGGGAAACAGGAGCATGAGGTCATATTTGTTGCAGAGAAAACAAAGTTAGCCTATCCTCACCCACCTCACAGCCAGCACTCCTCCAAAGGGCCTCGTGCTCTGTCCCCTTCCCAATGTCAGTTTAGGACACAGATCTATATCTAAAGGACCCCGGTAGAACAGCACTGCCACTGGTGAGGAAGCACCTGCCCAGAGCGCAGAGCTCACACACTACCACATGGTCTGCTCCTAAGAAAGTCCTGCACCTCCTCCCCTGAGCCCGGTGGCTCCTAGAGCATGCTTCCTTCTCACACAGGTGCCGTCTCCCTTCCACCAAAACCAGCAAAAGAGAAAGGGAGACAAGGACACTCCCAGGGAGACAGGACTTCCTGCAAGAGGTGACAGCAGCCCTGGCTGAGGTTGCTCAGTGGGTTTGCATCACCCCATGCACCAAAAGGTCACCGGTTCAATTCCTGGTCAGAGCACATACTCAGGTTGTGGGTTTGATTCCAAGTCAGGGCACATGCAAGAGACAACAGATCAATGTTTCTCCCTCACATCAATGTCTGTCTGTCTCTCTCTCTCTCTCTCTCTCTCTCTCTCTCTCTCTCTCTGACTCTCTTTCTCTCTCTCCTTCTCTCTCCCTTTTCCTCTCTAAAAATTTTTTTTTCAATGAAAACATATTTATTTTAAAAATAAGTGATAGCTGATAGATCCTCCCTTCCCCAATTGGCGGGCAGAGTATGATGTAACCTGCACTACAGACTGGACGTTCCTGAGTACCTAACCATGCACCTTTTACTAAGCACCATATATGGACTATACATTAAACCGCCAATCAGCACCTGCCAAATAACCCCCCTCACCTGTCCCACCCTCCCCGCCCAGTCCAGTGTGGGGCTGTGGGAGGAGCAGGCTGGCTCAGCTGCCTGACCAACAGCAGGTTTCCCTGCTGGCAGCCTGGACCCTGCAGGCCCCACACGGGAAGCTCAATCCCATGGGGTGGAATTTCCTGCTGGCCAGGGAAGAAGAGCGATCCCTAACTGGTTTAAAAAACCAACAAACAGGAAATGTGATCTGACCCAGAGTGCAGTCACTCCAAGAATAGGCTCAGTGGATAGAGCGTCAGCCTGCAGACTAAAAGTTCCCAGGTTCAATTCCGGTCAAAGGCATGTACCTTGGTTGCAGGCACAACCCCAGTAGGAGGTGTGCAGGAGGCAGCTGATCAATGTTTCTCTCTCATCCACGTTTCTAACTCTCTATCCCTCTCCCTTCCTCTCTTTAAAAAGCAATAAAACATATTTAAAAAGAAGAAGGAAAAAAATAGCTCTGAGGGGGCGGGGACAAAGCTGTGCCTGGGGGCAAAAGCACAGGCGAGTGACACATGCAGGAGGCTTGAGCTCAGGCTCAGACCCCGGATTCTTTTGCAGGCAGCACAGGAGGCCCCGGGTCTGAGCGCTTTGAAAAGTTCATTCTGAGGACGTATCTGATGGCTGCTCGCTGTCAGCTGTTTGATTGCAAAATCCATTCCCAAATGGCCTGCTCACCTGAGAGAAGCCACAGGGACCATATATCGGGAGCGGCCACACACCCCTCCCTCCCTCCCCGCCCCTCCTGATGTCCCACATCCATCTCCCAGATTTCTCAGGATGCAGCCGGCAGGCCCTGACACCCCTCGAATCACCAGGTGCCTACCCTGGGCCCCCAGGCCTGCTGCCTCCCCAGATCAGAGAGGAGAGTCATTTCTTATTAGAATGAGCAGATTACAACCCTGGAATTTATCCACAGCATCTGGTTAGAGTAAAGGGTTAAAGCCCGCAGTCCCAGGACCAGCCTCCACCCAGCACCCCTTCTTGAGGGTGTGCCCCTGCAATGCTCTCAGAGAAAGGAGGCGCAGGAAGAGAAAGCCTGGCCCTCCCCCATGTTAACCACCTGGCAGGTGAAGTCAGGCCCAGCAGCAGGGCCCGCGGCCGAGCCGGGGCTCCTGGAAACCCTGATCTAGTTAAAATACATCTATCTGCAGCATTCAGAAAATAGCTATCTACAGTATTGCTTTCAGCTATAATGGAAAACTGATGGCTTTTATCTCCCCAACTTTATGACTATTGATGGGATAGAGGCTGAGGTTTGATGACCATTTAATAGCCGACCCTGTGCAGTTAGCAGAGCATCAGAAAGCAGTGAAAGTGCCGAGATGATTGTCTGGCAGAGAATTCTCCGCTGAGGTCCAGGAAGCAAAACAACCACCCTCCCCAGGCTCCGGCAGAAGGAAAAATCAAAGTCATCATCATTTCTGTTTCTCCCCCCTCCTCTCTGCCACTGACCTTCGGGAGGTTGATCCAGAGGGGAGGGAGGGTCCGGGGAGGGGATCACAGCAATGCAGGCGTGAGCCCTTCTGGAAAAAGGGGGTGAGACAGGGGGCTCTGGACTAAGGTCCCTGTGAACATCCCCTGTCCCCCCACCCTGCTGGCTCCCAGCAGGACTGTGAGAGCTTGGGCCTGTCCGGCAGGTTCCAGGGAAAGAGCTGGAAGGAAAGAGAAGGGGGCAGAGGTCTGGTCTAGCCTGTGATCCACCTGAGCTTAGAGTCCCAGGGTTGGGCAAACTACGGCCCGAGGGCCGGATCCGGTGAATAAAACTATTGAATTAAAAAAAAAAAGAAGAAAAAAAAAAAGACCGTGCCCTTTTATGTAATGACGTTTACTTTGAATTTATATTAGTTCACACAAACACTCCATCCATGCTTTTGTTCCGGTCCTCCAATCCAGTTTAAGAACCCATTGTGGCCCTCGAGTCAAAAAGTTTGCCCACCCCTGGCTTAGACCTTCTGTCCAGAAGCCAAAAGCCATCGCCCGGCCTCTGCAGGTACTCAAGTGCCAGACCCTCCCGGACCTTCTGCCCGCCCCCTCCAGGGCTCTACCCACCACTGCCCCACCCTGCTCCCGAGGTCCACAGGCCAGGGCTCTGCTGGGGACATCCCCCTTTTAAACACAGGAAGGAGGGGTGCAGGGCTACAAAGTCTCTGCAGCATTTGCAGATCTCTCATTCTCTACAACAGCCCCGTGACACAGACAGATCTGATTCTGCCCTTTTTTTTTTTTTTTTAATTTAAAAAAAAGCTGAGGCTCAGAGATGTTCCTTCCATGTCCCAAGTCTGGGATCCCAGTGTTGTTGTTTTTTTAATAGTTGGTTGATTTTTTTGAGAGAGAGGGAGAGAGAGAAACATCAATATATGCTGCCTTCTGCACACCCCTTATGGAGTGTAACCAGGGCAGGTGTCCTTGACCAGGAATCGAACTGGCAGCCACCTAGTGCAGGGGATGACACCCAACCGACTGAGCCACACTGGCTGGGACCCCAGTTTCAACTCCCTGACCAGGTCGACCTCCGCCATACCGGGCTGGCTCTCTGAACAGGATGTGGCCCGGGGTGCCACGGCCTGGCCTCCTGCCCGGGGCCTGCCGCTCTCTAGCTGTGCAACTGTGGGCAGAGAGCTTAGGTCTCTGGCCTCCGCGTCTTCATCTCTAAAATAAAATGCCTTTGGGGATGAGCTTTGAGATCTCCTCCAGCTCCATTTCAACGTGAAATCCTTAGGGCTCCCTCAGACACATGTTTAAGTCACAAGGATGTCTTTCTCCACCCACAGCCACCACCCTAGACAGCACATCCCTCTCCCATCCCAACGCTGAGCAACCAGAGACACAGAATCCAAGGCCCCGTCACACCAGGGGCTCCCCTGCAGGCAATGCAGGGAAGGTGGGGTGTTCAGGCAAAGGGGCATGGGCCACACGCAGGCGCCCTGCTCGATTCTCGGAGGCCCCCCGCACCTGACCAGCTTTCTCTTGCCCAACCTACCTTCAGCGCTAAGAGCCCCCTGTCCTCCATGCACAGCTCTCACCCCTCCGCAAGCAGCTCATTAACCCTGAGCCGCAGCCCCCTAGCTTCCCGAGCTCCCTAGTTACCACTTGGGAGCTACTAGTCGATTTTGTAGGGATTTCTACTGGTCCCTGCTGGAACTAGAAGGGGATCAGCAAGCAGCAGGCAGTGATCCTTGCTTGACTTACTTAAAACTCCCCGAGAGAAACAAAACACTGAGGAAAACCACCCACAGAGAGTGTGCCACTCCCAACTCTCTCCAAGCTGCCCGTGGGCCCCACTCTCGGTGTCACTGGCCAGCTTAGATTTGAATGACGCCAACACACATACTGATTCCTGACTGTTTCCACGCTGGGCATCATCTTCCGTGTCTTTGGATGGCAGCTAAGGAGACCTCCTATATCCCATTCTAAAATTCGCTGGCCCCACCGCAGCCCTCCGCCTGTGCTCTCAGCCATCAGAGGAAACACACCACAACCTCTAATGACCAGCAAAGAGCAAGCGGAAACTACCCAGAAACACTCCACCCACGGGGAAGACATGGCCCAGCCCCCTCTTTACCTCGCGGAAGCCCAGAGGCCAGAACCAAAAGCTCCCTGAGGGTCTCGTTGCCTGAGTGTCCCCTTCCCTCGAGGGCCTAGCAGGTGCTGTCCCCACCAGTGGCCAGGCTCCAGTCCAGACAGAAGTTTCTCACATGATGAGTGAATGAACATGTATGAAGACAAGCTGTGCGTGTTACCTACAGGGACACCATTAAAAACCAGTAAACCGGCCCTGGCCAGTGTGGCTCAGTTGGTTGAGCTCCATCCCGTGCACCAAAAGGTCCCAGTTTGATTCCCAGTCAGGGCACATGCCCAGGTTTGCAGGCTCCATCCCTGGTCAGGGCATGCCCTGGAGGCAACTGATCAATGTTTCTCTCCCACATCAATGTTTCTCTCTCTCTCTCTCTCTCTCTCTCTCTCTCTCTCTCTCTCTCCCAATTTTTTAATAAAACACATATCTAAGAAATAGGATAAAAAACACACACAATAAACCTGTATGTGTGGGATATTAACAAGTAAAATGTCAACAATACATTTAGAGAAAAAGATCACTTACAACAAGCATGATGAAATCTGTGCACACATATTGAAAAAGTCTGGAAGCATGCACGCATTCTCCAAAAAACGTGAACCTGGCTAATGTCAGGAGTTAGGACTGTGGGTGATTCTATGTTGTCGCATCCACCGTCTGGCCTGGCCAGAGTTAGTTATGTTTTACAGTGAGCACATACAGTTTTTATAACCGATTACTTGAATTTCATTTTGACAAACTAGGACAAGAGGGAAAAGAGAGAAAGAGGGCGGCATTGAAGAGGGGGTGTCGGGGAGGGGAGAGGAGGGGAAAGGAGGGGGAAGGAGGATGCCTCCTAGATCATTAATCATCCCCTTCACGACCCCGAGACAGGAGACCCGCAACACACCTGCTCAAGGGGCCCTGAGGTCACTCGCCGGCACTCCCAAGGGACTCCAGCCTCTGCCGCAGGTCCTGAGGACGGGGACTCACTCCCTAACCACGTCTCCGGAGGATCAGAGTCAGTGACCGGCAGAGGCAGCATTAGGGCTGCGGCAGTGTGAGGGTTTAGTATAATTCCTTTCCACATGACTCTACTTCTCCCTCTCATTAAACAAGTTGGGGAAACCCAGAGCCTGCTGGGTTTGGGGACCAACCGACCGGTGGGAGGCCGGGAGCAGGGGGAGACCCTATCTGCTCAGTGTCTCCCCAGGACATCTGAAAACTCCAGTCCCTCTTTTCCTCCCTGCACCCCCCTCGCTTCCTCTCCCTCCCTGGCACCTTCTGCGCTAAGCAGGACATCCCTCCCTGCTGGGACAAGCCATGCCAGTCTGCTCCCCCTCCTGTCCCCTCTCCTGGAAGGCTCTGCCCCTAGGGTGCCCTACCCTCCTTCCGCCCCTGTCTCCCTGGCTCCCTCCATGGCTCCTGCAGCCATCACTCCCTTCCCTGAATGGCCACAGGAAGTGCTTTAATCCTTACAACACTTCATTACCGAGCACCTCCTCTTCGTGTATGACGTTTCCACACGGGTGAGGCCTTGTCTCCCCAAATGAGCTGATAAGCGCTTTGAAGGAAGCAATGTTTATTTACCGTGTGCTGTGTGCCGGCCCGATGCTCGCTGCTTTTCCTGCATTATTTCACCTAATCCTATAATCTCCATCTCGAGCCCCGGCCTCTCCCCTGAAACCCCGCATATACAAATGCTTCGCTGACATTTCCGCTCACACGTTTCCAGAGCTGTTCAAACAACAGGTTCGAAACCCCAACTTCTCCCCACCCCCCCTGCGCCCTTCTCTCACATAAGACTTCACCAGCCCCACGGCTGCCAGGCCAGAGACCTGGCATCACCCGGCCTCCTCCCCTCCCTCATAAACAGGCCCAGTAAGTCCCCAGGATCAGACCTCTGCAAGGTACCTGGGATCAGGGCTCTCCCCACTCAGCCCTGCCTGAGCCAAATCACAGTGGATCCCCAACAGGACTCTCCAACTCCACCCTTGCTCTCCTCTGACCACTGTGCACACAGCAGCCAAAGGGGTCTTTCTAAAACACCCACTGGATCAAGTCATACTCTCACTTAAAATACGTCGAGGCTCCAGATCCCCCTCCACAATCCCAGCTCCAGACCCCCCTCCACAGTCCCAGCTCCAGACCCCCCTCCACAGTCCCTGCTCCAGACCCCCCTCCACAATCCCAGCTCCAGACCCCCCTCCACAGTCCCTGCTCCCGATCCCCCTCCACAGTCCCTGCTCCAGATCCCCCTCCACAGTCCCTGCTCCAGACCCCCCTCCACAGTCCTGAGAAAACCAAACCCGTCAGCAAACTGTACAAGGGTTCTAGGAGCTGGTTCCCCTGCCTCCCACGGGCCCCTCTTCTGACACACACATTCCCTCTATGAGGACCAAATGAGCCATCTCCTAGATCAGGCCCACTCCTCCCCCAAACTGAACCCAGACACCCCCTCCGGGCCTCCTGCCCTGGCCTCGCCAGCCTCTGGGGCTGACCTCCACCTCCTGGCCAATGGGAGCCTGTGTCTGCCCAGGGCAGGCCTGCGGTTCACCTCGGCACCCTGGGTGCTGAGCACCTGGAAAGTGAGCTCCACAGTCCTGCAGAACAGGGGGCCAGGCTCCTGGCCTTGTTTTGAGAAGGTGCATAGAGGCTCCAACGAGTGAAAGAACCTGCCCAGCTCGCCCAGCTGTGGAGGGGATCTGGAGCAGGGTCTGTGGAGGGGGATTTGGAGCCAGGACAGTGGAGGGGGGTCTGGAGCCAGGACTGTGGAGGGGGATCTGGAGTAGGGACTGTGGAGGGGGGTCTGGATCCAGGACTGTGGAGGGGGGTCTGGAGCCGGGACTGTGGAGGGGGATCTGGAGCTGGGACTATGGAGGGGGGTCTGGAGCAGGGATTGTGGAGGGGGGTCTGGGCAGAGAAGGTCTCTTCCCACAGTTCAAAGGCTCCTCTGGCTGTGGCTGGAGTAGCTGAGTCAGTGGCAACTATATGGTAAGAGCCCAGGGACAAGGAGGTGGGGATGTTTGGGGTCCTAAGCACATCTCACCCACACCATGGACTGCCCACAGGGCTGGGGCCTCAGGATCACAGACTGATCTGGGCCAAGGGTGTGGCCCGAGGACCTGCAGAGGGAGCACCTGGGAGTGGCCACAGTGGCCCCCACACTCACCCCATCCCACACTTCCCAGAACCAAGCCTTTTTCCCACTGAAGGGACAGGTGAGCCACTTCAACACTGGAAAACCACCTTCCCAACAGGACCTTTCTAGAAAGCTCTGACCCACTCACAGACATTCCTGAGCAGGTCTCTGTAATCACGACTTCATCGAGACTGCTGTGGAGGAGGCCACCAAGGCTCACCCGGCTCCCTGATCCAATGGTTACTCTCCTCTTTCTGCTTCCCTCAGCAGCAGCATAGCTTCCAGTCCCTCTTTTCAAATATCTCTTTTTGACCCCCAAGGCACCATAATGACACCACCAAACACTTACCAGGCACTTGGTGCAGGGATGGGGGGGAGAGGGCAGCACATTCTCAGGGCACCCTCTCACGCCAGCCTCTCCCTGGAAGACCCTACCATTCCCCGAACCTTCAACACCATGAACATGCCAACCACCCCCAGAATGCATGACTCCAATCCAGCCCCAGACAGGAAGGTCTCAAAAAGATCTCAAACGGAACAGCCTAACGGGGACTCCTAATTCACCTTCCCCACCAAGCCTTCCCCATCTCAGCAAATGGCAGCATCGCCCCTGGGTTGCTCAAGCCAGAGGCTGTGAGTTATCCTTGAGTTCCTCCATCTCCCTCGCTCCCACATCAGGCTATATCATTTCCATCTCCAAAGTATCTCAAATTTACCCACTTATCTCTCTGCACATGGCTACCCCCCGGGCTGAGTCGCCATCATCTCTGATCTAGTGATACAAAAATAACCTCCTCCCCAACTCTTTGAGGCCATTCTTGCCTCCTCCCTTAATTCTCCCCACTGTAGCCAGAGTAATCTTTTTTTATATCACAATTTTAATGTCGCTAGTTGGCTTCAGAAGCTTCCTTCTAACTATACTTAGAGTAAATCCAAACTCCTTGCTGTGGCCTGCAAGGCCCTGTGTGACCAGGCCCTGCCTGGTCCCGACCTTCTGCACCCCCCTCCCAAGTCCCCTCCGCTCTAGTCACAACGGCCTCCTGGCCTTTCCCAGCAAACTCCCCTCCTGCAAACTTCTGCGCATGCTCTTCCCCCGCGGGAAATGCTCTTTCTTTCCATCTATCTCATTTCTGGCTCCTCATCCTTCAGGTCTCAGTTTAACTGTCATCTCCTCAGGTAAAATTTCCCTGACCCCCCTTTTCTAAGTAGGCCTCCCCTTCCTTCCCCCATTCGTATCTATTTCTACAGCCTGTTCTTTTTGAAAATGTCCATGATCTACTTGTCTCTTCACTGATCATTGTCTGTCTCCTCCATAACACTAGCAGTTCCAAGGGGTCTCTACTGTGTTCTCCAGGAAAGAGCTGGCGTCTAGCACAGTGACTGACACACAATAAATATTGGTTAAACCAGCTGACATGGTAGTACTCCTATATCATAAAAGCCTAATATGCTAAGTGTCCAGTCGTCTGGTCAGCCATTCAACCAACCAGGCATAATATGCTAATGATATGCTAAGACTGCTCAACTGCTTGCTATGACATGCACTGACCACTACAGGGCAGATGCTCCAACCAATAGGTCAGCTTGTTGCTGGGGTCCAGCCAATGAGGACTGAACAAGATGGGTCAGACATGCCCTGAGTCCTCCCACGGTCCCTCCCCAGCTGGCCAATTTTCTGTGTCCTTCCCCGGCCACAGTTGTGTACTGGTGGGATCTCTTGGCCTGGCCTGCACCCTCTCATAATCTGGGACCCCCTCGGGGGATGTCAGAGAGCCAGTTTCAGCCAACAGTGGAACAACTGGTCACTATGACATGCACTGACCACCAGGGAGCAGATGCTCAATGCAAGAGCTTTCCCCCTGGTGGTCAGTGCATCCCACAGGAGAGCACTGTTCAGCCAGAAATTGTGCTCATGGCTGGCGAGCGCAAGAGCAGTAGTGGGAGCTCCACAGCAATGCTAAGGATGTCCAACTGACAGCTTTGGCCCGCTCCCCATGGGAGGAAGCAGGCCTAAGCTGTCAGTCTGACATCCCCTGAGGGCTCCCAGACTGCGAGAGGGTGCAGGCCAGGCTGAGAGACACCCCACCACCACCATGCACAAATTTTGTATCATATAAGTATCATATAAGAATATTAAAAATCAGATACCTAATTGGTAAGAAAAGTATTAAAGGAAAGCCACACACATGATTGGTGCCACGTGAAGGACACAGACAAGTTTGAGGACGCATTAGTGGAAGGTGGGGCTAAGAGAGGGCTCAGGACAAAACTGGCTTTGAATGAAGCATAAGTCTAGGTTCTATAGAGAAAATGGTTGTGTCCCCCGTTTTGACACGTTGAAACCCTAATCCTCAATGTGATGGCATTGGGAGGTGGAGCCTTTGACAGGTGAGTGCTGCCCCCATGATGGAACTGGTGGCCTTATAAACAGAGGAAGAGGCTCCAGACCTCTCTCCCTGCACGCTCCCACCAGAAAAGGCCGAGTGGCGAGGCACCAAGGCCCCACCATGCCAGCACCCCGACCTGGGGCTTCCAGCCTCCAGGGCTGTGAGAAAGAAATGTTCGTTGCTGAGGACCCCCAGTCTACGGTATTTTGTTATCGCAGCCGAGCAGACTGAGACACCAGAGTGCCCTGGCCATGAGTGGAAGCAGAAATAATCAAGGAGCCAGTGAACAGAGCCAGATCAAGGGAGCTCTATGCATGCCCTCCCCTGTGCAAGTGAACATCACCCAGGACAACCACAGGGGGGCGCGGTCTGCCTCAGGCCTGAGCAAACCTCACTGGCGTGGATTCTGGTGATCTCTGGGTAAGTGGCATCTTCCAAATAGGCCACTCCTCCTGCCACTCGCCCAGTGGAGTGGGTTCTCACGCAGAACTCTACAAGGAGGTGTGCCTCGTCTCTGTGGGGTGTAGCTCTGTGGAGCCCAGGTGCCCAGGGAGCAGGTCCAGGTTAAGGGCGCTCTGCCTGGCCATGCTGGCATCCCTGTCTTGGCCAGAACAGGAAGATGCTGAAGCCAGAGCTGGTAAACTAAGTATCTAGGCGGCAGCTTCTCTGTGTTTATTTTCCCAGGGCTTCAGTAAATACATAGTCAACATTCCAGCCTTATCTCAGCTGGCCACAGGAAGTTCTAAGAGGAACCCTTGAGCACCCTTGGCCCAGAGTTCTGAGGGGGTGGGGGGGTAGGGCAAGGCCCCTGGGGAGGGAAGCAACAGCAGGGGCAGCACGGATCCCCGAGGAGATGGCGGTCTCGGGGTCTCGGGCAGGGCTGGGGAGCCACAGCCCCTCCTGCATGCAGAGAACATCCCTCCACCACAGCCTCGATGGTTGGGATTTCCTGCGGACGCCGTGGCTTCCTCACCCTGTGGCACTCCTACACACAGCTCTGGTCTGAGGGCGCATGAGGATGTGGCTCCGAGCACTGCTCAAGGCCAGGCAGGCCCTTGGGCAAGGTCCACCATCTGTGGCTCCTAAGAAGGGGCCACTCTCTCGTGCCACCAGAGTGACCCGGGGATGACCTGGTAGGGAGCAGAGTAGAACCGGGAGGGATTTCAAGGGAACCTGAGTGGAATCACTCCCATCCAGGTTACCGTGGCTCTGTTCCCACCGCAGAGGCAAGCACCACCGCGTCCGGGCGCCGGACTGCGAGTGCCCCGTGGGCCAGGACCTCTCCTCCTGCATTCACTCTCCAGTCCCAGCAGAAGGCATGGCCAAGAGCGATGATCAATAAACGGTCGATAAATGAACAAAAGCATGGCCCCATGACCTTCATTCCTCTTGCGACAGGTGACCCACTGGCCCAGGAAAGACTGGCTGGATCCCAGCAGGCAAGACCCTCTCTTTTCAAAGAAGGGCGGCCTGGGGCCCCCACAGCCCCCCTGCCACTATGCAAATGACCGTTTGCTGCTATTCAGAGATAACCTGCTAAACACATCGCCAACAGGTCCCACAGAGTCCAGAAGCAGCTGAGGGACAGCCCCAAGGAGCCAGGGTCAGACCCAGAGCTGCCCATGCACACGGCCTACAGACACCAGGCATGCCCCAAGCTCAGCAAGAGGCTTCTCCCCGCTCCCTGCGATTGCCTTGAGCGAGGGGACCCCGAGCCCTCTGCCCCCTCAGCAGTCCTCTCTGACGAGGACAGTGTCTGCTACGCGAAGGGGCGCAGGCAGCAGGGCAGCCCGGGCTGGGTCTATTTATACACACCCTCAGCACCCCGAGGTTAAACTGCAGCCAGGATGTGGCGCAGGGCCAGAGCCCTGCTATTTATAGCCTCTCGGCAGACCCAGAGGAGCAGGGCGTTCCAGAGGCCTCTTCCACACAGGCCGGGAGGAACACAGCTCACAGGACACAGAACCCTCTTTGCCACAGCCCACAACCCCCACACACTACAAACACACACATGCAAAGTCATACACACATATACATATACAGGCATACTCACACATGCATACACACATATACATACACATGCACACTCACATGCATATATATATATATATATTCCCACAATGCATACATACATACTCACACACATGCACACACTCATGCATGCATATATACATACATGTATACTCACACGTTTACACACATGCACACTCACATGTGCATATATACACACATATACACATGCAAGCACATATACACATACATGCACACGCATTTACACACTCACACATGCATATATACACTCACATGCATGTATGCACACGTACACACATGCACATGTACACTCACACATGCATGTGTGCACACATGCACATATACTCTCACACATTTACATGCATATATGCATATGCTACTCACACGCACATATACATACATACTCATACACACATTCACACATATACATATATATACAAATATGCAAACACGTGTACACTCACACATGTATGTATACACACATGTACATATACACACACAATCTGGACCTCTATGCCCATCCTTGTGGTGAGTGTGTCAGCTGAGAATTGAAACAAAACCAAAAAATGGAGGCCATAGCCCACTGCAGGGCTGGGCAGAGAATTCAGCCAAATCCCATGGATTCGCTCCCAGAGACGCTTGGGCTCTCCAGACTCCATACCAGGACTTGTTCACGGACAAGCCTCTACTGGACCAAAGGCTTGTGAGTGGGAACCAGACAAGGGTGAGTGAGAGGCCCCGGCTGCCCCTCCAGGACCAGCCGGGACCCTGGCTAGAGCAGGAAGCTTCCACTCTCACCGACTGGGGCTGGTCCAAGGGGGGATTTGGGGGTGCTTCCAGCAACCCCGGGGCCTGAGCAAGGAGACCTCCCTGTGCAACCAAAGACCCCTTCAGACCCGAATGCTCCATGGTGAGGGAACCTCCTACGTCAGCAAGGGCGTCTGTGACGTATACCACTGGCGTCACACACTTGCTCTTGGACAGTGCAGCTGTGGCGGGCTCTGGCCGCTGATCCCAGGAATCCCGGGCCAGGATTCCCTCAGAAAGAAGCGGGGCCACTCCCTGAGCAGAGGGCGAGGGGGCCAAGCAGGACTGGGCGCTGCAGCCCTGGAGCACGGGGTACATTCGGGGAGACGCCCAAGGACCAGGCCTCATTCCCAGAGTCAGCCCGAGAGGCTCCCCTGCCGCCCCAACGGGCCGGCTGTGCCCTTAAAGTATCCAGGACAGGAAGGCTGGGGGTCCCCAGTTCACAGGAAAGGTTTCCCTGTGGTGCCCACCTGGGGGGGAAGACACCGGGTGGAAGCCAAGGTCAGAGGGAAGGGGGCGCCCTCCTTCCCAGGCATTTCTCCAGGTGCCCCTCCCCAGCCACCATCGCCCCTGCCTCCCCCATGGACCCCCAGGGTCCACGGGGCAGCAAGCCCGGCCTGCGAGCGCGTGGAAAGAAGCCAGGTCCTCTCCTTCAAACACCCTCCCACACCACCCCGCCGCCCAGTACTGAGTCCCATCTAAACACCTTTTCCTTCTAACACGGTGAAGTGTATCCCCTAACTCTCCAGTTTCTGGCTCCCCTGCCTCCAGAATAACAAACAGAGAACGCCTCTGGCTCTTCCATCCGACACAGGTGTTCCACAGGCCACCAAAACCCGCCTGCTCCCAGCTCGCCCGCCCCCTCGGGGCCACAGGCATCTCCGAAGATGCACATACTGTCCCTCCTCGAAGCACCGGGAATAAAGGGGGTGCTGGCGTTTGTGTTGTCCCTCCGCTCAGGACTCTGCGGTGACATCGGGGTGAGACTGGCTGCAGCCCACTGGGCCCCGGGGGCACCTGGCCCACGGGGTGGGTCCCTGGGTGCGGAGGCACCCCCTGGATCGCTGGGCTGGGCCTCAGGTCCTCATCCACCCTGTCGTTCGCGTACGCTGTGTGTGAGGAGGCTGACAGCACCGCGTCGGCATCATCAGAACAAGGAGGGGACGGGTCTCCGAGCAGGAATTAGTGCTCCTTCCACCGAGTGTGGGGGCCGAGCTGTCCGTGCATCCTCTGCTCCTTCCCGGCCACCAGGAAGCCCCGCGCTCCCCGGCACTGCTCCCCGCCTCTCCAGGCTCTGGGCTTCTCCCTCTAAGCACCCTACCATTTCTGCAGTTTGATGTTAAATCGTCCCAGTTCGTTGTGTGTATTTTGTGTGTGACAAGGTGGACATGTTTTAAAAAGCAGCGCTTTCCCCAGGCCTGCAGCCAGCAAGGGGGAGCAGCTCTCCGCTCAGCTCCAGCTGCACCTGCTCCAGAACAAGGAGCCCATCCCTTCCGTGTGCACACGGCCCAGCGCTCCCCTCGGACAAAGAAGGGTTCCCTGTCCTCTGCAGCCCCTGCCCCCCTCCCCACCCAGCACCCACCTGCCTAGCCCTTCTCACAGGCGGTCTGCACCCACTACCTGGCTTCTGCCTCCCTGCCAGGCCCCTCACTACCATGGGCCTCCACCCTCCACACACACACACGCACACACACACACACACTCACATAGACACATACACACACACACACACACACACACACACGCAATCCCTCATATACCTACACACTCACACACATATATGCCCTCCCGCCCTCATTCATACATCCACTCTGTGAGGCGCCACGCCACGCCCTCCCTCCCTCCCTCGGAGCCCCTTCTCTTCTGCATCCTGGCCCACTGTCCCCTGGCTGTCCTGAGGCCCCGAGCCTCCCTGCCGCAGGCTCCTCCTCCTACATCCCTCCGTTACACCATGGTGCTTCTCTCACCACCTGAGCACTGAGGGTGCTACACCGGCAGGCACCTCCTGCTGAGACTGCCTACCAGCCTTCCCACCCCATCTCATTCCAGCCGGGCTTTCACCACCAGCGAGGCACCCAGCACGTCCCACTCCCCCCTCCCCTCTGGCCCCCACACTGAGCGCCAAGCCCATGGGTCCGGGCACCTCCAACACTGCCTCCAACACCACACGTGCCGAATGGGCGCCCTCGGCCCCACCGCCCTGTAGTTATTCACCCAGGAAACACTGCGGCCACCAGCCGTTTACCCCTTCCAGCGATACCTGTGGCCTGCTCACCCCACGCCAGGCTCCGCGTGCAGGACGAGGCGAGGGGTAGCCAAACAGAAACGGCTTTGCCTGCGGGGAACTTGGACCAGTCACCCGGTCCCGTCAAGTCTACTCACCAATCACCTCTGAAACGACACGCCCCCTCCATCGCCACAGCCGCCACCTGAGCCCAGGCCCACGGGTCTATCCTGGGTCGCAAGCAGCTCAGCCAGATCCCGGCTCTGACATCCCTGTGCTGTGTGGTCTCAGGCAGGTCGCTTTCTCTCTCTGGGCCCTCGTGTGGCACACAGAGATGGTAACAGAGCCACCTCAGGTGCAGCCTTGTTGCAGGGATTAAGAGAGATGAGCCACAGGACGGACGGTGTCTGGTAGATGGCAGGCGCTCGCTTTCTGCACCGTTGTGAGCTCTGCTTCTCCAGCAGCCTCGCTCGGCCTCCCGCCTCTGGCCTCCCCACCGCGTGGCCCACACTCCGTACGTGCCCACCACCTGCCCCGGCTCCCTCCTGCCCTCCAGCCTTTGTATATGCTTTTCCAGCCCACTTACTCCCTGGCCTTCTCCCTCCCAGTTTCCAAGGTTCGGCTCAAGCTCCGCCCCCATCTCTAACCCCCCCTCGCCCCCCCCCCGGCTGAGGGGGATGCCCCTCCCTCCCCTGTGCTCCCTCCTCGGGCACCCTCAGCCCTTGTCCCAGCGAGACTGGGGCCACTGCTCTCCTGTCTGGCTGCCTTTCTGGACCGGATGTTCCTCGGGTGATAGAGCATCGTGCTCACCTCTGCACGCCCAGGCCTTAGAGCCTGAACTGGATGCAAGAGGGGCCCCATACATGCTTAGCAACAAACAGAAAAGCAAGAGAAGCATAAAGAGGCAAACTCCAACCCACCGTAACAACAGCAACACCCGCCTCATAATTAGGCTGCTCTTGTTAAGCATATGCGAGTGGCCAGGCTTTGGACACACATTATGTAATCACAGTAGCCCTGGGACACGGGTACTTTTATTCCCGTTTTACAGGTAACGGGATGGAGACTCAGGACGTTTAAAAACCTTGCTCCAGTGACAGACAGGAAGTCTAAAAGCCTGGATTCAAACCCGGAACTCTGGGACCACAGGTGGGCTCGGCTCTTGGGGAAGAACCTGCCTATGTGCCCCCGAGACCCCTCCCTGACGGCCACACGACCTCGTGAGGATATTGGGGGGCTTCCGCTAGAGGTGGGACTGCATTCCTGGCGATAGGGGTCTATGATTTAAACGAACAGCTCCTTGGATTTTCACCTTGGTTTCCCCACGGGGCTTAGCTTGAGGCTGGGCACAGAGAAGGCAAACAACAGACCTGTGCTAAAGGAGAAAGGGAAGGAGGAGGAGGAGGAGGAGGAGGAGGAGGAGGAGGAGGAGGAGGGGGAGGGGAGGGGAGGGGAGGGGAGGGGAGGGGAGGGGAGGGGAGGGGAGGGGAGGGGAGGGGAGGGGAGGGGAGGGGAGGGGAGAATGGCAGTTTATTCTGCACATGCCCAAGTCTTTGCTGGGCCCAGGATCATAACCCAGCAGACCCAGGGGATGCGGGGAAGGGGGGTTCCGCCGGTGACGCCCTGCAGGGCGGCGACATTCCTACCGGCACAGGTGGTCGGTCCGGCACACGCCGCGCAGCTCCAGGCAGTTGGGCTTCTCCTTGTCCTCGTAGGAGCAGCTGGGCAGGATGGTCTGCCGGCGGCGCTCGGCACACGCCTGGTCCTGGCAG
This sequence comes from Vespertilio murinus, assembly GCA_963924515.1. Lineage (NCBI taxonomy): Eukaryota > Metazoa > Chordata > Mammalia > Chiroptera > Vespertilionidae > Vespertilio > Vespertilio murinus. The sequence continues at coordinate 93,058,598 of OZ004708.1, forward strand.
GAGCAGAAGAGCATGCGGTAGGTGTACTCGCTGGGCACGCGGTCGAAGAACTGGCGCAGGGCCTTGTGGCACTTGCGGCGGTTGCAGCGCTCGGTGGGCGAGATCTCGCGGTTGCAGATGGAGATGTAGGAGGAGCGCAGCTTCTTGCAGTTCTCGTTCAGGTTGCAGGCCTTGGCGGCATCCAGGCAGTGGTTGCTCTTGACGCTGACGGCCGGGTCCGCCCCGGTCCCTGGACGGGCAGGGAGAGAGGTCAGAGGCCTGCACAGGCCTGGGGCACCCCCCTCACCTCATCCCACCTGCTCTCTGGGGACGCCTCTCAGCGTCCGCTACACTCTGCCTCAGCTTCCTCATCTGTGAAATGGAGCCTCCCCTTGGTTGTGGTGAGGGTTAAACAAGGATGGGCAGTCCATGCAGTGCTCGGGCAGCGCCGGGCACAGAGGACACATGTATGGTGAGTACACATGTATGATGAGTGCACACATACGGTAAGTACACACGTATGGTGAGTACACACGTACGGTGAGCACACACGTACTAGGATGAGGGCTGTTACTCCATAACATATTTAAGACTCGTCACAAGCAGAAAAGCCGAGCACCCGGTGTCCTCGTGTCGCTCTGTTCCCACGTGTGGGGAGTGGGGAGTGACTGGCTCAGGACCACAGGGCTGGGCGGCAGCTAAGCCCAGACCCGCCGGGCCCTGAGTGCCAGCGGCAACATGCGTGAGCAGGGACCCCGCTGGCATTTAGGGGGGACATGCTCACATGGGAGCTCCAGCAGCCAAGACACAAACAGCACCACGGCCACCCCGCACCCCACCACCATGCCCACTGGAGCTGGCCTCACACAGTTCCAATGCCCACAGTGGGGCGGGGCGGGGCGGGTGGGGGAGCCACCCCAGCTGGTTAGTGCCCAGACCCACTAACAAGAAAGCTCTGAGGGGGGAGCCTGGTGGTTCGAGGTGCAGGCTGAAGGCGAGCCCCCGACTGCGGGGCTGAGTGCATGAGCAGCCACAGGGCAGACGTGCTGGGGGCCGGGCTCTGGCGTCAGTGCCATGGCTTTGAGTTTCGTGCCGCTGCCCGTGGGCACAAAGCAGGATTCCCAGGAGCCGCCAGGTCCCAGCCCACAAGTCTCAGCTGTTCCACGGGGAACACAGCACAGGACCATGCGGCCCGGCCCTCCGCTGCCAGCTGCTCCCACCTGCAGAGCTCCTGTCCGTCCCGCTGGCAGACGTGCGGGAGGCAGGGGTCCGGCCCGCACATGCCCCTCAGACGCTCTGGTGAGAGCGGATGGGCCACCATCTAACCCTACTTCTCCATTCACTGGTAAGAAACGGAGACCCTGCGTGGATAGAGGGCTTGCCAAGGTCACCCAGCAAGCCGGCAGCAAACCAGAGGAGCCCAGATCCCACCACAGAACGCAGAGAGAAGCTGCAGCTTAGGCTTTAGGGTGGGCCCTATCTTTTCTTTTTCTTCTTTTTTAATATATTTTATTGATATTTTACAGAGAGGAAGGGAGAGAGATATAGAGCTAGAAACGTCGATGAGAGAGAAACATCAACCAGCTGTCTCCTGCACACCCCCTACTGGGGATGTGCCCACAGCCAATGTACATGCCCCTGACTGGAATCGAACCCGGGACCTTTCAGTCCGCAGACTGACGCTCTACCACTGAGCCAAACCGGTTTCGGCTGGGCCCTATCTTTTCATTCATTCTTCACCCAACAAACGCTTTCTCATAATTACTGAGCACCACCCCTCATTTGAGGCCCTGCAAGACGGTGGGAAGGACTATGTGGATGAGGCCCCTGACATTGCGCCTCCCCGCCCATGACCCGCCCAGGAGCCTGAGCACTGCCAGCACGGGTCCTAGGATTGCCATCCTTCTTTCAGTAGAGAAGGCCGTCCCACCTCTGCACGGCCCGCCCTGGCCAGGTGCCGTGCTGGGTCAGGAGTGTAAGAGGGACACCATTCTGGAGAGCTCATCAGTCCAGCCGGAAACCAAGAGGCAGGCGCAGGGGTGAAGGCCTAGGAGTCAGAGCTGAGCCTCTGTCCGCCCCAGGCCCTGCTGCTCATCCGCTGTGGCCTCGTGCGAGGGGCTGCACCCCCTTTGTCAGTGTCCCGTTGATATTTGGCTCTGCTGACTAATGAGTTTTTCCAACCACTGTGCTAGAACATCCCATCAGCTATGGCATCATCCATCCTTAAGGAAACATGGCTAAGCTGCCATCCTATTTTTCTGCTCCCCTTTTAAGCAAACCCTCAAACAAGTCATCCCTACCAGTGATCTCCTTCTCCCTTCCCATTCTGTCCTGAACCCACTGCAGGGTGGTGGTGTTTGCCTCACCCTAACCCGTGTCCGTGGTCAGGAACCCCCCGGCACGCTGGACACAGCCGGTCGCTCCCTCCACTCTCTCCTCGTGGCTGCCGATCCTCCTGATCCTCCCGTGCTCCTCCACCTGCTTCCCTGGTTCTGTCTTCTCCACCAGGCTCAGCCCTGCTCCCCAGGGCCCTCCGATCACCTCACAGCCTTACCTGTCATCAATAATTCCCCATCAGACCCCCCCCCCGCTGAACCCCAGAATCATGTCCCCCTGCCTGTTAGCTAGCTCCACCTGAAAGGCTGGCACCGCATCCCCAACATCACATGCCCCCAAACCAGACCTCACATTCCCCCCCCAAACTGTGCTGCCCCCCCCCATCCCGGTCTCCTTCGTTCCTCTGAAAACAGCCGGTCCCTTCCAGGGCTCAGGCCAAAGATCTCGGTACTTCCGGGACTCCTCTCTCGTTCACACGCCACGTCAGAAAAATCTAGCAATTCTACCTCCAGAATACATCAGGGATCCAACCACCTCTCACCACCCCTGCGGCCACCTTGCCCAAGCCACCACCGACCGCTGTGTGCTGGGAAGGCCTCCTGCCCAGCTCCCCTCGCCTCAAAACAATCCTCTCACCACAGGAGAAGCAAGCATTCTCAAATTTGAGGCAGAGAAAGGATCCTGGACCCCGAAGCCCCAAGGGACTTCCCATCTCGTTCACAGGCCTTGGCATGGCCTGTGGCCTCTATGCCTGTGCTGTCCATCCAACACGAGCCACATGTGGCCACTGAGCCTGAAACGTGGCTGGTTCACCCCAGATTCTGAATACTTTACACACACAAAGTATAAGCATTTCACTAATAGTATTTTACATTGATCACATGTTGAAGTGATAATAGTCTGTATTATTAAGATGTATTTCACTTGGCTCAGCCTGTGTGGCTCGGTGGTTGGGCATCAACCTGTGAACCAGGAGGTCATGGTTCGATTCAAATTAGGGCACCTGCCAGGTTTCAGGCTTGGCCCCCAGTTGGGGGGGAAGAGGGGAGCGCGTGCAGGAGGCAGTCAATCAATGATTCTCTCACTGATGCTTCTATCTCTCCCTCTCCCTTCCTCTCTCTGAAATCAATAAACACAGACCTTTTTTAAAAAATAATTTAAAATTAAATAACTTCACCTGTTTCTTTTTACTTTTTAGTGTGATACTAGAAAATTTAGAGTTACACATGTAACATATACGGGGTGAGGCAAACATAGGTTTACAGTTCATACAGAGAATGGCACAATAATTAATAAATAAGAATATAAACATAAGCTCTGTTTTGTGTACTCACAACTATAAACCCACTTTTTCCCCACCCTGTATTTCTCTTAGCCAGCAGTGCTCTATGACCTGATCTCCTGCTCCTTCCTCCACCATTCCAGCCCCCTGGTCTCCCGGGTTTTCCTGCAACTGCCCTGACCTCAGAGCCTCTGCTTCCTCTGCCTGCCAAGCTCTCTCCACCCCCCTGACCATTCCTCACTTCTTGAAGGCCCCTGCCCCTCAAATGTTACTTTATCGGTGAGTCGTTCCTGATAGCAATAACAAGTCACCCCCTTTACCGACTCAGATCTGTTTTTCCTACAGCTCTCATCACCACCTGCCTGTGTGTGTGTGTGTGTGTGTGTGTGTGTGGACTTCCTCATTTGTTTGTTTGTATTAAATATAAGCTCCATGAAGGCAGCAGCTTTGTCAGTTGTGCTCACTATGCGTACCCTTAAATCCCAGCGCATGATGGGTGCTAAATAAGCATTTGATGAGAGAAAAACTAGATGTATTTAAAACAGTGTCTAGTTCATAATGAATGTTCAAAGAGTGTTGGTTAAGGAAGACCAGCTGACAGAGGGCAGGAACAGCGGCCCATACATGACCACGTGTGATCAGGCATCAATGTGGAGTTCCGCCCAGAAGGGCTCAGAAGAGAAGGTCAGGGTCAATCGCTGAAGACGAGCCGTCGCCCCCACCCCCGCCTCACCGCCAGCAGCCCTGCAAAGGCAGACAGAGCCAACTCCCTCTCTTCTTGCAAAAACAAAAGGAGAATGAAGGCAGGAAGGGAATCGAGGTTTGTTTTCCTACTCATTCAATTAACAAATCCTTACTGAGGGCCTACTATGTGCTGGCATTTCTCCAGAGACACAGATGGAGACAGAGGAACAGGCTGTGCACGCAGGACATCAGAGAGGAAAGCGTCCTGCCCAGACCGGGGTCCGGGGTCCGAGAAGCAGTGGCATCTCTGCTGAAACCTGCGGGCCGAGTCAGAGGGATAAAGGAGAGAGGAAAGGGGTCCCAGGCAGAGGGAGCTGACAACACTCAGCGCCTGGAGGCGGAGACAGAAGGAGGGACCCAGCAGAGAAGACTCTGGAGGCTGAGCAACGGCTTTCCAGCCACAGTGGGGCAAGGGGCCCCTAGCAGTTAGTTCCCTGAGCTGCTGCCAAACCATTTTGCTTCCCTCCCCCTCCCCCACCAGGCAAGGACGGAGGGCGTCTGTCCACACAAAGGCCCTTCTGGAGGCCTGGCCTCTCAGGAAGGGTCCCCCTGGCCCGCCACGTGGCTCTTTCCCGTTCAGGGCACCTGTCAGGACGCCCGCCGGCAGAGGGAAGAGCGAAGCCGCCTGGGCCAGGGCGAGGAGCACGAGGGCAGGAGGAGGCCCCGGGAGGGGAAGGGCGACAACCACAAATGGCACAGCCGCTAATTTAGGGCCTCTGCCACTTCCAGGTCCCCCAGGTGCTCCGCTCCGCTCCTCTCAGCGTGCTGCTGAGCTAATGCCGGTGTAATTATAGCCTCGTGGCTTCCATTTGGAGCTTGAATAGTGTCAGCTTTTGCTACGGGCTGGCAGATGTAACCCCCTGGGCCAAAACTTGGTAAATTTCCTAGGGGAAAAAAAAATACAAGAAACAAAAAAATGTGGCAATAGTAACCGTAATTGCCTAGTTACCAGGAAGATGTCGCTTCTGATCCTCCCAGAGTGGGTCCAGGGGGTGAGTGGGCCGGAGGACTCGACCCCCTCCCCGCCCTCCGCTCATGTGGAGAGAGGCCCAGGAATGGCCTTGGCTCCGCTGTCCTTGTGAGGAGGCACGTGCAGGGGCAGGCGGGCCGACCGACAGCCACCCAGCCCGCCACGGCCTCCATCCGCACAGAGTGCCCCTCGGGTCCAGAAGGCTTGTTCTCCTGGATGGGCCCCGCGGGGGAGCAAGCAGGAAGGGCTGGATTCCAGAGACCAGCCTCGCCCAGCGTGCGCCCAGCCCCTAAACTAGAATGCCCAAAAAGCAGGATGGAGGCCCTGCCAGCCCCCCAACACACACACACACACACACACACACACACACACACACACACTCCCATACCCCACCCTGCCCCTGCACAGAGAGGTGAGACCACACAGGAAGTTGCCAGGACTACAAACTCTTCCCGGGCCTGGGCAGACCCACCCTCGGGGCTCCTTCCCGCTGCTCCCACCTGGGTTTCCCAGGCCTGCTGGCAGCGGCCAGATGGGCAGGCTCAGCCGCGGAGTGAATGGTGACAGCTGCCCCAGGAGAGCGAGGCGCGACTTAACCATGCCTGCCACTTTCCAAAACCTACCAGCTCCGGCCCCTGGGACTCGTTCTGGCTTCATCCCCTCCATTCCTCTCCCTGGGTGAGTGCAGGGTGGGGAGTGGGGGCAGGAGGGGGGAAAAAAACCACCAACAGAGGGGCTGCCTCCCCCCAGCAAGCCTCGCCCACCTCCCTGCTTCCGTCCTGAGTGCTGCCCTGAGCCAGTGACCATCTGTCCCTAGAACTTCAAACTGAATATCCAAGATTTTCCTTGGATACATAGCGAGCTCTGGTCCCCCACGTATCGCCTATTCGTTTTTTAAATATTTTTAAACATTTCTATACCCACCTAGATTTGTCCTAAATGATAAGTTCTACATTAGTTCTGAATTTTTCTAATGTGTGTCCCAATGCATCACTATTCAAACACACATATGGCCGAAACAGGTTTGGCTCAGTGGATAGAGTGTTGGCCTGCGGACTGAAAGGTCCCAGGTTCGATTCCGGTCAAGGGCATGTACCTTGGTTGTGGGCACATCCCCGGTAAGGGGTGTGCAGGAGGCAACTGGCCGACGTTTCTCTCTCATCGATGCTTCTAGCTCTCTATCCCTCTCCCTTCCTCTCTATAAGAAAATCAATAAAATACATCTTTTTTAAAAAACACAGGTATGTATTCTCACGGTGCACATGCACTCGAAGGGAACTGACTAACGTACAGTTAAGGCTCTTAAACTGTGGTGCATTGTGATGCTCTAGACCTGCCTCTTACACACGGATGCACAGAACCCGCCCCTCCCCTTAATACCACCCCCACACCAACCAGCTCACTGTGTCGGGAGCTCCATTGCTGGAGCCCAGGACCCTGGATTTCCCAAGCTCCCCCCAGTTCTGGGGCGCCTCTCCAAAGCTGGAGAACTAGTGACTTAGAGGAGAGGCCGAGCTGCCCAAGGCCTGCTCCCCAAACATGCACACCCCGCCCAGCACACAGCTCACCAAGTCACCCTCTGAAGCAGGCGGTTTGTGGCCTGTGTGGTCACCAGGGCCTGCCCCTGGGGGCGACCTAGAGGGCGACCAAGGCAGACTTCGCAGCCACAATAGGAGCAGGAACGGTATCGGAGACACTCCCAAGCCAGCGGGGCCGGTGTGTCAGCTCCCCTTCTGGCCTTCCCGACACCTGCCGGCCTGGTCCCTTGGCCCTCATGCGGTGTCCAGCGGCAACGCCCAGGCCCCACCCGGGCCATGCTCGGCGGCTCTGCCACGGAAGTGGGAGCCAGAGACCGGGACTCACCTCCCGTCTCTGCCTCTCGCAGCTTGTGAAACCCTGACAGGCCTGACCCTCTCTGGCTCTGGTCCTTGCCTCAAACTCTATGGTCTCCTACAGTTTGGGACACTCCTGCCTACCTGCCTACCACCTTCCCTGCACACACACACACACACACACACACACACACACACACGGAACTGACTTGGTTTTCTCATGACCCTGCTAGCAGAGAACTGCCAAAACAGCCAATATCCACACAGCAGCACACACATAGAGGCAGAGCTCACGCCATACCCGCCTCCGTCCGTACACGGCACCCAAATCCCCTGTCAATTAGCAGCCAAACAGCTGTCAGTCAGCAGATATTTCATGTGCTGGTTACGTGCCCTAGAAATCCAGCCGCAAGCTACAACGACGAGCCCTGCTCTCCAGGAACTTTCATTCCCACGAGAAGAGACTGGTAGTGAACACATAACAAATTAATAAGGCCATTTAAAGTGTGATAAGGCTATGAGGAAAATACAATTAAGGGAATTCAGGAAACAGTGACTGGCAGGATGAGGGAGGGCCTGTCCTGAGAAGGAAAATCCCAAGCAACAGGAAGAGCACGTGCAAAGGTCCTGAGGCAGCCAGGAGCTTGGCCTGTTCACAGGCAGAAGGAAGGGTACAGCGGCTGGAGCTTCCAGAATGAAGCAAAGGGAAGAGGAGGGACAGTCACGGCAGATCACGTGGGAACTGCAGGGTGGGATAGAAACCTCAGATGTTACTCTAAGATGCAGAGTTCCTGGAGGGTTTCAGAGGGGCGTCTGCTGAGGACACATGAGGGGTCCGGGCTGAAGAGGAAGCCAGCTAAGGACTGCTGGAGGAAGATGGTGGAGCTTGGAGGAGTGGTGGCTGCAGAGAGGGCAAAAATGAGCCCATTCTGCACGCACAGGGTGGGGCAAACGTATGTTTACTGTTGTGAGTATGCAAGACACAGAGTTTATTCTTGTCTTGTCCTTATTTATTAACTAGAGGATTGGTACACGAAATCTGTGCAGGTGAGGGGGAAGAGCATCCCTCAGTCCGGCCTGAACCTTCTCACAATCCAGGAGTCCTCGGGGGATGTCCGACTGACAGCTTAGGCCAAACATCCTTAGGGCTGCAGTGGAGACGGGAGAGGTGCCCACCACAGCCACTGCACTCGCCAGCCGTGAGCCTGGCTCAGGGCTTCTGGCTGAGCAGCGCTCCCTGTGTGGGAGTCACTGACTACCAGGGGGCAGCTCCTGTGTTGAGCATCTTCCCCCTGGTGGTCAGTGGGCATCATAGCAACCAGTCATTCCTCCATTCAGTCTATTTGCATATTAGCCTTTTATCATATAGGATTACTGTATTACTTTCCATACAAACAGCTTCAAGACTACTTTTGCCCGACCCTGTATTTAGAGATAAAGCCAAACGGGTAGGTTAGCTGCTGAATGAGAAGAGAGAGAGAACTCAAGGCTGTGACCTGGGCACCAGGATGATGGAATCGTCTTGTGAAACAGGAAGGTCTGGGAAGAAGGAGGACAGACTAAATGGATTATTCTGTGTCAACTTAAGTTTGAGACACCTGTTCACTGTCCCGGTGAAGATGCTGAAAAGGCAGAGGGACAGAGTCTGGCATTCAGGAGGCGTCTGAGCTACAGACATCAGCCAAGCCTCACCGACTAGAAGCATTTAAAGCTACAGAACTAAATGGGGGGAGGGAGAGGCAGGACAGAGCTCCAGGGGCCACCACTTGGTGGGAAGGGGAAGGCGTGGAGCATGAGCTGCTGGAAGTCGGGAGACCCCAGGGTCATGAAAGCCAAGGCAAGAGCTTCGAAAAGGAGGGAGGACCGTCAACTGAGTCCTGATCAGGAGGGTCATAAGGGTGAGCATTCAACAACGAGGTACAGAGTGAGCAGACGCTAACAGGGCGCAGGGAAGTCAGGAGGTGGGAGGAAGAGTGAGGGCCCGGCACTCACCTCCTGCCCTCAGCGGGCATCCATGCCCAGCCCTCCCTCGGGATTCATTCACCTCCTCAGCACCCACTACGTGAGAAGAAGCCCGCTGGAAAGGCTAAGAGAACTGCCTCCGCTCCCATTCTAGAGCCAGTGACAATACAATTGAGTGACGCTGGACACCCTGCCCTAGCCCGAGGCCCCTCTCTGCCTCACAGGCCCCCTCTGCCTGCTCGGAGCCGGGCCGGCCTGTGGTGGGGAGCAGGGACGCTGGCCCAGCAGTGGCCCGGGAGGCGGGCCACCACCAGCAAAGCACGCGTGCACAGGTATGCAACCTCTGAGCTTGTTTTCCTCGTCTGCATCACGGGGATGCAACACCTGCCCGGCCGACCCTCAGGACCCCACTGAAGACGACACTGGGAATCATAGGTGAAGATAGATGCTCGCGTGGCGTCCAGCCCACAGCACTGGGGCCTCTGATGCTCTTTAAGAGCGAGTTTCCTGGCAGGGAGACCCTCCCCTCCATCTCTTGGTTTTCTTGTGGCCCTGCTAGCAGAGGCCGGCCCCCATACCACACCCCAAAAGGTAAAAGTCCCAGGTCCCCCCACAGGTGAGCAAGAGGCAGCCTTCCGAGCTCCCTCTGCTCATCCGGGAAGCCTAAGAGAGCGGGGACGGGGTCTTTCTCACGTTGGATGGCCAGGAGCCGGGGCAGGAAGCGGTGCCGCAGCTTCCCCAGAAGGTGGCAGGCCAGCCCCAGCACGCCGGGCCTGCCCGGCCTCTGTCCTCGCTCCAGGCACAGGGGTCCCCGTGTAGTCCAGGCTCCCTTATATCCTGGACTTCCCCTCCAACGTCCCCCTCCCCCCCCCACCCCACACAGCCCCAGCCACCCCCCACCCTCCAGGTCATCTTGGAAGCAGACCAACCCACCAAAGGTCAATCTGATGAATGGCAAATTCATTAAAAATCAATTCGAGAAAAAAAATCAATTACCTTTTAATACCATTTTACACTTTGTCAAAGGTTAACCACTTGTCAGAATTCTTTTAACTCTTCAAAAAGCATATTCATCTTATTTTGTGTTTTTACCGATTAAAATTTTGTCCTTTCACATTTGAACAGACTTCTTCACCCACTTTGGAGGGCTCTCCGTCCTTTTAAATATAGTTTGGATGGTTAGTTTGGTGTGTTTTTTTGTTGTTGTTGTTGTTTTATTACATTTTATTGATTTTTTAACAGAGAGGAAGAGAGGGATAGAGAGTTAGAAACATCGATGAGAGAGAATCATCGATCAGCTGCCTCTTGTACACCCCTTACTGTGGATGTGCCCTTGACCAGAATCGAACCTGGGACCTTTCAGACCACAGGCCAACACTCTATCCACTGAGCCAAACCGGTTTCGGCAGCTGGTTAGTTTTTTAATATTTAGGATTTTAAGCATTTGCACACCAGTCCCCACTATGGTGTATCAGCTTTAGTTTTGTAATCAAAACCAAAATTGAGGCATTTCCTATTGATGTGGTACTAAATCCTTCATCCACATTTGTTGTTGTTGTTGTTAATCCTCACCCAGGGATATTTTTCCACTGACTTTTATAGAGAGTGGAAGGGAAGGGGAGAGACAGAGAAAGAGAAACATCGATATGAGAGAGACACATGGATTGTTTGTCTCCCTCAGGCACCCGACCAGGGCGGGGGATCAAGCCTGCAATCAAGAATCGAACCCAGGACCTTTCAGTCTGAAGACCCAACCGGCTAGGGCTCACACACCTTTTTTATTTGTGTGAATGGACGTAGCACTGGAGGCACCATTCATAAACTAATTTTGTTTACTGGTAATGAATATATTTTTCTTGCCTCTGGTAGAACATCTACATCAATTATGACTCCAAAACCTCAATTACACCTTAAAATACAGCGATGAAAACCACTTGCAAAAATTTTCAGAAGCCCATGAAAACCATTCAACGTAAATTTCTAGAAGCTCTTAAAGTAACCAATTTTGTTAAATCAATAAACTGGGTGGCTTGTCATTTAGCGTACTGAGTTTAAAAGCAGTGGCCACGGGGCCCTCACTGCGGGCTTTCTCCCCACCGCCATCTCTGTGCCGTTTTTCCTCCGTGGGCTCCTGCCACTAGCCCACCGCCTAACTGCTCCTCGGGACTGTCACTGCTGACCTCACCATCCCCCTGCCTGCCCTGGGGATGGCCTCACGCCCTCCCCTCCCCTTCCCAGTGGCTCCCAGTCCTCTGTTCGGCCCCCTCGGTTTCCAGGGAGGAAGGGCCCCTGGCCCACATGGTCTGGGTCCCATCTCTCCCCCTTCTCAAGGACGGCACTCCTGAAAGTACCCCATTTCCCTCTGCCCTTCAGCTTCCCCCTCTCCAGGGGGCCATTCCCAAAGCATCCGCAGCCACCTTCGTTGCCCATCTCAGAACACACCGCAAAAAGCAAGGCCCTCCTGTGGCCCCACCTCCTCCCGATGCGCTGTCCCCTCACAGAGGAATTCCAAAGAGCCGTCTATGGTTGCTGTTTTTCACCTTCTCACCTCCCCTCCTCTCCTCCATCCCACACAGATCAAGCTTCCAACACCACCACCCCTGCCAACTAAGGGTACTCCAGTCAAGGTCATCAGTGACCTCCACAGTGCCGAACCCAATGGTCACTTCTCTAAACTGTCCTGCTTGACCTCAGGGCTACACTGACACAGCTGACCCCTCCTCTGTCTGGAGATCTCTTGGCCACCACCCCACCCCGCCCCCCTCCCACCACCCCCGCTCTGGTTTCCCCTTCCTCACTGGTCCTGGTCTTGGCCTCCTTTGCATGGACAGCCTCAGCCTCCCTCTCTCTCTACACACTCTCTGGGTGTTCTCATGGCTGCACAGTTCTAAACACCATCTGCACTGAGTGGCCAGATTATTATGATCTCTGAACACATAATAATCTGGCCACTCAGTGTATATCCTATATAATAAAAGGCTAATATGCAAATTGTCCCCTTGACCAGGAGTTTAACCAGCAGGCAGGCCCGCCAACCGCCCATGACCCCCCACCCCTGGCCAGGCTGGTCGGACCCCACCCATGAACAAATTCATGCACCAGGCCTCTAATACACACACACACACACACACACACACACACACACACACACACACACACACCAAGTTGCCAGATTATTATGCATTCAGAGATCATAATAATCTGGCCACTCAGTGTATATGGTAACGACTCTCAATCTACACCTCGACCTGACCTCCCTCAGCACTCAGGCTTCTGCCAACTGCCAACTTGGCATTTGCAGGTGGAGGTCTAACTAGCACCTCAACTCCAACATGGTCAAAACAGAACTGGATTCCTGCTCACCCCACCCTGTTCCTTCTCCCATCTTCTCTACTCTAGGATATACACTGCAGTGTCATTGTTGCTCCAGCCTAAAAGATCAGAGTTATCCTTAACTCCAGCCCACCTCCTCTCAACTCTGCCCCACGACAGACCCAGATCCGAGCATCCTCTCCATCCCTGCTGCTGTCCTGGGATGTGGCCACTGCGACGGCCTCCAACGGCTCTCCCGCTTCCAATCTCGCCATGCCCCTCCGGACCCCCCCACTACCATCACCACCCACCCCGATCCACTCTCCACGGTGCAAGTGTAATCCTTTCCAATTTGTAAGTCTCACTGTGCTACTTAGGTGTCTATACTCTCTCATCACTCTTAGCGTGAAATCCAAACTCCGCCACTCGCCTGCAGCATCTGGCCCAGGATCCATGAGGCCGGCCCCTGCCCGCCTCCGTGCCCACCTCCCAAACCAGGGCCTCCCCTCACTCCCTGGTCCCCAGCCACGCCCTCTGCCTCAAGTCCCGCCCTCCACCCCAGGCTGCTCCCTCTTCAGTTCCCGGACCTCCCCGGGGCTGGGAGGCATATGTTGACATTCCCAATCAGGAGCACCCACCACCTGTCTCGTCACCACCCAATGTTATTTCCCTGTTTAGCTTTCATCTCTATGTTATATCTGTGTTGTTTTCTGCTTTTCTCTGTCTTGGGCGAATCAAATCTAAGCTCCAAGAGAACAAGACTCCTGTGTCTTGTTCACAGACGTATCCTCAGCACTAGTCCAGCACATGGCACGCAAGGGACACTGAGTGGAAACCTGAGGACACAGTCTCTCTCACACACACACACACAAAACCCTGACCCTAACCCCACACACAACCCAATACACATACCACACCCCATATCTCTCTCTCTCTCTCTCTCTCTCTCTCTCTCTCACACACACACACACACACACACACACACCACCCCACATACACAGCACACATACACAAAACCACAGATACCACCCAGACACACACCACACACGTACACACACCAGCACCCCAACACACACACAAAACCACACACATACCACCACACACACATACCAACTCACACATACCAGCACCCCAACACACACACAAAACCATACACACACCCCTCCCCACACACACCACATACACACACCATCCCATAGACACACACAAAACCACACACACACACACCACCACACACACTACCAAAGCATGTACCAAACACACTTATACTCCCCACCTACACACTACACACACGTACACACACTGACCTCTCAGTCACAGTCCATGCTGCCCACCCCTGGGGTTGGGGGAGGGGCGTTCCCAGGGCTGTTATCGGACAAATAGGTGAATGCAGCTCGAGGCAGCCAAGGGCAACACTCGGGGGAAGGACCTGCAGAGCCGTGCCAGGCGCTCCTGGCTCCTCGGAGCAGGAAGGCCCAGCTCAGACAGCTCTGAGCGCCCACGCCCGCCGGCACGGCCTGCCCTGGATCCCGCAGGGAGCCAGCAAGCAGGTGTCTGGAAGATGCAGTCTGAAGGTACCCAAAAATACCTCCCGCTAAAACCTCATACCAACAATGACACCTGCGGTTCTACCCTTAAAAAGCCTTGTTTGGGGTTAAATTTTGTTCTCTCCCTTTTCTTTTCACAGCAATTTCTTCCTTATACACAAAGCAACCAGACATGGACTCACCAGCACCTGCCCACACCTCAGCGGGAGCGAATTCCTCTAGGCACTGACAGGAGCCTGGGGTCCCGCCACTGATGGGAGGGGGAGCAGGGAATGAAGGGGAACTACAGACTTCCCCAGTTCCCCAGACGCCTTAGCACCCCATGATGGGGAAGCTGGCCTCCTCCCACTCGTTCCTGACTGCTGATCAGCAGGGCGAGAGTCCCCGTCCCCTGGCCACCCACCAGACACCTCACTTCTCCTTGTCCGCAGAGTCCTCTCCCCACCCCACGCCCTCCCCTGGGCCATCAGATGACTTCCCTGAAAAGGGGGGTGGGGGGGTGTAAGAGGTGACAGAGCTGCAGCGAAAAGCCCAATTTTCGTTGATGCTCAGAGCCTCTGACAGCTGTAAGGAGAAGAATGTGATTTTGAAATTTAAATAACACGCTTCTGCATTCGGCTCAGGGAGACAACCTGAGGATAAGCAGTTTATCGCGGAGCCACGGTGCAGGGGGCAGGGAGGGAGGCAGCGTTCCTTCACTTCCTCCCTGCCCTCCACCCCCAGCCCCCACCTCCTCTGGGGCCGCCTCAGCAGGGTCTCCCAGAGGCACCAGCCAACCGACTGAGCCCACTGAACCAGGAAGCCTTCACTCACCATCCGCCCAGCCACCCAAGGCAGGAGGGCTCAGACACCCCGCAGGGGAGCCAGGGAAGAGAGGGCCCCAGGCAGCCAGCAGAGCTGGGTTGGACCCAATCCTACCCCACCCGCCCCTGAGAGGAGCCTGACCAGGCCTCCCAGCCCTGGTCCCACCAGATCCCACTCTCCTCTCCCAGGACTTTCCCTGCCACCCCCCACTGCAGTGGCCCCCTGGCCTCCGGGGGCAGTCTTCCGTCTACGCCACCACCAATAGTAAACCACCTAGTGGGTGTCTAGGTGGGTGTTTGCCAGCCCCATGGACAGTGAGGAGTGAGGACAGGGCCTGGCTCATCTTAAAGCTGTGTCCTATGGGGGCCTCCCTGAGCACTCGCCATTTACTGCACAAAACGGGGACCTCCAGGCACGGCCCTGCCTCTCCCGTGGGAGCACCTGGCCAGGGGGACCCCCCCTCTAAACCTCAGCTGTTCCTGTGAAGTAGCCCTTGCAGGACACCTCAGACTTGCCTGGGCCTCCTCGTCACCCCTCCTGTGCAGCTGTGACCCCTCACACTGAACCACTGGTCCCCAGCAGCCCCCAATGCCAGCATGGCCGCCGTCTCGGTGGTCCTGTGCCCCAGCCAGCGCCCTGTGAGGAGCTGGGCACGTGCCTTCGTCGCCGACCCTTGCAGATGAGCAAGTGAAATGCAAGGGGTCGTGACCCACCCTAGGGTCACCCAGCTGGGAGGGCCAGGCCAGGATTCATAGCTAGGACAGCGGGCCTCGGGGTCCACGCCCACCACTGTCCCAGGATGCCCCAGGGAGCTGCAGTCGGGCACAGCCCTGACACAGAGACCCACATCGCAGCCCCACGTCCCCACAGCGAGAGCGAGCACCGTGATGCGGGGTAAGGCGCTGAGGCACCACGGGGCAGGTGGTGTCCGCCTCTCAGGGGCCATCTGCAGGGCTTTGTGACAGGGTAGGGCTCTCATCGGTCCTGAGCCCCGGAAAAAGGGGGCCGCCAGAGCCTCCAACAAGAATAGCTCCAGGCCCCTCCTGGCTCAGCCAAGCAAGCTGGGCCCCTCCGGGGGCTCTCTGGCCAACTGAGGCAGACACCGCCCGTCTCTTCCTCCTCCAGCCCAGAGGAGTGCCTGAGCCCGGCCTCTCGCCAGCCTCCTGTGCCCCCACCCAGTCACAGTGGGCCAACACAGGCCACAGCAGCTCAGCGGGAGCCCTGGGGCCCCACTGTCTCCCGAAAATCACCCAAGGGCCCCATCCTGTGCTCTCACAGGTGGGTGGCAGCCACCCATCACCAAGCATTTGTTCCCCAAACACTGCATTCCAGGCCGGCCCCATCCTGGACAGCAGTCAGCAAACTCATTAGTCCACAGAGCCAAATATCAACAGTACGACTATTGAAATTTCTTTTGAGAGCCAGATTTTTCAAACTTAAACTCCTTCTAAAGCCACTTCTTAAAAATAGACTCGCCCAGGCCGAGGTATTTTGTGGAAGAGCCACACTCAAGGGGCCAAAGAGAGCCGCAGTTTGTGGCTCGAGAGCCGCAGTTTGCCGACCTCTGGCCTGGGAGATCCCTCTGCAGGGGGTCTTCACAGCGCCAGCTCAGTGCAGTGTGCCAGCACCGGCCAGCACCCCCTGAGGACTCACTCAGTCTCACAAAACCCTGGAGGGCAGGCTGTCCTCCCTGCCCACGTCCTGCAAGAGGAAACGGGGCTTCGAGGTGAGGCGCCTGTGCAGGTACATGCCGGGCAGGGCAGTGCCAGGATTTGAACCTCCATCTCTGTCTGTACCTTCTCTCGGGGCCTCGGTTTCCTTTTCTGTCGGGGGCAGGGGTAAGCCTGAGGTGATCTCTGAGCTCCCTCCCACCTTCAGAAAGGAAGGGACACGTTTGCACAAACATGCTCCGTGCCCACACATCTGGAAATGCTCGCACGCAATGCCGGAGGCCCCGCCCCTCATCAAGGATGCGGAGGCAACGCCTGCTGACAGCCCAGCCGGCCATCTGCCTGTCACCCGTCCTGTCCCTTAGGCATGGCCGTGGTTGGGAGGAAAACCACTGTCTGGCCTGCCCCGGCCCTCGTCCTCACGGGGAAGGCCTCCCTCCGGGTGGACAGGGCGTCTCTGCTCCCCTCCCTCCCCACACGGCCCCTCCGTGACTTCTCTTTGCCTGGACAACCTCTTCTTTCCCTGGGAAGCCTTTCTCTCCTCTCCACCTATTCCAGTCTCTCCTGCCCCCCAGATGAAAGGAACCAGCTGCAATCTAGTATTCCCCAGGTCACAGACAGAGGGACAGAGGGACGCCCAACTTCAGCTCCTCTGCCCCTGCGCCCCCTCCAGAAGGCACCCAGCCTGGACTGAACATCCTCGGCAGCGAGAGGATGACTCACCGTCCCTCTCCCTGCATCCATTCTCACAGGATCCCCCTTACCAGCCCTGTAGCAGGTGCCACACTCCCACTGGACAAACACAGGCAATCCAGCTTTCAACAGCTACTTGTGAGGCCATGATCTCACAGCCCTAAACAGAGGAGTCGGGATTCAGACCCGGCACCGCGTGGCTCAAGGCCCACACACACTTCCCACGCACCAGTTCCTGCTTCCAAGGGCAGTTGGAAATGCTAGAAAGAGGAAAAACCTCACTCCTTCTCCGTGGGCTCTCCTTGCCCATCTACAAGGCTGGGGCAGGACACTGGATGCCTCCAACATCACCTTCACCCTGGTTCAGGGTGGAGCCAGCCTGCCCTTCCCCTGGCCTTGGACTTCCGACTCACTGGACACCGGGAATCCTGGACCCAGTCACTGAGACCGAGGCCTGTGTCTGCCCTGGGCAGGGAGGAGGGAAGGGCTAGTCCTGCCCCCAGGACTCTGGCATCAGAGAGCGTTGGGTAATCCTGGCAGCTTTCTCTGCCAGCAGAATCCCAGAGAGGACTTTCCAAGAACCCCATCAGAGAGAGAAGGCGAGAGAGGAGGAGAACACACATCCTAGGACGCCCTGCACCGGGGCCTGAATTCTCAGGCAATGAAGAGGATACAGCAGCCTCCTTCTCACAGCCCCTGAGGCCCCCACTGGGGGCAGCGGGGCCCAGAGGAGAGCCACCCACACAGGGGGCAGCATACAGCCAAATATGCGCGTGTGGAAGTGGGAGGGGCTCCACACAGCCCTAACGCAGCCGCCTTATCATCCCAGAGCATCCGTGCAACATCTTGGATGGCCAGACCAGACCTCCCCACCAGCGAGCTACAGGCAGGTGGCAGGTGGGCCCAGATGCAGACCCCTCTGCTGGCAGGGCAGCCTGTCGGTGGCTCACAATGGCTGAGCTCAGAGCTGCTCTGCTCATCCCAGTATGCCAACAATACTGCCGTTATCTGAGCATCCCGGTGGGGAAAGGCTGGGGAGCACTGCTTTAAGTTCACGCCTCCTTTCTCCAGAAAGAAAATGCAAGGTCGGGAGCACAAGTGGCCTGCCCAAGGCCTTCCGTTGATGTGTGGCAGAGAATGCCCTGCAACCTGGGCCTCCCAGCTCCCCACCCAGCCTTCTATCTGCTGAGCCCACCCTGGCCCGCTCGGTTTCTGGCTGGCCAGGCCAGGGCTACCTCACCTAGCGATGCACCCACGTCTCCCCACACAGAGCAGCCCATGCACCAGCTCTGGGGCTGCAGTGGGTGGAGCAGCGTCCCGGGGGGTGGGGAGGAGGGGGCTGTTCCAGACCCTGAAGCCCTGCCTCGCTGCGGGGAGCGGTCCCCAGAGCCCAGGCTTCCAGGGCAGTGGGCGAAGGCAGCTGATTCATTGAGCTGCAGACCTAGTCATTTCCTCATTTATCTTGTCAACATCCTTGTCCCACAGAGTGTCAAGTCCATTACGTAAAGATTTCCTGCTAAGGAGATACTTAATGTGAGCCCGGGACGCAGCAGGGGCCGGGCCGAAATGAGGACGTCTGACCTTCAACCCCCAGGGAGTAAGCCGACGCTACTTCTTTAATGGCGTTAGACCCAATGGCTCCCACCCACGTGCGGCACTCAGCTGGTACCTGAGCTACTGTGGGGAGGGGAGTGGGTATGCCAGGGCATCCCCACCAGAGCATCCACAAGCCAACGACATCTTCCGTCTACATCCGTGCCCCCGAGCACTGTCTCAGAGGAGTGATCCAAGGTGGATTTCTACCCAAAACGAACCAGAAAACGTAAGAATCAGAACGTGTGCTGGGAGAGACCTCAGTCAACCCCTCATCCAGAGCAGCCCTGCCAGATGGGCAAGGCCTGTAGCCTGACCACAGTGCCCACAGGCAGCTAGACAACGCCCTGCCACGTCCCACACCTCTGCTCTTCCCCCGCTGGGGGCTTTGATGGTGACAGCCCCGCCAGGGAGCTCAACGCACAGACCACCTTTGCAGCCCCCATGCCATGCGCCAACGCCAGGCCCTGGGCACGTCCAAATGGCCATCCTTGGGCCAGTGCCTCCCGTATCACGGTGTCCAGGGTTTCTCTCACCAGGCACATGCAGACTGTCCCATCTCCATCCCTGACACATGCACTCCCAACAGGAGAGGATGGGGTCACCCTCATCACGGAAACAAAAGTTGGTTCTTGGTTTTGGCAAAAACAAAACAGACATTGCAGTGGTTTGTGGCCCTCCAAAACTCAGCCCCGCCTGACAGCAGGTCATTGCTTGGCACTTGCTATGGGCTAAATTGTGCCCCTCAAAGAGCAGTAACCCCAATGTGACTGTGTTGGAGAGAAGGCTTTTGGGAGGTAAAGGTTGAATGAGGTTATCAGGGTGGGGTTCTAATCTGAGAGGATTGTGGCCTTATAACAAGAGACCCCTCTCTCTCTCTCTCTCTCTCTCTCTCTCTCTCTCTCTCTCTCTCTCTCCCCAACTACTCTCCTGCCCCGCCCCACCCTGTGAGACACAGTGAGAAGGTGGCCATCGCAATTCAGAGAGAGAGCGCTCACCAGAAACCAAGCCCTGCCCAACCTTGATCTTGAACTTCCAGCCCCCAGTGCTGTAAGATAACATTCATACTGTCGAAGCCGCTCAGTCCACACTATTTTGTGATGGCAGCCCAAGCAGACTAAGTATGTCCCCAGTTAGAATGAATTTTCTCCTTAGGGGGTAATAATAGGGAAAACGTTTGAGCCACATTGTCCTAGAGAGTCCTCCATTTGGAAGGAAGGGCTTGGGGACTCACTAGTCTTTGGTGTCACCGTTCAGAGCACTGCTTCTCAACTGGCAGCACATGTGTCCCAGGCCGTGTCTGGAGATATTTGGGGTTGGCACGCTTGGGGAGGGGCTGCTCTGGCATCACTTGGCAGAGGCCAGGGACACTGCTCACCATCCTCAATGCACAGGGTGGGCTCCTCCCACAGGATCTACCCAGGCCCAAGTACCAACAGCGGTGCTGGCCAGGAACCTTGGTTTAGAGCAAAGACACCCTGGAAGGCTCCAAATCCTGCCACAAAACCAGGTGAGAAACAGGGGCTTGGGCACAGGATCCCAGGAAGCAAGCCCACCCTGCCACCTTCTAGCACCAGGTGAATCCAGACAGCTCACCCCAGCCCCACAGACAGTTCCAAGACCGGAAGCCAACCCTGTCCTCAGTGCCCAAGCAGGTGCAGACTGCCCCCGGCCCACTGAGCCCCCAGATGGCAGAAGGAACAACAAGGTCAAGAAGAAAGGACCAGCTGAGACCGGTCTGGCTCAGTGGATAGAGCGTCAGCCTACGGATTGAAAGGTCCCAGGTTTGATTCCGGTCAAGGCCATGTACCTTGGTTGCGGGCACATCCCCAGTGGGGGGTGTGCAGGAGGCAGCTGGTCGATGACTTTCTCTCATCGATGTTTCTAACTCTCTATCCCTCTCTCTTCCTCTCTGTAAAAAATCAATAAAATGAAGAAGAAGAAGAAGAAGAAGAAGAAGAAGAAGAAGAAGAAGAGCAGAAGGAGGAGGAGGGGAAGGAGGAGGGGGAGGGGGAGGAGGAGGAAGAGGGGCAGGAGGAGGAGAAAGGACCAAAAAGCTCATCAGGTTCCTACCTGTGGCCCTGGGGGAAGGGGGGGGGAGCAAAGCTGGAGTTTAACCTGGTCCTTCTCCCTCCCTGGGGCTCAGAGCCCTTCCTCAGAGGCCCCTTGGTGGGGTGCAAGGAGCGGAGCCCTCATTGGGGGAGGGAAACCCACAGCAGAGTGGACAGCAGTGACACACACGCCAACCACCACGGCCAACGCTTCCTGAAAGCGGCACACTGAGCCCTTAACAATCACCGGCTCGTTCGGACCCTGCACCCGCCTTCAAGGCAGTAGCTCCCCATTGCACAGCTGAGGAGACCGAAGCACCAAGAGCTTGAACAGTGAGAACAAAGGAGCTAGGAAACTGGAAAGAGGGACCATCAGGGCAGGACAGGAGAGGAAGAGGAGAGTGACAGCAGGTTTCATATCCGAGGCCTGCTGCCTGGCCGGCTCGAGCAAGGTGGTTCCCATAAGCACTTTACTCCACGCACAACCCGGGGGGGGGGGGGGGGGGGTGCGTGCTGCCTCCTGTTCCCAGAGGATCTGTCTGATGCTCAGAGCCCGTCGGGGGCTTGCCGGTGCTGCAGGCCAGGACCCTGAGCCAGCCCAGGCCGCTACCTGCTGCCCCTGGGCCAGACAAGAGC
This sequence comes from Vespertilio murinus, assembly GCA_963924515.1. Taxonomy (NCBI): domain Eukaryota; kingdom Metazoa; phylum Chordata; class Mammalia; order Chiroptera; family Vespertilionidae; genus Vespertilio; species Vespertilio murinus. The sequence goes on from OZ004708.1 coordinate 93,080,010, forward strand.
CGGGAGGCCCCGGCACAAGCCCGCTCACCTGAGAAGATTGAAGCGAGCCTGAAGATGTCGGAGAGGCGGGAGGTCACCGGCTCGTAGGGCGAGGCCTCGTAGAACTCCTCCCCTGGAAGAGAGAGCACCGTCAGGCACAGGGCCCCGCTGACAGGGACCGGGAGGTCTGAGCGGAAAGCTGGAGTGTCACAGGGACCAGTGACTTCCTCCAGCCGGAGGAGGGGACGCCCCCCAGAGCAGGGCGGGCTGCCTGACTCTCCCTCGTGCCCTGGCATGGCCTGCCCACCTCTAAGGGCTTCGGAACGCTCTGGAAAGAAGGCCTGGGGAGAGGCAGGACCGTGGCAGCCTGGGGAAGGCCAGGTCCCATCATTCAGTTCGACGTCCTCATTTCAGGGCGTGGAGGAGGCCCAGAGAGGTGAAGCAACCTGCCTGCCATCACACAGCTCCTCCCGGCAGCAGCTGGACCGCCGTCTCCCAGCCCCCCCCCACCCGCGTCCTCTCCCATCGCACCTCTGCTCCCTCCATGAGCCCGAGAACCAGGCCGGAGGGCCCAAGGTCTGCAGAATGGAGGCCCGGCCCCAGCTCCTCTTGGCCTGACCCCTCCTAAACTCCCTACATATCTGCCGCATGCCCCCCACACACACACACCTGCTGGCTTCTCGGACCTTCGGCTGCATCAGAGGCTCAGCGAAAGGCAAGGGAGTGACAGGAAATAAGGGGCAGGGGCTGCCCTGAGACCCCCTACCACGTCATCAGACCCCGCCCCCTCCGCCGCCCCGAAGGGAAGGGAAACAGCCTCTGGAGACGGTGTGGTGAGAAGAAAGCCATGAATAATCACTCTGGTGAGAAGAAAGCCATAAATAATCACTTCCTGTGAGTGAAGGGGCAGGGAGATAGTGATGACCCACAGCCTCCCACAGTGAGCTCTCACCCACCCAGGGCTCTGGGCTACGGGCCGGCACCTCCTTCCTCAGGGGACTCCACGTGGGCGGCATCCATGGGGGCCTCCTGCAGGAAGGTACCTGCCATCCAGACGTGGGAATCCAGCCCATGAGGTCACCCTGAGGTCAGGACTAGGGGCGTAGCCAGCCCCCTGCTGGCACACGGAACAAAGCCTCCTGTGTGCTATACTGCAGACTCCAGAAAAGGGGACCCACCACAGACAACACGGGAAGTGCGTCCCCCCCCCCCCCAGACAGCCCCACCCTCCACTTCACCTCGTGGAGCACCCGCCCCTCAGGCCCTGCAAAACACAAACGTTACTTGTCCCTTCAGGCCAGTCTCCAGCCCCACCTTCCCCTGGGCCTGTGTGGTCTGTGCCCTCCCCTCTACCCACCAGCCCTGGAGAAGCTCCCTGTGGGGGGGCACCGGGCGAGTGCTCCTTGCTGAGGCCAAATAACATAAGAGCACCGGTTTGGCTCTGGATAGAGCGTCAGCCTGCGTACTGAAAGGTCCTGAGTTCGATTCCAGTCAAGGGCATGTGCCTTGGTTGTGGGCACATCCCCAGTAGGGGGGGGGTGCAGGAGGCAGCTGATGGATGTTTCTCTCTCATCAATGTTTCTAGCTCTCTATCCCACTCCCTCTCTGTAAAAAAATCAATAAAATATTTTTTTTAAATAACGTAAGAGCTTAGGAAGCGTTTTGTAATAAAAATGATGTTAGTGTTGCCCTGTGCTTCCCACACGCCTACTGGAAGTTACTGTGCTTACTCATTTAATCCTCTTGAGTTTACCTGCAGGGTAGGCACCGTCAGTCTCCCTGTTGCAAAAGGATAAGGACCCGGGGCACAGAGATGGTAAGTAACTTGCCTAAAGCCACACAGCTGCTGGGTGGCAGAGTCAAACTTCAAACCCAAGCAGTTGGTGAGAGGGTCCACGTATTTAATCATTATGAATGCTGTCTCCAAAGACAGTGTTACTGAAAGCAAGCTGTTCTTAACGGGATCCGTCTCCCGCCAGCCGGCTGGCTCGCCCGGAACGGGGCCTGTCCTTCATGGCTGCATGGGGTGCAGCGCCACGCCTGGCACAGCTCAGCCAGGATGATTGGCTCGGAGGGTCTCCGGGGGGATTGCGGGGGGTAGGAGGGGAAGAAACTGCCTAGTCCCAGGACTGGCTGGAAGGAGTCCACTCTTCTTAGGGCAACAGAATTCACCAATGGAAACCTGAGGCCTGGCAGCCAGACCAAAGCCGAATCAGGACATTAGATTGATGGGCGTGACCTGGCCATGACCTGGGAGGACCGTGGGAGAGGCCTCTGCTGCTCACATCTGAAGGACCAGGATGGCCCTGAACCTCACTATCACCTCTGCAAAGGGCAAGAAGTCCAACAGCAACAGCTCCACCCTGTAAATACCAGCGATGGTGGTGGTGGTGGTGGTGATGGTGATGGAGGTAGTAGTAGTAGTGGTGGTGGTGATGGTGATGCTGCTGATGGTGGTGATGGTGGTTGTGGTGGTGCTAATGGTGGTGATGGTAGTGATGGTGGTGGTGGTGGTGGTGGTGCTGAGGGTGGTGATGGTGGTGGTGCTGGTGACGGTGGTGGTAGTGAGGATGGTGGTGGTGGTGTGGGTGGTGGTGGTGGAAGGGAAGACAGGCCGAAGGTCACAGGACCTCCCCGGGCACTGCAAAGGGGCTGGATGAGGAGTCAGACCTGCCCCTCCTCTAGCTCGCTCTGTGCCCTGAGTACCACCTCTCCTGCCTGCACATCAGCTTCCCCACCAAAACGGTTGTGAGGCTGAATCTCCCTTGCGGCTGGAACTCTCTAGACAGGGATAGGGAACGTCCGGCCCATGGGCCATGTAAGACCCGAGAAACCATTTGGTCTGGCCCTGGTTTTAAATCTTCAATCAACTCACCAACGCCTTAGGGGTGAGTTGATTAAACGTTTGACCAAATATAGCAGGCTGATGTGCGAGCTGATAATTGTGCATGGCCTGCGAATGGTGTTATAAATATCCCAACGGCCCTTGGCAGGAAAAAGGTCCCCACCCCCGCTCTAGGAGCTCAGCAGAGGCCCTTCCTGCCACCACCACTGGCGGAGGGCCTGGGCCTCGGCAGAGGGAGAAGGAGGGACCAAGCTCCAGGGAACTCTCACCCCAGCAGAAGAAGACAAGAACCCGAGTGCAGACCTGGACAGGCCCCGCCCCCTCCCAATCCGTCCACCCACCCCAGGGACCAAGCCGGGTTAGTCAGTGCTATCAGCAATAGGGAGGAGGTGCTCAGGGGACCACTTCCCCCACACCATGAATAATTAACTGTCAGGTAGATCCTCTTATTCCCCTTACTCACGGGAACATTACCAGCCCTTGAAAGGCCGCCAGGCTTCCCACGGTCAGCTCTTAGCAGAAACTATCTCTGGGCCCCAAGACCCGGGGGGGCGGATATTGTAGAATCCAGGGGGAGGGGAGCGCTTGAGGGGGCTGAGGTCTGAGGAATGAGACAAGCACGGGGTCTGCTTTTCTAGAGTGGGCTCAGGAGAAGGGTTTCTCAGCCCCTATGCTGGCTGGCTGGCTGGCATAGGGACCGGGCACAGGAACTGACTGTGGCTTCTGTCATCCTCTGAAGCACACAGTAGGGGCTTAACAGATGTTCACTGAATAAATAAACCATCAGCAGCTCAAGATTTGGAAGGGAGCTGTCACCAGCCAGACATTCCTGGGTCCAAAGGACCTGGAAGACCACAGAGCAGTCTACAACCTAAACACAGGGCATGCTTATTATTCCCTCCAGACACCCCAGGGCCCAGCTCCCATCAGCAGTCCCAGAGGGAGCCCCTCGCTGGGAGGGCCTCGGGCAGCCCACCTGGCTCTTCTTGAACTGCAAGGCTGCTGGAAATGAAGCAAGGAACTAAAGGACCCAGCTCACCGAATCAGGGACCTTGGTCTCCTGTGCGCTAGTGCAGGAAGCGGTTATAGGGTTAAGCCTCGGACTGACCTGCTAGCAAAGTCGCAAACACGTCCCAGCTTGGAGGGCACAGACCTCTAAGCATCATTAAGCTTCATCTTGTGACTGCTCCCTAGATCTTTCCTGGGGAGCTAGTGGGCTTTGGGGGGGGGGGGGCAGCAAGTGCTGCCAAAACTAGTGAAACTTACAACAACATTGTAGATTACCTTGTTTACCCCTGACTATCAATAAAGCATCAGCTTTGCAGTCTGGATCTGTTCTGTGGCCTCAGCTGGACACAGAAGATCCACCTAGACCCAGCTTTTTCTGTCTGTCATTTCTCCATCCTTCGTGGCCCCCGCTCAGGCTCCCCGAACCCTTGGCTGTGCTAGCACGAGTCCGCCTGGGGCACAGACAGCCCCTGTCTCTCAGAGAGCACAGTGCGTAGGCCCACTTCTAGTTCCAGAACTCGAGGTTGCTAGAAATGGAGGAAGGGCCACCTGGTTCACGAGGCATCGCTCCGTGGTGAATGGCGGTGGTGCTATTAATAACTATAGGCACAGCTAACCGCTATATTCGGGGCAGAGGTGAACTACCTTGGCCACTGGTCAGGAGCCCCTCGCTATCCGGCCTCCACACCTGATCTGCTTCCTCTGGACGTGGGATTGCTCCTCTGACCTAACCCTAACCCCTCCTAGGCCCCACCTCTTCCCTCCCCAGGCACTGTCCACAGAGCACGCCCCTCGCCTTCACCTCGGCGTCTCCCTCACACTGTCCTGCCTTAGAATTTAAACTGCCCAACCGTCTTGCATCTTTAAAAAAAAATGAGTCATTCTTTGTTCTTCTCTCCTCTTCACACCAAAATTCTAAGAGCTGCTGGTCCACATTCATCATCCGCACCCCCCCCCCCAGCTCCCACTCACTCCCTAACCAGGCTCTGCTCCCGGCAGCCACCTAAGCAGCTCACCCCAGGGCCCAGGGACCCTTTCCCACCCGCTGGCTGCTGGACCTAAAGTGCTGGAGGCTGGCGCAGCCCTCCTTCGAGAGTGAGCTCCTCCCTGGTCTTCTGCTGCCCCTCGCCTCTCCCCCCCCCTACCCCCAACCCCCACCTCTGCCTCCTCCTCTGTCATTCTCGCCAGCCCCCCTCCCTCCCCGCACATCTTGAAATGTTGCTGGTCCTCCCACGGAGATGGCACCCCCTCCCTTGGCCTGGTTCCCACCTACAGGCTCATGGCGATTCCAAAATCTCTGCCACCTGAGCTCTGGCCCTGCACACCCAGCTGTCCACAGGGCATGGCCAAGGAGAGGCACACCCCCCCCCAAATACTCATCATCTCCCTGCCCCCCCGCCCCACTCACCACCTTTGCTGCTTCTTGCCACGGGACCCCCCACCCACCAGTCTCCCAAGACAGAAACTGCGCGGCCTCCTTGACTCTTCGCTCCCTTCCCGAACCCCTGTGGTTTCGACCTCCTGAACAGCCCTAGCTCCTCCTTTCCTGCCCTGTCCTCGTCGGGCCACCGTGATCCCGGCCTGTGTCACTCAGCGCCTCGCAGGCTCTCCGACTGCACTTCATGAAACCGCATGAGCGTCGTCCTGACGCAGAGCGCACGGGTGGTCTCACCCGCCCGGTCCAGGCGCCCTGCTGCCCAGCAGAACCGTACCCTCCGCCTCCCCTCACCCCACCCACTTCCCACGGCCCCCTCCGCATACTGCCACCTGTGGGTCCCTACGCCGTCCAGCTCCCCCCCCCCCCCGTGCCGCCTTTGCCCAGCCCTCCCTGCCCCTCCCACACTCTCCCGTAGCTCTTCATTCTGTAACCGCAGCTCACTCTTTGGTCTCAGCTGCGAGGCTGCCTCCTCCGGGAAGGCTCGCGGGATTTGGTAGCAAAAGGTGAGCTGCCGCCCCTCCTCAGTACTCCCACAGCGTCCACGGCTTCCCACAGCACTCACACCCCCAGAGGACAGAAAGCCCTCACGTTTCTGCACCCCCAGACTATGAGCGCCACGACGGCAGAGGCTGGCCCTCCACAAACCTACCGGGTGGTAAGCTCTCAATAAACAGTGGTTGGATTAATAAATGGCCATCTGACCCAGGTGGCCACCCTCCTACAATATATGCAAATCCGCCTCTCTTCAGTCTGCAGGGGGAGGACATGGGGGAGGTAGTCTTTGGGGGGGGGGGAGGGAGGTTCTGCCTGGAGACTTGGGGGCAGGTCTACTGAGGAAGATGGAGCTGCTCCAAGCCCTGCAGAAGGTGCCTAGGCCAGCCACGGGGGCAGGAGCCGTTGAAGATGGGCCTCCTGCGAGCAGGGAGAGCGGGAAGGGCAGCCCTCACCGGGTGCCCGGGCAGCGGGAGTGGCAGGAGCTGGTGTGCTCTCAGCTCAGCTCTGCAAGCACACGGCCGTTCCATCTCTCTATACAGGGTTGGGCAAACTTTTTGACTCGAGGGCCACAATGGGTTCTTAAACTGGACTGGAGGGCCGGAACAAAAGCAACCTGACCATGCTGGCACTCTCATCTTGGGCTGCTGGTGAAGGAGCGGAGGGGAGAGCAAGAGAACCCTCCACTCTTTCGGCTCTGCGGGCCAGATAGAACAGCTAAACGGGCCGGATCCGGCCCGCGGGCCGTAGTTTGCCCAAGGCTACTCTATCCTGTTCTTACTTTTTCGTTGCCTGGGACTCTTACGTCACCTTCCCCTGTGACCCCTTCACACGGTCATAGGTCCTTCACACAGTCATAGGTTCTTCTGTCCCTGCTTTGTTCCCCGTCCCTTCACCCCTGCTCCAGCCTTGTTCTCCTCCCACCACCCTGCCTTCTCTCCTCCTCAGCTCCCTCCCAGCTCGGGACACTACTTCTGGGTTCTTGTTTCCCCCAGCGAGGAGGGCTAAGGAGCTGGCCACCTACAGGCTCCATTACCGGGTCCTGCCCCTGACCCTGGGCCCCAGCCCCCTCACCGCCACCGCCCCCCGCAGGCTTACCCTCGGTCAGCCCCAGGTGGATGCTCCAGTAGATCTGCAGGCACTGCAGCTCCTTCTTCATGCCCCGCTTGCAGCGGCAGTCATACAGCGGGCTCTCCTGCAGGACCTCCAGGGCCGCCTGGCACTCCTTGTTGGCCAGCATGGTGTTGCGGTCCCTGCCGGCCAGGCACTGCCGAAGCGTGCGGTAGCGGGAGCTGCAGTTGGATTCAGCGGCGCACAGCTCATTGGCCCGGACACAGTCCACCGGGGGGCGCCAGCCGTGCAGCTCGGGGCCCTGCAGGGAGGAAGGGCTGGCCAAAGAGCGGAGGGTCTCGTCTGGGTGGTGGGGAGGGAAGACAAGCATGAGTGAGGCCACCACAGTCTCCCACACAAGATGCAGGGCTGAGGGCCCGTCAGGCCCCTCTGGAAGTCACACCCATTGACTCCAAGCACGTCAAGGCCCGCTCAACGCCACCTCCCGACAGTGCAGGCCAGAGGGGGCGCTGCTGGTCCTAAGACACCAACATCCCTCCTCCAACCCCACGGAGAACTCAGCTGCCCTCTGCCCTGGCTCTGTCGGATCCTCTGCTGGCTCCACCCTGTCACCTTCAGCACTGGGCCAGCCAGAAGGCCTTCGAGCAAGACCCATGCCAGAAGGCCCACGAATCATGTGATAGAGAGCCTCAGCAGAGAGCCGGGGCTGCAGGGCCTGCTGGGGTGTGCAGAGGGGATCCCATTTGCCCCCCCTCGCCCCCAGGCCTCCTACCAGCTTCCAGCCAGAGGCCCACCACAGCACTGGTTACGCCGTGTCCAGCAGAAAGCAATTTAACTTTCATAGCCTGTTAGGACCTCTGACACCACAGAGTCCAGCCCCCAGATGTTACCTTGGGGAAACTGAGGCCAGGAGAAGGGAGATGTCAGCTGAAGATCACACACAAGCTAAAAAGGCTTCTTGGACCCCACCCTCCGCCAGCCTATTCATTCTGAGTTTTGTAATTGAAAGTTTTATTTCTTTTTAAAGCGTTTTAAAAAGAGAGAAAGAGAATGGGAGACAGGACTGATCCTGAGCTCTAAGGTGTGTCCCTTTCCGGCCCAGCCTCCACTTGCCCAGCCACTTCACAGCTGCCAAGACCGGATATGGTGCCTTCGTAGGACCACCTTCACCCTAGCCCCTCCGAAAAATGCTCTACGCAACTCATTTCCTCTTTCTTCTATTTCTTTCTCTCTTTCCTCTCAAACCCTCTCCCCCAAGTCTTTCCTTTCTTTCCAAAACCCAAATGATCAGCCAATTGCAAAAGGGCAAGTGTGTCCCTCCTCGGCCCCCGTCTCACACATGGAGCCCGGCTTCTGCAAAAGTGAACGGGCAGGAAGCTGGGGCCCCCCCTTCGATCCACAGCCCAAAGGGTCCACACCCACCGTCCTTGGGAGAGAGGGCGTCAGGGAAGAAGATTCGGAGGTGAAGGGCAGGAACCTTCCAAATCCAGCGCCTAACATGGTTCCATCCACCACAGGCATCCTGCTGGTCTCCCTGTCCTCCCCAAGCCCCGCACTCCAGATCCTGCTCCAGAAAAAGCCCATGGCGTGGCCCAGAGCCCAGACTGCCTTTCCCAAGATCCAAGCCGTGATCCGGGAGGCTTCCTCCAACTCCATCCGGCCACAAGACATAAAATGATCCTAGGCCAGAAATCCCCTCCTCAATATCCGGAGGAATCACCCATCTCTACCCAGAACTGCCAGGTCTCCCTCCTTCCCCCAGGAGGCCCGGCTCAGGGGGCAGCTACCGCAAGGAGACAGCGACACCTAGAGGCAGAGCGCTGCACTGAGAGCCGGTTCCTCCCGACAGAGCCGCGGAAGGGAGAGGAACCCCCTCCTAGAGGGACCAGGCCTCCCCACCAGCCCCGGAAGAGGAGCAGAGGGTGGGCCTGCAGCGGAGAAGGCCTCTAGGGCAAGAGTGACAAATGTTTCCTCTGCCCACTGGCCACACTTGTGCCTCAGGACAGGAAGAGCTGAAGGCTGTGGCCAGGCTGAGACAGACCAGAGAAGAAACCAGCACGGAGTGTTGGCTGGAGAGAGGGGCATCTGCTGTATTTCCCGGCCTCAGCAAAATTCCTGGATCCCTGAGCAGGCCTCGGTGCATCTGGGCCACCCAGGAGCAGCTGAGCTGACCCAGCCTCACTTGCACCTGCTGCCCCCACCTAGCCAGCCAGCCAGCCAGCTGGAGCCTTAAGACCAACCCAGCCCTTGGCCTTCCACTGACTTTGATCATCAACGCAGCGTCCCAGCAGTTCCTCCCCTCCCACCTTGACTGTATCGGAAGTGCTCTGAGAAAGGGGCACCTCCACAGGCTTGCTGATCAGGACACGGGCCCAGGGGATCGGGGCAATAAGGACACTTACCCTGCCTGCCCCACAGTTGAGGTCTAGAGCCCCAGGGACGATCCTTATAGAATCCTGGCTCTGCGTCAAAAGCAAGGGCTTCCCCGTCCAGCCAGCGAGCACGTGTGACCAGGTGGGTGGGCGACGCTCAGCAGAGGCCAGGTGCGTCCCTTTCGAAAACTGCCTGACTGCCACCTGTCCCTGACTCCTCTTTTTGACGTCATGACCCCCAGAAGCAATCCAGCCCAGCCAGAGAAGGAAATCATGGCAACTCAGGGCCAAGAATTCTAGGAAAATACAGGTCAGAAGGTATCCTGGTGGCGTGCCCAAGTTCTAGATCAAGAGGAACCTTGGATCCGTCAAGAAAAGAGGTGAGGGAGAGCTTCTAGAAGCACGGGGGACAGAGCTACAGCACTCTGCTGCATCCAGCACCTGCCAGACAGACAGGAGTTGTCAATGTAAAGTTGGCCCTCAGACCAGTCCCCGCCCCCAAGTGGCTTTCCCCATCACACATCTCCAGGGGGAATGTCAGCACTGGAGGGCAGGCTGGCTGGGCCCCCAGGCCTCCCCCCCTCCAGACCTCACTCGGAACCTTGGGAGGGGCACGCGAAGGCCCTGCTCCTGGGAACATGCTCCCAACCAAAGCTCCGGGGAAACCTCTCCCCCAAGCGGAATTTCCAACCAACTCCCAGCCGTGGGCCCCTTTCCAAGCACCAACCTGTCCCTTCCTTCTTGACTGGCCTCACCCAGACCTTTGCAATGTTCTGTGGTCACTCAGTTAACCCCTTGCCCAGCACTGGAAAGGGGCTTCTCTGGGGAAAGGAACTTTGGCTCTGACCCAAAGGGCTGCTTGCTGGCCCTGCTCTCACGGCTCTCGCCCTCCTCTCACCCTCATCCCCTGGGGTCGCAGGCACCATGGTGGGCTTCTCTGACCAGCACACCCTCATACCCACACGCCCACACACGCACCATGAGAACACTGTCACCTCCGCAGCCCTCTCAGCTGGGGAAGGCCTGCCTGCAGCATGGGGGTCTGGGCCTGGATGCCTGGGGTCCCATATGCCCTCCTCCACTCCAGACCTCAGGGTGCCTACGCCTGGGAGCCCGGCGGGCCTGGGGTGTGTGAGCAATCTAATGGCTTTTCCACCAGACACAGTTTTCTTTTCTTGTTGGCCCCCGGAAAGCTGGCTTTTCAAACCAGGGGGGAGAAAGGTCAGGTTTTAGAACAGCCCCTGCCGAAAGAGAGTCCCCTTGCAGAGGGTTGCAGGGACTGGCTGCAGGACCTCCGGGAGCCCAGAGCACCCACCCAGCTTCCTACCTCAGCCCCTCCCACCTGGACAGGAGCTGTCTCTGGTTTGGGCAGCGGGAAGGGGAAGGCCACACCCTCGAGCAGGGCCAAGCCCCCTGGGAAACCCATGCCTGGGGGAGGGGAAGCGGGGTGGACAAAGGCCCAGGGCCAATCTTGACTGAAATCCCCTGTCCTGGTCAGGAGGCACTTGAACCACCCACATCTTTCTGAGGCCAGCACCTGCCTCCCAGGCCTCCCCTCGCCACTCCTTCAGGAGGGACAGGGTGCACTCCTGGCTCACCACCAGCCACACAGCAGGCCGGGGTGGCAGGAATAGCACCCACACTGAAGCAGCTGTCTCTCTCTCTCTCTCTCTCTCTCTCTCTCTCACACACACACACACACACACACACACACACACACACACTCGCCACCAGCTCCCTCCTGGAGCACCTGCTCTGGACAGCCTTGCCTGGGACTCCCAGTCAGCACTTGCAAACACCCTCCTTTCCTCACCTCCACTCCCAGAATGCTCTCTCTACACCCGCCTGCCTCCCAGGCAGCCGAGGTGCCACATAGCATAAAAGGGGGTGAGGGTTGGGAATTCTGGGTGGGAATGAGGATGCCTAGGGTCAGGGTTACCAGGGTTACCTCCTTGCCCCTGGGGGAGGAGGCTTACAGGATGAGTAGTGGTCTTTGTTCAGATCTGGTTTTTCCATCACCCCTCTCTCCTCCATCACCCAGGGAAGCAAACTTCGGCCTCCTTCCCTTTCTTCCCACCAGCTAGCTACTGGGTCCCTGGCCCCCGGGGGTGAGGAAGGCTCACAGCCCTCCACTCCTGCCTACCCATCTGGCCGGGCCTGGGCTACAGGGAGGGCAAAGGGTGGGGAGAAACTTGAAAAGTCTTCCAGGGAGCAGAGCTGTGGGAAAGGGTTCAAGATGCTGGAAATGGAGTGCATTTTCCAGAGGTTGACTGGCAGGTCGGGGGGGGGGGGGGGAGATGGCTGCCAGAGCCCCCCACCCAAATAAAGTCCAACGAGGAGCTCCTAGAGAAACCCATGGGCTCCCCACAATCCATTCTGGGAGCCTGGAAAGGGGGGACCCTGGGTTTTAATCCCCATAGTGAGCCTTTCTCCTCCCTCCTCTCTTCCAGATCAAGAGTTGGGGGGCCGGTAATGTGTGGGATTTTGGTGTTTTGTTGTTTTGTTTTTTCTGAAGTTGCCGCAATTTGAATCCATTATTTTGAGGGAAATGAGTACATCATTGTGTGTGTGTGTGTGTGAGAGAGAGAGAGAGAGAGAGAGAGAGAGAGAGAGAGAGAACGCTGGGATGCCTTGGGTGTTCTAAACCTCCTTAATCCCGCCTGTAACCAGACAGCCACGGCTCGCGCCCGCCCCGGCTGGGCTGGCAGCGCCTGGCCAGCTCGCTCCGCGGCGCGCTCTCCCGCCGGTCGCCCCGCCAGCCTCCCAGGCGGGGGCCCCGCACGTCCCCCGCGTCCCCGGCTGCTCGCGGGCACCCGAACGCGCCGCCCGGGAGGCCCCCCGGTTCCCGCGGACCCGCTGCCCTCGCTGCTCGCAGGTACTCACCTAGAAAGAAGAAGAGGCAGAAGGCGTTTGCCAAGATCATGTTAAATAAATCCCACAGTTTTGTGTTTTTGTCTTTCTCCCTTGGGTAAAAAATAATAATAATAATAAAATACAAATGGCAATACTATAGCCAAGCAGCGATAATCAGCCCCAAATCCAAGGCGGAGGTCCCAGCGAGTCCACCCGATGGAGATCCTGAGTCCTGCGATTCTCGCCCCTGGCCGAGGGGGTGGGGACGGAGGGCGGCGGGCCCTCTGGACGCCCCTCGCCCGCTAGGATGAAACGCACAGGTGTGTCTGTGGGTGCCGCTCCCCAGCCCACAGCAGTCCTGCGCTCCGCCGGCCCGGGGCGCGGGTCCCCGCCGTCCGATGCCCTGGGCTCCTCCGGGGGGGCCTGGGGAGGTAGGTGGGGGAGAGGCCGCGGGAGAGCGGACGGTTGGAAGGCAGCGACGAGGGTGGGGGTCAGAATAAAACGCAAATAGGAGAGCAATCCACCGACGTGGGGAAGCGCCAGGGAGCAATCCAGCGGGAGCTTGGAGGGCGAAGAGACCCGAGTCGCTTCTTTCGCTCCAGACGAGGGGAATTTTCAACAACAAAAAAAACCCACCTTCTCCCGCTATACCCCTCGGCCGGCTCACTTTTTTCCTAATGGAATTCCGGCGCCCGAGTCTTCGGCGTGCGTCCGCCTTCCTCCCTTTCCCTCCCGCTCCGCTCGGGCTCTGGCTCGCGCTCGCTCGCTCGCTCGCTCTCCCCAGCTCTCCCTCGCTCGCCTCTCCCTCCCTCCCTCCCTCCCCCTCTCTCCCGCTCCTCCCTCCGCCCGCCCCCTTCCCCCTTCGCGGCTCCCTCCCCGCGGCTCTCGCGCCCGCGCCCCTCTCCTCCGCCCCGGGCTCGGCGCTCGGGCTCCCAGGCGGCCGGCGGCGCGGGGCGCGGGCGCGCGGCGGAGCAACCACACTCGGCGGCGGCGGCGGCGGCGGCGGCGGCGGCGGCGCGGCGGCGGCGCCGGGAACGCAGGCCGAGAGGAGAGCTCGGCCCCCCGCCCTTCCTCGGACTGACCTGCCGCCCGGGCCGGAAACTGACCGACTCCCGGCTGCAGCGCAAACCCCCCACGAGCCTCCGCGGCCGCCCCCTCCCCCCGCCGCGCGCCCCACCCCACGCCTCTGGGCCGGCTTCGCCCTCCAACCCCTGGGGCTCCTGCCCCGCCCACTCGGCCACGGGGAAGAGTGGAGGCTGGAGGGCGCGGAGTCCCGGGCGCCCGAGCCTCCCAGGGGCTGGGGGAGGGGCGCTAGGAAAAGCCCATCCTGGAGGCCTGGGTCTGGGGAAAAGGCTGCACCCTCGGCGGACGGATGCGTCCTTGGCCAGGGAACCGAAACCTAGCGACTCCCCGAAGGCGCCGGGAGGGAAACGCAGGACCCCCTAAAGCGCCAGCCGCGGGCGTCCCCGCGCAGCCAGCCAGCCGGCCGGCCGGGTCTAGCCCCTCGCACGCATACTCGTGTGATCTCCACGCGGGGCTCGAGAACTTTCCCCGCATGCCCGCAGCGCTCGCCCCTCGCACGCCCAATCGTCGCAGCCCTTGGAGACCCTTCCCCAGTGTCTCCCCTCCCCGGCGAGGGCCGAAGACTGCTGCGCCCAGGCGCCCCCGCTCCGGCCTCCGAGGCCGGCGAACCTGCCCAGACCGCGCCGAAGAGGTCAGGCGGTGTCTGGCACCCCACTCCGGCCGGAGCGCCCCGAGACCGCCCCGGCCAGGGCTCGGCGCTAGTCTCGCTGCCCGCGCTTGGCGGCTGGTTTGGGTTGTAGGTATAGCTCTCCCGAGGCAGCCGGCAGCTCCCCGCTTCCGAGGCTCCGGGTGGGGTCTCCCTCCCCCAGCCGGGAAGGGGGCGATCGATCCATCTGTCGATGGGCCGGGCTTACCGGCGTGTTTTAGGCACGGGGTTTACAACAAACGCACAGAAACACCAAAAAGGAAGCGTCAGGCTGGGAAAGGGCTGAAGGAGAGATGTGCGACTGCAGACACGTTCCGGCAAGAAGGGCGAGGCGGCGGAGGCACACGGCCGCGCACGCCGGGCACCCCGTTTCACGGTCCGCCCGGACACATCCTTAGCGAGGTTGGCGCCGCCTGCCTCCCTGGGCTCGGGCGCACGCATGCCTTCGTGCAGCCCCGCGCGCACCCCGTGTGCGGCGGTGGGGTACGCGCAGTGCCTCGTAAACTTTCTGCCTTACCCAAAATGGGATCTGAGCTGGATCCAGGGTGTAGTTGGCGGTGCCTTTTAGGGTGCTTTTTTAAATGAACAAGACTCGAGCAAAGAGTGAGTGCTAGAAATCGATCCGGCCGTGAAGGGTGGGGTCGCTCACAAAACCAGCAGCCTTCGCTAGTGGGAAAGCTAGAGGGAGCAACTTCCATCTTGCGGATTGGCGGGAGCGCGGCTTCCGGCCTGGGGAGCTCCGGGTGCAGGTCCCTCCTAAAGCCTCTTCTCGCTGGGCGCGCCCTGGGGCGTCGGCCCTCGCTCCCCTTGGCCCCGGGCCATTGAAAGGTGTCCTGGAGGCGCGCTCCCAGCCTGTTCCTGTTGGACTTGCCAAGAGCGCTTGGGGAGTGGAGCTGGGGAGAGCCCCATTTGGGCTGCCCTCCTGTCATTCCTCTCAGGTTCTAGGAAATGAGTTTACATCTGCCAGGGTCTCCTGGCTTCTTCCCAAACATTAGGTGACCTAGGGAACCGGCTTCAGAAAATTCAGGCAAGTATGGGCTAACGGATTGGATCCCAGCAGGAATCACACTGCTGAGCGGGCTTGGACCAAAGGCTGGGAGCCTGTCCTATAGGCACTTTCTCCCTCCCCTCCCCTACTTCTGGGACCTGCCGGTGGCCCAGATGTCCCCCACCACCCCCACATTTTGTAACCCAGGCAGCTTGTCCCTCTTCTAAAGGGCCTTCTCCAAAGCCCAGAGGTACTGCTCAGCATATGCCTCTCCCTTCTCCAAAAACGTTTCTAAATGTCGTTTAACCCTCGCTGGGCATAAGGAGGAAAACCCTCTGAAACATCGGGAGCTTTGCCCTGTTCCCACCCCTTTCTGGTGAAGGGGCTGAGGAAGCAGCAGGGGACCCCAGGGGTGGCTCCCACTAATTCCTCCTGGTGGGGGAGAGGCTGGCAGCAGGAAGTGACTGGCTGAGGCCCTTCAGGGACTCGGGGTCACCCAGCCATCACAAGGACCATGGGCAACACTAGCCAGACCAACATTCATCCTGTTGTGGCTCTGAGGAACTCTGACCTTGGGCCCTGTCTTTCCACCTGTCCATACAAGCTCCCCCCACTTTACCCTCCTCTACCAACCCCAACCCTCAGCCTGAGCTGCCTTGAGACATGGCAGAGTCCAAGTGTCACATAGATATTTTCTGAGCATCCGGTATGTGTAAGTACCCCCTCCCTCACCCCCATCCTGCTCCTATCCCACCCCCTACCCCACCTCCACCCCGTGCCACGATCTTTGGAAGAATCATAGATGAACACCTACTAGTCATAAGGAACTTAATCTCGCTGACCCCATTGTCTAGGCTGTAAAATGGGGGTTTTCGAAACACCCAACCTTGTAGAGATTAGATGAGATACAGTACACAGCAGCTAGTCAAACACCTGGTTCCTAGGTAGCTGCTCATGAAATGCTGCCTCTTTCCCCTGAATCCAGAACAATTGGGAACCCGTGATAACACCTAAAACCTAAGTGACAACCAAGAGGCAGAGAGGAAAAAGCTATGGGAGTTCGAGGGAAAGAGACTTCTTGGTAGAGGATCAAGCCTAAGAGACCTTGTAAGAGGGAGTCTCGGGAGAAAGGAGGGCCAGCAGCTGTGAACAAAAGCGCTTGGCTCCCTGACACACATTCCAGACCCTCAGGTACTGCATCCTTCACACCACCCTCCGGGGCCCTTCCCCGCTGTTCCTGAGCTCACCAGCAGGGGAGCCTCAAGTCCACCCAAGACAGCCCTTCCCCACCGCAGCTCCAGGAGTGTCACGTGCAGGAGCAGGAACCAGGACAGGTGGGCCTTTCCTTTCTTTCCTTTCCCTCCTCTCTCTAGGCCTGCCTACCCATCTTGTGGGGTGGGCTCTCTGGAGGGCAAGAGCGGTAGGGAAGCGGAGAGAGGGAAGAAGGACTAGTCGAAAGGGGAGAGGGCTGAGCCTGGCCCGGTCTGCACACACACGCATGCATTAGCTGCAGAGCTCACTGGCCAGACTTGTGCTGCTCCCCGCACATCTCATCCCTCCCCTTTCTTTGATGGAGGGAGGGCTGACGGTTCCCTTGGATCTAGGGACTAAAATAAAACAACAACCACCAGGAGTAAAAAGAGGAAGGTGCCAACTAAGACGTGTCGGGAACCATGGTCCTGCCAAGCAGCGACATCATGGGACAGCAGCTGACCCAGGCCCTCCCCCAGTCCATTAACTGACACAAACTTATCGACCCCTTCTCTGCCCCCAGCACCGTACCAGGGCTGTGGGGAATGCACCCTCCTGCTCTGCCATGGAAGCATGAACAGAATGAACTGGGTCAGGTACTCATGAAAAGAGTGACCAACCCCAGGGCCCATGGGGGCTGAGGGAAAGGTAGAGTTAGTGCCACTGGGTTTCGGGAGGGCTTGCAGGGGAGGCAGGATCCAAGCTGGACCAAGAAGGATGGTCGAGCGAGCATGGCTGAGCACAGAGGAGGGCAGTCTGGGAAGAAGGCAGCATAGGCAAGTGCACAGGGGGTAAGAAAGGTTTGAGTTGGGAGGAGCCAAGCACACAGGTGGGCGGGGCTTGGAGTAAGAGGGTGTGGAGGGTCCAATTGGGATGTACAGTGGAGAAGAAGCATTTCGGGCTTCAAGCTTGCTCCCCTAGGAGCCACTGAAGGTTTTTGAGCAGGCAGGTGACATGACAAGAATGGTGTTCCAGGAAGATCGATCTGACAACTCTGTGAAGGATGGAGACAAGGGACCCGTTAGGAGATGATTGTACCGGTCTTGGCCGAGGGCAACGAGGGCCCCAAACAGGAGGTGGTGGGCACGGGCGAAAGAGGTGGTTGTCAGGGGCACTGTAAAGATGGATGCGCAAGGTGCTGGTGACAGATGCCACGCAGAGGACAGCGAGGGGGGTGATGGCAAGGGCAAAGCAACCAGCCCATACCTCTCAGGCTTCGTCGTGGGGAAAAATAAAGTGGCCAGCTTTATGGCAAGATAAATGTTGATGTTCCTTTAATTCTTACAATAACTCCATGGGGTCGGTACTATTAATAGCCCTACTTACAAATGAGAAAGCTGAAGCAAGAAAAGTGATTTAAGTTGCCCGAGGTCATATTTTAAGTGGCTGAATCAGAATTCGAACTCTGGCAGTTGGGATCCAGGGTCCCACCTGGGCTGAATAAATAAGCAAAGCGAAGGCTCTCTGGTCTATAAATTTTCATGTCCCGGCTTGGAATACCTTAAATCCTCTCTCCCTCCCCTGTAAAGCAGCAGTGCAAAGAAATCAAGAGCACTGAAATTTCTTTTCATCTGTCTTGTGGGCCTGGTTGGGCCTAATCCTTGGAGGTCAAGTCTAGAGCCCAGAAAGGGTCCTGTCTGGGATGGCGCAGCTCCAGGGTACCCAGCTCACCACGGTGTTTCCCATACCCAGGCCAGCCCTGTCTCCCTCCCAACGGCGGCTGATTCCCTCTCCCCATGGCCACTCCAAATGCCCCAGGCCCAGCCTGGCTGGCATGGACACCCGCAGGGATTTAACTGAACCATCTGATTCCCAAAGAGTGAGCAGAGCTGTGGGCAAGGTGGATAGGACTGGCCTGGTGAGGAGGGAAGAAATGCATGCATAGCAGTGCACTCAGGGCATTGATTCCTCTAATTGATTTCAGTGGATGTTCTCCTGCTTTGTCATTCTCTGTAGAGGCAGGCACCACAGGAGGTGGGAATCTGGCTTTACTTAGCCTCTCCCTGGGGGGCCTCAGAGACCTCTCTGCAGCCCCACCCGTGCCAGGGAGCCCCCAGCCCCAGGGCAGCCCATTAAAGGGGGAGGAGGCAGGAATGCAAATGGAAGCTGCTATGGCACCTCACAGTTTCACAACCTCTTCCTGGAGGTCTGGAGTCCACACAACAGCCCTGGGAGGAAGGCGGGGCACAAAGACCTTCCTCTCCAAGTGAACCAACTCAGGCCTGAAGACCCATCTAAGTCACAACACAGCCAGCAAGTGGCAGAGCAGGTCCTCCCACACCTCGGTCTAGTGGCCTTTCCTCTCTACCCGAAACCCAGCATCCATCTGTCACCACTGGCTTCTCCCTCCCAGGAGCTCAGGAGGAGAGAGAGACCACACCCAGCACTCAGGGGCACTGACTTCGTTTCCTCCTGCAGAGGCCTAAGAAGGGCTGTCTCTCTAAACTCCCCTTGTCCTAAAAGTCACAGGTGCCCTAAGAAAACGCCCCCCTGGCCCCTTCACAACTCCCAGGGGCAGCAGGAGCTGGGCTGGTAAGCGTCCTTTAGGGGAGCTATTATCGGGCTGAAATCCCAGCTGACTGTCAAGCCTCCTCCCTACTGGCCCTGACTACACTGCTCCTCCTGTGTTGGCACCGTCCCGGCCACGCCCCAGCGTTGTCTGGGTGCCAGCGTGGTGCTTGGCAGACCCAGCTGCCTAGAACAACCCACAGCTTCCCTCCTGAGCACCCACATCTCCCCCAGCTCCCAGGCACAAGCCATCTGCCAGGTTACCAAAGGTCAGAGGCAGAATCCAGGGAGAGGGGCCGTGATTGCTCCTGCCAAATGCTGGGGAGCCAGCTCCCGCTGCCTGGAGCCCCGGAGAGCCCTTTGTCTGAGGTGGACCATTACTTGAGGGGCCCACCTCCATCTCCTTGGTCTTCAGAGAATAGAAGGCAGCTGACAAAGGGGCTCTAGACAAAACATCGGGACCGGAGAGTCCCTCTCTGAGCAGACTTGCCTTCCCTGAGCCCACGCAAAGTTTGGCCAAATGAGCACTAAATGTCTACCTTCCTCCCCCTGACTTCAAGTCCTGGGGTCCTTACCCCCACAGTCCCCGAGCACTGGTGCTTTCTGGCTGACCTGTCTCTTTTTTTTACCGTGGGAGGGGCAATGTTTAACCCAAAGGAATGAATTGTTAATGGTAGAATTTCAATCATCACGGGCCCTCTGGCTCTGGGGGTTGGAAGAAAACTTCCAGGACGAGGATAATAAACAGTCAACGAGAACACCGCACTCAACAGCTGACAAAGCTTTTTTCTATAAATCTGTCTCCCTAGGCCTTCCACACAGCCTCTGACGTATTTCAGATGAGAAAACTTGAAGTCAAGGCATCCAGTGGCTTCTCCGTGACCACGTGGTCAGTGAGTTGCTGACTGAGGACTTGAGCCCAGGTCTCCTGATTCATATCCCTATTTCTAAAGTGGCCTTTGCTTAACCACTTCAGAAAAATAAAATAAAATAAATTACTTTTTAGTTGTAAACAGTAAGAATGAAGACAAAGTCAGAGAAACACTACCCACGACTGGGTGTCTGTTTTTCCCTCAAGCCCCATTCCATGGCCCAGACGGGTGGGATAATGGAGTTCTTCCTTGTGCCATGAGGGAATGAGCCTTCCTTGGACTTCCCTGCCCCCGGGATGGGGAGGGTGGGGAGCCCTCCAGGAGTCCTCAGACTGCACACCCACGGACAGCCAGCTGCCATGAACCTCGCTAGTCAAAGACCTGTTCTGGATGCTGTTGGCTTTTAGCAGAGCAGACAGAACTGCTCCCATCAAAGCCATCAGGCACATGCCCACCTCCGACTCCCCAGCCCAAGGCACTTCAAGGAAGACACCATCACATCTACAACACAGACTCCAGGAGGGGCCATTCTCAAGGTCCAGGCACCTGCTGCCTCCTGACTCCAAAATGGGTAAGTCTGCCCCCTGGAGGGGAGG
Organism: Vespertilio murinus; assembly: GCA_963924515.1. Classification (NCBI taxonomy): domain Eukaryota; kingdom Metazoa; phylum Chordata; class Mammalia; order Chiroptera; family Vespertilionidae; genus Vespertilio; species Vespertilio murinus. Next base: position 93,100,012 of record OZ004708.1, read on the forward strand.
GGCTGGCTGCGCTGGGGGGTCTGCACAATTGGATAGCAATGGGAGCCTCAGGATTCTGCAATCTTCCCAGCCCTGAGGTAGACCCATCTCCTCATTAAATGCAACCTGGCTCTCAGGCAACACCCCAATTGCAAGTGTGGCATTATGGAAAGAGTCCCAGAGAGGGTTCAAGTTCTAGCTTTGACCTGGGCTTGCTTGGGATAACACAGTGCACATAGCATTCCCTCCTTGAAAGGAGGAAGGAAGGGAGGAAGAGAGGAAGGGAAGAAGGAAGGAAGGAATGAAGGAAGGAAGGAAGGAAGGGAGGGAGGGAGGGAGGGAGGGAGGGAGGGAGGGAGGGAGAGGGAGGAAGAGAGGGAGGGAGGGAAGAAGGGAAGGAGGAAAGAAGGGAGGGAAGAAGGGAGGGAGGGAAGAAGGGAAGGAGGAAGGGAGGGAGGAAGGAGCCATGCCTTTTAGGGCTTCCCTTGCCCCATGGTGATTCTGCTTCAGGATCTAGCAGCGCCCACCCAACGCAAGGCTTGGAATAGCTCTTGCTGCTCCAGTGACTGGAGTTCCACAGAGAAGAGGCATGTTCCCTTCCCACAGATGGGAGAATCAAGGCCTCCAGAGCCCAACACACTTCAAACTCCACTGAAAATGCTCACTTTCTGGTCTGTAACCCTCACTCAACTCAACGTTCTATGTGGACAGAACCCACATCATCTTCATTCCTATATTGTTAGAGGTTGGAAGGAAGAAAGGAAGGCCTCAATAAGTGTTTGTTGAATGAATGAATGAATGATGCCTCTTACCTGACATACGTTAGCACAGGGAATCTGGCTGTGATCGCTGACCTGGTTCAAAGCAGCTACCCCATGTTACTGGAAGCTTCTCTTTCCCACCATTCTGTTCTCCTTAAGAAAAATCAATAAATCTGACCAGGTTTTGTTTGTTTGTTTGTTTGTTTTTGCCATTTAAGTTATTTTAATTCAAAGGAGATTGGCTTATGCTCCTCACTTTAAAGTCTAATTCTGTAAAGACTTAGTAAACAGACAACAGTTGGACTCGATAGAATTCTTGATCAGCACGATGAGTTATTTCAGTCCCACTTGTTAGCGTATAAGCCCCACGCTCCGGCCCAGTGACCCCCAATAAGATTTTGGTCTGAAAAAACGAAATGGCTACAACCTCAGTTCTCCCCGAGATAGACCTCCCTGAAGTGGGTGCCAGAGCCACAGCCCTCAGAGAATGGTGTCAATGCTGGGAACACAGGCCCGCCAAGAGAGCATTTCTGAACAGAGGAAGGGGCAGAGCTGGCCTCAGGCCTCCCAGGTGCTCAGCACCTCCTGGCTCTGGCCCCGGTGTCCCCACTGCAGGGTGCGCCCTCAGGGGCGGCCTCTGGTTTCCAAGCCTGCCTTCGGCCAAACTGGCCTGCTCTCCGTGTCCTCTCAGTCACCCGCCACTTGGGAAGGCAGTCGGATAGACCGGTCCTAGGCCAAGTGATCATCTAGGGATTTTAAGAATTGCCCAGGTATTGCAATTTCCAGAACTAGCAATGCTGATAATGGTCTTTTTGCTTGCAACCAATCCCAAACAATCAATTATTGAATTCTTTGATATCTCCTTGGTACTCCTCTCTGATACACATGCATTTTAAAGAGATATGAACAGAGAAGCATGGTCTTAATGCGAGGTAATGGCTCTCTAGTAGTGGAAATCGAGCACCAGGAGAAAGGGATTCTGATGAGATCTTAGATGGCGAACCCGCGGCATTCAAGCTCCGCTCCCTTCTCAGCAATCCTGACAGGTACTGTTAACTGACGGCAGCCACCGCCAATCACTTATGGTGGGCACGCAGGTCCATCTAGCCCATTTGCAGGTGCGGGCTAGATGACTTCTGAGTGCCCTCCCAGCCCCCCAGTTCTAAGGTCTGGGGTTCTGGGAAGCCACAGGGAGGCTGCTCCCTCCACCCTTCAAATAGCACTATGTGCTGACCTTGAGCTACCTAGCCAGGCCAGGACTGTCCAGTGTGGGTGCCCAAACCCTTTACCAAAGAGAGAGGCCTTCTCACTCCCTGGAGGAGGACAGAAAGAGGTCTATTGGCCTTAGCCGGTGCTGTGGACTGAAGGGTCCCCGGTTCAATTCCAGTCAAGGGCACGTACCTTGATTCCAGGTTTCATACCTGACCCTGGTCAGGGTGTGTGTAGGAGGCAACCAATAGATGTGTCTCTCTCACATCCATGTCCCTCTGTCCTCTCCCCCTCCCTTTCACTCTCGCTAAAAATCAATGGGGAAATATTCTTGGGTGACGATTAGCAGCAACAACAAAAGAGGTCTGTTGAAGGAGACCTACTGTGCCAAGGAAGAGGAGCAGCCCCTGTTGGAACCTGACAGCCAATGAGAACAAGTCTCTGCTACAGAAGGGCCAGCCCTTGGGAAGGAGTGTCCCTTCCCCAGGAGCTGCTCACAGCCCCAGCTGGACCACCACTCAGGATGCTCCACCCTCTGCTCCTGGACAGACCCGGGCCTTGAGAGGACAAGAAAGGGCCTCCCCTCAGGTTCTCCCCCATGAGGAGTCAGGAGTGGGGAAGGGCTCAGAGCTTGTTTGGCGTTTGCTAATGAGTGTCGGTGAGTGCTTACCGGGCCGCACAGGTGCCACATTGAGCCAGCCACCCACAGTGTCACCATAGAGCCAACCCAGCTCCTGCATTTCCACAGGGGCAGGAGACAGACACCATGTGGTCCCAGGGATGCAGCCAGAGGGCAAGCAGGGAGGGAGCCTACATATGGTCACCACCCCACACACTCCCATCATAGACCCAGAATTTAGGATTCAAAGGATAGAATTTGAATTCAAATGATAGCTTCCTTTAGAATTCAGATGATAGCTTCCTTTCCTGCCTCCTTCGCCTGCTTCCTCCTTCCCGTTTGTTCAGGGGGCACTTTATTGAGACCTACTAAGCTCCAGGTCCCGTCCTGCTACTGAGGGAAAGGCAGACAAGGCTCTCCCTTAGGGAGTGGCCCTCACAGTCCTCCCCTCAATATGCCGCCTCAGTCCGACCAGGCCCGTCCCCACTATGACACCGCCACGTGGGGCTCCCTTACTGGCCTTTGGAAGTAGGAGGTGTAGACGTAGCAGGAAGGCCTCACGCAGTGCCCTGGCCACACAATCTCACTTGATCCTCCCGCCTGCCTGTGCAGCAACAGGCGGGGATTGTTGACCATGAAGATGGGGCTCGTTCCTGGCCCTGCCACTTTCTAGCTGTGCAACCTCGTGACCTGCCTCAACATGGGGACCGTAGGCCCGCCCTGCCCACCTCGCCCAAGTGGTGTTTTGTTCAGCCATCGTTAAAGCACCTGCTGCAATAGACATACACACACAAAATCAACAGATACGGCCTCTGTCTTGCATCAGACAGTGTCGAGGAGCTCCAGCCTGAAGTGGGAGACAGATGCGTGAACTAATGAATGCAACAACGTTTGGAAGCTACAGTGGAAGACTTAGGGTGTTGTGGGGTTGGTGGGGAGAGGGGAGGGAGCGATTAATTGAAAAACGGGTATGTATACAAATGGGGATTTTACAGAAGTCATTACATAAAGAAATAACATTGAGCTCTTAGCAGCAGGAAGTCCCATAAAGGTAATTGTTCTGAGGATCAAAAAAGATGATAGGTGTGAACCTGCTCTATAATAAACTGTGGAAAGCTACACAGTGCGAGATATGGGTTTTACTATGAATGTAACATGTCAGCTCTCCGTCAACCAAAATGTGTCCCATTAGTTAGCTAGGCTCGGCTTCCGTGGAACACAGCTGCAGAGCCTCCCAGGGTTACACGGCGGAGGTCCATTTCTTCTTCATACAATAAGCTCATGGAAGCTCGCAGGGGGCTCTGCTCCACACAGTCACCCAGGATCCAGGCCGACTGCTGCGCTGTTACCTTCCCTCACAAAGCCTCCTCCTCCGTCTGAGGCAGGAGGAGCGGGAGCTGGCCGGCGGGAGACGTGTCACTTTCACCCGTTGGCCTGAACCAATTGGATGGTCTTCTAACGACACTGGGGCTGGTAGATGAGGGGGAAGAGATGGGTTGTCTGGTGGGCATCCATATCTGTATCACAGAGGCCAAAGAAAAATCGGACATCCTGCAAAACCTGGTGTCTGGCCAGAGAGTTCTCGAGGGAACTCTGTGTCTGGCCCCTCAGGCCCTGGCAATCCGTGAGGCACGGGACTGAACCCACATCCTTCCTAACTCCAAAGTGACTGTTGGTGGCAAGAACTGAGGAACAACCACAAGATGCAGCTTATTTCTGTGACTCGGATGAACCAGAGTTAACACCATAGTAATCATAGTTAACATGTATTGAGCACTTGCTACATGCGAAGTCTATATTGTTTGTGTTGCTTCATTTAAGCCTTGCAATGACCCAGGGAGATAAATCGTTTTGTTAGCCCCAGTTGATCTATGAAGATAAGAAGTCCAAAGCTCTTCGTTCTGTTCAGTGAGAAAAATTACAGAGCAGAAAATTGAACGCAGAACTATCATGTCTCCAAAAACCATTCACTTTACCACCAAGCTATACTATCTCCCAAGCTAGAACTAATTACACACACACACACACACACACACACACACACACACACACACACACCTGCAGTCCCAAGATCTCAATTCTCAGCCTGGTTCTGTCATCAGCTATATGGCCTTGGCTAAGTCACATCACCTCTCTGAACCTCCACTTCCTCACACTATGGAACAGAAATACCCATCCCACGGGATGGTTGAAAGAGTCAAATGATTAATGATTATCTCATGATTATCTGGTAATGATCTTACAGAAAAGAGTTTCATCACCTGCAAACTTTTCTGCTGTTTCATGACCAAAAAAAATGGATTTGACGTCCCCCAGGGACAAGGCATGGGTCTGAAATGAGGGCCTGCTGGTTGGCAGGCAGAGTGGGGACAGGTCCCTTATCCCCCGAGGAGTCTTGCTGACACACGGGAAACAGCCCGCCAGCGACGACTGGATGGAGCCTTCCTGGCCGCTTCCTCTGGTCCCATGCTCCCTTTGGCAACTGTGCCATAGCTTTATATTCATTTACTTTTCCTGCAGAGGTTTTTGCAGTATTTCTCCTAAGTGGGACAGCTATATCAATACGTTCCATTGCGTCACGCGTGTGATTGAAGAGCAGGGCATGCTGGCTGGGGCTTCTGGTTGGATGCACAAGGCGCTCTCTCTCTCTCTCTTCCTTTTCCTCTCTCTCTTGCTCTCTCTCTCTCTCTCTTCCTCTTCCTCTCTCTCTCTCTCTCTCTCTCTCTCTCTCTTCCTCTCTCTCTCTCTCTCTCTCTCTCTCTCTCTCTCTTCCTCTCTCTCTCTCTCTCTCTCTCTCTCTCTCTCTCAGACACACACACACACACACACACACACACACACACACACACACACTCACACGCTCCCCTCTGCCCTCTCCAGCCATTTTCCTGTCCTCCAGCCTCCAATTCCATTCTGCTCCAGGACCCAGGGCCCCAGTCCACCCCCATGAAACCCACCACCGGTCCTACCTTCCCCCAAACCTAGAGCTTTTGCTCACGTGTCTCCCACCTAGAATACCCTCCCTGCACCTCTGCTTGTCAAAATCCTCCCAGATACACACAAAAATGTCAACAGCCGTTATCGCCCGCCGAAGAGATTGCAGATGATCGCCTTCTTTTCAATTTCCTCTATTTGGAGATTTGGGGGGATAAGCACGTGCTATTTTTATAAGCAGAAAAACACAATGGAGTCACGCTTCACGTCCCCGCCCTCGGGCAAGGCCCCCACACCCAGCTTATAGCTGTCTTTCTCCACTGACATACGCAGGCTGGAGCTTTGTTCTCTACAGTGCGTTTGCTGTGTGTGTGAACGTCTGATATCCACAGCCACACGGCAAGCGCCGTGAGAGCAGACACACATCACACGGCCTCCCTGCCATGCCTCGCCCTCTGTGATGTTAGGGCTCCAGGCACATACTAAGTTGTCAGTGAGCTGACCGGTTCCAGGGTTCCGGAGACAGGCCTGGTATCCCCTCCATGGGCTTGGGGAGGTGAAATCATAGGAAGTATGAAGGAAGGAGCCTTGGAGTTCATATAACCCAATGCCTTGCACTTACCCACACTGCCTCTGACATTTAATTTGCCCACTAATGAGGTTTTATCGCTCCCACCCCCTAAGCAGCCACGCCAAGGCCCAGAGAGGTAACGGCGATTGGGCTTCAGTGTCCAGAACCCGTCCTCTGTCCCCCAGCCACGCCTTCACCACTAACCCGCAACGGCCACCCTAAGCCCTTATAAATAGCCATTTCTGCCCCCAGTCAGAGGCGGGACGTGGCCGGCCAGGTTAATAACTTGTTCATTAAGCACCTAATGAATTACTTGTTAATTGCTAACTTGACGAACAGCCAGCAGTCCCCATCTGCCTGGAGAAATGGCAGCAAATCACCACAGAAGGGCCAGCCAGGGCCCGACTGCTGGGGAGCAGGCGCTGGAGCTGAGAGAGAGGCCGCATGGCTCCCGGGGGGAGAGGCCTGTCTCGGCCGGTCCCTGAGGAGTCTCCAGGGAGTGACACCTCCCAGGTACGTCAGCACGGAGGGGCCGCCTGGGGCTGGACCTCTACGTTCTTCATAGATGCCCACGGCAGCCTGATTGTCACCCCCCAATCCTTCAAGCCCCCTCTCCACAAATTCTTCCCATCGACTTCCCTTTGGTTTTCACTGAGCTTCCACCACTAGGTCAACACAACTCACTTCCAACTGCACGTATACCCAGATCCGTGTATGTTGTCATGTTTTCCCCGCTTGCTGGGCTCATCTCTCCCTCCGGAAGGCCTGGTCAGTCTCCCAGCTGGACTGTAAGCTTCCTGAGACCAGAAGCCGCATCTTCCTTACTCGTCCTTGTGTCTCCCTACCACAGAGTGCCCGGCTCGAGAAGTAGGTATTAAAGATTTACGTTTTCTGTGTAGATCTGCACGTGTCTGCTTGGATGCCAGAACAAAAGACCACAGATTGGGGGACTTCCACAACAGGAACTTACGTTCTCACGGTTCTGGAGGTTGGAGGTTCGAGGTCAAGGTGCCAGCAAGGTTGGTTTCTCCGGAGGCCTCTCTCCCTGGCTGGCAGATGGCAGCGTCCTGTGTCCTCACAGGAAGGCTTCCCACATAGGCTTCCCTCCGTGTCTGTATGTCTGGTGTCTCTCTGTGTGTCCAAATGCCCTTTTCTTATAAAGACATCCAAAAAGGCTGGATCCAGACCACCCCTTTAAAGACCTTGTCTCCAAATGCATTCACGTTCTGAGGGACTGGGGTTAGGGCTTCAACATAAGAATCGGGGCGGGGAGGACACAATTGAGCCCATGGCCACCTCTCACCTCACCATGCCCACCTCAGCGCTGAGCACCCATTAAATATTCAGTGTGTGCTCCCGAGTAAGGGCTCATCTGTGTGGCATGGGTTAGGGTTAGGGTTAGGGTTAGGTTAGAGTTAGGGTTTGGGTTAGTGTTAGGCTTAGTCCTGCTCTGATCCCTGAAATCTTTCAGGGAGAGAGTTTAAGGCAAACCATCTCAGTCATGTTGGCTCCTAAATCCTAATAGCTCTGCTGTTTTGGAAATCACTGTGGAGCAGCACTGAATAGAGATGATGACTTTTGCATTTGCATAGCAATTTTCCTTATCAGAGCACATTCTCCGTTTAAACTCCCTGCGCTGCTGAGAGGGAGGAAGAGGAGGATGTCGATGTCCATCTTATGGGTGAAGAATTGAAACAAGGAATGAACCAACTGTCCCGCATGGAGCTGAGCCCAGTGTGTGGCTTTCACGCGCAGGTCCCTTCCTGGGGTGCCCCTATACGACAGAACCGGGCCATTTTCTTCTCTGTGTCTCAGCACCCGGCCCCGGGCCAGGCATGGGAGGGATGCTCAGGGAGATTTGGAATTAATGGTGGTAGAGCTGGCGGTGGAGCCTTGACCAGAGCGGCAGGAGGTTGGAGACTCAGAACGGACCACTCCCAGCCCCCAAGCCCAGGTGCCCTGAGGCAAAACCAGCCCCTGGGCCTGCCGATGCCAGCTTCAGTGTTTTCCTGCTTTTCAGTCAAAGCCGATGCCAGCTTCAGAGGTTTTCCTGCTTTTCAGTCAAAGCCCTGAAGGCCAAGGTTAAGTTGAAAATGAGTCTGGGAAATAATACTTCTATTATCACTTTCTCACTACTCCTCGTGACAACAAGGAAAATGTGTTTACAGCACGATTGCGAGATGATTTCACATATTGTTTATTTTTACCCCTTTGTATGGCAGGTATTTTTACAAGATGCCTCAAATCCATTATGGATTGGAGCAGGGTATGGGGTTTTTTAATTTCACCCTCAGAGCAATGCCTCACTGGGTAAGGTGGGTAAGGATATTATACCCATTTGGCAGATGAGTAAAGCAAGGAAGAGAGAGGTCAAGTATTTGCCCGAAGTCATACAAGGAGCAGGTTAATGACCTGGCTTTGACTCACACTTGGGTGGGAGGAACCTGAGGAACGGCCCCAGGGGAAGGCCCTTCGAGGGCAGGATGGAAAGAACGGGGTCTGCATCAGCAGTTGCCGGGTTCTATCTGCAGATGTATCCTCTCTGGCAAACACACACTTTTTGAACAATTTGTATCTGAATGATTTCAGTTACGTGTAGAGTCCTCCACAGGCTCTACCACACCCTCCTGCCTCAGTTGTCCATCCAAGCGTCATCCATCATCCCGCTGTGTTTATGTTGACACATGGATGCTAAAAACTTCTGAGCTTGCAATACCATTTGGTCTGTGAACAGCAGCCTACAGGGAGAGATCTTTAGGTAGGAGACGGGGTTCAGGAAGGAGAGTGAGGGGACATCAAATGCAAACGGCTCACACACCCCCACACTCACCCAGCAATGTGACCCTGCCCAGGTCTGACAGTCCCTGCGGTGGATGTAGGGGTCTGGTGCCTTGAACCTAAGATGCTGCTTCTCCGACAGTCCTGGGAGCAAGTGGACCACGTGTTTATCCTCCCTCCATCACCTAGTGTGAAATAGGCAAAGGATTAAAAGCCGTGGTCTCTCCTTAGCTCAGCGCAGCCAGGAAAGCTAGTGAGCCCCACTGGTCCCATAAAGGCCAAATGGCAGCTGACACAACCCCTCCAGCCAGCACCGCTGCCACCACCCTGCCAGCTTTCTTCTCTGATAAACACAGGTACCCAAACAGGCCCCTGCTGTTGTCCATAACCCGGAACTCTGGGAGTAGAAACAGCCCAAGACATACAGTCTTTCCCACCCTCCTTCCAGGTTTGTCTGTCTCTAGCTGGGAGGTGGTCATCCTCCCTCTCTCTCCCCTCCCCTAATTGGTCTGGAGCCTTATACATCGAGTGGCCAGATTATTGTGATCTCTGAACGCATAATAATCTGGCCATTCAGTGTATATCCTATATAATAAAAAACTAATATGCAAATTGTCCCCTCGACCAGGAGTTCAACTAGCAGGCAGGCCAACCAATCACCCATGTCCCCTCACCCTGGCCAGGCTGGCCGGACCCCACCCATGCACAAATTCATGCACCAGGCCTCTAATGTGCACACACACACACACACACACACACACTGAGTGGCCAGATTATTGTGCGTTCAAAGATCATAATAATCTGGCCACTCAGTGTAGTTGCTTTTTTGTCTCATACTGATGTTTCTAATCTTCTCAAGTCCTTCTGCTCCCCAGACGAGTCCTTCCCTGGCGTTTGCTGAAGACAAAGATCAAAATCTACAGCCACGTGGTGCCAGCGCCTTGGCACGCAGAGGGCACCAAAGGGATGGGCTGCAGGGAGCAGTATCAGGGCAGGCCCCACCCACTGTCCTAACAGTTCTTTCCTCCAGAAATGAATGGATGCCCTCCCCCAACTCCTAGGGCATCACAAAGTCTGCCTTAGCTCTGTATTGTTTTCTTAAACTTAAAAAAATACTAATTACAGATAACAGGAAGCTGTAAAAAAATAATCTGGACTGGTCGCATAGACCCTTCATGCAGTTTCCCCAAATGGTTACAACTGACATAACCATACTATAAGAGCCAAGCCCAGGAAACCGACAGGGTCCAAAAGCATGTATATAGTTCTGAGCCGTTTTCTCACAGTCACAGTTTACATAACTAGACTACAATAGCAAAGCCAGAACACTGGCAAGGCGCACTGTGCGTATGCAGTGCTGTGCCATTTTCTCACAGGGGTAACTGCCTCTGCAATCAAGAGACAGACCTGCTCCTTTGCCACAAACAGCTCTGGTCCTCCTCAAACACCTCCTCCCTCCTGTCCCTTCCCATCCCCAACCGATCATTAATCTGTTTACATCTCTAAAAATGTGTCCTTTCCGGTCTTTCCCCGCTCTGAGCTGGTGGTCATTCAAAAGCACCCCAGAGACTGGACACACACACACACACACACACACACACACACACACCCGCCTGAGAAGAGCAGGCAGGCCTGGGACAGAGGTGGCCTAAGGCTTAAGGAGCCCAGCCTCCCTTGGATTCAGACAACCCACATACCTGGAGCCTGTGTGCCCCAAACCAGTCTCCACTTGCCCGTGTTGGGCCTGCCTGATCGCTCCTGTCCAACGCTCTCTCCTTTCCTCTAGCAGCGCTGGGCAGGGCATGGTCCCTCACCTGGGTGGTGCACTCCTCAGGTGAGCTCTGAGAAACAGCTGCTCTCTGCTGCCCCCATCAGGCAGTCTGCTGCTCAAAGTTCCCCGGGACCTCAGAATTTTGATCTGAAATTCTCCCAAGTCATGCTTCCTGTACTGTACCTACATAATTCATTTTTATTACCTAAATATAGAGCTCACTATCTGTCCCTGTTAAATTTCATCTGGTTTGTTTCAGGCATCATTTTAGCTTGTCAGGATGTTTTCAAACCCTCAGCTCTCTCTCCGGACCACAATTATCCCTCCTCACTGTCATCCAAAAATTTAATAATCTTGGTCTCTGTGTCCTCATCCACGTCATTGATGAAATTGTTGAGAATATGATTTAGTACCGAATCCTATGGCACAATACGAGGATACCCCACCCCCTTCTAGATTGAGAGTTCAGATTTGAGCAACAATTCCCCTTTGGGACAATTGTCCAGCAGCCGGGCGTCCACCCAAGTGCATTTCTCCACTGGACTTCAGGGGGTTTTGTTTAGTTTTTTTTCATTTATTCAAAGGCTGCCGTGAAGGATTGCACTGCCAGCTCAAGAACTGACCAACCCAGGTAGCTAGGCCTCACCAACCTCTACATATAAAAGGGGTTTCCTTTCTTACCCAAATTAAAATGGCTTTGAGCCCCAGCCCTTAACCAAGGATCCAAGCCCCAACTACATCTTCCTAGGTATGGTCTGAATGTCAGCCCTCCCCCAGGCTCCGAGGCCAGCTCTGCTCACTGACCCAGCCGGAGATCTCTGCCTGATCTGCGGGCCGTCATGGCTCTCTGAGGTGGGAGGGAGCACACAACACCTGCCCAGGACCACGTGGTGCACCGGCAATGGGACGTATGCTGCTTTTCCCAGGCCCAACCAGGGTCCTCATTTAGCCCTGGGCCTCTTGAGAGCTGTCACTGAGGGTCCTGGAGGCCTGACACCCCTTCCCTGCTGGTGAGTTTCCGTCTGTGGAGCCATGCTGTTCTTCCTGCTGCTCGCCTTGGCTGCAGCCACCGAAGCATCAGTGTGGGCATGGGGTCCGTTCCCAGCCTCTGTGGGGGTCCTTCTGTTCCTGTGTACAGAGAAGGGTAGGCCACAAGGCCACCCCACAACACCCAAATCCCATGTGCACATGGGCAATACCGGGAGGAGGGAAACCCCTCGTCCACCTGCCCCACCTCCCCGGCCGAGCAGAAGCCCCAGGCCCCACTCGGTGTCAGTCTCAGGGCTGTCACAAAGGGGACAAAGGCGGGCTAATCAGCTTTGTTCCAAGCGAACTCATGCTGGCTTCCAGCAATCACCTTCTTCTCTAAGAACTTATAAATCATCAGTTTCAGTCATCTGTCGTGGAATTTTGCCAAGAGTCAACCGTGAAAGGACTGGATCATCGTTTCTGGAACCAGGAGAGGTTGTAGGCTACCTGGGGCCGATGAATGAGGAGGATCCTTACGTGGAAGGCAGGCTTCTCCAAGCCCTGCCAGCTGTTCCCGCCCTCTCGCCCATCATCATGATCACATGCATGCACACACACATGCACCCAAGTACATGCACACACATGCATACGTGCCCACACAGAGGGCATTCCAAGATTATACTCAGAGGACCCTGCAGCCCCTCCAACATGGACAAACCATCCAGCGCAAAACACCCAAAGCCAACATCTCTGATTCTTCCCCATCTTTTCTTCCTTTTGCCTCATGCAGAATCGCTCTGTCCTTTTTCCCCACCACCCGCCCCTGCACCGTCTTCCTAGCTCTGTAGCTGCGACTGTGGCTGAGTCACCATGTGGTCCCGGGGAAAGGGGAGACAGGCTTGCGGGAAGGTGCCCCGCAGGCTGTGACCCCTGCCGCAAACACACCTCCATCTGTGGCCCTCCCCGCGTGGGGAGCTGATGGAGCGCTGCCTGCCGGTTCACTAACGTTTTTGCCTGCGGATGCTGCAAAGACAGTTTTCCGCGGAGGAATTCTGAGGCTTAGACTTGAGTCTTCTCAGAATTATAGCAATTAAAGTCGAGAAAGAGCAGCATGCCAGAAGTCATCTCCCGCGCCCCCCCTTCCCCGCCCACCCCAGCCCTTAACCTCCTTAACCTGGGCTGGCAACAGGACTCCAACTCCAAGTTCACTCTGCCCCCTCCCACCTGCCCTCCCTCTTTCCTTCCTGCCCCTTCTGTCCTCTCCCAGGCAGGCCCAGACAGCCACGGCCCAACTCCATCGCAAATGAGAGGCCGACCAGGCAGCTCTTGGTAGCCAGCCGAGTCCCGCTGGGCTGCTTCATCCAAGCCTTAGAGGGTCTGGGGACCCGGTCAGAGACACTCTCAGAGCTGGGAAAGACCTCCAGGACCACCCAGACCTGCTAACTCCACAGACGAGGCAACCGAGGCTCTGCAGAAAGAAGCAACTTGTTCCGGTTCAGCCAGTCACAAGAGCGTGGACGATGGCTCGGGTCTCCTGGCTCCTGGTTTACTCCACTTGGCCCAGGCCTTGGTGGACCTGGGCGCAGCACGGCTGAAATGTTGGCGGAGGCAGGACGCTGCTCTCTTAGTCTCTCCGTGAGGTAGAACACTCGCCATGCCACCGTCAGTTGAGTTATACCAGCCTTCTCACCGTTTTTCCTTGCAAAATGAGGATGGTGATCGCATGCGCCGCACGCGATGGTTGTGAGAATTAAATGAGATGCAAAGTACCTGCTGGCACCTCATCAGCTCACAATAACTGTTAGGTTTTTATTATTGTTTTTATTTCCATCTTGATGAAAAATGCATTATTTTTACAGTGTTATAAAACCGTGGGAACCATGAGTCGGGTCTCACAAATTTCATTGCCAAAATCGTGTACTTTGGACAGTTCTATTACATTTGTGTTATTTAAACAAAAAAATTTTCCTTCTCGGGCAAGTTGGGAGGAAAATGCTTTCTCTGCCACCCCAAAGTGGTGCTTAAGCTCATAAAACACTTTTTCATTTCAAGGTGATTTCTAGCTGCTCCTCGTCATATGCTCAGAGAATAATTCCGAGGTCAGCGCAGCACACGTTGTGATACTTTTTATTAGGTCCTGAAACTCAAGGTAAAGGCGGTGTGCTATCTGGATCTACAGCCAGGTTCCCAGTGCCTCTCTCAGCCCTCAGTCCAGCGACACTGAGCCCAGGCAGCTCTGCAGGCTGCCTGCCGGTCTGCCCAGCACACACCGGGGTCCCTACTGTGACCTTCCCTGACCTGCCCCGAGTCCTGCCTCTCTCCCAGGCTTCAGCCAATAGGATCCTCCCCTGGAAACAAGATGTTCAGAATTTTGAGAATTTTGGAAGCTTATGCAAAGACTAGAGGCCCACTGCATGAAATTTGTGCATGGGATGGGGGTCCCTCAGCCCAGCCTGCACCCTCTCCACCCTGGGACCCCTCGGGGGATGTCTGACTGCCTAATCCCTATGTGATCGGGCCTAAACTGGCAGTAGAACATTCCTCTCACAATCCGGGACGGCTGACTCCCAACCACTCGCCTGCCTGCCAGCCTGATCACCCCTTACCACTCCCTTGCTAGCCTGATCGTCACCTAAATGCTCCCCTGCCAGCCCAATTGCCCCTAACTGTCCTCCCCTGTTGGCCTGGGAACCCCTAACTGCCCTCCCCTGCCAACCTGGTCCCCCCAACTAACCTCCCCTAAAGGCCATCTTGTGGAGGCCATCTTTGACCACATGGGGGCTGCCATCTTGTGCAAGGCCATGAGGGTCAATTTGCATATTACCTCTTTATTATATAGGATGATAAGCCTGCTCTGTTTTTCCATCTGCTGGGGCTTCTGGGATCCAACCCTGCCTTTCCCAGCCGCACCCACACTGCACCCCTATTCCTAACTAACCCCTTTCTTTGCCTGCCCTGCTCCCAGAAAGACACTCAGGCTTACACTGGTACAAGTGGTCTGCAAGGGAGGCAAGGCAGGGGGAGGTATCACAGCTCATGCCTGTTCTGATTGACCACACCCAAGTTCTTCCAGATGTCAGAGCTGTTCCACGAATTAGCTATTTAGAACAGCATCCCTCCCTGTTTCCACAATCCCCAACACCTGTGCCTACTCCCCTTCAGGTAGGGCTACCATTCACCAAACATCTAATCTTACCCTCAGTCTTCTCTCCCAGAGTGACTTTCCCTCCTGATCCTCCGGGACTCTGGTCAAAGGCCCATTCTTACAGAAAGCCCTCATGGGCCATCTGCAACCACCGTGTCTACCACCATTTCCCAGCTCCCAAAAGTCTCTATTGCACCTCATAGTGATTGGTCCAACAGTTGTTCTGCCTTTAGGAACAATTTGCATATTGCCTTTTTTAAAATATATATATATTTCATTGATGTTTTACAGAGAGGAAGTGAGAGGGATAGAGAGAGAGCTAGAAACATCGACGAGAGAGAGACATCCATCAGCTGCCTCCTGCACACTCCCTACAAGGGATGTGCCCATAACCAATGTACATGCCCTTGACAGGAATTGAACCTGGGACCTTTCAGTCCACAGGCCGACGCTCTATCCACTGAGCCAAACTGGTTTTGGCTTACCTTTTTATTATATAGGATAGAGGCCTGGTGCATGGGTGAGGGCTGGCTGGGCTGCCCTGAGGGGGGCCCCAAATCAGGGGGTGTCCCCACTTGGGGGGTGAGGCCTCCAGGGCAGGGGCTGAGAGGTTTTGAGGCCGGCCCTGCACCCCATCAGGGTAGGAGTTCCTGCTGGGATGGGGTTGGCCTGGGTGAGTGGCTGTGGGCAGTCTGCAGGCTGGCCATGCCCCCAGCTTTGTTAGGAAGGACATTCAGAAGATGTCCGGTCTAATTAGCATATTACCCTTTTATTAGTATAGATTGGATATTGGTGCCTTCCACCCTCAATTGGACCACGAATATATAATCTACCCAACTTCCCCAACAGAAGACTCTGCCAAGGGTAAGTCATGAAGAAAGGGTGTGGGGCCAGGATGGAGCCACTTCTGCATGTGACAGGAAGCATGACCCGGCCAGCATGGTCAGCCCTGCCCACACCGTGTGTGAGTGAAGAGGTGGGAGCTCTCGAGCAGGAACCCTGCTCTTCACTTACCTCCTCCCCAGCATGCAGAGCCGATAGCAGGCGTCCAAAAGTGCTAGTGAGTGGATGGCACAGGTTAGATTATATTAGTCTGGGATAACAAAAAAGGGCATCTCCATGGCCTAACACGCTTGTTTCCCACTCATGCGAGGTCCACTCTAGGTCAGCTCCATGCAGGAGCTCAGACACCTGTGCTGCTTTTGCCGTGTCACTCTGCCTACGTGTAGCAATGCATGGATTCCAGGTAATTGTGGCAGGAAAGAGAGTCCAAGGCCTGCCCATGGTGACATGTGTCACCTCTCTCCCAGCCATCGGCCACGCCTTGTCACATGGTCCCACCTAACTGTCAAGAGGATGGGAGATACAGAGAAGCACACAATACTGAGGAGCAGTGATTGTCTCTACCACCACATGGCAGGAGCCATTTGCCTCTTTCCTTTACTGTCTTGACTCTGAGTGTATGCCTCTCCTCCCCGGATGCCCAGTCATTCATTCCACACAACTCTGGGGTCTGATCTAAAGCAAGCCCTGTGCTGATCTATGGAAATGCAGAGATGACTAAGACAATGGCTACCCTGGAAGCAGACCCTGAGCCGAGGAATGGAGGGATTTATCAACCTATTCCACAAGCCAGTCGTGAATCCCCACCCCCTGGCCAGATGCTTGGTCTACAGCCTCTCTCACTTGGAGCAGTGGTCAGGTGGCTTGGCTCTGGCCCATGAGAGGGAAGGGAGTTCTGCTGGGGAGGGCTCTGGAGCAGCACTTACTTTCCTGAGCAAGAGACAGATGGGTTTGTTGCAGTCCCTTCCTTTCCTCTTGCAACCCTGATGGCTGAAGCCACTATGTCCTTCTTGCGACCATCAGTGTTGAGCAGGAGGACAAAGGCAAAGGAGCTAAAGATGGCAGAGTGGGGATGGAGAAGGGCCTGACAGCATCGCTGAGCAGTGTCTGGCAACTGTTTGTCTTCTTGTCATGTGAGAAACAGAAGGTCCACAGACATTAGCCCCATTTACTCTAATACCCGCTACTTGCAGCTCAACACCCTCACAAGCAGCCAAGTGGGTGAGTTGTGCCGGGGCTGTGAGAGGCTCCGCATCTGCAGGATGGGTGTGCCCTAGAGAATGGGGTGAAGAGGCTGCCAGGGAAGGGTAGGAACAGGTGGTAAAAGGCCCTCTTTGCCAAGCAGAAGAGGTCAAAAGAGAGCTCACAGACCTTCAAAGGATAATGGTATTCCTGTTTAAGGAAATAATTGCCTGGATCATATAAAGCAAGTCCTATCACATAGATGATGATCTGAAAGTTATGTTCAGTACAATTTTGTAGAATCTGTAGCCTCTAATACAGTTGCCACTTACCACTTGTCGAATTGAAATGGAGTTACTCCAACTATCCTCAGGTCTCTCTCTCTCTCTCTCTCTCTCTCTCTCTACACACACACACACACACACACACACACACACACACACACACAGCTTTGATCAGTGGATAAAGCGATTTAGGAAGGTCTTGGTGTGTTTCTGGTGCTGCGACCCAGGTTTGAGGCCGCGTCTCTTCCCTCTGTGGGCCTCCGCATCCTCACCTGCACAGGACGGTGTGTATGTCAGGTCACTTCCTACACTCATCCTGGGACTGACTGACAGCAGGGAGTGACCAGGAGAGGTGTGGGGCTTCTTCCTCTTTCCTCCCATGAAATGGGCAGGGGAGTGGGTGCACAAGCTTCTCAAGGCCCCAGGCACCAAGCGCTGAGCAGAGAAGATGGTCGAGAGAGCTACGCCCCCCCAGGCCTCGTTTGGGAAAGAAAAACTGCTGTAGGTCTCAGATCACCAGGTCCAATCTGGTTCTTTCTCTCTAGATAACATGAACAGTGAGGGGTATTTTGTTTTGTTTGACTCTTCCAACGGTTACTTCAAGAACAAGGGGAGAAGGGAAATCAGATGTTTTCTCCTGTGGCATTCAAATAAAGAGTGATCAATTAACCCCCCAAATTAGGTGTGTCCCACAGAGACCCATAAAGATGAGGCTTTGGACCTCATGTTCATACACCCATCAGCACTCCAGCCCTAAATTATATTTGACATTTAATTAAAACCCCAAGGCGGTGAAGTCAAGAGCTGAGCTGCTGCATTTCTAGAAAAGGAGACGTCCTTTAGGATGGATTCATTTATCTCCTGTCACCAAAGGCATCAACACCCACCCTCCACCGCCCCCTGCACCCCAGCCCAGCTCCACCACCACCCGGAGAAATACCAAGAGGCAGTGAGTGCAGGAAGGGACCTCCTCTCCTGCCCTCCCTGCACCCCACACACTGCCAGAACGAAACTGGTCTTGCCTGGTTCCATTCCATCCAGAACCAATGTCCCTCCTGGCTGCCACCCACCCCCCAGCCCCCACCTCCAACCCCTTACTCATTTCCTTTCCTAGGGAAGGGGCAGCACTTTGGTTTTGGTTTTTGGTTTTTTGTTTTTTAATATATTTTATTGATTTTTTACAGAGAGGAAGAGAGAGGGATAGAGAGTTAGAAACATCGATGAGAGAGAATCATCCATCAGCTGCCTCTTGCACACCCCCTACTGGGGATGTGCCCGCAATGAATGTACATGCCCTTGACCGGAATCGAACCCAGGACCTTTCAGTCCGCAGGGCGACGCTCTATCCACTGAGCCATACCGGTTTCGGAGGGACAGCACTTTGGCATGTCCAAAGACAGGAGGGGTTTTAGAGCTGAGCATTCTTCCTACTCCCCCTCTTTCCTTCTCTTCCTCCCTCCTTCCCTTTCCCCCTGCCTCCCTCCCTCCCTCCCTCCTTCCTTCTTCCCTGGCTGCCCCCAGAACCCACTGAGCCGCCTCCACATTTCAGGCTGCTCTGAATGTGACGGGGATGCAAAGACCTGTAAGACTCGACCCCTGCCCTTGCTCTTCCCGTGGAAACAAGGGAACTATGAAATGCTGAGTGTCTAGGAGATGATGTGGAGTTCATGCCAGCGAGGGCTGCGGACAACAGCGGCCTTGGAGGGAGGGAGGCAGGTGGGCAGGAAGAGCTCCATGGAGGACCCGGAGGGGCTGGGCCTCACATGCAGATATGACCTAAGAAGCTGGAGGAAAAGGAAAGCATGGCAACCACATGCACAGGTGCAGACACGGGATGAGAACACACGGTGACCACACCTTTCTGCCTAGAGAGGAGGGTCAGGATGTGCGGGTGGGGAGCTGGGTGAGTGATGCCTTTTTTTAAATATGTTTTATTGATTATTTACAGAGAGGAAGGGAGAGGAATAGAGAGTTAGAAATATTGAGAGAGAAACATTAATCAGCCGCCTCCTGCACATCCCCTACTGGGGATGTGCCCGCAACCCAGACATATGCCCTTGGCTGGAATTGAACCTGGGACCCTTGGGTCCACAGGCCGACGCTGTATCCAATAAGCCAAACCAGTTAAGACAGTAGTCAAGCAAACTGCGGCTCGTGAACCACATGCAGCTCTTTGGCCCCTTGAGTGTGGCTCTTCCACGTACAGTGCGATTGAAACTTCGTGGCCCATGTGCAGAAGTTGGTTTTCGGCTCTCAAAAGAAATTTCAATCATTGTGCTGTTGATATTTGGCTCTGTTGACTAATGAGTTTGCAGACCACTGGGTTAGGGCAATAACAAAGGTGTCCCTGGGTGGGCACCAACCGTGGGCGATGCCCATTAATAAGAGCTGGAGTTGGGCTTCCTTAGGATCCGGAATCCTGCAGACCCTGTAGGGGTCCTAGGGGCTGCCGAGTGTGGCATTCACAGCAGAAGCAGATCCTGCTGCTTTCTGACTCTGCCAGGACCGGCTGCACAGCCTGGGCAGCTGCCTCCTCGCTGAGCCAGATTTTCTTCCCTCTGTGATGTGGGGAGGGTCTGCACATACCCGCTTCCCCCAACCTATCTTTCAGGACCCAGTCGACACTAAG
Source organism: Vespertilio murinus (assembly GCA_963924515.1). Lineage (NCBI taxonomy): Eukaryota > Metazoa > Chordata > Mammalia > Chiroptera > Vespertilionidae > Vespertilio > Vespertilio murinus. The sequence goes on from OZ004708.1 coordinate 93,119,686, forward strand.
GGGTACCACGGGCCAGGTTTGGGTACAGGGAGCATCCCTGGGCCCCGGATCGTGCTCTCTTCCTCTGTGGCTTGGAGATATCGGGACAAATGATGCTTCCCAAACACAGATCACAGATGCAGCCCAGGATCAAGACACATTAGCCATGACTCAAACACGCACCATCTCCCTCTGCTCAAAGCAGAGCACTGCACAGCCTCTGAAATCACCTTGTTCACAGTTTCAGCCTTGAAGATTTTGAAGGTGACAAAGGCAGCAGCTTACTTCTGCTCCGCCAGGAGGAGACTACTGAGCGCTGAAATGACAGGAACCAGGCGCGGAAGGGACAGGAGCTTAGAAGAAAGTGTCTGTGGCATCTCAGGACTCAGAGTAGCCCAGGAGAACAGCGGTGCCGAGGGCTGTGTGGGGACTGTGGGAAGCCTGATTTCCAGACAGTCAGAGCAAAGGTGGTCACCCGTCCTGGGACCAGAGACCCTAAGGGGAAGACGGCTCCCAAGGGATGGGCAGCATTTCCAGGAGACAAGGTTCTCCCCGTGTGATGGCTAACTATCCCAGCGGGGAGAGGAGAGAGAAATCTAAAGAGCACAGCAACTGTCTTGGCTGCACCAGCAGCTCCGGCTTCAGCAGGAAAGCGCCTACCTTCTTCTGCATCGAGGATAACGAGCTCTGTTCTGAAAAGCCAGTGTGAGGCGCGTCACCACCCAGCTTTCATATGTGCCTGGTGCCTTCTGTCACTGCCCGCCCTGCCAGTGTGGACCTGGCTAACACCCCAGCCTCAGCTCCACCCCTCTTCACCCCTGCCACATCCGGCACCAAGCCAGGGGTCAGCCAGCTGCGGCCCGCAGGCCAACACACCTCACCACCTGAATTTTATTGTTGTCAGCCCTCACCCAACGGTATATTTTTCCCATTGATTTTTTTTTTATAGAGAGAATGAAAGGGATGGGGGGAGAGAGACAGAGACAGAGAGAGAAACGTCAATGTGAGAGAGACACATCAACTGGTTGCCTCCCTCACACACCCCAACCGGGCTGAGGATCGAACCTGCAACCCAGGTACATGCCCTTGACCAAGAATTGAACCTGTGACCCTTTGGTGCATGGATCGGCAGGCACTCTAACCACAGAACAGCACTGGCCAGGGCTCACCATCTGTTTTTGTACAACTTAGGAATGTTTTTCACATTTTTAAATGGTGAGGGGAGAAAAATCAAAAGAACACTATTTTGTGATGTGAACATCATACAAAATTTCAATGTTCATAAATAACATTTTATTGGCACCCAGACACATCCATTTGTTTACATGCTGCCTGGATCAGTTTCCTAGGGCTGCCAGAACCAAGTCTCACAGACGGGGGCTTACACAGTCATTTATCGTCTCACTGTCTGGGGTCTGGGAGCCCAGCGTCGAGGTGTCAGCAGGGCAGTGTCTCCCGAGGCCTCTCCCGTGGCTGTGGAGGGAGGTCTCCCCGTGTCCTCACATGTGTGTCTGGGTCCTAATCTCTTCTTCCTGTGAGGACACCAGTCATATTGGATGAGGTCCTGACCTAGTGCCTCGTTTCACCTAAATCACCTCTTTAATGATCCTGTCTCCAAACCCAGTCTCATCCTGAGTGCCGATGGTTAGGACTTCAACATATGGATTTGGGGACACAATCCAGCCCATGTTACCTGTGCTGCAGCTACCACGGAGCTGCATGTCCACAACCACCATCGAAGACAGACTCTCACCTTCTGCAGGCCATTTACTCTCCAGCCCTTCTCAGAAAATGCCTGCCAACCCTGTGCTGGACGATACAGGTTCCCCAACACCGTGCTTCAGATTCCCCAACACCGTGCTACAGGTTCCCCAACACCTTGCTACAGGTTTCCCAACACTGTGCTACAGGTTCCTCAACACCGTGCTACAGGTTCCCCAATACCATGTTACAGGTTCCCCAACACCATGCTACAGGTTCCCCAACACCATGCTACAGGTTCCCCAACACCGTGCTACAGGTTCTCCAACACCATGCTACAAATTCCCCAACCCTGTGCTACAGGGTTCCCCAACACCGTGCTACAGATTCCCCAATGCCATACTACAGTTTACCCAACGTGTGCTGGTTTCCCCAACACTGTGCTATATACCTAGTTAGTTCACCTAACACTGTGCTACAGATTCCCGGCACTGTGCTCAGTTTCTTTTCACTGGACCTGAGTTCCGAATGAAACGTAGATGCCCTCCTTTCACAGATAAAGCGCTTCCTGTCCTCAAGGCACCGACACTGGCCATGGCTTCATGTGTGGCCACTCCCAAGGGCAATTGCACTGAAGCCAAAGAAATGTGTCTCTCATCAGAGACTTTCATATAAAATATATATTTTCTTGATTTTTTACAGAGAGGAAGCGAGAGGGATAGAAAACTAGAAACATCGAGGAGAGAGAGACATCGACCAGCTGCCCTCTGCACACCCCCTACTGGGGATGTGTCCGCAACCAAGGTACATGCCCCTGACCGGGATCAAACCTGGGACCCTTCAGTCCGCAGGCCGACACTCTATCCACTGAGCCAAACCGGTTTCAGCTCATCAGAGACTTTCAGATCATCATTTACACGGATCAAGAAACGCAGCTGGGACTACGGGTTGTAGCTGTCCTCACTCGGGGAACGGGTAGGTCTGGGGAATGAGCCTTAGAAAGTACGAATGGGTATGGGGGTAGTGGAAGATTCTAGGCTAGCGAGCGCTAAGAGGTAGGTTTCAGAGGAGAGAGGAGAAATCGAAGAGAAGCAGCAAGAAGAGGAAAGGTGGGTGACAGGGACTAGGAGGGGAGCTTGGAGAGGGCACGGGGTCATTTGGCAACTCCCAGAGACGGAATCCCTGGAGCATAGTGCCCCGGGGCCCTCAGTGAAGTGCTGGGCTTATGGAAGGAGCACTGGGGAGGTGGATCGGGGGCCTGGGCTCTCCTGCCACCAGGCTGCCTCTTGGGGCAGGAATCTGTAAAGGACACAAAACACCAGTGAGATAGAGAAGTAAAAATGGTGCCCAGTAACTTGGGTCTCTGCACACAGCTTCATTACTAACTGGACCCCTGCGGGGGCCTGATGTGGCAGGATCTCCCTTCTCCGTGTCCCGCAAGGAAAGAGAGATGAACGAACCGGTTCTAAGGGGAGGCGGCCAGGGATTGAGAAATAACAATACACTCCCTCTACTTTAAGAAAGAAATCAAGAATCTGACTACACTTAACAGAATCTCTTTGAGCCATGAGGGTAGTTTAAAGCGTTTAAGCTGGGAGCTGGGAGGGCCGCCACCCTCCTCTTGTCTCTCTAGGCCCACGCCCCACGTCGGGTGCCAGAATTTGGGGGCCTGATGCTGGAAAGGCAGACTGATGACCTCCTGAGCCACACAGCACATTTATTTATATTCCAATCCAACAAGGGGGTTTCACAGAAAAACAAGGAGCCTGGGAGGGCCCAGGGCCCACCCACTCCTTCCTGCCTGACAAACACAAGCCAGGAACTAAGAACATCTCTGCACTCCCAGGGCGGGAGTGCAACTGACATGATTCTGCCAATATCCCAGGCCCAGTCAGCAACAATCTAAAGAATGTCAGGTGTCTTCCCATTTGGCCCTCTACAGACCCCCACTTCCGCTAAAATGGGCAGGGCTTGCGCAGGGACCCCACAATGCTCCTCTTGAGCCCCAATTCCAACCGCCCTGAATGTGTGGGGCACGTTTCAGAAAGCCTGTCTGAAGGGCCCCATACGAGGATGGACGCAGGTACGGACAGGTCCAGGCCCCGGCTCCCGCTCCGCCGAGCACTCGCTGTGTGACCTTGGACGGCTGTGTCCCTACCTGCCTCCGCTGTCCTCGTCTGAAGCACCAGGGCTGGGCCAGGCCCTCCCAGCAGTAATGCTCAGGGAGGGAACCCGTGTGGGCCTTACTGGGACTGACAGATGGGGGGGGAGGGGGCGGGGGAGAGGGGAGCAACAGGGAGTGCTGGCTGGACGCAGCCCAGAAACCCTGGCTGTGGCTTGTTTGCTCTGAAAGCTTGATAAGGGTGTCTGCAAGGAGAAAGGGCAGGGCCTTGCCGATGGGGCACCGGCAGACAGAGTGTGCTTAGCATGATGTGCACAGAGATACACACACACACATGCATGCATGCTTGTGTGGATAGTGTGCGCCACCTTGAATGTGCTTGAGGAGGGAAGAAGGGGAGCCTCGAGGAGATGGTGCTCCAGAGAGGGAAGTGACAGAGGGCCAGGGGAGACCCTTTCTGCTCAGCCCCGCGTAAAGCTCTATCACTTTCCCCGCTTTACAGACAGAGAAACGGAGGCGGCCCTTAAAAGATAAACTAGATTAAGCAGGTCAGAGGCCTCAGATGCTGACGGAGGTCTAGGTCTCACTTTAACTGATTGGCAGGGAGGGAGGGGAAGGGGGTGAGTCAGGTGGAGGGCCGGGCTTGGAAAAGACCTCACCCCTCACAGAGGAAAGAGCCAGAACCACGCAGCGCTGCCATCCAAAGAGCGGAACATTCTGGGCACTGGAGGCCTGAGGTCAAATAAATGGCCCGGCAGCCGCATCCCCTCGCCCTGCCTGGCGTGTGTTTCCATCTGCCAGCCTCTGTCAGGAGGCACCCTCGAGGGTAGCTCAGGCCCCAGATCTCTGCATTCTTATCTAATACAATTTCTACATTAAAAAAATAGCATTGGAAGATATGTTCCCTTAACTCTCAGACACACTGCAGGCCTCGCTCTCCGCAGCGATCCCCATGGAGACGTCTCAGCTCATCACAAACTTCTCTGGAAGCGAAACCCAAGCCTGTCTTGTCGAATCTAAGCTCCGTGCAGTGGAATCCAGCAGCCACAGGGGAGACCAGTTTTGTAGACACGAGTCCCGTGTACCCGTCCAGGCCCAGGGGACGTGGGGGTGGAAAATAAATAAAAATTTAAAAACAGTTTCTCACAAAACAACTGCTTTGGACTTAAAGCTGTATCGGGTCTGAGAACTTGCCGTCTGAGGTGAAGCCTGCTGGTCCGACTCAGGCGTGCCTGGAGGGTGATTTCTGGTGGGGGGAGGGAGTATGCTGGGGGTGGTTGTTTCCCTTCCCGGACACCCTGAACATCCTCTAATATCACCTCATGGACCCATCACCCCCCAAGTGAGTGAAGTCTCAGGGGCCTGCTTACATTTCCAGCAAGTCCCTCTTAAGGGGCGGGGCTCCGTGCCACCCCGGCATAGTGGGGCATGCTCCCTGTTTGCTCTAAAACTGCCCCCCCCCCCGCAAGGCTCCCTGGGGCCCCTCAGCACATCCTCCAGACAAAGGTGAGGAGCAAGAAACCAAAATCATCTCTGGTCAGTCCTGCTGCTCTGAGCCAAGGGAGGTGGGGGTGGGGGGAACCCCGTGGGATCCAGGGGTCTCCCGTGGGGCATGTGGTGGGCCCCAACTGCCCTTGGGGAAGCAGCTCCCAGCAGCCTCCTGGCTTGTCACTGTCATTGTGCTGCTCAGATGAATTCCTGACTACGTTAGTTTTCGGTGGCTGCTGTAACCAATTACATCACACCTGGTGGAAGAAGGCAAAGGAAATGTATTCCCTCAGAGTTCTGGAGCCACAAGTCCAAGGTCAAGGGGTCAGCAAGGCCACACTCCCCCCAAAAGCTCTAGTGGAGAATCCTTCCTTGCCTCCTCCAGTTTCTGGGGGCCCCCGGCATTCCTTAGCTTGTGGAGGCATCACTCCAGTCTCCGCCTCTACCTTCCTGCCTTCCCTTGTGTCTCATCTCTGTGTCTTTCTCTCATAAGGACACCGGTCATTGGACTCAGCACCCATCCTCTATCCAGGATGATCTTATTTGGAGATCCTTCGTTGCATCTGCAAAGACCTACTTCTAAATACGGTCACATTCCCAGATACGGGGAGGGGGCTGTGGGACTTGGACATCGATGTAAGAGAGCTAACCATCAGTTGGCTGCTGCTGCTGCATGCCCCCTACCAGGGATGGAGCCCACAAACCCTGCATGTGCCCTGCCTAGGAATCGAACCAGCAACCCCTGGTGCATGGGCTGACACCCAACCACCCGAGCCACACTGGCCGGGGCTGGGTTTTTTCTTGAAGATGACCCCCTCTACCGAACTTTGAAGTCCAGACTCTCCTGCGAGTCATTCAAGGGCCCCCATTTCCCATGTTCCTCACCGCATGCACCATTGCAGTCCTCTCGCTTTCCCCTCTCCGTGTCCTCAGTCATATTACTAAACTCTGCCCAAGCTGTCCCCCCACCAACGTGGCCCCCCCTTCCCACAGGATCCTGCCTCAGAGCCTTCCCCAACCACCCCAGCCCCCTGAGAGCCAGTGGGAAAGAAAGGATTTGGCCCCGAGGCTCTGAGTCCTGCCTCCCTTACCAGCTGCAGGAAGTCAGACAAGCCCTGCGATGCCTCTGAGCCTCAGTTTCCCCACCTGAAAATGGAGACAGATGCTTCCATGCGGGTCGGTGGGAAGTAAATGGCACAGCGCACATGAAAGAATCTGCCACCCAGTAAATTCCCCATAAATGTTTGTTCTCTGGTTATTTGATCTTCCCTTCTCTGCATCCAATTCTATTTATGGCCGGCACCGCCCTTAATCATTTCATTCTGTTGCCTCGTGTCCTCGGGTTACGCTTCTTGAGGAAAGGGGCAGGGCTGGGGGTTTTTAGGGGGCTGCTCACGGCACCTGGTGTACCCCTATAGCCAGTAAAGGCCAAAAGACCAGATGCCTGGAATAGACCCCACAGCAACACCCCAATACCCATCTGTCCTACTTCAGACCAGAGAAGCTGCATGGCCTGGATCCCAGACCCTGTGACTCTCTGTCACCTCCCTGGCCTCCTCCCCCCCCCCCCCCCAGGGCCTCACACCTCACAGGGCTGGCCTGGCTTCTGCAGACAGCGGCCCAAGTGGAGGGGGGTGGAGGGGGGGGACCAGGGAGGGACAGTAATGGAATGAGAGGCACTGAGATCCAATTCCACAACCATTAAGGTGAGAGAAACAAACTCCAGAGGCCAACTGTTGGGTGTAATTAGGTTGAACAGCGAATCCAGCGGCCCGAGAGCCCCCCAGGCCAGACAGGCCTGGCCCATCCCCAGCTCAGGAGGACTCTGTGGTTGGCCAGGCCGGAGGAGATCTCTCTCCATTAGGTCCTGGCGGGGAGGGGCCGTGGCCTGCTCTGCATCACCGGGGTGGAGCGGCTGAGTGGATGTGACATAATTGAATGAGGCCTCCATATCCTCCACCCTGAGCGGAGGAATTAGCAGGCTGGCCCTCGCCTGGGAGACGGCGTTCTGCCCTCATCTGCCTGCATTGCTCCACTCTGTCCCCTACCCTGCCCCCGGGGTGCGGGGAGCCCGGTGCCGGGAAGACACGCTGCAAGGACTTCTGGAGGGAAGGAGGGCGCTGGGGTCAGGGATGCTCGGCCAGGGAGGTCCCAGGGGAGGGCTATGGAGAGGGGGTAGCAGGGAGGGCTGGGGAGGGAGACGCCGAGTGTTTGCCAGGACTGCCAAACAGATGGCAAGGAGGTAGCCAGGTCCAGGAGGGAGGATGGGGATGGAGGGCCCGGGGAGGGATGGAGACAGGCAGAGAGCAGGAGATTAGAACAAGATAGGCTGACATGACAGCAGCCAGAGATAGAGAGATGAGCTGAGCGATGGAGGGGAAGAGCAGGGGCCGATAAAAAGGAGCTTAGGAAGAAGGACAGGCTGATGGGCGGTCAGGAGGAGTAAGCAGACGGGAAGATAGGAGCTTCGTGTGGCACGGGGCTGGGGCCTCGCCCGTGGCTGGTACAAGGTATCTTGTTCCTTTTGTGTATTCTCGGTGTGGGGGGTTGCAGAGGGGCGGTGACCTGCTGAAACCCGGCTGGAAAGCAAGGGAGCCCTCATGACCCCAGGTGGGCCTGGCTGCGTGGCCCCTCACTCCCACACGACGACGGGGCCTCGCCTGGGCTTAGCCTCAGGGTGAATCCGCTCCGAGTCCGTCGCCTCCCAGGCTGGCCAGATGCAGAGGACCTCCTGGTGGCTGCGGGCATGGAGTGTGGTCAGGAGGCTGTCTTCTCCGCTCCTCCTGGTCCCTGATCCCTTCTCCTGAGACCTCCACAAAAGGGCGGACCGGTGTCATGTTACGGTCTGGCCTTGCCAGGAGTAGTTGATGTTAGTGGGGGGCTCGGGATGCAATAGGAGAGACATTGGGGGCAGGAAGTGCTCCGTGTAACCTTTAATAGCCCATCGTGGCCAGGCTCCTCCCGCACAGAAAGCTGGTCTATCTGACCTGCTCGGTTCAGATGAGGAGAAAAGATATCAGGACACACATCCCTCATCTCCCAACCCCACCCCCACCCCCAGCCGTGGGAGATTTCCAGCCGGAGGCTCCAGCTGGGAAGGCTCTGCCTGCCAGACCACCCCCCCTCTCCCGGGAGCAGGGCTTTGCTCCGATGGGAGCCACCAACCAACTGCCCCCACTGGGGAAGGGGCTCCTCTGTCCCCCCCGGCTGCCCTGTCAGGGTCCAGAGGGCTTTGGGCCAGTGTAACCCCCCAGCTCCTTGTTGCTGGGCACTCTCTGACCCAACCAGATGGCTATGGGTGTCTGGAGCGGGCCCCTGTCCCACCCAGCGCCTTCCCAGCCCCAGAGGGGAGAGAGAGGCGGAGCCATTTCAGCTCGCAGACAGCAGCAAAGCTGGGTCACCTTCACGGTCAGTAGTTTCCAAACCGCAAAGCTGGGATGGACAGCGCCAGGAAGGAGGTGTGACCCCTCCGTCCCCTCCGCTCGGGTGCAGCGGGGCAGGGATCATGTCAGCTGGCAGAGAAGGCAGGGAGGGAAGCAGAGGGCAGGAGCAAAGGTCGAAAGCATAGGCAGGAAAGAGACTGGAGAAAGGCTGCTAATGAAGGAACTCAAAGCTGGAGGAATGGCTTTATCCAAGCCCCCGCCTTCACCCATAAGGGACTCACCCAAGGTCACTCAGCTCGCTCCAGCACGGCATGGGGGCCTCCAGGGCAATGTCATCATCAGATCCTGAGTTGTGGGTCCAAGAGGAAGCTCATGGCTTAGTCACCAAGGGCCAAGGGCCTAGCTCTGCCCTGGGCACCAAGGAGCCATGTCTCCTCTTCTGCTTCAAAACCCTCCGTGGGCTCCAGAACCAAGGTTCCCTCCTGGGCCTGCAGCCAATGCCTCCGCACCGGCTCCAGCATCCTCTCCACTTCCCTCCCACTCGTGCTCACCCAGCCCTGGTCAAGCTTACCCCTTGCTGTGTGTTGACCCCTGCACATTTCCTCCACTCTCTCTTCTAGGGTCAAACGGCAATCTCCTTCACTTTGGTGCTTCTCTCAGATGTCAGTTATTCTTTTATTATTATTATTATTATTATTATTATTATTATTGATTTCAGAGAAAGAGAGAGAGAAACATCAATGATGAGAGAGAATCATTGATTGGCTGCCTCCTGCATGCCCCACACTAGAGATCGAGCCCACAACCTGGGAATGTGTCCTGACCAGAAAACAAACCCTGACCAGAAATCAAACCCTGACCTCCTAGTTCATACATAGGTCAACCACTGAGCCATCCCGGCCAGGCTCAAATGTCAGTTATCCTGAGAGGCCTTCCTTGAGGCTGTCAGGCTTCAGAGAGCTCTCCCTGTCCTATAAAATAGGCCACATTGTTGTGTACCTCTTTTATGGAGAGAGGAGAATATTATTTATTGCAATCAGTCCCTACCTTAAATTTATCTCTACTTTACAAATGATGAAAAAGATTCAGAAAGGTTAAGTAACTCACCCAAAATTACACAGCCAACCATTAAGTGAGGGGTGGAGACAGAAATCAAATCTAAGGCTAACTCCAAAAGCCTGCCCTTTTGTGTTGTAATTTCTATGAATTACCTATTCACTATCTGCTGTGCAGCAAGTGTCTGGATGCAGAAACTATGCATGCTCATTCCTGTATGTCCAGCACCTGGAAGAGTACTTGGTGCATACTGGGTGCTCCAAATCATCACTTTTAGGATGGATGGGTTGGGTAAATGAATAGATAAATGGAGGATAAATGGGTGGCTGGCTGGCTGGCTGGCTGGCTGGATGGATGGATGGATGGATGAGTAGGTGGGTGGATGGATGGATGGATGATGAGAGAGTATGACATCTCCATCTGAGAGGGAAGAAGTGACTTGGAAAGGCCATGCAGAACTATAGAGTGGGATTTGAGCACCACTTCAGGGCTCATGACCAGCCACCAGCAGCATCTCAGCAGAGTCTTGGGGAAAAGGTAAAGGTGGAGCTGCCTTGGGATCCAGAGTGTGGGGAGCTGCTACACCACCAGAGCTGCAGGGGCGCTTCGGCAAGTGACAAGGATTATCCGCCTTGAAACATTGGCTTTAAACTGGGATTTCCTTAGAGATAATGAGGCCCCACCTCGCATTACTCCTACCCTCCCGTTTTACAGATGAATAAACTGAGGTTCAGGGAGAGACAATGACAGGCAGTGTCACACAGCTGGGCGATTCCAGACACTCAGTTTCTATAGAAACAAAATGGCTTTGTGTAGGGGTGTGGTCCATTAAATGCATCCGATGATATTTAATGCTGTGTCTTGCTGCACAGAAGTCTCTGCTTGGAGACACTCTGTGAGGGCCGTGGGAAAGTGGATGGCAAGAAGGTCACTGGGCCACTCACCACCAAGCCGCAGGGCACTGAAAGGGGCTGCAACCCCTTTGCTGCGGGAGGCTTGGCAGTGCTGCCCACTTAGGCTACCTGTGTGGCCGGCCCCAAGTCACGTCAGCTTGGGAAGGACCTTTTATCTACTCCACCTGCCTCCATTTTCAGCCTGCTGCAACCACAGGCCGTCCACTTCTCTGGACAGCCCTCGGTCCAGTCTCGGCAACTCCTCCAGGGGAGGGGACAGCCCCTTTCAGGCTGTGTTGTGCTCTGCCCTTTCCTTCAGGAGGTGCAGGCAGTAGGTCCAGACACGTTTGTGTGCTCTGTTGGGGCCTCCATGATACAACTACAAATGACAACTCACTTCCCAGCACGTTCCAAGGCAGGAAAGATGAGAATACCTCCTGTGTTCCAGGTGAGGAGGCCGAGGCACCGAGTAGCCCTGAGCATTCGCCCAGGTAAGCCAGGAGAGGGAGGCACAGCCAGAACCCCTGGCTCCCCTCAGTCCCAACTGACCAATCCCGCCTGTCCCCCTCAATCTCAGCTGACCAATCCCGCCTGTCCCCCTCAATCCCAGCTGACCAATCCCGCCTGTCCCCCTCAATCCCAGCTGACCAATCCTGCCTGCCCCCCTCATTCCCAGCTAACCAATCCCGCCGGTCCTCCATGGCTCAGCCAAGCCCAGAGGCAGCACGGAGCTGAAAGTCCTCCCAGGAAGACAGGTGTCCTTCCTCCTTTTGTGCCAGTTGCACGTCCCCCTATCTCCTAGTTTTCATCCCCGAGTGCTCAAGGGCCCTGAATGGAGCTTCAAGTGGAATTCCCCCAAAAAAACCCTGGAAGAAAGGACAACAGGGAAGAGCCCCGGACTGGGAAGGAGCCTCGGGAGGCTCAGTGTGGGGAGCAGAGGCGCTCAGCGTGGACAGCAGGGCGGGCCCACAGGACCTGTGGAAGTTCCAAGAAGCCTGCTGGGAGCTGATGAGAGGACCTGCAGACAGGCCGGCCTTTCTCCTGCTGCACTAACGCTCTCCGTCAAGTCTGCAGAGGCTCCGTGAAAACCCTCACCTCTTCCCCTCCCTCGGTGAGAGGAGGGACCAGTACTGTCCTCGCCCCTGCCCCCCCATTCCTAAGCCTGAACCAAATGAGATCCAGAGGGCAGCACTGCCACCCAGATCAAATTCTCCCCCTGCTCCACTCACGCACCTTACAAATGTCAACAGAGACAGGGGTTGCAGCCCACTACATCCAAGAGACCCTGGCTGTCAGGGGTGCGTGGAGGGGCACGGAGACCCACTTGCCTGGCAGGCCCAGGGGCACCTCAAAAGCTCAAGGTCTGGTAGGCAGAACCTCCCCCCCCCCCCAGAGGCACCTAAAACAGGATTTCTAATTCTGTTTCTGCTACTACTGAGCGGTGTGACTTCCATCAAATCCTGTCCCTCTCAGGACCTCCGTTTCTTTATTTGTGTAACTAGAAACCCGGTGCACAAATGTGTGCATGTGTGGGGTCCCTCTGGGTGGCCTGCAGGAATCGGGCTGAAACCCGCAGTCCAGCACCGCCTGCAGCTCATTCCTGCCGTTCCCACTCATCCTGGCCCCACTGCGCCCAATCAGTCCTGATGGGGAGAGACTCGCACTGCCGCAGCAGGGCTCAGCAGCCATGAGCTCTGCTTCTGGCACCCTCCCAAGGGGAGTGGCCTGTGGGATCAGGCTGAAACTGGCTCTGTGACATCTTCTGAGGGGTCCCAGATTGCAAGAGGGTGCAGGCCAGGCTGAGGGATCCCCCCGGAGCATGATCAGGCTGGGGAGGGACCGCAGGAGGGTTCCAGGGCATGTCCGGCCCATCTCACTCACTCAGTCTCGATCAGCCAGACCCCAGCAGCAAGCTAACCTACCTATAGGAGCATCTGCTCCCTGATGATTAGTGCTCATCACAGTGAGCATTGAGCAGCCTTAGTGTATCATTAGCATATTACACTTTGATTGGTTGTTGGTTTGTTCTGCCGTTCGGTCTATTAGCATATTACTCTTTCATTATATAGTATGAGAGAGCTCAGGAGACAAGAGATGGACTTGGGCCTCTCCTCTCATCCTGGGCCTGGGCAACCTTGCTTTGGTCTCTTTTATTTAAAAGGCTTGAGTAAGATTTCACTTGAAGAAAAGTTTTGGTGGCTGTAAAAAATGGGGGGTGGGGGGGCTTAAATCCCTTGGCCTAGAGATGACCTCTGCAATTCCTCTGTCTCATTCTGGGACAGAATCCATGCCCACGTGTTTTCTGTTGGCTACTCTCACCAGGGCAGTCCTGATTTCACCCATTTTTTCTCATGGTCCCTACAAGATGGCCATAGTAACCAGGGTTCATTACCTGGTTTGGTTCAGAATGTAGGTCCCTCTGCACCTCTGGTTGTATAATACATGGCCCCACCCAAAGTTCAGGAACCAGGTGCCCCTGAAAAGGTGCACAGCCCAGCCAGAACATCTGTGTCAACCTTCATGGTTTTAGCCATGAAGGGTGGCAAGGGGCTCAGGAAGCAGAGGTGCCCTGGGCTGCAGGACTCCAGGCAGCCTTCCTGGGAGAAGTGGATGAGACGCAGATACATAAAGATTCCAAGGTGAGATTCACTGGTTGTGGGGCTCAGCAAATGGAACCATCTGGCTTCAGGGCTGAGTGAGGAGGCGAGATGTCAAGACTCCAAGTCCCAGTGCCTGGGTTTAGCTCTGATTCTGTCACGTAAGTGCCATTATGACCTGGGCAAGCCATTCACAATTTTAGCCCCAGTTTCCCCATCTGTTTAAGCAGTGCCTAGGTCTCCATCCAGCTCCCTGTGAGTCTCCGGTGCTTCTGCCTCAGGCTCCTTCCTAGAGGGGGCCTTGGTCAGAGGTGGCCTCTGTCAAAGTTTTCTTAGGAGGAGAAGAAGAAGTCAGGGAGAAATTCAAAGCCCAGACAGGTTAGACCAGTGGTCGGCAAACTGTGGCTCGAGAGCCATATGCAGCTCTTTGGCCCCTTGAGTGTGGCTCTTCCACAAAATACCACATGCAGGCGTGCACGTACAGTGTGATTGAAACTTCGTGGCCCATGCGCAGAAGTCAGTTTTTGGCTCTCAAAAGAAATTTCAATCGTTGTACTGTTGATATTTGGCTCTGTTGACTAATGAGTTTGCCAACCACTGGGTCAGACCAAACCCCCCAAAATTGGGAACGGAACATAGAGCCCAGGGCCTTGATCCCTGGCTCTGCCTCAGCCATACTCCCCGGGTCAGGAGGGGTGAGAGGAGGCTGGGGAGAGGAAAGGCAGGGTGAAGAAGGACCTCTCTCTCTTTGCCTGGTTCATTAGCAAGAGGAGTTTCCATGGTTCGGAAGGGAGCGCTCCTGATGAATATTCATTATCACCAAAGGACTCATTTGCATTGTCCAACGTGGCTGAAAAGCCACAACCAGCAGCAGGCTCTGTCCTCCCTGGCTGCCCCTCTCTGGGGAGATGACCTGCCCATCTAGTGACTGTCACTCCTGCAAACCTACCACCTCCTCACCTTCTCTCACCCTGGAGAGCTCCCTGTGTGCCCCAGCCCAGCAACCTGCCCCCCAGACCCCGGGTCGTACCAAGATCCCCCACTGCTGAAACCCAAGCTGAGCAAACAGGTGGGCTGCCAGACCTCCGTGAGAGAGGACAGCCAGCCCCAAGCCAAGAAAGCAAGCATGCCTGCCTCCAAAATGCAATTTCCATTCAGAGCGGTCAGAGGCCCATCGCTGGAGGATTGGGTAAATGAGTGGTGCCTCCTGCATATCACAGAGTATTACATGGCCATTAAAAAAGAAGGCAGCGCAGATGAAAGAACAACCCACAATGCCCGCAACATGTTGCTAAGGTGATAGAGGAAGTAGCAGGACTATGCTTAGTAGGATCCTGCTTTTCCAGCATAAACAAAGGTAGTGGATGAGCCAGAAAAAAACACATCTATAAGGGCATACCTAGCTATCTCACAGGTCGCGGGAGAGATAGAAGGGTTGTTGTTCTTTGTGTCTTTTTGGAGTGTTTTTGTGTGTGTGTGTGTGTGTGTGTGTGTGTGTGTGTTTTGTTTGTTTGTTTTTTTACTTTTGGGTTAAATATGTTAAATATTTCCTTCCTGTTTGAAGTTGGAGTGCTTTACAATGATTGGTTTTATCATCGGAGCTACAAAGTGAAATTCCCCTGAAAAGATGGTGGTGGTTTGGCTGCTGCTCTGGGCTGTCTCCTGCGGTGCCGGGGGCCTGGCCGTGAGCTGGCTGGAGGGCTGTAGAGGAGAGGGTGCTGGCAGGGGTGGCCCCACCCGCCCCCATCCCAAATCATCCTGCAGGCCGGGCTCCCGTCTGGCCTCGGCCTTGAATCAGGCTGTTACTTCATCTGTGTTTGCCCGAGGCTTGCTCTCTGGAGAAGCATGTAGATAACTTTTGTTAAGTTCTGACCAACTTACAAAGCACTTCCCACCTTCGTCCACTCATTCAGAAACGTCCGTGAGCCTCTCCCGCAAGGTGCTGGGGATAAGAGAACGAACAAGTCTTTGGCCCTGCTCCTGCGGGGAGACCCCGTGCATGCGGGGCGGCGCCTCACCTTGAGGCTATGTCGCAGGTGTGCCCAGGGCGGGTCGGAGCCCCGGGGCCCGGGTCTGAACGTAAGGGGAGCGAAGGCATTAGCCCGATGACGAGGGAGGTGCCCACCTCCTTCAACCTCCACAACAACCATAAGAGGTGCAGCGTCACTGTCCCCCTTCAGGGGAAAAGGCCAAGGAGCCAAAACCACGGGAAAGGGCAGGAGCTGGGAGAGGCGTTTGGGGTCACCCTACCCAGGGGACAGAGGCCCTGCTGGTCCCACAGAAGCCTCCACAGTGCCCGGTCTCCCTCCCAGCTGTGGGCTGGACTAGTTCATTCAGAACCATCCCCCATACTCTGACTAGCCAGTGTGACCACATCCACAGCCCAGCGACCCCCAGGGTTTCCCAGGCTCCCTGAGTCTAGAACAGCTGTTCTGCCTGCTCCCCCCTCCATCCCCACTCCCCAGCCGGGCACTCTGCAGCCACCTCGAGAGGACTACGCTGGATGCTGCCACCCAGGAGGGTGGGTCTCCTGCGGGGTCCTCTGAGCAAACAAGGCTCATGGGAGCCCCACCCCTTCATCAGGCTGCTCCTGCCCGGAGGCGGCCCTGCACGTCCCTGCGCCGAGCACAAACCAGACGCTGCTCCCGCCGTGAACCTGCTTCATCTGTGCCAACTGGACCAC
This sequence comes from Vespertilio murinus, assembly GCA_963924515.1. Classification (NCBI taxonomy): domain Eukaryota; kingdom Metazoa; phylum Chordata; class Mammalia; order Chiroptera; family Vespertilionidae; genus Vespertilio; species Vespertilio murinus. Next base: position 93,135,588 of record OZ004708.1, read on the forward strand.
GCTCCTCAGAACAGCTCCCTGCCATCTACAGCCTCCAGAGCTCCGGGGCCCTTCATGGCCTTGGTGTGTGTGTGTGTGTGTGTGTGTGTGTGTGTGTGTGTGTGAGAGAGAGAGAGAGAGAGAGAGAGAGATCTGGGTAGGCATGAGGGCATGTATGTGTACGGTGCATTAGCATGTGTGTATATAACTAAAGTGTAAGTCCCGAGGGCAGTGCCGTGGCCCTGCTCCCGCTGAGTGTCAGTACTCCCTGTCCATGCCCGTCACAAATCAGGGGTTCTCTTCATCTGCTCCCAAGGGTATGCTCCCAACTCCCCCCACCCAAAGAGCCCCCTGCTCCCCCTGCAGCTCCCCGAGCACCCCCACGTGCTCCAAGCTGCATGTTGGGGGAGTGGTTCATGCTTAGATGCCGAATGTCCCTTGGACGGTGTGTCTCTGGCTGCCACCACCATCTCCTCGTCTATAGCTCCCTCTCCCTCGTGGGCATCTATGGAGGGCCCATGCCCGGTGGCTGAGCCGCAGGAGCAGAAGTTCCCATTGTGTCTCTGAGACCGAGCCAGGCCTCCAGACCGCAGGAGGGAATGGTGGCTCTGGGAGTTGGGGGCACTTATTCCATGACCCTACCCCCTGGGAGGGCCTCGCCACTCGGGAAGACGTGGGGTGACCCCAACTCAGGCCTCCCAACCACCATGTAGGAGCGAGGACCAGCTAGGGAGCCCGTCCTTCAGGAAAGGGGCTCGGAGATGGCCAGAGTGCCCTGGGGCCTCCGCTATGAAAGTGGGTCACCATGGGGGGAAAGGCGGTTAAAAAAAGACCGACTCTGTTTCTGGAAGCTGGTCTCAGCGCTGCCTGGGAGCTGGGGGTACCCTGAGGGAGCTGCAGAAGCAAACCTCCTGGGTTTCTTCCCGGCCTCCGTGAGCTGCGCCTGTCCCAGCCACCACTCAGCTCTACTCTAGGCAGAACCCCCGGGGTCTGGGGGCCTCTCTCCCAGCCCACCCACCACCACTGCCACCTCCTGGGGCTCCCTTCTCCAGCCAGTGGCCGGGAGCCAGACCTGGGCCCTGGAGTGGGGACTGCAGGGTGGTGTGGGCTGCGTGTCTGCTTTCTGGGTTGTTTCTGAACTGCTCCACTTCCCCTTAAGTAGGACACGCCAGGGAGGGATGGCACTGAGCTCCGAGAGGGGCCAAGCGTATGCACGGCAATTCCCCAGGCCAAGGAGGGGCCTCTCGAGGATCCGCTAAGGGCAAGGCTCAGCAGTGGGGGGGACTCATCCAAGACCACCCCACTAAATGAGAGGCCGGGGTGGGACTGGCCATCGCTGCTCTGTCAGTGCTTCAGTGCATGGGACAGAAGAAGAGGAAGCCAGACACCCAGGGACCATAGCTGGCAGACAATCTCAGACAAGCCATTTCACTGCTCTAAGCCTGTCTTTGCATCTGTAAAATGGGAATAACAATATCTACTGCGGGGGCCTCATGTGACGGGATCTCCCTTCTCCGCGTCCCGCATGGAAAGAGAGATGAACGAACCGGTTCTAAGGGGAGGCGGCCAGGGATTGAGAAATATTAGAAATAAAGAGAGAAGACACAGAGATAGATTTTAAGCTGGGAGCTGGGAGGGCCGCTGACCTCCTCTGCTGGAGAGGCAGACTGACGACCTCCTGAAGCACGCAGCACATCTATTTATACTCCAATCTAACAAGGGGGTTTCACAGAAAAACAAGGAGCCTGGGAGGGCCCAGGTCCCACCCACTCCTTCCTCCTGGACAAACACAAACCAGGAACTAAGAACATCTCCTCACTCCCAGGGCAGGAGTGCAACTGACATGATTCTGCCAATATCCTAGGCCCAGTCAGCAACAATATAAAGAATTCCCAGGTGTCTTCCCATTTGGCCCTCTACAATCTACTTCCTAGGTTGTTGTCAAAACTGTATGAAATACTGTATGTAAAAGATGTTGGTGTATAGGACTTACTGTTCTATACAAATGTAGGACTGTCATTGTTATTCTTATCTATGATCCCTTCTATCAGTAAATCCCCCAATTGGTCACATGCTGGCAATTGCTGAACCTGGATGAGGGAGGTCATTATGCCACTCTGTCTTCTTCTGCATGTGTGTGAAAGCATGTCACTGTTGGGTACCTCTTATGGGCCAGTCACTTTAGAACACGTGATATAACTGCCATAACTACCTTTATTATTACTAGCATAAACAAGAAGCCCAGTGCATGAAATCCATGCATGGGCAGAGTCCTTAGGCCTGGCCCGCAATCAGGGCCAATCGGGACTTTCAGCTGCCAGCCAGGGCCTTCCTTCATTCCACCCACCCCCTGGTGTCCGCACACATCATAGTGAGTGAGTGAACTCCCGGTGTCCAGTCAAATTCCCTCGGGGACACTTTGTATATTAGCTATATATATATATAATTATTATTATTACTATTCCCAGTTTACAGAGATTAAGTGACTGGTTTTAGAGTCAAATTCTGGCCAGACTCCATCCCCTGAGCTTTGCACTCAGCCACTGCCCTAAGGCCTGCTCTCCTCTGGCTTTCACGGAGGCTTTCCCTTCTCTGTTGTGAGTGCAGGTTCTGCCAGTGGCTCCTCACTCCTCAGGGGCACAGCTCGTTATGAAGACTGTGTCCAGTTTTCCCTTCCCCTCCTCCCAGAGCCCACACCAAACCCTCCTCCTTCATGTCAGTACCCACTTCCATGTGTTTGCTGCACGTCCTTAAATAGCATATGTTCCTGTAAATTATAGAGCATTGTTGTGAGCATGTGTTTTGAATTTTCATTAATGGTATTGTGTTATGAATGTTACTCTGCGTTTCACTTTTTTCAGCTAACACTGCTTTTATGAGCTGTGTCCTGCTGCTGTAAGTATCTGGTTGGATGATTGCAACACTTCGTAGGACCCACAGTAATCACCCATCACAGTCCTCGCGTCCATGCCCCACTGACAGACACCAAGGGGCCCCCGCCTTCCCTCTGCCACAAACAATACATTCCGTCTGTGTCCCTTTTATCAACTATGGGTCCCTCCTTGCCAGTGGGGTCACTAGGTTGTAAGACAAACACATACTCAGTCAAATAAGTTAGTCATGATGTGAGTCGGTATTTGTGAATTGCCTCAAACAGTGTCTAAACACAGTAAGGCCCTGGCCAATGTGGCTCAAGGATTAGAGCGTTGGCCTGCACACTGAAGGTTCTCAGGTTTGATTTCTGGACAAGGGTAAGTACCTTGGATTGCAAGTTTGATCCCCAGCCCCAGCCTGGTTGGGGTGCATATAGGAGGCAATCAATCGATGTGTCTCTTGCACATTGATATCTCTCTCTCTTTCTCTCTCACACACACACACACACACACACACACACACACACACACACTTCTTGCCTCCCTCCTTTTCACTCTCTAAAACCCAATGGGGGAAAAATATATCCTCAGGTGGGGATTAACAAAAAAGCACTGGAAAAATCTACACTAACAAAAGAGAAATATGCAAATTGACCATACCTCCATGACGACCACATGTCAATCAGGAGGGAGTACGCAAAATTAACCCAACAAAGATGGCGGGTTATTTTGCATACACAGGTGTGAAGACTGAAGGCTCTAGCCCAAAAGAAGACTGAAGACTGAAGATTGAAGACTGAAGAGGCTTGTCTTCCAGCGGCCAGAGCAGAGGAGCCTAGCCTCGAGGCTTGGCTTCTCCACTGCGGCTGGAGCAAAGGCCTGGGTCCCAGGTGCCGGAGGAAAATCGGTGCTGGGGAAGAAAGGGGAAGAAAGGCCTATTGCATGAATCTTTGTGCAACAGGCTTCTAGTGCCCTAAGTAAACACAGTAAGCAGTATGTGAGGTGTGTTCAATAAAAATAATTAAAGAAAATAAGTAGCACTAAATTTTCCAGATTGCTTTCCAAATAAGCACACAGTTTCCGTGCCTACCTGACATTCAAGGGAGGTCTCACCTACACACACACACACACACACACACACACACACACACACACGTCCTCACCGATTCTGTTTGATCCATCTTTCTGATTTTGACATTCAGATGAGAGTAAATAGTTTAAACTTACATTTCTCTTTCATAGCCTTTGAACCTCTCTTCAGATGCTTGTTATTCTTTTGTGTGTGTGTGTGTGTGTGTGTGTGTGTGTGTGTGTGTGTGTGTTTTAGTGTTAGAAATATGCTGGCATTCCCCAAGCATATTTGGTAAGCCAAAAAACCTGAGACTCTTTTTTTTTTAATAGGAAGGCAGAGGGAGATAGAAACATCAATGATGAGAAAAAAAATCATTGATCGGCTGCCTCCCGAATGCCCCACACTGGGGATTGAGACTGAAACCTAGGCATATGCCCTGACCAGAATCTAACTGTGACCTCCTGGTTCATAGGTCAACACTCAACCATTGAGCCATGTACACTGGGTAACTTAAGGCTCTTTGGTGCCACCTCTGGTGGAAATTGATTTCATGTGGGGGGTTGGGGGGGTGAAGGGGAGAGACAGAGAAAGAGGTGAATGTGGTGGGGGATGAAGTTGTTTTCTGCTCAGGTGAATGGCCTCAGCCAATTCACGAAGACTCCTCCTCTCCCGCCCTTGCCCAGGCCCCAGCATAGTGGTCCTCACACACTGGTGGCCTCCGAACCCTCTGGAAGGAAGACTGCTTAAAATGCAGCTTTCTGGGCCCCACCCCTCATTCCTGGTTTAGGGGGTCCAGGTGGGGCCGAGAATTTGCATTTCCAGCAGGTTCCCAGGTGATTCTGATGCTGCAGGTCCGGATCCCACTCTAAGAACCACTGCAGGAGAGAGCTCACCACCCCGTCAGTGTGGCATTGTCACCTGCAGAAAAGTTCAAGCCTTTCAAAGAACATTAAAATCCAACCGGCCACCAAGTACCCACCTCTCCTGCGTGAAGGGGTGCCAGCTCTCACCTCCAGGGCCGGCCTTAGGAAGAGGTGAGCAAGCCCCCCCCCCCAGAACAACACTCAAGAGGGTCAAAGCCGTTTAGAATGTTGCACCCTAGGGGCCTCGCTTGCTTGGCCCAGCCCTGGCCCATCCTGTTCCCTTCCCTTCTGCTCCTAACCACCGACAGTAATCACGTGTTGCATTCCAGCACTTTATTCATTTTCAACCTATAGACAGTCAGCACATTATCTTATTTGATTCTCAAGACAAACCCTAAGGGGTTCTTTACTCCCATTTGACAGATGGAAACATTGAGGCCTGGAGGGTCCCTGCAGCAAGTCAGCCAGGCTTCAGACAGCATGTTCCAGGCCCCTCGCCTGTACAAATCACTACCTCGCTGCCCTACCAAAGCCTCAGAGGACTGCACAACCCCCAGCTCCTCACCATCCACCCTGCTGGCCACCTCCAGCATCTCATTTGCATCCTCCCAAAACGCTTTGAAGGAGGTCCATGGGACTATCATTACCATGGCTCAGCGGAGGTCATGGGGCTTCAGAGAAGTCAAGGCCTTTCCCAAGGCCACTGAGTTCATTGGTAACAGCACACTCGCTACATTCAGCCAGCGGGGCCCACAGACATGATTCAAGTCACCATCCCTTTCCTCCTGATGCACTTACCTCATACCTCCTTCCCTCCTCTTTCTTAATTGAAGGCAGGGAAAGAGAGGGGTTGGCTCATGCAGTTGTGGGGGCTGGCAAGTCAAGTTCTGCATGGTGAGCCAGAGGGAGACCCAGGGAGGAGCTGATAGTGCAGCTTGAAACTGGAGGCCACCTACTGGCAGAATTCCCTCTTCTCCAAGACACTCAGTCTGTTTTCCCTTAAGGCCTTCAACTGATTCGATGAGGCCCACCGTACTATGAAGAGTAATCTGCTTTACTCAAAGTCCACTGATTTAAATGTTACTCTCATCTAAAACTACCTTCACAGTGAAACCTAGGCTGGTGATAGATCAATATCTGGGTACCCAACCTGGTCATGTTGACGCAGAATTAACCACCCCAAGGCTAGCCCTGCTCCCTCTCCTCTGTAGATGACCCTGCCATGTTTACTTGACTACGTAGACACCAGGCTGCATGCTCCCTGCCGAGATCACGTGCCTGTCTTATTCATCACTGTATCCACGGATGAACACAGCAAGAAGAGGAATCTACATGCTGTCACAGGATGAATGAATGAAAAGGGATGTCGCTGCCCAGCACCACCCAATGCTGTTGCTGTTTTGCGATCAGTGTGCAGGAGCTCTTCCCCGTCTGCTCATCGGTCCTCTCCTCAGCTCTGCACAGTGGCAGAGCCTTCTCTGATGCAGCCAGGCAGGGAATCCCATTGAGCAGAGGGACTCGGGCCCCAGGCAAATCCCTGATTATCTTCCACACGGGGTCTCCTCCCCGCTCCAGGCAGTCGCTCATTCCCTGGGGTCCTCTGTTCATCTCTGTTTGTGGTTGGCCCAGGACAACTGCCCAAGGCTTTCAGGGTTAGGACAGAAGGACAAGCTGTACAGCTGGCTTCCCCGGGGAGACAGTGCTCGGAGGGGCAGGCTACATCGGGGAACAGCGCTGAGGGATAAACACAACACTTGTCCCTGCCCTCCTACCCTCCCCACAACCTTTTGCCTGGTGACATCACATAAAATGCATATCAAGCTTTTTTACCCCTTTTTTTAATATACATTTTTATTGATTTCAGAGAGGAAGGAAAAGGAAGAGACAGAAACATCAATGATGAGAGAGAATCATTGATTGGCTGCCTCCTGCATGCCCCCTACTGGGAACTGAGCCTGAAACCCAGGCTTGTGCCCATGTCCAGAATCAAATCCGGGACCCTTCAATCCACAGGCTGATACTCTATCCACTGGGTTAAATTGGCTAGCTTTTAAAAAAAAAATTAAGATTTTTTTGATTTTTAGAGAGAGGAAGGGAGAGGAAGAAAGAGAAGCATCAGTGTGAGAGTGCAACATTGATCAGCTGCCTCCTGCGTGCTCCCTACAGGGGATAGAGCCCACATCCCAGGCATGTGCCCTGACGGAATTGAACTGGCAACCTTTCAGTGCATGAGATGATGCCCAACCAACTGAGCCACACTGACCCGGGCTTTTTATTTTTAATTTATTTTAATAAAAGAGGAAGGAAGAGGGAGAGAGAAACATTGATGTGAGAGAGAAACATTGATCAGTTGCCTCCCATACATGCCCCGACTGGGATTCAAACCCACAACCTTTTTTTAAAAAAATATTTTATTGATTTTTTACAGAGAGGAAGGTAGAGGGATAGAGAGCTAGAAACATCAATAAGAGAGAAACTGCCTCCTGCACACACCCAACCAGGGATGTGTGCGCAACCAATGTACATGCCCTTGACCAGAATCAAACCTGGGACCCTTCAGTCCACAGACTGACGCTCTATCCACCGAGCAAAACCAGTTCCGGCCAAACCCACAACCTTTTAGTCCACAGGATGACATTCTCACCAACAGAGCCATCTGGCCAGCGCTCAAGCTCTTTTAAAGCAAAAGAGAAGTTGCATAAGGTGACATGGTATGGGAGCAAAGGAACAGAGGGGTCAAGGGGAATGTGTAAAACACATACCAAGTATGTACGTGAGCATGATTGTGTGTTTGTGTGTGCATGATTGAGTGTGTGTGTGCATGTGTGTGTGTGTGAGTGTGTGTACATGAATACACTGGACCTTTTATGTTCACATGGGCAGGTGGAGCCACCCACTCCCCCATCCCAGCACCCTCCCACTAAACACACATACACACACACACACACACACACACACACACACACACACACACACACTAGCCTGAGTTCAGGCTCCCCATTTCCTGGCAGCATCCTGGAGACTGCTCTGCAGAGGGAAGGCCAGTGCCCGGGAAACAGCCTGCAGCTGGGATTGCAGAGGAAGGTCGAGGCTCAGACACCCCTGGGGTCAGAAGGGAAGGAATAAGGTTTAGGACAAAAGAGGAGGTAGAGCTGAACCAGGGCAGGACCAGTCTAGAGGGAAATCACCAAGGATACACCTGAATAATGAGATGCAAATTGCCAGGCTGGGGTGGAGGAGATGCTTATATGCAAATGAGAAGACCAGGCCTCTATCTGGATTAAGCTCAGCTCTCGTTTTTAACCCCTTTTTGGTAGAATTAGTCCCCAAGCTAAGGGGGCAGAGAGCAGCCCTCTCCATTCTGCAAAGGAGAAAAATGAGACCCACCCATGGAGAGTGTCCAAGCGGGCAGTGGAGAAGCAACTAAGTGCCCAAATTCATGGGGGGCACCTAGAGCCCCATCCCAGAGGCCCTCCCCCACCCACGACCCCAGGAATTTGCTTGCAGCCTAAGCCCTGGTATACAGATTCATGTGTGCAAACGACCCAGCACACATGAACCCCTATCTATGTTAAAATCCCCATCTATTACTCCCTTGGACTAATATCTCCCTCTCTAAGGAGCCAGGCCTGCGTCAGACACAGGAGGATGGGGCCTGAAGGATAAAGGACCAGGAAGAGGAACCAGGGAGAAGCTGGGGGAGGGGATAACTTCATGCATATGGAAGAGGAGGAGGAAGAAGGCAGGCATCAGAAGAAGGAGCCTAGAGCACCGCCTGCCTGGTGTTCCCAGGAGAGCAGAGCAGACAGGGAGAGAAGCAGCTGCCAACTGGCTCACTTGCAGGGCAGGGGCCCCACGAAGCTTGGTTCCAATTCCCCTTCTGCAGGAGAGGTGTGACCTTGAGTAAGTCACTTAACCTCTTGAACTTCGGTTTCATTTTCTGTGAAGTGGGAGCCAGTGCTCCCAGCCCTGCCTACTCCACAGAGTGGCCAAGGGTCACATGAGACAGTGGCTGTGAGGAGGCTTTATAAAGTGCTATGCAAATGGCGCTAGCGTCGTAATTCCTGGCCCAGTAGTCAGCCAGGGAGTCGGGGCCAAAGACAAGGGTCTTCCTCACCACTGGAAGCAACAGGTGTGCGGGGTGGGGAGAGACCTTTCTAAGTTCTGCTTGACTGTCCAACCAACGTATTTACTCCAGGTTAAGGCACAAAGAGGAATGAGACATGGTCCCTGCACATCCGGACGGGGAGCACACCTGTGGGCTGTTGCATCGTCTGGGGTGGGGGCAGCTGTTGAAGGGGTTGGGGAACGACAGTCAAAGCTGATTGAGAACAAGATTCCACAAACCAGAGTAAGAGGGGCCCCTCTGCACACACGTGGCTGGAATGCACACTAGCCCCTGGCCTTAAGCATGCACAGTCCCCCAGCATTTTAAGAAGCATTTCATGCCCAGGCCGGTATGTTCAGTAGTTATAGCATCAGCCCACACACCAAAGAGTCATGGATTCAATTCCAAGTCAAGGATACATACCCCGGTTGCAGGTTAGATCCCTGACTCCAGTCAGGGTGAGTGCAGGAGGCAACCAATCCATGTGTCTCTTTCACATTTCTCTCTCTCTCTCTCTCTCTCTCTCTCTCTCTCTCTCTCTCTCTCTCTCTCTCCTCCTTCCGTCCCTCCCTTCCACTCTCTCTAAAATAAAGTAAAAAGCAATGGAAAAAATATTTCCTCAGGTGAGGATTTGAAAAAAGAAGCATTTCTTCCCCTCAGCACTATCGACATTTGGGTGGGATAATTCTTCGTTGTAGGGAGCTGCCCTGTGCATTGTAGGATACTTAGCAACATCCCTAGCCTCTACCCACTCGATGCCAATAGCAAGTCCCCTCCTGTGATACCAAAAGTATCCCCAGACATCACTACATCTTCCCAGGAAGCAAAATCTCAGCCCATTTAGAGCCACTGCCTTAAAGGCTCAAAGAAGCAGGCTGTGCTCCTGACCACAAGAAAGGCCCAGGCATTTGCTGTTATGGGTTTTCTCTCCCATGACCCTCCCACACACCCCTTCTCTAAGACCAGGACATTTGATAAATTTCTGAGACATGATTAAAATCATGCCTATCCTGAGTGCCATCACTCACTACATAGAAGTTTGGACCTCATGGTGAAATCAACTGGTAGAATCCATGAGCTTCCAGCAAGACATGTTAGCATCTTATGGGTGGACCAGCAAGGGAAGAGGACAATGTAGGACCTCAAAGGTAGAGCTGGCCCCACCCCTCTCCTGGGCCCCAATCACAGAGCCCTGTTTGAGTCCAATCAAGCTATTGCTGTTGTCCACGTGGGTGTGTTCACCCAACAGGAGTCCTGATTGAGTTCAAAGGGGTCCACCTAGGCTTACACAGAACCCTAGCGAGTATGTGGAGCTACAAAAAACATCCTGGCTTCTGTAAGAACTGCCAGAAGCTAGCCAGAGAGACAGAGCTCCAGCCAGCAAGACCAGGATTCAGACAGGCTCCATCCCACCCAGGAGTTGAGCTGCTGTGGCCTGGCTTCTGGGCCAGCTCTGTCCAGCAGAGCCTGGAGGCAGGCCAGAGCTCATGGGCACCTGAGACACCGGGGACTCGCCTCGGACACACGTGGTGGCAGTGGAGGAGCCATGGTGTCCTTGGTGCCACCGACCGAGCCATGGGTCCTGCGGGAACGGGAGAGCCTGCCTGTCTCAGGATGCAGCGCCTCCCTCTGTGCGCCACGCCACTTGCCTCCCACGGAGGGTCCCTGGCTGATAAACTGCCCCTCCCCCTTGGATGTGAAATTCACAGTGAGGTCCTCCAGTGTCACTTCTTTATTTAAATATATTTTATTAATTTATTTTATTTTATTTTTTTTACAGAGAGAAAGGAAGAGGGAGAGAGAGAGTCAGAAACATTGATGAGAGAGAAACATCAATCAGCTGCCTCTTGCACACCCCCTACTGGGGATGTGCCTGCAACCAAGGTACATGCCCTTGACCAGAATCAAACCTGGGACCCTTCAGTCTGCAGGATGATGCTCTATCCACTGAGCCAAACCGGTTAGGGCTCCAGTGTCACTTCTTAACTAAATCAAGCCTGACGTGGATGGGGCCCTCAGAAAGCCTCTGGTGGGCGAGACTGCAGGAGGCGGCAGAACATGGACAGAAAGAACAGGGCTTAGGGCTCCCATGAGCCTGCATCGGTCCTGCTCAGCCGTGTACAGGTTGTTTTACCAACAGCAGTAACTTATATTCGCATCTCAAGCTTCTCTATAAAATGGAAGCAACTAGAGGCACCCATATCAAAGGACCTAAGGATTAGATGGCATGACTTACTGGGACATGAAGCTTTGGCATAGTGCCCAGCATGTAAAGAGTCCTCAACAAATGTGCTTCCCTCGTAGACAGCCCGTCCCACAGACATTCCGGGTGGGCCTCCACCACTGGTCAGGGAGCCAAGAGCTGTGCACGTGCCAAGCTTATGCAGCATTTCCAGTTGTGCTTCTCAGTGGTGCGCCCCCAGGTGGACATCAGTTGGGCTCAGGGCCCCTCAAGAATCAGTGAGCACACCCTCCCCAGCTCTCCCCACCGCTCTGGGCCCAGCCAACGAGGGCCAGGGTGCTCATTGCAAACTGCAGGGACAAAGGTGCATCCATTGGCGCAGCAAATTCAGATGCCACCATGTAACCCCCTCTGGGAGCAGCCAAGTGGCCAAACTCCTTGAAAAGGAGTCGGAAGTCTAGGTTTACATTAGAACAGCCCACCCAGAGGCCGGTGCTAACAGATTTCCTCACAGAAATCAAGTCAAGTCAAGTCAAGGCTAGTTTGCAGCAGGCACCCATTGCTAACCCTTCCACAGCCTCATCATGTTTATCATGGCCTCTCTCCACCACTCGGCTGTACGCTCTAGGAGAGGGGGACCGTGGCTGGTTAGTATTTGCCGTATCCCCAGCACCACCACCATGTCTGATGGATGCATAAATATGGAATACAGGATGTTAAACTGCCTTTGAAGAGGCAAAGCCTGGGACATAGTTACATCAGGTGATCTGGAATCATTTCATGGGCTCGGTGAATGTTGTTGCCGCTAGTGCCTACTGGTTGGTGAGACTGTGGAGAGCCCTGCAATGGAGGTATTGACTCTATGGAGGCATTGACTCTAGTAGGATATGTGCACACCAGCCCAGCAGGGAGCAAACTCCTCCTTCTTGGTGGACCTTGCCCAAACCCACAAAGAGGGAATCCACATAAATAAATAATTGTCACTCATTGAGGAATGACTGAAGTACCTTAAAATGTAGGGTATGTGCTGCCCTAGAACTTCCCCATGCGTTAAGAACACCAGGAGGCCCTTGCTTGTTTGGCTCACTGGATGGAGCATCGGCCTGGGGACTGAGGGGTCAAGAGCGCGAACCTCAGTTGCAGGCTCCATCCTTGGCCCCCATTGTGGGGGAATGCAGGAGGTGATTATGGGCCTCTAAGTCTGCACCGTGGTGTTTTTATAAGCATAATCCACCATTTCTGACGCTTAACCTAACCCCACCCGGGCTGTGCTAAGCCACCAGGGGCCAGAGAGAACTGATAAGCCAATTGCTTATGACTTGAGAGCAACATCGTCTGGGCACAAATTGATAAAGAAGCCCTGGAGATTATCACAAAAGTCAAGGAGCCTTAAAACTAATTCTATGTCCTTGCAATTATAAACCCTTTTTGCAAATCTTCTCCAAGGACAAGCCTTCCCTCTTAATTATGCCACAATGTATGCATCCCCGAAATGAGTGGCTCTGCTCAGCATTTATGACGATATGCTTATCTTCCAGCCTGGAGATACACTTCCATGTGCTGACTGCTGATCCATCTACTGTGCCAGGTTCCAGAAAACTGCCCCTCAACGCAGAGAGGGGACAGACGGCCTCAAAAGTGGAGGTGGGGATGAGACATGGTAAGGGTGCAATTGACAGGATGTGCTACAGACAGACATGAGGAAAAAGACCCTACTCCTCCAAAGGAAAAGGGCCCCTCCCCCAACCCAAGCCATCAGCAGAGAGGCCTGGGGACAGTCAGTGCAGGGACAGGCTACAAGAACTTGGGCTCCACGCCCTCCATGCCAGACTTAGAAAGGGCTCCCAAGGTCATGTGGCTTAGCTCTGGCTCCTGGAATCTAGAAGCCACCCAATGAGAGCTTCAGCCACCTCCCAAGGCCCAGTGTGAGTCTCTGGGACCCACAGTGACCTGCCACCCCAGCCCCACTGCAGGAAGCTGCCTCCAGGGTTGAGTGCTGCCCCCCCTCCCCCCAACCCTTGCCCCATCATCAGCTTCCAAAAACAGTATGAGACAGGGAGCACAGCGAATATGGACTGAGCTGTGTTTCCCCAAAACACACATGTTGAAGCCCTAACCCCTGATGGGACTACATTTGGAGAGAGGGCTTTTAAAGAGATATTTAAGCCTGGCCAGTGATGCTCTGTGGTTGAGTGTTGACCTTTGAACCAGGAAGTCATGTTTCAATTCCCAGTCAGGGCACATGATTGGGTTGAGGGCTCCATCTCCAGTAGGAGAGGTGATGACGTTTCTCTTTCCCTCTCCCTTCCTCTCTCTCTCTCTCTCTCTCTCTCTCTCTCTCTATTTCTCTCTCAAATCAAAATAACTATATCTTCAAGTGAGAGTTTTAAAATCTTTTTTTTAAGTAACTAAGGTTAAATTAGTCATATGGATGGGCCTTGATCCAATAGGAGTTGGGTCCTGACAGGAAGAGGAAGGGGCACTGGGGATGTGCATGCACAGAGAGGACACAGCAGAGGGCAGGCATCTGCAGCCTCAGGAGAAACCAACGCTGCCACCACAGAGCACCACCTGAGTCTTGGACTGCTGGCCTCCAGAACTGTGAGACCGTAAATGTCTGATGTTTAAGCCCAGCATGTGGTGTTTTGTTATAGCAGCGTGAGCAGGCTAACCCTGCAGCGAAGGGAATGCCTGAGCTCAGAGCTGCAGCCCTGGAGTCCAGGCCGGGGCCGTGCTGCAGCCTTGCGGTGCTGGGTCACCCGGCTTTTGGGTCAGGTTGACTGACTCTTTTAGTCCAAATAAACCCCCAGGGCCTGAGGAGGGCCAGGCGCTGGGTTCACTGACACAGGGGGCAGGTGGACGAGACCCCGTTCTTACCCCCAACTGGAAAATGTTGCCAGTGATTATCTCCGGATTATAGAGCTTGTGCTGTCTTTGTTTGAGTTATGTACATTCCTCCAGTTTTCTAAAATGAGCATGTATTGCTTTTGCATTATAAAAAGAATAAGTTAATCACGTTTAAAAGCTCTACCATGCTTCTGGGCCCAAATCCAAAGCCACTTTCCCCACGGGCTGCCCCCCCCCCACCGCTGAATGTCTGAGCCTTTTCTACTCTGAGGCCCGTGGGAGTGGACTTTGCCCCCGCTCCCTCCGCCTGGGCTGTCGTTAGTTTTGTGCACGACTTTGTTAGACCACGTGCCATCGCCTCCCTGGGCCCGCAGACAGCGCCCGCCCACCGCTGTGGTCACTGTAGAGCTTAGCATGCCCTGCCCCATGTTACAAGCAAACACTTTGTAAATCATGGCTATTCTGATTTTTACAACAAAACTGAACAGTATCCATCATCTTCCTTATTTTATAGATGAGGAAAGTAAAATTCAAAGATCCTCCTGCAGACGTCACTTGGGTTCTGACCTCCACTTCCCCTCAACTGGGTCTGGGCTGCACTGGCTGCCATTTTAAGCAAAGAAGAGTTCACTGGGGAGGTGGGGGGGAGCAGGGAACAGGCACCCGTGGCTCAAAGCAGGGAGAGCCCTCTTCCCTCTGCTGTGCCAAGCTCCATACAGAGCCCTGTGTGTCCAAGGGAGATGAATAAATGCAATGCAGACATGTCAAATTAGCAAGCTCCTCAGATGCAGACCAATGCCCTGTTCGCCAGCTGCTTTCTCAGTAATAAGGAGGCATTTTCACCTCGCTCTGCCCGATTCATGACTCGGAATTTGCACAGGGAGGAGAAGGTATCATATAAAGATCCCCTCAGATGCCACCAGAGTCCAGCTGACCGGAAACCTGATGTCCCCCCTCTGGTAACCAGGTTGGACGGGCCCTAGGCAAGGTTTCTCAGCCTTGGCACTACCGGGATTTTGGATGGAATCATCTTTGCTGTGGGGCTATCCTGGGCACCGGAGGCTGGGAGGCAGCATCCCAGACCTGCCACTGGATGCCAGTAGTGTCCCCCCAGTCATGACAACCATAAGGGTCCCCAGAAATTGCTGAACACCTCCTGGGAGCCCTGCTCTGGAGTTTGGTACTCCCCAACTTCTCCTCTCCTCAGTGTCATTCTGGGCCCTCCAGGACTGCCACTGGGGGATAAGAAGGAATAGGGGCCTTGACCCCACGTCAGGACTAACCTCTGAGCAGTCGCAGATACACAGTCTTAGCAGGGGAGGTTACAAGTAACTAGTCATTCAATCGGCCAATCAGCAAATAGGTACTTACTAGTTCCCCTGTGCACAGATTCGTGCTCATTGAAAGGAAATTAATTAGAAGGTGGCCAGGGCTAGACGAGCCAGACACACCCTGGAGCCAACTTCCCATGGTCCCTCTCCAGCCAGCCACACCCAGAGTGACGTCGTGGCTCAAAGGGTGTCTGTGGAGTGAGTGGGAATCCCTCTAGCAGATGTGGTCCCTCAGCCTGACCTGAGGGGATCAGGCTGAAACAAGCTCTCCAACATTCCCTCTCCCCCCACCAGGTGACCCAGATTGCAAGAGGATGGTTCTCAGGTGACTCACCCCAGAATCAGGCTCCCTCCTCTTTGGTTCCAGGGTGCATCACCCAAGAACAGCTACTGCCAAGTCAAGGCAGCTAAGCTGCTCCTACGTTGAGCGTCTGCCCCCTGGTGGTCACTGCATGTTATAACTACCAGTCGGAGCATCTTCCCTCTGGTGGTCAGTGGACGTCATAGCTACCAGTCAAATGGTCAGGTGGTCGCTTAACCTTTTATATATGTAGATTGATCTGTCCACTGGGCACTGTGCTACATGTGGGGAACACAAAGAACAAGAAGATAAGCAGAGAGGCCTTGCCCTCACATGGCTTGCTCTCCAGCAGGAAAATAGATACCAATTATGCAATTGATGACAATAGAGTGTGTTCAGGGTGATGATGGAAAAGTACAGAGAGTTCTGCATGAATTTACAAAACATGAACAGGGGGGGCTAGAAACAGCTCTTCTGTGTCATCTCGAACTATAAAACACCAAACACCGGCCCATCCAACAAGCCACCTCTCCCCACCCACCAGGCTCAGAGGTCGCCCCTCGGACCTGGAAACGAGGTTGTGAGTTGCGGCGGCAGGCCCCTGGGACCAGGCAGGCCCCCGAGGACTGAGGGTGTGTCAGGATCCAGTGGACTCTGCTCCCAGGTGTAAACCCTGATTCCATTTTGAACCAGCTGAGGCCGTGGAGTAATCGAATTAGGCAAATATTATGGGGAAGAAAATGGGCCTGTAAGTAGCTTAAAGTGATGGAAATGACCTAAAGGTGGCCATGCAAATGGTCTGTATAATATCTTCTAATAACCCTGGCCAGCCAGCCCGAGGAGGCAGGCTTCCAATAATGAGGTGTCTGATTAGAATAATGTTCGGTGGGAGAGTGTGTGAATGTCCGCATAAATCAGGCCTGGAGAGCCTCCCCAATTAGCCAGGAAGGAGACAGGCAAGGTAGGTGCCAGCGCTGCACCTGGAGGCTGCTGGGCACGCTGCAGCGGTGGGGGGAGGGGGCACTAATCATCTTTATAACAGCCCCTGACGTTTTATAGCACTCCACAGTTTATAAACTCTTTTCCTGTGCAGTATTTCATGTGGTCCCGGCAAAGCTGTTCCAAAGATTAAATGAGATGATGACGCCGTCCCGTGAGATAACTAATGGTCTGTTTGGGTCACGCTTTTACCCCCCAGCACCCAGCATGGTGCCCGGTACATAGTAGTCGTTCAATAAACAGGAGCCATTAAGGAGCATGTAGCAGAGAGCTGACTGCACTGGGGACACCAGCAGGTGCTCATGCATCCGCAGAGCGCCTCCCTTCCCTGCCTCTGCTCCCCAAACTATGGGGTAAATTAGCATTATTCTCAGCAGAGAGCTACTGGAGAAATTTTAGTGTTATACTTTGCAGTTGGCAAAACCTGGGCAGCATGCTTAAGCCGGACCCGTGAGACACCTTGTTCCATTTGGTACTTGGGTACTGAGTGTCTACCAATGTGCATTCATTCGTGTATGCGATCAAAAATAATTCTTAAATACCCAGTGGGGGATCAGGGTCAGACACGTGGGGAAAGAGGAGAAAACGGAAACCAGCATTTCGAGGGCCCCGAGTCTGGGAAAGATATAGAGCCTGGAGAGGTCACCCCGTCTGTGGTCCCCCCCCTCCTCCCTGGGGCCAGAATCAACAAGCCTTAGGAAGCATTAAAAGAGTCCCCGGACTCCTCACACCTGTGGGCAGCTGGGCTGCAAATAGGGGGTTCCACTCTCTCCCCCGCCCCCTGAGAAACATGTCCATTCTCTAGCTTTCACAGAGGAAGATCCCGAGGCCCTAAGAAAGGAAGTATCTTGCTGAAGGTAGCATAACTGATAAGAAAAAGCTTATTTCAACCCAGGGTTCTAAACTCCAAATCTAGTCTTTTCTATGTAAACAAGTGTGTGTGATACTCAAACTCCTGGGCTCACCCTCAGCCTCATTTGGCAGATCCACATGTGACCGCTATGCTTACCCAGACACTGTGTCCCCCACACGCAAGCCCACACATGTGCAGACTCAAGCCACGCCCCAGGATGGCCCCTTACCTCTTGGGCTTTTATCTTTTGATGCCAAGAGCAGCGATCTGTGGGGGAGCAGTCAAAGGGCCAAAATGGGTCTGGAGCACTGCATCCTGTGCCCTGAAATGCTTGGCTGGATGTGAAACTTCTGGGGGCCCTGATGGGGGAAACTTGACCCACAATGACCTTGTGGGATCTCCCAACGCTCTGACTAATTGGAAGGCTTTTTGTAATTCGTTATGGATAAAGGTGCTACCTGCTTGAACAAATGAAATGTTCCCTCAGGTATTCGCCTGATCAGGCTACTACAGCAGAATGCCAGAGACTCGGCGGATGGAGCAACAGACACCTATTTTCTCACAGGGCGGGAGGCTGGAAACCTGGGCTCCAGGTGTCAGCAGGGGTGGCTTCTGGTGAGGGCTCTCGTCCTGGCCTGAAGACCACCGCCGCCTTCTCACTGTGCCTTCACCTGGCCTTTCCTCTGTGCGCATGCAGGGAAAGAGAGTGATGCTGTCTCTTCCTCTTCCTACAAGCACGCCAGTGCTATCCAATTGGGGCCCCGCCCTCACGGCCTTATTTAACCTTACCTGCCTCTCTGAAAGCCCTCTCTCCAAATAGTCCCACTAGGGCAGTGGTCCCCAACCTTTCTAATGCTGCGACCCTTAAATATAGTTTTTCATGTGGTGGTGACCCTCAACCATAAAATTATTTTCCCTGTTACTTCCTAACTGTAATTTTGCTACTGTTAATGGATGGTAATGTAAATGTCTGTGTTTTCCAGTGGTCTTGGGCTCTACAGCAGCGGTTCTCAACCTGTGGGTCTCGATATACAAAACTAAGCTCCCTTTTCTCTTTTTCTTTTACTAGAGGCCCGGTGCACAAATTCATGCGCAGGTGGGGACCCTCAGCCTGGCTGGCGGTCTGGGCCGATCGTGGCCTTCTCACCCAGTCCCCTTGGAAGGTGACCAGATCATCCTGCTTTTGGCGGGACAGTCCCGATTTCTAACAATTTTTTCCAGGGCCCACAGCGGTTTTTA
Source organism: Vespertilio murinus (assembly GCA_963924515.1). Lineage (NCBI taxonomy): Eukaryota > Metazoa > Chordata > Mammalia > Chiroptera > Vespertilionidae > Vespertilio > Vespertilio murinus. The sequence continues at coordinate 93,154,235 of OZ004708.1, forward strand.
AAAAGTCCCGATTTTTGGAAAGATCTTTCCAAAAATCAGGACTTTTTTAAAACGCCGCAGGACGCAGGAAAAATTGTTAGAAATCGGGACTGTCCCGCCAAAAGCGGGACGATCTGGTCACCTTACCATTGGGGCTGATGGGGCCAGCTGGCCAGGGACCACAGGAGGCTGGCTGTGGGAGCAATCTGACCACCTGGCTAGCGGGTGGGGGAAGGGCAGGAGGTTGGTTGTGGGAGCACGTTAACCACCAGGAGGCAGCGCCTGCATTGAGCATCTGCCCGCTGTGGTCAGTGCGCATCATAGCGACTGGCCGGTCGGCCGTTTGGCAGGTCGTCCAGTTGTAACGGTCGCTTAGGCTGTTAGGTACGTACTAGCAGATTACTTCTTCCAGGTGACTCCCTCTCAGGTCCTCTCTTTCATGCCATCACACTCACGCTCTTTTCAAACCCTTTGTGAAATTATGTCCCTTGGGGTTCCCAAACTTAAATGCCTGCAGAGGCGATCGGAAAACATTTTTATTGAATGAAAAAGGACCTAGTCAGGTAAGCACCCACCTGTTGTCACCCGTGGAAGGTCAGTGCCCAAGGCCCGGGTTGCTAGGGCTTCCCATAGCTAGGAATCTGAGTATTTTTAATGACATTTTAATATTCTGGAAGATAATTTTTAAAGCTTTACAGTGCTAGGTGGCACACTGGAAAGTTCCTAAGAGGATAGATCTTAAGTGTTCTAACTACAAAAGAAAACGCTAACTACACAAAGTGAGGACTGTGTCCATGTTAATTAGTTTGATCGCAGTGACTGTTTTACAGTGAGTACCACACCAGCACATCAAGCCACACACTTGAAATACACACCATTTTTGTCAATCATACCTCAATAAAGATTTTTAAAATTTTAAAATTATAATTATAAAATAATTATGTTGGCCAGGGGGACTCAGGCACAGCAGCACAGGCCTGTGGGTAATGCTGGGACAATGGTCGCCTCTTGTCCTGTTTCGCTTTTACCCTCTCCCTCTCCACTTTTCGTTGCTAAGCCCTCCCCCCTCAAAAAAATTACAATGCCTGTTGGATGTGAGGACTTAGGTCAATGCTATCTCAAGGAGGAGATAAAGTGGTATAGAGAAATCTTCGCCTTTTTTATTTTTAACCAAAATCAGACATTTAAAGAACTTGTGCCATCAGCCTCCGTCGGAATCCCCTAAGGGAGCCCAGAGGAGCCAGCGCAGACTCCTCCCCTCCCTCCCCCCACCCCAGCACACATTTCCATAGTTCTCCTAAATTAAGCCGCTTCCCTGGAGCACCAGGATCCTAGCTAAATAAAAAATGAGTCCTTATTCAATGGAATTGTTTTCGTTGTGTTTAATTACCAGTGTTGTGGCAGTATTGTTTCCTGCCATTTTCAGTGCAAATGGGCAGTGTTTCTGCTTCACTGGGGATTAATCAGCTGCGTTTCGTGAGCTGGCCCTGGACGCTAACCAGCACGTAAAAACTACGCTTACAGAAAAATAAGTGCCAGATTCCAAAGATCCAGCTTTTACAGATCAGCTCTGGGGTACAGTCTGTTCGCATGCCAGGCTGCCTGGACAAACGCCGTGTTTTGAGGAGTGCATTTTGCTTTTCACACCAATCTTATGAGCCTCACAGACTGTGAGGGTGAGAAGATCTTTAGAGACCACTTAGTCCACCCTCTGGTTTCACAGCTGAGGGAAATGTTTACACGTGAGACAGCAGTGGAATGGAGTGACATGCCCCAATTCACACAGCTCGTCAGTGATCCAGGTCCCCGGGCTCCCGCTGCCGCGACGGCAGCCTGTTCAGAAGGTGGGAAAACCATGGCCACAAGAAGCAAAACAATAACAGCCAACATTGAACACTTACTCTGTGCCAAGGACCATGCTAAGTACTCAAGCACATGTCATCTTCCCAAAGGCCGATGGGGTGGTACAAATACTCTCCCCACTCTATAGATAGAGCTCCAGAGGTTAAGCTATCATCCCAAAGTGACACTGTGAATACATAAATAAGTGGAACAACAAATCAATGTCTCTCTCTCTTCCTTCCTCTCTCTCTATAATCAATCTATACTAATAAAAGGGTAATATGCTAATTAGACCAAACAACTTCCAGAAAACTTTCTGGATGTCCTTTTGGACAAAGCCGTGGTGGGGGGGGGGGGGCACAGGCAGAGGCAGTTAGGGGCGATCAGGCTGGCAGGCAGGTGAGCAGTTAGGAGACAGCAGTCCCAGATTGCAAGAGGGTTGTCCAACTGCCAATGTAGGTCCAATGCCTCAAGAGGTCCCCGACTAGAGAGGATGCAAGCTGGGCTGAGGGAAGTCCCCCCCATGCCCATGCACAAATTTCATGCACTAGGCCACTAGTCAATAAATAATTTTTTTAAAAATAAGTTGAATAAGGTCTGAGCAGCTTATGTATAATGTGATGAGTACAGTATCCTGCATTATATACTGGAAATTTGCTAAGAGACAGCTCCTCCTTAAGCATTCTCATAGACACACACACACACACACACACACACACACACACACACACACACAATGTGACTGTGAGAGGTGAGGGTGTGTTATTAACCTAATTATAGGAATCACTTCAGCATGTACATGTACATCAGATAATCAGGTTGTGTACTTCAGATACATTATCATTCTATTTGTAAATGATACCTCAATAAGCTGGGGGAATCATCTCACAATAAAAAATTACAGGACAGGAAATGAGAAGCATCTGAAGGGAAAATCCACGGGGAGAAGGGAAGGGGGCTCCACACGGACGTAGCCATAACCTTTACCTGCACGTTCAACCAATCAGCCAGTAACGGGCTTAGAAACAAGCTTTAAAATAGCAGAATTGGAAAGGGCAATATCGACAACCTATTCTCAGCGTTTTTCATACTGCGAGGCTTGCAGTTTTATCCAGTTACATAGATAGATGATAGATAGATAATAGAGATAAATGTGCACACAAATATTGATACACAAATGTGTGTGTGTGTATTAGTCAGGGTTCTCCAGAGAAACAGAACAATAGGAGATACACACACACACACATGAGTTGAGGCAAAAGTATGTTTACAGCTGTGAGTATCCAAAACACAGAGTTTATTCTTATACTATTATTTAATTATTTTTAAATATATTTTATTGATTTTTTTTTTTTACAAAGAGGAAGGGAGAGGGATAGAGAGCTAGAAACTTCGATGAGAGACATCCACCAACTGCCTCCTGCACTCCCCCTACTAGGGATGTGCCTGCAACCAGGGTACATGCCCTTGACCGGAATCGAACCTGGAACCTTTCAGTCCACAGGCCGATGGTCTATCCAAATAATAGCCGAGCCAAACCGGTTTCGGCTATTATTTAATTATTGTATTATTTTCCATACAAACAACTGTAATGCTACTTCTTTTGCTCCACCCTGTGTGTGTATATACAGAGAGACAGACAGACAGACAGACACAGAGACACAGAGTCAGAGAATGAGGAATTGGCCCACACAGTAATGAGGGCCGGGAAGCCCCCAGACCTGCCGCCTGCACGCCAGAGCCGCAGGGGAGCTGGTGGTGTGGCTCAGTTCTGCTCTAAAGGCCTGGAGCCAGGGGAGCCGACAGTGCAGGTGACAGTCTAAGAGGAGAAGAGGAGCTGAGATCCCGGCGCGGCAGGACGGAGGAAGGGGAATGCCTCTCCTCTCTGCCTCTGTTCTGCTCAGGCTCTCGGTGGACCGGGAGGTGCCCACATTGGGGAGGGCCACCTACCGCACTGGGTCCACTGATTCAAACACTAATCTCATCCAGAAACACCCTCGCAGACACCCCAAAAACCATGTTAATCTGGGTACCCCATGGCCAGTCCAGATGGCACATAAAATTATCACGGAGGTATATATGTGTATCCATCACATATACACACACACATCATCCTACCTTATAAAAGAGTAATATGCAAATTAACCATCACTCCACTCAGGCCATGCCCACCAGCCAATCAGAGCGAGTATGTAAATTAACCCCAGCCAAGATGGCTGTAGCCATAGAGAGCAGTTGAGAGAGGCTTGGGGCCCTGGCCAGTGTGTCTCAGTGGGTAGAGCGTCAGCCTGCGGACCAAAGCATCCTGGGTTCGATTCCCAATCAAGGGCACATACCTTGGTTTCGGGCACATCCCCAGGTGGGGGGTGTGCAGGAGGCAGCTGATGGATGTTTCTCTCTCATCCATGTTTCTAACTCTCTGTCCCTCTCTGTAAAAAAAAAAAAATTTAAAAAATCAATAAAATATATTTTAAAAGAGAGAGAGAGAGGCTCGGGTTTCCCCGGCAATAAAGGAAGTCAAGCTTTCCACACACCCAGGCTGGCCTAGGCCTCCACTCCAGGCTACAAAGTTTCAATTATAGAAGATACATGAACCCCAACAGAAATGGCTGCAGCCACAGAGCAAGCAGGGGCCTTGGCTCCCATCCAGGCTACAAAATTTCAATTGTAGAAGGTAAATAAATTCCAGATATCAGGGTCTCTGCTTGGATGGCCAGGGGGTGTGGCTGGCCTGTAATCCACCACAAACCTCTGGCCCAGGCCACCCCACACCCCAAGGGAACCCCCACCCTGATCCAGGACACCTTCAGGGAAAACCAGCTGGCCCCCACCCTTGCACCAGGCCTTTATCCTATCTAATAAAAAAGTAACACTCCAACACACAAGCTGGCTGCCCCCATGTGGTCAAAGATCCTGTCCCCATGTGGAATATGCAGGCCACCACAAGATAGTCTGCAAGGGAGGGCACTTGAGAGGGACCAGGTCTGCAAGGGAGGGCAGTTGGAGGCAATCAACCCTGCAGGGGAGGGCAGTTAGGGGTGGCCAGGCTAGCAGAGGAGGAAAGTTGGGGGCAAACGGGCTGGCAGGGGAGCAGTTAGACATCAATCAGGCTGGCATAGGAGTGGTTAGGGGGTGATCAGGCTGGCAGCAGAAGTGGTTAGGGGCAATCAGGAAGGCAGGCAGGAGAGCAGTTGGGAGCCAGCAGTCCTGGATTGTGAGAGGGATGTCCCTCAAGGTGTCCCAGATTGGAGAGGGTGCAGGCTGGGCTGAGCCCCCCCACCCCACCCCAACCCTGTGCACAAATTCCAAGCACCTGGCCTCTAGTGAATATATATACCGGGTCTCCATGTAAAATGTATTTCTTACTGCAGATCACAGTTAAAAAAACAAAAAGTCTAGGAAACCCGGAGACAGCTCCCGGCACCATCTTCTTTCCTGGGAAACTGAGGCTCGCAGAGGGAGCCACCAAAGGTGCCAGCCTGGCCAGCGGAGTCCAGGGGCCAGGGCCAGGTCTCCCTGCGTCTGCTGGAGCAGCAAGGTGGCACCGGAGCCTTCACGGGCACAGCCCTGGGCTGGGACGCCCCCTCGCGTGCCCCGTGGGGAGGGAAGCACGGAGCGAGTCTGGCTCGGCACGTGGTGGAGCATGAGGTCATTGCCGCGCCCCTCTGGCTTCCAGGGATGCTCCTCCTTCCCGCCCCTTTGGCAGGAACACCCGTGGCCCCTCTGCTGTCTCCACTCCCCCACTCCCCAGGCCTGGTCTCGGGAAATGAGCTGGTAACCTCCTCCACACACGGGTGTGACTCACCCTCATGCTATCGTGCTCTCTTCTTCCCGGTTATTTGCTCTCGTATTGAATGAAGGCTTGAAAATTTAAGCCAGAGACAAGAATTGGTCATCCTGCAGCCTCTCCCTGGCGTCAGTGGCCCTGCAGCGGAGCGCCGAGGGCGGCCGTGGGGGAGGGAGGACACAGTCGGCCTCCGGGGTACCTGGCGACCCACCACACCACGTCTGGAGCGGGATGACCACGTGCCACTGGTGACAGTGGTGGTCCGAGGCGTGACGGAGGCCTTGCCATTTTCTTCTCCCCGAGATCTCCTCCAGCTGCTCTTTTCTCTGTTACAGAGCCTCCCGTCTTCCTATTTTGCAAGGCTGATAAAGAGATTAGCAGATACAATCATAAAGTTATGAAGCTGCTTTTTGAACAGACTTAGGAAAATGTATCAGTCTGGATAAAGTCTGCCCCTTCAAAGCCGTCACCTTGGGGGAGGAATCGCTTATGTCAATGATGCTTCTATTCATTGCAGAATCTCTGTTTTAGGAATATTAATCATTACCAATTATGAACTGCCTGCTGTGGATCAAAAAAACTACGCCAAGCTGTGCATATTATACCTTATTAAATCCTGTAAAAGAAATGTTGTCCCCTTTGGAACAAGACAAAGCTAGTTTTATTCTATTTGTATCAAACCTCATCGGTGGCCACGAAAAAACTCTTAATCCCCAATTTTGGTCTTCACACTTGGCTCTAAATGACTTTGGGCTGTTTCCAGAAATCAAATCTACCCTTGAAGTACAAAGTGTGACTCCACAGAGAATAGGTAAGCGTGTGTCCCATTCTCAGTTGGATTTCCCAAAAAAAGGGGGGATTCTGGGAGTACTTTATGCCATGGCAACATCTTTGCAATAAGTTCATGGTGCAAGATGACAGAGCGTGCACACGCATGAGTGTGTACGTGTGTATGTGTGTATGTGTATGTGTATATGTATATGTGCGTATGTGTTCAGGTATGTGTGCATGTGTGTGTGTGTGTGTGTTTAATCAGCCAAGGCACTGTAGAGATGTAGTCTATATACCCTTGGAAAGGTCTGTCTAAATGTCTCACCTGGTATTTGAGAGAGGGAGGGAGCAAAGAGAGGTGTCACAGGAGTGTCCCTTCCTGACCCAGGAGGGGGCGCCCCCCTCTCTAGTCATCCACGGGCTGCATTTCTGGGGACTGCACACAGCAACAGAGGGGACGGCTCGGCTCTCAGCTGCGTAGCTTACCTCCCCTGGAAGCTCTCCCTCCCCCCTACTGTGAGGCCTACCCTGGGAGGAAAGGGGGTGCCCTAAGGGTTTGGCCTTATTTTTCTCCCCTTTCAGCTCCTCTTTTCTTCAATCGGAATGACTGACCTTCCTCGGCCTCCTGTGGGCCTTGTGCAGCTTCATTGTCAAGCTCCCCTTCAGACCAGACCTGCATCTCTAAGTCCTTCACCCACAGAAATTCTGGAGTTGCCACGGGTCAGGTGGCCCTAAATGCTGCTCAGCTGTCACCACACTTCCTGAGTCCCCTTTCCTCCTCTCTTCCAGCTTCCAGCACCTCCTCCCCCGACCCCTCAGCCCGTGATTCTTACTTCACTGAGACCAGAAGCAGCCAGAGACCACAGGCTCCATCCACCACTGCATCCGGGGTCCTGCCTCTGCCTTCCTCTAAGACCGGCACCTACCAGCAACATTTCCTTAGCAGGTGGGCCACCATCCCTGGCCCCTCCAAACCCTTTCTTCCAGCGGCTCCAGGGCAGCCACTCTCCCCTGGTTCTTCTCGGCGTCACTAGCCGCCTCCTCTCTGCGGTCTGTGCTGATCTGTCCTCCGCCTTACTGGTCGTGGTGCCCCAGGGATCAATCCTTCAATCCTTTGATTCCTTATCTTTTTTTTTTAATATACAAACACTCACTTTCAAAGTGAGCTCATTCTGTCCTCAGGGCTTTTATACACCACCTGAACGCTAAAACTAACCCACCATGTTGGGTCTCTAGCCCACTCTCTTCCCCCCAAGTTCCAGGCGCTGGGAGCAACTGCCCACCCACTATCATCACTTGAAAGGCACATCTTCACCTTCACCTACACCTTGATCTCCCTCCGGACCTGCACCTCCTGCAGCCCTCACAAATGGCAGCTCCATCCCTCCAGCTGCTCACAAGCCTTGCTGCCTTAACGTCCCCTCTTGCGCTCACCCCGTGAGGAACTCTCACTGGACCTACTCTCAGAGAACACCCAGAATCCGGTCACTACCATCGCCCCGGTCTCAGCCACCCTTGTCCGCGTTATGACAGGAGCCTCTCTCTGCCGCTCCTCTTGCCTCTCAGAGTATGATCTCTACAGGAGGGTGATCTGTTTAAAAGTAAGTCACTTCACTGGCGTCTCTGCATTGGCACTTAAAATAAAATACCACATCCTTACCCACGTGGAACCCCCAGGCCCTCCCGAGACCTGGCCCCCCCCCCCTGCCTCTCTACCTCCTGTCCTGCCTCCGCCCACTCACTCTGCTCGAGCCCGTTGTGCTCTGCTCTCTCTGCCAGGGATATTCTTCCCTGTCCTCTGCCCCCTTTCCTTTTCCCCTTAGTCCTATTATCCAGCCATCTGCTCTCTGCATCTCCCTCCCCCACCCAGCAGAGCTTCAGGAGATGGGGGGGGGGGGGGGACTACCTCCACTCCCTGCCCAGCAGTGCTCAATGAAGGCCGCCTAAGAGACTTCTTGGAGCTGCAGCTGCCCCCTGTCCTAGAAGCCACAGTGTCTCCCCCTCCTCCCCAGCCTCTGCTCCCCTCACCCACCTCTGGCCCTTTCCACTTACCCTTCTGCCTGGCGCTGCCTTGGTGTGCCCATGAGATCAGACACCCGGGAGCAACATCCGGGAACTGCAGGGCTTTGCCCTCCGCCCCCGGGGCCCCACAGTTCCTTTCAAGGTGCACAAATTCATGCACTGGGCCCCTAGTACTACGTAAATGTCTAACCATGCTGCTACACACCCAAGCCTTACTGATCATGATGCCCCAGGGATCAATCCTTCAATCCTTTGATTCCTTATCTTTTTTTTTTTTTATAAACACTCACTTTCAAAGTGAAACTAATATAATATTGAACGTCAGCTGTAATTGAGAAATTAAAAAAAGAAAATTTAAAGAGGCAAGCAAGGATTCCCCTCTACAGTTTTCAGGGAGAGCGTGGCCTGCTGACACCTCGGTTTCTGCCTTCCGGCCTCCAGAACCGTGAGACAACACATTTCTGTTGTGCTAAGCCGTTCTGTTTGCAGCAGCCCCAAGAAACTAACACAGATCCTGATACCTCAGGAAAGTCTCTCGGGGGGGCGGGGGGGGGGGGCGAGGTGGCCAGTAGATTTTTAATGCCTTCCCCACACTTGCTAATTTTTCTTTTCACAGAGGAGACGCAGACTTCAGGCTAAAAGCCTTTGGCAGCAAAGGCACCTAACAATATTTTAATAACTGTGTTTTGATCTCATTATAATTATTTTATGATTACCATCTATTTCTGACAAGTGATAACTGGTTTTCCTCGCACAGTAATAAAACAAAGTTTAGCTTTTAAATAAATTAAGTTGAAATGAGTTTTCAAATGTTATATCATATTAATAAAAGGGGCATGAGATATGGCCAAAACAGCAAAGGTAGGGATGAAGACTGAAATTTGGCATACATCCTCAAAAAAAAAGGTCAAGACCAGCCAGCCAGTATGGAGCTATCTTTGATGTCTTGAATCATAAACTGCAAAAGATAAAATGAAAATGACATGCCCTGGCCGGTTTGGCTCAGTGGACGGAGCGTCTGCCTGTGGACTGGAGGGTCAGGGTCATATACCTTGGTTGCAGGCACATCCCCGGTGGGGGTGTGCAGGAGGTAGCTGGTTGATGTTCCTCTCTCATCTTTGTTTCTGGATCTCTGTCCCTCTCTCTTCCTCTCTGTAGAAAATCAATAAAAATGTATTTTTTTAAAAAAATGAACATGACAACACATATACTCAGGTAAAACAGGACATAGGCAAAATTATCTTCACATCAGTCTTGCTTTTCTATGTATTTTCTCCATCCCAGTCCCTCCCCACCCCCTTGTTGGCCTTCCCTCAGTTGGAGGCCAGAGCCTACATACGGCCTGGCTTCCTCTTGTCCCAAAGAAAACTGAGCTGATAACCCGATCCCACGATCCCACGGAGCTGGAGTGGGAGGACCTGGGTGACAGCCACACCACGTCACTGAGTGATGAACGGCCCTGGGCAAACCCCTCCGTCTCCCCAGACTTCAGTTCCCTCTCTACAAGAGAAGATAAGACTATCTCCAGGATCTCTTCCGGCTCTGAATTCTGCGCTTCGGGGACGTTAGTGACTTAATGCATTTCCCTCTTAGGAACTCATATTTCACTTTAAAAGAGACCCCAGGAAAAAGATGAATAAATTCATAGGAATGAGTCCCTGGTGGAGGTAGCCCAGGTTCCATGGCACGTGGAGGAGAAATATTTTCAGAGCAGGGGGTGGGGCGCTTCTACAACCACACAGCAAGGCAACCTCTGCCTCTGCAGGGGGCTGGCTGCATCCCCCGGTGGCAGGGACCACCTCAGACCTCTGTCCCCTCAGACCTCTGATTCCACGTTGTTGGGAATCAAGAAGCCAGATCTCCAACAGGGTTGAATGTCACATCTTTAATTTTTAAAAAGCGTGTTCATACACACACACACACACACACACACACACACACACACTGATTTGGGGGCAGAAAAGGGCCAGGAAGGAAAATCAGTTTTGACAACCTAATAAATGTCAATTTCTGCGGGGGGCTGAGTTAGAAGATGGATCCTCACAACCTTAATTGGAGACACGATGCTGGGACTTTGCTGGGAAGCCCCGCCTCCCTCCAGATCCCCCCAGAGATAGCGAGGCCCTTGCCTTGCTCTCATTGACAAGAGGCCTCCGTGGGTCAGGATTGGTTTCTGGGACGTCAGAGACGCCAGGGCAGGGCAGGGCAGGGTGGGGCGGGGTTGGGGTCAGGATGGAAGAGTGGTGGTGACACAGAAGCAGCAGGACACGGGCTGAGCAGCCACCTGGATGGTGCCCCCACCGTGCCTGCCCATATGGCATCCGGGAGAGACAAAGGGGTCCCGCGACAGTGATGCTTGCCCCCACCTAACAGGAAGTCAGGGGCTCCTTTCTGACCCAGTGCTGGTGCTCTAATCTCGGAGCAGTGGAGGGACGGACAGCGCCAGGGGAGGCAGGGAGCCAAGGGCCTTCCACCGAGAGGCAGGGTGCCATGATGGTTGGGAGAACCCCTCCAGAGCCAGACTGACTGGAATCATAGCTCAACCCCCTCCCGGCTGCACCTTGAATAAAGTGCTTGATCTTTCTGGGCCTCGGTTACATCATCTGCGAAAGGGAGACAATCATATGCCTACCTGTGCATTGTAAGAGGCTTAAATGGGCGGTCACAGGTGGAGCATTCACACTCACACGTGGCCCAGGGTCAGAACTCAACCAGCAAGAGCCCAGCACACCTCTCCCTGTAGGGACCTTGGAGCAAAGAGGGGAGCCTTGGTGCCATTACCCAAACAGGGGACAACCCCCATTCTGATGGATCTGGGCAAGAACATCAGTCCCCACCACCAACCGGACCCTCCACGTCTCGCTGACCAGCCGCTTTCCAATAAAACAGGGAGAACACTTTCTCTTCAAGATACCCCACTTCAACTGCTCCTGCCCTGTCCAGAACCCCACGCATTCTCCTCTCTCCCCCACCCCCACCCCACAGACGCTGGTCCTACTCATGCAATTCATCTCATTTTTATAATAGCCCAGGGAACTAGCATCTCCACGGTGCTTTACAGTGTACGAAACCATTTTTAATTTATACTTTTGAATTGTTAATACACTCACAAGGCTCAAAAAATAAAATATGCATATTAAAAGGCAAACCCTGGCCTGGTGCGGCTCAGGAGGTCATGGTTTGATTCCCAATTGGGGCACGTGCCCGGGCTCGGGCTCGATCTCCAGTAGGGAGCGTGCAAGAGGCCGCCAGTCAATGACTCTCTCTCATCACTGACGTTCCTATCTCTCTCTCTCTCCCCCTTCCTCTCTGATATCAATAAAAATATTTTTTTAAAGAGGGCAAACCCTGGAGACTGTCTATTACTCTCACCTCGTATCCTTCAAGATCCCAGCCTCATCCCCCACAGAAGCACTGTCAGAGGTCCTTCTAGAGTTTCACTGCATAATCATGGCAAATATTCCCACTTCCTGCTTTCTTAAACACAAATGTGCATACTGTGCATAGCATTCATACCTTGCTTTCCTTCACTTGGCAATGTGTCTTATACATCAGTACAAAAGCTTTCTCTTTCCTTTTTGCAGCTCCATAATCCTCCATGGAGTATGAGCCATGGTCTCCTAAAGACCCCTCTTGGTGGGCATTCACATGTTTGAAATCTTTTCCCATCTGAAACAACTGCAGCCAATAGCCATAAATACAAACCCTTTGCACTTATGCAAACATATCTGTAGGATAAATTCCCAGAAGTGGAATTGCTGGGTCAGAAGATATGAGTATTTATATCGTTGCTAGCTATTGCCAAATTGCCCTCCGTGGAGGTTACACACATTTATTTCCCAATGAGAAATATAAAACTGCCTGTGTTCCTTACAACTTCCCCCATTACAGTGGGTTATCAAATTCTGGAATCTTGCCAATCTGAAAGGTGAAAAAAATTATTTTTCAGTGTAATTTTAGTTTACATTCCTCTTATTTTGAATGAGACTGAACATTGTCATACACATTCTTAATATATTTGTATTGATTTCAGGGAGGAAGGGAGAAATATCAATGATGAGAGAGAATCATCAATCACCTGCCTCCTACATGCTCCCACTGGGGACCAAACCCAAAACCCAGGCATGTTCCCTGACTTGGAATCAAAGCATGATCTCCTGTTTTATAGGTGGACGTTCAACTCCTGAGCCACACGGGCCCGGCTTGCAGTACACATTTAAGAGCTTTTTGTGCTTCCTTCCCTTGAATGTACTTTGCTACTCATTTATATTTTTTGGTCTTCACAACATCCCCATGAGATACAAAAGGCAAGTATTAATAAGGTCTGCATTTTCAAGTGATGAAGCTAAGACTCAGGGCATCTAAGTTATCGGCTCAAAGCCACTGGCTGGCGTATGGCAAAGCCAAACTCCATCATGCCTTTTTCTCTTGTCTGCCGGCATCCACCCCCCTGCACCTGGAGCAGAGCTGAGATGCAGCAGCGGGAGTAACCCCAGGGCACAGGAGGCCTGCGACCGGCTCCTGAGTTATTGGCTGTGCTTTCAGGCCAGACCCTCCCCCTCAGGGTGGACTTTGCAGATCTGCAAACCAAGGTTCCAATAAATCACAGAGGACCCGTCCAGAAAATGGTTGTGCCATAGTGGGAAGCACTCCATGAATCTTTTATTATTATTTCTTTTTGAGCAGAGGAAATAAAACAGTTTTCAAACCTCCCACGTTGGAACTTTCAGATCACACCCTTTTTATGGGAACCTAGTCTCCTCAGAGGCAGTGGGGGAGGTGGCAGGGGAAGGGAGAGGGGGGCTTCGGGCAGTGTCGGGAGGGATGGGGCCCTGTGGGCAGGTGCACTGGAGGTGGCCCACACTGAGAGCCGATGGTGAGACTTTTCAGGGGTTTCAAAAGCCAGCTGATGTCTGACAGCTTGAAAGCAGCCCTAGTGATGTGAACAGGGCTGAGAAGACACTTACTAAGAAGGGCTCCTGGTGGCTAACTGGGCTCAAATTTTAAAAATGAAATGAAATACTAGTAGAGTCTAGCAGCCATTTCTGCACAATAACCTCTCACACAAACTGCACTTCACGGAAAAACCTAAACTGCCTGTCTCTGCACTAGAAATGCAGTGTTTTTTTTGCCATTTGAGCCAGCCCTTACAAAGGAGAGCCTGAAATCCTATTTCAACCAATAGGATGGAGGCTTTCCCCATCCAATCAGAACTGTGCAGCTGTGGCCAATCAGAGTGGCTCTATTCTGACCAATCAGGACAGTCCCTTTGGGCCCAATCAAACTGTGAGAATTTGGAGTCCTCGTTTGCATGAGGAGGAACCAATCAAGGACCCCAGGGACAGGAACTCCTGTCATATAAGCCAGCTCCCCACTGGCGCTCTGAGAGGGCATTTTCCCTTTCACTGGAGAATGAAGATTACCTTTCCCGCAGCTGGTTTGCCGAAGCAGAGTAAAGCCAGGGGAAGCAGACTGACACAGCGCAAAGCAGATCATCAGACGCAGAACAGACCATCAAAGAGCATCATGCAGCCCAAGCAGAGAGGGTCTGGCCCAGAGCTGCTCTACGATGTGCTGTATCACAGCTGAGTTGTCTTGCACTTGGTAAAGTTTCCCTCTTCACTGCATGCACCCCAGATCACAGGTTCTTGTTGGCCTTGAATTGTCACCAAGGACCATCCGTTGAGACTGGGAATGTTTATACCATGAAAAGCAGCAAGTGCTACAAATGAGAGCATCCCATCTTCTATCTCCAGGGCAGGTTGCTCAGATTCTATCACTGTGTCTTCGCTTGGAGAGGAGGGGAGGGAGAGGACCAGCATCTGCAAATACCATAGCAATGGGGAGCCTGGGAATCGAGAAGACTCGATTGAAAACTGAGCCAGCTCACCAGAGTCAGCACCATGCCCACATCCGGCAGCCTTGGTCAGTAGGAGTCAGGACCCCACATTCCACATCACTTCCAGGGGTCAGAGCATGGACCTGGGAGCACACTGTGGGGTTCAGACCCCTGCTCTCCACACACCAGCTGTAAGATGAGTAAGTTGCTTCCCATCTCTCCCTTGGGGGAAGTCATCACCACGCACCTGCCTCTCTGGGGTCTGTGAAGACAGAGGAGTCAGTCCATAGGAAAACCTCAAGGCCTGGCTTCGTGAAAGGCTCAGTGAGAATGGCTGATGGGATTCTTTCACTGCAGCACAGGGCTAGCATGCTGGAGAGGCATGGGGGAGGGGCCCTGCCCTGTGTGTAGCTATGAAACCTTGAGGAGCTCTCTCAGCCCCTCGAGCTTATTTCCATAACCATAAAGGAGAACATTGGACCCATAATCACTAGGATCCCTCAGCGCACCCCCCCCATGCTCTAGTGGCAGTGTCCCTTGACCCTATTGAGGTCCGCCAGTGATGAGTGCAGCCCTCAGGAATGGCCGCTGCAGGCCTCCTCCCTGCCCTGCCAGGGGCGATGCTTCAGGTTATGACCAGCCCTTCCTGCCTTCACCCACCACATTCTCGGTGCATTCCATCCAGAGGGACCACACGCTGTCCCTCCGCCCAGAGCGCTTTTCTCCTCCCCAGTTTAGGGGGCTGCCCTGCGTCACCTGCCCTGGGACCTTCCTTCAGGCCCAGGAAGAGTCAGGCCCCCGTTCTAAAGCTGGGCACCCGCACGCCATGCTGTGTCTGCAGATCTCTGAGCACTAAACACACCCCGCCTGAAGCATCTGTCCACTAGACCCCACGAGGCAAGGCATTTTCCTTTGCTTCTCTACCCCCTTACCTGGCCAGAGGAGGCCCTGTGCTGGAATGAGGAAGGGAGGGAGGGAGGGAAAGGAGATGGAGAAATAAACAGAGCAAGGGAGACCAGGCACCTTCTGAAACAGGCCCATGGCCACCTGTCCTGTGCCCTCCCCACACCACACACACCCTCCCCTCCCTCCATACACCCTTCCCACCTCCCTTCCACCCCCACCCCCCACCTCCTCCCCTCTCACCACAACACCATCGCAAGCCTTGACTTTCTGCTGCAGTGACCCCTGACATCCCTCATGGCTACACTGCTCCCTCCAAACTGTGGTGTGAAAAAGAGAGAAAGGGCCCGGATTACGGCTGAGTAACCAGCTGTAAGAGGAGAGCAAGCACTGCTTCTCGCTAATTTTGGCTGGTCCAGAGTTTTCTGGCTCCACCCACTCCCTCCTTCTGTAACCCAGGGGACATTTCTAGATGGTGGTCTGCCAGAGGGTCTCCCACAAGCCCCTTTGCTGGACCCACGTGCTCTGTGGCTCTTGGGGTGTTGGATGGAGGAGGAGGCGGCAAGAGCCTAGGGAAGGCCCCAGGACTCTTGCACACCCCTCAAAATAAGACCTTCATCCAGCCAGTGTGACTCAGTAGTTAAGTGATGACCTGTGAACCAGGAGGTCATGGTTTGGGGTTTGTTTTTTTTAATATATTTTTATTGATATTTTACAGAGAGGAAGGGAGAGAGATAGAGAGCTAGAAACGTCAATGAGAAAGAAACATCTACCAGCTGCCTCTTGCACACTCCCTACTGGGGATGTGCCTGCACCAATATACATGCCCTTGACCGGAATCGAACCCGGGACCTTTCAGTCCGCAGACCAACGCTCTACCACTGAGCCAAAATGGTTTCAGCAGGAGGTCATGTTTTGATCCCTGGTCAGGGCACATTCCCCAGGTTTGGGGCTCAATCTCCAGTAGGGGGCATGCAAGAGGCAGCCAATCAGTGATTCTCTCTTATCATTAATGTTTCTATCTCTCTCTTCCTTCCTCTCTGAAATCAATAACAAATATATATTTTTTTTAATTTTTAAAGCAACTCCTTCTAGTCCTGGGTCTTGCAGAGGCCAAGAGGTTAGTCCTTCCCTCATAGACAAGCCTCCACCAAGAGGTCTGCCCCTCCTGCAGCCATAATCCTATCCCCGCCCCTGCTTTACTCCTCCCCACAGCAAGGACTGCATTTACATACATAAGTTGTATTTGGCTTTTCGTGTGTGTGTGTGTGTGTGTGTGTGTGTGTGTGTGTTGTCCTGTTGCCCCTCCCCCACCCATATAAATGCCACAAAGGGTCAGGTGACCAGACGTCCCGCTTTTGGCAGGACAGTCCCGATTTACAACAATTTGTCCCGCGGTGTTTTAACAAAGTCCAAAAGATTTAAAATATTCTTTCCAAAAATCAGGACTTTTTAAAAATGCCTCCGGACTCGGGACAAATTGTTACAAATCCGGACTGTCCCGCCAAAAGCGAGATGTCTGGTCACCTTACACAGGGGCCAAGATTTTTGTCCCTTTTTTATACTCTGCAACCCCAGGACCAAGAACACTGTTTGGCACCTCATCGATGCTTGGTCAATATTTGTTGAATGAACGGAAATATACATCTCCATCCTCAACCCGTTCACACACATCACAACACTGCTACCTCTATCCAGGCCAGATTCCTGGCTCATCTGTTTCCTGTTAAAAATGATAATAATTGGCTGTTAGCTGGTGATGAAGTTAAGGCATGAGCACTTTATAGAGGCCTCTGCATTTTATAGGCGAGGCCCTCAGAAATGATAAACTGTTCCCCTGACCACCAGCACCACCACCCACCCCCAGACCCAGCCAGGTCCCCACCCTCTCTCAGCCAACTGTTCTGAAGAAAAGCAGGATTTCCCTCACTGGCTCTGAAGCATAAACCCAGGTTCAGACAAATCCTCCTCCCAGGCCACCTGGCAGCCCTGGGCCCTGGCTTCCATAACTCTGCTTCTCTCAGGCCACCAACCCTTGAGGTGTCTCCTTCCTCTGTGACCAGGCAGGGGGTCTCATCCCAGGTGCTCCCCCCTTTTCCCCTCCCCCCAGATCTCTAGATAACTACCCCCACCCCACTGGAGCCTCTGGCTCCTCACCCAGTCACCATCTCTGTTTGTTCCTTGGTTTGTTCACATCTTCTTGTCCAGATCCATCCCACCCGCCTCCTGTCCACCAGCCCCTCACCTGCCCTCGCCTCGCACACATGCATGGGCTGCGTTGGCTGGTCCGAAGGTGGAAGCAGGACCCTGGAGCCAGGTCTGGCTGCTGCCCCTGCTTGGGAGTTGCCTGCTGAGCCCAGCTGCCCCAGGGTCAAGGGTAAAGTGGGCAAGGGGCTGGGTGGGGTAGTGACTGGAGGAAAATGGAAAGGGAATGGGGCTGCAGCCGTTCCTTCCCGCGGGGACCAGAGAGCGGCCAGCAGAAAATGAACAGCTCGGTGTGGAAGCCGCCCCTGATTAACCTGGCCCCTGGTCATACCCCCTGGGCATTGCGTGGTGATTGAAGGAAACAGAAGTCTGCCATCCTGACGCTGCTTTCTCGGATATTGATTTTAAGCTGTTTATTAAGAAACAGAAGACTAAGAAAGAACCTTTGACCCTCTCCACCCCCTCTCCAGCCCAAGAGATTCGGACAGAGAAACCTGCTCCCGGGAGGAGAGCTCAGGACGCTGCCGTAGCCTGGTTGAGCATGGCAAACAGGAGTTTCAGCCGGTGCCCGTCAGCTCCACAGCCCCTGCGCCCCGTTGTTTCTGCGTCAGCCAGCAGGCATTGTCCTGCCACGTGTGTTCCCGTCTTCCTCAACTACCTGTAAATCGCCCCTTCTGACATCTAATGCCCCGTTTTCTCCCTTTTCTCCTTTGTCCAAAATGCCCTGCGGACCCAGCGTTGGACTTTTTCATGGCTGTATCATGTCCGTGTGAATTCCCCGTGCGCATGTATTAAACCTTGGTTTTCCTCCCGTTAATCTGTCTCAGTTAATTGGGCTGTTAGCCCAGCCTAGAGGAATTTAGAAGGTGGGAGGAAGAGGATTAATATTTTTTTAGGCCACACGACTTTGGGGAGAGGAAGCAAGGCTTTGCTGAGAGATGGTAGGACCCTCCTTTTGTCCCTCCCCATCCACATAAAAGGCCACACATGATCTGCCTGTGGACATCCCAAGGGTCAGCATTAGTGATTGGTTGCTTTGCATGCAGCACAACTGCAAGCAAATCCTAATCTATAACAATAAAAGTGTAATGTGCTCGTTAGACCAGGCGTCTTTCCTGACGACCTTCCAGACAAAGCCACGGAGGAGGGGATCGAGGCAGAGGCGGCCGGCCACCGTGGCAGGTGGTGGGGGAAGAGGGGTGCCAAGTCCCCCGATGCATTTCGTGCATCAGGCCTCTAGTTAAGTATAATTACATCTGAGAGGGATTGAAAACTAACTCGGGCCAAAACCGGTTTGGCTCAGGATAGAGCCTCAGCCTGAGGACTGAAAGGTCCTGGGTTCGATTATGGTCAAGGGCATGTATCTTGGTTGCGGGGACATTCCCAGTGGGGGGTGTGCAAGAGGCAGCTGATCGATGATTCTCTCTCATCGATGTTTCTAACTCTCTATCCCTCTCCCTTCCTCTATGTAAAAAATCAATAAAATATATATATTTTTTAAAACTAACTCGGCCTCAGTGTCCTTAAGTGGGAGATAAGGACTCAGGCGAAAGGGCTGCTGAGGCTCCTTTTGGCTCAGACTTTCTGCTCCTTGACATGTCAGGGGAGAGGGGTTTCTCAGCCTCCGGGGCAGGGGAGTGGGGCTGAGGGTTGGAGATAGGCACAGGAGACTGATGGGCATCCATCAGGGCAACTTACCGATTCCCAGTTCCATCCAGCATTGGGCCAGCTCCGCAGTGTGCCCCGAGCAGGGCCCTGTATGCCTCCTGCACCTGCAGGCCCGGCTGCCAGGCCGAGGACGCATCGGAGGTGCAGCCCCAGCCAACCTCCTTCCTCCACACCCAGGTCAGGCCACTCTCACCTTCAGCACATCCTTCCTGCCCCCCCCCCGGGACTTCCTGCCCCCGGGGGGCCCTCCTGCCCCGGCCAGGCCAGGCCAGCTCCTTCCAACCTACTGGTCTCCCAAGGACCAAGGACCGCTAACCGCGCATGACTAGGCTCCGGAAGCTAAGGCAGAGACTCCTGCAGTCAGTGGGGGAGATGTTTCTGGAGAGGGAGTCTTCCCAGGGCTCCACAAATCCTTATGTGCTGGGGAGCACCTGTGTCGTGTCCCCCCATTCCAAACAAAGGGGGCTTCGTTTATTCTTTCCATCGAGAAAGAGTCACCTGACACGGCCGGTGCTGCTCAGTGGGTGAGCGTTGGCCCAGGAACTAAGGGGTGGCCAGCTGATTCCTGGTCAGGGGCGCATGCCCAGGTTGCATGTTGTGGGCTCAGACTCCAGTAGGGGGCATGCAGGAAGCAGGTGATTGATGCTGTTTCTCTCTCATGGGTGTTTCTATCTCTCTACCCCTCTCCCTTCCTCTCTCTCTAAAAATCAATAAAAGCATATTATTTTTAAAATATATTTTATTGATTTTTTTTTACAGAGAGAAAAAGAGGGGGATAGAGAGTTAGAAACACCGATGAGAGAGAATCATCAGCTGCCTCTTGCGCACCCCCCACTGGGGATGTGCCCGCAACCAAGGTACATGCCCTTGACCGGAATCGAACCCGGGACCCTTCAGTCCGCAGGCCGACGCTCTATCCACTGAGCCAAAGCGGTTTCGGCATTTTTTTTTTTTTTAAAAAAGGAAGAGTTGTCTGTACCGACCTGGTGCCAGGCATTGCATTGGGTGCTGGGGGCACAACGATAAATTGGGTAAAGAATGAACGCCACCATAGAACGTCGCGGGAGAGGAGGCAAACCCCCTCCAGAGTGCCCTCCACTCCGTCTGCCCCGTCCCCCCGGCCTCCTCCCCAGGTTCAGAGGTGGGCACGGGGAGGCAGGGGGGCTCCCCCGCTGCAGAGCAAAGGCCTCAGGCTGTGCACTGACCGCACCAGTTGGTGGGCCGTGCCCTCTGGACCCCCAGGAGCTCCTGCCCAGCAAGGAGCCTGCCCCATGCCCGGCGTGCCAGCTGCAGGCCGTGAGCGGAGGCAGCGGCTCAGATGAAAGGGAAGCTCTGCCCTGGGGCTTTGCTTCTCCAGCCTGCTTCCAGCCAAAGGCCTTCCGGTCTGGAAGGTGGCTTTCCTTCCAAGCTCTCCGGCTTCTGGGCGCACTGGGGGGGGAGGGGGGCGCGCAAGCCCGCTCTGCCCAGGTGTGCAGAGACCCCAGCCAGGAGCCACCCATCCTGGCCTTTGATGTTCCTCCTCTCGCCTCTCCTGGAATGCTTTCCCACTTTTCTTCCTTCCTATCAAAATCCTACTTCTCCTCCCCAAGTCCTCCCACTCCCACAAAGCCTAAGTTCCCCCCCCCACACACACACACACCTCCTGCACCCCACAAGTTCACTCTGCTTGTCCGCATCTCCATGCCTTGCTTGCGAAACAGGGACATCTTGCCCCGCAGGCCTTGTGGGGCCCCTGGGAGGGGCGGGAGGTGACAGGCAACGGGCAACGCTGCAGCTCTGTGGCCGGGCACCGCCCCCGGGGATGGGCTTATATTCACTCACTGCCTTCACAGCAAGCCTCTGAAAAACACACCACATCTCCCCCTTAGGATGTGGAGACAGATGCGTGGGGACACAGCTAAGGAGCAGCAGGGCCAGAGCTACACAGGTAGTCTGGCCCCTGAGCGGTCTGTACTGGAAAAAAATGCTGTAGGAACTCAAGAACAATGTTTTCCCAAATGCTGTTGCCCCAGGCCTTCCTTCAGTCCACCCCCCAGTCAGCCCTCTCTGATCAGACTCCTGAGCGCCCAAGGCTGACCCTGCCCTGGGGGGGCAGGTCCCAGAACCACTTAGCCCAACCCTGGGACTGCAGCTCCCCCACAGATCCCTCCGAACCCCTGCTTCCCTCTCCACTCCTTCTCCCAAACACACCAGCCTCCTCTGGCCCGGGAACCCAGGGCAGCAGAGTGGGAGGGAAGCAGGCAGGAGCCTGGGGATGGGTGGGCCCGCTCTGTGCTGGCCCGCATCTGGCCTAGGAGCCGAGGGCTGGAGCAGGGCAGTGATGTACAGCCACCTGCTCAGGGAAGCCAGCCAGATAGCTAATCGAATCAGGTTCCCATACCAGGCCCCCCTGCTCTTCTACCGCCACTCCCCAGCTCGCCGCCCTCCCCTGCCTCGCAGCCCTGCTCTCCCTGAGCTCTCCAGCTGCCCCGTTGATTTTATAAATGGCCACGCAGGAGGTGGGCACCTTGGCTAATTGAATCAGCGCCCACGAGGCAGGAGGCAGGCAGCTGGTTAGCATCACAGCTGAAAGGTGGTGGCAGCAACAGCTTGAGTGCAGACATCAGGGAGGAGTCGGAGGGAGCAGAGAGGCCCAGGCAATCTGGGCCTCGGTCTACCCTGACGCTCGAAGGTGGGACTCGCCAGAGGGCCGGGCCTGGGAGCAGGCTTAGGGGTGGACCACAGGCCAACACACACGCACACACACACACACACCATTCCCATGCTCTGGAAAAAGAAAATATGAGAGGAGGCCAAAGCCAAAACCGGTTTGTCTCAGTGGATAGAGTGTCGGCCTGCGGACTGAAAGGTCCCAGGTTCGATTCCAGTCAGGGGCATGTACCTTGGTTGTGGGCACATCCCCAGTAGGGGGTGTGCAGGAGGCAGCTGGTTGATGTTTCTCTCTCATCGATGTTTCTGACTCTCTATCCTTCTCCCTTCCTCTCTGTAAAAAATTAATAACATATATTTTTTTTTAAAAAAGAGGCCAAAGAGAGAGAAGAGAAGAAACGAAAGAATGATAACGTAAGCTCACGTGTGCACAGCCGCACTTACATGAACCTGCGTACATACCTCTATCATGGGCTCAGTCACCTGGCAGGTCTTCCCTGCCCTGATGCAACCTCTGCATCATAATTAGCAAAGAAAAACAGTGCCCTGGCCAAAACCAGTTTGGCTCAGTGGATAGAGCATCAGCCTGCGGACTGAAAGGCCCTGGGTTCTATTCCAGTCAAGGGCATGTGCCTTGGTTGCAGGCACATCCCCAGTGGGGAGTGTGCAAGAGGCAGCTGATGGATGATTCTCTCTCATCGATGTTTCTGACTCTCTATTCCTCTCACTTCCTCTTTGTAAAAAAATCAATAAAATATATTTTATAAAAGAGAGAGAGGGAGAGAGAGAGAAACAGTGCCCTGGCCACAGCAACGCTTCTGGTATCAACAGCAGCCGGGTAGGATCCTGGAGCTGCGACCCTGTCTCAGTCCCCGGTCTTACTTTGCCCCATCTCCTTTGAAACCAGCTGTCTCCTTACTTATGAATGTGCCCTTCGACAGCCAAGGAGGGCTTTTCCTCTGGGTTTGTTTGAGGAGATGGATCCTGAAGGCTCACACCTTTAAGAATCCAGCCAAGAACCAGCTCTGCAGACCAGCTCTGCATGTGGCTCCACGAGGTGGGGACGGGTCTTCCCCACCCCCACCATCCCCACCCACCCCCTCCCCCCAGCTCTGGGAGGGGCTCCCAGGAGGAATGAACTGAGAGAGGATGTGCATGTCACAAGCGATGGTGCGGTTAAGGGTGGCTGCGCTGGTGCTGACACCACTGTCTGCAGGAGGACCCACCCACCCGGTCACGCCTTCTGAGAGGGCCCCGGCAGTGTGGTCAGCGCCTTTGGCGAACTGTCTCAAGGGCTTTCATTCCACTTCCCAAGTTCCCCAAACGCACCACTTCCCGTCCCGCAGCCCTCGCCCACCTTTCCCTGCAGCGCCCGTCTACCACTTCCCCTTTCGAGCAAAGCCGGCACCCGAACAGAGAATCCAGAATGCCCCGGGATCTCGGGGTGGAGGAGAGGGGAGGAGGGCAAGTTCCAGCTTGGGGTCTCACCCTTCTGGGAGGCAGAGCCCACAGGCCTCCAAGCAGGATTCTGAGGACCCTCTGGCCCGTAAGCCTCTCAAGACCAGGGCAGGCATCCTCCATTCCCTAGGGACATAAAAAACCTTTATTTTAAGTCCCCTCCTTCGGGGTCCAGCCAGAAGACATGACAGCAGATAAGACCCCAGCAGCCTTTCCACAAGCTAACACTGCCCCCTGCTGGAATGGGCTGGAACGTCCACCTCAAGTGCTGCTGACAAATAAGAAATGAGGCACCTTTGCCTCAGAGCCCCCCCACCCCAACCCACCCACCCAAGTGCCACCCCTGACCTGGACTGGGGGACAACTGAAACCCCAAGGAGCAGTGCATTCTGGGGTAGGCCCAGGCGGTGGCAGCAGGGACAGGCCTTTTGCACATGGCCTTCCCACGTCCAGCCTGTCCTCATGCCAGCAAAGGCACCGAGGGACGCAGCCTACTCCTGCCCACAGCAAGGCCTCCCAGTCTGGGAAGTGGACACCCGGGAGGCTGCCGGCATTCCTAGGTTTCTGGCTCCTCTCCCTCCCACCTGACAGCCCCTTCCCACCGGCTCTGAGCACGCCTCGTGGCGGGTCGAGTAGAGCCAGCTTAACCTAAACACGTCAGAATCTAAGCTCTCCTTTCCAAAACCTGAATCTCCCTAGAAACCCTATTTCTGTGTGCGTTCAACATCCAACAGGCTCCCAGATCTGCGGGCCCCGTCTCTGCAGCGTCTTTTGAATCCACGGTCTCTTCTGAGTTCCCCTTACATCTCGGCCCGGCCCACCTGCGCCCGGTCCATTTCCATGGGGTTTTTGCAGCTCGTGGGGGACTCTGCTCAGAAGCTTTGTCGTCCCCCCTGCCTCGAGTCACGTACAAATCCCTCCCCCACGTGGCGGGGCCCTTCCCAACCAGAGGGCCGCATGCTCCCTCCACAGGAACGCTGAGCGCTTTGCTGAGTCTATCCTCACCATTCCCGACCTTCACTCTGGCCGGCTTTTCTCCCCGGGATGCTCTCTTCACATCCTTAATCTTCACCCAACCCCTCCCCCTCTGGAAGGTCCACCTCAAATGCCACCGTCCACAGGAAGCCTTTCTTGCTCCCCCCATGAGCCCAGAGGGTATCTCCTCTGGCCCCAAGGCCCTGTCACCCCACGGTACGTGAGAGCCCTCCTCTCACGACAGACATCCACGTCCTTGTCGCCACCCCCTCTGGCCTGCCAGCCCCTCAAGACCGGGGAATCTGGAGCCTACAATTGGTGCTCGGTCTGCTGGCCGGTTGGCCGGCAGCAGAACTGCGAGGAAAGCAGGTTTTGGTGGAGAGAGTGCTGGGGCCGACGCGTGGGCGAGGACACGGGCCTGCGGAGAATGACAGGGCAGGCAGCCATGTGGTAGAACCCCCTCCTGTTACCAAGAGAGCAAGACTCCACGAGGGTGCGAGGGGGGGTGGGTTCCACTCCTTTCTCATCCCGGAGAGGCTCAAAACTGCCAACTCCTTCCTTTCCCCTCGTCTAGCCCTTCACACAGACACCCACTCCCTTTTCCTGATGTTGGCCCCACACCAGCCAGGGGTGAGAGATGCTTGAACATCTTTCCCAGGTGGTCCGACTTCTGCAGATCCCGACTCCGACTCAGACGCCGGGTCCAGAGAGGACGCCACCCTGGCAGAGGGGTATGAAGCGCCAATAGCAGGCTCCTTCCCCACGAGCTGCGGCTGCCCGTCCCCGCCCCAAGGCACGGGCCACACAGAAGCACCTCAGAAATGTTTAATGCCACAGAGAAGCCCGGCGCCTGCAGAGCGGCAGCGCCCCCTGCGAGCCCGGAGGCCTGCGCAAACCCAGGAATCCGGCGACTTGCTGACACGCTTTTCTCTTCTGTCCCAAACGCCTGGGGTTGATCCCCTCGGGCCCGGGGAAGAAGAGGAAGTGGGAACGGGTAGGAGGAGGGTGGGTCTCTTCAGGGATCGTGACTCACGCGGCCGACGCAGCGGACCCCGGGAGGGACGAGGCCTCCGGTTGTGCGGGGAGGAGTGGAGGGAGGCTCCTGGGACGGACAAGGTGGGCGGGAGGAGTGAGCAGCAGCAGCAGCTGGAAGGGAGGCCCCCCGTCCCCCTCCCACTCCTTCTCTCCAGCCCCCAACCCCTTCCTGGTCGGCCCCCCTTGGGGCTGCCGTTCCGTGGGCTCCGGACTCTCCGCCCGCCATCACTTGGGGCCTTTCTTCAGAATGACGTTGTCATACTCGGTTTCCGGCCGCAGGCCAGAAGCAGGGAAGTCCGCCCCCCCGGGGTAGCCGTGCTGGGGGCCGCCGGGGGCTCCGTCGGCTGTGGCCTGCCTCCTCCAGGCCTCCCCACGGGGCTCCTGCGGGCTGTCGTACAGGGACAGGGCCGCCACGCCCTCGGGCTCGTCGTAGATGTGGTCGGACCTCGGTGGCGGCGGCGGGCGCTCCTCGATGCTGTCGTACAGAGGGTCACCCCGGGGCTGGGGCGGCACCACCAGGATGCCCCGCAGGCTCTTCCCCAGGTTCCGGGCCACGGCGTCGAAGGGCACCGCGTATTCCCCCTCCGGGCCGCGGGGCCGGGGGCTGGGCCCGGCGGTGCTGGGTGACGGTGGTGGCAGAGAGTCGTGGGGCCGGGAGTATGGGCTCTCGGGCCGGGGCAGCGCGACTGGGGCCGGGGCTGGGGCTGGGGTTGGCGCTGGCTGGGTTGGCGGCCCAGCGGGGGGCACATTCTTCTGGGCCGAGATGGCCTCTTCCAGGGCCAAAAAGATCTCATTGCCCTGCCGGGTTTCGAACTCAAAGTTGCCCTCTCCAGAGACGCACCGCCGCCCTGCCTCGAAGGAAAAGGTTACCTGGGGGGAGGGGAGGGAGGAGGGGAGGTGATTGGCCAGGCCAGTGGTCGGCAAACTCATTAGTCAACAGAGCCAAATATCAACAGCACTACGACTGAAATTTCTTTGGAGAGCCGACATCTGCGCATGGGCCACGAAGTTTCAATCGCACTGTAGGCGCTCGCATTTTGTGGAAGAGCCACACTCGAGGGGCCAAAGAGCCGCATGTGGCTCGAGAGCCGCGGTTTGCCGACCACTGGGCTAGGCCACGGGTCAGGGCCGCTTCCCCTGGACCGAGCTCCGAGCTCTGAGACTCATCACGTCCAGCCTGTCCCACGGGGACCGGCCAAGCCTCCTGCTCTCTTCCTCCATGTTTCTCCTTCAGACAAAGCCCTTCGGCTCCTCTCCCTGCATCCTCCCTCCTCCATCCAAGTGAGGAGCTGGGCACACACTCACCCTCAGTAAGGCCTGCCCCTCGGACTGCTCCGTCTCCGGCCTCCTTCCCCGCTCGCCACCTCCACCTTCTCTCTCCCCCCTCACACCTCTGCCACCTCTGCTTCCCTCCGCCCTCCCTGGTCCCTTCCCCTCTCCTCCTTGGGGCCTCTGTCCCCTTTCCTTCCTCCTCCCACTCGTCCTCACAGGGCCCTTCCGGCTCCCGACAGTCTCCCCCACCCTCCCTTCCCCCCCCCCCCACCTGCTGCAGGCCCACACTTCCCCTCCCACCCCCACCGAGCCCACCCGCCTCACCTTGTCGCGCCCAAAGCGCCGCAGGAACCGGTAGGGCCAGTCGTACAAAAGGGCACGCGGCTCGGGGCCCCCCCACAGCTCCAGGGCCCCCTTTCCAGTCCGGAGGGTGTAGGCCCCCCGGAGCCGGCACCTCTCACTGGCCTCCGTGGGTCTCACGGTCACAGCAAACTCCTTGCAGGGGGCCCCTGGGGAGGAGGGGAGAGGAGGCTGTTGAGGGGGATCCCCACCCGCCGCAGCCTGCCCTGCTCTCAGAGTGGGGGCAGCGGTCATACAAGAATGGCGTTCACTCCCCATGACCTGCTCCGTGCCAGGTCACACTCCCCCAAATGCCAGATACCGCCCCCCGACCCCAGCAGGCACCGTGCCCCAGCCACAGGCACCCCAACCTCATGCCCACATCCTTCCGACCTGCTGCCAGAGCCACAGCCTCGTCTCTTCTGTCTCATCTCTGCCCCCCCCATCCCTACTGCCTCAGCGGCAGGTGCACCTGGCCCTGCCCTCCCGCTCTCAGCCCCCTCACCCACTGCCCATGCCACCCACCGTGCCCTCTGCGGGTGGAGGCTGGATGCCCGTATCCTGCCCCTCCTGCCCACACCCACCCACCCACCCACGGACCAGACCGACTGCAAGAGGCGGGAGGGGTGGGAGGGGGGCCTTGTCAGCAAAACCTCCCCCAGGACCCCTTCCAGCCACAGGAAGGAAGCCTCTCTTATTCTCCAGAAGCTGCCCGGGTCCTACCGACAGGGGATTCGAGAGCAGCAGCACCTTCCGTGGACCCCCAGCCCTGCCCTCTCCCACCCGCAGGGCCTGGGCAGGAGGGAGTGGACGGGGGAGAGGGGGCAGGGGGGGAAGAGGGGGGTGTCTGGCAGTCTAGGCAGCCAGGCTCCCCACCTTGGCCAGGCCCGGAAGCGATGCAGAGAGGCTGGCGGGGGGCTGGCCACGCCGGGGACAACCACAGAGGAAGGCGCGCCCGCCGGCCACCCTCCTCCCGCGCCGCCCCGGGCGGGGAGCG
This sequence comes from Vespertilio murinus, assembly GCA_963924515.1. Taxonomy (NCBI): domain Eukaryota; kingdom Metazoa; phylum Chordata; class Mammalia; order Chiroptera; family Vespertilionidae; genus Vespertilio; species Vespertilio murinus. The sequence continues at coordinate 93,181,976 of OZ004708.1, forward strand.
GGCAGCCCTCACCTGTGGCCGCGCCGCTGTACAGCTCATTCTCCGCCATGCGGGGCCCGCCGCCCCGGCCCTCCGGCCCCGCCGGCTCCTTCCGCTGGCCCTGCGGACAAGGCCGTCTCACCAGGTCACCCAGCCCCACCTCCGGCCCGGCTTTCTTCCAGGGCGCACTCAGCCTGCTGCCCTGTCTGCATTCTGGACTGGGGGCACCCCACCAAGGACCTGCCCCCCCCTCCACCCACCCACACACACCCAACACCCAGGCCCTGGCCCCCACACACCCCGCCCACCCCGCCCTCCCTGCCCGCTGGGAGCTCACCGGGAAGGCCAGGAGGCAGATGGCCTGCATCCAGGGGCCGCGCTCGGCCGCGGGCGCCGCCAGCAGGTACAGGCGCTCCCGGGTCTCCAGGACGAAGGCGCCGGTGTCCCGGGGGCTGCTGGCCTCGGCGCCGGCCTCCGCCACCCGCAGGCAGTCGCTGAGGCGGATCACCCTGCGGGCGGCCTCCCCGCAGCGGCGCGGCTTCTCCGGGCCCTCCTGCAGCTCCAGCCGCGCCAGGGCGCAGCCCGACTGCCCGTACAGCGCCGCCCCGAACCTGCGCCATCTCTGAGCCCGGACGGGTGGCGGGGGGGTGCCGAGAGGGAGCCGAGGAGATGGAGAGACGGTGAGGGAAGGGAGTGGGGGGATCCATGGGAAGGGGCTGGGGCAGCAGCTTGGGGCCAGAGGTAAAGCTCCCAGGAGACCCAAGGAGGCAAGCCGGCCTGAGGCATGGGAAAGCGTGGGGACTGGAGAGCCATCGCAAGCAGCCGAGAAGACGCTGGAGGTGACAGCAGAGAGAGCCCGAGGCAGAAGCAGCACATGGAGGCGGCCAGGCAGGCCCAGGAGGTCCACGTGGAGGAGGGAAAGCTTGTGAGTCACTGATGCCCAGGAGGGAGACAGCGCCAGGCCCAGACTGCAGAGCAGCACCTCACTCTGTAGAAGGCCTAGCTCCAGGAGCTCCAGGTGACCCCCGGAATCTCCTCACCTCATCTCTTGGCAGAAAGGGAGAGGAGGGGAGAGAGAGAGGACAGGAGGAGAGGGGTGAGAAGAGGAGAGGAGAGGAGAGGAGAGGAGAGGAGAGGAGAGGAGAGGAGAGGAGAGGAGAGGAGAGGAGAGGAGAGGGTGCCCAGCGTGAGTCAGCTGAGGGAAGAGGACTTCCTCATTTAAGGAGGCCAAAGAAGGAGAAGGAAATTGGACACACTGGAGCTCTGCTCAAGCTTTAACACCAGCCGAACCTACCCCCGTGGGGCAGGGAAGGAACCACCACAACAATCCTGAACGACCCCTCCGCTGTTTCTTCCATTCCCTTCCAAGGTTCCCCGAGAGAAGCCACCAGAGCAAGAGAGGGAGCTAGAGCCTTCCTTGCCGCCTGCTTGGGGAAGCCAAGCTCTGGGTCTGATGTGGTGATGGTACAGTCCCTCCCCCCCACACACACACCCCGAAAAGGTTTGGGGACCTTGGCACACCCTTCTCCACCCCAGGAACTTCTGGCAGCCCCCAGCCCCTCTGCCCGGCCCAGCCCGCCTCCTCCTCCTACCTTTCCAAAAGTCTGCTGCTGCTGAAGGTACAGGAAGCCCTGCTTCACGGCCACGTCGTCCATCCTCCCACCATGGCGGGCCCTGCCCTGCAGCTCGCCTTCCCCTCCCGCCCTCTTTCTCTCCTCTCTGCCCTGTGTGTTCCCCCTTCTCTCAAGTTCATTTCCTCTCTGCCTAGAGTTCTCTGCACTATTCTAGTCTGCTTGATGACGACAGGCTGATAAGCCCTGTGGTTTCTTGCTCTCTGTGTGTGTTTTTTCTTTTTGACGAGTGAGTTTCAAGCTCAAGCTTCCTGCATTTTCAGTCAGTGACAGATAATTTCCACGCGGCCAATTCCAGCTCTCTGGGGAGCCACAGCTCGGGTCCCAAAGCTGGCGTGGGAAGTCACCAAGGGAGAGTGGCTGACCCCCGGGAACAAAGAGACCCAGGAACCAGCTCTGACAGTACAGCCAGCAGCAGAGGCCCCACACTCAGACTTCTGGTCTGCATGACAGGCTGCAAGAGAACCTAGAAATCAACCAGCCCTACCCCTAGTTTAAAAATGAGAGCCCTGACCGGGTTGGCTCAGCGGATAGAGCATCAGCCCCGCCGACCGAGTCCCGGGTTCAATTGGGGTCTCAGGCTTGATCCCCAGCAGGGGGTGTGCAGGACACAGCCAATCAATGGTTCTCTTTCATCATATGAAGTATGATAGCAACCATACTTGGGTAAAAATTGCTGTTTAATATTTTAATCTTGCTGTTTGGGGTTCTATGTTCATTTAAAAGTTATTTTGGTTTTCTGAACTTATGTATGCTATTCCAATACTCCATTGATGATTGTTTGAATGTCCCATTGGTTGTGATCTCACTGGGACCCAGGACAGATCATTGAGTTTTGGTTGATTCAGTGGTCCCAGAATCAAAAGAGCACAAATTATCCTTTTTTTAAAAAAAATTAATAAATCTTTATTGTTCAGATTATTACAATTGTTTCTCCTTTTTTTCCCCCATAGCTCCTCTCCACCCGGTCCCCAACCCACCCTCTGCCCTTACCTCCCCCCAGCTGTCCTCACCAATAGGTGTATGATTTTTGTCCAGTCTCTTCTTGTACCCCTCACTCAGACACCCCTTTCTCCCTGAGAATTATCAATCCCCTCCCATTCTATGCCCCTGATCTATTATATTCACCACTTCACAAATTATCCTAAATTGCCTCAATAGCTACAGATAGTGCATTCTTGTTGACTCAGTGATCCCAGAATCTGGACAGCACAATTATTCTAAATTGCCCCGGTGGTCCCAGATAATGTGTTTCTGCCGATTCAGTGATTCGTAGATACTTTAGATAACTAACTTGCTCAATTTCAATTCTGTAAAAATGCTTTTCGCCAAACAGGTTCCTCATTCCGGACCCAAAGATATAATCGATTCCTTTTTTATATTCTGCCCATATAAGCCAGATGTGGCAAGCTGTTCCGGGGCTGTGAGATTTAGCCCCTCATATGACGCCAGCCTTTAATAAATGACTCCATAATTCGACTTCTAGAGGCGTCCTTTGTAAGATGTTTCTATCTCTCTCTCCCTCTCCCTGCCTCCCTGAAATCAATAAAACTACTATATATATTTAAAAACAAACAAACAAACAAACAAATAAATAAATAAGAGGAGTCAGGTTCAGGAAGGTCTGGGGACATGTTCAAGGCCACTAAACCAGAAGCCAAGCCTCTCAGCTCCGTAAGAGCCAAAGCCACACACACCACCAGCCACCGGGCACATGACAGCTCACCACGTTCACACACGGCTGTTCCTCTCCACGGGAGCACTCTTTCCTGCCCCCGAGGACAACACACACGGACACCGCCTCCCTGAGGTTCCCAAACACGCCACGCTCCCGGGGCACCTCTAAACTGCTGGTGTTGCCATCTCTCCACTCTGTGAGCATTATAATGACACCTGAGTTTCATCTCGAGATTATCGTTTAAAGTCACAATAGCAATATCTTACTTTTTTTTAAAAAAACTTACTTCCGCCGAAACTGGTTTGGCTCAGTGGTAGAGTGTTGGTCTGCGGACTAAAAGATCCCGGGTTCGATTCCAGTCAAGGGCATGTACGCTGGTTGCGGGCACATCCCCAGTCAGGGGTGTGTAGGAGGCTGCTGGTCGATGTTTCTCTCTCATCAACGTTTCTAGCTCTCTATCTCTCTCTCCCTTCCTCTCTGTAAAATATCAATAAAAAATATATTTTTTTAAAAAAAACTTACTTCCCAGCTGCCAAAATTCCCAGAGACACACACTGTTATCTGCCACACTGCCCAACTCTGGAGAAGGAAGGGCAAGTAGGAACGCACCTGCTTGCAATTCTCCTTCTGAGGTCACGGGGCTGTGGGGGCAGAGGAGGAAGTTCTGGGGCCTCTGATGTTTCCTTCAACGGTCCTTTGACTGCTGTCCCCTAAGTGGCATCACACTCCATGCAAGAAGGTAGGTACATCCTTTAGGGAAATCTAAGCTTCCCAGAGAATGTTTAACTCAGAGCCTGAAGGTTTTAAGAAGCAATCTGATGGAGGCATGATGCAGAAATGTTAGGGGAATGGGAGAATTAGACCAGCATTCTTGGGGTAACCCCATAATGGGGGCCATGGAACTGGGCCATTTCCTCTACCACCTGCAGTTCAATTGCCTTGGGAAGGAGAGCAGAGTAGGGCACACCCCAGGCCTTCTGCTCATACGGGGTGTGCTTTATCAAAACAGTGTTAGCCCTAGCCGGTGGGTAGAGTGTCAGTGGATAGAGCGTCAGCCAATGGACTGAAGGGACCCAGGTTTGATTCACGTCAAGGGCACATACCTTGGTTGCAGGCTCCATCCCCAGCCACAGTTCAGGGCTCATGCAAGAAGCAACCAATCCATGTGTCTCTCTCACATCCAGAGTTCTCACTCTGTCTCTCGCCCTCCTTTTCACTCTCTCTAAAAACCAATGGGAAAATATCCCCAGGAAAGGATTAAAAATAAACAAATGAAACAGCTTTAAAAGATGGCTGTTGTGAGCTCTCGGAGGAGAGGACTGAGTCACATAAAGCTCACGGCACTCGGGCCTGCTGCCTGGGCTCCAGCAGGTTGACCCAAAGACCAGAGGAGAACCAAGGATGCTGGTGTGGGGAAAGGTCCCAGAGACGTCTCCCCAGTCCCTAAGGAGAGACATTCCCTGAGAGCTGTGTGGTCAATGGCCAACATCAGCATCTCATATGGAGTGAGAATGCTCAGCATCTCCCAGAGGCTGGCAGAGCAGTGCCTTTCAAACGTATGTGCAGCTCTTATTCAAAGTCCATATTCTGATACAGGCGTGGAGTGAGACCTGAGATGCTGCTGCTGTTGCTGTTGCTGCAGAGTGGACCAGACCTCACTATGAGTAGCAAAGACAATAGATGTTCCCCCCAACACGCACACCTTGATGCCTTCCCATAAACCGGACAGTTACCACTTTGAACCACAGGGGGGCACCCGAGCGCACAGACGACTGGAAAGCTATTTAAACGGGGAACCCTACGTATTCCAGACACCCCCATGCCCTCCCTTGGCGGTGGCAGCTGGAGAAATTCGCTTCCTGTGGCTGTTGTCTGCAGAAGACAGGGCAGCAGGAGTGTCCTAAGAGGGACACCCCTCAAGGCACTTCCCAGTGTCCTTGGCAGGATGGACCCTGCATAGAAGTACTAACCCTAATACATTCTGCCAGGCCATTCATGAATCCAGGTACCAGTGACAAAAAGAGCAACCACTGTAAAGGGTCCCGGGGTTTATCCAGAGGTGCGTGGTACCCCTGGCTTCTCTCTTTGCTTTATAGTCTAGGAAGGGACACACCTCACCTCCTTGCCCCATTGGTTCCTGACTGGAAGGGGGAGGGAGAGAGGGTAGACAATACAAGTCTTGAGTTTCATTGTTATAGCCCTCACTCTTTCTCCATTAAATATATTATGTGGTGTGCTTTATCAGAATAGCTTTCAAAGATGGCTTGGAAGTGACTCTCACTACTAAGTAAAAATAGAACCCAGTTGAGAGAGAGTGGAGAGAGGAAAGGGAGAGAGAGAGAAAGAGAGAATAGTGCTAGAAACTCTGAGAGGAAGGGCTTACAACATAATAATTATGCTCCTTAATATTGACATAACACTTCAAATTCTTTATGTTCTCCTATGAACTCCAAACTCCCCTAGAATAAGACGGAGCTATAAAGAAATTAATTAACTCAAAATGTATTTACTAAGCACCTACTCTGTACAGAGGTACTAGGGACCCAACATAAACAGGACAGATAGAATCTTTGTTTTTATTGTGGTTACTTTTTAGCTGAGGCCCTGACAATGAAAAGTGTAAATATATAAGTAAACAGTCTTGGACAGACAGGGCCCCATGTTCCGTCTCTATCCCTGAAAATCTCCTGTATGTGGGGTCTCTGACTCTCCCATGTATGTGGGGTTCTAATACATATGTATGTATTAAATTTGGTTATTTTCTCTTGCAAAAAAAAGTTAATGGCATGAGGGCAGCAGCCACTTAAAGATCTGAGAGAAAAAAATATTTCAGGCAGAAGTTACTTCAAGTGCAAAGGCCCTGAAGCAGGAGCTTTGAGAGATATCTTAAGAAGGCCTGAATGACCGACCAGAGCATTGCGAACAAGAAATGGCACAGTAGAGATGAAGTCAGATCACACGGCATCATGGCCTACAGCCAAGATTTGGAATGTATTCTAAATGCACTGGGAGGCCACTTAAGGGTTTTTAAGCAGGAGAGTAAATGATCTGACTTTATGATTTTAAAAGAATGTCCTGAAGCTATATGGAAAGTGGCTTATCCAGAGATCAAGATAGGAAGCAGAGAAACTAGTTAGGAATCTCTTCCCAGAGCCCAGGAGAAATGTGCTGGGGGCCTAGACCAGGTGCTACCTGCGGAGATGAGAGAAGTAGCCAGATTTGAGTGCGTATTAGATGAAGATTCAACAGCACTTCCAAGTGCGGGGTCTGCTGAGACACCGGCCATCAAGGTAACTCCTGGGTTTCTAGTTTGATCAACTGGGTGGATGGTGGTACCATTTACTGAGATGGGGAAGAAAAGAAAAACCACTGTGCAGGAAGGGTGTGGAGGGAGATGGATTTGGGTCTGGCCCACAGGGAGCTGTTACTTCTACCCAGTCAGGCAGGTGGAGTATTGGGAGATTCGTATTGAAACTGTGACTCCAAGAACATACCAAGATAGCTGTGATGCCAAGGTCAGGAAGCATCTGTCCCACCACCCCTGCTCTCTACACTCAGGGAGTTGCCAACACTGTAAAGTTGCTGGAAAACGAACAAACTACATCTCATGGGGCAACAGTAAAAAAAAATAAATAAAAATAAATAAAAAACCACACAAAAAACCTCTGCAGGCATAATCTTATCTGAGTGAATCTAATTGGCAGAGCCTATCTTGCATATAGAACCATAGCGGCAAGGAAGTCTGGGTAATGTAGTTTTTAGCCCCACTTCCAGCCCCACCCCCTGGCAAACCAGGAAGACACACTAGGAGGAGGAGGAGGACTAAGATTGAAAAGAGCGCTTAGCACCAACCAGTCCACTCCATCCAAAACAGAAAGTGATTTTCACTACCATCATCGTTTCCATCGCACGTGGTAGCCCCCAGTCAGTACGAACTCCCCAAACAACCAACACTCTCAGAATGCAGCTAACACCTAATCTGGGGCCCTTGATTGGAAGCCAGAGTGGCATCCAATGGGAAACAGGAACCGGCATTATCTAACCGGATAATTCCTAGTGGGAAAGGTTGGAATTAGCCTCAGTTGGCAGGGACTGACCTGATCTGACCCAGCAGGACGGCTTCCCCACTCAGACTGAGCCCAGAGGTCCTAAAAACCCCTTGATCTCCCTCCAACCCCACTTTCCCAGCATCTGACCCTCCTCGGGAGAGCCTGGAGTATTAAGATAGCAATCTACTTGGGAAGATTGGAACTGTGCCTTCTGCAGGTTTCTATCATCGCCACTATTTGGTGGCTATTTCCATGAATGTTTATGGAAGAGAAAAGGATAGAAATGAAAACAAGATCACTTATTTGGGTTGCTGGTAAAACCCAGCATCTGAGAGCAAGGGTCCTTGTCGACTGGAGCAGAAAGCTGGGAAGACGCAAACATAAACTCAGGCATCCGACGTGGGGTCATGCGCGGGGGGCGCGGAGGCAGACCCCCTCGGGGATGCAGTGTCACTGGCGGAGACCAAGGCAGACCTCCCTCGGGGATGCAGTGTCACTGGCGGAGACCAAGGCAGACCTCCCTCGGGGATGCAGTGTCACAGGCGGGGACCAGGGGCAAGACAAGAGGAAGCTCTGCAAGAGAGGAGTCCGCCAGGTGCGGGGGTCTGGGCGGGGACCGGTCCCGGCCTCCCCAAGGACTCTCACCGAGCTCAGGCAGCGCCGGCTCCCGCTCCGGCGCCCGCCGGCCCGAGCGCGCGGCCCCTTTAAACCCATGTAAACAAAGCTTTGTTCCCGGCCCCCTGCCTCCGCGCGCCCCGGCCCGCACCGCCCCCCCCACCCCCAGCCCCCGCCCCCGACGGCTCCGGCCGCTGACGTTGTCCCCGCCTTTACGGCGTCCCAGCGGCGCTGCGCATTCTCCAACCCCCGGCCGGCCGCCGGGGCCTGCGCAGCCCGTCTGCGCTACGCCACCGGCGTAGCGACGGGCCCCAGCGCGCAGGCGCAGCGGCGACGGCGGCGGCAGCGGCGGCGGCGGCCGGGCCGAGGTGCGCGCTGGGGGGGAGGGGGCCGGAGAGGAGCATGAATGGAGCAAAATGGCGGATCATGTGCAGGTGAGAGGAGCGGCGGGGGAGGGGCGGCCGCGCCGCGTTGGGAGAGGGCGCACGCGGCCCCCGTGGCTCGCCCGGCTGGGCGCTCCCTGGGCCCGCGCCGTCGCCGTGCGGGGCCCCGAGCCGCCGCCTGGCCGGGCTCCGGGCCTTTCCCGCCTCCGGGCCGGGGGGCCTCTTCCATCCCCTCCCACCGGGTCCCACGCCTTGGGCTCGGGGCTGGGGGGCGGGAGTCGGCGCGCCCCGGCGTGAACAGCCGATCGCGCCCCGCAGTCACGGTCTTCCCGCCGAGGGAGGCCTCCCGCGAGCCCTCGGCGCCCCCGGGACGCGGGACGGAGGGAGACCCCCCGCCGCCTCTGCCCTGCGGGGACTTCCCCATCACCCCCGCCGCCCCGAAACCAACAACAAAAAGAGAGCCCCGCTCTCCCCGGTCTTTCCGCCGCCCTCCTCCTCTCGCCCCCCAATGCAAGAGACCCCCTTCCGGCCTCCCTCCCACGGATGCGCCCTTCGCTCCCGCGCTCCTAATCACACAGCTGCCAGGCCCAGCTCCCCGGTCCTCCAAAATGGGTGCTTCGGGCAGGCCGGCCCTCCCCCGGAGCCCCTGTCCACGGGGAGGGAGTGGAGTGCCCACACCGCCGGTGAGACGCAGGGTGGAGGGGGGTGTGTCAGTCTTCGGAGGTGCTGTGTCGCGTGCAGAGGCTGCGGTGGAGGGTCTCGATCCGGTTCTAGAGCTGCCAGGGGCATGCGTTGGGCCCAGGCCCCTCTCCATAGACAGGGCACGGGCCCTAGGAAAGGACAGCGCGGACCAGACCTGGAGGAGTTCAGGCTTATGTCTTGCAAACTCCGTAAAGTTTTTTTTTCCAATCTGTTCCTTAGATCTGGTATTTTTACGACAGTCGTTTACACCAATCTATTATCAGAAGCCGTCAGAGATTTTCTAGGTAACCAGCCACCCAGGTTTTGTGTTTTGCGAAGTAAAGAGAGCCTAATCAATGCAGACTTAATTGTGCATTTTATGTAGAGTATTCCTCAAGTAAAAGGGATAGTCTTGCTCTAATGTCATGTCTCCAGGAAGCTGGAGTGGTGTGACTTAGACCCGTGTCTTTGGGAGAGAGCGACTCAATTTTCAGGCCAGTGATCAGTAAACTAAGTCTTGGAATCTGAGGGACTGGTTTTTAGGACAGAGTTACATCAAAAACTGTACAGATGGGAGACCACAAGGCTTGTGTTTTAAAAGTGAGTGTTATGGCCTAATTAAAAAGTAGCAGAAAAAAAACGATTCGAAGTGATGATGATAATGTGTAGAACCTTGAGTTTTAAGCAGCCATTTCTAAGAAGCGTGAAAGATTTTATGTGATTTTTTTTTTAATTCTGCTATCCTTGAAAGAGTAGATAAGCAAGAAATACTTCTGTCACTCTGAAAGCACTGAGCTGATAGGAGATTTACTTAAGGTAGGGCTGAGTGAGCCTGAGGCCCTTGACTTCGGTGCTGGTGCTCTTATCTACAGGAGGCCGGTGGGTGCTGGGTGGGAATGGTGTCCTTGAGCGTTTCGGAATGGCTTTGAATTAGCTAGCCTTTCTGGGTGAGATTGTCCGAAGGGGAATTCAGTTCTTTTATGACTATACATCTGTGAAGAAGTATCTCTCAGTGTGATCTCTCCCATATTTTGAACCAAAAAAGCTTGTCATTCCTCACCAGAGGAAAGTCAAGGCACATCAAAGCAATCTCCCCAGTATTATTGTTCTTATAACTGATATTTAGAGAGAGAAAGATCAGTCTGTGGCCTCCCACACCCATCCCCAGGGGAGCAATCCTGAAACCTGGGTATGTGCCCTGACCGGGAATTGAACCCACCCACCTTTAAGATTGAGGGATGGCGCTCCAGCCTACTGAGCCACGCCAGCTAAGACCCAATTTTCCTAGCATTTTTGCCTCAAAGGAGGGTCTACCTTATTTTTAGTAGCATGATGTTATTCTTTCACCCACCCTAAAATGAACTTACTTTCAAAAGAAAGAGGAGTGTACTGGTCAGGGTTTTATTGTACTTTTGTTGTTGTTAATCCTCACCGGAGGATATTGTGTGGAGGGGGAGGAGGGAGACGACAAAAAGAAAGATATCTCAATGGGAGAGAGAAATGATTGATTGCCTCCCACACACACCCGGACCAGGATAGGGATTGAGCCTTACAGCTGAGGTATGTGCCCTTGACCAGTGCCCTTGACCCTTCAGTCCTCTGGCTGATGCTCTAACCACTGAGAAACTGGCTAGGGCTTTATTTTACTTTTAAGAGCTGTAGTACATTACTCCCTAAATGAGTGATCCTTATATCAATAGGATAGTTCATGAGAGATTTTTTTTTCTTGTTTTTGTTAGATCACTAAATTTTAGTATTGGATACTCACAGACTTTAACATGGTACTTAATGCTGTAGCAGAAAACCTTAAGAAAAAGAGAACATGCCGAAACTGGTTTGGCTCAGTGGATAGAGCGTCAGCCTGGGGACTGAAGGGTCCCAGGTTTGATTCCGGTCAAGGGCATGTATGTACCTTGGTTGCAGGCACAACCCCAATAGGGGGTGTGCAAGAGGCAGCTGATAAATGATTCTCTCTCATTGATGTTTCTAACTATCCCTCTCTCTTCCTCTCTGTAAAAAAATCAATAAAATATATTTTAAAAGGAAAAAGAACACTTTCCTTGTTTGGGATGAGTAAACAAATGGAAGGACTAGAGACACATATGAAGTGCATTGAGAGAAATACTTTTCTCAAAACACTGTTCAAACAGTAATAAAAAGGTGTCTGTTACAAATTCAAGACAGTGATTATTTGCAAGTTTAATATAGGACCAAATGGTTGAGTCATTATCTACTACTTTTCTGAACCACCAGGGTGAGCAGTTTCTTAGTTTTGGGTTTTATTTTTTTAATTAACACTAAGCAAGTGTCATATGATTCTCAGGCTGAAGTCTTGAGCATCTCTTTGGATATGTGTTTTATGGAAGTTTAAGTGTCACAAAACGTTAATGGAAAAGTAATATTTGATTTGTTTTCTAGTTTTGTCAATGTCACAGTCAAACTTCTTTAGAAGAGTGGCTGTTAGCAACTCCTTATTGTAATCTTTGTTAATCCTCACCTGAGGATATTTTTCCTTTGATTTTTAGAGAGAATGGAAGGGGAGGGATGGAGAGGCAGAAACTTCCGTTTGAGAGAAACACACCTATTAGCTGCCTCCTGCACAGGGTTGCTTCTTGTACAAGCATGACCTGGGCCAGGGATCCAACCTGTAACCCAAGTAAGTGCTCTTGACCGGAATTAAACCCAAGACCCTATGGTATGTAGGCTAGCACTGAGCAATACCAGCCAGGGTGCAATGTTTTGTTTTTGTTTTTAAATATATTTTTATTGATTCAGAGAATAAGGGAGGAGAGCGATAAAAACATCAATGATGACAGAGAATCATTGATTGCTGCCTCCTGCATGCTCTACATTGGGGATTGAGCCTGAAACCCTTCATGTGCCATGACCAGGAATCGAACCATAACCTCCTGGTTCATAGGTGGAGCTCATCTCCTGAGCCATGCCAGCCAGCTGGTCAGGGCATGGTTTTTGTATTCTTGGTCTTGGATTATATCTAACACCCACCAAGTAGACAGAAGGTACGGAGCACTTACTATAAAAACAAACAAACTTCATTTGTATTTATCTTCATAAAACAAATGTGCCTCCTTTTTTTAAAAAAATTATGAAGTTAATGAGGATTCGGTGTCTTTGCTGGCTAGTTATTGCACAAAGATGAAGATAACTCTTAAGGTACAGTGGTAATGAAAAAGATTAAGAAGGATAAGAAAGCTTTAATAGTGCTAGCTGGTGATCAGGATCTTGAGGAAAAGGAAGAATGTATGGCATTATAATTATATATCAAGTACTTATTTAATATATATATATTTGTAATTGTACTAACTGTAACATAAATAATAATGTAAATGAAGGATAATTCTGGGGTTTCGTTGGGTTTATTTTGTTGTTATGCCAGGTCTTACACAGAATCTTAAAGTATTACTGGGCTCTGCATTATGACTATGTAATAACAGGAAATACTATATTTTCAAATAATCATACTTTGTTTTAAATTTAATGTGAAGTAATTAAACATTGACCACCAGTATAACCCTAGAGAGCCGTGAAGAATCGTTACAACTGGCAGGTTAAAATTTAACAGAGTGCAAAAATTCAGCCTGATTGTAGCAAAATTAATTATTGATTTTTCAGCTTATAAAAATATGCAAAGAAATGATAGCAGCTGTGGTAGTCCATTTTGAGAATGGGTTTCTGTACAACTTTTGAGAATTTTAAATTGGGGGGAAAAAGGTAACTTTTGTGATTCCCACCACTACCAGTTAAACTAATACCGTGATGCTCAATGTCTACCAGGCTCTTTGCTGTGCTGGGCACTGCAGAGGACTCAGAACTGAGAAAAGACAGGAGCCAGACTGCTGAAGCGTTGATTCTGGTGCTGTCTTTGAGCAGGTTCAGAATACAGTGATTTCAAAACATACTACATTTGTGTTGTATGATTTTGGAGTCACTAATTCCCTCATTGAACCCATTACCTCTTCTGTGGATTTATACAAATATTATGCTTAATTTACTTGAGATAACTCTGACTTTAGTATATTTCCTCTTGTGAGAAAAGACTGGAAAAGTTAAGGGATGTATATTGCATATGGTACCATTCAAACACTTATGCAATAAAACACAAAACCTTATTCTAACAGAATCTCTAAGTTAGATGGAGGCAGGAGAAAGATGCACTGAGAAGCTCCCTGTCCTATATCTTACATAGAAATTAACTTCCATTGATCCAGAAATGAATGTTCAGAATAACCAACTGTATTTTCTTTTTTCTCTGTTGGATTTTGAAAGCAACAGTGCACCACAGCCTTTTAAGAAGCGAAAGTTGCCAATTTAAACTAATAAGCTACTGTCTTTGTAGGTACAACTCCTAAGGCTACTTCAGTATGTGTTAAAGAGGATAGTGTTTACATCTTTTTTTTGCACAGCTTTAGGAATTATTTATTTCAAACACAATTTCCACTTTAAATGCAAAATAGCTGATAAAACAACAACAACAACAAAAACCATTGAGACACATTATACTGACCCTTTGCCCCATATACAGACATCAGCCTTTGGTATTTGCTCTTAGGTAATTAGGTAAAAAAATAAAAACTTAAAAAACTATTATTTTCATCTCCAAAAGGAAAGTTGAGGTATTTCACAGTTGTGTGATCGCCATCTAAAAGTGGTTTCTCTATTAATTCACAGCCTTGCTACATGCTGTCCCAAACCGTTCCTTCTAAAGCAGAGCTTGGTTTGAGCATATGTCCATACAACTGGCAACATTCCTTAATAATCATTAAGGCTGCAAAATAATATTGAATGCCAGCCGTGAATGGAAAAAAATAATAAAATAAAAATTAGCAAATTAAAAAAAAAATCATGAAGGTTGCCATAGAAACACACCTGCGCTAGCAGCAGACCACAGAGCGCCTATGATGCCGGCCGCACCTCTAGAGGGCGCTCGGGAGCGTCTGGCGCAGGACAGGAGCCAGGAGGCTCTCCATCACAGCCGCGCTGCCCACGTGGGGAAGCTGGGTTCCACGCTCCTGGTCCGAAAGACCCACCATTGCCCCGGCTTCTCCACATTAAGGTAAAGTTCTCACCAACTCCACCGGGAGGTAATTTGTGTGGAGCTTCCTCCACACAAATGCCAGCCTCCTCCCCAGCGGAGTCAACCTTCGAGGGGGCAATCAGCTCAGCGCCCTCTTTTTTTAATTTTTTAACACCAAGCATATATTATCTCACAGATTTTCTGTCAGGAGTCTGAGAGGGGCTTATCTTGAGGGTTCTTGTTCATGGTGTTTCATTTGTAGGCAGGCTCTCAGCTAGCGCTGCAATCAACCTCGGCTTGACAGGCTGGAGAATCTGCTTTCACGCTTAGCTTACCCATGCGGTCGTTGGCAGGCCTCGTTACTTGCAGGCTTTTGGACTAAAGGGCCTCAGTGCCTCACTGGCTGTTGCCCAGATTTTCAGGTCTTCACCTCGTGGGCTTTAATTTTGAAGGACAAATGCTGTTGTTTTTTAATTAATTTCAAAGAGAGGGATAGGAACATCAGTGATGACAGAGAATCATTGACCAGCTGCCTCCTGCACACCCCCCCATTAGGGATGTGCCCACAACCAAGGTACATGCCCTTGACCGGAACTGAACTTGGGATCTTTCAGTTCGAGGGCTGAGGCTGTATCCACTGAGCCAATCGGGTTTCAGCCTGTCATTTGATTTTTAATATGCTAGAAGTCAAGCTGAGTAATGATTGAACTTGAACATGAGAGCTTGAACTTCAAAGCCAGGGAAGAAGCAATATAGGGTGGTGATTCTCCAACTACCTGTATAGGGGAAGTTTTGCAGGGTGTTTGTTTAGAATGTGATGGAAGCTGTGTGCTCTCCAGGGAGGAAAAGTACCTACAAAAAATTTTTCCTTACAGTTTCAGACCATTTATGGACTTTTTAAAAAATATATAATATATTTTATTGATTTTTTTTTTTTTTTTTTTTTTACAGAGATGAAGGGAGAGGGATAGAGTTAGAAACATTCATGAGAGATAAACATTGACCAGCTGCCTCTTGCACACTCCCTACTGGGGATGTGCCTGCAACCAAAGTACATGCCCTTGACCGGAATCAAACTCCACCTTTCAGTCCATAGGCAGATGCTCTATCCACTGAGCAAAACCGGTTTCGGCCCATTCATGGACTTTAGAATTAGAGTTTATAGATATACTCCTTTTTAGATAAAAATGCTCACAACATTTTATTCAGGAACTGATTTGCCAGTGTTTCTCTTTTGACATATATGAAAAGCTAGTTGAGGGTCACAATATGTATTACTGAATAGTTATATGTAGGCTGATTTTTTTTTTAATTTATCTTTATTGGTGAAAGTATTACATATGTCCCTTTAACTTTCCCATTGACCCCCCTCCATCTTGTACCTGTCACAGCCCCAGGCTGAATTTTTAAAAATTGAATTCTTGGGGATGATAAATAGTGACTATTAAGCATTTACCAATGTCCTGATCTTGGTGTTAATGCTGACACACAAAAGGAAGTATAAGATGTGATGTCCTATTTTCAGGAGCTTTGCCTTTTAGTTGGGAAGATAATAAGTCTGGGTTATTGAGTTGTGGATTTACAATGAGATTATGGTTTTGTCAACATGTTCCCGAATGAGGAGACTTACTCCCATCTCCCCCCACTCCCCCACCCTGCCCATTCCAATGCATCTGAGCTCCTGCCTCACGTTTGTAGTGACTCACTATAGCAGGGGATTCTTAGTGGAATGAGATTGGTACCCAAGAGGCATATCAAAATCTTGGGGAAAGGTGGGCAGTTATCAAAAACTGGGTCCTATGTCCAATATTTGCATCCCTGGCTCTTTACCCTTTGTACACATTCATGTATGTATACATGTGCGCATGCGCGTACACACACACACACACACACACACACACACACACACACCTTACCATAAATGGAAAGGATGTGTTTGAGAGAAGGCAGAGTTGGAAACTTCATTTATTGGACTTTTAGTTGTTCACTGCATTAATGCTCATAGCAATTCTGGAAGCATACCTGGTGTTACTGAGATAATAGTAATGAGATTTTCCTTGAATTAGGCTGATAAGACTGGAGAACTGTTGGAAGATTTAGGTGATGACTGGTGGTGGTTATTGTAAAGTCCCTGGCATGGGATTTGGTTGGGGGTAAGGGAAAGGGATATCACCAACATTTGTTGAGCACATGTTAGCCAAGCACCATGCTAAAACCCTTTAATATGTGTTATGCCATTTAATTGGATTATTCATTTAGTCTCTGAGCTGGATTAGGTGACCTGGTAAATACTTTATATTCTAAGATTCTGGTTGGGATTTCCAGTTGTTACCTTTAGCGTTCTCCCAGATAAACCACTGTGTTCTCAATTCATATGCACCTTTTTGTAAATGTTTCTAAAATATTTATGTTCATACTAATATTTCTGTTTTATCTGTTAAATATGCCTTCCTCTACCACACCTATAAGCAGTGAAAGACTTCTATGGAACAAGAAATTGACATTAGTCAGATATTGATGTTAGTATACTGAAAAGTGATTCTCACTTAAAAATCTCAGGAATACAGTCGAAATTCATTTCTTTACATACCTCTGAAGACAACTAACTTCATGAAATATCCCTTGTGTTGCTTCAGGAAGTTGTGGTCTTATAGCTGTAATGGCCTTCTAATTTTTTAAATTTTTCCCCACCATTTTTTTTTATTAAGGTATTGTATGTGTACATTGCTTACCATTGCCCCCCCCCCCCCGCCTCCCATACATGCCCTCCCTCCCCAGAGTTTTGTGTCCATTAGTTGTACTTATATGCATGCATACCAGTCCTTCGGTTGATCTCTTATCTCCCCCAGATCACCCTGCCCTCCCCGCTGTCATTTGAAAGTCTGCTTGTTGCTTTACTGTCATTATATCTATCTTTCTGTTTATTAGTTTATAATATTCTTTATTATCCATAAATGAGTGATGACATGTGGTGTTTCTCTTCCATTGACTGGCTTATTTCACTCAGCATGATGTTCTCCAATTCCATCCAGGTTGCTGCTAATGAGGAGAATTCCTTCTTTTTTATGGCAGCATAGTATTCCATGGAGTAGATGTACCATAGTTTTCTGATCCAATCATCTGCTGACGGACACCTAGCCTATTTCCAGATCCTAGCTATTTTAAATTGTGCTGCTATGAACATAGGGGCTCCCCCGGGTCCCACTGCTCCCCTGGGACACACGGCTCTCCCGGGGGACACGGCTCCCCCTGGTTCCACCACTTCCCCGGGGCACATGGCTCCCCGGGGCACAAGGCTCTCCCGGGTCCTACTGCCCCCCTAGGTCACACGGCTCCCCCTGGTCCCACCGCTGCCCTGGGACACACGGCTCCCCCGGGTCACAGGCCACACCACTCCCCCGGGCCACACGGCCCATCTGGGACCGTCGATTGATGCCCTCCTATCCTGGACCCCCTGGGGCCCGAGCTGCAGGCGAGCAGGAGGACGACAAGGGGAAAGAACGGGGAGGCTCTGGCCAACTCCAGCCTAGCAACCTCAGCAGCTCTGATTTCACATGTTCAGGCTTTCATTCCCCTGGGTTTAGGTGTTTAGAGTCCCAGGTCGCAAAGAGTGTTTTGGGTACTACCTCTCAGTCCTCCGTCACGCTCCATGAGTATGCTCCGCCTTGGCGCTGGCTCTTGGGGGCTCGGCAGAGGCCCGCGGTGGGGGGACAGATGGGCAAAGGCCTCGCTCAGGCAGCGAGCGGAAGGCGCGGCCGAGGCCCTGCGCTTGTTCCCTCGCCAGCTAGACGGGCGGGCCGGGAAGTCTGCGGGTGCAGAAGTCAGGCTCTGAGGCGGCCTTCTCCCTGAGCCCGGGGCGGGGCAGGCTCCGCTCTCGGTGGGCCTTCCTCACTGGTGGGCCTTCCTCACTGGTGGCGGCGACTCCCCTATGGCTTTAAACTCCACATGGCGGAGAGGGGACGGACAGGCAAAGGGCTTGCTGGGGCTGCGAGCGGAAGGCCCTGCGCCGGCTCCCTCGCTAGCAAGGTGGGCGGGCTGGGAAGGCTGTGGGCACGGAGGCCAGGCTTCAAGGCGGCTCGCTCCAGGTGGAAGCGAAAGGTGGGGCCGCAGCCCTTCGCCAGTTCCCTCGCTCCCACGGCGGGCAGGCCTGGAAGGCTGCGGGCACAGAGGCCAGGCTCTGAGGCAGCCCACTCCCTGGGCCGGGGCAGGGCGAACTCTGCTCTCAGTGGGCCTCCCTCACTGGTGTTGGCTCCGGCGGCTCCGGTTCCACTGCGGCTTTAAACTCCACACGGCGGCAGCAGCGCTTTTCCTTTCCTCTAGTTGTAGCCATCCCATTCCACCAGCTTTCCTGTGGGTCTGGTGTGATCCCTTTCAATTTTAGCTGTTGTTTTTTTCCAAATTGTTGATGAGGTGGCAGCTTAGGAGACTACCTAGGCTGCCATCTTGTTTCACAATCCATGGCCTTCTAATTTTTTAAATATTCATACTAGTGGTGGACACAAATGCTGATTTCATCTGTAATTTGTATGATAAATTACATTTAAAGTGTGTAGTCTCAGAAAGAATCAAATTATGCTAGACATTTGCCCTAAAGTTGAAGTCAATTGCATGATTAAAAGGGGGTGTATTCAAGACTAAGAAAAGAAAAGCAGGGGTTTTGTTGTTGTTGTTGTTGTTGTTGTTTATTTGTATTTTTTTCGGATTTTTGTCCAATTCTATTTAGAATTGCTTGCAAAGTTTCAAAAGTATGTGTCATAAATTTGGCAAAAATAATTTCAAAGCTCAGTTTTTTAACCTTATTTTCATCCACTGACTCCTAAATTTTGGTGTGTTCTTTCTGTCTTCCAAAAAGACATTGTCTAAAGTCTTGCATGAAATTTTTTTAAAAAAATATTTTATTGATATTTTACAGAGAGGAAGGGAGAGAGATAGAGAGCTAGAAACGTCGATGAGAGAGAAACATCGATCAGCTGCCTCTTGCACACCCCCCACCGGGGATGTGCCCGCAACCAATGTACATGCCCCTGACCAGAATCGAACCCGGGACCCTTCAGTCCACAGACCGACGCTCTACCACTGAGCCAAACCAGTTTCGGCTCTTGCATGAAATTTAATTTGTCTATAGGAACCTGTAACATATAGTTTGCTCTGAAAAGAATCTGGGTCTCTGGCCAGGTGGTTGAGTTGGTTAGAGCATCCTCCCATACACCAAAAAGGTTGTGTGTTTGATTTCCGGTCAGGGTACATACCTACCGTGTTTCTCTGAAAATAAGATCTGCCTACAGGTTTCCTTCTGAGTGGAATATAAGGCATCCCCCTGAAAATAAGGCCCCCAGGCTCTGTCTCAGAATGAAAATTAATTTACCGTAAACTGGTCGCTAGGGCCACCCCGACTGGCGTCTAGCAACCAGTGACGTTACACGGAGTCCTGACGCCATTGCTGTGTGAATGGAGAGAAATCAGCGTGGAAACTTTGTGAAACCTAAACTACAACAAGTTGTGACTTGAGTGAAGAATTCATGGGAGAAAATCACTGACAGTTGCATTGCCAATGCACTGCGAGCAGGCTACCTTGACCAGAAGTACTCATTTCAAGACATTGCTGTTGCTAAACATGAGAGATCTGGTCCACTGATTCTGAAAGAAATGGAGTCACAAGAAATTCACCAGGAAATTCAGGAATTGGATTGTTATGATGATGTTCCAGAAGATGATGACATGATTGTCATTAAATAAATGAGTAAATTCTTGATACTGTAGGATTCACAGTTTGTCTGGTTTGTGTTGACAACTACCGTACTACTGTACCGTATGCAGGTAATAAATTTCCTTTATTTTCTTTTAACAATAAATGTGTACCGTATTCTTCATGGAAAAATAAGACATCCCCTGAAAATAAGACCTAGTGCATCTTTGGGAGCAAAAATTAATATAAGACGTCTTGTTTTCGGGAAAACAGGGTAGTTGTGGGTTCAGTCCCAGCTTTGATTGCTGATTGGGGCACAAATGAGAGGTGACCAATTGATTTTTCTCTCACATTGATGTTTCTCACCCTGCCATGTCTTCCTCTCCCCCCAAAATCGATAAACATACCCTTGGATAAAGGTCAAAAGAAAAGAAGAAGAAGACTACTCTGGGAAGCCAGACATGCATTTCACATATCTCTTCTTGGTTAAAAAAAACAACCTCATTTCCATCTTTCCCAATGTATAGCCTCAAATTATTTAGAATATTATTTGTTTTGTGTTGGTAGATTATTTTTTTATTTTTTATCAGCAACTCTGAGGAATCCTGTAGGGTTTTATCAAAAACTAGTCTAGTGCATACCTAAGAATTGAGAGAAATAATTAAAACTTACTGGAAAATGGGACCTTGTTTACTCTTAATATTTTGACCTCTTGTTCCACAGCTGAGCAAGTTTCATCAAGCCTTCATAAGACCTATAACAAAAGTTATTAAACAAATTGAACCTGAGTAGCAGGGAGTATTTAAAATAAGGACATTATTCCAAATGTGTTATAAATGATAACTTGCTGTAATATAAAGGATTATTTATTAACTGGAGGCCCAGTGTATGAAATTCACTGGGAAGGGGATTGGACTTCCCTCTTATAGTCCTGGACAGCTGGCTCCTAATCAATCACTCACATGCCTACCTGCCTGGTCACCCCTAACTACCCCCCCCCCCCAGCCTGGTTGCCCCTAACTGTTCCCCCACCACCACTGGCCTGGTTACCCTAACTGTCCCCCTCTGCCAGCCTGGTCACCCCTAACTACTCCCTTCCACCACCACCACCACTACCACCCCCCCACACTCCCCCCCCCCCCCCCCCCCCCGCCCGCCAGCATAGTCACCCACACAACCTGCTTATTCAGTCTTTTGGTCGTCCCTCACTAACCCTCCTGCCAGCCTGGTTGTTGGCAGCCATCTTGTGAGGGCATGAGAGTTAATTTGCATATTACCTCTTTATTATATAGGATTCTTGGGATTCTATATTATGGTCTAACTTAAAATCCATATTCCAAATACAGAGATTACAATGTTGTGAACAGGACAGATTTCAGTCTACAGAATTCCTAGAGCCTGTCTATTCCAAGCTCTTTGATTTAATTTCTATCACTGTGTGCTAGAAGTCCCAGAGGCACACTTCGCATCACCAGTGAGAGTGTGAGACTTCAGATCAGCTTCTAGTTTATCCCTCCTTACCCAGCTCTTCACATTTGAGAGTCAATTCATAGGGATTGTAGAGTAACTGATGCCAGCGGAGTTATCTTTGTGTGCATAGTAAACTGCATCTATTAAAAGCGTACAGTTGGACAGATATACACTGTGACTCTTTCACAACTATCAAAATAGAGAACATTTTCTCCTGATTGCAGTCTGTCCCTCTCTCAGCCCCAGGCAAACCCCATATGCTTTCTGTGACTGTAAATTAGTTTTCATTTCCTGGAGTTTTACTGTGTATTCTTTTTTTATTTTTAATATATTTTATTGATTTTTTTATTACAGAGAGGAAGGGAGAGGGATAGAGAGTTAGAAACATCGATGAAAGAGAAACATCAACCAGCTGCCTCCTGCACACTCCCTACTGGGGATGTGCCTGCAACCAAGGTACATGCCCTTGACCAGAATCGAACCTGGGACCTTTCAGTCCACAGGCCGACGCTTTATCCACTGAGCCAAACTGTTTAGGGTTACTGTGTATTCTTTTTTTTTTTTTTTTTTTTTTTTTACTACTTTTACTCAATGCAATGATTTTGGGAATCATTCAGTTTGTTGCATAGTATCAGTAGTTGGTTATTTTTTTTATTGCTGAGTAGTAGTATTCCACTGTATGAATGTATCACATTTTATATAGCTATTCACCACCCTTCGAGGATATTTGAAAGAATTCTAGTTTTTCATATGCAAGTCTTTGGACATGAAAATTAACTTCTCTTGAGTTAAGTAGAAGTAGAATGACTGAGTTCCAGGGTATGTTTAACTTTTTAAAGAAACTGTCAATTTTCCAAAGTGATTGAACCATCTTATTTTCTCGTTAGCACTCTATGAGAGTTCTGGATGCTCCATATCTTCACCAACCTTTGATATTGTCGTTCTTGTGGGACCTAATTGTGGCTTTAGGTTGTACTTGTTTGATGACTAATAGTGTTGACTATCTAAATGTGCTCTCTGAGAGGTCTGCAAACCAGGCTGGTGGTTTGGCTCCACAGTTGTTTTTGTGTGGCCTGAGAACTAAGAATAGTTTTTTATATTTTTAAGCTGTTGAAAAGAATCTAAAAGAGAGTAATATTTTATGACACATGATAATTATATGAAATTCTAAGTTCAGTGTTTGTAAATAAAAATTTTATTGGGACACTGCCACACGAGTCCCTTTACAGATTGTCCGTGGCTATGTTTGCGACAATGGCAGGATTGAATCGTTGCAACGGGGACCTTCTGGCTTATTGGCCTACAAAGCCTAAAATGTTTACTGTCTGACCCTTCACATAAAACGTTTGCAGATTTCTAGCCATATGTCCCTTCATATCTAATGCCTGGCTGTTGGATGGGGAAGGGGCTAGCTCAGTAAGGTTCTAACTCAAGCCCAGTTTGACAGGAACCTAATCAGACTTGATATATTTTGTTGACTGTGGCATTCCGGGATCTCTACTGCACTGTTCAAAATGGTAACCATTAGCCACATGCTGCTATTCAAATTTAATTTAGGTTAAGTTAAAAATTAAGTTCTTCAGTCACGCTGACCACATTCAAGTGCTCAGTAGCAGCCTGTGGCAAGTGACTACCATATTGCACAGAGAAAATAAAAATATTCCCATTATCATGAAAATTTCTGTTGGACAGTGCTACTCTAGAATAAGAAAAACTTGCCACTGAACCAAAGGGATTGGAAGCAGAAGTGGAACTTAGTCTCTGGAATTGCTTTCCTGTGTGCCAATAAGATAAGCTAGATCCTCATTCTCCCAGGGGTGAATGCAAATGACTGTATTAAAGCGTTTAAGATTATTGACTGTTCACACCATGAGCCTGTGGTATATTCTGTCTTCTTAGCCTGGTGAGTGAGATAAAGTAGTGTTTTAAGGACTTAAAAAAAATGTTCTAAATGTGTTTTTCCCCACAGCATTTTGTAAAAACAACTTTTATAAAATTCCCATGTATTTGTTACCATTTTACAGATTAGATTGGACTATTGAGGAAGGTTTTAAAACCATGAAATCACTTGTGCTAACTCTTGATACATTAGCAAGCCAAGTTCCCTTCAGCTACTAATTTTTAAATATTATTGCTCTTAAAGTTTTTCATAACGGTAGCATTAGTTTTGAAAATAACCCAGAAATATTCTAAGTTAAAATGATTAAGATGGCCTACTTTAAAATTGAATTTTAATCTTCATGTCTCTGGAAACTGTTTTGTGTGATTCTACTCTTAGGGGCAGGCATAATTGTTTCTAAATACATTTTGGTTAATGACAGACCCCATGTACGACAGTGAGATTATATCCTTCCTATAAGATTATAAATGGAGTTGAAAAATCCCTGTTGCTTAGTGACATCATACCTGTTGTACCTTAGGAGCACGGTACATTTTTCAATTGTGGTGATGCCCTGGTATAAACAAACCTACTACACTGCCAGTTCTGTAGATATGTAGCATATACAATTTTGTATGGTACATAATGATAAACATCTACGTTGCTGGTTTGTGTATTTAGTATACCATTTATCATGATTTTGAGTGTAAGGGTTTATAAAGAAAGGGTTTGCTGTAAAAGAGTATTAAATGTTAGTTACCCTGGCAGCAGCCTCGTACATCCATGTTTGCTGCATCTCTGGATTGCACCATTTTCTCTTGTACTTGATTTAATCTCATGTTGTTTTGTTTATTATGGCCCCTAAGTATACAAAATCTACTGCTAATGTTGCCAGTAAGAGGCCATGTACAATAATTGACTTAGAAACAAAATTAAAAGTGATTAGAAACTATGAAGGTGGAAAATCAGTGATAGTTATTGCTTACCAGTCAGGCATGTCCTATTCCACCACGATCTACAATATTGAAGAATAAGAACAGAATGACAAAGGCTGTTAAAGGATCAGTTTTAATGAAGGCAATGGACTAACAAAAATTCGAGAAGGGTCTATGTCAGGCATGGAGAAACTTCTATTGACCTGGATTGAAGACCAGACATTGAAACATGTCCCTTTCAGCACCATGATCACGGCCAAAGCAAAAAGTTTGTTTGCAATGTTGAAAGAATAAGGTTGGACCCAACTACAGTGTTGAATTTACCACTAGTTCTGGGTGTTTTAAATGGTTCAAGAGTTATCATTATATCATATGAAAGTAAGTGGTGAGTCTGTGAGTGCTGATGTGAAGACAAGTGAAAAAAATTTTTGAAACTCTGGATAAGCTGATTGTGGAGGAAAATTACTTGCTAGAGCAAATATTCAATATAGACGAAACCTCTTTATTTTAGAAATGGATGTCTGAAAGGACTCGTATCCAGGAGGAGGCCAAGTCAATGACAGGTTTCAAGGTTTTAAGGACAGGATAACAGTCTTGCTTGGGGCAGTGTTGCAGGCTACACATTGTGATCTGGCACAGTGAGAGCACCTTCAAGCTTATCAGTCAGTGCAGGCAGCCATTGTACCATAGGAGCAGTAAAAAGTCATGGATGACCCAGTTCCTTTTCTAAGATGCTCTCCTGAATTGCTGTGCCAAGGAAATGGACAAATACAGTTTGGAGAATAGCATACTTTTCAAGATTTTGCTTATCTATATATATAAAAGCCTAAGCAACCTTTACTACCTGTTGCTATGATGTGCACTGACCACCAGGGAACCGATGCTCAAGGCAGGAGCTGCCCCCTGGTGGCCAGAAGCTGGGCTCATGTCTGGGAACAGGTGCAGCAGGGCCAGGATGAGCAGCAGTGGAGCTGCACCCAGCCACCTGCTGCTTCAGCACTGCCACATCCCTTGGGGGATGGGGGGTGTCCTGGATTGTGAGAGAGTGCAGGCCAGGCTGAGGGACCCCACCCATGTATGCATCCATGCATCAGGCCTCTAGTTGTTGATAATGCTCCTGGACATCCATCCCTTTTTTTTTTTTAATAAATCTTTATTGTTCAGATTATTATTTTAAAAAATATATATTTTATTGATATTTTACAGAGAGGAAGGGAGAAAGATAGAGAGCTAGAAACGTCAATGAGAGAGAAACACCGACCAGCTGCCTCTTGTACACCCCTTACCAGGGATGTGCCCGCAACCAAGGTACATGCCCTTGACGGGAATCGAACCGGGACCTTTCAGTCCGCAGACCAACGCTCTACCACTGAGCCAAACCGGTTTCGGCTATTGTTCAGATTATTTACTGGTGTCCTCCCCCTCCTCCCCCCCCCCCCCGCAGCATTGTCTTCATCCATACATGTAAGATCTTTGTCCAATCTCTTCCTGCACCCCTCAGACTCCCCCTCCCCCTGTGAATTGTTAGTCCAATCTCTTTCTATGTCCCTGATTATATCACATTCACCAGTCCATTCTGTTCCTCAGATTTTTTTCTTTATTCTCTTGATTTTTAGATTTGCTTGTTGGTAGGTATGTATTTGATGCCTTTTTGTTGTTCATAATTTTTTATCTTCACCTTTTTCTTCTTCTTCTTCTTAAAAAATACCCTGCAACATTTCATGTAATCCTGGTTTGGTATTGATGAACTCCTTTAACTTTTTCTTGTCTGTGAAGCTCTTTATCTGACCTTCAATTCTGAATGATAGCTTTGCTGGGTAGAGCAATCTTGGTTGTAGGTTCTTGTTCATCATTTTGAATATTTCTTGCCACTCCCTTCTGGCCTGCATAGTTTCTGTTGAGAAATCAGCTGACAGTCGTATGACTACTCCCTTGTAGGTAACTAGTTGCTTTTCTCTTGCTGCTTGTAAGATTTTCTCCTTGTCCTTTGCTCTCGGCATTTTAATTATGATATGTCTTGGTGTGTTCCTCCTTGGATTACTCCTGTTTGGGGTCCTGTGCACTTCCTGAACTTGTAAGTCTATTTTTTTCACCAAGTGGGGGAAGTTTTCTGTCATTTTTTCTTCCATTAAGCCTTCAATATTCTGCTCGCTCCCTTCTTCTGGCACCCCCAAAAATCCAGATGTTGGTATGCTTTAAGCCGTCCCGGAGGCTCCTTACACTATCCTCACACTTTTGGATTCTTCTTTCTTTTTGCCTCTCTGGTTGGGTGATTTTTGCTTTCTTATATTCCAGATCTTTGGTTTGATTATTGGGAGTATGTTGATCTATAGTTGAGTTTCTGTATATTCTTTATTTCAGACTTTGTATGCTTAATTTCTGGCTGGTCCTTTTCCTTTTTTTTTTTTTTTTTTTTTTGTATTCTCATTAAGGTCCTTGAAGGTCTCACCAAGCTTCTTAGAGGTCTCATCAAGTTTCTCAAAGGTTTTTAGAAGATTCTTGAGTAATCTTATAAATGTGATTCTGAACTGTGTGTCGTCCAGTAGTTTACTCTCCTCCATCTCTCCCATTCGTGTCATGCTTCTGTGTTTCTTTTTAAAAAAATATATATATTATTGATTTTTCACAGAAAGGAAGAGAGAGGGATAGAGAGTTAGAAACATCGATGAGAGAGAATCATCGATCAGCTGCCTCTTGCACATCCCTCACCGGGGATGTGCCCACAACCAAGGTACATGCCCTTGACTGGAATCGAACCCGGGACCCATCAGTCCGCAGGCCGGCGCTCTATCCACTGAGCCAAACCGGTCCCAGCATGCTTCTGTGTTTCCTCATTTTGGCTGCCTCCCTGTGTTGATGAAGTGGCTTTGTGTGGTCGGTGACCTATAGGGGTCAGTAGCTCAGCTTCCCCAATCACCTGAGATGGTAGCTTTTGCTATATCCCTTTGTGGTCTTAGTGCAAAGTCTTGGTGTAATTAAGCCTTGATTACTGTTGGTACACTGGGAGGAATTGACCTCCAGGCCAGTTGTCTTGTGAGGACCTGCTGTGTCTATAAAGGAAGAACTGCTGTGCTAGAGACACACCTTGTTTCAGTGGGGCTTTGGTGCTCACTGACTCCGTCTCCTGAATATGTCACTTATGGGTGTGAGGGATTGAAACTGAGCACTAGAACTCTGGTTTCTGGGTCTCAATGAGATGCAGTTCAGATACTGTCTGAGGCCAGTACTGTCGCAGAAGCTACAGCATGAACAACAGTCTTGTCCTCCTTGGATCTGTTTGTCCCAGGTTGCAATTTTGCTAAACTGCAACAGAGAGGGCCATTCATATGCAAAGTCTGCTGTTTGGAGCTTACATGTGTTGTGAGGGGCGAAATCTCGGTGTCACTAGGCTGGGGCGTGGCCAACAGCAATGGCTGCCATCCGCTGCCTCACCCATGGCGTCTCCACATCTCCCACCACAGCACAGCAAACAATCTCAACTCTGCAAGCAAGCCAGCCTCACTTTCTGAGCCGATGGCAGACAGTCTAGTGGCTAGTGGCTAGACCGGCCGTGGGCAAACTACAGCCTGCGGGCTGGATCCGGCCCGTTCGGCTGTTCTATCTGGCCCGCGGAGCCGAAAGAGCAGAGGGTTCTCTGGCTCTCCCCTCCACTCCTTCACCAGCAGCCCAAGATGAGAGTGCCAGCATGGTCAGGTTGCTTTTGTTCCAGCCCTCCAGTCCAGTTTAAGAACCCATTGTGGCCCTCGAGTCAAAACATTTGCCCACCCCTGCTTTAGCCTTTCCCCAGAAACTGGATTTCAGAGAGATCCGACGCTTGAATCTCTTTGGGTTGAAGAAAGCACCGTCCTCGGCCAGCCTGGATCCGCCGCCAGCCCTTATCGTGTCCTCGCCCCCCTACACCAGTTTTTCAGCGCTTGGGCCCTGGATTCTCCTCTTTCTCTTTCAGTCTAGATGTAGGGCTTCCTCTCAGCCAGCTTTCATTTGGTTTTGGGGAAATAGACGTTTGTTTTATAGTGGGGTTTTTTTGGGACTTGTGCCCGGCAGCCATTTAGGAGTGTTTACCTACGCCGCCATCTTTGTTCCTCCTGGACATCCATCCTTTTGATGGTTCTCTTCATCCCAACATCAAAGTGGTGTTTCTCCCTCCTGACCCAACTAATAGGTCAAGGAGTTATAGCAGCTTTTAAGGCCTACTATCTGAGGAGGGTTTTTGCACAGGCTATTGCTGCAACAGAGGAAAACAGAGAAGAAGCTAATGTAATTCTAAAAGGATTACAGTATCTATGGCTGCATCAAGAACCTTGCTTGGTCTTGGGGTGATGTCACTAAGTAATGTACCAATAGCATCTGGAAGAAGACACTCAAATGGTCCATCCATGACTTCAGAGGATTTGCCAAGGATAAGGAGACTACAGTAATCCACAATAATCAGACTGTGGTTGAGATGTCAAACAATTTTAACCTAAGGATGACATTTAGGAGCTTTTGCAGATGATTCCTGAGGAATTGGCTAATGAGGAGTCATTGGAATTGAAAAAGGAATGTGTAACTTAAGAAGAGGCAATGTAAAAAACTATGAGAAAAAATGTACCGTATTTGCCGGCGTATAAGACGACTTTTTGGCCCTGAAAAATATGCCTCCAAGTGGGGGGTAGTCTTATACGGCGAGTATATAACAAACTGTATTTTTTAGTAAAAATGTTAGGGGGTCGTCTTATACGCCCAGTCTCTTATACGCCGGCAAATACGTATTTTTCAGGGCCAAAAAACTGTCTTATACGCCGGCAAATAGGGTATATCACTTATATCTAGCAACTGAAATCCTTGAGCACAAGTGATAAAGGTCAGTGTTCCGCAAACTCATTAGTCAGCAGATCCAAATATCAACAGTACAATGATTAGAATTTCTTTTGAGAGCTGAAAACCCACTTGGCGCATGGGTCACGAAGTTTCAATTGCATTGTATGTGCGTGCCCGCAGGTGGTATTTTAGAGAAGAGCCACATTCAAGGGGACAAAGAGCCACATGTGGCTCATGAGCTGCAGTTTGCTGACCACTGATATAGGTGCTATTGTAAGACCCCCAGAGGGAGACCCTCACTCTGTCCCAAGGATCGACGGCGACCCAATCAACTGCAGGAGGCGTCACTTGATGCAAACAGCAAGAGGCTTAATCCAGCGCGCTGGGGCTCAACTCATAACTCACGCAGGAGCAGAGGAGTCGAGCCCCGAGCAGAAAATCTTACAAGCATATATAGGCAAAAACACACATGGGAGGGGTTACACATGGAGGGGGAGGAAGGGAACAAAGAAATTCCTTGCATTTCAGGATAGAGAGTTTCTGGGGACTGACTTCATTCTTGTCTAATCTTCAACCATAAAAAACTGATTTCATTCCTGTCTAATCTTTATCCATAAAGGTCACAACCTGGAACAGGTAGTGGGGAAGGTCAATTCCTCAATCTTTGCACAACAGGGAGGGGTCCTTACACTATAACACATGTATACATAGAACATAATGAGACACAAATGTCAGTCTTTGGAGAGTCAGAAAATACTTCTTTATATATATATATTACAGAGAGGAAGAGAGAGAGATAGAGAACTAGAAACGTCAATGAGAGAGAAACATCGACCAGCTGCCTCTTGCACACCCCCCACCGGGGATGTGCCCGCAACCAATGTACATGCCCTTGACCGGAATCGAACCTGGGACCCTTCAGTCCGAAGACCGATGCTCTACCACTGAGCCAAACCGGTTTCAGCAGGAAATACTTCTTAAAATGCTGAATTACTAAGCCAAATCATAACAGATGTGGTAATATTCTCTAGATTGATAAGTAGCATACCAGGCAGAAAGGACACAAAACTGTTTATGTCCTTGGAACATTCCAGGAAAGTGAAAGCCATTAAATATTGCTGCTGTATGCCCTGGTCAGGTGGCTCAGTTGGAGTGTCTTCCATACACCAAAAAGCTGTGGGTTCAATTACTAGTCAGGGCACATACCTAAGTTGCAGATTTGGTATCCAGTTGGGGAGCATAGGAAAGACAACTTATTGATGTTTCTCTATGTCTAAAAAATCAATAAACATATCCTTGGGTGGGGATGGATAAATAAATAAGTAAATAATGGATAAATAAATAAATATTTGTAGAGAGGCATCTGGGAAGGCACATGGACATTCTTTTTAAGCTGAGCCCGAGGGCACTGGCAGAATCCCGTTATCAGTATTGATATCTTTATCCATGTGTTTGGAATGAAAAATAAAAAGGACCTTGACCCACCCAGGTCTTGATTTGCTAAATCTTGTACAAAAAAATGAGCTTACTCACATCTTGAATAGGATCTGGGCACACCCAAAACTCCTTTTGACCTTAAAATCCCTTTTGGAAACCAATAAATATGCTGTGTTGTCTGAGGTGAGTGTGACTGTCTCTCTATCAGAGGACCTGAAGCCACCCAGCACCCAGCTTGAATCTATTTCTGCCTCTTGTCTCTTTCTTTCTAAAAGGAGAAACAACACACCGCAAAATATTGCTCCTATATTGGAAATAGAGGAGCTAGACAAGACATGAGATTGTCATGGTAGGAAGGGACGAGAACGTGAAGAATTTCTATCTTGCTAAAATATTTGTATTGTATATGTGTAGTTGACGGTTTTTAAGTAGCGTGACAATAATCACATTATGATGAAGATGGTATAGAAAATCGATTGAATGTAGACAAAGTAAGAGATGAAGCGGTAGTCCAGACAAGAATTAATTGGGACTTGAGCCAGGGTTAATAACTGTGAAGATGGAGAACAGGACATGGCTGTTAAAGAACTTACACTTGGTGGGATTTGAATGACAGTTGAATGTGCCAAGTGAGAAGGCAGGCGCTCATATTTCTGGGCAGCTAAGAAGAGTGAATGAATGACCAGGATGTTAAAAAAAAAAATGATAGTAAGGTCAGTCTCCAATACCCAGATTTTGAGGTGCTTGTATACATTTGAGTAGAGATGTCTGGTAGGCATGTCTGTTACTGACCTGGGTTAGAATTCTCACTTCCATAGTGAAAGCCCATTTCACTAGCCACCAGCTGTTGTAAAGATGTAAAATGTTAGTTGCTCATACACCTTCATTATTTATTATTAAGACTTAGCAACTATAAAGCTTGAATGAAAATCCAATATTTTATTTTAGCCTCTTTGCTGGAAGAGCCTCAGATTCTGTTAACAACAGGAGTAAAATGCTTTTTTCTTTATTGTTAATTAAAATTAAATCTACTTAATTTGCACTTTGTCTCTTTTGTCTCCCAGACCCATCTTTAACTTTTGGGAAACCAGATTAGTTTTCTTTGTCCCTTCATAGCTAGTGCTTGAGGGGTATCCAGAAAATATTTCTTTTTTAAAAACTTCCCATTTCTTCTATTAGAAGATTCTTCTAAATCCTTTATTTCACAACTTGCCTGATGCTCATTTGTTGACTTGACTTCCTGGAAAGCATTTTTCAGGTTATATAGTAGTATAAACTTCAAAGACAGATTTATGTTTTATGAAACTGTTAAGGAAAATATTATTTAGAATTCCAGAGAATCAGAAAACCAGCATGTATGGGACATATATCCCAAAACTTCTTAAGAAACATTTACTTAATATTCTTTTTTTACTTGTTCTGTCAGAGGGTAAATATGGAGTTCTGAATCCTTTACTTCTCTGAATTAAAGCTCAAGGTTCCAAGATTAAGTATTTGTGATTGCTTTTATCCTTTTTCTTTTAATGTTCTGTTTTGAGTTTCTTATGCTTCTTTTTTGTTGAGTTTTCTAAAGAAGTACATACAGTGTTTAGGGGATTTTCTGATGAGAAAAAAAGATAAGGAGAGCTGAGAAGCTTTCTTCTAAATTTTTAGGCTTTTTACAAAATGGAGTCATTTAAAGAAAGTTGGCTGTAATGTGTATTTAACATATACCTTGACTTAGAGAATCAAGGACAAGAAAGTATTAATGGGCCTGTGGTATATACTATAGTACTTCACTGTCGTCAGGATTATGGTTGCACTTCACATCCTGCGGTTTTAGAAAACTATTGAAATATCTTCCTCCTTTTACTGGATATTATGATATCGTTGTTACTATTTAGTAGTGATGTCTGCAAACTCCTAATTCAAGGCTGTGGGGTATAGAAATCACTATTTTTCGATCACAAATATAGGTTTGTTTAAAATTGGAATATTGTCCAGACTCGTGTTTTTAAGCAGACAGCTATTCTAATAATGTACAACAGTAACTTCCTGTTTAATGTTACATTTTTATTTATGTGGTTGTTTTAAGAAAGCATTTTAGTCAAAACTGGTTTGGCTCAGTCGATAGAGCGTAGGCCTGCGGCCTGAAGGGTCCAAGGTTCAATTCCGGTCAGGGGCATGTACCTTGGTTGTGGGCACATCCCCAGTAAGGGGTATGCAAGGGGCAGCTGATTGATGTTTCTCTCTCATCGATGTTTCTAGCTTTCTATCCCTCTCTCTTCCTCTCTATAAAAACTCAATAAAATATATTTAAAAATAAAAATAAAAAAGAAAGCATTTTAAAGCCAATTAACGTTTCTCCACAAAATGCATGCTTTTGTTTATTCATAACTAAATATTTAGAATGTTTTATTTATGAATGCAACAATTGTATTATGTGTCCATGGTAATCGAAAGAATACTGTTATCAGGTTAATGAAATGGGATTAGAATCATAATTTTTTAAGATAGTAAGAATTTTAGAATGTGATGTTACAATTTAAAACATTGATATATCCTCCTATCAATAGTTTTGAAGGATAACTAGCTGTATATTGGATCCTTGATTACCTGCCAGGCCTGGGGTCCCTACCCGTGCACAAATTTGTGCACCAGGCCTCTAGCCTGTGATATAAGAAGCTTTCTTTTGGATGCTCTGTTTCATCTGTCTATTTCTCTATCACTACACTCACTATATCATACCATCTTAATTAATGTAACTTTATAATCAGTTTTGATCTCTTGTAAGGCTAGTGCCCCCAAACTTGTTCTTCTTCAAAATGGCCTTTACTATTCTTGGTCCATTTTCTCTTCCATCTGAATTTTAGTATCAGCTTGTTGAATTTATTTTTGGGGGGAAGGGAGGAATTGGTTCGCTAATAATTTATTTGGAATTTTTTTTAACTGTTCATAAAAACTGGCTTGTAATATTCCTTTGTCATTCTATGCCCTACCCTTGTCTGTTTTTGGTGTAAGATTATAGTAGCCTCAGACTCAAGGAGCTTTCCTA
Organism: Vespertilio murinus; assembly: GCA_963924515.1. Classification (NCBI taxonomy): domain Eukaryota; kingdom Metazoa; phylum Chordata; class Mammalia; order Chiroptera; family Vespertilionidae; genus Vespertilio; species Vespertilio murinus. The sequence continues at coordinate 93,215,268 of OZ004708.1, forward strand.
CCCCTGCCTCCCGCTCTTCCTTTCCCCTTTCTTTTGTTTCTTCTCTGGAAAAATTAGATGTTTATATCAGGGATTTTGAAGCTAACTACTTTGCCTTATTGCTGAAATCAGAAGTCTGAACCTAGTTTACAAATAGGTTCAAAATACATTATTATCAAATACATTATTTTCATTTTCATTTCCAGGTGCAAGCTTCTCCCAGGCAAGCGAACTAATTGGAAAATGTAGTTATTTGCCTAAAGTCACACACAATCAGTGAGTGCCAGGATTAAAATTCTAGTATTAAGCACTTAAAACGGGGTTTTTTTGCCAATATTCCCTCTTTTCCACTAAATAGACCTCACTACCTGGTATTGTATTTGTTGGTATGTATTTATTTTCACCAAATAACTTGGCCTCTTCTTTCTCAGAAATAGGACTTAATGAAGAATTTTTTCTGACAGTATGGTTCAGTGGAAGGTGCATTGAAGTTGAAGCAATATCTAAATTTTAATTTAATAGCAGTGTAACATTGGGCAGATAACTTTAACCACCAGAACTTTAGTTTTCTTATATGTAAAATGTTGTCTGGAATATTGGGATTGTTTGGAGCATTAGAATTTCCTCCTAATAAATCATGGCTTCTCATGCCCATGCACAGTCCCTGTAGGGGAGTATTACGGGCAGGATCTTTATTTCTCTTTCTCTGTCCAATTTCTACAAATACCAAGGGCTCAGTCTTCCTTCCTCACTTTTGTTACTTGCCCCATCTCATTCTGTACCCTGGGGTTTTCTTTTCCAAACATTTACTTACTTATTTATTTATATAAATGTTTTTGTTTTGTTTCATATATTTTTATTAATTTCAGAGAGGAAGGGAAAGGGAATGAGGGAGAGAAACATCAATGATGAGATAGAACCACTGCTCGGCTGCCTCCTGCATACCCCAAACTGCGGATCAAGCCCACAACCCAGACATGTGACCTGACCAGGAATTGAACCGTGACTTTCTGGTTTATAGGTTGATGCTCAGCCACTGAGCCACACCAGCCAGGCTTCCAAAACATTTTTATGTACTAGTTAATCCTAAAATAATATCATTAGGCTCTCCCTCCCCCTAACAGTTTTACTCCTAATCACTACTGGAAGGCTGACCAGGAATAACAATAATGACAGTGTATGTTGAGCTCTTATCACATATCGGACACTTTGCTAAATACTTTATATTATAGGTAAGAAAACAGGCACAGAGAGATTAAATTTCACACAGATAGTAAATTATGGAGTAGGAATTTAAACCTAAATATCATCTATTCCAATCATACAATTCTGCAATTTACACTGAATGGCCAAATTATTAGAATCTCAGAACCCATAATAATCTGGGCGTTCAGGGTGTGTGTGTGTGTGTGTGTGTGTGTGTGTAGGAGAGGCCCGGTGCATGAATTCGTGTATGGGTGGGATCCAGCCAGCCTGGCCAGAGGGAGGGGACATTGGCCATTGGCTTGCCTGTCTGCTGGTCAAACTCCTGGTGGAGAGGACAATATGGATATTAGCCTTTTATTATATAGGATATACACTGTGTGGCCAGATTATTATGCGTTCAGAGATCATAATAATCTGGCCACTCGGTGTATACTAAAGATACAAAGGTTACCCAATTCTCATAGTAATGGTCCATGGCTTACTGTTTCTTGACTCCATTCTGAGATAGCAACTGGAGGCATTTATTTGTCTTTCTGTTTTAACCTCTTGAAAGCCAAGCTCTCTAGTCTCTTCCCTCTGTCTCCTAACCTCTATTAGAATCACCGGGACCCACCTCAACCTAATGAATCAGAATCTTAACTGTAACAATTTTGGGTTTTGTTTTTTCCTACTTGGCTATAGCAATTAGATTTAAAAATATATTGATTTTTAAAAATATGTATTTTATTGATTTTTTACAGAGAGGAAGAGGGAGGGATAGAGAATTAGAAACATCGATGAGAGAGAATCATCGATCAGCTGCCTCTTGCACATCCCTGCTGGGGATGTGCCCACAACCAAGGTACGTGCCCTTGACCGGAATCGAACCTGGGACCCTTCAGTCCCCAGGCCGATGCTCTATCCAGTGAGCCAAACGGGCTAGGGCAAGCAATTTGATTTTTTAAGAGTATCCCCAAGTGATTCTGATTAGCAGTCACTTAGGGACCATTGATAATTATTTCTTCCATCATGACTTTATGTCCAGAAGATATAATCAACAGAACAATTTTGACCTTTTGTTTCATAAAGGCTGTTGAATCTTGTATCTGCAATCCTTTATAAAATCCAAATCACTAGATTCCTGCCCTATAAAGAATGATTATGTATGGTGCCTGTCCTAACCAATAGACTGTAATGAAAATTAATCCCCAAACATTTATGAATCTTCGAATTTTGTGAGACCATAATGGCATTATTTCCTAAGTATTTCATGGCTCATTGGTCTATCACCTGTTCCCCACCCACAAAAGGATTGATTGTTTGGTCTTAGAAGTTGGGAAACTACATATTGTATCTCTCTCAAAAATTCCTGGTGTGCAATTAGAATATTGAAGGACTCTTAGAAATTTTTCAGTTTAAAAATGATTTTTGCTTTAACTTGGCAGTTCCCAAATTGGCATGTTTTTTATTCATGATTCCATAAGTAGTTGATGTGAAACACTCACTGTTCTATAGATAGAATTTTCTGTTTTTTCATCTGGAAAGAGGGAGTAATATCTACTTCACATTGGATGGTCTTGAGGGTGAAACGGGAGTTGAGAGGTAAATGTTGAGTGCTTAACTAACAATGCACACCCTACATAAGTGCCTCGTTACTACATATCAGCTCAGCAGAATGATAACTTACTGTCATCAACCTTGACAGACTCAGATTTTGACTAATCCAATCTGAGTTCCAAAATTGTACTATATTTTTTAAATGCCTAGCACAATAAGAGCTCAAAATTCTCCTCTAATTTTCAACATGGGAGAAAAATGTTAGTGTAACATCTGTATTTTACATAATCATTGGTAGATTATAAAATCCTCCACCATAAAGTATATACAAATTTATATTGTTTTAATGAATGAATCTTATTTGGATATATTAAGTGTATTTCCAAAACATGATTGAGGTGACAAACTATTGGCTTTTTTTTTTTTACTTTGCAGATTTATTTGCTTTTTAAAACATTTTTTTTGATATGTTTCAGACAAAAACACTGGATTTTTCTACTACCAGGAAGATTAAAATTCTTAGTACTGAAATATAACAGGGAAGACTTGCAACTGATGTTTTGCTGGCTGACCCCACAGGAGCTAAGCTTAGTACTTTTCAAACAACGCTTATCTAGTTCCTTAGGGTTCTGAAGTCGTTCTTAGATAGTTCCTTCCTAATCCCATCACTGTTCCTGTCTATTGCAGTTTACCAATTGTCAGATCAGGGAGGGATTCCTTTTTTGAGTTAATTACTAAAATGCTCACTAGAACCACTAGAAGTTACTGACTAGTAACTTTGTTTGATTGTAGAGGATCAAGCAGAAACTGAAGTATCCTGGGACCAATGCGGAAACCTGCATTTCAGTTTCTCAGTACCTGATTCTTGGTACCTTTGTTCATTTTTTAAAGCAATATATATTTGTTGAGCAGCTTCTATGTTTAAATTGATAATTCAGATGTGTGTTTTGCAGGGGGGGGGGCGTTATTTGTGGGGGTTTTTTAAATATATTTTTATTGATTTCAGAGAGGCAGAGAGAGAAACATCAATGATGAGAATTATTGATCAACTGCCTTCTGCACACCCCACACTGCTGATGGAGCCCAAAACTGGGCATGTGCCCTGACCAGGAATCAAACCATGACCTCCTGGTTCATAGCTCGGCACTCAACTACTGAGCATGCCGGCTATGTGATAATTCAGTTTTTACAAGTAGAAATATTATATGGGTAAATAAGAAACTTCAAAGGTCTTAGAGTAATTTATAAAGAAGATATAAAATTTCTAATATGTTCCCATTTTTTATTACTATAGTTTCAGAGAAATAAAATGTGGATAGTGTTTATGAGTCTTTCATATCAGTTTTTCTCAAACTTTCTTAATAAGTAGCCCATTTTAAAGTTGAAAATGGTGTCTCAGAGATCCCCAGTATTGATTTGAATTATTTTGGTTCTAATGGAACAAATATTAGCAAACATAAAACTAGGCATAATTTCCACAGGCTTGTCACTCTTATGCAACTATAAATGAAGCTACAAATTTTAAAACAAACCATAAAACTAATTATATTCAAATTGGCAACATACATTTAATATGCTATCTACAATAGTGACTAATATGGTCCAAGTTCTTTTTTTATTGAGATAAATTTCACGTAACATAAAAACATAAAAATCAGCACTTTTAAAGTATATAATTCGGTGGCTTTCATCACCCCAATAAGAACCTCTGTACCTATTAAGACATTTTTGTAAGTTCTTTATTGAGTTCAGCATGCTAGTACTGCTGTGTGCCATGCGATGACCCAATTCTCCCTCCATTTTTCTGCATTCAAGGGTCTCGGAAACCAAGTCCTTTTTATTAGACCTCAACTATTAAAGCATACTTGGTACAGTATATCCCTAAACACATATGTGAGTGCAAAAATCATCAGGCAGATAATCTAAAACATGATTGTATTATTTTTTAAACAGTCATTAAAATGAAACCATTATGAAATTCTCATAGAGAATTCATGGAATCTGAGGATCCCATATTCAAAATATTGTTCTCTGTACTGGTTGAGGTCTTGTGTGTATTTAGTGAGAATGAGGAGCATGAGCATTTAAATCTCTTATTATACTTAAAATTTTTTATGATAATTGGTCTCCAGTATGGAAAATATCTTCTGGGAAAGTCTTATTTCTACCTCATTTCGGAATAAGATTAAAAAACAAGATTTTTATTTACATAATTTTTGTGACTGGGAACATGAAAAAACACTTCTGTTTTAGAAACTTAGTTGATCATAAAATGAGATAATTTTATTTTCAGCCCTTTTTATTCTGTTATATATTCTTTGTAACTTAAAAATAGATGGATGTAGGCATTGCCTATAAAATGTGCTCATGATTTTCAAGCGATAACTTTTTTATTTTTAAAGTTATTTTAGAGTAATTAGTTTCAACAATTGAGTCATTTTTTAAAAATATGTATATATGGTTTTATTTGAGAGAGAGAGGAACAGAGCAGAGGGAGAGAAACATGGATTGGTTGCCTCCTGCATGCCCCCTACTGGGGATCCAATCCTCAACCCAAGCATGTGCCCTGACCAGAAACTGAACCTACAGCCTCTCAGGGCAGGGATTGACCAGCCAACTGAGTCACACTGGCCAGGGTGAGTCATGTGTTTTAAAGCCAAAGTTAATTGGATCAGATTCTTATAAAATACTTGTAGTATGAACTCTCTCTAGAATTTTATTGATAAGTTTTTAACATTGTTCAGAAAAACAGCATCACCAAAACAGACAACTTTTTAAAATATTTTAACTGAATTTAAGTGTTAGAAAATATTTTTTTAATATTTTGTCATATATTTAAGAAATAAATAGTTATCAACCTTTTCTATAACTAAAAATGCCTTTACTATGGAGATGTGCCTTTACAGGCATATAAAATTGATTATTACACAGCTAAATCAATCTAACATAGTTTTGTGCTGTTTGAAAATTGGGCAGGGAGGTTAATTAACTATTTTTAAATTAATTAACTCTTAATTATATTTTAAAAATAAGAATGCCTGGTCACCTTCAGAGGATGGCAGGAAACCAATTCATTATCTTAAGAACTGGTAAAGGAAAAGAAGCAATTATTTCCTAAGTCTTTTCTATGTACTGAACCAATACATAACCAAATAGTAGATGAGGGGCAGAATTTGTAAATACATTCCGACGAATAAGTGAAAAAGAATTATAGAATTAAAGCATCATCATTTTACAATCCCCAAATTTTACAATAACGAATATGGTTATTGATATAGAGCAGTGTTTCCCAAACGTCTCATGATGAGAATCACCTGGTGGAGTTGTTAAATACAGATTCCTGAGTCCCAACTAAGAAGTGCTAAACTAGAATTTTTGGGAACAATAGGTAAAATTCTATACTTAACTAGTGCTCTAAGCTTAGAGCACTAGTTTAGTATACAATTGTTTCTTTTTCTTAACAACTCCACCAGGTGATTCTCATCATGAGAGACGTTTGGGAAACACTATAGAGCATCAGTGGCTCCTAAGATCAGAAAAAGAAACAATCAGACATTATGCGTCTCCCATAATCGTGCCAGAGTAGTGTGGAAAGAACCTAATTCAGTCTGCATCCATCTGTCAATTTTTAGGAAATGCCTAAAGCAGTAACATGCTGAACTGTACCAAGAAGACACAGTCAGCAAAACTCAAACCTGGGGAATTCTTATCAATCAGACAACCTGGGTTTCTTCAATAGATAAATTATATGGGAATGAAAGGGATGCTGGAGAATCCTGTGTATAAAAAGAAACCTAAAGACACCAAAACAATTTTAAGTAGGCAAAACTAAACTAGGGAAGCACACCATAAAAAGAAAATGACAAAGAAGGGATTACTATAAAGCCAGGATAATGGTTATTTACAGCAAGAGAGGGAAGGGGTCATGTTTGGGATGGGGCACCGAGGCAAGGTTTCTGAGGTGGCTGGCACAGTTGTTTCTGGAGTGACTGCTGTTCACCTTACAGTAATGTGCTAGGTCTTACATTGCAGTATTAGAGTTGTGCAGATGGCACATAGTAGCCCGAAGTATTTCTTGCTAGGTGAGGTAAATGAGGTAGTTTGCTCCTGCTGTGTGTAAAGTGGAGCAGGACTCCCCCGTGATGCTTTTCATCAGCCACAGCAGCAGTTACCAAACTTTTGGTCTCGGGACCCCTCTCTACACTCTTCATATTATTGAGGACCCCAAAGAGTTACTTATGTAATCTTAGCTACAGTATTTACTTTTTAGAAATTAAAGCAGCCCTAGCCGATTTGCTCAGTGGATAGTGTCAGCCTGCAGACTGAAGGGACCCACGTCGATTCTGGGCAAGGGCAAGGGCACGGGCACAGCTAAGGGTTTTGGGCTCTATCCCCAGTAGGGGGCGTGCAGGAGGCAGCCTATCAGTGATTCTCTCTCATCATTGAGAGAGAATATTTCTATCCCTCTTTCTTTCTGAAATTAATTAGTTAATTAAAAATCAATGAAAACATTTAAAAAATAAATTAAAGTTTAATTTTTAGAATGTTTTTAAATTCATTTAAAATGACAGTCATAACCCATTATAAACATGTTAATGAAAAAACATTCCAAAACAAAACAAAAATTTACTAAAGTAGCATTTTTGAGGGTATATCTCTAATATCTGGCTTCATGGAGTACTGCTGGATTCTCATCTCGGTATCCATGGGGGATTGGTTATAGTACACGTCCTCCACCCCCATGGATACTAAAATCAGCGGATGCTCAAGTCCCTATATAAAACGGCATAGTATCTGTGCACATCCTCCTGTGTACTTTCTGATCTGTAGATTACTTAATAGATACCTAATGCAATGTAAATGCTAAATAACAGTTGTTATTCTGTATTCTTTAGGGAACAATGACAAGTAAAAAGTCTGTATATATTCAGTATAGAGACAGCCATTGTAAGCCTTACTACATAGTATGTTTCAGTAACAATGTAACATATTTTTCTGGATATTTTCAGTCCTTGGTTGGTTGAATCTATTTAATCAAAACCGAGGATCGGGGGAGATGGGCTCTATTTCTGTATTAATCCATTACCATGCGTTGCTCTGGTTGAAATGTATGGATAAAATGCATCTTCACATAGATATATAATTGGAAAAGCAGTAATATTTTAATAGCCTTTTCAAGTAATTGTGGACATTCTTCTTCAATACTTGTTTGGCAAGTAGTAGTTTCGTGAAGGCTAGTTACAACATAAAATCTGAAACCACATCTGAACTTTTTTATCCTGCTACATGAAAACCCATTGGTATGCAGCAGGAACGTTTTAGTATACTTTCCCTTTGTCACGTTGAATATTAAAAAGATGTGTCCTCAGAATTGAAGTTTAAGGATAACAATTTTTCATTTCCTTAATCAATGACATTCTTAAATGAAACCAGCTTTTCTTTTCTTTTTTCTGTTTCTTTTTTTAAATAAGTTTGTGGCAGTGAAAAATTCAACAACTGCTATTACACATTCTTGATGCCACTGGGTTGTGCTAAGGCACCAGCAGTTTTATCCACCATTGCATTGGTGCCATTGGTGCTCCATTTGTGCAAATATCAATACAGTGAAAAAGGTAAATAATGTCGTAGTATTACTATGAACACAGCCTGGATATTATAGACCTCCTGAAAGTCTCAGTAACCCCCAGGGTTCCGTGGGCCACACTTTGACAACCATTGAACTAGAGAACTTGGTGGAGTCTCACTGGCTATTACATTCAGCACTCATCTTGGTTCCTTTTTTAGAAAGATATGAAAATAATCTTGGGTTTTCAAGGAATTGGTGTACAATGTGGTCTTCCCAGGCTTCTCAAGAATTAGAACTTGTCCTGGCCTGGTTAGTTGGAGCATTGTTCCATGCACCAGAAAGTCTTGGGTTTCACTCCCCGGTCATGGCATGCGCCTGGGTTGCAGTTTTGATCCCCAGTTGGGGGGTACAGGAAGTGGCTGATCGATTGATGGGTGTGTATACTAATATGTGTGTGTGTGTGTCTCCCTCTCTCCCTCTCTCTCTAAAATAAAAATTAAAAAAATGAATTAGGAAAAGTGAATTCGAACTTGATGGAAGGTCCTTTTGAATGTCATCAATTAAAATATTTAAGGATGTAGTGTTAGTATGCTACAGTGATTGATGTTTCAAAATATTCTATTTCACATCATCTGAGAAATATACACGTCCCTTTCCTCTTTGGATTGGTAACTGAATATATTATTCTCACAAGTATTTGTTTGAAAAAATGATGTTTAACAAAATGAAAGCAGATTTTGGTAGTATTAAAGGGTAATTTTATTGAACACAACATTCTTTTTTAAAATATATTTTTTATTGATTTCAGAGAGGAAGGAAAAGGAAGAGACAGAAACATCAATGATGAGAGAGAATCGTTGATAGGCTGCCTCCTGCATGCCCCCTACTCGAGATCAAGCCCTGGCGAGGAATTAAACTGTGACCTCCTGGTTCATAGGTCGAGGCACAACCACTGAGCCATGCCAGCTGGGCAAACACAGCATTCTTTTATTGATTTTTTTACAGAGAGGAAGAGAGGGATAGAGAATTAGAAACATCGATGAGAGAGAATCATCGATCAGCTGCTTCTTGCACATCCCCTACTGGGGATGTGCCTGCAACCAAGGTACATGCCTCTGACCGGAATCAAACCTGGGACCTTTCAGTCCACAGGCCGACACTCTATCCACTGAGTCAAACCGGTTTTGGCAACACAGCATTCTTTATTCCCTTTCCTTGGAATAAAGAAATACATAATCCTATTTCTTCTCCCCTTTCCCTCTAGTGAGGGTGGGACTAGAGATGAGCATTCTCATTTTCTCCAATTACCACAAATTTAAAAGATACTCTGCTATAATAAAGTAGTTATTTATTGATGGCTTACTGTATGTTCAGCACTATGTTAAATATCATGAGAAGATAAGTTGAAATTCATTAAGATACCTAAAGTAAAAATGTCTATTGCTGAGTTCAAAGTTGTGCTAAAGACATCAATATGATTTGGAAGGGTTTAAGGTGAGTCAGTAAGGCTAGTAGAAAAAGGAGATGCTGTAGACGGAATATAACTGGATTTCAGCAACATATTTGATAAAATTTCTCAGAATATCCTCATAGTAATTAGGTAATTGGCTGAAATGCAAGATTTCATACAGACCCAACTATTTGTTGAATCATTGAATAGTTGAATGGTCATACCCAAGAGTGCTATCAATAGATCATTGATGGCTAGGAGCAGGGTCTCTATTATGGCTCTCAAGGCTCTGGAAATTGGCTTATTACACTATTCAGTATTTTTATCAGCAACTTAGATAAGGACATTCAATTAGCATGCATTTATTCAATACTTACTATGAGTTATATATTCCTACATGTCCTTAAAAATCAAGAGTAATTAAGATGTATCCTATCCTTTAGTTTCAAAAGATAATAATCGAAACTGTCATATAAACAAATAACTGCTGAAAGATAAATTTAATATGCTGCTCAAACAAGGAAAGGGGAGGGTTGTTTGAAAATAGGAGCTCAAAAGATCTTTTTAAAAAAATACATATTTTATTGATATTTTACAGAGAGGAAGGGAGAGGCATAGAGAGTTAGAAACATCGATGAGAGAGAAGCATCAATAGCTGCCTCCTGCAACACCCCTACTGGGGATGGGCCCGCAACCGAGGTATATGCCCTTGACCGGAACGGAACCTGGGACCTTTCAGTCCGCAGGCCAATGCTCTATCCACTGAGCTAAACTGGTTAGGGCTCAAAGATCTTAATAGACTAGAAAAGTTCTCTAAATCTGACAAGATAAGAGATGATTCTGATAAATATCACAGATCCCACCTATAGAAAAACTTCCAAAGTATATGATGGGAAAGATCTAGTTTAACAGCAGCATTTGAAAAAAAAGAAAACTTAACATTTCTAGCAGTATGGCAGAATATAGAAAATTCTTCTATACAACACTCAGAAATGCACAGTAAAGTGTTAAAATAATTTCCTTTAAAGCATAGTTGACCTTATCCCCCCAAAATAAGGAAAATCTCTTGGGAGCAAAAGTGAGTAGGAAGATAGAGTTCATTTTCCTACTGTATAGCAAACAATTTTTCTGAAGTGCTCTGTCACTATTAAGTAGATAAGTTTGAATAAGCATTGAGAAGCTTGTAAGAAATGAAGGAACCCTCCAAGTCTTCACCCCCATTATTTAATATAAATGAAGTGTGGGGAGTGAATTCTGAGCGAAAATATAAACGAGTGTGGGGAGTGAATTGTGAGCGAAAATCATTTTAGGGTCAAATGCTAAAACTGAACACTTGTGCTGCAAAGTGAGAAAACTAAAACTGAAACTTCGCATTAACCCAAGATCCTAGAAAGTGCTGTAGTTCTTCTCCCCCCCCAGTATGTGCAGGGTTTTTATAATTGATTTCAGAGAGAGGATGGGACAGGGGGAGAGAGAAACGATATGCTGCCTGCGCACCCCCTATTGGGGTTGTGCCCACAACTAAGGTACATGCCCTTGACTGGAATGGAACCTGGGATCCTTTTGTCCACAGGCCAGTGCTCTCTCCAGTGAGCCAAATCGGTTAGGGCCATGGTAGGCAAACTGCGGCTCGAGAGCCACATGGGGCTCTTTGGCCCCTTGATTTGGCTCTTCCACAAAATACCACGGCCGGAGTGAGTCTGTTTTGAAGAAGTGGCATTAGAAGAGGTTTAAGTTTTAAATTTTTGGCTCTCAAAAGAAATTTCATTCGTTGTACTGTTGAGATTTGGCTATGTTAACTAATGAGTTTGCTGACCACTGGGTTAAGACCAACATGGATATTTCAATTTCCATAGATTTATACCAACCAATTATGAGTCTATATTACCCCACACAGAAAAAGGTACCTATAAATGAGATTAAGCAGAAAATGTAAGCAGCAGGTATAAATTACTTCGATCCCCCCCCCCACACACACAATACTTCATATACAGGAACATCATTAGATATAGAATTTTAAAATTTATTAATTAAACTATGTATGAAATACTTAACAAAATATAATGAATTTTTAAGGAAAAAAATGAGCATGCAAAAAGTTGTAGTAAAAAATGACGAATCCCATGCAAAAATGAAATAGAATGTTTAAAATATAATCATTGAGATTTTAAACAAACAAAAAATAGTTTAGGATATTAGACACAGTGAGGAAGAGCGAGTACTGGAAGATCTAAAGTTATTGTTCAGAATACAGCACAGGGAGATAAGGACAGGAAAAGTATGAAAGGTTAGAGACATGGAGATTACTTAGAAAGAATGGAAGAGAAATGTTTGAAGAATATTGGCTGAGAACTTTCTAGAACTGAAAGGAAAAAAAACATATGTGAATGCCCCTCAGGCCACTTTGCTCGGACAGGGCGTGGCTCCTCTGGATGAGTGGCACACAGTTTTCAGCTCCCTTCACCACCCTCCCAGGCAGGGATCCCTTGATGTCCCTCTCCTGTTTGGTAGTTCTTTCCTGCCTTCCACGCTTACCTTTTTATGAGGTTGCTCCTATTTCGGGGTGAAGCACGGGTATGATTCTTGTGGCCTCCCATGCCTGAAACAGAGTGGCTTTCTGCCCCTCACACTTGATTGGTTCTTGGCCTGCCTATAGCATTCTATGGTGGTCATTTTCCTTCAGAATCTGGCAGACATTGTGGGCTTATTTTCAGTGTTGCTTTTGTGCTGCCCTGAGCCATCTGACAACTCATCATTTATGTGTTACCTGGCTTGGATTTTATTTTATTTTTTATGTCTCACTACAGTTTATAGAATCTTCTTTCTGTCTCTCAGGTTTGTGAGTTTCACTCTAAGAGCCTGGGTGTGACTTGACTTTCATCTATTGTGCTAAAAAGGTAGATATTTTGTCTCCTCTATTGTATTTTTAATTTCTGAGGTCTCTTTTATGTTTTTTTAAATGTGTACATTGTTATTGTTGTGTCTTTTTTTTTTCTTATTCTTCTTTTCAATGCTTCTTGTTATTCCACAGTTGTACTATGTTTTCTTATCTTTCGGTGAGGTTAATATCCCCTCCCCCTAATTTTTTTTTCCTCCAAGTTTCCTTCTCCCTGCAGTTTCTCTTTGCTCCTGGAGGTTGCTCTTGGTGTGTTTGTTTAGATTCAAATTGTTAAAAGATAAACTGAAGCATATTTTAAATTTTTCTTATGTTTATTTGAGCAAAACCTATTTCGGTTGCGCAGCCTCCAGTCTAGCAGATAGAAAGCTCTGCGGAGGAGCTGTGTAAAACGAAAGACTTACAGACAGAGAGCAGGAATAAGGAAGTCATAATAGGCAAAAAGGAAGGTCAGTTAGAGTCAAGTTACTTTCCTGATTGACTGGTTTATGATTCCACTTCTGGGAGAGCTGAAACTAATTGTCTCAGTTTGGTGACATGGGGCTTGGCAAAAGCAATTTCATTTTGGGTCTGTTGTCTTGTTTTTAACACTATCTTCCATATTAAAGGCTTTCTTCAGATTTCTGGTAATCCTTGATTATTTGCTTAAAATCAAATTAGGCAAATAATTAAGAGACTACAAAGCTGATTGGAAACTCTTAAGTGTGGGGGTGAGGCTTGTCTGTTTGAGACATCAAGCAGACAAGTGGGTAATTGGACTGTGCCATTTATTGGGTAACCCTTTTATTAGTGCATCTTTTTTAGGTGTTTTCTTTATGACTAATGAGACTCTCAGGGGAAAATCTCCTAAACTCCTGTCTAGCTAATAGTCTACACAGGCATCTCTGGGTGGAAGGCAGAGAGAGTAAGGAGAGACTCAGCAGCCTGGGATGCACACGTGGCCACCTAACCAACCTGTCAGCTTATATGATGTCCACATGGTCAAGTGTGCTTCTGACTGCCATGGCGAATCCCAGGCCAGAGGAAGCGGGACAGCCATTCAGGGGCATAGAGTAAAGGAAGATATCTGACTTCTCAAAAATACTTTCACCGTTTTTCTTTGCTTTGGTCACCCCACTTCACCTTAATACCTGAGCATGCTGTGTAAAATCAGGTTGATTTTCCCCACCACTGGCAAGGGATTTGGCTTTCTTGAGTCAGTTACTATTGATTTTTCTGGATTCTAAAATTTTGTTACTATTGACCCCTCTCCGATCATATTTGTGGGTTTATGGCTTTTCAAGAAATTCCTTTAGTGTTGTTTCAGTTAAGTTTGGGAGAGAACAAAATTAGATATGTGGTCAGTGTGTCATTTTTAACACAAAGTCCTTTTAGAAGCTTGTTAAGAGTTAGACTTACCTGTTTTTGCAAAACATCTTTATGCAGCTCCTACTGTGTGCCAGACGCCAAAGCACACTTTTGTCCTTTACATGTATGTGTGCATTAGTGCTCATGACCTAAAATCACAATACCTGATTGACATACATGGCAATTTAAGCAGACATTTGAGTCAGTTGCGCAAGAATTTGAGAATTATGGCCCTAATTGGTAGCTCCATGGTTAGCGTCAATGTTCGATTCCCGGTCAGGGGCACGTAGCTGGGTGGGTTGCAGGTTCAATCTCTGGCCCAGTTGGGATGAGTGCGGGAAGTAACCGATCAATGTGTCTCTCACATCAGTGTTTCTTTCTCTCTCTCTCCCCCCCGCTTTCACTTACTTTCTTTAAAAAAAAAAAAAAAAATCAGTGGAAAATAATATCATTGGGTAAGAATTGACCAAAAATAACAAAGAATTTTAGTATTATGGACATTAATATGAAAGTTGTATAAGTTAATAAATACCTGTTTGAACGAATGCCTGTAACAGTGGCAATATAATCAAGTTCTGTGGGGAAATATGGACTAAATATCACCCAGTGATGCCAGAAATACAGTTGATCCTCATTATTCTTGGTGTTTGTGTTCTATAAAGTTGTCAAGGAATACTGAATTAGCAAACACTGAGCCATTGCCTAGCGGATATACAGGGCTAGGTTCCTTCCAACCTCTGGTCATTTTCGTCAACCAAATTACAACCTTGTTTTATTTGTGTTGCTGTGTAGACAGCTTATTTAATATGCCTGAATGAAGCTTATCTAATGTATTTCCACACAGCCTTCTTGCTACTCGGAACACTAGACAGCACTTCAGCACCATGCTAGAGGCCATTTTAAACAGTGAAATTGGCAATGGAAAGCACAAAATTATAAAAGCATGACACTAAATAAAGCACAGAAGGACACTTACTAGATAGTATTGTATGAGGCCTGAAACAAGAGGGCAAAGCTTTGCCTGTACCACAGCTGGGGGGGTGTGGGTCAGGCTCCAAGCTTTTCACCATTCTCTGCATGTCCACAAATGACCACAAAATTGCTGTAAGTATTGGCTTTGGGGTTACAAATAAATTTTAGCAAGTAGGTAAATTTACAGATAAGGAATTCTCGAAGAGTAAGGATCAATTGTATATTGTATCCCCAACCTTTAGCCTTACAGGGAAAGGCATTTATAACCCCTCTAGAAGAAACTGCAGATTTTTATACGCATTTATGTTGTTCTCAGTTTTTAGTAGCCAGTGTAATCGATAACAGCCAGTAATAAAGTCAGTAATTAACACTTTACATACATGGCCTCATTGACTTTTCCAACCTTGTGAAGTGAAGATGTTATTTCTATTTAGAAGATTTGAGTAATTAATCATATTTCCACAGCTAGTGAGTAGAGGAGTAGGGATTTGTCTGACATCTAAGGTCTGAACCATTGCACTGTCTACCCCAAAGGGTCCTGTTCCTGCTGCTGGGTCTCTGACGTTGTGGGTGAGCTGCTGTGCTTCTGACTTATTTAAGTGTAATTCTCTTAAAACATTTGCCCTATTGTTTTCATCATTATTTTAATTTTAACTTTGCTTGTCTTTAAATCTGATTTACTTATATAATTAAAGTAGGACGAACAGTATATTGCAATCATAGCATTTTAGAATTGGGAATGTCTTTTAAAAACAATATAATAATACCCTTTTATTTTACACATGAGAGAACTAAAGCTCAAGGAAATTGACTTACCCAAAGTCACCCAGTTAATTACTAAAACCAATATCCAATTGCTTACTTCTTCATCTAATTCTTTTCTCTGCCTGAGTTTTATGTAGCCCCTTATGCTCACTATTTAATTTTGACTTCCAAGAGAGAGCCACCGGTATGAGACAAAATGCCAATCAAGCGAGAAAACTCGGGTATCTGCAGTGTCCAGGTGCTTAGGGACTGAGGTGACAGAGCAGCCTGCCCAGAGCGTTGCCTTCTTAGCGTCATCTGATTAGTGACACTTGAAAATGCAGGTCCAGTATTATAAGATCTTCTCATTTTTAATGGGAAACTAGGAAACCAGGTGTTATTATGAAATATTGGTAACTGTGTTAAACTTTAAAAACCAAAGTTTTAAACCAGATGAAAAAACAGAAACATGGACCAGTTTGAGGCCACCAGTTTGACACCAGTGCTTCAGAAAATTCAGCTTACACTGCAGCTTGTATTTCTCTGCACCATTAGTGACTGTGAGAAGGGACCAAACCCGGTTTCTAGGGACATGTTAAGTGAAACTGTTGAATTAAATTTTTAATTCAATAAACCACTAAATGACCAGGCATAGTTAGTCTGGCAGTTTATAATGTTTACATGTGTTTTGGTTGCCCATTAACCACGATGCAAAATCATGTGTTTATTACAAATTAGAATTGATTAGTAGTTTGAAGTGTAAATTTTGCAGTCTCATATGTTCGCAGACTTGCCATCCTTATCTAATGCATGCAGGGCTCTTGCGTGGCACTATCACTTGCCAAAAAATATGTTTTTTATCTTGTTTTACAGCAATACACATTACACAGCATCTGCAACCAAAAAGTTTTACTCACCCTCTTAGTACTCTCAGAAACAGAATGTCCTTAAATGCATCCAAAAGTCCTACCTTATTTATTTACTGAGAAAATAATGGGATTTGTGTTTCTGAACATTCTACATCTAAAGTGCAGTTGTTGGTTATTGGTGAACTTCTTTTCCATAGTATCAGAAAGAAATAGATTAAATACCTGGGGGATGTGGGGAAAGTTGTGGCATTCATTCATCCACCTGTTTTTAAAGCTTCTTATTGAAATATAATATACAGAAAAAGACACTAATTATAAATGTACATTCAATGGATTTTCTCAAAATGAGCATGCCTGTGAAACCAACACACAGATTAAAAAAATTAAATATTGCCCTAGCTGGTTTGGCTCAGTGGATAGAGCATCAACCTGGGGACTGAAGGGTCCTGGGTTCCATTCCAGTCAAGGGCACATGCCTGAGTTGTGGGCTTGATCCCCAGGAAAAGGGGGGGTTGGCCTGCAGGAGGCAGCCGATCAGTGATTCTCATCACTGATATTTCTATCTCCCTCCCTGCTTCTTCCTCTCTGAAATCAATAAAGATATATTTTTTAATGAAATCTTTATTCATAGTACTATGATGGCTTTCTGTTAGGGAACTATTACATTTAGTGCTGCCATGAACATTCTTGTACATGTCTTTTTGGTGAATTTAGCACATTCATCTACCGGGTGTGTAACTGGGAGTGGAATGACTGGGACATAGTATCCATATGTTTAGCTTTCATAAATGGCTGCCAGTTTTCCAATGTGTTTGAACCAACTCGGACTCCTAGTAGTGTACGAGTTCCAGTTTCTTATCCACTTAATCTAGGCATTTTCATTTTAGTCATTCTAATGGCTATCTCATTGTGGTTTGAGTTTCCATCTCCTGATAATAGTTGAGCTGAAGCACCTTTCATTTGATAAACAGTCTGTGTATGTAAACATTCTCATTCAGAGAGCCATCTTCTTTCCCTCTTTGGCCCCACTCAGTAACATCCTAGAGATCTGCTAATATATGTATAAAACCAAAATAGCTTTGACCTACAAGATTGCTGTCTAGATTACTTGGTAAACAAGAGAAAACTTTGCATGAAGTGTTCTTTTCAGGCCCTTAAAACTGTCAACATTTATTAATGGTAAGAAAGAACAAAATAAAAGTGGTAATAAACAGAGACATATTTTTTTTAAATTTAGCCTTTTGCCTTTTTGGTTTTATGAATTCTGATTGGAAACAGAATCAGCTGTTAATTAGTAATATGTTACTAAGAGTTACTTTAGAAGAAGAATGCAACTTAAATTTGCCCAATCTATATACAGTTGTTGGCTTGTTTTTTCCTGCTTATAAGTAGTATATGGTTGTGATAAAAAATTACAGAAATATATATAACATAGAAATTAAGTTTCCCATAGTCTCACCTCCAGAGATAATTGTTTGGTTTGTATTCATCACCTTTCCATCTATGAATTTGCTAACATATATCACACATGATATACTCAACATACTGTTTTGCCACTTTTTTAAAACCTCTCAGTAATTATTATACTGAATTTTTAGAAGTTTTAGTATATCACCTATTAAACCTTACTTGGAGATCATTAACATGCTTCGTTTTCTGACAGGTTCAGTATACATCTTTTAATTTATTTAACACAGTGTTCTCTAGAACACAGAAAAATTCCAACCAAAGATCTAAATTGATGGAGTTTATAAATAGGTTGAAAATGGCTTTATTTTATCTCCCAGCAATTCTTTTTATACTTAAGGCGTTCTAATCATGAAAATTCAGCTATTAGATTGGTAATTCTATTCTAAACTCTTCCTGAGAACTTCTCTGGGTTGAGCCTGCCTTTACACTTGTGGCTTCTGATCATTCCAGGTGGTTCCCACAGGTGTGCCCTGCAGAGCCCCTGCACAGCTCACTAGCCACCCAATGGTTGTGCTTGTTTTCTAGTTCCGTAGTTGGCATTAGTGTGAGGTGACCAGATCGTCCAGGTGTTGGCGGGACAGTCCTGATTTCTAACAATTTTTCCAGCGTCCTGCGGTGTTTTAAAAAAGTCCTGATTTTTGGAAAGAATCTTTCCAATGTTTCCAATCTTTCCAAAAATCAGGACTTTTTTAAAACGCCGCAGGACGCTGGAAAAAATTGTTAGAAATCAGGACTGTCCCGCCAACACCTGAACCATCTGGTCACCTTACATTAATGGGAATGTCATCAAATCCTTTTTCAGCCGAAACCGGTTTGGCTCAGTGGATAGAGCGTTGGTCTGTGGACTGAAAGGTCCCAGGTTCCATTCCTGTCAAGGGCATGTACATTGGTTGCTGGCACATCCTCAGTAGGGGGTGTGCAGGAGGCAGCTGGTCGATGTTTCTCTCTCATAGATGTTTCTAACTCTCTATCCCTCTCCCTTCCTCTTTGTAAAAAATCAATAAAATAAATATATTTTTAAAAATCCTTTTTCAAAGAGAGTATCCTAGTCTCCTGTAAACCTCAAGTGGATATTTTTTAAAGAAGTGAGACTAATTTAAAAGTATATATACAGTTAGGCTTTTTTTAAAAAAGCATGTTTTATGAATTAATAAAAATAAATTCTACTTTGTGGGATAGTATATAGCATCTAATGTACAAACAAAATTTTCATTTTCTTCTAATCTTCAGATAAGTCATTATCTGAGGTACATAGTCTGAACTGGTAGCACCTTATATTAAAAAGAGAATAATTGAGCTACATTTTCTCTATCCAGGTTTAAAAGACTATATTAAAAATAATGTTTCTAAACATTGAAGAAGATATATTCTCTTTATACCTTCATTGTAACTTACTGGTGAAATCGTGTGGTCTAGGCTTAAAACAACTAACAAAGTAATGTTTTAGGAAAAACGTAAGGCGATCAAGCCCCACGCCTAGTTGAAGATTGCCTTCCAGTTCTGTGCAGTATTTCACCCCAACCCAACGGGCTTTTCTGTTTCAGTGGGACTAGATGGAAGCTTCTCTGTGGATTATAGGTTTGGCCATCTCAGGAACAGAAAATAGGCATTTTTCTCAGGGGCATCATGTGATAGCCATCTTTAATAAGAAATGGTGAATGGGGAGGAGGTTTCATACAGGTATGACCAAGCAAAAGGGGAAGGTGCTGGTGTATTGTTGCTACCCTAAATGTAAGGTACTAGTCTTAGTAGCTAATCAATAAGATAAATTATTTTATTCTGTGTCCAGAAAAAGGTCATTCAGAATAATCTATTAGATTTACTTTGGGAACATGAGGATCCAAAACAAAAAAGTGTCTCAGCCCCTCTCCTTTCATTCAGAACACGGACAAATACAATGACTCTCAACCCTGTGGATTTTAGATGCTTCTACTAGTTGTTTGGGAAAACAAAATTGTTTCCTATTTGTTCTTCTGGAAACAAAGAAGTAAAAGCTCTAGTCCTCCAAACTGTTTGTGTAAATAGTCAAATTACTTTTTGTTTTTTAAACTTTCTTGTTTCCTGAACTAAAAACTCATTACCAGACTTAGCCTGCAGTATGCTTTTTCTCTGCTAAATTATAGCAAAACAACAAGATGCCCACCATAACCTGCATGTCTGTTGTTAGCAGTACGGAACTACTGGTGACAGATGCTTAGCCGCTGTGTGAATAACTTTGTTGTAATGAACATAAACAAGAGTTGCATTGGAGGTGCCATCAGGAATTGATTATCCCACTCTATAGATATCATTATACCTTAAGCAGCAGGACTGTTTAGGGAATCTGCTCAGGGTGTGGTGGCTGTGGAGGTTCTGAGGCTGCTGCTAATACCCAATACCAGATTTTACAGCTATCTTTCCATTTCGTTAAAATAGTTCTTCCCATTTAGTTAAAATAATGTGTTCCCTTTCTTTTAAGTGAACTGTTTTATAGGTGCAAGGAGAAAAAAACTTGCCTGGTAGGTTGAAACAAAAACTTTGTGAGGGAGATTTAATCCCTTGCTTAGATGTGGGAATTTGTAATTTAACTGATTTATTTGTCGGTAGGGTCTTGGGCCAATATTGGCAAGCAGATCACTGACTTTCATGTGTTTTATGGAATATTTGTAATTAATTATTTGTGTTTATAAATTATGTGAAAAAAATCCAGATACTACTTACAGAGCTTTATTCCTTGAGATCTTTGCAAGTGCAGTTTTCTCTGTACTTTTGAATTGAAGAAGGTATTAAGTGTAAGTCAGGGAGGAACCAGTTAAACACAGGCCTAGTCGAGATGTTGTGAAGGGTGGTTGGTTTGTTTTGTTGTTTTGCTGTGTTCTGAAGAGAGACTGGTGATGATCTTGGAGTGTCAGTATTTGTCTTTCTGGTTTTCTTTAGGTTAATGTTTGAAATTTATTAATCATGTTGAGTAAAATAGGTATCCTTCCCTAAGAGCTTTCCTGCCAATGGGAAAACTGTGATTTATAGTCACAGCCTAGTGAAATAACATGGTAAGGAAAGTCTGGGGCAGACTGTGGCTGTGCAATATTATTTTAGACTATTCACACAGGTTGGTTTTATAAAAAAAATTTTTTTTCTTATCAGAATTGTCAATTCTAGTAGTAGGGTTCTTTGAATTGTTTAAACCACATCTTCCTTGCTACTGTGGAAAATAGGCATAGATTCCTTTTTAAAGTCCAAACCATTCCTTTAAACACTAACATGTTTTTGCCTCCTCCCATTCACCATTTCTAGTTAGGGCAGAGTGACATTAGGTCAACTCTTACTAGTTCTTTCCTCTGCTTTTTAACACCACATTAAGTGGAAGTAGATTTGAGTCCTCTGGAGTTTGACCAGAGCACACGCCCATCCCCTTCCTGCTTATGTGGAACTGGTTCAAGATTTGGAGAGAAGGGTTTATTTGGGGGTGTTTCCCTTGTCTTATCTCTGCGTGAGCATATGCTAGGGTTGAATTTATTTTGACCCTGCCATTTAAATTTGGAACCGAAGCAAGAGTTTAAAGTACAACAGAAAAGACTCCTGGCTACGGAACTTGAGCCATGAGGGACCCAGGGAGGAAGGTGCGTATGTACATACATTCTGAAGTTTTCTTAGGGAGGCTGGTGTCTGTATGCGTGCACATCATTGTAAGCTACTAACTACTTGCCAAAGGGAAAATATGTAAAACTATGTAAAGATATATGTGACATTTATAGTAAGTGTTTATGTGCTTCATTTTACAGCAGTGACTAGTATTTGAAATTTTGGCAAACAAATAAGTTCTGAATTTTTATTTGAAAGCTTTTGGGTAAAGCTTAGGAGAATGGGTGTTTTCAAGGAAAAAGAGTATCATTTGTGATTGATTTTTAACGGAGGAACTGAAAAAAATATATAGATTGATTAGACAGTCTATCATTTTGTCTTCTAAAACATCAAATAAAGAGCTATAAATTATATTTAGATAAAGGTCACCTGGCTTCTCATCAGAGTTGAGAAGCAAGTATCTCCTCATTGATTATTATTTCTTTTTGTCCAGTAATTTCAAGCATGGTTTCTTGCTTATATAGTAGGCTGTACTGATTTCTTTCTTGACTGATCTTTTCCAGAGCCTGGCCCAGTTAGAGAATCTGTGCAAACAGCTGTATGAAACCACAGATACAACCACTCGGCTCCAGGCAGAGAAAGCCTTGGTTGAATTCACCAACAGCCCCGATTGCCTGAGCAAGTGCCAGCTACTCCTCGAAAGAGGAAGTGTACGTAAGATTTGAAAAATCCTAAAGGATAACATGTTTAAGAAGATATATTCTTGTTTAGGGTGGATTGGGATTCTTCTAGGTGCCTTTGCCTTCTTAATTTTACTTTTATTTTAAAAATATATTTTATTGATTTTTTAACAGAGGAAGGGAGAGAGATAGAGAGCGTCAATGAGAGAGAAACATACAAGCCGCCTCTTGCACACCCCCTACTGGGATGTGCGTGCAACCACTGTACATGCCCTTTCAGTCCGCAGGTCTGAGCCAAACTGGTTTCGGCCTTAATTTTACTTTTAAAAAGCACCATACTTGCCAGGTTAGCCAAAAAGAAAAAAAGAAGAAGGAAGGCTTTAGACTCTTCAGTAAAATCTCATTGAACACACTGAACATAAAGACTTTGTCCTGTCATTTTAAAAAAATATTTTTTATTGACTTTTTTACAGAGGAAGAGAGAGGGATAGAGAGTTAGAAACACTGATGAGAGAGAATCATCAATCAGCTGCCTCTTGCAAACCCCCTACCGGGGATGTGCCCGCAACCAAGGTACATGCCCTTGACCGGAATTGAACCTGGGACCCTTCAGTCTGCAGGCTGCCGCTCTATCCACTGAGCCAAACCGGTTTCGGCTCAAAATAATACTTTTAATGAGACACAGTTTGATAAATATTTTTGACAAGATGGGGGTCTGAGGAAGGGCAAAATCCAACCATCATGAGAGAGTAGAATCCCAACCCAACCAGCGGCTAGTGCTGTACTTAAGACTGGAAGGAAATGTGAAAAGAATGAAAGAAACTAATTTGTTGAGAGGGTAAAATTCTGGGTGACTCCCATTTTTACATTTTCATTAGTAGAGTTATAGTGTTATTCAGTAAACAGAACAAATTACAGTCTAAAAATTACCTTTAGTAGTTGCAGAAGTTAACTCTTTTCACAAGTATCCGAAGGGTCCGGAGTCATGGTCAGAGATTGCATGGTGCTCTGTTCTGTTTTCATATGTAGTGTTTTATATATTTCTATTCAGCCACTTGACCTTAGGATTGATCCACTTAGATTTGTTCTGTGGAAGATGCACAACCAGCTTTTCCACTTGACTCCCTCTCTGACACTATGCTAACTGGAGACGCTCCTACTGACAGTGAGCAGGCTGCAATAGGACAGGACCTCTGCAATAGAACACCTCATCAGAGTGGATTCTTCCCTGTTCATCTATGTTGACTTCTTAATGACCTTACAGATTTATTGCAATTATGTGTGGAGACCATTTACGTCTTTGCAGTGTATAGTTATACACCATGTTACAGCAGCCTCTCTTACATTAGTAGTGATTTGACACACCCACTCTTAATCAGTTTAAAACCTGTTCAGGGGTGTTGAATAAAAGTCACACGTCAGCCGAAACCGGTTTGGCTCAGTGGTAGAGCATCGGTCTGCTGACTGAAGGGTCCCAGGTTCAATTCCTGTCAAGGGCATGCACATTGGTTGTGGGCACATCCCCGGTGGGGGGTATGCAAGAGGTAGCTGGTCAATGTTGCTCTCTATCTCTCTCCCTTCCTCTCTGTAAAATATCAATAAAATACTTTTTTTTTTTTAAAGTCACACGTCAAAGTCACTTTTATAGATTTTTTTTCTTAAGCTTAAATTTTTTTTTATAACTGGTGGTATAATGTAATGCCTGTAGATAGCCTACTGTCTTAAGGACGTTTAGTTTTACAGACAATTATCCTTGATCCTTGATTAAATTATTTTAATGGTTCTAAGTCTGTCTCTGTTATGACATTATGTAATATAGTCACATGGAGGAATTCGCACATCGCTCCTTCTTGCACATTATGATCAGATAGATAATTCTGATTCAGTATAAGGTTAAAATTCATTAAAATCCACACTTGAGAATATGATAATGCTACTCCATTTCTGTGGCCATAATTTCTCTTTCTCATAAATAATTGTTATGAATTTACTTTAAAACTAGCATATTCTCCAAAGCTGTAGCTAATAGATAGCTATGCTGGTGAAAAGACATACTAGTAATTTTGGGGTTAACTGTACAGTACTATGTAGATATTGGAGTGTTGGAGATTATAGATTCAGTTTGATCAGGCCTTTTACTTGATCTTCTTCCCTCTAATACTTCTTTTTCTTTCTTTCTACCACACTAAAGGAATATTTTGAGGTGACTTTGGGAATATTTTTGAGGTGAAACTTTTTGCAACATCACTTTAACAAGGCTATTGAGGGGAGAAGAGTTCTTGGCTTAACTGAAAAGGGATTTGTCTTCTGAAAACCTTAATACCTTTCTGAAAAGTTCCCTTCTGCCATGTGCTCCCTTAAAGTAATGGAAATATTGGGTTCAGTTTGATCAGGCCATTTACTTGGTCTTGTCCCTTGTTCATGACTGAAATCAGCCAAATTGAGCACGAGCTATTATATTGGCCTCTTTTTCTTAGCATGATAGATGCTCTAAAATCTAGAAGATTTAATGTAGCAAAACAATTTTTTCTTGAATCTGAGCAGGTATCTCCAAATGAAAAAGTCTTATGACTGGCTAATTCAATAAAATGTAATTGTACATTTGCCCTACCCACCCCTCTTTTCACAGTCATCCTACTCCCAGTTGCTGGCAGCTACATGCCTCACAAAGCTTGTATCACGCACAAACAACCCTCTACCATTGGAGCAGCGAATAGATATTCGTAAGTAGAGAATTGTCTATTCTTCCTTAAAGAAATTAGTTTGCTTAGTATCGTGCTGGTGGTAATAGTTAAATTGATATTGCTTGTTTGATAATGTCCTGAAATTGCTAAGCATACAGAATATCTGGAATATAGGGTCCCCCACCCCCACCCCAGAATTTTGAGCTTATGAAAGTGAAGAGGGCCTAGAATAATTACTTCTAGATAAGCCTCAGTAACCCCTTTAGTTGTCAGAAGGTTTCTTTAATTCAGTCTTTATTGCCATTAATAACTAAGAAAAACATTGTTAAAGATTTTGAATTCTGTGCAGACTGTGTGATTTAACCATCTAGGAATAGATTCAAGGCTGCCATACTTCGGGTTCCTCATTGTGCCAAGTGTAACAGTCTCATTTAGAAAGCCTAGTAATCTTACACTCAAAGTCCCATTTCTCAGTAGCATGAAGACGTAAGGGAGTTTAGAGTCAATAGCATAATTTTGCCATTTCTTGGACATTTAGCACGTTTAAAGATATATGCCCTTCCCTGGCAGAGCTTTATGTCATGTGAATTGTTTTTGCTTTATAGGGAACTATGTGCTCAACTACCTTGCCACTCGTCCAAAGTTGGCTACTTTTGTGACACAGGCACTTATTCAGTTGTATGCCCGAATCACAAAGCTGGGCTGGTTTGACTGTCAGAAGGATGACTATGTCTTCAGAAATGCAATCACAGACGTCACAAGGTTTTTACAGGTATGATGTATATATTTAATGTAATAAGAATGGGAGAAGCAACATGTATATATTTATGTACAGTTATACTCTCTAGAAAGTACACACAATAGAATTATTTGATATATACTTGTCTGTGTCTTTTTTACCCTTGATGTGTCTTGGCTTTGTATGTTTCCATCAGAACAAACAAACCCTCCTTCATTCTTTCTAATGCCTACATACTATTCTGATCTAAAATACCATACTTTAATTAACTGATCTCTTAGGGGTAGGCATTAAGTTTGCTTCTATATTTGACTGTTAAATAAACACTCAGTGACTATCCAAATAGGTAAGTAAGTAGGTAGCAGGAAGATAGATGATAGATAGATAGATAGATAGATAGATAGATAGATTTACATATATCTATCTTGTCATACTTTGAATAAGTGTATATGGATTATTGGGATTATTCAAGCAAAAGTATATATGTATTTTGCCTTTTAAAGATATTTCCAAATCACCCCCCAAAAAAGTTCCTTCCTCCAACAATTAGAAGGTGCCTATTTCCCTGCGTCTCCACCCTGAAAGCTCAACTATTGTATTTCTCCAATTTAATAGGTAAAAAGAATTGGTATCTCAGCATTTGAGTTATGAATGGGACAGAACAATTTCTTATAGGTTAATTTACTACCTAATTTTTATTTTTCTATGAACTTCCTGCTTATAACGTATGTACATTTTTAAGTCGGCTTCTTTGCCTTTTTTGTTGTTGTTGTATAAAGATTCTCTGAAAGTTGTTACACATTCATTTGTAATTTATCTTAAGTGTGTTTTGCCACTTTCTCTTTTTATAATGTGCATGGTATAATGCTTATGGTTATTTTTTAAATATGAAAGATTTCAATTTTGATGAAGTCAGATTCAGCTGTCTTCCTTATGGCGGTTAGGTTTTATGTCCTGCAAAGCAGCAGTTTTGAACTACGGTTCCTTGCTACCTTGTCTAGGCAGTTTTAATAGCAACCCATGATTCTGTCATTTCCAAAGTGTGAACTGTGTCTCCAGTGCTGAAATCGAGCTGCACACACCAACTCTTCTTTTTTTTTTTTAACCAGGATAGTGTTGAATACTGCATCATTGGCGTCACAATTTTATCTCAGCTAACCAATGAAATTAATCAAGTAAGTGCTACAGCCTTCCTCATTGAAGTAAGTGCCATATTTTTCTTAGTATTGGTGTTTTCTGCTCTGTGTGGGATTATCGTTTTTGGCAGTTGTGTGCTTTCGCGGTAAGTGATTAATGCCCTTTTGAAACAAAATAATTGCATTGGGTTTTCCTCTGTAAGTACAACCTATCTCACTCTTTTTGTCTTGGTCCCCTTCTGTCTCCAGAATATTTTATCTTCATCTCAGCTTTCCTCACTGGTATTAATGTTCACTGTTAGGGATAACAGCAGTGGTCCTAAGTCAAAGCTTAATGAAATAATTTATTTGTTAATAAAAAAGAATGAGTTTTTAAAAAGGAATTACAAAAGTGGAACCAGCATCATTTCTGTGACCCTTCTGCTGCATACATTACTACATGTTTATAATCATTAAAAAATAAATTACCACGTCTGATTATTAAAGATTTTGCTGGTAATCTTTTCAGAATGCATAAAATAGACTACTAACTACCAAATGTTTTAAATAGTCATTGATGATACAGATCACTACAGAGGAAACACCAGTGGCTTTCTTTTGCTCTGGCTGTTATTTTTCAGTTGTTTACTTTCATATCCAGCTAAAATTTATAATTACTGAACAGGCCAGTATTAATATTAGTTATAATATCTCACCCTTCAGTTGTCAGCTAATAATTACATTGGCATCACTTTTGCTGTTGCTCATAATTGTACAGACATTTTTATTAACCCATGAGAAGTTTTAACTGTATTGGTACTAGTTTAAATACACTTGCTTAGCCTATTAAAATCTGGAGACTGTATATGTTCTCTATCACATATAATCCCCATTGTGGTTGATAATTATCAGAATAATAATAGCTTTGCCGAAACCGGTTTGGCTCAGTGGATAGAGCATCAGCCTGTGGACTCAGGGGTCCCAGGTTCGATTCCGGTCAAGGGCATGTACCTTGGTTGCGGGCACATCCCCAGTAGAGGGTGTGCAGGGGGCAGCTTGTCGATGTCTCTCTCTCATCGATGTTTCTAGCTCTCTATCCCTCTCCCTTCCTCTCTGTAAAAAATCAACAAAATATATATTTTTTAAAATAATAATAATAATAGCTTATACATTTGAGTGATTACTGTGTGGTAGGCACTATTCTGAGCACTTTACTTGTATTAATTTATTTCATTCTCACAATAGTCCTAGAAAGGTACTGTGTATCTCATGTTCTTAAAGAAGGAAACTGAGGCTAAATAATTTGTCTAAGGTGTCACAGTTAGCAGGCAACAGTATCTGAATTTAAATCCACAGTCTTACTCCAAAGACTGCTTTAATAACTTTTTAAAAAAATATATTTTTATTAATTTCAGAGAGGAAAGGAGAGAGATAGAAATATCAATGATGAAAGAGACTATCATTGATCAGCTGCCTCCTGCACGCCCCCACTGGGGACCGAGCCCACAACCTGGGCATGTGCCCTTGACCAGAATAAAAAATGGTGCCCTTCAGTCCACAGGCCAGCGCTCCATCCTCTAAACCAAACCAGCTAGGGCTAACTACCGCTACCTTTGTTGTCAGAAAGCGAGCATTAACTAAGTGCAGAGATTGTGGGATTCATGTTCTCTCCTTGTGAAGTTTGGCCTCACAAAATACATCAGTATTGGTATAAAAAAAGACTTAAATTTTATTTGTCTTTCTTAAGAAAACAATGGAAATGTGTGTAACTTACTTAATGTAATTGTTCTTGGTATTATGATCAGCATTATGATCAGGTTATATGTGTTATAAGATGTATAATCCAGCAGTAGCTTATTTATCTAGGACACTTACTGATAACACAGTGACATGGAAGCTGGAAATGAGGAATATTTTGAACCTTTATATAAATTAATTTTCTGTGGGTCTTTTTAGTTAAGGGGTTGCAGATTCAAATCAGAAAGTGTATTTCTGTTATCATTCCTATCTGAGCTTAGAAATAAAATCAGGAGGCCCATAACGTGGCTGTCTGTCAGAAATCTTGCCTCATTATTCTTTAATGTGCCAAACGCAGTGAGCTTCCTCTTGGATGAATTGGTCAATGCATAGAAAGATTTAGGCTTTCAATTGGAAAAAATACCTGACAACCTTTAACATTTTTAATCCCTTTTATTGAGTTAACACCTACTTACTGAGTAGCAGCAGGAATAGAGGACATACTAAAGAAGTAAAAGATTTAATTCTTAACCACAAAAACCTTTAAAATGTGGCTGAAAAGATGAAAAAGAGGAATAAGTGAGCAATATAACCATGTGATTAAACTGTTCGCTCCTGGGGTCAGGACTCCATGTAGAAACAAATAGGCTAGAGGAGGAGGAAAGAATTTACAGGCTGTTGTCATTCATCTGAAGTCCATGGCTGCAGCTTAATGACTGTTTGGGAATTCTGCAGTAACTTCAGCCCAGTGGATTGTTTATCAAAACCCAAGCCATGCTACTATGTGTTTTTGAAACGAAGCCACTGGGCAACATAATAGTAATTTTTAGCAGTATCTGCCAAAATTTTGTTAAATTTTACTTAGGTGTAGAGGAAATTAAACCTTTGCAATGGAGATATTCATTCCTCCTCCTGTCTTCCCTCTGTAAACCTTGGAGACATGATATTCTGGCTATTAGCAGCTTATTGTCCTTTGCATCCTCTCACTTTATATGATTTTTATAGTAATTTAAATGATTAAAATGTATTTTGTATTTATGTTGCTTTTATTGGAAATCTTTCTACTTTATTTAAAGTCTGCATGAATTTTTTTTTAATTTTTATTTAACTCTAAAACTTGCATTGTTTATTTTTCTGCACAGGCAGACACCACCCATCCTTTAACCAAGCACAGAAAGATTGCCTCTTCTTTCCGAGATTCATCATTATTTGATATCTTCACACTTTCCTGCAATTTACTAAAACAGGTGAGATGGTAGGCTGGGTCCTGCCTCCCTGTTTGTTTGAAAGGGTGACAGATGAGTTGCCCCATGGGTATTTATGCATCTCTTTAATCACCAACGCCTCTCACATCATACCCGTCTCCAAGATGCTGAAGAAACTTGCCAGCCTGAGCACTGGTGTTGCAGAAAGGATTGTGATTTCCCTACGGAAGAGCAGTGATAAAATATCTCCTATGCTCCTATCTTGAACCTAGTTTACCACAAAGTTTGAGATTCTGCTGTTGGTCCTTTCTATAGCCACATAAAATCTCCCTGTGTGGAGTAAAGGCATGTCGTACTCTGAAGGCAGGCTCAGACGACATTGTTAGCACACTGAAACTCGTCTGGCTCCCTGTCCCCTGCTGAGCTAAAGGCAGCCAATAAACAAGCGACATCTGTAAGGAAAAGCAGATTTTGGAATTTTAACATCCATTTAGATTTCATAACCTGAAGGGGTAGACAGTATCACATAAGGAAATTACTTGTTTTAAAATTGAATAGTTGGTGTTTGCATTCATTTATTGATAGAGTTGTTTATTGATAGAAATGTTAACTTATTGATAGAAATGTTAACTTATGTGTTCACCTTTATAACAATGTTTGGCTGCTTTGTCCCTATAGAAATATAAATGGGAATAGACTCTGGCTCTTTGTTCATTTGGGGGACTTGGGGTTTTTTTGTTCTTATTCTCATTTTCCAGTGTGTCCCAGTTTTAGTTTTATTATTGTTGTTATTGTTAATCCTCACCTGAGGATTGATTTTCAGGGAGAATGGAAGAGAGAGGGAAAGACCGAGAGAAACATCAATGTGAGAGAAACACATCAGTTGGTTGCCTCCTGCACGAGCCCTGACCAGGGCCCGGTCCGGGGAGGAGCCTGCAACTGAGGTACCTGCCCCTTAACTGGAATTGAACCTGGGGCCCTTTGATCCACAGGCTGCCGCTCTATCCATTGAACCAAACTGGCTAGGGCCCAGTTATAGTTTTAGAAACAACTTTGAATTCTTTGTCATTCTACTTAATGGTGTTCATCTTTTTCCTCAATTGCCCACTTATCTCAGAATTCCCAGATAGTACTCAGGTTGGGTGAGCTTTCCAGAAGAAAACTGTTTTACCCCCTGGAGGGGAAAAGCTTTTGAGAAAACTAAGGTTTGAATCCTCCTCACTGATACTATCAAACACAACTAGCTTCCCTGCTGGTGTGGCTCAGTGGTTGAGTGTGGACCTGTGAGCCAGGAGATTATGGTTCACTTCCCAGTCAGGGCAGGATCGATCCTCAGTGTGTGGGGGGCAGGAGGCAGCCGATCAGTGATTCTCTCTCATCATTGATGTTTCTATCTCTCTATCTTTCCCTTCCTCTTGGAAATCAATAAAAATATATTTTAAAAATAAAAACCAGTTAGCCAGCTCTCACCAAGTTCATAGCTAGTATGAACTTTGAACATGAGAATCCCAGGAGCTATGGACCAGTATTGAGCTATAGGCAGGTAAACTGCCGGTGAATAAACAAAGTGGTGATTTTGTTTTAGGTTTGGTTTGAAAGATTTTTGTTGATTCTGATGATGGTAATATTAAAAAGAGGAAGGAAGGTAGGACAGAACTCCCTCCCAGAATTTAACCCTAGCCCTGCCTAGACATAGCTAGAATTTCACATGCAAATCAAGTAACCACACATATTGCTTCAGGATTCCCTGTGGCCACTATGTCTACATGGAAAGAATGAGTGTCAAGGGAGGGATTTATTTAAATACCAGCTTCATGTTTTACGGTAAATGTGTTGTAATAGTAATAAGGACCTAGGGTTGTCATGGTGGCAGTAAGGTAATAGAAGTGCAGCATCTTATGGCAGGGGAAACATCGCTTTTTCTGTGTTGAAATGTAGTCCTTTTCTGGCTCAACAGCCTGCTTGTGAGTCTAGTAGCAAGCTTGGAAGAAGAGTGGTTGCTTGGGGCTCATTATGTTAATTTTTACAGGCTTCTGGAAAGAATCTAAACTTGAATGACGAAAGTCAGCATGGTTTGCTCATGCAACTCCTCAAACTCACTCATAACTGCCTAAACTTTGATTTCATCGGCACATCTACTGACGAGTCCTCAGATGACCTGTGCACAGTACAGATTCCCACCAGCTGGAGATCAGGTAAGAGCTCCGCCCCACCTGAAGCAGGCTCTGCTCAGCTCTGCGCAGGACCTGCAGGACGGTCCACAGGATCCCTGGCAGCCCCTGTGTATTGTACAAGAGCATTTATAATTTCAGCATCTGTCTTCATAAAGTGAGGGAGAGGTTCTTGGAGACCTTATGGATCTCCCAGCCTGAAAGAACTCTTAATTACTGACCGGTGTGACTTTGACCTTCTTAGTTAACCACCTAGAGATTTTCATTAGGTTATTCATTTGAGCTTTGAAAACAAAATCAAGCAAAAGAGCATGTGCTTATGTTTGTGTGTTCTTAAGGATAAAAATTCTTGCTATGAACAGAGCCCTATTGTTTTAAGTTTCTGAGAATCAGAAGAATTAATCTGTTTCTCAGAAGAGCTAAAAACTATGCCTTAAAACAGGAAACAAAAAGCCCTTATTAGCTTATCACTTTCAGAGATCATAAGCACCGTGTAAGTGAAGAAAGCGGAAAGATTGCTCCCTAACGCAGTGCCAGCACTCGGCCAGTGGCAGTGCAGACATGCTCAGTGAAGTTCTTTTTTTTTGTCTTTCTTTCAGCATTCTTAGATTCTTCAACTCTGCAGCTGTTTTTTGACCTGTATCATTCCATCCCTCCTTCATTTTCACCTCTGGTGAGTCAGTTTCTAAAGCAAACCTATTTCTAGAAAATAGCAATGGTGAATGAGCCTTAGTTCATTTTGTTGTACAAAATAATAGAACTAATGCATGGAAATACTAGGGTTGGTTATCTAGCCAAGGACAAGCTTATAGCTTAAAAGTTCTTACAATAAAGTCTTAATTGTTTTAAAATTATTCCTGTTTAATGACAAATTGCTGCAGATGTCAAACTCTTTTGGTCTCATCTTGACTTTTTACCTCTAATTGTTGATCTGAAGATTGTCCTGACTGAGAAGTTTTAAAAATCACTCAAACATAAGTGATAAATGGAAGCTGTGATAGGAAGGCAAATTTGCATACATATTTCTAAATAGTATTTGAAAACTCTTAGGAATGATGCATTTCTCCTTTAAAACAATAAACTCCTCAAATCACAGAATTCATTCAAGTCCTAAAAGATGTTGGCCTGGTTTTTCAGATGGTTGAGGTAAAATACCGTTGTGCAAAACATAAAGAAGACACAGTATAGTGATGGGTGTTTGGCATAGTGTTACATGACTCCAGTGTTGTTTGTATGAAGTTAGGAAAAGGTAATGTACTCAATAAGGATAATTAATGAAAAGGCTATTTATAAAGGTGTGGGCAAAATGAAGGGAAGCCAAGAAGAGGTGATGACTGTACCCCCTGGGGTGAGCAGTTGTGGGAAGCTTCAAGGCCCCAGGCCGGAGCTCAGGAGGAAGCTGAAGCTGTGGCTAGGGCAGGGCTGTACAATGCACAGCAGAGGTAGAGTCTGCCGACCATGGCCCAGAGGGGGGTATCACTTCTTTCCTCCTGCCCTGATCTCCTTGCTGGTACTTTCCAATGGTTGAAGCCAACTAGAAGCAAGAGGGCAAGGGAGCTGGGCTGCTGTTCTCAAGAGGTCAGCCTCCCAGGGAACAGAGCAGGGAGGTGAAGGGTAGAAAGTAGATCTTGTTCAGCAGAGAGTATAAATATCTCGCACAGTAGGGAAAGAGTAAAATGCATTCAGCTGATTTTTTCATGGCCCAGATATTTCAAAGTGTGAATTTAAGTAGTTGTTATGATCAGATTGGATGTAATGCTCTTTTTTTCCTTTTAATAAAGTTGTTTCAGATATCCTAAGCTATATCCTCTTTGATCTTTCTGTATTATAATTGTAGCAGGGGTTGAAAGAAGAGAATTAGAGGCATATGTAAAGAATAGTAGAGGAGTGGAAAAGACCATGAAAATAGCTGTACAACCTTTTTAACGTGAGCTGTGTTTGGGTTGTGCCCTGTTTGTAGGTATTATCTTGCTTAGTACAGATTGCCTCCGTTAGAAGATCCCTGTTTAACAATGCAGAGAGGGCCAAGTTTCTCTCTCATCTTGTCGATGGTGTTAAACGAATACTGGAAAATCCACAGGTAAATTTGAGGATTTGTTTTTATTTGAATAAATATATGATTACTATCTCTATATATGTGATATATATGATTCTCTCTGTGTGTGTCTGTTACAAGTCAGAAGGAAATCCATCTATCTACAGGCCATACTTAGTGGAAATTCCAGAAAACAGCTCAGTCTTGTTCTAAAGGTGTAAGTGAATCTGTATTTGTAGAAAGTTCTTGAGAGTGTTGGCCCAAAAGAGGAGCTCGTACCCTCTAGTTTAGGAATGCACAAGTCGTGGGAAGGATCCCTTGGCACAGGAAAATAAGGTTAGAGCTAGAGCCATTTACCCCAAGAAATTAAGAATTTTAATTTGTTTTTGTTTCCAATTTTTTGAATGTGCATTGTTTATTTAACTATATAGAACAGCTTTTCAGTGAGAAGGGAGAGATTTCGCATTCAAATATTTGTTCCATAACCTAGTAGTCCTTTTTGTCTTTCTTAGTCCCCAAGATTTTGTAAATACCTCTTTTTTTTAAAGTATAACTTCTCTATACAAGGACATATTATAAAATCAGTTCATAGTTCATTCATTCAACAAATTTTATGAAACACCTACCATGTGCCAGGGATATATGGTGTTGAACAAAACAAGGTCTGTCCCCCTATGCCAATAGAGGAAGACATATATAAGGAAAATAATTATCCTGGTATTATATTCAAATAAATCAAAAATTTGATATAAGTATAAAATATATAAACATAATGTAGGAATAGATCAATTTATTTTTTATTAAATGTTTAAATATATAAAACATTTGCATAACTTGGCTGCTGAGGTTTAATTGTTCTTGATAAATTTGACAGATGTGAAGATTAAATTTTCTTTTTCTTTTAATTGATGAGAAGCAAGCAGACTAGTTACATTCTAGATCATGCCCCCTTTTTTTTCTTTTTCTTTTTCTTTCTTTCTTCTTCTTCTTTTTTTTTTTTTTTTTTTTTTTTTTTGCCATTTATCAGCTTTACAACCTAAGACCCATAGTGTGATCCTTCTGGGCTTCTGTTTCAGTCTCTTTCAGTTGAGGCTAATGCCACAAGGTGATTACTATGAACACATGAGATAAGCAAAGTACCCACCCTTCTAAAAATATATATATTTAAACATTATACAGTTGTGTTTTTCTGAATGATGGCTCCAATCTTACACGTTTAAGTAGATTTCCCCCCTCCTCTGATGCCATCCCAAATGTCATTTGGAAGTATAGTAAGTCACATTTTACATTTTATTTTCCTCCTCTGCTATCACCAGAGTTTATCAGACCCAAACAATTACCATGAGTTTTGCAGACTACTGGCCCGACTGAAGAGTAACTATCAACTGGGAGAATTAGTAAAGGTGGAAAACTACCCTGAGGTCATCCGATTGATAGCTAACTTCACAGTGACCAGCTTACAGGTTTGTCTTTGATAGCTTGGCTCTTTCTTCCTAAACACTGGAACCTCTTCTCTTGCTCATTGGTTTTAGCCTTCTAAGAATATTCTTTCCCCCGCCCCCTTTGGCAAAAGTGAATTATAAATACATGTAGGGTAACCTTGCAGAGTAATTACTATGGTAGTCTACTCATGTGTATTACAAAAGTGCAAAGAGTATTGGGAGAAGAACATATGGGAATTACAAGGCAAAGAGAATCCCTTCAGAATCACACACACACACACACACACACACACACACACACACACACAATAGGCAAGAGTGAACAGGGAACTACTGTGTTTCCCCAAAAATAAGACATCCTCTGAAAATAAGACCTACTTCATGGAAACATAATACATCCCCTGAAAATAAGACCTAGCGCATCTTTGGGAGCAAAAATTAATATAAGACACTGTCTTATTTTTGGGAAAACAGGGTAGACAGAGAGTAAAGACAGAGTGAATGCCCTCACTTTCTTATTCATGTAGCATAGGGCTCTGGCTCTCATATGTATGGCTTGCATCAAAATCATCTGAGGAGTTTAGTGAAAAAGATGTGCTTGGATCTTACCCCACAATTGCTGGTTCACTGGGTTCCGGGTGGAGGCCTGGTGTCTCTATTTCTAACATGCTCTCTTAAGTCATTCTCATGCATACTAATGTGTGAGAACCACTTACGCAAGGTCTTCCTTGTGGCAAGGTTTACTCATCCAGCATAGAACAGCTCTTCTCAGTAGTTGCATAGTCTTTGAAATACTAGTAAACACATTAGACTAATTGTCATACACAGAACAAAGCCCATAAAAGATTCTTATCTTAAGTCTTTATCCTTTGTGTCAAGTGGCATGGGACTAATGTATTGTGTACAGAAATAAGAAGTGTGCCTCCTGCTCTTTTGGTTTTCCCTAGCACTGGGAATTTGCCCCAAATAGCGTGCACTATCTCCTGAGCCTATGGCAGCGTCTGGCAGCCTCTGTGCCATATGTGAAAGCCACAGAGCCCCACATGCTGGAAACTTATACTCCTGAAGTCACCAAAGCCTACATTACATCCCGTTTGGAGTCTGTGCACATCATACTGAGGTAAGGACAATGGAACAGCCTTCCCCCGTAGCCCGGTGTTAGACTTGCCAGAGATCAGACACCCCATTGGCAAAAAAATGTATTTGATGGAGTCTTATTGGAGCTGGTACTGTTATTAGTCATTCTTTTATGTCAGCAGAACAGCATAAAATCTGAAAGAATAGTCTTTAACATCCTATTTGTGTCCTATTATTGCCATCGGTAGCAATATCTTTGAATACAAAATATAATGTTTGTCCTTGCCACTGATTTTCCTTAAATAGGAGGGAGACATTTATAGACTACTGATTATAAGAATTACAATGTGTGTAAGTTATAGGTGCTTAATGTGAACTCCTAAAATACTAAATAGATAAAAGGGATTACACAATCCAGAGTTGACTAGAGGAAATAATTCTAGGCAACTGATCACTGATTGTATTACATTTACACATGGTTTCTGTCTACCCTGTCAACTGTACCAGAAACTTACAGCTAAAGGAATGTCAGACTCCTGCAAAAATTACCTGTGTGAAGTTAAGTTATTTGGTTTAGGTACCTTTCTTTCTTGTGGTTTGGGTTGTTGCTTATTTTTCCTCACAGTTTTGGAGGCTAGAAGTCTGAGATCCAGGTGTCAGCAGGGTTGGTTTCTGGTAAAGCCTTTCTCCTTGGCCTGCAGATGACCAGCTTCTCTCTGTGTCTTCACAGGGCCGTGTGTGTGTGTGTGTGTGTGTGTGTGTGTGTGTGTGTGTGTACGTGTGTGTACGCACTCACATATATGTATCCTATAAGACAACCAGTCCTATTGGACTAGAGTCCCACCTTTAAGACCTCATTTAACCTTTTTTTTTTTTTTTTTGAGGTATAATTGACATAAAGCTTTCTATTACTTTCAGGTGTACAACATAGTGCTTTAGTATTTGTATATATATTGCAAGATGATCACAATAAATCTGGTTAACATTCATTACTGTACATAGTTAAAATATTTTTTTTCTTGTGATGAGAACTTTTAAGACTACTTTGCATATTTTTCATTGGCTATTTCTCAGAAGAATTTACTTGGACTCTGAAGATCTTGGTTTTTTAAGTTGGATTTTTAATTTGCTTAGAGTCGAATTCATTTAATTGTCATAACAGTTCATGGTCTTAACTGATTATGACTGAATCATTTCAGAATTTGAGTATTTTTGAAGTCCACTGGGAGGTGTTATTTTATTATCTGCTTAGTTTCTGTTCTTGAGGAGTCAGCTGATGTCTGTGAGACCATGTGGGAGAGTGGTTACATGAGTGGGCTCTGGGCCTAGAGAGCTAGTTAACAGCTGTGCACTCTTGGGGCAAAGTTATTATAGGGATTAGTTTACTATGTCTTCTGGCCCACTGTGTGGACCACAGTAAACACACAACTATGAGCTGCTAGTGGTAGTGGTAGTGATAGTGGTAGAGCTGCTGCTGCAGCTGCTGCTGCTGGGTTGTCATTCTGTGATGTAACAGCAGACAGAGAGCTTGTGATATGACAAGATTATCAAATTTATGTACTATTAGAGAAGGTAAGACCTGGTATAAATCCACAGGGCCCCATCTGTAATTCTAAAATCCAAGATGTGAAAACTAAATTTTCTCATAAGTTTGGCACCAAAATCGATTTGATGGCAAAACTTGACATGCACTGATATGAGACCCTTTATGGTCTTTTTAAATTCTACTTGGTGTGACTATTCATAATATTTATACATTCTGCAATAGGAATATTGTATTTGCCACACCACAGAGCCCATTGAGGGTTCATATTACATGGCAGAAGTGCCATATTGTCTCCCTCAAACCTCAAGATTTCTG
The DNA here is from genome assembly GCA_963924515.1 of Vespertilio murinus. Taxonomy (NCBI): domain Eukaryota; kingdom Metazoa; phylum Chordata; class Mammalia; order Chiroptera; family Vespertilionidae; genus Vespertilio; species Vespertilio murinus. The sequence goes on from OZ004708.1 coordinate 93,253,610, forward strand.
AATTCCAAAACACGCCTGGTCACAATGGCCTCACTCAGGAGACAGGACACTTATCATCCCAAAGTCTATTATGGTCGAGAGCAAACAAGAGGCTAAGAGGCCAGAGCTCCTGGAGTGGAGAAACATAGGAATGAGAGGATCAGGGCCAACAAATCCAGATTGAAAGATTGGACACCCAAAATATTCCTCAGGGAGACTGGTGGTTAGGTTGAGGTGTCTGCCTTCCAATTTTTTTGATATTCCTTCTTTGATTAAAAGTAGTGTTGGGATATGGGCTCCCACTGTTGGAAACAGTGGGTAAATGAAGAGGAAGGAGCTGCTCAGATGGGGAAATTAAAAGGCATATTTCTTCCCTTGGGAGTAGAGATGGACTGGAAGATCCTCTGGAGGATACAGGTCTGGTCCAGCAGCAACTGGACCAGCTGTCTACAATCGGGCGCTGTGAATACGAGAAGACATGTGCTCTCCTCGTGCAGTTGTTTGACCAGTCGGCTCAGTCCTATCAGGAGCTGCTGCAGAGTGCCAGCGCAAGCCCAATGGATATTGCCGTGCAGGAGGGTGAGTGGACAGTTGACCGGCCTATAGGAGGTGATGTCAGTACCCTTTCACTCATTGCCACCTCTATCCTGCCTTTCCCTCAGAAGCATTCTTCCGTCATCGGCTTCCTGTGTGTGCAAAAGTGTTTGTTAAATGCCACAGGGGACTAGGGAAGAGTAACTGAGATCATTTGCAATAGTTGTGTTTAAATTCTGCACTCTAAAAATAAGTGTCTGGTAAGGAAAACTTGGTGAGCTGGTGAAATTCCCCCTTGCCAGCACCCTTACCAAGCAGAGCGGTAGCAGTACTCTATAAGCAAAGTAAGGCTTTGTGGCTTCTCCATGGTGTTCTTAAGATAAAAGAAGCTCCTAATGAGAAGTGATCCTCCCAGTGAGGAATTTCTTCGTGAAATTATTACTGGAGGTGGCATTAATGGGTTTTCTCCTGTTGCAGGAAGGCTGACATGGCTGGTTTACATCATTGGGGCCGTGATTGGTGGCCGGGTCTCTTTTGCCAGCACTGATGAGCAGGACGCTATGGATGGTGAGCTTGTCTGTCGGTAAGTGTTCCCAAGGGGCTTCCTGTTTCACTGCTGCGACCCACCCCCACCCACTACCCCTTTTGGGTTCTGAGACCACAGGAGCATGCTTTTGTCAATGCTTTTCTCCCTATTAATGGAATATAATCTCATGAGAATGAAGGACTGTTACAGGTCCAGTTTCAAACCTTTTATACGTACAGCACAAATTCTGACTACCAACCTTACTTTAATTCGGCAAGGAATTGGTGGATACAGAATTAGGAAAATTGGACTGAGGAGTTGCTTTTAGTTCTGTTTAAGGACAATAACTGAAAGTTAATAAAATGTGGACTGCTTTTGCCATACCAGAGCAAGTCTAATAGAAAACTGGTTCTTCCAATGTCCTCCAATTATATAGTTTCTGCAGTCTTTCAGGTCTCCTGACCATATACTTCTCCACCTACAGGACTTCAGGGCATTCTGTATCTGTGTGATTCTTACATTACCAAACCTCATAAATAAGCATTTAGTGATTTCTAAAAATTTGCCATAGAAATAAAACGGTGGGCTATTGAATACCCTATAGCAGAGGTTCTTTGATGAATCTGTCAGTGTTTATCGTATTAGATATAAAACAGAACATTTTTTTAATATATATATTATTGATATTTTACAGAGAGGAAGGGAGAGAGAGAGAGAGAGAGCTAGAAACGTCGATGACAGAGAAACATCAACCAGCTGCCTCTTGCACACCCCCTACCGGGGATGTGCCCGCAACCAAGGTACATGCCCTTGACCGGAATCGAACCCGGGGCCTTTCAGTCCGCAGACCAACGCTCTATCCACTGAGCCACACCAGTTTTGGCTAAACAGAACATTTTTATAATTCATTTTAAAGCAGCAGTAAGCCAAATTACATCTCTACATAAATAATATTTTTAATAACTTAAAAAAAAAAACTAATGAGAAGAGTGGCTTTGTTCTAATGTCTGGCATAGAAGTCAGCTGGATTCTCAGACCTGCTTCTGCATTCAGTCTTGTGATCTCATGGTCTTGTTGCCCCTAGGAAACCACACTGCACCCTCCTGTGAGAATTTGAGGGAAAGGGCAAATAGTGTGGTAGTATTTTTATGAAAACAGTTTTGTGACCTTTCAGAGAACTGCTGCCCTGAAGGGTTCTAAACTTTCTGATGTGTCTTTAGAGATAAACACATTTTAAAAGGCTGCCTTAGAATTTATTGCTCCCCAGACATTTTAATCCGTAATCCTTATTCATATTCTGAAAATCCCCGTTTGTCTCTTTCTACCCCCATTTTGTTTGTCAGATGACCACTTCACAGCTTGTCACACAGGCATTTTTTGACGAGTCGAGCAAAGGTTTACTAAGGATGACATCTAACACCTCTTTGAGTTTGCAGCCCGGTGTGATACTGTGTGTGCCACAATATAAACTGAGTTCAGACAGTCTCTTCTATACCAGTTCTAGTTGCGTGTTGCTGCACAGTGGCTGAATCTAATTCACTTGTGACATGTCACACATAGTTTGTTACCTGTTCTCACAATAGCAGAGTGTCAGATGATTCACTTGTAATAACATTATTCTTATTCATTCACATTCATGCCCTTGCATTACAGTATGCTTCCTTTGTGGGGATGGGTCCAGGGAGAAGGGATGAAGTCACAGGTAGCATATCTGCTTTTGGTCCCTGGAAGTGTGGCCACCTGTGATCACTGTCCTTCATGTGTCTTCATTTCTTTCTTGGCTCTGTGAGAAAAATGATGGAGAACTATTGGTTTCGTCCAGTCTCCCTCGTTTTTATAAATGAGGAACAGGGACTCAGAATAAATTGCTTTACTCAAGGTCTCACAGAAGTTTCAAGGAAAACCACTACTGAAAGAGGGGCTCCCCTCCCCCCACCCTCAATCCCTGGCCCCCACTATCGTTAAGCTGATTACAAGTTCTGCCTCAAGCTACAGTCTCAGCGGACTGGAACTTTTAAACATCTCACCAGTTGTTCATATTTATTCCTTGGCTGTGGTTCCTGTGGGGCAGACTTAGTCCCTCCCCAGCACTAAGAGCCTGAAGAGAATGCCTTTCAGATAGTATGGGATGGGGAGGAGACTCGTCCGACTCTTTCTAGAAAGTCTAAAGAGACTGGGATATCCTGCTGTTGAGAGAACCATTGCTCTTCTTCTTCTAGGGTGCTCCAGCTGATGAACCTAACCGATTCCCGCTTGGCTCAGGCGGGCAACGAGAAGCTAGAGCTGGCCATGCTGAGCTTTTTTGAACAGTTTCGTAAGATCTACATTGGGGACCAGGTGCAAAAATCTTCGAAGGTAACAGACTCTCTGTTGGCTCCATTGGTTCTCCCTCCTGTTTGTGGAATTGCTGTTCAAGGAAGCAGCTGCTAACAGTGCCGACAGACTCCAGGTTTTAGGTATCAGGAATAGTCCAGCTGTCTCCTCTTAGTTTATAGAATTTTGGGAGACTCATCAAAGAATGGGCCCATTTCTCTAGTGCTCCATATACTTAACAAATACCAGAATTGTCAGTTCTCAGTCTCTGTTCCTGAGTTGATGTTTAAAACAGCAGAAGGCTTCACAGTCTTTTTGTAAATTCAGCGTTTGAAGGGACTATAAGATAGCCCAACACCTACCCAATAGTTAGTAATACTTAGAGCCTAGCTTTTCAGAAAAGGCTTTGTTGGCCATTCTTCTTCCCACATCTTACCCCTTAAATGAGGACGTAACAGTACTGAGATGTGATTTTTCTAATCCATATTTTCTGGTCACTTTCTCTTCTCAACACACCAGCTGTACCGCCGCCTCTCAGAAGTCCTGGGCTTGAATGACGAGACCATGGTCCTCAGCGTCTTCATAGGAAAAATGTAAGTGTTTTGGCTTGCCATCAGCAAGAGTCCCTTGCAATCCTACTGCAACTGTAAAATGTGATCTTGGCATTGTGCTGCCAGTGCCTTGGTATTCCAGCATTGATCGTTTGCGTCAGAAAACTGTGCATTTTGAGTGTGTGACAAGCTGTGCTTAGAGATATGGCCCGGCCCCAGAGCATTCCAGGCTTGTACAGGCAAGGATTTAATTTTATTCATGTGGAATCTTATCCAAAGCCTCTGGAATCACAGGTGAAACCCTGTCGTGGCATTAGCAAAACGGCCCTCCCTCCCCAGTGATGGGTGCTCAGCCTTCACTCCATCACCCTGTGCCAGGGGTGCCCGGAGTGGGCACTTGCCTCCTGGTGCTGATTTTCACTAGGCGGCCCCCTGGGAGGAGGCCCCTCTTAAAACAGGCTTGTTCCTCTCAAGCATCACACCCTTTGAGAGTCTCCAATCTCCAAAATCTGGTGCTATTGTTTGACCTGTCTTCAAAGTTGGAAGGAAGAAAGCTCCTAATTGGCCCTTTGGTTGTTGTTGTTTTTAAGTTGTGCCCTTTGTTTGCATTTCCCCTTTTTAGGAGCTTAATTTATCAAAGCACACATTGGAGCCAACTTACCAGGGCTGTGTGCAAAGTGACATTTTGCCTCCTTCCAACCATCCCAATCCTAAACACTCAGATCCATGAGCTGGTTGATAATTTAAGATGAAAAAGGCAAAGGGGGTCTACAGGACTCTGCCAGCCAAGAACCCAGAAGCAAGGGCTACTAGAATTCTGCAGCTGACAGTGGATGGTGCAGGTGCAGAATTGCATACGTCTGCATGTTATCACTGCCGCAGAAATCTCTTACCCTTGCTGCAGAAATCAGCCCTGGAGTGCCCCAGAATTCCAAGGGCCTGGGTATGGGCCAGTGTAGCTTTGGAACCAAGTAGTGAAGATTATCTGAAGGATAATTTTTCTAGTCAACCAAATGTAAGTACGGAGATTTTATACCCATTTTTTGTGGTTGTGATGTCTGTGAACTGGTGATGCAGATGTGTGGTGATTCGTGGTGGATGATTTTCTAATCCCAACCCTCAAGGAAAGCAGGCAAATCAAAAGTGTCTCCTTTGTTGTTTTTTTTCTTTTTGTCCTCCAGCATCACCAACCTCAAGTACTGGGGCCGCTGTGAACCAATCACCTCCAAGACACTACAGCTTCTCAATGACCTCTCCATTGGATATCCTTTTTAAGCCAGCTTCTGTGCACCGCAGGAACTGTGGTGTGCACCCTCCTAGAAATCATGGCCGCCTGCTGTTTCCACTTCAATTTAGCTTTATGGGTATTTAAACGTCTTCAGGAGCCAAAAGCAGTGCCCACACAGAATCCAGGAATAATTCCAGGCCCCAGAAATGAGGCAACCCACAAGCTGATAGTTTACTACAGATTTATCCCTGGCTATCTCTAGAAACAACCTGATTACAAGCTTCACTGTAAAAGCAGTGGCTCTGCTTCCTCTCCACTTGGACTAGGTCTGCTGCAAAGTTGGAACCACTCTGAGACAGCCTCTCACAAGCCAGAGTCTGTAAGAAAAGCAAACCTTAAAAATATTGAGTGGCTTTTCTCAATTCTCCAAAAAAGATTATACACCGAGTGGCCAGATTATTATGATCTCTGAATGCATAATAATCTGGCCACTCAGTGTGTGTGTATATATTAGAAGCCTGGTGCATGAATTCGTGCATGGGTGGGGTCCAGCCAGCCTGGCCAGGGGGAGGGGACATGGGCAGTTGGTTCGCCTGCCTGCTGGTTGAACTCCTGGTCGAGGGGACAATTTGCATATTAGCCTTTTTAAAATATATATATTTTTTTTATTGATTTTTTACAGAGAGGAAGAGAGGGATAGAGTCAGAAACATCAAAGAGAGAATCATCGATCAGCTGCCTCCTGCACACCCCCTACTGGGGATGTGCCCACAACCAAGGTACATGCCCTTGACCAGAATCGAACCGGGACTTTTCAGTCCGCAGGCCGAAGCTCTATCCACTGAGCCAAACCGGTCTCAGCGCATATTAGCCTTTTATTATATAGGATATACAATACACTGAGTGGCCAGATTATTATTATGCATTCAGAGATCATAATAATCTGTGTATATAGCTAGTACCCTCCTAAACACACAGGAGAGAAAGTTAATTCACTACACACAGTGGGCCCTTAGGCAGGGCCTTAGTGCCTAATTATCTCTTAGAAGCCTCCTGGAGAAAAGCTGCTCTAGGATGTTCATGGTTCTTGGGGGAAACTGCTGGGTTTTATCTATTTTCTTACTGATAGGCATTTGATATGGGCGTTCTCATTGCTCAGTTAAACACTGCTTAGAAAAGTACACATTTTTTCCCCCTTTTGACAGTGTTATATTAAGTGGTTAAGAAAAATAATATCTGGATATGGAACTGTACTTAGGATAAAGTAGTTTCATTCTGCATTCAAGATTCTTGGTTTGCATGCCACTTTCCTTGACCTTCTCCTTTTGCCTGCACATACAGTAGCGTAAGGAAACTAGTGAAGCTGAGTGCGGTACAGTTCATGCTGAACAATCACACGGTGAGTGGTCCAGCCCTCTTCTACTCTCCAGCCAGACTGTCCCCGACCCCAGCACACTGCAGCTCACACTTAACTGTTGTCACTGCTGCGCTTTGTGCCCCAGAAGGTCTGAGTTATGGTGACTCCACCAGCTGTTATTCATACCAAGATAAATTAGTTGTAGGTAACAATAACAAATCAAAAAATAAATTCTTAATATCCTTAAGGAATGATGATGTAGCCATTAACTCGAAAGGGATCAGTAGTTCTAAAATTACTGACTTGCATTCTGCCTCTAACCCATGTTTTTATCATTTTAACTTGTTTTCTCTTTTTCAATAGAGTGAGCACTTTTCATTTTTGGGCATTAACAATCAGTCCAACCTGACAGACATGCGGTGTCGGACTACCTTCTACACAGCACTTGGGCGTCTCCTCATGGTGGATCTAGGTACTGCAGTAAATCTTAGACAAAGTAATCTGACATTGTTGTAAATTTTTACTTGAGGATAGAAAACTAGGTGTGGGGTTGATCTTTTCTGTTGTTTCAAACAAAACTATCTGAAATAATAGTCTGAGAGTACTTAACACTATCAGGGTGCCCATACCTGAAAGAGAATAGCAGTATGCGTCTGAAATTTTTAGCTGATGTGCAGTGGTTTTAAATACTGACCGTATTTCTCATCTGTAAAATATGGAATTGGGAACTGAGATTCCTAAATGCTTCTTGTTGGTTATATAACCCTGTCCACCCACATAGGGGTGCAACACAACCTTTTATTTCCAGTTCATTAGCACATATGACCCAGAGGGCATACACATCTTTCTAGCTCTAGCTATGATATTACATTTAGGGATCAATTAATAACAGAAGCAGAATGGCATCATCATAATTTTGAGCTATTTAAATTTAATCCTACTACAATGACATTAAAGTTATTTTTAGGTTTGTGAAAGGTTATTAAAAAAGAAAAAACTGAATAAAGCCTCTACACACACCTGTTTCAAACTTGAGTCTTGTCTAGTTCACACACAACAGACTCAGTTCTCTCTCATCTGACTATAGTTCTCACTTAAGGAAAACAGATAAATACCAGCGTGCCTTATACACATAAACATGAATTTCTGATATTGTAACTCAATAGGGGGAAAAATTGAACATGTTTGGACAAGATGATTTCAGCCATTTTCTAGCTTAAAATTTGTTTCTATATGTATACATTTTATTCTGAAATTACTACTGATTAGGGTCATGAAGGGCCTCTGATTTACCCTTGGACCTGCTCGTCTCATCCTCTGCACGCCCAGGTCTGAGTTGTGTGTGTTGGGTCACATCCTGCTTCTTTCCCTTACAGGAGAGGATGAAGACCAGTATGAGCAGTTCATGCTGCCGCTCACAGCAGCGTTTGAGGCAGTGGCCCAGATGTTCAGCACCAATAGTTTCAATGAGCAAGAGGCAAAGGTGAGTCCTTCACCCGCTGACTAGTCAGCTTCTGGTTGAGGGAGTCTCTGATAGAGACAGAATTAGCTTAATACAGAAAATGGTGCTGATCCATGAGTTTTCCAGAGTTAGCTTTTTATTTAACCTCTTCAACTCCTGAAATAGAAGGGCCAGTATGGATTTATCAACTATATTTACATTACAGCATGTTCTTAAGCAGCAATTAGGATTTTTTTATCTTAAAATTTTCAATGTTTGAGCAGGAGGTTATTTTATTTTTTTACATTGCCTTGTTAATTTTTGTATCTTTAGTTTATGTCTTTTTCATTTGTAATACTAATTAGTACTTCCTCTTTTTTTTCTATCAGTCCTGCCAGAGCTTAGTTTTATTAGTCTTTGTATTGTTTTTACTTTGCTTTAGCTCTGTTTTACCCATATTCTGTATTCATTCATTTCTACTTTTAATCCTTATTTCTGTATATTTTTGTTGAGGATATGCTATTCTAACTTTTTAACTTCAGCACTTCTTTCATAGTGTAATCATTTAAGACTATATTACTCCAGAAGTTTTTTGGGGGGAGGGCTTTTATATATATATATATATATATATATATATATATATATATGTGTGTGTGTGTGTGTGTGTGTGTGTGTGTATATATATATATATATTTTTTTTTTTTTTTTTAACTCAAGAGAGGGAGAGAGTTAGAAACATCGGTGATAAGAGAGATTTATTGATTGGCTGCCTCCTGCACACCTCACACTGGGAATCAAGCCCATAACCCAGGCCTGTGCCCAGACCAGGAATCAACCCATGGCCTCCTAGTTCATAGGTCGATGCTCAACTACTGAGCCACACCAGCTGGGCCAGAAGTTGTTTAATTGTGGTTAAAAAAAAAATACAACCACATAACATGAAATTTATAGTGTGACCCAGTGGTCATATTTAAGTGTACCATATTAATTTCAGTGGTATTAAGTATGTTCTGCAGAATCTACAAGTTTTTTTTGTTTTGTTTTTTTTAAAATATATTTTATTTTTTTACAGAGAGGAAGGGAGAGAGATAGTTAGAAACATCGATGAGAGAAAAACATCGACCAGCTGCCTCCTGCACACCTCCTACCCACAACCAATGTACATGCTCTTGACCGGAATCGAACCTGGGACCAGTTAACAGGCTGACGCTCTATCCATTGAGCCAAACCAGTTTCGGCAAAATCTACAAGTTTTGAAATGTAACACTTTTATTATCGTTAAGTCTTTTGTATTTTTCTCATTTCCATTAAGATTTCTTAGATACATGAATCATTTAGAAGGGTTTATGAATTTCCTTATATATAGAATTTTTAAAGTTGCTCTTAGTTATTGATTCCTGGCCCCCAAAATTATCATTTTTATTTATTTTTAATTTATTCTTTTTTAATCATCGAGGATATGTCCATTGACTTTTAGAGAGAAGAAAGGCGGGGAGAGAGAGAGAGAGAGAAACATATATGTGAGAGAGAAATAAGCCCCAACCAGGGATTGAACCAGAAACCTTTCAATGTATGGGACAATGCTCCAACCAACCGAACCACACCAGCCAAGGCAAAATTGTCATTTTTAGATTTTTGCTTCCCTTGTGTTTTTACTTTGTGCACATCAGCTCTCCTTCTTACAGCTCTCTGTACCAAAACCAGCAGACACTGTGCTATTAATAGGTGTAGGACGTTTTGTAGTGTCATAATGACATTGAGGCTGAATTCTAGAATGCCAGGTTTTACCTGACATTCTAAAATTCTTTTTTATCTTTGGAAAGCCTCTTTATTTTCTGTCTCTTAAGTCAGCAGGGGTGTCAGAGAGCAATACCACTTGGTCCACCTCTCTCTTTACATCAGTGTTTGAGGATCTGAGATGGGTACCATTCAAAGCTAAGTTAGTCCAGCTGGTTTGGCTCAGTGGATAGAGCGTTGGCCTGCAGACAGAAGGGTCCTGGGTTCAATTCCAGTCAAGGGCACATGCTTGGGTTGCGAGCTCAGTCCCCAGTAGGGGGTGTGCAGGAGGCTGCTGATTAATGATTCTCATCATTCATGTTTCTGACTCCTTCCTTCTCGCTTCCTCTCTGAAATCAATTTTTAAAAATTTATTTTTTTAAAGCTAAGTTAGTGTAGGACAAATCAATAATGTAGAGTGACAATCTGCTAGCACCAAATATAATAGGGATATCAGAAAACATCAGCCCTTTCCACATCACACTAGTTCTGTACAAAGCAAGTAAAGTTCATGAAAGAACCATCAGGCCTTGAACTACAACTGTTGTTACACCCAGTGTAACAAGTCTTTTAGATTGGCCATGTCTTAGACTTGAACATTGAGCCACAGTATCAGTTTAGGGATAGAACTGCTTGCTTAAAGCAGGCTGTCGGCAGAAAGTACAGTCATTTTTAACAAATGAGACAGGGTATCCAAATGTGCCACCTCCTTGCATCTAGGTGCCGATTAGCTTTTAAGAGCAGTCTTACTGCTGTTCAGTGAAGGCTCCATCGAGAAAGGCAGCATCGGGTTTGGAGTCTCGGTGCTGTGAGTCCTAACCCTGGCCCTCTTGCCATGTAGCAGCGTGGACGTGGCTGCAGGCGAGCTATTTGACCTCCGGGCCTCGGTCTTCTGAAAAAGTACAGCATAGTGCTTTTTGGCTCCAAGATCTGGCACGAGTCTTATTTCCAACCTCCTTTGTCTTCTCCTGGCAGGGTCTGCATTTGAGGGGCAGAGGTGCAGCTGGCATTATTGTGTCACTAGGTGTGGTACCAGACCTTCAGGATATTCGACTCTTCTACTGCCTTTTTCCTTTCTCCATGTTTACGTGATTTATCGCATTAATATCTTAAAACTTCGTCAGCTTCTACTTTTGCTGTGATGAGCCTGGGACCATCTCTTTTTCATAGTATAACAAGGTTCTAAACCAGCCATGGGCAAACTACGGCCCGTGGGCCAGATCCGGCCCGTTCGGCTGTTCTATCCGGCCAGCGGAGCCAAAAGAGCAGAGGGTTCTCTTGCTCTCCCCTCCGCTCCTTCACCAGCAGCCCAAGATGAGAGTGCCAGCATGGTCAGGTTGCTTTTGTTCCAGCCCTCCGGTCCAGTTTAAGAACCCATTGTGGCCCTCGAGTCAAAAACTTTGCCCACCCCTGTTCTAAACCTAACTTTCCCAGGGAAAGGATGTCATTCTAGTATGGAAGAGATTGATTCTGAATATTTGGGAAGAAATGTTTGTTTGTTTGTTTGTTTGTTTGTTTGTTTGTTTGAGGTGATGTTGGTTTGCAAAACCATATAGGTCTCAAGTGTACAACTCAATAAAGCATTATCTGCACACTGCATCGTGCCCCCACCACCCAAGGAAAGTTGATCTCCATCCCATCCCCCACCTTTGACCACCTCCACCTAGCCTCCATCTCTCTTTCCTTATGTATAATCCATTCACCTTCTTTCATCCAGTCCCCCATCCCCCTCCCCTCTTGACAACTATCTGTTCCATGTGTCCATGCCACTGTTTCTGTGTTTTTTGTCAGTTTATTTTTGTTCATTAGATTCCATGTATGAGTGAAATCATATGTCTTCTCTGACTGGCTTACTTCACTTAGCATAATACCCAGGTTCATCCATGCTGCGGCAAAAGGTAAGATTTCTGGGAAGGAGTGTTTTTTGAAAGATGAAAGAATTGGATTACAGATATGTGAAGTCCCCATCAGGTGGCTATAAGTTTGCTCTTTCATTGCTTTTAACATATTTTTGCCTTCTTTTACAGAGAACTCTAGTTGGCCTGGTAAGAGACCTGAGAGGGATAGCTTTTGCCTTCAATGCCAAGACCAGTTTCATGATGCTGTTTGAATGGATGTATCCTAACTTGTGTCACAGCTGTCCTAACTGACATTTGAAAGAGTGATGGGGTTATAGGGAAGGCGGCAGGGGAGGAGTGGGAGGCAAAGGAGGCGAAGAGTTACCCAGAAGAGCTGCCATAGCTGTCTGTGGCTGCCATTCCTGTGTGGCTGAATGACGTGACATTGTCTGCTCGGTCGTTGAGGTCGGGAAAGGAATCGGTGGTTCCCCAGCTTTTCTCCGAGTCCCAGATAGAAATGGCCGAGGAACTGTCCCACTGTGGAATTTTTGCACATGAATTTTGCCACACTTAGGAAAGAAAGACATTTCAATTTACTAGAAAAAGACAGCTTCACTAGGAATTATAAAGTCTAACCTTACTGACTTCATAATTTGAACAAATCACAAAACAGAGTGCCTCTGTTTCTCCAAAGTTATGTAACAAACAGCTGGTTCCCTATCATACCACAAGTGGTAAGAGAACACATAACATGAAATGCATTGTGCTTCAGAAGAATGCATTATGTAAACTTCAGTGTGTTATTAGATGCCTATTACAGGTTAAAGGACACACAATCACGTTAGCACCTGCTTAGAAAGACTAAGATTAGCACAGCCAGAGACTGAAAATTAGGAACTTAAATCTGACAGTTTATGCTTGGCCAGAGCTGAGAAATCAGTTTAAATTTTGTACCTTTCAGAATTCAGGTTTAACTGCTTCTTTGGATGCCCTAGTCCGTGCCTGGGTAGGAGTCTCTCTTATCTTGCCAGGCTTCGTAGGAGCCCCTCTAAAGCAGGGCTTACTGCTCTATAAATGGACTGAAAGATACTTTCAGAATTCAGAATTCTTCCTTAGCTTTTCACTTACAGATACCCCTCCTACATGCCAATTCTTCAGCGGGCAATTGAGCTGTGGTACCATGATCCAGCCTGCACCACACCTGTGCTCAAGCTGATGGCTGAATTAGTTCATAACAGGTAAGGAGGAGGAAGATTTTTAAAGGGCACAACCGCCCTTTTATCTGGGAGAGTCCTAAAAGGATTTGCTTTGTATAGTGTTCGACAGATTGTGGAAGATGATATGGTTCACTGCTATCAAAATTTGAAAACTTCTAAAAGTGTACGGGTATATGTTTTCCTTTGTTTAGAAGAAAGGTGTCCCAACCATACAAAGCTATGGCTGCTTGCAGGAAATAAGTGACTTTAAAAAGAGTCTAACTGTACACATTCCTATGGGAAGTGAATTTGGCAACCAGGATTCTGATTTCCCTGCCCACACATACAAGTTAACATTTGGAAATGATGCCCTGCCCATCAAGTTTCATGGAGACATGAAGAGTGATACGGGGTACATTAGAACACCCTTTTTTTTTTTTTTTTTTAAGTGTATATTTTTATTGATTTCAGAGAGGGAGAGAGAGATAGAAACATCAATGATGAGAGAGAATAATTGATCAGCTACCTCCTGCCGGCCCTCTACTGGGGATTGAGCCCGAAACCCTGGCATGTGCCCTGACCAGGAATGGAATCCTGGCCTCCTGGTTCATAGGTCGGCACTCAGCCACTGAGCCACATAGGTCCAGACAGAACACTCTTTCTTACAAAAGGTATTTGTATTTGTTAGGCAGATTATAGCTGGATCAGTAAAGATTTACTTTAAAAGAAAGTGAGAACAAATCCACAAATACCAGATAGTTAGATTTGCCCAATGATTTAGGGATGGAGAAAAATGCAGCCCTAAGCAGTTTGGCTCAGTGGATAAAGCATCAGCCTTTGGACTCAAGAGTCCCAGGTTCGATTCCGGTCAAGAGCATGTACCTTGGTTGTGGACACATCCCCAGTGCGGGGTGTGCAGCAGGCAGCTGATCTATGTTTCTCTCTCATTGATGTTTTTAACTCTCTATCCCTCTCCCTTCCTCTGTAAAAGATCAATAAAATATTTTTTTAAAAGAAAAGAAAAATCCAGCACTTTGACTCAACTAAAATTTCAGATCTGTGTATCTGCCTCTCGTGGCACTCCTGAAAGAATAATTTTTAAAACTACGTTGGTGAGGGAGTCTGTAATATTCAGAGAGGATGTTGCCTCCTATGCAGCTTATAGTTAAAAGTTATTCACTTATAAACTGTATGTTTGAGAGCATCTACTCTTTGCCAGGCAATTTCCTTAAGCTAATGTGCCAGCCAAACCTTAGGTGTTACATTCTGGGGGGAGATGGACCGTCATTTCAGACAGTGGAAAGGGCTCGGGAAAAACCAGGTACAAAACAAAGGAATTGAAGGAGATGGGATAAAAAAGGTGATATTTAAGTTGGGTTCTGAATGACAAGAAAAATTCTGGGTGCCCTGCAGAGAGAGGGGCGAGAGCATTCTAAACAGAAAACAAGTGCAGAAGTCTTGAGAAGGGGGAGGCTGCTGGGCCTTGGACAGAAAAATGCCACTGGAGTGAGCATGTGAATGGGGAAGCCCTGGTAGGCAGAGTCAAGCAAGGGGCAGAGCTGATCTAACAGGACCTGGCCCGCCGTAGTGATGAGTGGGCATGTATTCTCATGGCAGTGGGAAGCTGCTGAAGTATTGTGAGCAAGGAATTAGTGATCTCATTTACATTACTTAAAGGTACATTCTAACTACCACATGAAGAATGGACTGTCGAGGGCAAGAGTGGCAGTAGAGGGCCATAGAAGTGGAAGGATTCAGGGCATATTGTAGAGTGAGATCTTGATGGGATCAGTGTGGGAGGGGAGGAAAAGATTAAGAAGGACTCCTGGGGGTGAGACTTTACAATTAGAGTCAGTGAAACTCATTGAAAGGTAGGGCAAAACAGGAACTCAAAGCTCGGGTTGTCTTAAAATGTTTGCCTTCCTGCCTGATTTATGTAAGAGCAGTTCCAGCCCCTTTGCATTTGTCTTAAAAAGTGTAACGATGCGTGTGCCCTCCCTACATTTACCTTTAGAGTTCCACCGAGTTCCACTGAAAGCTATAAAGGTAAATGTAGGTTAATGTCTAAAGGCTGTGAGTTAGACATTCTGGGGGCAGACAGACAATAAAACAAGTATGGACAGTCATTTCAGACAGTGGAAACGCCTAGGAAAGAAACAAGGCACTAAAACCAAGAAGTGATGGTGGTAGAAACTCTGCTTTCATCAAATAAAACAATTTTGAGAGAGTAATTTTATCTGCTGCCTCGTGTTTTTGTTTCCTTAAAATGTTTTCGATTTGAGCAGAACTTGAATCTAACGTGTTAGTCTTCAAGATAAAAGCTATGTCACTAGCTAAATATCTCTGATCAACTTGGTTACTTCACATAAGGATAGGGAGTCTGCAAATCTCAGTACAAAAAGAATCACCCCAGGTCCTCAGATGAGAGCCTGGGGGACCCACCCTTCGGCAGCATACCTCTGACTTTCTGTCCTTTGTGTTCCCGGCCCAGATCCCAGCGGCTCCAGTTTGATGTCTCCTCCCCCAATGGCATCTTACTCTTCAGAGAAACTAGCAAGATGATCACAATGTATGGTACGTGCTTTAGAGGAGCCCAGCCCGACGTGACTTCCGGCCCCATCCTGGTTGCTGCATGTGGGTCTCAGGCCAGCTTGGCCGTAACCAGGACGGCACTGCCATGCGTGCTGTGTCGCTCAGTGTTTATTACAGTGCCAGCTGGCACCGGGGCCTTTGGAGCAGGAAGACTGAATTGGTATATAAACTACCAATTGTAACGCAATTAAATAAGTACATATCACATGTCTACTCAGGCAATCGCATCCTGACGCTAGGAGAGGTCCCAAAGGACCAGGTCTATGCACTGAAGCTCAAGGGCATCTCCATCTGCTTCTCCATGCTGAAGGCTGCTCTCAGCGGGAGTTATGTCAACTTTGGAGTCTTTCGTCTCTATGGAGACGATGCTCTGGACAATGCTCTCCAGACCTTCATCAAGCTGCTCCTCTCCATTCCCCACAGTGACCTCCTGGTAAGCCTTAGCCTCCTAGGCAGGCCCAGTCCCTCGTGGCAGTCTTCTCTTGGCCTCAGACTGGGATTGAACCATTCTCTGCAGAACTCTAAGCCAGTTCTAACTTTTGTATTCCCACCTGAAGGGACTGGGCTCTTTTATTTAGGCTCTCGCTCCCCACGAGCTCTGCACAGCGCCTGGGCTGATTTTTGTGTTCCTGTTCTCGCACAGGATTACCCCAAGCTCAGCCAGTCCTACTACTCACTACTGGAAGTCCTGACGCAGGACCACATGAACTTCATTGCAAGCCTGGAACCTCATGTCATCATGTACATCCTCTCCTCCATTTCTGAAGGACTTACTGCACTTGGTAAGCACTGAAGTAGTAGTCTTGTTTTTACCGCTTAAAAGAAAGGGGATCTTGCCCCAGTATCCATAGGATTACTCCTTCAGGAGTTGGCCCATCAACAGTGCACATAACTCCTGGGTACATTCTCATCCAGCAAGTACTCCTAAGGACCAGCACTGGCGGGCACTGCGGATACAGTGACCAATGACGCTTGGTCCCTGTTCCTCAGGAGCTTTTTATCTGAGGCGGAAACAGACACAACACCTATCCCCTTGCCCAGGACAGTAGTGGGAGGTAGAAGCGCTATATGAGCTCTCAGGAAGGCACCCCTAAACTCCTGGGTTTAAGAGGGGTCAAGGAAAGCTAACAAAAGAACTGGTACCCAAGCATAAACCTCAAAGACGAACAGGTGTTACCAGGTTAGCAGGGACCACAAGTATCGGCACGTAGAGGCAAGAAAGAACCAGCAGCCCAGATGTCTGTACACCTGTGCAGGAGAGAATGAAAAGGAAGGAAGCTGCAGAGAGACAGGCAGGGACACACTTGGGGCTCACAGGAGGCCTTCAGCCATACCAGGGTCTTGAATTATTAGGCTGAGCAAAATATAAATGGAAGATTAAATCAACTGCACAGTAATCCTGATGCATTGCTGGTGCCTAGACTGACTTTTGGGTTGTCAGCCAGGTGCACAGCCGTATGTAGGGCAGTCAGCCAGGGCAGCACCCCCTGCTTTGGAAGGCTTTCTTACAGCTTCTTAAGAATGGAGGGGCCTCTGCGTAGACAGAAACAGCACGGTTTACTCTTGTAAGGGGGCATCCTCGCCAGGCCAGGGCTCTGACCACAGGCTGTGCCATCTTTGTGAAACACACAGCGGAGTCTGCGCCCACTAGCAAACTGCAGGTGCTGATAGGCTGCACTACGCTGGGTTTAACCCCGTCCCCCAGGTCCCTCCGGGTGTGAGCTCACAGCTCCGGCTTCTTGGCTTCTGATCACTAGCAGTGTGATCTCCAAACCTCCGTTTACTCATTTGTAAAGTAAAATGCCTATCTCCTGGGTTCTCGAGAGGACAGATTAGAGAGAATATCTATAGTGTCCTTAGCACAAAAGAAGTACTTGCTACATGTGAACCACTTATTTTTTATGAAGCAGAAGACATGCATCCATACTACATTGAGCCAATAATTTCAATAATGTTTATGTATTATCACATTCACTTTCAAACTTAGAATTTGACCTATGTTAAGGGTGAGAGGTTATCAAAAAGCATCCCCACCCATGGCCTGGGCTTAACTGGTCACGGTTCCCAGTCTGACTGGGTACCCCTGGGGCTCAGCTAAGGGCAGTCGTGCTTGCCCAAGTCCCCATCAGCAGCTCAGTATCCCTGCTCTGTTCTACTCCGGCCCTCTTCCTCCAGACACCATGGTGTGCACGGGCTGCTGCTCCTGCCTGGACCACATCGTGACGTACCTCTTCAAGCAGCTGTCACGAAGCACCAAGAAGAGGACAGCACCCCTGAACCAGGAGAGTGACCGCTTTCTGCACATCATGCAGCAGCATCCAGAGATGATCCAGCAGGTAAGGACATGAGGGTTCCCGGGCAGCGCGGGGTGTCCCCCGGGGGAAGAACCTCTGTTCAAGACGGGGGAGGCCAAGCAAGACAATGAGTCTGACAGCTCACCAGACTGCTGCTGCCTGGGTGAAGTTATGCCTTAGAATTGCAATAGGTTCTGAGTGTGCAAACTGATCATTGGATGTAAAAGTTCCAGTGTCACAGCAACCCCGTGTTTGGGGCCTGTCCCAGGACAGTGCCTTGCGCGCCTTGGCTGTGCACAGCACATGAGTTAGCAGCTTGCACCTGTAAAGTTTGTTCTCCCGTATCTCGTCTTGGTCTACATTGTTCTCTAAGGAAGCAGTAAAATAATGCATATCCAGTCCATCCCCAGAAATATTACAAAGTTCTCTCCGTTGAGATAAGTGCAAGAAGCTACGATGCAAGGTCCTTTTGCACCATAATCATTTTCTTGACTGATCCCATTTTCCACAAGTCAGGGTGAACTGGGAAGGTTCATTTTAAAATGAATTGGCAAACCACTTTAAAGAACAGGAAAGGAAATGTCTTAATAGAAAAACTTACCTTGTAATAGAAGATTAAAATGAAGTTGCATAAAATATTTGTCTGGCTTATCCTAGACAGAAAAGGCTTCCACCCTAATAAACTCCTCTGTTGGGAATCTAATTAGCTTGGGTAGCAAGCACTGGGTCACTGCCTCAGTTTCTCCATTTTCAGATGTTGTCAACGGTGCTGAACATCATCATCTTTGAAGACTGCAGGAACCAGTGGTCTATGTCGCGACCCCTACTTGGCTTGATACTGCTTAATGAGAAGGTGAGCGAGCCACCTCCCTGACGCCCAGGGCAGGGGCGGTGCACACTTTTCAGGACACTGAGCAGCACAGAAACGTGCCATAGTGAGAAACTCGTGCTTTGAACAACACTTAATCACCAGCACATGGGCAGGTCAGACAAAAGTAAAGATGAGCAAGGGTTACAAGGGGAGAACATACTTGGAGATCAGAGTACCAGGTCGTCCACGAACAAGCATAAGTCGAGAGTCCCATTAAGGAACAGGTGATTAAGTGAGACAAAGAGATATTATCCTGCAAGAGCGTCCTTGAAATTTTTTATAAAAAAGGTATCCAGTTTTAGTAGATATTCCATCCTTCAACCCTGCAGATGATGGAGGGCTGATCTGCTCTTCCATCTTCTCTCCTCACCCTGCCTGTCCCACTCCCGCCCCCAGTATTTCTCTGACCTGAGGAGCAGCATCGTGAACAGCCAGCCCCCAGAGAAGCAGCAGGCTATGCATCTGTGTTTCGAAAACCTGATGGAAGGCATAGAGCGAAATCTCCTAACGAAAAACAGAGACAGGTGAGTTGAGTGTGGAGGGCCCTGCCAAGAAACCCTGAGGACTTGTTTCAACTCCTTCGTCTTTAGAGGCCGTTTAAGCAGTGCTGTCCAAAGGAAAAGCAAGGCACATGCGGAGTTCTTTGGGTTTTTTGTTTGTTTGTATTGATTTTAGAGAGAGAGGAAGGGACAGGGAGAAACATAAATCAGAGAGAAGTATGGATCGGCTGCCTCCTGCAATCCCCCTATTGGCATTGAGCCCACAAGAGAGCCGACAACCAGGGCATGTGCCCTCACCGGGAATTGAACAGGTGACTTCTCAAGGCATGCATGGGTCAATGCTTAGCCAACTGAGTTACACTGACTGGACCCACATAAGTAGTTTTAAAATTTCTAGTAGCCACATTAAAAAAAGTAAAACACAAAATTTATTTTAATATACTTTAGTTAACCCAGTGTATCAAAAATGTTGTCAAGGTGTTATCACTATTTTAAAATAGAATTTAACATTCTTTTTATTGCACTATGTTCAAGAATCTATGTATTTTATACCTAACATGGTATCTCAATTCAGTTGCTAAAGTTTCATCAGAAATATGATTTAGATTTTATAAAATTTATATATGACAAAGTAGATTTCCCCATACTGAAGTTGTGCCAAATGCATGTAGAAATTCTCCCAATAATTGAATTGAGATTTTTCTAAATTAAACTTTAAAGTTTATTTTACTGTAACTTAAAATAGAGCAACTTCGTTTCATTTGAATCGGTTCCTCAGTTGCACTGGGCATAATTCAGGTGTTCAGTGGGCACATGTAGCTAGTGCCTGTCATTGGACAGCAGAGCCCGATGCCACGGGTCTCTGAGGCAGTAAGAAATGAAATAGCTCCCTCCTCATCCTTTGTAAAGGTTGCTTCCTGCCTGTCAGGGAGGTTCCTTTGTGCTGTGAACCCACGGGGGCCCTCCTGCCCTGAAGCTGCCAGTAGAAGGGGCACAAACTAACCACCTTTCCCCGAGTCTTAAGTCTGATATTTACTGACCTTAGAACACAACCCGTCAGTTCATGGCTCTGCCTCAGCAGCCACTTGTGTGCCAGAGACCTTGGGGCCAGGCCCTTTCCCTTTCACCTTACTCCCCGACCTCCGTGCACCCCGTCTTAGGTTCACCCAGAACCTGTCAGCATTCCGTCGGGAAGTGAACGACTCAATGAAGAATTCCACTTACGGCGTGAACAGCAATGACATGATGAGCTGACACCTCCTCGGACTCTACCTACACAGAGCGGCGTCCTTTCGGTCTGGCCCCGAGGGGCAAACAACTACAAGGGAGAGGGCCTGGCTGATCCCTGCTCCCTCCTCCAAGGGTGTGGGGAAATGGCAAAGGTCAGCCCGCTGGGTCCCCAGGGAACAGGGGTGTGCGTGCACTCACTAGGGGGCAGGGCGCTGCTGGTTCTTGGGGGATGGGTGGGAAGGGTGGTGGGAGGAGATAGACACAAATATGTGAGACTCCAGCCCCCTCCTGGGGCCACCCAAAGGCGAAGAACCCCCAGTGTCCTGCCACAACCTGCCTTGTAAAAACATGTACATTTTTTCATAACATTTTGAACAAGGTTTATATTGACTCAAGTTTAAAAAAAAAGTGTGACTGAAAAATTTTTACAGAGTCTAGTGCACCAATGCTGATGTGAGGGGTTGTGTATGCGAGTGAGGAAAAATGTGTATTCTGGTGGCCTGAAGCTTTACTGAAGAGGATGTGTGGACATGCAGAGATATATTTAGTGACAGTGTAGAGAGGCAAAAAAAGGTGAAAATTCCAAATGTATATTTTTTCTTATTGCCCTTTCCTTGCCCCCCCCCCCCCCAATTATCACTTCCTGTTACTGTGTCACCCTTGTTATTAGGAACTCTAAGCCATGCGGAGCACCACCCTCCCCCCAACCACAGATGCTGCCCTAGGTCCCAGTCGGGCTCCCGCAGTGCTACCACTCCAGCTAAAAGTGTTTGGTGTTCTGAGCTTCATCCTGTTTCCCACTTTGCTTACCCTCATCCTCAGACAGATGCCTCTTGCTTCTAAAAGTCGGATGTGAGTCTATGATTAGGGTTCCTGGTCTCTGCCCAGGTGGAGACTCGAGAGAGATTGAGCCAGTTGCTCTCCTGCGGAGCGATGTGGAGGAGTCCACCAGAGACCCAACTGCGTGTGGCCAACAACTTCCAGTCTTCCCCAGCCCTGCGGCAGTGTGTGTGGGTGTGTGCGTGTGGATATTTATATGTGTACCCTGCACTCGTGAATGTATGAACTGGAGGGAGTAACCAAATGGAGGGGTTCTTAATAACAAGGTCTACCTAGCATGAAGTATTTAACATTCTCCCATCCCCTTAAAAATATACATTTTTATAAAATGAAAACCATAATAAAAGTTTTGAATATTTAAAAAAGAATTTAACCTACAGAGGAAATGAATGGAGAAAGCTATTTGCCTTGTACTTTTTCCACAATTGTTGCTGCTAGTTGTACACATCTCTAGTTCAGCTCTTGCCCATGGGACACTCATCAATTAGGTGTTATTTTACTTCTCTCCTCTACCCCCAGAAACAAACCTATTAATTTTTCTTCCTTCTCCTCTGGCGACTGTTTGGTGAATCCTTTCTTGCGTGATCAGGTTGCGGATAGACTTGTAAGGGTGTTTGCTGCATACAGTGTAAGCATTGTGACCGCCAATAAACTTCAATGGTTTCTACTGACCCGGTGTCAGCAATCCAGTCTAGTGTTTTTACAGGAACGTCTCCCTCTCAACACATGAAGAGGACTGAAACTTGCATTCATAAAAGCCAGGGCCCCTCAACCTTGGGAAATTACTCTCTCACTGCACTAAGTCTGGCTCAGTTTCTTCCAAGAGTATGATTGATTTGGTTGATATACACACATAATACCATTCAATCTGCAGTAAAGTATGTACATCTTTTCATAACTTTCGAACACAGTTTATATTGACTCAAGGTTAAAACCAAAGGTGTGACTAAAACATGTTTCCAGTCAGGTGTGCCAGTGCTGCTGACGCGACTGAGGTTACACATGTGCGTGAGGGAAAAGTATATATTAACACGTACATGCTATTGTCCACAACTAAAAAAGTGAAGCTACTCTCTCTTTACTAGTTTCCAGGTGACAGCATGGCAACCAGCAGAGAAGTAATAATTTCAGAAAGCCCACTTTGTAACTGTTGTGACATCTCCTCTAATGTGGATTAGATCTGAGAAGTTCAAGGATAAAGTGTTAGCTCCTAAAATACTTGGCCAACCTCATGGGCCAGAATTATCAAATGAAGGCTGCTCTGGTGAACAGGGACCACTTCTCGTCCCCATACTATGTATGTAGTACCTCTGTCTGAGGGGACATAATTGCCGGAACATTAGAAAGTATTAAAGTACAGATAGTTGTGCTAGATACAGATTTACATCCAAGAAATCAGACTCCAGAGTGCTACTCTTGCCCACCTTATCCAGATGTACCTTTGTTGTCTGCTGGGTAACTCCTTGGTGCTAAGTTATTTCAGAGACAAAAAAAAAAACCAAAAGTATCCTAATGGCTAGAAAGCAAATTGAAGTGATCATCATAGTCAAGTTTGTCCCTAAACCTGGTCTAATCTCTCTATATAAAAGTCTACACGACTGTGATGATCTGTCAACTGGCTACTATGACATGCATTGACCACCAGGGGGCAGATGCTTAATGCAGGAGCTGCCCCTGGTGGTCAGTGCGCTCCAACCTGCAGCCTGCCAACCTCCTGTGGTCCCTCCTTGCCAGCTGGCCCCCATTGGGACTTGGCAAGATGGCCCTGATCACCACCCAGGCATGAATTCGTGCACCAGGCCTCTAGTAGAAATATAAAATGGCCACACTCCACTAATATGTAAAACATTCCAGTCACATTGCTTCAGCACCCTGGATTGTAATTCTGTAGTGAATAAGAAAAAGTAACTTTCGCAGGTATCTGAAGAGCACCCACCCCAACTCTCCTGAGATGCTGGTTGACACCAAAACCACAGACCCACAAAAACTATTTCAGAAAACTCATCAGAGGTGGTGGTCTCAGTGCAACCCTAGTGCAGTCCAGCCACGACAAAATGCCATAGATAAAATCTCCCTCAATCACATCAAAGTTTTTAAACACTCTTCCTTGCTTAATTGACAATTACAACAGGGCAACCCAAAACAGCCTTTTTTTTTCTGGTCAGCAGTTTCCTCTTTCAACCTAATAAATGTGAAAGCCTGTTCTCTTTTTTTAAATATATGTTTTGATTTTTTTTTTTAAGAGGGAGAAAGAAATAGCAATGAAAGAAATTGATTAGTTGCCTCCTGCACACCCCTTCTGGGGATCGAGCCTGAAATCCAGGCATGTGCTCGGACTTGGAATCAAACCAGCAACCTCTTTAAACTTTAATTCCCACAAGAAATCATGTCAAGGTTTTATTCTGTTAAAACATGAGTTGGGCCCCAGCTGGTTTGGCTCAGTGGATAGAGGGTTGGCCTGCAGACTGAAGGGACATGGGTTCAATTCCAGTCAAGGCACCTTGTACCTCCGTTGCAGGCTCGATCCCGGGCCCTGGTCAGGGCTCGTGTGGGAGGCAACTAGCATTTCTCACATCGATGTTTCTTTGACTCTCCTCCTCCCCTCCACCCTCTAAAAAAGTCAATGGAAAAATATCCTCAGGTGAGGATTAACTACCCCAAATAAAAGAATAGCTAATAGAAAATGTTTTAAAAGTTTGTTTCTAAGCTGTCCTGGGCTCTCCAGTCCAGTGCTTTAGACTGTGTTCTCTAACAAATTAGACCTCTGACAAAACACCTAAAGTCTTTACTGAAGATTACTGTAGCATGTATGTGTACATATATATATTTGTTTTGCTGGCTCTGCCAAAATAAGGGTTCTCTATTTCCACTAAAGTATAAGACAAGGGATTTGCTCCAGGATCAGATTTCAGGTTTTTCAATTTTAAGGAGTAGGGACTTTAAACCAAATGTCAACTTTCCAATGACAGGCGACAGCCTACTAAGAAATAATATTTACATTCTGCAGACATTAAGTTTTTTATCCCAAGTGGGGGGGGAAATGTTCTTATGAAATTTAACCAAGTGCAGGAACAGGCTACCTTCCAAAATATTTCTGGTCATTGGGTAATATGAATTGAATCTAGAGAGCCAAAACACTTGCCCAAGTGCCAAAGTAACAAAAGAAGCCTGCAAAAGCCATAAGTCTTAAACAGCCTTGGAAAATGTAAATAGTTATAACTATTTAACAGTCCTGGTTCTTTAAAAGGTTGAACCAGCCATAATTAATACAACTGCAAATTAGAACCTAAATAATGTCTTCGGATTCTTGCCTCTAGCCGGACCCTGGGTCCATTACACCTGGCTTGGGTTTCCTGGAGACCCTGGAATCCACTGGTCAGCCACCTTGGTGCATTTCAGGAGTAGTGGGTCAACTAAACAAATCAGCTGTCGGTGGGGCATCAGATGATCAGAGTGGAGGACAGAATCAAGCTTGGAATACTCCCCCACACACACACACTTCCTCAGAAAAAGTCATTTTCAGGACAGGCTGTCTGACCATCAAATACTTAGCATCCTCTACAGGCCAACTACCTTTTAGAACACCAGAAAAGCAAGCCCAGCATTTGCAAGGCAAATTCATTGCCATCATTCTGCCTAAGGTCCCTCACCAGTACAAACTGCAAAACACAGAGAATAGTACTTTACAAGCATCACACACAATTATATTTTAAATTCTGCTAGATAACTATGAAGACAAACAGACAAGCATACAGCATCATCTATGTGGTCCAAACCACCCCATTATTAGTTCACAAATGAATAAAAGAGGGACAATCCCTGTCAGCCAATCAGTAACACATTAAGCAAATCCATGCATGTCTGGATTCAAGGTCTGGTGGGCAACCAAGCTCAGGAGAAGACCTGATTACCGTATTTGCCGGCGTATAAAACGACTTTTTGGCCCTGAAAAATATGCCTCCAAGTGGGGGGTAGTCTTATACGGCGAGTATATAACAAACTCTATTTTTTAGTGGAAATGTTAGGGGTTTGTCTTATACGCCCAGTCTCTTATACGCCGGCAAATACGTATTTTTCAGGGCCAAAAAATCGTCTTATACGCCGGCAAATATGGTAACTGGACAATAGAAGTGGCCCTACGTCAAGCTCAGAGGGGCCATGGTATAGTCTGATAGTTCAAAAGGATGGGCAAATGTAAGAAAACAGTAGTCTGTTAGTGAGAAAACTCAAGCCGTTTCCCCTCCACTCTTAAAAGACTGAATATGTGCCAAAACCGGTTTGGCTCAGTGGTAGAGCGTCGGTCTGCAGACTGAAAGGTCCCAGGTTCGATTCCCGTCAAGGGCATGTTCATTGGTTTCGGGCACATCCCCATTAGGGGGCGTGCAGGAGGCAGCTGGGCGATGTTTCTCTTTCATCAACTTTTCTAGCTATCTCTCTCCATTCCTCTCTGTAAAAAATCAATAAAAATATTTTTTAAAAAGACTGAATATACTGTGCAATGAAGGTAAAAGCATCCTCTCAAGAATACAGCAGGCCATTATCATTTCTATTTCTCAGAAAACAAATTCCCCATCCTTCAACAGCTGGCAGTCCGGGGTTCTCCTCACAAAGCAAATCAAGTTACAAACTGCCAACCAAAGCCACAGGTGCTGCAGTGGAACTCTTCCATCCAACTGGACAGCTGCCGCCTCTGCCTCCACATCCTGCCCCCTCCCCTGCCTTTTTACCATCTCCACATCCTGCCCCCTCCCCTGCCTTTTCACCATCTGCAGAACCCTTGCCTCTCAAGCTAGAGTCGCCTGCCCTTTTCCAGAGGCGGCTCCCCACCCCTCTTTGAAGTCTCCCTGGCCCTTTTCCCAGCTTCCTCTCCGGCCTCTGCAACCAAAACGTGCTCATTACGAGCTGGGCCCAGTGGGACAGGATGAGGATGGATGGGAAGGAAGTGTGCCTGGGACGTTGGCAGCGTCTGCAGCTGGCAGCTGGAAGGTAGAGGGTTGGATCTGATCTGGTGAAGCGCCTGCAGGGAGCCCCTGCCGCCTGGTGTGGACGCGTTAAACTCACACCGTGGCCATAGTCCCCCCACCAAAAGGAAAGAGCAGAAACCACCGACAGCGGACCCCCGACCCTGCGAAGGACCAAGGGACAGCGGCCATCCCTGCCCCGGCACTACTTCCCTTCACGCTGCCGCGCCCCGGAAGTGATTGCTCGCTGTGTCCCAGAGCTTAGGACCGAGTCTTCCTCCCGCCACCGCTAGCCTCGCCTCGGTCGCTCTGCGCAGGCGCATTGTGGCTGCTGGCGCGGTGGGATGGGGGCGAGGTTGACAGCTGGACGGTTTCGTTCTTGCGGAAACCCGACCTGGGCTCCTGCGGGGTCACCGCACCGACCCGTGTGCGGTAGAGGTTCGACTTCACGCGCACCGCGGCCCCACGCAGTGTCCCCGGCGGCGGCGGTGCTCCCTGAGGCTCTGCTCAGGGACGTGCCCCTGGCCGGGAAGAACTCGGCGGAGCGGACAGACAGGCTGGCAGGGTTGGTCACTGCGCGGCTCATCGTGCTCGGCGGGCACCAAAGCGGAGCCCCCGAGCGGAGTCCCGCCAGATCAGCCAGTGGGCAGAAGGCCGGAAGGGCAAAAACGCGGGCTGAAACGCCGTCCCTTTCGGGGAGGCGCAGAAAGAGCTCGGCTGGAGGCCGCGTGCAGACCCACTTGTCTGACTGGGGTGGGGTACAAGAGCTAGCGATTTTGCCCTAAAAGCCAGAAATTTCCACTAAAGGCCACTTTGCGAAGCAGCGTAGTGATATATTTTATTGATTTTTTTACAGAGAGGAAAGGAGAGGGATATAGAGAGCTAGAAACATTGATGAGAGAGAAACATTGATCAGCTGCCTCCTGAACACCCCCTACTGGAGATGTACCCGCAACCAAGGTACATGCCCTTGACTGGAATCGAACCTGAGACCTTTCAGTCTGCAGGCCAACACTATATCCATTGGGCCAGACAGTCCTGGCTTTATTTTAGCTGTTGTTTTTTTCCAAATTATTTATGAGGCGGCGGTTTAGGAGACTACCTAAGCCGCCATCTTGTTTCACAATCCCTGGCTTTATTTTTATTGATTTCAGAAAGGGGGAGAGAGAGAGAGAAAGAAACATCAGTAACGAGAGAGAATCATTGATTGGCTGCCTCCTGCACAGGCAGCCTGGGAAGTTGGGGGCAACAGGGCCTGAAGGGAAGGGCAGTTAAGAGGGAACAAGGCCTGCAGTGGAGAGCAGTTGAGGGGGACCAGGACTGCAGGGGAGGGCAGTTAGGGGTGACTAGGCCTACAAGTGAGGGCAGTTGTGGGTGATCAGGCAAGTAAAGGAGAGCAGTTGGGAGGCACCAGGCCTGCAAGGGAGGGCAGTTGAGAGGGACCAAACTTGCAAGCGAGGGCAGTTGAAGGCAATCAACCCTGCAAGGGGGGGGGGGCAGTTAGGGGGACGACCAGCCCAGCAGAGGAGGGAAATTGGGGGCAAACAGGCTGGCAGGGGAGCAGTTAGGCATCAATCAGGCTGGCAGCAGAGTGGTTAGGGGGTGATCAGGCTGGCAGGCAGAAGTGGTTAGGGGCAATCAGGAAGGCAGACAGGCGAGCAGTTGGGAGCCAGCAGTCCTGGATTGTGAGAGGGCCACCAGACATCTCTTGAAGGGTCCCAGGCTGGAGAGTGTGCAGAATGGGCTAAGGGATACCCCTCCCCACCCCCAGTCATGCACAAATTTTGTGCACCAGGCCTCTAATATATATATATGGGTAATATGCTAATTAGGCCAGACATCCTTCCTGACAAAGCCCAGGCTGGAGGAAAGCCAGATAGGGTCCCAGGTGCCTGCTCATGACCGAAGGAAAGAAGCAGCCTGGGTCCCAGTGCCTGCCAGTGGCTAGAGGAGGGGTGTCCAGTTCCCAGGCCTACTCTTGCATGAATTTTTGTGCATTGGGCCTCTAGTATATATAATAAAAGCATAATATGCTAGTTAGACCAAACAGCCAAAAGACCTTCTGGATGTCCTTCCATACATTTTTCCAACCAACCTCTGGACAAAGCCAGGGCTGTGGGAGCTGAGCCCCTTGTACAAATTTTGTGCACCGGGCCTCTAGTATATAGAAGACCGGTGCAGGAAATTCATGAACCTTGAAAGTAACTGTGGACCATGAGGCTGCAGTGGGCACAGGGGCAGTTCTCAGCCCACCCTCCCTGCCCCTGCCTGACCCATCCTGCCTCGGACCCCAGTCCCCTGTCTGCCTGCAGCCCCACTCCCACCACCACTGCTCCCACACGCTGACAGCACAGAGCAACTGGGGCCAGCAGCAGCAGGTGCAAGTAGGGCCGGGGCTATCAAAGGGTATGAGCAGCAGCTGCTGCCCTGATCACCCCTCAGAAGCAGGGGGAGGTGGAGAAGCCCTAAAGGGAGATCAGGCTGGCAGCTGCCGCTCACACCAGCTGATGGTGTTGAACAATTGGGGCCAGCACTGGGCACCAGCAGTGGGTGCGAGCAGAGCTGGTACCAACAGCAAATACAAGTGCCAGGTGGGACCGTAGCACATGGGAGCGGAAATTTTCAGTAACCACCAGAGGCTCACCCTAATGACAATGACCAGTGCCCCACCTTGATCTGGAGCCCCTGCTCATCTGCTCCACCATCCCACTGCAGCTTGCCATGTTCCAGGCTCTGCCGCCTGCTGCCGACACATGCCATGTTTTTCACACCCTCCTAGTGGTCAGCATGTCATAGCAATCGGTTGTTTGGTTGTTCAGCTGTTCAGTCTATTTGCATTTTAGCCTTTTATTATATAGTGTGTGTGTGTGTGTGTGTGTGTGTGTGTGTGTGTGTGTGTATTAGGACTGTCTTTATTCCAAAATATTGTTATTTGGGGTACAAAAAGCTACTGGAACTAATAAGTGAATTTTAGCAAAATCACAGAATACAAGGTCAATATACAAAAACTAATGGTATTTCTAGATACTAAAAGTAGACTATTGAGATGAAATTTTTAAATGTATACTAGTTGCTATAGCATCCAAAAGCATGAAAAACATAGCAATAAATGTAACAAGATATGTGCCAGACCTGTACACTAAAATGTATAAAACCTTGCTGAGGAAAAATTTTAAAGATCTAAATAAGCCAAAACCGGTTTGGCTCAGTGGATAGAGCATCGGCCTTTGGACTGAAGGGTCCCAGGTTCGATTCCGGTCAAGGGCATGTACATTGGTTGTAGGCACATCCCCAGCTGGTCGATGTTTCTCTCTCATCTGTGTTTCTAACTCTCTATCCCTCTCTCTTCCTCTCTGTAAAAAATCAATAATTTTTTTTTTAAAAAAAAGCATATATTTGCCTGATACCAATTAGGCTTTAAGCGGAGGAGACTGATGACAAGGGAAACAAGAAAATTGGGGCATGATGGACAAGATGACTGCTGTGAGGCCTACACAGGTGTGTGCATTTGTTAAAATGCATCTAATCATACACCTTAAATGAGTACATTCTTGTATGTAAGTTATTTTTACAATAAAATCGACATTTTAAAAAAGAAAAGAAAGCTGGTTCCTGCACAGCAGACGCAACCAGGGTTCCAGAGAGAGATGGATCCAGCTACATCCTCCAGCACTGCTCTCAGGAAAGACTATCCCTTCCCCGTAGAATGGCTGGCGCCTCTGCTGAAAATCAGCGAAACTTACATGAGGAGAGGAGTCCGGGTGATGGGAGGGACGGATGAGGGTGCCAGGAGGGTTCCCCGCTGGTTCCGGACGCTGTGCTCTGCTGTTTGTTAAATGACAAATGACGGGCCCTGACAGCCCACTCTCTCTGATTCCTCACCAGCTGCCACACCCGCTCCTGGCCGTGGAGCAAACCATCCTTCTGGAAACAGGGCTCTCCTCCCCGGGGGCCCACACTTGGGGGTGGGGGGGAGGCAGGGGAAGGGGAGGCCAGAAGACAGGGGTGAGCACTAAGAAGCGGGAGCGCTAGGGCTTCCTCGGGTGGCAGAGCCTCTCCAGGTGGGCTGCGGGCGCTGTAGACCCTGCGTCCCGCAGCGCAGCGCCCGCCTCACCTGGGACCGGTCTCAAGGGCAAACGCCTGGGCCCGGGCGGGAGGCCTGCTCAATGGGGAACCGGCGGGGCCTGCGGCACGTGCGTTTTCGCCGGCCGTCCAGGTGCTCCGGAGGGAGCCAACGGGGCAAAGGACGGCCGGCCGACGGGGCGGGGAGAAGGGCCTCCCCGCAGGGCTGATTCGGCACCATCTGTGCCCTCCGCAGGCCTCATAACAGCTGCGGAGGCCGCGGGCCAGGCGGGATCAGGCCGGCTGAGAGCCCAGAGGGAGCGCTCCGAGGACGGCCACAGCGAGGCCAGCCGGCCGGGCCAGGGGCCAGGGGCCGGGGCGCACGAGGCAGCTGGGCGCCAGCGCGCTCTGGGGGCCCCGCGCGGCCTCTCCTCCCCGCGCCTCCGCAGCGCACCGCCGGCGCCCCGGCGCCATGGACCGCAGCCGCACCAGCAACCCGGACAAGGCCGGGACGACCATCCTGTGGGGTGAGTGAGTGCGCGCGGGTGAGGTGCGTCCGCCGGGTGAGGACTGCCCGGGGGCCAGGGCCCCTCACTCCCTGCCTCTCCCTGCCAGGCTGTGAGTTAAGCCAGGAGAAGCGGACCTGGACCTTCAAGCCGCAGAAGGAGGGGAAGGACTGTAAGCTGTTGCTCAATACGGTGGGTGCCCCCCCCCCATGCCCCAAGGCGGGGTGGAGGGACTCAAACTGCTCGAGAGGAGCGGGAGTCTGATCCCTAGCGGATGCCTCAAGGTTTGCCTCCTCTGCCCTCGGGGGACTGCGGTCCGCCCTCTCAGGTCTGCCTGGGGGAGAAAGTCAAAGGGGAGATGAACCTCGTGGAGATCGTGCCCCCAGCAAGCCAGGAGGAGAAGAAGACCAAGCCCATCCCCATCGCCTCGCTGCAGGCCGCGGTCCTGCCCACGGTGAGCCTTGCCTGCAGGCCCGGGACACTGCTGCGCCGCTCACTCCGCGGCGGGCGGCCTGCCACGGCGTGACCATGCTGGAGAGGGCGTATGGCCCATGGCCTGAGCTCATCCTGCCCCAGCCCAGCCCGCCCTGGACTAGCTGCGGGGTGGTGGTTAACTAGCTTCTCTTCCAAATCACGTATTTTTTTTTTTTAAATTTTATTGATTAAGGTATCACATGTTTGTCCTCAAACCCCCATTCCAATCTCATGCCCCCCTCCCGTAGATCACGTATTCTAACTGTTTACTGATGGTGTCAGGACCCTGTTGGTGACTTACATACTGATTGTGTATCCAGAAATTCTCTCATTTCTAACAGTTTATCTTGTGTTTTCTATGCAAAAACATCACTGTGGGTAATGGCAGTGTTTGTTTCCCTTTTTAAAATTCTTCTACACTGGTTAGAGCCTCCAGAACCGTATCAGATAGAGCGATAATGGTAAATGCCCTTGTTTCCTTCTTGATTTCTTTTTTTTAATTTTAACTTAATTTAATTTTTTAAATAAATCTTTATTCATATTATTACAAATGTTCCTCATCCCCCCCCCTCCATTGCTCCCCTCCACCAAGTTTCCATCCCACCCTCTGCCCTTTCCCCATCCCCCATTGTCCTCATCCATAGGTGCAGTTCTTGATTTCTTTCTAAAGAAATGCTTCTCACGCCTGCCACTCTGTTAAGTATGGCAGGTTTGGTAGACACGCTTTGTCAGCTTCAGGAAGTCCCCATCCCGTCCAAAATAGGTTTTCTTCTTTTTAATCAACAGTGGTTGTCAAACACTTTCCTATTCAAATGATCTTAGGTTCTTTTCTTCTTTAATCTGTTGAGTGGTGAGTTACATTAATAGAATAACATTCAGCCAACTTTGCATTCCTGAGATAAACACAATTTGATCGTATTATAAACTGCTAGATTTGCTTGGTTAATATACCGTAGTAAGACTTTTTTTTTTTTTAAATGTATATACTCCTCAGTGAGGTTGGCCTATAAATTCCTTATCTGGGTATCATTTTTTAAATGTCTTTTGGTCATTTGTATGTCTTCTTTTTTCAAAATGCCTGTTTAGATGTTTTGCCAATTTTTGTCTTTTTAAAAAAATATTTATTGTAGAAGTTATTACAGATGCCCACCCCTTCCCCCCCCCCCATTATCCCTTCCACCTGCTTCCTGCCCCACCCCAGGCCTTTACCACCCTATTATCATGTCCACAGGTAATACATATACTATGTAATGAAAGCCTAATAAGTGTCTGGTCATCCAGTCGGCCATTCAACCAATCAAAGTGTAATATGCTAATGATATGCTAAGGCCACTCAATGGCTCCCTGTGATGTGCACTGACCACCAGGGGGCAGATGCTCAATGTAGGAGCTGCCCCCTGGTGGTTAGTGTGTTCCCACAGGGGGAGCACCGCTCAGTCAGAAGCTGGGCTCATGGCTGGCGAACCCAGTGGTGGGGGAGCGGGCCTAAGCCATCAGTAGGACATCCTCCAAGGGCTCTGGACTGAGAGAGGGCACAGGCTGGGCTGAGGGACCTCCTCACTCCTCTCACCCCACCCCTAGTCCATGAATTTTGTACACCAGGCCTCCAGTATGCTTATAAGTTCTTTGGTTAATCTCTTCCTGCCCCCCTTTGTCCCCTCCCCTCTGAGATTCTTCATTCTGTTCCATATTCCCATGCCTCTGGTTGTATTTTTTTTAAATATACTTTATTGATTTTTGACAGAGAGGAAGAGAGAGGGATAGAGAGTTAGAAACATTGATGAGAGAGAATCATCGATTAGCTGCCTCTTGCACACCCCCTACTGGGGATGTGCCCGCAACCAAGGTACATGCCCTTGACCGGAATCGAACCCGGGACCCCTCAGTCCACAGGCGGATGCTCTATCCACTGAGCCAAACCGGTTTTGGCCTCTGGTTGTATTTTATTGATCAGTTTATTTTGTGCATTAGACTCCTTGTTAATTTATTTTGATTTTTAGATTCAATTGTTGATTGCTTTACCAATGTTTAAATTGAGTTATTCTCATTGAGTTGTAGGAGTTCTTTATATATTTTGGAGACAAGTGATTTATCAAAAATATTTATTTCAAATATTTTCTCCTAGTGCATGACTTGCCTTTTCATTTTTGTGATAGTGTTTTTTTGTTAAATATATTTTTATTGATTTCAGAGAGGGAGAGGGAGAGGGAGAGGGACATCAGTAATGAGAACAAATCATTGATTGGCTGCCTCCCACTCTGGAGATCGAGCCCACAACCCTGGACATGTGCCCTGACTGGGAATCGAACCATAACCTCCTGGTTCATAAGTTGAAGCTCAACCACTGAGCCAAACTGGCTGGGCTGCAATAGTGTATTTTATTTTATTTTTTTTCTTATTTTTTTTTCAATTTTTAATTTTATTTTATTAAGGTATTTTCTGTGTACATAGTTTACCATTGCCCCCCCTCACCTCCCATTTATGCCCTCCCTCCCCAGAGTTCTGTGTTCATTGGTTGTACTTATGTTCATGCATACCAGTCCCTCGGTTGTTCTCCTATCTCCCCCCAGGTCTCCTTCCCCTCCCCCCTGTCATTTGACAATCTGCTTGTTTTATGGTGATCATCTCAGGACCCCATGAATAGAATCCACTCCTCATTTGGCAGTCTGCTTGTTTTATGGTGACTATCTCAGGACCATATGAATAGAGTCCGCTCCTCCTCTGGTTTTCACCGCCCCTTCCCCTGGGTCCCACTGCTTCCCCTGGGACACACGGCTCGCCCGGGGCACACTGCACCCTGGGAGACACTGCTCATCCGGGGCTCTCGGCAATAGTGTATTTTAAACACACAAGTTTTTAATTTGGATAGTCCAATCTAACTTTTTTTCCCCCTCTTATGGTTCATCCTTTTGGTATCCTAAGAAATCATTACCTAAGGTCACAAATGTTTTTCTCTAGAAGTGCTATCATTTTAGCTCTTTTATCTAAGTCTCTGATCCATTTCAAGATCTTTTTTTTTGGTAAGGTATGAAATAAGGATAAAGGAACTTTTCCCCCAAAATGATATTCAGTGCAGTAGCACCATTTTTTGAAAAGACTATTTTAGCATTTTTGTCAAAAGTCAATTGACTATATATAATTGCATATATTTCTAATCTCTGCTCTGTGTCATTGCTTTATATGTTTACCCTCTTCTCAATAATAGCCTGACTTAATTATTGTAGTTTTATAATAAGTCTTAAAATAAGGTAAATTGATTATATTAATCTTTCATGTTCCATGTATTCGTGCTTCATTTCTTTTGTTGCCAAAGACTATTCATTGATGGATATAGCAATCCAGGAGGTGATGGACACTTGGATTGTCTCAACTTTTTGGCTACTCTGAGTGCTGTTACAAACATTCATGTGCAGAGTTATTAATGAGCATATGCCTTCATGTCTCTTGAGCATATACCTGAAATGCAATTGCTGGGTCCTATGTGGTAGTTTTATGTTTAACATTTTGAGGAACTACTAGAATGTTTCTCAAAATAGTCACACTGTGTACTATCCTACCGAAGATGGGGGGTAGGGATTGGTAAGGTATGTACACATATAATACCTTAATAAAAAAAAAAAAAACCCTACCGACAATATACGAGGATTCCAGCATCCTCCCCAGCACTTTTTATTGTCTGTAATCTTTTTAAAAATATGTTTTATTGAATTTTTACAGAGAGGAAGGGAGAGGAGTAGAGAGTTAGAAACTATCGATGAGAGGGAAACATCAATCAGCTGCCTCCTACAACACCCCCTACTGGGATGTGTCCCCAACCAAGGTACATGCCCTTGACCAGAACCAAACCTGGGACCCTTCAGTCGGAAGGCCGATGCTTTCTTTATCCACTGAGCCAAACCGGTTAGGACTGTCTGTAATCTTGACTAGTCTTCTTAGTGGGTGTGACCTGGTAGCTCCGTGTGGTTTTAATTTGCATTTCCCTGATGACTAATGATACTTGGCATCTCTTCATGTGCTTATTGGTCATTTGTTTATCTTTTTTGGAGAGCTATCTATTCCAGTCCTTATTCATCCCACAAGTTTTGTCAAGTATGGTTTTTGGTTTTATTCAGTTGAAATTATTGTATAGTTTTCCTTATTCAGCCCCTATGGTTTTTATAAGTGTGTATATTTTAAATTTTCCTAATAATAGGGCTTTTCTAAGACTTTTCATTGATTTCTAGTGTAATTCCATCATGGTCTGAGAGCATGCTCTACATGATTTCAGTCTAACCTGCGCTGCGACTTGTTTTATGACCCAGAGTGTGTTATCTTGGTGAATATTTCGTTTACACTTGAAGGAGGTGTGTTCTCATTTTGTTGGGTGTGTTGCTCTATAAATGTCAATTATACCGAGTCAGTTGGTTGTTTTGTTGGAGTCTTCTCTAGTCTTGTTATCTGTCTAGTTAACCTATTAAATACTGACAGGAGAAGGTTGAAGCCTTCAACAGTAATTGTGGTTTGCCTATTTCTCCTTTCAGTTGCTAGTTTTTACTTCCAGTATTTTAAGCTCTTATCAGGCACATCCACCTCTCCGGCTGCCGTGTCCTCTCGGTTAATTGCACCCTTCATCATTGTGAAATGCCCCTCTCTATCCCTAGTACATATTGCAACATCCACTTACTCTGATTAACATAGTTGCTCTAGCTCTCTTTTCATTCTAGTTTCTGTGGTATTTTTCCTGTGGGGGGTTGTGTGTGTGTGTGTTTTAATATATGTTTTTATTGATTTTTAAAAATATATATTTTATTGATTTTTTACAGAGAGGAAGGGAGAGAGATAGAAAGCTAGAAACATTGATGAGACAGAAACATTGACCAGCTGCCTCCTGCACACCCACCACTGGGGATGTACCTGCAACCAAAGTACATGCCCTTGACCCGAATCGAACCTGGGCGGGACCCCTCCGTCCGAAGGCCGACGCTCTATCCACTGAGCCAACGCTCTATCCACTGAGCCAACGCTCTATCCACTGAGCCAACGCTCTATCCACTGAGCCAACGCTCTATCCACTGAGCCAAAGCAGTTTCGGCTTTTTATTGATTTTAAAGAGGGGAAAGGAGAGGGAGAGGGAGAAAAACAACAACACATCAATCTACTCAATTGGCTGCCTCCTGCACACCCACTACTGGGGATCGAGCCCACAACCCAGGCATGTGCCCTGACTGGGAATCAAACCAGCAACCTTTTGGTGCACGGGACAGCGCTCAATCAACTGAGCCACACCGGCCAGGGCTTTTTTCCTGTTATTATTTTGTTATCATTTTACTTTTAACCTCTGTATTTTTATGTATAAAATAGATTTCTTCTAGATACCATGTAATTCTTACTTTTTTTTTAATCCAGAGTGATAAACTCTGCCTTTTAATTTGAGTATTTAAATGATTAATATTTACTGTAATTAACAACAAGATTCAGTTTAAATCTATCATCTTGCTATTTGTTTTTCTATTTGTCCCACCTGTGCTCCGTTTTTCCTCCTTTCTGGCCTTCTTTTGGATGAACTGTTTTTGGTTATTACATTTTCATTTCTGTTGGCTTATACCTCATCACTTTGTTATTTTTTAGTGGTTGCTCTAGAGTTTACAATATGCATTTTTTACTTAATTAAAATACTGTTGTACCACTTCGTGTATGATGAGTTTCTTACTATAGCGTACTTTATTTCTGACTTCTCTTTCTTTGTATTATTGTAATAACTCTTGCTTCTACATATGCTATAAATCCCTCACTACAATGTTATTGTCTTTGCTTTAAAGTCTATATTTTAAAGAGATTAGGAATTAGAATAAAACATTTACGTATTTACCATTTCTAGTATTCTTCATTCTTTTGCATACATTCAAGTTTCCATTTGATATCAATTTTCTTCTGCTTGAAGGACTTAAATGTCTCCTTTAATGCAGGCCTGCTTGTGATGAATTCTTTCAGCTTTTGTATATCTGAAAAGTCCTTATTTCACTTGACCTTTATTTTTTTAACTCTCAGCTGACTTTTATTTTTATATTTATTGATTTCAGAGAGGAAGGGAGAGGGAGAGAGAGAGAAACATCAATGATGAGAGAGAATCATTGATTGGCTGCCTCCTGCACACCCCTGCTGGGGATTGAGCCAGCAACCCGGGCATGTGCCCTTGACTGGAATTGAATCTGGGACCCTTCAGTCCACAGGCTGACACTCTATCCACTGAGCCAAACTGGCCAGGTTGAGTATTTTAACTTTCAACACTTGAAAAACATTGGTAGATTTCTCCAAACATTGCTTGCGTAATTGGCAGAAATCTATTAGCATCTTTGTCTTAACTGCTCTGTCTGTAATGTCTTTTTACCTCTGGTTGCTTTAAAAAAAAATAATATATTTTGTTGATTTTTCACAGAGAGGAAGGGAAAGGGAGAGATAACTAGAAACATTGATGAGAGAGAATCATCGACCAGCTGCCTCCTGTACACCCGGGGATGTGCCCGCAACCAAGGCACATGCCCTTGACCGGAATCAACCTGGGACTTTTTAGTCCATAGACCGATGCTCTACCACTGAGCCAAACATGTTTTGGCATTACCTCTGGTTGCTTTTAAGATTTTCTCCTTATTGTCAGTTTTGAGCAATTTGATTATGAAATGCCCTGAGGTTCATTGAGCTTCTTTGATATGTAGGCTTATTGTTTTCACCACATTTGGAAATTTTTTGCCCATGATTTCTTCAAATATTTTTCCTGTTCACCCCTTCTCTCACATCTCCATTGGGAAATCCAATTACATATATAATTGGCTCCTTAAAATTGTTACAAAGTCTGTTGGTATGGTTCATTTTTCTAAAAGTATTTTTTCCTCAGTGTATTTCATTTTGGATAGTCTATGTATCATTACTGCTTCTGTAGTATCTAATATGCTGTTAACCTCATCCGTGTATTTTCACTTCAGATATTGTAGTTTTCAACTCTACAAATTTTGAGTCTTTTATGTCTCATTGATTTTCAGTCTTACCTCTAGTTTCTCTTATTTAATCTTATTTTTCAATTACAGTTTACGTTCAACATTATTTTATATGAGTTTCAGGTGTATGCCTTAGTGGTTACACAATCATGCCCTTTACAAACTAATCCTCCTGATACTTCAAGTTCCCACCTGGCACCAGACTCAGTCATTAAATATTATTGACTATATTCCTTATGCTGTACCTCACATCCCCATGACTAATTTATCTACCTGTAGTTTCTTAAGCATATGGACTATAGTCATAACACTTATTTTAACCTTATTGTCTATTAATTTTACCATTTGTATCATTTTGATTGAATTTTTTTTTCTTCATTATGAGTGGTGGCTTCCTGGTTCTTTGTATGTCTGGTAAATTTTAATTGGATGCTAGACATGAATTTTACCTCGTTGAATTTTACCTGTAGTTTTATTCTGGGATGCAGTTAAGTTACTTAAATATTATTTGATCCTTTTGTGCCTTGTTTTTAAACTTTGTTTTGTGGGGCTAGAGCGGTGTTTAGTTTGGTTACTTCCCCCACATTCCCACTGCTGTGGCAAGACCCTTCTCAGCGCCCAGCAGGTGGCCCTGCAGCGATGCCATGTCCCACTCCGGCTGTTAGGAACAGGCGCACATTTTCTAGTTGGATTGTCTGCTTTATTGCTGTGGAGTTTTGCTAATTCTTTAGTATTGCTATTGAGTTTTTCTAATTCTTTAGTTTTCTAGGCAGGATTCCTTTGTTAAATATATGGTTCGCAAATATTTTCTCCCAGTCTGTGACTTGTCTTTTCATCCACTTCACAGGAGCTGCTACAGAGCAAAAGTTTTTCACTTTGATGAGTTCAGTTTTATCAATGTTTTCTTTTATGGTTTTTGGTATTAAGTCTAAAAACTCTTTTCCTAGACTGAGGTCAAACAGATGTTCTAATTTTTTTGTGCAAAAGTCTCACATGTATGTTTTACATTTAAGTCCAAGGTTCCTTTTTGAGTTCAGTGTTGTGTGCTCAGGTCAAGGTTGATTTCTTTGCCTTCTGACGTCTAATTGCTCGAGTGCCATTTGTTAAAAAAAAATTGTCATTCTTCCACTTAACTGATTTTGTACCTTTGTCAAAAATCAGTTGCACATATTTGTGTGGGTCTATTTCTAGGTCTTCTGTTCCACTGATCCCTAGGTATCTCCCCAATTCCACACTGTCTTGGTCTGAAGCTATAGTTTTATGTATATTTATACGGTGCTGTTGGTACATATAACTTTCAGAATTATCTTCCTTATAAACTAACTAGAGGCCCAGTGCATGAATTCATGCATGAGTAGAATCCCTCAGCCTAGTGGTCCCTCGGCCTGGCCAGCAATTGGGGCAGATCGGGGGCTGTCTCACCCAGTCCTGATTGGGGCAGATTGGAGGCTGTCTCATCCAGTCCTGATTGGGGCAGGTCAGGGGCTGTCAAGCCCAGTCCTGACTGGGACAGATCGGGGGCTGTCTCACCCAGTACCAATTGGGGCCGGCTGGGGTGTTGGGGGAGGGTTGAGGGAGTGGGGGAGACTCCGGAGATTGGCTGGCTGTAGGAGGTTAGTTGTGGGAGCGCACTGACCATCAGGGGGTAGCTCCTGCATTGAGCATCTTCCCCCTGGTGGTCAGTGTGTGTAATAGCTACTAGTTGGTTGTCCAGTCATCCGGCCATCTGGTCATAACGGTTGCTTAGGTTGCCTCCTGCATGCCCCACACTGGGGATTGAGCCCGAAACCCAGGCATGTGCCTAGAACCGCAATTGAACCTGAGACCTTTCGGTCTACAGGCTGACACTCTATTCACTGAGCCAACCCGGCTAGGGCTTGGTGGTTTTCACTTTAAATATTGACTCCATTCTCTCCAGCCCTTTAGTCTGATTAGATGCATGTTGGGTCTTCTGGTCTTGTCCTCTGTGCCTCAGCTTCTCTTTCAGACTTTGTTACTCTGTCTCTCTCTGATGCATTCTGGGTAATTTCTTCATAGCTCTTTCCCAGTTTACCTACTTGCTTCAGCTGGCTTATTCTGCTTTTTAAACATTTGTTCAGTTTATTTCAATGCTTATATTTTTTTATGTAAAGAAACTGCATTTGGTTTTTTATTTTTCACAGTATGTTGTTCTTAGGTTTCTAATTCCTGCTTTTACATTTATTTGGTTTCCATCAACCTTACTTCCTAGAACCGTGGTTGGCAAACATACGAGTGGCTCTTTGGCCCCTTGAGTATGGCTCTTCCACAAAATACCATGGCATGGGCGAGTCCATTTTGAAAAAGTGGCGTTAGAAGAAGTTTAAGTTTTAAAAAAATGTGGCTCTCACAAGAAATTTCAATCGTTGTCCTGTTGATATTTGGCTCTGTGGACTGATGAGCTTGCCGACCACTGCCCTAGAAGTCCAGGTTGTTATTCTCCCACCTCCGGGCCCTGCTTTGTGCTCTTGCGCAGTCATTTAGTTTCCTTCTGCTGGTGCAGGATTGCTTCATGTTTGGCTTGCAATTTTATTTTATTTTTTTAAAGAAGTTGGTTTCTTCTTTTTAATGTTTTATTAGTTTTTTTAGAGAGGAATGGCGAGGGAGAGAAAGAGAAGCATTGATAGTCTGCCTCCTGCACGCCCCCTACTGGGGATCCACCCGCAGCCTGGGCCTGTGCCCTGACCCGAGATCCAACCACAGACCTTTCGGTGAACAGGAGGGTAATCGATGCTCAACCAACTGAGCCACACTGGCCAGGGCTGTTCTGTAATTTTACGTAGGTGGTGAACTATCTTCAGGGCTTTGTTTTCTCTAAAAAAAATTCTGTGTAAAAAGAATGGAAAGCTGTTTTGTGTTTGCGTCTGCCATCTGCCCCAGGAACATCACAAGCCCGGGATTTTAGGTGGGTTTCTCAGCTTGGCTGTCCGCACCGGGCAAATCCAGACTGCAGACTAGCAACAGGTACATCCTGGGATGTTACTCTATCCCAGCCAACATTTCCTTGTTGCCTTTCTATGGTGGTGTGTAGTTTCTTGTTCTGTTCTTTCTTTTTGTAAAAACAAACAAACAAACAAAAACCTGAAGTTTAATAACATGCATATCTCCTATATACCTGGGAGAGACCCAGAAAAATTGAGTAACTCTTCAAAATGGCCCAAGTCACACCGTTTTTCAAATTTAAATTTTATTTTTAAATTATAGTTGACATTTAAGATTATTTTGCTTTCATTTCAATTTATATAGCGTAGTGGTTACACAATCCTATACTTTACAAAGTGGTCCCTGCAACATTCCAAGTACCCACCTGGCATCATACATAGTTGTTCTATCACTTAGAGGCCTGGTGCCTGAAACCCGTGCACTCAGGGGTCCCTCAGGAGACGTCCGACTGATGGCTAAGCCGGCCTAAGCCAGCAGTCCAACACCCTTAGCGCTGCTGAGGAGGCGGGAGAGGCTCCCACCACCGTCGCTGCGTTCGCCATCCTTGAGCCCCGCTTCTGGCTGAGCAGTGTTCCCCTGTGGGAGCGCACTGACCACCAAGGGGCAGCTCCTACAGTGAGCGTCTGCATCCTGGTGGTCAGTGCGCGTCATAGCGACTGGTTGTTCTGCCATTCCGTAGATTTGCATATTGGCCTTTTATTATGGAGAACTGACTCTTGTCCCTATGCTGTACTTTACATCCCCACGACTATTTTGTGACTACCAATTTGTGCTTCTTAATCCTGTCACCTTTTTCTGCTGGTGTAGTCCCTAGCTGTTGGTTTGGGGTTCTTTAGTCCCCTCCCCTCGAGCCTCACGCTGGGCCTTTTTACTGAGACGCAGCCCTTCGAGGGTGCTGGCCTCCGTACAGGGGGCCCCCAACCACACGTCACCTCACGTGCATTTCCTTCAGCTGCTGCAGCAGCGCCCGTACAGGCTGCCTCACGTCTGATGCCTGGGGACTCTCTTTTAGCCACGCAGAGAGAACGTGGGGTTACATTTCGCCCAGCCTTTCTAGGTGCTTGTGCTGCTGAATTTGTTTTTTTGTTTTTGTTTTTGTTTTGTTTTTTAATATATTTTATTGATTTTTTTACAGAGAGGAAGAGAGAGAGAGGGATAGAGAGTTAGAAACATCAATGAGAGAGAATCATTGATCAGTTGCCTCTTGCACACCCCCCACTGGGGATGTGCCCACAACCAAGGTACATGCCCTTGACTGGAATCGAACCCAGGACCTTTCAGTCTGCAGGCCAACGCTCTATCCACTGAGCTAAACTGGTTTCGGCCCAAATTTGTTTCTGCTTATTTGCTTCCTGTCTGAGCCAGAAACTCTTAAGTGAATCGCTCTCGGCCTCAATTTCCTCCTCCGTGGGTGTGGAGGGAAGGAGATGCAACGCTTCCTGTGGGCCTGCCACACGGTAGAAACTTTGGATGGCTGGGAAAATATTTTTCAAAAATATGCCGTTCTTCCCACTGAAAATTATGGTTAGCACTTTAATCTTTCCCAACCTTTATTCATACGCATATTCCCACGTTACTTAGAAGACGAAAGTCCCACGGCACATGCCGATTTGCATCTGCTTGCTCACCTGATCTGTGCGGAGTCTGTGTGGGGTCAGGGTGCCAGCAAGGTCAGGTTCTAGGAAGGGCTCTTCCTCCTCTGCCCCGCCTGGGGCAGGGAGGACAGAGGGGAGCTCTCTAGTCTCATCTTAAAGGGACACCAATCCCATGATGACTCTATGACCCCACCTCCCCCTAATCACCTCCCACAGGCCTCATCCCCAGACACCATCACATTGGGGTTAGGGCTTCAAGGTGTGGCTTTGGGAGACACCGCTTAGTCTGTAGCAGTAAGATTTCTCTACTGACCGCTGCCCCCGAGGCGGGAAGCTCACCTGTGGTCTTAACAAGAATGAGTTGGCAGATTCGCATTCTTGTCCGCCTCGGCAGAAAGGCGGAGGGGCCGGGCGCGGTGAGGGCGGTGACTGCCCGTGGTTGGGGCCTGGGGAATAAACATTGTTTCTGCAGGAGGCCAGCCCCCAGCCTGGGGGCGCCCGAGCGACCCCGTCTTCTCTGATCTTGCTCCCCCCTCCCCATCCCTCCGCCTGCAGGTCATCGTGGGCCTGGAGCTCTCTCCTCCGGTCACTTTCCAGCTCCGGGCTGGCTTGGGACCCGTGTTCCTCAGTGGCCAGGAATGCTATGGTGAGTCTGAGCTCGGACCCGGGGAAGGTCTGAGGGTGCACGGGGACAAAACAAACACCCCAACACTGAGGGCTCCTGAGCGATTAGAGGAAATCCCCAAAGGCAGCCCGGTGGCCAGTCGCCCGGGCGGGAGGGCCACAGGCCCAGCTCTACCCCCAGGCCTCCTCCACCTCGCTCACCGCCCCGTGCCGCGGCCCTCGCCTGGAGCACGGGCGGAGAGTGTACTTGGTCTCATCTCCAAAGAGGAGCTGGGGGACTGGATGGGGTGTTCAGCAAAGGCAGGCAGCACGGGACCCGGTACTGCACGCACTTACAGTGTTGGCGTAGTCCGGCCGGTGTGGCTCAGGGTTTGAGTGTCAGCCTGTGTGCCCGGAGGTCACCATCCGATTCCCACGATTCGAGGCTGGTGTCCGTCCCCAGAAGGGCACGCGCAGGAGGCAGCCCATCCGTGATTCTCTCTCATCGTGGATGTTCCCATCTCTCTCCCCCTCTCCCTTCTTCTCTGAAATCAGTAAAAATACACATTTTTTAAGTGTTAACTCAAAGTGAAGTATGCCGCTGTCGTAGCCACACGGCCAGCAGGTCGCCAAAGCCTCTCCCTGGCCTCTGTCCAGCTGTGCCTCTGACCTCGGGGTGTTCTCCTATCCCCAAACCTGGCAGCGTCCACCTCCTGCAAATAAGGCCTGAAGTCCTCAGCTGCTGCTCCGGTTCCTCCCCACCTTCCCCTCCCTCCCCTCCCTCCTTCCCCCGTGAATTCTGCCCTCCCCCCCCCACCCCCCCCGGCAGAGCCCAGCCTGCCTTCCCTGTGTCCTGTCTCCCTCCACCTCCGATGGGCCCTCTGAGCTGTCCAGGCCGCTCCCCCCGCCTCCTCGCCTCCACTCTGTCAGGGAGGCCAGGCAGACACGTGTGCTCCTGCGGGGACCCCCAGGCACCCCTCCTCTCCCCTGAGCAGAGCTTCCTGATGTCTCCTGGGAGGAGGAGGAGGAGGAGGATCAGTCAGAGGAAGAGGATGAGGACGATGACGACGAAGATGAAGAGGTGTCCCTAGAGGACTCCCCTGTCAAACATGGCAAGAGGCTTGCGTCCCAGAAGCAGGCCAGCGTTGCCAAGGTGAGGGAAGGGACCCTGGCCAGGCCCCGGGGCTGGTGGGGGCGCAGGGGGTCTGCTCAGGCCCTCACCCTCACCACCCAATGACGCTTGTGTTTGCTTCCCAGAAAAAGAAAGTGGAAAAGGAAGAGGAGGCGGTCAGGTAATTCTTTCCAGCTCGTAACTTGGCCGAACCCTTTTGGGCGAAGCGTTCCGTGCCAGAAAGGGCATCTG
The DNA here is from genome assembly GCA_963924515.1 of Vespertilio murinus. Lineage (NCBI taxonomy): Eukaryota > Metazoa > Chordata > Mammalia > Chiroptera > Vespertilionidae > Vespertilio > Vespertilio murinus. Next base: position 93,298,171 of record OZ004708.1, read on the forward strand.
TGCCTGCTGTGCCCACGCGTGTGCGTGTGGACGGGTACCGGGGGTACGCGGTGTCTTGCCGCAGTAGGTTGGCACGCCCTTTTTGAGAAGCAGGAAACCGTGCTTATAATCTGACCGAATTCCCCTGGTGGCAATGCCTGTCCCAGGGTCCCGTCCAGCGTACGGGCAGCGCTGTGTGCGCTGAGAAACTGGGTGGGAGCGAGCGTTTGCTCAGTGGCCGCTGCCTGTGCCCAAGAAGATGGCAACCCGGGACGCGTTGATGGAATCAACAAGGGCGGGATATTAAATCCTTTTCATTGTGTTGCACATACTCGTATGTTTAGGAGGGGGGCGGGGGGAAACCCCGAGAGGAAATACACCAAAATGTTCATGTTGGTGGGAGGGAAACAGCATTAAGCAATTTATTCTTTTCTTCACGTGCTATTTTGTGCAACATGATCACTTTTATAATGAAAGGGGCATGTTTGTAGTAAATACAAGAAAGAGAGCAGATGGAAGCCTGTGAAAAAGCATGTTTGTTAAAATAAATAAATGAATGAATGAAAAGGGAACCAGAGCGGCCCCTGGCAGGTGGCAGGTGGAGAGGAGAACCCCGGGCACAGCCCTGCTCCCTGCTCAGCAGTGTGGGCACCGGGAGGGCCGGCCGGGCACAGGCTGAGCCCTCTCTCTCTCTCTCTCTCTCTCCCACCTCCTCCTCTTCACTCCCCCCCACCCTCCCCACCCCCCAATGCAGAGTCAGTCTTAAAGGCAAGAGCCCTGTGAACAAGGTGAGAGCACCAGGAGGGCTGGTCCCCCTGGGCGGGGGGCGGTCTCTGGGAAGGTGCCAGGACCTGGAGCCCCACCTTCTCTCCGTAGGCCAGGTTCACACCCAAGGGGAAGAAGCCGGTGCTCAAGAAGTGAGAAGCCAGGAGGGCATGCCACCGTGATCGGGGAGGGCCCGCCAGGCCGCCGGCCGCCGTGGGCCCAGGGAATATCCCTCCCGGCCCTCAACCTGAGTCTGAATGTGATGGAGCTGTTGGGGGGCAACACAGGAGCCCCTCACCCCAACTCTCCGGATTCAGCAGGACCTGGAGGGAAGAGCCCCAACCTCAGGGACACAATAAAGTTTGCTTTGCCAAGACCTTCTGCCTGCGTCTCTTCCAAGGAGCCCTGCTTGTTGCCGGCTGCAGGAAGCCCTTATGCCCAGCAGAGGGCGGCGTGTGCCACCCCATCCGCCCTGGGCGCCAGGCCCTGCCAGTCTGCTCCATCGTCTCCCTCTCTTGACCTGGCACCTCTCACTGCCCACCTTTGGGGGGAGAAGCCAGTGTCCCAGCTTTGGACACTTTACCCAGCTTTGACCTCTGCCCCTGAGCTGAGGGTGGGAGCCAGCACTGCTGTGGGTCCTCCTGCGCCCACACTCCCTTCGGGCAGGCCCCGTTTTCTGGGCACAGAACTGCCCGCGGCTCCTGGCATGAGGCGGCTCCGGAAGGGCCGGCCGGTGGGACCAGCCGGAGGGTGTGCATCTGTGGGGACCTCGGGACACAAGCTGGTGCTGTCCTCCCAGGCGTGTGCCTGCTCACTTGTGGGACGGTCTGTGTGGGGCAGGAGCCAGAGGCCTGTCCCTTCGGGGAAACCCTCCCAGGTGGAGCGGGGGGCTTCAGGGCGGCTGTCTGGGGTCTCCTCCGGGAGGGGGACAGGTGAGCCCTGCCCGCTCCGATGCTGGGCTCCCTCCCCGGCAGCTCTCGGAGCTGAGACCGATGGAGGGTGGCCAAGGGGTGGGTGAGCCTGCGTGGCTCTGGCCTCCCGCCCCTCCAGGCCTGCAGAGCCCCCTGGCAGCCAGGTCACCCATGTGACAGGCAGTGGCCCCTGACGACTCGGGGTATACTAGTAGGGCCCCTGCTGGGCTGCCCCCTGCCGTTCCAGCAACCCGCTGGCCAGGCCCGCGGTGGGCTGATGGGGGGCCGGCACTGCCGTCTCCCCAGACCCCCAGATCTGGGTCCCAGAGGAGGGCTGTGGACACCTGCACAGAAGGCCAGCGCCCCGGCCTGGGCCTCCCTGAGAACGCGGCTCTGCCGGTCTCCAGAGGTGGCGGAGGGCGGGCCGGCCTTCCTGCTGCTTCCCTCTGTCTCCACCCCGCGGGCTGGCTGCCGGGAGCACCGGTCCCCACGGGAGAACGGGCCTCGGACCTCAGGTCAATCAGAATGAAGAGGCACAGCCGTTCGGGTCCGGCTCCAGGTGGGCAGCTGGCGGTTTCCTTGGCTCCTGCCCCGGGGATGCCGGCGGACAAGACGAAGTCCTCGCCTTCAAGTGCCCCACAGCCCTGTGGGAACAAAAGCCAACAACGGAGCATCACCCGTGGGCACAGGCAGCAGGGGGCGAGGGCATGTGCTGGGGTGGGAACGCCGGGGAGAGGTCGATGGGGGGAAAAGGGAGACTTATATAACACTCAACAATAAAGCATTTAAATTAAAACAAAAATGTTTTTTAAGCCAACAACTTAATTTCAATCACTTTCAAGTGCGCTGGAGGAAGTGAAGCGGCTGCTGTCCAGGGGGAGGAGTGCTGAGGGAGGAGGCCTGAGGCTGCTGAGAGGGGGCAGGGGCCAGCCAGCCACGGGAGGAGCTGGCAGGACAGTCCTGGGAGCAGGAGCAGGGAGTGCCAAGGGCCTGCGGCAGAGCAGGCGTGGCGGTCTGGCCGGCAAGGAGGCTGATTGCAGCGCTGACCCTGTGGCCGGGCACCGCTCTGTCTTACAGGACTGGCTCCCCTAGTCCTCAGGGCCCTGCCTGGAGGTGGGTGCAACTAGCCCTGGACCTCAGGTGCAGAGTGAGGCACCGGGCGGCTCAGCAACGTGGCCCCAAGGTCGCACAGCTGGTGGAGGAGCCAGGAGTCACCCCCAGGTGGTCTGGCCCCAGAGCCCTGTCTTTAGCCACCCCGTGGATGCGAGGCAGGGGCGGGCAGCACCGGGCGCCCGCTCAAACGTCTCATAAACTCCCTGACCCGTTTGGCTCAGTGGATAGAGCGTCAGCCTGCAGACTCAAGTGCCCCAGGTTCGATTCCGGTCAAGGGCATGTACCTTGGTTGCGGGCACATCCCCAGGAGGGGGAGTGCAGGAGGCAGCTGATTGATGTTTCTCTCTCATCCATGTTTCTGACTCTCCCTCTCCCTTCCTCTCTGTAAAAAGAAATAAATAAAATATATATTTTTAAAAATAAAATAAGAAAAAAAAGTCTCATAAACTGGGAGCAGGAGCCAGCACTGAGCCGGAATGCCTGTGACACTGCAGCCAGGAGGGGCGGCACACAGCACGCAGGGACCGCTCCCCGGTCCACGGGCTCCGCCACGGTCTGCGCACAAGGTCGCTCAACGGCTGCCCTGTTGCTAACTTGACTTCCCCGTGGGGCGGGCAGTAGGGGTCACCGAGCAAAGATGGGGTCTGCCTGCCCTGCTGAGGGCCCTCCCCCCTGCCCCACCCGCAGCCCTAGCTCCTCGGGGTCTCGGGGTCTCGCCAGGAAAAGCGTGGGCTCTGCAGCACGCTGTGTCTGCACCCGCCGGGCTGTTAGGGCCAACAGGTGTGAGACATCCCAGCTGGGGGGATGGAACTTGTCGCTGGGGAGTGAGGATTAACCACTGTGCGGCCCAGGCTGCTTCTCACCTCCCCTATCACCTCCTGCTGCCCCCCACCCCCACCCCGTGTTAATGACCCTGCCCTTCCCCCTCCTCCCGGCTCCCTCTGCTCAAGGGAGAAAGTCAGGCAGAGTTGAGGTACATTGAGTCTGGACCACATAAGAGGGTCTCTTTCCCCTCCCCCCCATTAAGGTGAGGATTGTGATGCTTCCCAGGGGGTGTCCTTCACCCCAGTTGACAGGTGTTTTGTTTTGTTTTTTAATCTTTTTTAAAACATATGTTATTGATTTTTCACAGAGAGGAAGGGAGAGGGATAGAGAGCTAGAAACATCAATGAGAGAGAAACAGCTGCCAATGTACATGCCCTTGACCGGAATCGAACCTGGGACCTTTCAGTCCACAGACCGACGTTCTCTCCACTGAGCCAAACCGGTTTCAGCAGTTGACAGTTTTGACAGCATCCATAGTTGTTTTCTTTTCATAAACTGGGAAGCTGAGAGCAGAGAAGTGAAGGACTGGCCAGGGGTCACTCAGCCACAGCCTCGAGTGGCCGGGCCCGGGATGGGGACGGAGGCCAGGCCTGACCACTCCCCACGCCGCCTCCCCACGGGGGCCACCGCTCCGTGGCGGGAAAGGAGAAGCTGCGTCACAGCCAAGCCTGCAGGTGTGGGATGGGAAGGGACCAGGAGCAGAGACGTCACACCGTGAAGCAAGCCACGCCCCTGAGCCCCTGGCACCAGTGCCCCGGCCGAACCCCAAGGCCAAGCTGGACCGCTGGCATCCGTTACCATGGGGACCCGGGCTGGGCCAGGGACAGCGGCTCTCCCCCCACGGACAGAAACCGGGCTCAGGCTCAGAGGCCTTGTGCCCAGACAGTGTTAGGTGGCATGCCCCACACCCACCGCTCCTTATGGCACTGCCGTGCCCCTGCTGACGCCCCTCTCCCCGCCCCGAACCCCAGCCTGAGCTGTCTCCTCCCTGTGCCTCTCCTCAGGGTGAAGGTCAGGAGGAGGGAGCATGTCCCACCCTACCTGGGAGCCGGGCATCAGGGCACGGGCACCCCAGGGCAGAGCCGGCACCAAGTACAAGAGGGGCAGTGGATGGGGGAAGCTTCTGTGGCAGAGGCAGGGTTTAAATGGGCCCCAAATGGTGGGAGGAATGTGGAAAATGGAAATGCTCAGGGGGTGGGCCTGGGCGGACGCAGAGAGGGGGGCAGGCTGGGTATGTTCTGAGTACTTGCCCCCCTCCCCTCACCGTGTCACCCCCGCACCACTGACTGGCGGTGAGACCGCATCCATGAATGGGGAAGCGCTAAGAGCCTTTCTAATTTTGACATCTTCCCATTTGATTCCAGCCGCGGACTCCATAGGGAGCCAGCTATGGGGCTGGGGCTCCCGCCACCCTCCCCAGGCCAGCTCAGGCCTGTGGGCCCCCTGGCGCTGAGGGGGACCGGGCAGGGGGGGGGGTCCCCGTTGTCCGTGGGGGCAGGGATGGCAGACGACTTTGTGGATTGACTGGCTGTGGCTCAGGAAGGTGAGAAGGCCTGGAGGTGAGAGCTTTGCCCTCCCACTGTCTCTTCAGGTAAATAAACCCACCCCCAGCTTTCCCTTCCCTTCCCGGCCTCGGGGCACACAGACCCCCAGGGAGCCCAGCTGGGTGTGAGAGGAGGAGGGGCTTCCCCAAGAGGTCCCCCAGGACCAGCCCCCTCCCCCCATGGAAGCCACCATCACCACCTCCTGTGGGAGGAGCAGGGAGACTTGTGCGCTGGGCTGGGCTGGGCTGGGCGGGCCCTGAGCGTGGGGTCCCACAGAGACTCAGTCACAGCGTGAACTTGAGAAACCTGGTCCCCCATTCATCTGAGCTGATGACCGACCCGTGAACCTGTTTCCTCATCCGCAGAACGGGGCAGCAGCGGGCTGACGGAGCGGAGCGGGGCCAGCGGGCATGTGCCGTGGCTGCGGGCTCCCTCCCAGGCCCCGGGGGGCGGCGAGTGACAGGCCTCCAGGCGCCCACTAGGTAGCTCTTTGGGTCCTGCAACACCCGGCCTCGCTGTGCCCTCTCTCAGAGGAAACTGCCCGCGCCCAGCAGCCAGCTCTGCGTGCCCCCCTCAGGCCAGCTCGCAGGACTCCATGGGGGTCCTCCCCACCCCCAGCAGCTTCTTCCTCCCCACCCAAGCTGTTGTGCCCACTGTTGGCTGCCAGTGGGGACGTCACCCCTCCTTCCATGACCAGCTAGCAGGGAGGGGACTAGCAGGCAGGCAGAGGCAGCGCAGCCCCGGCCCGCCGCCCCTGCCCTGCAGGGAGGCTCCCCTCTGAGGCTGCTCCCCACCTGCTGCTCGCCCTGGGGAGTGGGCACCAAGCCGGGCGGCGGGAGAAGCTGCCCACAGAGGGGAGGAGGGGCACTCCCGTCGGGTCGAGCTGGGGTCGGAGCCCCCGGGGCCAGCCTCCTATTGAGGGGCTGAGCAGCCCCGTCCTCTCCTCTGCGCGGGGAGCCCCCAGGCTGGCAGCCCCGGCAGCCTCACAGTCTCACTGGCCGGGAAGGTGGACACATCACACCTCAGTCCCCCAATTACGCCTCCTCCCCCTCCTCCCCCTCCTCCCCTCTCTCCTCCCTTCCCCGTCTCCCCTCCTCTCCCCCCTGAAAACCTGCGGCTGGGAGAGACCTTGGCTTCTCTGGGCTCTACCCTGGGGACTGCCCGCATCTCCTCCCGAGTCTGGGGGCCGGGGGGTCGCGCCCCCACAAAACCTCTCCTCCAGCGATGGAAGCCGCCCGCCTGCTGCCCAACCTCACTCTGTAAGTGCCGGCCCTTCCCCTCCGACGGACCCGGACCAGCGGGAGCCCCGAGGCCCCCCCCCCGCCCCCCAGCCCCCGGCGGCCCTGCTCTCACCGGGACTCCCACACGGACCGGCGGGGGGGATGGGGGCGGGCGCCCTGGGCTGGCTGCTGGCACCCACACCTGGGTCTGCCTCGTGTCCCCACACAGGTGCCTGCAGCTACTGATTCTCTGCTGTCAAACTCAGGTAGGCGACCTGCCCCCGAGCTTCTCCCGTGCCTCCCACCCACCGGAGGGGGAGGGGCAGCCCCCTTTCTCCGGACGGACGGACGGGGCCAGGTTCTGGCCTCTCTCGGGGGTTTGAGGGGGTCCAGCCCTGGAGGGGAGCAGGAAAAGGGGCTGCCGCAGACTTGGGGACCGGCTGAGGTTTCTAGCTGTGTTCTTTCCCCGTGACCCTCCCTGCCTCCCCTGGGGGTGTCCGCCTCGCTCTCCATCCCTCCACACCGGGTCACCCCGAGGCTCCGTGCAGAGACCACACAGACTGAGGGATGGAGCCGGGAGCGGCTGGAAGAGGGCGGAGGCGATGGCTCTGGGGAGGCTTGTACCCGAGAGGACAGGCTCCCATGCAGAGCCACCTGTGTGTGTGCCGCTGCCGACCGCACTCCCGCCAGCACAGGTGTCCTGGGCCGGGGCGGGGGCCGGGGAAAGGGGGACGTCCTGGGGGTGCTACGGGAGCAGCGTGCCGGCCAGGGCAGGTGACTCCAGACACAATGAGGTCAAACCCCGAAAGGGTTGTCTGAGGCGAGATCCAGGGTTTGCTTCTGCAGTCCCCCCACCCACGCCTGCCCCCGTGCCCACCTCCCCCGCCCAGCTGCAGCCCCGCCGGTCCCTTTTTGTGATCCTCCGTCGCAGCGCGGCTATTAAAATGCACTGGGCCAGAACGCGCCGCCCGCCCGGGAGATGGCCTGGCTTTCCCAGGCCAGAGGCCGCTGCTCTTCCTAGCCGGTGGGACTTTTTTTGAAGGTAATGCCTTTTTTTCCCCCCCTCTGGGAGGGAAAGAGGCTGCCTTTGAAGCAGTGGGGGGGTGGGAGAGGGAGAGAGACACCCCCCTTTTTCTTCCCACTTTTGCCCGAGCCCCCGTTCCAGGCCTTTTGCTTCACACGTCCAGGGGGAGCGAGAAGAAAGCCCCCAGCCCGGCCGGCGGGGCGGGGGCGGGGGCGGGGGTGGGCCGACCTGTTCTGGCAGGGGAATTAGCACAATGGTGCGGCGGCCGCGTTTATGGCCTGGCGGAGGCCCCATTCAGGGTTCGGGGAAGGTGGCAAAGCTGTCCTTTCCCCCTTGAAGTGCCCCCTCACCCCCCTGGAGGGGGGGGCGCGGGCCGGACCACAGCCATGCTTGAGGGGCCGGCTGACAAGCAGCTGTCTGCGGGCCTGGGAGGGGAGGTCCCCCACGGCGGGAACATGAAAGGGACAGGCCAGGTCCCGCGGGGAGAGCGACTTGTGGGCTGTGGGCTGTGGGCTGTGGGGGGGCGTGGGGCTGCTTTTGTGCAGGGCTCGCAGGGGGATGAGGAGGGGAGGGGGCTCTGGGGGGCCCCTCTGCTCCTGACCTGGAACAGCGGGCCAGGAGGAGGCTGCCCGCCAAGAAGGGCGGAGGGCCTGAACCTGGGCCAGGCGGCTGGGGCGGGGGCGGGCGGACCCCACCGAGGGTCCTGGGCCAGCCAGACCCCGCCTCCTGGCAGGGAGGCAGGTCTCCCACCCCAGACTCAGCCTCCGGTTTCTCGGTTTTCTCGAGGGAGGCGCGTGGGGCGGGCTGGTCTCCTAGGCTGGGCCCCGGCCTGCGGGCAGCTGAGGTTGGAGAGGAGCAGTGACACGCCAAGGGTTAACCCCCAGCAGGCTGCACTGTCAGCCTCAGGCTGCTCCCTGCCTCCCCTTCCTCAAAGCCAGCCCTCCCACCGCTCCCCCCAGGAGAGAGGGGCCCTGACGGATGCTGGTCCAGGTCTGGCTGTGCCCAGAGGGTTGGCCTTAGGGACTGGGGGCCGGAAAGGCTGTCCCAGCAAGACCAGGGGTCCAGGTGGAGAGAAGGGGTTCTGTTCGGAGCTGGCCCTGAGGCCGCGGCAGCAGCTGGGAGTGCAGGCAGGCTGCACCTGCTGCAGAGGCGGGAAGAGGTCTCTGGGGCTGGAGCCCAGTGCTGGGGCTCAGTGCTGGAGCCCAGTGCTGGGGCTCAGTGCTGGGGCTCAGTGCTGGAGCTCAGTGCTGGGGCTCAGTGCTGGGGCTCAGTGCTGGAGCTCAGTGCTGGGGCTCAGTGCTGGAGCTCAGTGCTGGGGCTCAGTGCTGGAGCCCAGTGCTGGAGCTCAGTGCTGGGGCTCAGTGCTGGAGCTCAGTGCTGGGGCTCAGTGCTGGAGCTCAGTGCTGGAGCTCAGTGCTGGGGCTCAGTGCTGGAGCTCAGTGCTGAGGCTCAGTGCTGGAGCTCAGTGCTGGGGCTCAGTGCTGGGGCTCAGTGCTGGGGCTCAGTGCTGGAGCTCAGTGCTGGGGCTCAGTGCTGGAGCCCAGAGCTGGGGCTCAGTGCTGGAGCTCAGTGCTGGGGCTCAGTGCTAGAGCTCAGTGCTGGGGCTCAGTGCTGGGGCTCAGTTATGGAGCTCAGTGCTGGGGCTCAGTGCTGGGGCTCAGTGCTGGGGCCCAGTGCTGGGGCTCAGTGCTGAGGCTCAGTGCTGGAGCCCAGAGCTGGGGCTCAGTGCTGGAGCTCAGTGCTGGGGCTCAGTGCTAGAGCTCAGTGCTGGGGCTCAGTGCTGGGGCTCAGTTATGGAGCTCAGTGCTGAGGCTCAGTGCTGGGGCTCAGTGCTGGAGCCCAGTGCTGGGGCTCAGAGCTGGGGCTCAGTGCTGGGGCTCAGTGCTGGAGCCCAGTGCTGGGGCTCAGTGCTGGGGCTCAGTGCTGGGGCTCAGTGCTGGAGCTCAGTGCTGGGGCTCAGTGCTGGGGCTCAGTGCTGGAGCCCAGTGCTGGGGCTCAGTGCTGGGGCTCAGTGCTGGGGCTCAGTGCTGGAGCTCAGAGCTGGGGCTCAGTGCTGGGGCTCAGTGCTGGGGCTCAGTGCTGGAGCCCAATGCTGGAGCCCAGTGCTGGGGCTCAGTGCTGGGGCTCAGTGTTGGGACTCAGTGCTGCAGACGGCTAAGGAGAGACCAGGTACTCTCCTGCCTTTGTGTACAGGCTGTGTGGGTGGAAGAGCCCCTCCCCCCTCCTGGAGGAGCGGTGGTGGCGGCTGGCTGGCCACCATGCCCACCAGCCCCTGTTCCATCGTGCCTCAGGCAGGTGGCCTGGCAGGGGCGGCCCCGGACCGCTGCTGACAGCACCTTCGCAGCTCCTTGGCCTCCCTCCAAGCAGGAGGGGCCTCCCCCAGCAGGAGGGAGGAAGACTGGAAGGGGGTCTGGCTTCTCTGAGGGCCCCCCGAACACCCAGGGGAGAGGCAGGGGAGCAGGCCTGGCTCAGGACCCCACGTGCTACTACGAGATGCTTCCAGGGGCCCGCAGAGCTAGAGACAGGGCCTTACAGCCCCACAATGCTCGCGGTGACCCTAGCAGACCAGCCGCTGAGTGTGCACGTGCGCCTGAGCCGGGGTGGCGTCCTGCAAGGCTGGCGGGGAGGAAGGAGGGAAGCCTGGCCGTCCTGTAACCGAGCCAACGCCCCGAGTTCTGGAGGGGCGGCAGCTCCCTGCAAGAGGCAGGGCAGGGTTCTGTCTCCGACTCGCTGTGTGGCCTGGGCACCTCCTCCTTAGAACGTGGGGACCAGATACAGAACTGAAGGCCTAGCTCCCAGAGCCACGGCCCCACGTCCGCAGCCTGTCACCAGGAGTCCTCCAGCCTGGGCACCCAGCATGCCTCTCTGCAGGCTGACAGGGAGCCCAGACGTCATGACTGGCTCGGCCCCTGGCCAGAGAAAGACGTGGGGCTCTATGCCCCCTCAGCCTGCACCTCGCCCTCCCAGGGCCAAGGGCCCGCCCCGCCACGCCACGCTCACCGCGGTGCCCCTCTCCCCTGGATGGACCCGTGGTGGTGTCACCCAAAGCAAATTGACACTATTTTTCCCTTGGTAACCGCAAAGGGGGAGAATCACCCGTCTCCTAATTTTAACCAGTACGTGAGGGACCAGGGCGCCATGACCGACCAGCTGAGCCGGCGGCAGATCCGCGAGTACCAGCTCTACAGCCGGACCAGCGGCAAGCACGTGCAGGTGACCGGGCGTCGCATCTCCGCCACCGCTGAGGACGGCAACAAGTTTGGTGAGGCCCGGCCCTCGCCCGAGGCCACCCCTTACCCCTGGCCGGCTTCCCCCGGCTCCTCCCGGATCTTGGGTCAGGGCTCCCCATGCTCCCCACCTGAGTTCAGAGGTCAGGTTGGTTGGGGCGTGGAGAGGGGGATGTGGGGGGGGGGTGCTCCCACCCCCTGGGCTTGTGCGAGCCTCATAGACAGAAGTCCCTCTCTCGTGACAGCCAAGCTCATCGTGGAGACGGACACCTTCGGGAGCCGGGTGCGCATCAAGGGTGCTGAGAGCGAGAAGTACATCTGCATGAACAAGAGGGGCAAGCTCATAGGGAAGGTGAGGCCGGGGGGCAGAGCAGACGCCACTTTTCTGGTTCCTCCTGGGGGGGGGGGGCACCCCAGGCCACCAGCATCCCCGTGGTAGGGTGACCGGGGACGTGACTCTTCTGCTCCCACCCACCACGGCCACTCTGTGTTCTCCGTGTCGTGGGTCCCTCCGGATTGACCCGCGCTCTGAGAACACTGACTGAGGGGTCTGCAGGGCCCTCGCTCAGCCTCATGGGGCATTTCCCAGCATCCACGAGTAAGAACCTCGGCACCTACGTGATGTTGCAGCCCCTGTGTTGCGGGTTCAGTGCTCAGTGGGGTTGAAAGGGGGCGTGCAGACAGGGCCAGATGCTCCCCAAGGTCTCCACAGACCCAGCCAGCCAGAGGCACACGGACCGCCTGCGAGTGCGTGTGCAGGAGTGCGTGTGCGTGTGTCTACGGGACCGTGTGCCAGTATAACCTACGCTGAGGTGGCAGGTCCAGCACCGCGGAAGCAGGAGAACTCCATTTCTTTTGCTTTTTTCTTTTAAAAAAATATATTTTATTGATTTTTTTACAGAGAGGAAGAGAGAGAGGGATAGATATTGATGAGAGAGAATCATCCATCAGCTGCCTCTTGCACACCCCCCACCGGGGATGTGCCCGCGACCAAGGTACGTGCCTTTGACAGGAATTGAACCTGGGACCTTTCAGTCCCACGGAGCCAAACCGGTTTCGGCAAGAACTCCATTTCTTTAGCACCAATCAATCCTGGCTTCCGGTTCTGGCTGTTCTCACAAAAATGTTTATTTTTGTCGAGCCTCAGGCCACTCGTCCATAAAAATCGGGCACAGCATCAGGGTTATCTGGAGAGTCCGAGTCCGAGGGCTGCCTGGATGGCTCTCCACACAGCTGGTGTCCACAATGCCTGCCCCTGCTTTTCACCAGAGAACGGCGCCCCTTCCCTCCGCCCAGCAACGCCACGCGCCCACCCAGGGCTGCTCTTGTGTGCGAGCGCCCACGGGGGAGGCAGGAAACCGCACAAGCCCCTAGATCCATTGGTCGGCAAACTGCGGCTCTTTGGCCCCTTGAATGTGGCTCTTCCACAAAATACCAATGCTTGGGCGAATCTATTTGGAAGAAGGGAGGTTAGAAGACGTTTATGTTTAAAAAATGTGGCTCTCCAAAGAAATTTCAATCGTTGTACTGTCGATCTTTGGCTCTGTTGACTAAGGAGTTTGCTGACCAGTGCGCCTAGATCTTTATGCCTCGTCTCGATAAACTGAAGCTCCACGTGGCCTCACCACCTCCCCAGACTTAGAAACCCTCAGGGTCCCAGCCCTCCGAGGTCTTTTTTTTTTTTTTTTAATATATTTTATTGATTTTTTTTACAGAGAGGAAGAGAGAGGGATAGAGAGTTGGAAACATCGATGAGAGAGAATTATCTGCCTCCTGCACACCCCCTACTGGGAATGTGCCCGCAACCAAGGTACATGCCCTTGACCGGAATCGAACCCAGGACCCTTGAGTCCGCTGGCCACCGCTCTATCCACTGAGCCAGACCGGTTTCGGCTCCGAGGTCTTAAAAGAGGCGCGGGAGGCAGAGCCGCGGGGACGGGTGGGTGGACAAACGTCCCTCCTCTCCTTCTCTCCCCCCGGCAGCCCAGCGGGAAGAGCAAGGACTGCGTGTTCACGGAGATCGTGCTGGAGAACAACTACACGGCCTTCCAGAACGCCCGGCACGAGGGCTGGTTCATGGCCTTCACGCGGCAGGGCCGGCCCCGCCAGGCCTCCCGCAGCCGCCAGAACCAGCGGGAGGCGCACTTCATCAAGCGCCTGTACGAGGGCCAGCTGCCCTTCCCCAACCAAGTGGAGCGGCAGAAGCAGTTCGAGTTCGTGGGCTCGGCCCCCACCCGCCGGACCAAGCGCACCCGGAGGCCGCAGCCCCTGACGTAGACGGGGACACGGGGTGGCCGCCGTCCCTCCTCAGCCTTCCCGTCGCCCCCTCCCCTTCCCGATCCCAAGACGGGGCTGGGGTGGAGGGAGGGAAGCCAGAGCCCCCGGGAGGTCCCGAGGGCCAACAGGCATCGGCCCCACGCTGGGGGGCAGATGCTCACCCAGGGCTGGGCCTGGGCCGCCCCCTGCACCCACACTGGCATGGCCCCAGCGGTGTGCAGGCCCCGGGAGAGGCGCTGTAGTGTGTCCCCCTGCCCCCCCCCACACACAACACAGACTCCCTGAGCCCAGTGGGGGGTCAGCAGGTTCTAGGCCTTGCAGACTGTGGGGAGGTGGCCCCTCTCAACTCTGCCCCCAGGGTGTCAGTCTGCCCAGCCCCAAGCTCCTCCTGGCTAGACTTTCGATTTTGTTTCAGAAAAAAAAAAGAAAGAAAAAAAAAAAGAGGGTTGACCATTCTTCCCATTCCACTACCCAGGCCTGCACCCCAACCCCCAGCTCCCAGCCCCAGAATAAAACCATTTTCCTGCAAACGGGTGGTCTGACGGGGCGAGGGGTGGACGGATCCAGCTCCACAACCCACCGGGGGCGGCCGGCGGCCCGAGCGGCGCGGGGACGCAGCGCCCGGCGGCAGGTGCCGGCCGCGCGGGGCGGGGCGGGGCGGGGCGGGGCGTCCCGGGGCGCACGCAGGCCCGGGTGGCCGGAGGCCCGCACCTCCGCCGCGGGAGCCCGGGCACCCCTCCCTCCACGGGCTCTGGTTTCCCGGCCTTTCGGACGCGTCCCGTGCCACCTGTTGGGGCGCCGGGGACCCACACCCTGGGGCCGAGCCTGGGGCCGCGCGGGCGGGCGGCCAGCCGGGCAGAGGCCCGCGCCCGGCCGCACAGCCGCCCGCCGAGCAGGATTGCCTTTTTCCGGTGAGGAGGGCGGGTGGGGGAGGAGGGCGCGGACGGCGGAAGGGGCAGTGAGGGCCGGAGTGTCCCCTGGCCGCCCGGGTGGGTCCGCCGCGGAGGGCGGAGCGCACCTGGGGGACCTCGGAGGCCGCCGGCCCGGGAGGGGAGGGGAGGGGGGAGGGGAGGGGAGGGGAGGGAAGGGGGCGGCCCTCCCCACCGAGCGTCCCCGGTGGGCTTTCCCAGACGCGCCCAGGTGCGCACTTCGGGGATGGCGCTCCGAGGCCATAAAACCCGCCTCTTTCCCCCTTCGCACTGGCTTTTAATCTTGTCAAGGGGGAGGCACTCCCTGCAGGTCTCTCTCCGAAGGTCTGTGCTCAGGGGTCCTTCTGCGGAAGGACCCCAGCCTCAGTTTCCCTCCTCTCGGAGAGCACACCGGGGAAGGGGGCTGTGGAAAGGGAAGGAAACGAGGAAAGACGTCGCTTCTCCCGAGAACGGCCCACCGATCCGGACAATGGGCAGCGTGGAGGCCCCGGTTGCGTCCGGCGGGGAGCAGAGGGGAGTGTGCGAGTGGAGGCGGGCGGGAGGGGTCACTCCCCTCTCCTTGAGGGCCCGAGCCCACCACCCCCAACTCCGGGCAGTTTAGACCGGGGGGAGGTTCCCAGGCCCCAGGACATTCCCCCTCCAGTTTGTCATAATTGCTTTTTTACCAGGTCGCTTTTTTCTCTCCCCGCCACCTCCCCAAGTCACAAAGAGCCTTAATCCCGGTGAAGACTGGGGGGGTGTGGGGAGGGTGGTCTGGAGCCACAGCTGATAACTGGCAAGATCAATGGGATTTTAGACCCGGGGGCCACGCCCAGCAATTACCTGAGGACAAAGGGTTGGCGCCCCCAGGTGTGGAGGACTGGACTTGGGGGGCCTGGGGAGGAAGTGCACTGGGGAGGGCAGTGCTTACAATCCCTCTGATTTCCGAAGGAATTTGAGACATTCTTTAAAACTCTAGACTGCCTCCCCCTCGCCGGGCTCCCAGACCCACCCCCACCTTCCCTGGCTTGGGTTAGAGACAGCTTCAAAGGTGGACGGGCCCTTTGTCTGGCCTCCGCTTTCTTCTCTGCCTTCCTCGGCCCCTCCCTCCCTCCCTCCCTCCCTCTGTGACCTCCCCAGCACAGACAGGCCCCTGGGGGCCAGCTCCAGAAAGCTCTCACTGTTTCCTTGCTTGCTTTTTGAGGTGAGACCTGGCCAAGAGGGACAAATTGGGGAACTGGCGAGGGAGGAAGGCAGCTGGGAGGCTTATGCCATCTCCGAGTGCCCGTGCCCCACCCCAAGCCCAAGCCCTGGCAGGTCTCAGGCCTGCGTGTGGCCTTGGGTCCCTGGCTCACCACCACACACACCATTTAGTGCCTCTGCAGAGACAGGCTCTTTCCCCGGTGCCTCTGCAAAGGGGGGGTCTGTTCAGCTCATTCCCTCTGAGCTGGCCATTTCATAGGGGCTCACAGGAAGAGGTCTGGGTCTCTAATCAAGGGTCCTCAGAGGGGTGTAAAGTCTGAACGTGTGGTAGGAGGGAGGCTTCCCCGGGCCTCACCCAGCCCGCAGCTGGCTACAGCACCCTCCTTGCTGCTGTGTGCCCGCAGATTCTAAGCAAGAGTGCAGAAGGGGTGGGGGTGGGGAGGGGAGACTTAGGGCAAGAAGAATCTGTCCGTGTCAGGGGGCGGGTGAGAAGGTGGAGGGAGAGGGAGGTGGCAGCAGCGTGCCGCGGTTCCGGTGCCTGTTTGGGGTTACCCAGACTGGAGCTAAGAATAGCCTCCATATTGATCCCTCTTCCCCGTCCTGTCCTCCAAACAGCCAGATGAGGCAGAGGGGGGCCGACGCAGGAGGTCAGAGGAGGAGTCCACGCTTGTTCGTGGTTGCAAGCTGGCTTCTACGCCCGTCATTCCGTTCGGCCCAGTCCCCAAGCCAAAAGCCTGCCTCGGGCCCTGATGTCCTCAGCCTCACAGCCCGCCACCGGCCACCGCGAGGACCATCCCTGTGCCGCTCTTCCCTCCTTCCGCCTGCCAGCGCTGTCCTGTCTTCACCCTCTCCGCCTCCCCCTGCTCCGACCTTCTCCTTCCGCCTCCTCTTCATAGGGACCATCCTCTCTGCTCTTCAGTCTCTCAACTCTCACCCCCTCGCCGTGACTGCTTCCTCGTCCAACTCGGGAACACCACTGCCAGCCCTCACTGGATGTCTCAATCACTGCACAGCTTTCTTTCACTTGGTTTCTCGGCCTCCGGATGCCACCCCCCACCCTCACTCCGCAATGTCCGTTTCTTCGGCCTGCCTCGCCCTACCGCCCACCACAGATCCGGTCCCTCCATCGCTAGCAAGAGCCTGGCTTTCGAGGCTCCTGCTCAGTCCTGACTGAAGGCCCTTCCCAGCCCCAGCCCTGCAGCTCCTCCTCAAGAACGCTGGCAAACCACCACCCTGGCCATTCAGCAAGCACACGTGCCCATCTCTGTCCGAGAGGTGCCCACGGCCTAGCATCCCTCCCGAAAGCCAGCCTGTCCGGACCACAGTCGCCTTGCCTGCCCCGTGACTTCCCCGCCAGCCAGGGGAAGCGGCCGTGTCCACTGTGCTGGTCTCTTCGGCTGCACAGCCTTGCCCTCTGGCACATATCACAGCTCGTCCGGGCCGTCCTTACGTATGCTTGTGCCATGGATCTGCTAGATAGCAAGCGCCTCAGATGTGGAAATAGTCCGTCTTTGCCCCCCGCCCCGCTACCCAGCACAGTACATTACGCAGAATAAAGATTTATTGAGGAAATAAACCACCAGAAGGCCGAAAGACGTCCTAGTGTAGTCCCTCACGGTGGGGGCAGGATGAGAAGCCAGAATCCAGCCTTTCCCCTCCATCCGTAGGTATACTTGGGTGGGGACAGGCCCTAAGCAGTTAATCCAAATATTTATCCCCTAGAGGCCCGGTGCATGAAAATTCAGGCACTGGAAGGGGGTCCCTCTACCCGGCCTGCCCCCTCTCACAGTCCGGGAGCCCTCAGGGGTGGGAGGCAACCCAGCAATCAGGGAAAGGTGATGCCCCATCACACCTCTGCTGCTGCCACTGCTGGCAGCGCAAGCCTTGGCTGGCCCTGGTTATCTGAGCCTCGGGCGGCCCTGGGTGTCTGGGCGGCTGCCATCTGAGGCTTGCCTGTGCCTCAGGCCATCCCTGGACAGCTGGGGGGTTGAGGGGACTGGGCACCACCAGATTGTGGCTGTGGGCACGGCCATCTTTGAGGGTGGGGCAGTAAATATGCAGTAGCATATTTCCACCTTATTGGCTGTGGGTGCCGCCATCTTTGCCACAGCATGAGGGTCAATGAGCACATTCCCTCTTTATTAGATAGGATTCCCTATATTGTACAAGCACTGTGCTAGCTCCCAGTTAATTAAAAAAAAATGGACAAGATTGCATCATCCCCTGTCAAGCAGTTGCGGGGATAAACCCACAAAGAGGCCGTTCTCTCCTGGGACTTTTGGAGCTCTCTCCCTTACAGTTCAGATAGCAAAGCAGCATTTGGTACCTCCCCAAAGGGTGAAGGAGGAGACGCGAGCTGTGGGGAGGGACACGGCTGTGCTGTGCTCTGGCGATGCCAGGCAGCCTGCTTGGCTGGCTCACAGGGAGCCCCTCCTCGGTCAGGGGATGAGGTTATTCCCGTGTCCTCAGTGGGCGAGCTCAGGAAATCATCCAGTCACGGCCACCCTACAATCTAGATTCTCTCCTTCCTCAACCCCTCCAGTGGGATGTTCACTCCCCATCCAGGCATGATGGGCTCTCGGGTAAAGAGCACATGGGGTGAGGCAGTTGGGAAAACGTGAGGTGTGCTCAGGGGGAGGTGATGTGAATTTGAGTGTGCTGGGGGGGGGGTGATGTGGATCTGAGTGTGCTCAGGGGGGGGTGATGTGGATCTGAGTGTGCTCAGGGGGAGGTGATGTGGATTTGAGTGTGCTCGGGGGGGGGGGGTGATGTGGATCTGAGTGTGCTCAGGGGGGGGTGATGTGGATCTGAGTGTGCTCAGGGGGAGGTGAGAGTGGATCTGAGTGTGCTCAGGGGGAGGTGAGAGTGGATCTGAGTGTGCTCAGGGGGGGGGTGATGTGGATCTGAGTGTGCTCAGGGGGAGGTGAGAGTGGATCTGAGTGTGCTCAGGGGGAGGTGAGAGTGGATCTGAGTGTGCTCAGGGGGAGGTGAGCGTGAACCTGAGTGTGCTCAGGAGGAGGTGAGCCGTGGATCTGTGTGGCCAGAACTGAGTTTGCATAGAGCATCAGCAGGAAGTGATGGGGTCACACTTTGGAGTTTGGTCTGTGAGCTTTGACAGGGAGGGGAGTGAGCGTCCGGCGAAGGGGAGTGAGCAGGTGCAATTGTGAGGTTGGGTTTGGGGTTTGAGGCAGCAAGCTGGGGGCTGAAACTCTGGGTTCCGGGAGTCAGGGGGTCTGGTGACTGGATATAGGGGGACCGGTTTCAGGCTCATGATGAGAAGTCTCCTCTGGGCCCTCATCCTTCCTCCGTTCCGTGGCGCAGTTCTCTCCTCCAGGGCCCAGGGCCCTGATCAGCCTTTGGAGTTAATGTTTAGGTGGCAGCGGCACCGGGGGCATCGCTGGTGCTCCCCCTCCCAGGCAGGGTCACGCTTGGGGCGGGGCTAGGGGCACTGGAGTGAGACGGAAAGGGCAGAGGGCCTATCGCACGGGCCCTGGGAGGCCTGCTCCGTCAGGACAAGTGGCGCCAGTGACCTTGCTGGGGAGGAAGTGGAGAACTAGGTGTGCTGGGCCGGGCACCTCCCGCCTGGGCACCCCTGTGTGAGCACCAGCGCCATCCTCGGGGCCCCAGGCACTCCTGGGCTGAAAGGTACGCTCGCTTGGGCTGCCACCGGCCTCCTGGGTATGGCCAAGCAGTGCCGGGAAGCCGGCCCGGAGCCCGGCTAGCAGGCACCTGGTATTCAGCATTGCCCGCTTCTGGGGGAGGTTTTTCCCTGCCTGGTGGGGAGGCAGACAAGGAACTGGGGGGGGATCGGGCAGCTGGCCTTGGGGCGTCTGGGGCTTCCAGGAGGAGGGGCAGGAGGCAGAGCAGGCTCTCTGTGGGACGAGGCCAGAGATGAGCAGAGGTGAGGTGAAGGTGGAGCAGGGCTAGAGATGGCTCTCCCGTCCCCCTGTGGCCCTGGACCCCCGCCCTACACGGCACAGGCCGGGATCCCTCTCAGCCAGGAATGACCTTGACAGCTGCATGCCTCGGGTCGGCAGAGGGAGCCCTCACTCTGCAGTGCCCGTGGTCTCGGGCTGGCCGGCCCTGCCGGGGGAGGGACACGCCGTGGAGCTGGGCCGTGGGCTGGGCCTTGCGGCCCTGGGAGAGCACTGTCCGGGCTCTGACTCCCGTAGGTCCAGGGGAATGAGAGGGGGGGGACTAGGAGGAGGCCATCAGGGACAGCAGAGGTCAGATGGGGTCAGGCTTCTGGGCCCAGAGCCACATGCCAGCCCCAGCCTCGCCCAGACCCTCTCGTTCTGGCTGGAAGCCACCTCTGGCCCTTCGGTACAGAAGGAAGCCACCTCTGTCCCTCCCTCGTGCCCATCGCCCTCTCCCTACTCCACGCTGAGCTTTCTGCATGGGGGCTGCTGCCCCGCGATGACTGCCTCCTTCTCCGAGGCAGGCCTGAGGTAGGGGTCCCCTGAGGCCACCCCAGGAGCCAATCCCAGAGCCTGGTGGAAGGGGGAGGGGAGAGTGGCCAGGCTGGGTGGGAGCCCCGGCTCCTGAAGCTCCCACCCCCCAGCAGCGAGGCCCCCCGCAGGCCTCCGCCCTCCATCACTGAAGAACGAGCAGTAGGAGCCACAGCCACCTCCTCCCCCCTCCCTGCCGCCGCCGCCTCCTCGGCTGAGCCGGCAGGTTGTCTTGGCAACGGGAGGCGGAGAGGAGATGCGCCCAGGGATGGAGGTGTATGTCACCGAGGAAGCTGCCGTGCTCCTGCCTCACGTCCCAGGCCCTTAAAGGTACCGATTACCCTCCTACGCCCCCCATCCTTCCCCTGGGACCCCCCCCCCCACCTTCGACATTCCTGTTTGCCTGAGGCGAATGCTCCCCTCCTCCCCACCCAGAGACTGGTACCCGTCCCTCATGAGCCACCTCGCTGCAGGCCCCTGCTCACAGCTTCCGAGCCGCCGGCGGCAGCAGCGGCTCCTTCCAGCCTTACCTCCGGGGCCCTTGCCCGGGAGGACAAGCCTCCTGGGGGGCGTCTGGCGAGGGCAGTGAGAGCAGGGGAGGACCCGAGGGGAAGGGAAGATCAGCGGCGGCGCTGAAGGCTGGGGCGGAGAGCACTCGGCACTTGCTCCTCGGGAGGGTGGAGGGAGGCTGTGCAGGCCTGGGGTGGGGCCAGGGCAGTAAGGGGGGGGGTGAGGGTGGAGGGAGAGAGAGCAGAGAGGCCCTGGCGGCCAGGCTGGTCACCCGGAGAAGCCTGGCCCCTCTCTTCAAGGATGTGGCCCCTCCTGTGACACTAAGGTACACCCCCTCCCGTCATCTCCTGTGCGATGGGCCCTGCGTTCCCTCCCCCACGCCTGGCTTCCTCGCCCCTGTCCAAGGCCCTCTCCCACCCCACACCAGCAGCTGGGCTCACTCTGCTCCTCCTCGCCGCTCAGCAACCTGCCTTCATTTCTCCTTGCTTCGCAGAGCCCAGCCTTCTGAATTCATTCTCCTGCCTTCCGGCAACCCAGACACATACCTCCCTCCCGCCCGCCCCTGCCTGGCCCCTCCTGTCCTCCTCTTTTAGGGAAAAGGGCCCCGGGGAACATTCTCACTCGCCCCCTTCAAGACCCTTCCCTGTGATTTTCCCCTCAGATATTTTTCCCAGAGCCCCCTCCCCAGTCTCTCCATTTCCCCAACGACAGCTGATACATCAGCTGACCGGCTGTGGGCAGTGGTTGCCAGGGCAACAGCAAGAGCTGCCTAGGTAGGCAGGTCTTCCAGGCGGAGGTGGCGAGGAGGCCAGGCCAGGCCAGGGCCAGGGCCAGGGTCAGCTGGCTGGGCTCCCTCCCCTGCCTGCCTCCGGGGGTCACAGTGGACTGGGCTCTGCTCGGAGCCCACAGCAACCCCACGGCGGTGGCAGGGCCCTGGCGTGGCGGAGGTCCTCCCAGACACGGGGAAGCATCCCGGAGCTCTGTGCTGGGACCTGGGCACCACCTGGCAGGAAGTTCCCTTTTGGTGAGGTGGCCCTGGCAAGGAATGGGGCTCCTCTCCCTCACACCACCGCCACCGCCACCGCCACCGCCACCGCCACCACTGTGCTCGGCTGCCTTTCAGAGGGGACTCGGGTTACTGGAGGGAAGACCTGCTTTTCCCAATCCTCCAGGAGAGGGTTAATCCTGGGTGATCTGTGCCCACACCCCTAGCTCTCGGCACCTTGCCCTTTATCACCCAGGGAGGCGAGGACCCCAGAGGCCCCTGTGGCTGCTGTAGCGGCTGAGCGGGAGATACAGGTGCTCGGAGGAACCAGCTGCTGTCGCCCCTGGGTTATCAGCAGGGCCCGTCCCGCCGTTAACGTCTGGCTGTTTCGGAGGACGCTCAGGGAGCTGTGTGTGTGTGTGTGTGTGTGTGTGTGTGTGTGTGTGCGCGAGTGTTGCAGGGCGGGGGTGTGGGAAAGGGGAAAAGGCCAGCGGCCGGCCCGTCTGCTCCGATTCTGCTTCGTCATGATGTCGGCTTAATGCTCCTCT
Source organism: Vespertilio murinus (assembly GCA_963924515.1). Lineage (NCBI taxonomy): Eukaryota > Metazoa > Chordata > Mammalia > Chiroptera > Vespertilionidae > Vespertilio > Vespertilio murinus. Next base: position 93,319,658 of record OZ004708.1, read on the forward strand.
TGTTTGAAATGGACTGAGCTACCGCGAGCGAGCGAGCGAGCGAGCGAGCGAGCGAGGTGGAAGAGCAGGCACATACAAACACACCCTGGGCCGGCCACACGCTATCAGCTGGAGGCGGGGAGGGTGCGGGCGCCGGGAGCCAGGGGCCCACGCCTGCCCGCCTGCCTCGCGCAGACGCCCAGCTCAGCTGGGATCCCAGCTCCAGGCTGCGGAGGAGCAGGGTGGGAGCGAGGAAGGTGGGGGCCAGGAGCGTAGGTCTCTTCCTGCAGCTCCCACCACACCCCAGCCAGCCCTTTTCCTGTTATCTGGGCTCCGGGAGGAGATGCCGGCCACCTAGGCTCAGAGGAAAAGCACAGCCGGGGCCTGGCCTGCGCCTGTCCCTGCCCGGCCCTGGGCTGTGTCTGGGCCACGCTGTCTGGGAGCAGGTAGGTGGCAGGGTCTCCCACGGTCTTCCCGCTGTGGGCGCTTTGGGCCGCAGCACCAGCCCGAGCGTGAGGCTCTGGTGGGCGGGGGTGGGGGTGGGGGTGGCAGGGAGCCCCTAGGAGCGTCAGCTATGGCCTGTTGTTCCGAAGGAGATAGGGCCCTGTGGCCAGGCCTGAGAGGAGCCGGGTTTGAGGCAGAGGGCCTGGGGGTTCCATGCTGGCACCCCGGCGCCCCCCTCACCTAGTTGTGTGGGCCAGACCTCCAGGCGATGGGATGGGGCCAGAGAGGGTGATGGGGGGGGGCTGTTCCCTCTGCTGAATGATGACAGGGAGGGGAGAAGGAGGGGAAGGGGTGGCAGCCTGCCTCCCACCACACCACAGGCATTCTGGGGTGGGGGGTACAGTTCACGCAGAGGCCAGATGTTGTTGGTGTGGGGGGTGCTCCTGGGGCCAGGGCTCTGGGGAGGGCCCTGCTAGCCCTCGGCTGGCCAGGCTGGGTGCGGGCCGAGCGCAGGGTGAGGCTGGGTGGCAGGGCGTGGCGGCAGCCTGACCCCAGCTCTCCCGGGGGCTGGCTGCTGATGTGCTTGGAGGGGCTGGGGCTGAGCAGACGCGCAGGCCCCCCAGGATCGGAGGCGCCCTGCTACCTCTGCCCTCCTCAGCCCGACAGGCCAGTGCCCTTTCCTGGGGCGATGCACCCGCTGTTTCCCTCCCAGGGGACCGTGTGGCCAGGGTGCCAGAGTCGGGGGAGCAAGGGCGGGCGTAGGAGATGGCGGCGGCTGTGCTGTGGGAAGGGGGTGGGGTCCTGGTAGAGGTGGGCGCTCCGGGTGTGTTGCTGCCCATGTGCACGGCTTGGCGAGGGGGTGTCGGCACGTGGATGAGTGGCTGTGGAGGGGCGGGGCGGTGGGTGGGTGCAAGTGGGCGTCCGAGGCACCGTGTGTGTGAGTGTGAGGGGCCCTCTCTGGGAAAGTGGGTGTGAGATCTTGCAAGCAGGTGGGTGCGTGCTGTAGCGATGTTTCGGCGTGGGCTCCCCTGCCTGTGCGCACACGTGCATCTCGCCCCGTGAAGCCAGCCCCTCCTCGGCCGGGTGTGGGACCCCTGGGGCCCGCGGTCCGCCCCGGGGTGCAGGTCTGTGGGAATTCCTCCTTCGGAGCTCCTGCATGTGTGAAGATAAGCATAGGGAAGGCCGGGGATTCGGAAAGCTGAAGTTGGGATGCAAGACCCTTGCGTCTCCCCCAGCCCTATCGGTCCCGCTCGTGCAGGCGACATCACCATCCACCCACGGGACCCACGGTACACAGAGGCCGGAGCGGGAACACGCTGGGGACCGAGCAAGCCCGAGGAGCTGAGGGGCACAGACAGAGGGGCTCCTCAGCGGGGGGGATAGAGAGAGAGGACACAGAAACCCAAGTGGGAGATCTAAGAGAAACCAGATGAATAGGTGCATATTTAGGGGGGTAGACGGGAGGAAGGGGGGCCCAGTCCTGATATCAGGAGCAAAGGAGAGGAGGATAGGGGCCCGCCTGCTCCTGCCTGATGCTTCTGAGTGTGAGAGGGTGCTGTGGAGGGTTGGCACTAGGGGAACCCCAATCCCAGTCCCAGCAAATGGAATGGGGCTTTACCATGGGGATGCGATGAAGGAGAGTATGAGAGAAGAGGAGAGAGTGAGGGCTTCACCAGTCTTAGAAAAGGCACAGGCCTCGGGCTCCGTGGAGGGGAGGGATACTCTGAGGAGCCACTGGCCCAGAGCCGGGAGCCCCTCCGGCTCACGCATGCAGTGTCCTTTTTGGGGGAGCGTGGGTGCCCCTCCCCACAGGGCCCACCCCCAGAGCAGGCCCGGCCCGCAGGCCCTTCCCCTTCCGCACTGGGATGCTGTTTTGGGAACTGGTGACCTAGCTGGATCCCGCCTGTATTTCTGGCATCGAGCTGTTGCCACAGTAACTGCGGGGGTGGGGCTGGGAGTGGGAGAGGGTGAAAGGGAAACCAACTGGCGAGGGATGAAGAAAGTGAAGAAAAGGGAAAGGAAAGCAGAGAGAGGGGGGCGGGAGCAAGGGCGTCGTAGGTCCGTCCCACGGAAGGAAACTGGGGACGAAGGGGAGGCCCCGGCCCCGGCCACGCTGACCCCAGCCCACTTGGGCAGCTAGCCTCCCTGCATAACGCCTTCCCCGGCAGCACCCCGGCCGCCGGACCCTGCCTGGCCCGCGGCCACCCCCAGCCTCCCGCTCCTTCCACAGGCCGGGCGGCCAGGGAGGCTCACAGGGCCCCAGTTCAGATTGAGCGGGATCGTCGAGGACCCGCTGCAAAGAGCGTTCCTTGACTTTGACGTGATAAGGACTCTGGTGGGCCCCGGGCAGGGGCAGGGATTCTAGCCTGGCTTCCACCGGGAGGCCTTTGGCAAGTTAACCTCTTGGCCACCGGTTCCTGGCCTCTGGGTCGGCTGCCTCCTGCACGCCCCCTACTGGGGATCGTGCCCTTGATGGGAATCCAACCCAGAATCCTTCAGTCCACAAGCTGACGCTCTAGCCACTGAGCAAACCAGCTAGGGCCCGGAGGAGCCTTTATTTCTACCAGCCACAGTCAGGTCAGCCCCTACCTGGAGCAAGAGCCAGCCTGTTGGGTGGGTGGGTAGGTGGGTGGGTCTTATCGCCCCATCCGGGAGCCGGAGGCTCTGGTTGCCCTGGAGATGCGGGTGGGCAGTGTGAGGTGGGGCTGGCTGGCGGCTCAGATAAGGCGGGCAGCACAGCCGGGGAGGGCGGGGTGGACGGGGAGGGAGGAGGAGGTCTGATCAGAGCTGGGGCAGCTGAGGTGTCCCTTCCGCCACCTGGGCTTGCCTTCCTCCCAGGTCTTCCCCTTCCTCCCATCCCGCCCTGCCTTCCTGCTGCAGCCTGCCCTGTGGCCTCGGCCAGGGGAGTCAGTGCAGAGGGGGGGGGGGACCCAGCGCAGGTGCCGGAGGGTGGGGGCTGGAGGCGGCTGAGTGAGAGGGGGTGTGGACTTGGAGGAAAGTAGCTTTTTTTGGGGGGGGGGGGGAGTGCTATGTGTGGGTGGAGTAAGCAGTTGCTCTGCAGTATGATTTGACAGAGCCAAGAAAACTCCACCCCCACCCGCCCTCTCACTCCTCCACTCCAAAACATTCTCCCTCCTGGCTTAAAATGCCACCAGTAACACCTCGCACCGTAGACTAGCCCACAGGAACAATAAGACCCCGGGAAGGGCAAAACATTAACAAGGTACCAGCGGCTGCCGGACATCCCGGTGGGCACCGGTGGGCGGAGGCCCAGAGGCCGAGGGGCGGCCCAGCCCGGGAGGGCATGCTGTGCACAGGGCGGAGACATCATTCTGTGGAACCCCGTTTCTGAAAGGCAACGCCCGCGGGACGTGTGCATGTGTGAGTGTGGGTCTCAGCATGACCATGCGCACCTGCCTCTGACCCCTCCCCTCCCTCCTTCCCTGGGCAGCGACCACTGATAGACAGCTCTCTATCTCTCTCCCTTCCTCTCTGTAAAATATCAATAAAATATATATTTATTTTTTTAAATATATTTTATTGATATTTTATAGAGAGGAAGAGAGAGAGATAGAGAGCCAGAAATGTCGATGAGAGAGAAACATCGACCAGCTGCCTCTTGCACACCCCCTACCGGGGATGTGCCCGCAACCAATGTACATGCCCTTGGCCGGAATCGAACCCGGGACCTTTCAGTCCGCAGACCGACGCTCTACCACTGAGCCAAACCGGTTTCGGCAAATAAAATATATTTTTAAAAATAAAAATAAAAAATAAAGCTGGCCCTCCACCCAGGCCCTCCACCTGCTAGGACGGCTCCCTCTGCCTGCAGGCATGGTCCAGGCTCCCCTTCTTTAGCCTCCAGCCAATCTTCCTCCGGAGTCACTCCTCCTAGCCCCGCCCCGCCCCTGAAGGGCACTTCCTGGAAGCACTCCCTACAGGGGTCCAGGCCAGGCCTGCCCTCCGGTGATCCCTAACAGGGAGGCCTCACTATCCCGCCGAAGGTGCCTCAGAGGCCACCAGGCCTTGACACCCCCGGGCGAGTTGTCACTCCCTTCAGCACTCGGCCTTCTCCGGTGATGGACTCTCGGCTTCTTGATCTTCTTTCTCAGTCCCTCCTCTCCCCACTCCCATCCTTTCTCTCAGTTTGTACTGCACACTTTCTGCCTCTCAGGCCCTTTGCAGAAAAAAAAAAGCTTCACTAGACACACCCCTCCCCCTTGCCCTTCTAGGAGTTGGCCTTGTTACTTTCCTCCTCCCTGTCATGCTGTCTCAGGATTGTTTTGGACCTTCTCTCTCCCTTGGCCACCTCCTGGGCAGACCACCACCTCTAGCTCACGTGGCTCCCAAATCTCTGTTTCCAGCCCTCTCCTCCCGCAACCTCTTATTCTCCTTGGGCATTCCCACCCGTTCGTTCACCTACGGCACCCACCTCCGCCTCCACTGGCAAGGGTGAACTCAGGGCCCTTCTGCCTCCCAGCCTCGCAAGCTGCCTCCCCCTGGGCTCTCTGAGCAAGTCCTGCTTTGCACATTCTGCCTCTAGGATGCCACCCATTTGCCCTTTTCCATCTTCGGCCCCATGCCCAGGTCTAGACCCTCACAGTCCTGCCCCCTCCCCCTCCCCCCCTCCCATCCCCGCCCCCGCAACTGCTGCCATGGCTTCCTGGCTTCCCTCTCTGTTTCTGTCCAATCCGTCTCCCAGGCTGCAGCCAGATTCCCTTTCCCAAAGCACTGCTTGGATCTGTCTCTTCTTTCTTTCACACAAATTTCTAAGCATTCCGCAGCCCCTGTTGCCCACAGAACACAATCTAACACCCACTGGTCTGGGTTCAGAGGCCTCCACAAACCTGCCCCAACCCCCTGGCCCAGGCATGCCTCCACCTCATGGCTCTGCCACTCGGCCCTAGGTGCTGCTCCGCTGACAGACCCGCGCTTCCCCGCCCCGCTTCCACTCCTGCCGCTTCCTCTTTCAGAATCCCTTCCCCATGTTTGCATGGTTTCAAACTGGGCCCACCTCTCTTACCTCCTCCAGTGAGAAACCTGCTTTGTTGTCCCCTCTGGATGCCCCAGCAGGAGTGATCCCCTCTCCTGGGACCTCTCACAGCCCCTTAGACTTTCTTATCTGACTCCAGTAATTTTCTGCTTTGCATCGGAGCTATCTGTAGGGATGCCTCCTTTCTGGAGGGGCAGCCAGCTCCTTTGACTGGTCTTTGTGTTCTCCAGAGTGCTGCTCTGTGGTCATTTGCAAAATACGTGCTGAGAGAGTACTTGGTGAATGGATGGAAAAACAATACATGACTGGGTGGGTAGGCTATGGATGGGTGGATGGACAGATTGATGGATGGATGGTGGATGGATGGATGTGTGGGTGGATAGATGAATGGATGGTGGATGGATGGATGGGTAGATAGATGGATGGATGGACAGATTGATGGATGGGTGGGTGGATAGATGAATGGATGGATGGTGGATGGATGGATGGGTGGATGGATGGATGGGTAGATAGATGGATGGATGGACAGATTGATGGATGGGTGGATGGATGGATGGATGGATGGGTAGATAGATGGATGGATGGACAGATTGATGGATGGATGGGTGGATTGATGGATGGATAGATGAATGGATGGTGGATGGATGGATGGATGGATGGGTAGATAGATGGATGGATGGATGGACAGATTGATGGATGGATGGATAGATGAATTGATGGTGGATGAATGGGTGGGTGGATAGAAGGGCGGGTAGATGGACTGATGGATGAATAAATGTATGCCTCTAGGACTAAGCAAAGTGTATCGCTAGTTTGACAATGGCTGTTAATAAAGTAAAGGTTAGAGAGGAGTGAGAGGGAGCTAACAGTTCCTTTTTTATGGACCAGAGTGAATTCTGGTCCTCAGACCGCTGGTTGAGAGCGTTACAGAGTGAGTGCTGGGAAGGCAGGAACAGGGGGGAATTACAGACGGAGCTTTTCCATGGGCACAACACCTAGCGTGGCTCTGAGGCCACAGTCTGTCTTGGAGAAGCCTTGGCTCTGGAATTCCAAAAAGACTTGAGAAACGTGGCCGATGCCCCTGCCAGCATAGAGAGGCACCCTGGCTCAGCCATGGCCTGACGTGTGGCCATTTTCAGCTCCAGGGCTCCGGGCAAGTTCTTAACCGCTCTGAGCCGCCGCGTCCTCACGTGCCAGGCGGGTCTACCTTTAGGGTCGTTGAGGAGATGAAACCAAATAATCTTTGTAAAGTGCTTATCAAAATGCCTAGCATGCGCATGCAAAACACGATAGCTATTATGACTGCTGTTGGCTCTCCCTAGGAACAAAGGGAGAGCAGTGCCCCTAGAAGTTAGCAGCCATTTAATTAGCAAAAAGCAAAACACGTCCCCATGTCAGGCAACATTTAATCAAGGACGAGGCCTTATGGTTGTTTTTTCAAGTCCCACTGGAATTCAGAGACGGGTGGGGACTAGAACAGTGGGGAAGGCCTCCCGGGGAGGAGGGTTGAGGACTGACCTCAACAGCTGGGTGGGATCTGAAGGACAAAGAGGGGGATGGAGAACAGGGAAAGGGCATGTGCAAACGCAGGGGAGTGGGGTGAGGGCTGCTTGTGCAGCAAGCAGGTGGTTTCGGCGGCTGAGGGACAGTGAGCAGAATGGCCTGATACAAAGTAATAGATGATGCGATTGGGAGCACCAATGACTTCAGTCTTTCACGACCCATGACCCTCCGTCGCAAAGAACGGCTACAGAAAACCCATCGAAGTCCATTAGCCCCTGTGGAGAGAGAAATAATAACAGCTAACACTGCATAGACCTTACAGTGCTTTGAGCATTTCGCGTATTATAACTTACCTGATACTCAGAGCAACCTTGTGACTCTATCCCCCATTCTACAGACGAGAAATGCGAGGCACAGAGAGGGTAAGTAACTTGCCCAAGGTCACTCAGCCTCTAAGTAGCAGACTCTCATACCCATCCCCAGGCTCTCTCAGGCCCAGAGTCCACGCTCTGAACCACTCCATTCGGCTGCCTCTTCCCCGAGCCTCGGTAGCCATCGGTTCTCTCCACTCTGGCGTATTGCCTGCAGATAGGAAGGCACTCCCGCTGCCACCCTCCCACTGGAAGCTCAGCCAGGCATCCACGGAATGGCTACTGTGAGGCCAGTGCCGGTGTGTGTGTGTGTGTGTGTGTGTGTGTGTGTGTGTGTGTGTGAAGGGATGGGAGCATTGCTAAGGGAGTCACTGAAGGGAGGAGACTGTGGCTGCAGGGAGCTCACAATCTATTGCAGAAGACAGGGCCTAGCTCCCCGGGAACAGAGGGAGAGCAGGCCGCCAGGTGCCTCCCTGCAGGGAAGCGGCGCCTCAGAGGGCGGCCTCGGCACAGGCATGGGGAGGATGTGGGCACTGGGATGGGGCCTCGGCCCCAAAGCGGGCTTTACCCTGCAGGTGAATTTGACTGCTGTACAGAGACAGTTGCACGGGGATGTGGGCTGCCTCCACCCACCTCCCCACCTCCCCTTTTCACAGGAGTTGGAACCAGAGCAGAAAGAACCCAGGTCAGAGTGGCACCCCCAGCCCATGACCTGACCACTTCACTCCAAGTCGCCCCCCCCCACAGCCAATGACTTCACCCCAAGTGGGGGCTTCATACCCTGTCCCCTCCTCCCTGCATGTTCACCCCATAGACGTTACTAAGACCCTCTGTGCGCGGCCTTCCTGGGGCGAGAGCTGGCTGGCACAGTGGACAGAGGGTGGAGGTGGAGTGGGACGGGGTGGGGGTGGGGGGAGCCAGCGGGGAACGGGGAAAAGGGGCACCGTAGAGACGGAGGCGTGAGAGCCTGGGTCCGGTCCGAAACTGGCCGCAGCCCCAGGCAGGGCAGGTGTGACGAAGCAAGGATGCAGGGCCGCCCAGGGACGGCTGACCCCTGGCGTCATTTCCTCTCTAGCCGGAGAACAATGGCTCAAAAAACAAGTGCAGCCCTCCACTTTCCCGCTCCCGGCCCAGGCGCTGGCTTCCCCGGGCTGAGCGAATGGAAAGCCGGGGCCCGGCGCCTTCCGCCCTGCTCCCGGAGCCCAGGCCCAGCGCGGGCGGCTGCCCGGCCCCGGCCCCGGCCCCGGCCCAGGCCCGCTGAGATCCGGCCCCAGCCCCGGCCCCGGCCCAGGCCCGCTGAGATCCGGCCCCAGCCCCGGCCCCGGCCCAGGCCCGCTGAGATCCGGCCCGGCCAGGCTGGCACGTCCTCCCTCCCCTCCAGGCCCTGCACTCGGCCTGCAGCCTGGAGCGCCACCGAGGGATGAGGACGCTACCGCCCAGTGGGACGCCCTTTCTGCCCTCGCGGCCCCCAGCGCCCCGCGCCCAGGAGCCGGGCCGAGCCTGACGCCCCGCCGCCTCCCCTCGCGCCCAGGGACCTGCGAGTGACCCGTCCGCCACCTCCGGCTGCATGGAGCGGCTGCAGAAGGTACGCGGGGCGGCGGGGGCCTGGGGCTCCGGGTGGGTGTGGCCAGGCTTCCAGCCGAGGGTCAGGTCGGGGTCGATGGTGCCACCTGGTGGTGGCCCGCAGCGCCGCACCCTGGGGCCCCAGAGGCCTAGGACACCCTCTCTGCCCTGGCCCACCCTTTGGAACGCCCTGGCCCTGGCCCTCGCCCACACGCACATTCCCACGCCCGCCTTCTCGCTCTCCCCAGCAACCACTTACCTCCCCCGGGAGCGTCAGCTCCTCCCGAGACTCCAGTGTTCCCGGCTCTCCCTCCAGCATCGTGGTGAGTACTCTTGGCCACCAGCACCCTCAGGCTGGGAGGGAGAAGGGCAGGGACACACTCCCGGCTGTGCCGCTTCCCCCAGCCCCCCTGAGGGTGATTCCGCCGGAAGGCTGGTGGACAGAGAGAACCCCGAAAGCCTGAGACGGTGCCCCCACTGTCCTCCTGGGCTGGTCCTGCCTTGCGGAGCTGACATCTAAAAAGACTGTCCGTTTTCTTCCCAATAAGTGGAAGTGTGGCTTGTCGGGCCAGGATGCCAGGTGAGCCTTTGAGCATGTGTGTTCCATCCGCACCGTTTCCCTGCAGGCCAAGATGGACAACCAGGTGCTGGGCTACAAAGACCTGGCCGCCCTCCCCAAGGACAAGGCCATCCTGGACATCGAGCGGCCTGACCTCATGATCTACGAGCCCCACTTTACCTATTCTCTCCTGGACCACGTGGAGCTGCCCAGGAGCCGGGAGGTGAGTGGGGGGGAAGCTTGCTCTTGGGCAGGACTTGGGGGGAAGGTCTCCCCCGGGCCACACTGGGTTGGGGGGCAGGATCCCCCGTCCTGCTTTCTCTCCTGGAGAAACGACTCCAAAACAAGAACGGGGACTGTGCATAGGACTCACCCAGGGATAACCGCGTGCTGTGGAGAGCAGGAGAGATGGGCCGGAGGGCTCCGTGGAAAAGCAGGGGAGGCTGTGTCTGAATGGCAGTGACCCCAAGGGGTCAGGGGGGAGCGGGGGATTGTGGGGGGGTAGGCAGAAATATAGCAGATTTGTGGAAAGCACCCCGAAGCACTGACCTCAGAGGCTGAGAGTCCTAGCCGCGTGACCCGTGTGACAGTGTGGGCCCGCTCCCCCTCCTGTAAAATGGAGGTGGCAGCCTCTGCCCATCCATCTCACCAGGGAGCCAAGTGCACGAGGTAAAGCACTCATGCCAGGTGCTCTGTCAGTGGTGTTTGAGAGAGGGGTAGTGTCGGGGCTGAGCAGCGAGATGGGGCCAGGCTGGAGGGAGACTTTAATACCCGCCAGGAGCCCGGACCCCATCCTCGATGCTTGTGGGTCTGGCCCTGAGGACGGCGCCACAGCCATCCTCCGCTCGCCCTCAGAGCACAGCACGCTGCTCCAGGGCCGGCGGCTTCCCGGTGCACCCTAGGAGCAGACCGAGGACTCTGCCCGGGAGAGCACCGGGAGGGGGCAGGGAGGGCCAGCGCTGGGATTGGGGCGGAGAGCGGGGTTTGATAGAGAAGAGATGGCCCGGACATCGGCCAGGTAAAGATGTGGAGTGGCCCCTCTGGGGCTCTAGGATCGAGGGTTTAATCCTGCCCTGTGGCTCTGACCAGCTCCTCTCCTTCGCAGCGCTCGCTGTCACCCAAATCCACATCCCCCCCTCCGTCCCCAGAGGTGAGTATTGCCAGCCAGCCCTGCTCCCACAGGCCCACCTCCCTGCCCCCAAAGGCGCCCAGAGAGGGCTCTGCAGAGCCCAGGGATGCCGGAACCACTGGCCCTCCTTTGTCACCGGCCAGCTCTGTCCATCTGTCTGTCCGGCTTGGGGGCTGGGCGGGTGGGAGAAAGCGATGGTGGAGTAAGGTGAAGCTGCGTCTGCCTGGGTCGGAAGGGCTGGGTAGAAGACCCGGGAGCTGCAGCGAACCTCACTTGTGCTCGGCAGGTGTGGGCGGAGAGCCGGTCCCCTGGAGCCATCTCTCAGGCTTCAGCCCCACGGACCACTGGGACCCCCCGAACCAGCCTGCCCCATTTCCACCATCCGGGTAGGTTTCACCGCCAGCCGGGTGGCATTCTTTTCCTGGGACCTCTTTTCTCCTTTAAGAATCCAAGCCCCTTGCTGGGGTATACTCTCCCCACAGAACTGGCCCGACACCCCTGAAGCCAGAACCCCAGGCACAGGTCCCAAAGATGGTAGACCCGTCTCATCTTCCCTCCCACCCAACCAAAAAAGTGCAAAAAGTCCCAGCCCTCTCGGGGACAGTTCCAAGAACGCTGCTTCTGTCTTGGCTCTTGATAGGAGCCCATGAATGTCCTACCTTCTCCCATTCCCCTTGCCTCCTTTCTCATCCCTGCCCTGGCCTCCCCGCCATCAACCCATCCTCCTTCTCCTCCACTTTGCTCTCTACAGAGACCACCCGCCCAGACTCCAACATCTACAAGAAGCCACCCATCTACAAGCAGAGAGGTGAGGCCCCTGACGCACCTGCTCCCCACGCTGGGAGGCTGTGCCAGAGGCGGGAGGGGACAGGAGAGTATCTGTCCACATCAGCACACAGCCGTGCCCTGTGCTTCCTTGCGCGTTGTTTTGACACCCATGACCCCACAGGTCTGAAGGGGGGCAGGTACGGGGATGGGGTGTGCACAGGCTGACCCTGACCTCCACCTGCAGAGTCCATGGGAGGCAGCCCTCAGAGCAAGCACCAGATTGAGGACCTCATCATTGAGTCATCCAAGTTCCCTGCAGCCCAGCCCCCCGACCCCAACCAGCCAGCCAAGATCGAGACTGACTACTGGCCATGCCCCCCGTCACTCGCTGTTGTGGGTAAGAGAAGCTGTTGAGAGGGGACAGGGAGGCGGGACACTGCCCATAGCCCATGGGGATGCCCAGGAGCCCACCCTCACTCAGCCCACCCCACCCCACCCTGTGTCCTCTGGTGAACCCTGTAGGCTCCTCACTCACCCACTCCTAGAGCTTTTGGTGTCAGCACCCTATTGGTTAGTCATTCGTCACTTTCCATTCATGTACTGGGCCACTCAGCAGACATTCACCACACTTCTGCTGCATCCCAGGCTCTGTGGTGGGAACTCTGGGAAAGAAAAAGAGAAATGAGACAAGGTCTCGGTCCCAGTGAATTGATGTGATTGTGTATTGTCCACCCAGCCTCACTGTCAGGCAATTGTTATTTTTCTTAAAAACAAACACATGTGTAGTGCTCACTTTATTTTTTTTAAAATATATTTTTATTGACTTTTTTTACAGAGAGGAAGGGAGAGGGATGGAGAGTTAGAAACATCAATGAGAGAATCATCAATCAGCTGCCTCCTGCACACCTCCCACTGGAGATGTGCCCGCAACCAAGGTACACGCCCTTGACCAGAATCGAACCTGGGACCTTTCAGTCCACAGGCCGACGCTCTATCCACTGAGCCAAACCGGTTTCCACTCTGTAGTGCTCACTTTAATGTGCAGCGTGGTGCGATGTGCAGAGCCAGCCCCTGATGGATACTTGTTGAGCCAATGGTTGGTTGACACACTGGCTTCTGCCTGCGTTTCCCAGAAACAGAATGGAGGAAGCGGAAAGCATCCCGGAGAGGCGCCGAGGAGGAGGAGGAGGAGGAAGACGATGACTCCGGGGAGGAGATGAAGGCTCTCAGGGAGCGCCAGAAAGAGGAACTCAGTAAGGTAGCATCTCGCTGCCCCCTCTCCCCCTCCTGGGTCTTCCCGGGGACAGACCTCTGGTTCCAGGGCTGTTCGCTCAAAGGGTTCACGCCTGAAGAGCATCCTGGTCTGAGCAGGAGAGGCGTGCCTCTTCTTTCCCAGCTTTTCAGTTGCTGCCCTGGCAGGCGCCCCAGGACTTCATGCTGCTTGGGGGGGAAACACTGGTTATATGAGGGTCAAAGGCCCAGAAAGGTGGTCCCATCAGTGCCAGGCTCAGCAGGCTGAGCAGTTCTGGGGAAGAGGAGAAGGGAGAGAGCTGGTCTCCAGGGGGTGAGAGAGGGTGCTGGTGGTCCTGCAAAGGCCACTGATGGTGACGTGGGCTTGTGCTCTCGGCCTGGTGACCTGGGCTGGGAGGCCACCGGGAAGAGTTACACTGAGCGGCCTTGACTCCTTGCTCTCGGGGGTGGCCAAACCCAACGTAGCAGTGCCTCCAACCAGGATGCCAGGCTCCCCAGGTCCCCGGCCCAGCCACTGGGGAAACCTGTCCTCATTCCTGCCTGCAACACGCCCAACTCTGAGCCTTTTGGAGGAGAGACACAAGTACCAAAGTCTTGGATCCATCCCCTTTGGTCCCCAGGTCACTTCCAACTTGGGAAAGATGATCTTGAAAGAAGAGATGGAAAAGTCATTGCCTATCCGGAGGAAAACCCGCTCCCTGCCCGACCGGACACCCTTCCATGCCTGTGAGTGCCACCAAGGGGGCTCGAAGGCCTGGCCACTCCCTGAGGCCAGAACTGAACAGCCGGTTGAGTCTGTCTGTCACGTGCCCGGCACCGTGCCAATGCGGGTGCACGAGACGGAACATTCGGCCACTGGCTCAAGGCGCTCACGTGCGTAGGGCAAAAACTCCAGTGGTGGAACAAGACTAGATGATAAACAATAATATCAGCTAAAGCTGAATTAGCTAATTTTGCTTAATTGAATAAACATTTACTTAGTGTCTACCATGTGGGAGATACTGGGGCTTACTAAGAGTGAAAAAACAGAGTCCTGTCCTTTGGTAGCTGCCAATCGCTGGAGAAATGGCCGTGGAAACCGATTTCGGTGCAGTGGAGCAGGTGCTGTGATGAGCTGTGCACAGTGACAGGGCCAATGGTCAGAGGGTCAGGGCGTGCTCACTGAGTCTTGAAGAATGAGACAAATCGAGTGGGGGTTTGACACGGGGGAAGGTGGGAGCAAAGGCAGAAACAGGAACCTCCTGGCCAGTGGAGAGGGGGCCTCCAGGAGCCTGAAATCAGTGCCCGAGTGTGCCATGTGGTGGCAGGATTGACACCAGAGAGCCGGGGCAGCCAGCCGGTTGGATCCCATGCCTCGAATCACCCAAGTTTGGCCTGGACTTCCTTGGCAGAGTTTTTGAACAATGTGGAGAGGAGAGGGGAGATCTGAGAGCCCAGAACTGGGAGTTACAGGCCTCTAAAAGCCGGGAGGCACACAGCCTCGCTCCCACTGCATTCTATTGGTCAGAGCAGCTCAGACTCCGGAAAGGGGAGATTCCATTTCCTGAGGACAGGAATGGCACAGGCGCTGGGAGATGGTGATGCAGGACACTTTTGGAGACAGCCTACCACACTTCCCAGGGTCTGGGTAAGGGCTAACATAGACCCAGGGCAGGGAAGAGGGAATGGGTTTGAGAAATACAGAGGAGACTGAAGCAACTGAAAGACTCAGTGGGAGGAGAGGAGCAGACGAGTTGGGGTTTGGCCTTGGGTGCTGGGTGAAGAAAAGCCAAGAACAGATCATGAAAGAGGCAGGTTTGGGAGAAAGATGAAGAGACTGGTTGGGGACATGTTGGATTTGAAATGCGAGTTTGACTGAGTCGGGAGCTTGAGGAGCAAGGCAGGCCTCAGGGAGAGTCTTCAGGATACAGGCAGTCGTAAGACCCTAAGAAAGATGGGATTGTGCAGGGAGGAGCAAGGGTAGGGACAGGGCCGACTGTCCCCTGGAGAGCACACATGTTTAGGTCCAGCTGAGTGTTGGCTCTGCCTAGTCAGGATGAGGGGCCGGCCTCAGGGGCCTCTCTCTCAGAAGGTGGGCCTTGTTCTGGGAGCAGCCAATTGGAAGGGGAGATTTAGGAAGGCTGGGAACAGCTGCGTCAGGGAAGGGCAGTGATGACCATCTGTCCATCTGCAGTGATGACCATCTGCCTGGTGTGGTCCTCACCTCCACAGCCTGCAGGCCAGCCGGGGCCACGGCTGACCCAGGCAGAGTTGGCTGAGGCAGGTCTGTGGGATACAGGGCCAGGTGAGCGCTCAGTACTGGTGAAAGCAGTTTTGTTCCCAACCACAGGATGAAGGACAGGGAGTGTGGGTCAGGTCCCCAGAGGTCCCGTGAGATGGACGAGCAGGTGTGCTGGGAGCCAGGCTGAAGGAAGGTGCAAACAAAGACGGGCGCTATGGTCACAGAGTGGGGCCCCGGGCTCCAAGTGCCAGGGGGAAGCAGTGTGGATAGCGAGGCCCGGGGGTGACCATTGCGGGGGCTGCCTGCTGTGCAGTAGACATGAAGGCCCTGGGGTAGGGATGGGGGTTCAGGAACCCCAAGGTGTGTCTCTGGCTAGGACATCCACAGGGTCACCGAAAGACCAGGATGGTATTTCAGAAGGGGTGGGAAGAGTTTTTAGAGAACGTGGGCTAAATAGTGAAAGCCTGGAGGATGAGACAGAGAGATGTTCTGAAGGTTGAATTCGGTCTCCGTGTTCCACTAGAATTCGCTTTCAGTCCAAATTAGCTCTTTAACTTCCATTTGGCCTTGCAAGGCTGAATAGCCAAATGTCTCCATCATCATCATTTTGGCAATCCGAACTTATATGTGATCAAAGGCCATAGGTTTGCATAGGTTACAGTCACAGCTAATCAACCTCAACAATTTCAAAATTATAGAGAGCCCTAGGTGGTGTGCTCAGTAGTTAGAGCATTGGCCTGTGCACCAAAGGGTCAAGGGTTTTATTCCCAGTCAAGGGCATGTGCCTGGGTTGCAGGTTAGATGCCCAGTCCTAGAAGGGACTTGTGTGGGGACAACCAATCGATGTGTCTCTCTCAGATCAATGTTTCTCCCCCCACCCCTTTCTTTCACTATCGCTAAAAATCAATGGAAAAAATATCCTTGGGTGAGGACTAACCAAAAAACATTTAAAATTATGGATAGGCATGTCATTCTGACTTAATGGTAACATTGAATAGTCACTTTCAAACACCCTGAATGATATTGCAAAAGAAGATGATTTTATACACAAAAATAAGTATTTAAGTAGATTTAAAATTAAGTATTAAGGAAAAAACAAATAAACAAAGTCCCCAAAACACGTTTTGTTCTCACCAATTAAACTTCCAAGTAACAGATTTTATAAGAATGTTTTAAGAGGACAGTTCCTTATAGTTTGAGTCTGTCGAGGCTAAACATTTAAACAAAAAGTCTGGTCAAGATGATTACTACAGAATGCCAACGATTTCTAGTAATTGGAGATGAAGGAGTTTTGAGGTCTGCCCAAACTGAAAATATTAGGTACGAAGATTTCCTGGGAAAACCTGTTACTGAAAACCAGTTTCCTTGCATTATCATCTCAGTGCTTGAAAGCTCAGTGATATTGTTAAATGTGTAAGTTGAAGGTGACCCCTAAGCATGCAATCCACGTTTTGGCTGTGTGTGCAATCCAGCAGCTGACAGAGCTGAGGAAAGCGTTGATTCTGTATTATAGGGTGAAATGTTTGAAACTTGGTTACTAAATTCGCTAATATTAAAGTTGTATTGATTTGATTCTTTTCACGAGATGTCAGATGCATTTTTTTTTTTTACCCCAGAGGTTCATTTTACACTGGGGAGCTTCAGCATTTCTCGCTCGCTAACTCTGATTTTAACTCGGGCATTTGGCCCAAAAGAGTGTTTGGTACCCTTCTGTTAGAGGGAAGGCATTAGAGAGAGTTCAGAGGCACCAGCACGATGCCCCTCGCTGGAGGTGGTGGGCAGGAGCTGGAAGCCAACAGAGACCCCAGGTTCTCCCAGGTCTACCCTTCACTGCCCTGCCTGTTGGGGGAGGGGGGGGGCAGAGAGGGATCCCGCTCAAAATGACTGTCAAGCCAGGGGGACTGAGCGGGTCTCTCTCTCTCTCTCTCTCTCTCTCTCTCTCTCTCTCTCTCTCTCTCTCTCTCTCTCTCTCTCTCCTTTCCCCTAGCCTTGCACGGTGGAACATCAAAGTCATCTTCCCTCCCGGCCTATGGCAGGACCACGCTGAGCCGGGTAAGGACCCTGACCGCAGGTCCCAGACTGCAAGGGAGGAGTGTGCACGTGGGGTCCTCTGAGGGACTGAGCTGCTTGGGGAAGGGAAGACCCTTCAAGTGGAGGGACTGAAGGGGAACACTCAGCTTCCTTCTGATCCTTTATGTCCTTTCTAGCTGCAGTCCACAGACTTCAGCCCGACTGGGAGTGAGGCCGGAAGCTCAGGTGAGAGGCAGGGCCAGGCAGAAAGGGGCTTGAGCAGGCCCTGGGGCAGCTGTGTCTGGGATGAGGCAGGGCTGTGTGGCTGCGGGTCGGGGAGGCTAAGCTGGCGGTCTGAACAAATGACTCTTCTCTCCCCAGGCCTGCAGGTGAGTGCCCTCTGGAGGACACGAGCACAGAAGCCTGGGACAGGCAACTGGCAGTGTTGGGGGAGGGGGTGCTGGGCCACCCAGTTGCCCGGTGAGCACACGAGGAGCCCCGGGTAAGGCTGGGGAGGTCTCCCGGCCCCACTCTGGCTCACTGCGGCTTTGGTCTCCCCAGAACGGAGAGGGCCAGAGGGGGAGGATGGACCGGGGAAACTCCCTGCCCTGTGTGCTGGAGCAGAAGGTGAGGGGCAGCGGCAGAGCCAGCGGGGTGGGCAGCTTGGGGAGAAGCCAGGAAAGTGAATGCGCTATGGGATCCTCCTGGAGCTGCTGATGGGGACGCTGGGGGCGCTGGATGGCAACCTGGCATGAACCCGATGGCCCCCTGCAGGCTGATGAGGGGGGCCTGGGGAGTTGAGGGGTGACAGCAACAGAGAACACTATGAGCCTAAGAGCGCCCCCTGCCCCGCCCCCCAGATCTATCCCTACGAAATGCTGGTGGTGACCAATAAGGGGCGAACCAAGTTGCCTCCGGGTGTGGACCGGATGAGGCTGGAGGTAGGCAGGGGGAAGGCGCTGGCGGGAGCAGGGGCCCAAAGGGCAGCCTCCCCGCACCCCCCGGTGGGGAGACCGCCCCCGTGGTCACTCCCTAAGCGGCCTGGCGTGTCCCCTGCAGAGGCACCTGTCGGCGGAGGACTTCTCCAGGGTGTTTGCCATGTCTCCCGAGGAGTTCAGCAAGCTGGCTCTGTGGAAGCGGAACGAGCTCAAGAAGAAGGCCTCGCTCTTCTGACCGCCCCGCACCCGTGACTGGCCCTCACCCCTGCTGCTCTCTGGAGCTGGGTCACTGGGCCCTGAAGCCTCATCTCTTGGGGGGGGGGCGCAGAGAGGTGGGCAGAGGTGGGGTGGGCTGCATTCGCCAGGTCCAGGGGAGCCCTGCCTTCTCTCCGGGCTGGGCTGTGGGACACGGACCTTCTTCCCACCATGAGCCAGGGGCCTCCCCTCCTCCCTCGTCCTCGCTGCACAGGGCAAACCCAGGCTGGACTCAGCGCTCAGTTAACATCTGCACCCTCTCCCTGCCCCGCCCCACGAAGAGAGGTCCTAGAAGAGGGAGTGAGGAGACCTGGACCTGGCACGGGGTTCAGGCCTGTTGATGTCTGCCTCAGGGGGCCGGTAGAGCCCTCCTGGGCCTGGGGAGGAAGTGAGGCAGGAAGTGGCAGGCGGGGCCCAGTCTGCCCGGCACTCCTCCTGGCCTCACCTGGAGGCTCCCCTGCACATGTGCCTCCCGCCTGGCTCCAGCCGGAGCGGGCTGAGCTCAGCCTCCAGCAGGGAGGCTGCCCCGCCCTCCAGCTTACCCTCCGCTCTCCTTGCACATTCTATGCTTTGAAGCCTCGTGCTCAGCTCTGCGGCTTCCCCAGAAGCCTTGGCTTAGAGTGGAGATGCTGCCCACACCGAACCCCAGGCCCCCAGCAGCCTCCAGGCAGTGAGCTAGGCTCCTTCCTCCCCTCTGACACCGAGTCCTAGGCAGGCCCAGGCCCTCAGGGTCCCTCGGATGGGAACAAGAGGCCAGGCCACCAGGTCCCACCCGTACCCTTGCATCCCCCATCATGCTCTCTAAAGAATGTAATTTATTGGGGCACCCCCAGCTGCTTTCCTCACCCCACTCTCTGCCCTACCTGACCACACTCCCAGCTTTTCTTCTCTACAAATACATATGTGTATATAATTATATATATATATTTTTTGCCCAGGTCTGGGTTTGGTTCCTGCCCAGACCCTGGCATCCCTTTCCATTGTGTGTATGTGTGAGATGATACTGGGGGAGGGGAACTCTGCTTGGAATTAAAAGGTTGCATTGGGTCCCCAAATTTACTTGTTCTTTGTGAGCCACCAGGTCCAGGTGAGGGGGACGGGTGATGCCAGTCTGAGGGAAGTCACGGGAGTGAAGGTTCAAATGGGGGGCAAATAGGGTTGGAGGTAGAGCGACGACATACACACACACACACACACACACACACACACACACACACACCTGGGCCACCAGAGCAGGGGCTGGTCCAGCAAGCTCCCAGCTGCCACCTCCCCTTCGGCGCTGTGTGATGGCGACGGTGGATGGAAAGGCAGAAACACACTCTAGCGCCTGAGATAGGACAGTTCAGCGGGAGGCCGAACACACAGCAAAGGTCAACAGGACGTGAGTAGGCAGTGAGCTGACTACCAAGGACCAGGCTGAGGACACTAAGGAATGGAGACACGATGGCTGACCTCTTGCAGGAGCGAGGGTCAGGAGGCCGAGGGAGAAGGGTACAGTCATGTGGTCTTGGTTGACTTGGCAAAGCATTGCGGGGGGGGGGGGGGGGGGCGGGACGACAGACCGGGAACTGGGCATCGAAGTGGGTGAAGGGGTGAGGACTTGATTGAAAGGTCAGAGGGAAGACTGGTGTGGGGACCCGTGGGTGGAGGGGCTGCCTCACCTGGCTGGAAAGGAGCCCATGGGTGGGCGTGTAAAGCGGCGTGTGTTGGGTCGAAGGATCGGGTGAGGTGGAGGGGGCCCCAGTGTGAACCTAAGACTGCAGCTGGGACCTGAATCCAGTCTCCCACCCCAGGACGCGTTTCTGGTCCCTTGGGGTGAAACAAAAGCAAAGTGGGTAAGAATCACTCAAGTGTGAATGATGATTTTAAGTTGCTGAAGTTCTGCGATGTCCACAACTTTGTTTCATCCTCTCAACAAACCTATGAGGGCAACAAATCATTGTAATCCATTTAGTTTAGGAGAAAATGGTGAAATGGAGACATGTCATATGAAGCCTGAAGCTACATGCAACTGAGTGGAGAATGGGGACAAACGTCTGAGTTTCTTGACCGCTAACTGAGGACTTTGCCAATATAGACACTCGTCTCTCAAGGGGCAGCGGAGAGGCCAGACTCGATAGCACAGAGAGGGATGGTCTCCACACTCACCCCTCTATGAGGCATCAGTGAACGGGAGGAGGGCTTACCTGTTCCTGCGGAGCCACAGTGGGGAGGAGGCCAGCACCGCCGTGCACACCCAGCTCCCAGACCAGGGGTGGGCAAACTTTTTGACTTGAGGGCCACAATGGGTTCTTAAACTGGACTGGAGGGCTGGAACAAAAGCAACCTGACCATGCTGGCACTCTCATCTTGGGCTGCTGGTGAAGGAGCGGAGGGGAGAGCAAGAGAACCCTCCACTGTTTCGGCTCCGAGGGCCGGATAGAACAGCCAAACGGGCCGGATCCGGCTGGCAGGCCGTAGTTTGCCCACGGCTGTCCCAGACTGTTGAGCAACAAAGCAAGCTGAGGCGGTATTTAACCACAACTCACTGGGAAATGCTTGTGGCGGGGCTGACTGGATAGTATATCCTAAAGGATTTTAAGTTCCTGAGATTCAGAGCAACTTAGTGGCCCTGCCCCTAAAACAAAAGCTTAGGGAGAATCTCTCAGTGCCTCCTCCCCAAAATACACGTGTACACACGAATGTACAAACAGATGCAAAACCTTGGTAGTGATTTAGTCCAATAGTTTCCAAACCTTTTTAGTAGCAACCCTTAAAAAAAAATTAGATCTTACTACTACTACTTAAAGTACATTTATAAGTTGAATTTTATAGTCAACTAGAAGCCATGCACCGGTGGGGTCCCTCAGCCTGGCCTGCACCCTCTCGCAATCCAGGACCCTTGGGGGATGTCAGAGAGTTGGTTTTGGCCCGGACCAGACAGGAGGGAGCCCGATCCTGCGCATTGAGTGGCTGCCCCCTGGTGGTCAGTGTTCTTCACAGTGACCAGTTGACCAGTCATTCGATTGGCCAATCAGCTGGTTGCTTAGGCTTTTATATATAGACTAGAGGCCCGGTGCACAAATTTGTGGATGGGTGGGGTCCAACCAGCCCACCCCGATGAGGCCAGCTGGGGGGAGGGCTTGTGGGAGGACTCCAGGGCATGTCCAGTCATCTTGCTCAGTGCTGATCGGCCAGACCACAGCAGCAAGCTAGCCTACTGGTTGGAGCATCTGCCCCCTGGTGGTCAGTGAATATCATAGTGAGCAGTTGAGTGACCTTAGCATATCATTAGCATATTAGGCTTTGATTTGTTGAACAGATGACCAGATGACCAGACACTTAGCATATTAGGTTTTTATTATATAGGATTATTATGAAAATCAATGAGAATAAAGAATCTATGATCAATAAAAAGCTTTGCCCTAGCCAGTTTGGCTCAGTGGATAGAGGGTTGGCCTGGGGATTGAAGGCTCCCGGGTTTGATTCTGGTCAAGGGCATATACCTGGGTTATGGGCTCAGTTCCCAGTGTGAGGCATACAGGAGGCGGCCAACGGATGATTCCCTTCATCATTGATGTTTCCATTACTCTCTCCCTCTCTCAAATCAACAATAAATAAATAAAACAAAAACAAAGTTTCTCAAAAAATAAAAGCAAACTTTGATTGCCCTACTGGTATGATTCAGTGGTTGAGCATCGACCTATGAACCCAGAGGTCATGGTTGGATTCTCAGACAAGGCACATGCCCAGGTTGTGGGCTCAATTCCCAGTAGGGGGTGTTCAGGAGGCAGCTGACTCATGATTCTCACTCATTATTGATGTTTCTATCTCTTTCTCCCTTTCCCTTCTTCTCTGATATCAATAAAAATATTTTTGTTAAAGTAAGCTTTGATGAACATAAAAAATTTAGGTCAGGGGTTATATATGACAGTTGCCCTATTGTCAAGTGGAGGATCTAATTTATGATTGCATTTTTAAAAATATTTTTTATTGATATTTTACAGAGAGGAAGGAGAGAGATAGAGAGCTAGAAACATCGATGAGAGAGAAACATCGACCAGCTGCCTCTTGCACACCCTCTACCGGGGATGTGCTCGCAGCCAAGGTACATGCCTTTGACCGGAATCGAACCTGGGACCTTTCAGTCTACAGACCGACACTCTACCAATGAGCCAAACCGGTTTCAGCTATGATTGCATTTGGTCGCACAGTATCAAGGAAAATCCTGATTCACATAGGTAAGAAGTTAAAAATGCATGTCCCCAGGGGGCCTTGTGCCCCGGGTGAGCCGTGTGTCCCAGGTGAGCTGTGTGTCCCAGGGAGCCGTGTGCCCCGGGTGAGCTGTGTGTCCCAGGGGAAGCAGTGGGACCCAGGGGGAAGAGCGGTGAGAACCAGAGGAGGAGCGGACTCTATTCGTGTGGTCCTGAGATAGTCACCATAAAACAAGCCGATTGTCAAATGACAGCGGGGAGGGGAAGGAGACCTGGGGGGAGATAAGAGAACAACCAAAGGACTGGTATGCATGAATATAAGTACAACCAACGAACACAGAACTCTGGGGAAGGAGGGCATGAATGGAAGTGGGAGGGGGGGCAATGGTAAGATATGTACACATATAATACCTTAATAAAAATAATAAATTAAAAAAATAAAAATAAAAATGCATGCCAACCCGTTCACATTCTTCCTGCTGAGCAGCATCTGTGCCCCCCTCTCCTTGACTCGGGCCTGTGACTTGCCCAGTAAAGCTCTTTATCCTCCAATAGCCTTCTACCTTCATGTAAGGCCCAGGGACAGGGAGTATCTGGCCCCCGGGCCACAAAAGGTCAGAGAGATCATTTGGTCTGGCCCTGAAAAGGCATCAAGGATGACTTAATTAAATGTCTGACCAAATCGTTAAGCTGATGATTTGGAATGGCCTGAGAATGCTGTTATAAATATCCACGCGGCCCTTGGCAGGAAAGAGATTACCCACCCTGAAAGCTGACAGGAGGAGAGGCTTTATTCAAGGTCTTCTCCCAAATGAGCTCACCTCACAGCAGACTTTGAATTCATCAGTGATTCTTAACACTTTTGGCAGATAACACACATAAGGGTGTCCACTGACTTTTGTCAGAACTTTTAAAAATACAATCTAAAAAGTTACCATGACCTATGAACCAGGAGGCCGGGATTCGATTCCCAGTCAGGGCATATGCCAGGCTGTGGGCTGTGGGCTCCATCCCCAGTGTGGGGTGTGCATGAGGCAGCTGATGTATGATTCTCTCTCACATGGATGTTTCTATCTCTCTTTCCCTCTCCCTTCCTCTCTTTAAAATCAATAAAAATGTTTTAATAAGAATAAATGAAAAGTTAAGCCAAATAAAAGGCTATGGATTCCTGATACACTCCCACTATACCCTAGAGTTCCTTGAAACACGTTGAGGGGGCAACAGATTCAATCCATCCAGCTGCTCCCCTTACCCAAGAGGAAGTGGGCCACAGGAGAACAGTGCTGGCTGGACTGAGGGCTCCAACCCCCCGGTTGCTTCTGAATACACAAAACAGGATGGTTTTTTCCCTTTATACACATTTTGGCCTAAAAGCCTCCTTGTTTCCCATAGGGCTCCTTACCAGGGACCCATCTGCAGATGAACTGTTAGAAAATATCATCTCCTCTCCCGCCCACTCCACCCTTTCACACAGCTGTAGAACTGAGCTCCAAATACTAGTACTAGGTCAGCCTAGACTTGGCCAACCCGGCCCTCCCCATGCCTCAGGCTGCCCTCCACAGCACACAGCCCGCTCTGGGCAGGTCACTGTCTCCTGAGTCTCAGACCCCACAGCCAAGGTCCTACGGTTCTGTGACAGGGCCTACTCGGTCCTCCCCCTCCCCATCCCGGTTCCTAGTGGGACTCTCAGAGCCTTGCCCCTTAGTCACAGGCTGGCAGTGGTCAGTAGAAATATATTTTGAACAGACATCCATATCCTGTCTTCAGAAAGAACCTCTTTCCATTCCTGGAGCAATGGAGGTGTGTGTGGGGGGAGAGGGGGGAGAGACAGAGACAGTTTAAACTGGCAGTGTTGGCAGCTATAAGGTGCATCTCGAAGACCCCAGCTTCGAACACTCCAGGAACCCCTGCTCTTGCTGAGGGCTCCGCCTGCGTAATTTTGGGGCATAATGTCCCTGTTTCCACAGAAGGAAACCCACCTCCTGTTTCGTCCCCTGGTGCAGCTCAAAGGGCAAAAGGGGCCCCTTGTTACTTCCCGTGGGACCTCTGGCCCAGCGCTGCGCCCACTTCAAGTTAACAAGCAACAAGTGAAGCTAATTTCAATAGTAACCCATCGATCTAACGCATCACCCCTCAGCATGCATTCCTCATGAAACCTCATCAGTGAGCTCTCTTATTCTTTTACTAAGAGGTCAGACCCCGGGGGGCATGCCCTGCACACGCAGCCCGAGGGCTCACGCGGGCCCGCGCCCCAAGCCGCACACGCCCGCGGCTGCTGTGGGGAACCGGGACGGGGGCGGGGGGCGTCTGGAGCCCCACGGAGCTCCTCACTCCCGGAAACGACCTCCCCAGGCCGGCCACGCGCCCTGCTGGGGGGGGGGGGGTGAGGGGGTCGTGCTCTCGCGGCCACGCGGCTCCCGAGGGCGCCTGCGGGCTGGGCCGTGCGCCCCGCGCGGCGCCCGCCGGCTCTGGGGGGTCGGCTCGCTTCCCACCGCGGCGGGCCCCGCGGGGACCCGGGGCCCCGGCGGGAGCGCCCCCGGCCCAGCCGGGGCGGAGCGGGCCGGGCCCCGCCTCCCTCGCCGCCGCGGGGCCGCCCCTGCGCCGGGAGTGCGGCCGCCGAGGAGCCGGAGCCGGAGCCGGAGCCGGAGCCGAGCCCGAGCCGAGCCGGGCCGGGCCGGACGCCACCATGCTGAGCCGGCTCGGGGCGCTGCTGCAGGAGGCCGTGGGCGCGGTAGGCCGGGCGGGGGCGCGGGGCCGGGGCGGAGCCGGGAGCGGGCGCGGGCCGCCCGGGAGGGACCCCAGCGGGCCGCGCGGCGCCCTCCCCGCCTCCGCGCGCGGCCCCGCGCCCCCGCCCGCTGCCCGGCGCTCCGCTCCGCCGCGCCGCCTCCCCGACTGCGCCGCACCCGCCCCTGCTGAGCGCTTCCTGTTAGTCCTCCCCGCGCCGGCTCCCAGCCCCCGCTCCCCGGTGCCCGGGGTGGGGGCCCCTCAGCCTCTTCCTCCGGGTCCCCAGGTGCCCTCCTCCGCCTCTGCCTCCCCCACCCCTTCCGACGCACACGCCTCACTTCCTGCGGGCGCCCCGGGCCTTAAAGAGCCTGCCCTTCCCCGCCGCCGAGCCCTCCCCTCCGCCCGGAGTGCGGGCCTGCGGGGCCAGGCCCCGGGGAGAGTGCACAGACCGTCCGGTGGGGGGCCCTGGGCCTCGCCCTGGAGCAGCTTTGGGAGGGGGGGCAGGGGGAGGTTGGCCCTGGCTCTGGAGCAGCTTTGGGGGGCCCTGGCCCTGGAGCAGCCCTCTGCAGGTTTTCAGAGTGTATCTCACAGTGCTCTAGCCTTGAGTCCGGGGAAGCCAGCCAGCCACGGTGGGGCCTGGGCAGCAGCCCTGTGGGAAGACTGTATTGATGCCTTACATTCCTTCAGAGTGTGTGTTTTTGCTGTGTTCTGTTGGGGGTGGAGGCTGGTCCGAGGCTGCCCGCTTCACCAGTAAGATAAAAGTTCAGTTTAGATAGGGAAGGCGGAGGCCCTGTCTTCATGGAACCCCGGCCAAGAACCTGTCTGTGAAGTTAACAATTCTTTTGTCTCAGCATAAACTCTCTCTCCTAAGTGACAAGTTTAGTGTATCAGATTTTCTCAGGAGAAACGACCTTGGATTCCACTCCCTTCCTCCCCAACACTCCACCCCCACCCCTCCTCAATTCAGAGCTTGTTATGAATGAGAATAGCCTCAGCCTTAAGCAAGCTTGGGAAGAAAGTGAAAGGTTCCGGCTCCTTCCTCCCGTGCCCCACCTGCCCCAGCCTGGCCCTCCCAGATGTCCAGGGGCCTGGGAGGGGTTCCATTGGTAATCTCTCCTTCCCCTCCTCCCTGTCCCCAGTCGAGACAGCTGTCCTCTCAGAAAGTGATCTGACAAACTGCTTCATACCTCTCAAGGACAGCTCCTTGCAGAGGGCAGACAGACAAGACCTTTGTCCTAGGAAGTGGATTTCTAATGCCTCCAAGCGCCGGAATTTCAGTGTCAGAGGCTGGGGGCAATACTGGTGGTCAAAGGGGATACTTTTAGGCAGCTGGTCCTCTTCGGCCCCTCAGTGTACAGGTCATACCCTAGACGTTTAACTGACCCTATGTGGCCCTGGGGAGAACTGGGAAACCCCCTGTTGCCTGCACCCCCACATCTTGCACATACTAGTAGGTCTTCCCCTGGCCTGGGTCATCAGATTAGACCCCAGCAAGTTGCCTACCTCCTTGGTAAGGAGGGAGCATGCTGCTCTTTCCTGCCCTCTTCTGACAAAAAAATAGACTTGCAGTCCTTATCTTGAAATAGAAATTTAGAATGGTTTCTTTAGTCTCGAGTTAGAGTAGCTAACAATAGTCTCAGGTACAGAGTATCCCCCTGCTTTCTTCTCTCTAATGGTCTGTTTTGGCTAACCTGCATTCTCCTAGTCCTACTTTTATTTTTACTAGATTAGTTAGTTAAGCCAGTGCAAGGTTTTCAGAAACGATGAATGAATTTTGGGGTTCAATGAGCCCCCATTACAAACTTGTGAAATAATTGTAGTGTGGTTCAAAGGTCAGAAGGCATTCCAAGAGACAAGGAACTATGTACTGAACAGGGTCTTAAGGGGCTTGCCGAGCCATTTTTTTTCTTTACTGATTAAGGTATTACATATGTGTCCTTATTCCCCCATTGCCCCCCACCTCCCATTCCTGCCCCCACCCCCCCTGTTGTTTGTGCCCATTGATTAGGCTTATATGCATGTTGCTGAGCCATTTAGTAAATATTTTTTAAAATATATTTTATTGATTTTTTTACAGAGAGGAAGAGAGAGGGATAGAGAGTTAGAAACATCAATAAGAATCATCAATCAGCTGCCTCTTGCACACCCCCCACTGGGGATGTGCCCGCAACCAAGGTACATGCCCTTGGCCGGAATGGAACCCGGGACCTTTCAGTCCGCAGGCCGACGCTCTATCCACTGAGCAAAACCGGCTTCAGCCATTTAGTAAATATTAATGAGTAGCCACTGTGTGTGTGCCCCTGACCCCCAGGATGCTAATGGCCTAGTAGAGAGATGACTGCCAACCCAGCGATAATAGAAGGTGGTAAGAGGTGGTCATACACCTTTGTGTTTAGGGGGACTGTGGGAGATGCCACTCTAGTAAGGGCTGTGAACCCCACCACTAATTTTAAAAGAAGACAGGATTGGGCAGCCGAGGCCTCAGCTTCAGCGCTACCACTTCCTCCCCCTGTCGGAGTGGTCTTCAGAGCGTTTCCTACACACCACTGCCAGGTGACCCTTCCTAAAACACGGCTCTGACCATGTCAGGGACCTGCTCCCCACTGCCTGCAAACCTACACATCTCCAGACTCTTTGGCTTGGCATTCAAGGCTCCAAAACCCCATCGATCCATTCTTGCCCCAGACACACTTGGCAGAGCACCTTCTGCAGGAAACGCCTTTAGCCTTTCCTTCATCTCTGATTGCTGAAATCTCACACAGTTCTTCCAGTTTCAGTTCCCGTGTGACCTCAGCCTTCTCTTCGGGAAGCGACTCCTCTTCCCCCCGGAGGTCACGGTCCTACCTTTCCCGTGTCCTCTCCTCGCCCTGCATTCTGCAGTGGAGTTGCTGGGTGTGGCTTTGTGGTCTCTCCTCCTTTGTGGCCCTGGATCGGAGACATCCTCGTCTTGCCCGTGACATGTAGCAAGGTGTTGTGTAGCAGGAACTGGAAGACACTTCCTGCATCGATGAAGGGAGGAGATAGGGAGTTCTGTGGTGCAGGAAGGCATGAGGTTAGACGGGATGCAGCCAGGAACCCAGACAGGGCTTTGTGGAGCCGGCCCTCAGAGGACCTGACTGGGGGCCTTAGGATCTGGCTGAGGAGTGGCCTGAGCAAAGATCCAGTCGAAATGAGCACCTTTGCAGAGCGACCCCCTGAGTGTGTGTTTTTACCCTGCAAACATTGGCTCTACAAGGAAAGAGAAGAAATGCAGTTTTCAGGGGAAGTGCTTGTTATTACCGTGCCAGCCAGGCCTGAGAGATGGCGAGAGCACAGGGAAGGGGGAGGTGTGGAGCTTTGCTCCCAGCAGAGCAGAGTCCCCCGTGGCCAACGGGAGGAGCTGGAGGAGGCGTGGATGGGAGCAGAGCTAGCTAAGGAAGAGTCAGGGCTGCAGGGCCCGAGCTTGGACAGAAGCTCCCTGTACCGTGTACGTAAGGCACTTCCTCAACGTCGTGCTGCTGTTGCCCGTCTGGCTGAACCGAGCCTGTGTGGCCTCGAACACAGCTTTTCACAGACCCTCTGATTCAGAGGGACCTGAAAACATTGTCTTTCACGTGTCTTCCAGCAGTGCCATTTTGCTTTTGTTGTTTTGGGGGTGCGCTCCTGTGTTCTCCTCTGTGTACCTCTATTGTAGGATAGCCCTGCTGTGCTGAAATCATCTGTTTCTCTGATGTGTCCACCAGCCTTCGTAGCTCCTCCGGGCCAAGCACTATGGAGCCATGACCTGTGGCAGGGGCGCCATGATTCCAGCGGGGAGCGGGGTCGGGGAGAGATGCCACGGCCTTGTCGGCGACAGTTGGGATGTGTCCTGGAGGAAACGTGTTACTACTCCTTTTGAGAACCCACGATCGCAGTGCCTCCCCAAGTCCTAGCACTGACCCGGCCCCGAGCAGATAGGGGAATGTCCGCGCCTGGGAGTGAGGGTGGCGGTGGGCCCGCAGTCACACAGGTTATGTGTCTGCTCTCTCCGCAGTGGGAGCCCACCATCAACCTTCTGGAGGCGTTTGTGGAGCACTGGAAGGGCATCACGCACTATTACATCGAAAGCACAGGTTGGAGGAACTGGGGGGGAAGGGAGGGCAGCTCAGAGATGCAGGGGCCCCGGGGAAGTGACAGCTGCTGCCTGGGAGTTGAGAGTTCTGACGGTTTGCGAGGGAGATCTGCGAGGTGGGAGTGGGGACAAGGAGGATCGGGCTCTCTCTCGGGCCTACCCTGCAAGGTAGAGGTTGAGCTCCACTGGCCCCCATCTTCCAGCCGGGTCACCCAGGCCTTCAGTCTCCAAGTGCCTGTGGCCAGGGCTTACTGATTGAAAAAGCAATTGAGCAGCCCGAGCCACTTTGGCTCAGTGGATAGAGCAGACCGAAGGGTTGCAGGTTCGATTCCAGTCAAGGGCATGTACCTCAATCCTGGGCCCTGGTTGGGCCCCTTGGGGGAGGCAACCAAGTAATGTATCTCTCTCACATTGATATTTCTCTCTGTCTCACCCGCTCCCTTCCACTCTCTCTAAAAATCAATGGGAAAATATCCTCAGGTGAGGATTAACAAAAAAGAAATTGAACAAATTTCTCTTTTCCCTCAGCCAACTTGGAGGGGTAGGAGAGAACAAAAACCAAAGCATATAAGTACCAGGTCCTTCTCCCCACGCGGACACACGCGGGATCCACCGCCTTGGGCATCTGGGCCCATCAGGCTCGCTCAGTGGGAGATGGAATCTGATGGGTTGCTTTGTAGTCGGTGTGCTGACATTGGTGGATGACCCTGATTGCCCTGTAAACCTGTCCTGCATCCCTAGCTTTCCCCTCCTGGAGTTCAGATTGGGGATTTGGTTCCAGCTTACCCTATCCTGAAAGTCACCGTGGGCTGTCCAAGGGCCTCTGCAGCCTCTGTTAGAGCAGGTTCCTCGGCCTCCGCCGGGTCACTCTTCGCGGTGGGGGCTGTGGGAGTGCACTGCAGTATATTTAGCTTCAACTCTGAACCCTAGCCATGAGAGGCCAGTACCCTCCCCACTTATGTGACAACCAAAACTGTCACTCTGGACATTACCAAATGTCCCCTGGGAACAGCGCATGCCCCCAGTTGAGAACAACAATTTTAGACTGATTGTCACTCTTTTTTCATTGAAATATAATTGACATATCTACACTAATAAAAGAGAAAAATGCAAATTGACCATACCTTTGTGATACTCACCAGCCAATCAGGAGTAAGTATGCAAATTAACCCAACTAAGCATAGAGGTTAATTTGCAGACGCCCAGGGGCGGTGCTTGTGTTGTCACCATGGCAACGATGCAGGCAATCTGTACCGCCCCGGCCACTCCGGGCCTCTGGGCAGAGTGGGAAGGCGGCTCTGGGCCAGAGAAAGGAAGGCCCATTCTTGCACAAATCTTCGTGCATGGAGCCTCTAATAACATTATATTAATTTCAGTTGTATAACATATTGATGCCATGTATGAGTAGATTGTGAAATGATTACAGTAAGTCTCATTAATAACCATCACCACATGTAGTTATAATTTTTTTTCTTGTGATGAGAACTTTTACAATCTTAACAACTTTCAATTATATAATACAGAGCCAAAACCGGCTTGGCTCAGTGGATAGAGCATCGGTCTGCAGACCAAGGGGTCCTGGGTTTGATTCCGGTCAAGGGCATGTACCTTGGTTGCAGGCACATCCCCGGTAAGAGGTGTGCGGGAGGCAGCTGGTCAATGTTTCTCTCTCATCAACATTTCTAGCTCTCTGTCCCTCTTCCTTCCTCTCTGTGGAAAAATCAATTTTATATATATATATATATATATATATATATATATATATATATTTTTTTTTTTTTTTTTTAAAGAAGAAAAAAAAAAGAGCTGTTAACTATAAGCCACCACTCTGTACATTACACACCTAGGACTGATTTTATAACTGCACGTTTGTACCTTTTAGTCCAAAGACTTCTTGACAGAGAGCCCCAGCTCACCAGGAGAGCAGGAAGGGATCCAGAGCTGACTCAGATCCATCTGGGGCTTTGCCTGGGCCCAACCCATTAATTTCCAGAACAGTCCCTATACCAGAGGTACCGGAGTGCATGAGGCAGCTGCCTTGCTCAAGAGCCTATGCTTTCAAAAAAAGCTAGGGGGTGCTCCAGTGCCAAAGTACCAAAACTTCCTTTTAGAAACCACTCTGGCCTCTGCAGCTCTAAGACAGCTTCTCCGTTGGGGCCTCTCTGTGGTGCCACAGGTTTGAGTCTGAACCCAAGGTTGTGCACAGATTTCTTTTTTCTGATTTTTAAAAAATATTTTTTAAATGATTTTTAGAGAGAGGAATAAAGAGATAGAAACATTGATGAAAGAGAAACGTTGATCGGCTGCCTCCTACACACCCCTCCTGGGGATCAAGCCCGCAACCCGGGCATGCACCCTGACCAGGGATTGAACCAGTGACTTCTTGGTTCATGGGTTGATGCTCAACCACTGAGCAGTACCGGCCGGGCATCTTTTCTTCTGCTTTTTTAAAAAGTAGAGTATTGCCTTCTGTTGAGTGTAAAAGAGACAAAACAGGCCCCCGATTATCTGTTGGGAAGTTTCTAGGAGACAGATTCTGAATTACATGACAGAGACCCCTGGGCCCACAGCTTCTCACTCAGGCCCACAGCTGTCTGCATTCCTGGCAACGACCCTTGGTCAGCCACAAGGTTTAGACCAGGTGTGGGCAAACTACAGCCCGCGGGCCGGATGGCTGTTCTAAACTATTGAAATAAAAATGAAAAAAGACCGTACCCTTTTGTGTAATGATGTTTACTTTGAATTTATATTAGTTCACACAAACACTCCATCCATGCTTTTGTTCCGGCCCTCCGGTCCAGTTTTAAGAACCCATTGTGGCCCTCGAGTCAAAAAGTTTGCCCACCCCTGGTTTAGACAAAACCGATGCTCTTCCCTTTGATAAAAAGCAGGGCATGCACACATTCTCAGAGTTGAATCCTGGGCCTCATTCTAGAAGGTCTTTTGTGTGTGTTTTGATATGTCTTTTTATTGATTTAAGAGAGAGGGAGAAGGAGATAGAAAGATAGGTACATCAATTATGAGAGAGAATCATTGACAACTCGGGCATGTGCTCTAACGGGGAATTGAACTGTGACCTGGTTCATGGGTCACGCTCAACCACTGAGCACACTGGCTGGATTCTTTTGTGTTTTTATTTTTATTTTTTTATTTTTTTAAATATCCCATTTCCACTTCTCTCTCTCTCTCTCTCTCTCTCTCTCTCTCTCTCTCTCTCTCTCTTTAAAATATATATTTTATTGTTTTTTTTTTTTTACAGAGAGGAAAGGAGAGGGATAGAGAGTTAGAAAGATCGATGAGAGAGAATCATCGACCAACTGCCTCTTGCACACCCCCTACTGAGGATGTGCCCGCAACCCAGGTACATGTCCTTGACCGGAATCGAATAGGCTGACGCTCTATCCACTGAGCCAAACCGGTTTTGGCGAGCTACCCCCCTTTTAAAAAAATATTTTTTTAATTGATTTTTTACAGAGAGGAAAGGAGAGGGATAGAGAGTTAGAAACATTGATGAGAGAGAAACATTGACCAGCTGCCTCCTGCACACCTCCTACTGGGGATGTGCCCGCAACCAAGGTACATGCCCTTGACCGGAATTGAACCCGGGACCTTTCAGTCTGCAGGCCAGTGCTCTATCCACTGAGCCAAACCGGTCAGGGCTTCCTTTGTGTTTTTGAATAGGGAGGCATGAACTGTGACCTTCCACTTCCTCTGGCCTTTATTTGGAGCAGACTGTTAACGTGGCCCCCCCTGCCCTCAGCCAACCCCGTCCCCAGGCCCCTTGGACGTGACTCTGAAGAGCCAGAGTGCTCCTCTTCTCCCCCCTCACCCTGTTTCCTGACCCTCGAGCAGATGAGAGCACCCCGGCCAAGAAGACGGATATCCCCTGGCGGCTGAAGCAGATGCTGGACATCCTGGTGCACGAGGAGAGGCAGCAGGCGGCGGGCGAGGCCGGGCCCTGCCTCGAGTACCTGCTGCAGCACAAGATCCTGGAGACCCTGTGCACGCTGGGCAAGGCCGAGGTGCGGCCCCGGAGCCTCCCGTCCTAGCCCGGCCCTGGAGCCAGGCTCTCCCCCCGCCCCGGGCTCCTCCAGCCGGACAGACGCCAGGCGGCCGGCTCAGGGCACAGCCGCCACCTCCCCGCTCACTGCTCGTGGCATGGAAGTTGAGGACAGTCAGTCAGCCGTCACTCAGCAAGGATGTGCTGAGACCAGCCGTGTGCCAGGGGACACGGCGGCGGTTAGGACAGAGCCCACCTGTGTGGGAGGGGGCCGGGCAGCGTGGAGGGGCCGGTCCCCCAGTGAGGGGAGGAGGCTTGCAGAGAAGGTGCCCCCCCCCCCCGGGCAGTGGAGGAGGGCAGTGTTCCGAGGGGCACGGCCCCCTCTCCTGACCGGCCCCCCGCTCCGCCCCCAGTACCCCCCCGGCATGCGGCAGCAGGTGTTCCAGTTCTTCAGCAAGGTTCTGGCCCAGGTGCAGCACCCCCTCCTGCATTACCTCAACGTCCACAGGCCTGTGCAGGTGAGGGGCCGGGAAGCCAAGGGGTGGTCTGGGGGTGCAGCCCCCTCTCTTCCCTGCCACGCGATCCCCTCTGTGTTTCTCTGCTGCTCCCCTTCCAGAACCTTCTCCGGCTTGGGGGAGCTCCCGGGTCCCCCACAGAAAAGGAGGAGGTGCAGTTCACCACCGTCCTCTGCTCCAAGATCCAGCAGGATCCAGCCCTGCTCACCTACATCCTGGAAGTGAGTGTCTCTAGCAAACGGAAACGAGGGGCCCAGACCCCACCCCACAGAGGCACTCGGGGCGCCGCCCCTCCCACGCCCTGCCGAGCCCCTAACAGCTAGCACATCCGCGTTCCCGAGGGGCAGCGCGGGGAGTGGCCTCCCCCAGGCCCGGCCTCACCTCGCCTCCTTCGCAGGGTAAAAAAACTGTCGCTCAGAAGAAAGCCTCCAGAGAGCCCGCCGCCCCGCCTAGAGAGACGGCCAGGGCCGAGGACAAGGAGCACCCCCACAGCGAGGCTCCTGACGGGGGTCCCTGCGGGGCCGGGGCCTTGACCGCCCCGCTGCTGCCTGCTGAGACCCAGGAGCCCGACCAGGGCGCTGGGGAGAGCAACCTGATCACCTCCCTGGTCGGCTTGTGCAAGAGCAAGGTGCTGGGCCCGGTGAATGCGGGGCGGAGCCCGGGGGGGCCCGACTCAGGCGCGGGTCCTGAGGTTGTGCCCCCGCCCCCCAGAAGGGTCGCGTGGCTCTGAAGGCCCAGGAGAACCTGCTGCTCCTCGTCAGCGTGGCTCCCCAGGCGGCCGCCACCTACCTGGTGCAGAGCAGCCCCTGTTGCCCTGCGGTCGTGAAGCACCTTTGCCAGCTGTACCAGTCCTTGCCCAGCTTTCTGGACCCTGCGGACATTGCTGCCTTAGAGGGCATCACCTGGAGGTAGGCACGTGGTTGGGGCTGCATGTGCAGTGGTCCTCTGGGGGCCGGTACCCCTTGTTTTCTAGGAGGGATGGGAACCCCTGCTGGCACCCACTTCCCAAGGTCACAGCCCACCCTCGAGGCCTTCTCACCCACCGGAGAAGCATCACCTTTGCTTCCACCCACAGAGCTCCCTGTAGAACTGACCGCCTCCCCCCTGCCCCGGCTCACCTCCCGCCTGCAGCAGAGGCTCCGGGGCAGAGGGCGAAAGGGCCCGCTTCCTTCTGGGACAGCTGGGCAGGCCTCACAGCCTCCCCCGCGCTCTCTCCCACAGGTTACCCAGCGCCCCGTCCGATGAGGGGAACTTCCCGGGCAAAGAGGCCCTGGCTGCCTTTCTGGGCTGGTTTGATTACTGTGACCACCTCGTGGCGGAGGCGCACCCGGTGAGTCACGCCTCCCGGGGACCCGCGGGCTCTGCTGAGCCGGGCAGGGCCCCTCTGCTGCGGTGGTGGGTGCCGTGCACGGACAGAGGTTTTCGGCGGGAGCGTGTGTCAGACGTGCTCTCTGGTGCCCAGGTGGTGGCGGATGCCTTGGCAAAGGCTGTGGCGGAGAAGTTGTTCGTGGAGATTCTGCAGCCCCAGCTCCTTCACGTGTACGTCTGTGTCCAGGCCCCTCAGAGGTGGACGTAGTGTGGGCCGAACCGCCCACCCCGTCGGCCCCTTCCTGTCCCTACGGGCAGGGACCCCCTGAGCCTGCGCCCCCTGAGTCTGTGGGCTCCTTCGGTTCATTTCGGCCAGGCCTACCCTAACGCGCACGTGGCTCAGAGCCACGGCGGGCTGACAGAGGCCTACGCCCTGGGACTCGATGACCTCAGGATGGGGGGGAGTGAGCAGAGACGCACCAGCTGGAGACGGAAGGAAACCAGGAAGGGTTCCCCCGCCCTCCCACTCGCCCCCCTCCCTGTCCCTCTGGCCTCCCCTCCCTGCCTGGCTCAGTGTTCTGTCCACACAGGTCCGAGCAGAGCGTCCTGACCTCCACGGCCCTGCTGACGGCCCTGCTGCGTCAGCTCCGCTCCCCTGCGCTGCTCGGGGAGGCCGTGGCCTTCCTCGTGGGCTCGGAGCAGCGGCCGGCGGCCCCCGAGGACAGCCCCTGCACCCTGTGCGCCCAGCTCATCAGGCACTGCGACCACCTCTCCGATGAGGTGAGCCGGAAGCCCTGGTCCCCGCCCGCTCCCGCCCCACTGCCCCTGCCAGAGGGATTCCCTGAGGCCTCCCGTCCTCATCAGTGGTCCAGGCAGCTCTGCCTTTGAGGCACTGAACCCCTTCCCCACCAAAAAGAAACCGTGATGGTGGCCAGCCGGCTCTTGTCACGCAGACGCTGTCTGTGACCACGCGCTGGCCAGTCCGCACGCTGCTTCTCCATTCATGGGACGTTTTTCAGGCTGCTGGCCACCGGGCGGTGGGTGAGGCCAGCGCTCTGTGTTTTCGGACATCGAAACTGAGGCCCAGAAAAGCCCATTTCTCTTGCCTGTTATTGCGCATCAAATTAATAATGGAGCCAAGACCAGCCAGACTCCTGATTCCCAAGCCACCACCCATCCACTCCCCCCAAAACCTGCTGGGGAGTAGGGGAGGGATCCCCTTCTAGGGGGGGCTTTTCTTATCTGGGTGAGATGACTCCCAGGCGCCCCCGGAAGCCGGGGCAGCAAGAGGCATCCTGCTGACCCCTTCTTGCCCCAGATCAGCATTGCCACGCTGCGGCTGTTTGAGGAGCTGCTCCAGAAGCCCCACGAGCGGATCGTCCGCAGCCTGGTCCTGTGCCACCTCGAGGGCCGCCTGTACGCGGCCCGGGGCTGCCAGGAGCCCGAGAGCTACGAAGACAATCTGTGAGTGAGACCCCGCGCCCCGGGGGGGCCCGGCCCCGCCCCAGCCCTCAGCACCCACGCCCTTTCTTCGTTGGTTCCTCGGCGCCGTGCACGTGTGCCCCGGCCACAGAGACCTGGAGGAGGACCCCTACTTCACAGACGGCCTCCTCGACGCCGGCTTCCAGCCCTCGGCCAAGCCCCATCCGGCCCCCGCCACCAACTCGGATGGCAAAACGGCCGTAACTGAGATCGTCAACAGGTAGGGGCAGGTCGGGAAGCCTGAGCCACGTGGCTTCGCTCTGTCTCTGGCCGTAACGCCGGGGGGCGCAGCCCGGAGCTGGGTGAGCGTGGCCCCAGGGGGGCCCCGCCACACCGAGGGTCCTTGTCTCTCAGCTTCCTCTGCCTGGTTCCCGAGGAAGCCAAGACCTCCGCCTTCCTGGAGGAGACCGGATATGACACCTACGTCCACGATGCTTACACACTGGTGAGCGCCGAGGCCGCTGCCAGGGCCCACTCCACGCCCCTCAGAGGATCCTCCCTCCGTGGGCCTCGCCGGGGCACCCCCAGCTCCAGCCACGAGCCCCGAGTCCACCTTCCCGTGTGGCCCACTGCGTGCCGGGGCCTCCTCTCAGCTCTCCCTCCCGCTCCAGTTCCAGGAGTGCAGCTCCCGAGCCAGTCCCTGGGGCTGGCCCCTGGCTCTCACGCCGCTGGACCCCCACGAGCCGGAGCGGCCCTTCTTCGAGGGCCACTTCCTCCGGATGCTGTTTGACCGCATGTCCCGGATTTTGGAACAGGTAGCCAGCAGGGCGGGGCCCCAGCCAGAGGGCGGGGCCCGCAGTGGCACCCCGGTGGGTGCCCCTGGAGTCCTTCGGAAGAGCAGGGGGTCGAGTTGTCTTTGGTTCTTCAGCTCCGTGGCTCCCCCTCCCCCCACCTTTCCCCAGGCGGGAAGCCCCGTCTCGCCTCTGCTCCACACGCCCTAACATGTTCTGGCCCTCAGCCCCGGGCATCCATGACACACACATCATGTGAGCCTCCCACCCCCGCACACGCTCACACTGGCCAGGCGCCTTTCTGGGGGAGTGCAGAAATGCTCCCCACCCACCCCCCTGACGGCCCTGGGTCTGCCCACCATGTTCCCTGCAGCCATACAGCCTGAACCTACAAGTGACCTCAGTCCTGTCCCGGCTCGCCCTCTTCCCCCACCCGCTTATCCACGAGTACCTCCTGGACCCCTACATCAGCCTGGCCCCCGGCTGCAGGAGTCTGTTCTCTGTGCTCGTCCGGGTAAGGAAGCCAGGGAGAGTGTCCGTGGTGGGCAGGGGGGGAGGGGACGGCACAGGGTGTGAGGACCCTAGTCAGTGCCAGGGGGAGATCCCAGGTGCCGACCACCCTGCCGTCTGCCGTGCGGCAGCGGAGCCGTGGGACCTCGCTTGCGTGGCACTGGCCCCCACCTCCGTCCTCTTGTTCCTCCCTAGGTGATTGGGGACTTGATGCAGAGAATTCAGAGGGTACCCCAGTTCCCAGGCAAACTGCTCCTGGTGCGCAAGCAGCTGATGGGTCATATTCCTGGGGAGCAGTAAGTAACCGAGAGAGAAGTGGGTGCCTGGGGCAGAGCCCTGGGTGGGAGGGCAGGTGCTTGGGTGGGTGGGCGGGTGCCAGGGCCCGCTGCTGAGCTCTGTTCTCTCAGGGGTCTGCTATGGGTTATGCCGTAGGGACCCCGGGAGGTCACCCCGGGGGCACACCCACGGCCTTCCAGCCCCGACTCCGTGCTCTCCCCCGCAGGCTGGACCACCAGACCCTCCTCCAGGGCGTGGTGGTACTGGAGGAATTCTGCAAGGAACTGGCTGCCATTGCCTTCGTCAAGTTCCCCCCACAGGGTCCTCACCTGCACCTCCCCCCACCCCCGGAAGGGCACGTCTGAGCCAGGAGCACGGCGGGAGGGGAGGCTTCCCTTCTCACCGCTGCCCGGAGCGGCCTCCCCTCCCGCCTGGCACAGCCGCCGCCACCCTTCTCCCGGGGCAGGGGCCTGGCTCTGTCTCCTCTGTATCCAGGGGCCTCTGCCTCCGTGGAGGCCTGGGCTTCGGCCCCAGGTCACCTCAGGGAGACCTGGCCTTGTTGGCTACACCAGGCCGGGCTTCAGGAAGTGGGTCTCCAGGGCACAGAGCCCAGGAACAAGAGAGCTGGCCTCCCGGGCAGCATGGTGTCTCCCCAGGGGCGCTGGGCGACGGCCAGGTGAGCGTCGGAACCCAGTCCCTCCTGCGTTCTGTGCCTGTCACCTGCCTCTCCAGGCCACGTGTGGCCGAGGCCAAGACCTGTGGCTCAATCCCACGGGCACAGGGGTGTGAGCTGACGGCTGCGAGGGCCGGTCAGGATGTAGGTCAGACAGATGAGGGCGAGGGAGCCCAGACTCTGTCACCCTAGGTACCATAGATCCCGCCAAGACTTGACGTTTTCTTCTCTCCCGCCTTCTTGACTTAACCCTTGTGGAAGGGGCAGCGGATGGCAGGGGTGGCCCCCTCTTCTGGCCTGGCCCTCCTGGAGGCTGTTGCAAAATCTCCAACCGCCTCGTGGCAAAAGGCCAAAGCATGCTCCGCGCCCAGGCGGGGGCAGCTGCTAATGAGAACCTTGATGCAACTGCACCAGGGCGGGAGAGGGCCTGGGGAGCCGGGGGCCGGTGCCAGGCTCCAGCTCCAGCTGGTTTCTCTGGCGCCTTCTGAACCCGTCTCGGCAGGTCCACAGCACCTGGGCAGAGGGGCTGGAGCCTGGGGGAGGCCGGGCCCAGCCCGCAGTGTTCTCGGCGGAATGCCCTTCCAGGGGAGCGGGGGAGCTCAGGGTACAGACGAGGCCAGCGTGCCCACCTGACCGCGGGCCCCGAGGCCTGGCAGGGAGGGGCAGGGGCGCAGGCTGCAGGCCTGGTGTTCTCCCTCCGTGCCCTCTGAGGCTGGGGCCGCCACCCCACCCGGCCCGAATCTGTCTCGACCTGCAGGAACACACAGGCGGCGCCAGGCATTACCTCACAGCAGGACTGCAGTTGCTGGCTTTGCTCCTGGGCAAGGAGGAGCAGGCCAGAGCCCCTTTTGCTTCCTTTTCCTGCCCATGCCGCTTCTGGAAGCCAGCTGCGGGTTGCCAGGAGGTGACATGAAAGAGGAGGAAACTCGGTGACCTCTACCTCTCCCACATTCCTCCGAGCTGGGGAGGACTGACCTGCTGTGCCGAAGGACACCGGGCGTGTGCGTGCATGCGCTGTGCACACGTGGGCGTGGGCGTGGGATGGGAGCAAGCTCGGTGGGCAGACTGGGTCTGGGCTCTTTGTGAAAATGCACGAGCGTCCGGGAGTCACAGACACGCCCCTCCCCCATGCACTTTGGCGTCCTCGTGGTGTGCCCCCCCGGACCCCGCGGCAATAAATGGTGTGGTTGCGTGGACACAGCTGCCCTGTTTTCTTCTCCGCCCTCCGTGTCTTTTCTGCCGAGGGCTCCGCTGCTAATTTGGGCCCATCTTCCTCCCCAAGGAAGACAAATTAAGTTCCCTTTTCAGTGGAGGGGTTGGCGGTAAACAGACAGGCTCTGGCAGGGCAACTCTGACGTTCCTCGGCGCCTGCCAGGAACAGCGGCTCTTGGCCAGGCAACACTATTTCTGCTCAGCTTGCCCACAACTGAGGGCTGGCCAGCCCCAGACACTCCCTGGGGGGTGGGGGGGGGTGGGCCATCTGCAGCATCTGTGTGCAAGTCTCACGTTGGGTGCTTCGGTTGTGAGCTGTATGGCCGCTTTGGGGAACAGCGGGCCTGCTGCTTTGAAAAGTGTGTCCCCGAGTGTACGAGCGTGGAGCCTCTCGGGGAGTCACCGAGAATGCGCCGGGGCAGGGCAAGCTGCGGACCGAGAGGGCTGGCCAGTGGTTCTGGCCTCAGTGCGTGTGAGAATCACTCGGGTGGCTTTTTAAAATACCAGGGCCCCAGCCCGACCCTCCGTGAGGTACATCGGTGAGTTGTTTTTAAAGCTCTCCAGGTGATTCCAATGGGCACCCACAGTTGGGAACTGCCATAGGCTAAAGTGGGCGCAGACACCATTGCCCTTGGCCGTGGAGATGGACTGGGGGGTCCCTCAGACACCGAGAGAAGCGAGCGAGAGTGAAAGGGTTCTGCTCCACCTTGGGAGATATTTATCCTCCGAGGGACGGGAGGACTCCTACCACAGGCAGCCCCACAGGCCAGAAGGGAAGACAAGATGGCGGCCCGGAGAGGCAGGCAGCAGCTGGGGGGCCTTCACTCAGGACCAGAGTGCGGTGACGTCAGCAGGGAAGCCCCGCCCAGTGTCTCCCAGCTCGGAATCGGAGATCCAGACTTCAGGTGCCGTGAGGAGCATGCAGTGTCTTTTCTTTGTTCGTTCCTTTTAGTTTTCCTTTACATTTTAGTCAAGTCCTTTCTTTAAACAATCCCTACGATGATTCGGTTGGGCTAAGGGGAAATGAGAGGATTCGGGTTTGGTTTGGGCTGGAGTTCGTAAAAAGGCAGAGGCAAGAGCCAGGCGCCCGGCAGCAGAGTGACTGGGGAGAGGGATCAGCTCACGAAGGAAATCCAGGCCTGGGCAGCTCTCGGCTCCTCGCCTACCCGAAGCTTCCCTGGCATTCTCACTGCTCGAGGCTTGGAGGGATGTGGTCACGTCCTACCTGGCAGGCCAGACCAAGAGGCTCTCAGTGGGCCCGAGACTGGCCGAGGTGGATGCCTGCTCCCAGCTCCCAGCTCCCAGGCCGGCCCCTGCGCGGCAGCCTGCGGTCTGGCAAGGCCTCGGTGGGACGAGGGGAGGAGCTTCTCCTCAGGGCAGTCCCCCCTTCCTGCTCACTTCCTCCCCACAGAGACATTTAGGCAGGAAGGCAAAGTAAGCAACATCTGTTTACTCAGCAAAGGTCACAGGCCTTGGAGTGACCTCCCCCACCGCCCCCTCCATTTTCTAAGTGCCGGAGAGCCTGGCGTAGAAGAGAAGTGGCTGTCTGGGGTTCAGACCGTCCTCACATCCCCTTAGGGAGCGGTGCCCTCATTGTTCCTCAGGGGAGCTGAGTCCTTGAGCTCTGGGCTCCCTGCTTGGGTAAAGGCACTGTCCCTTCTGGTGCAGTGTAGGGGCCTGCTCATGGTAAGGAGAGATGGAAGCCCCCCTTCCTCCCCTCCCCCTCAGAAGCGGGAGAACTATCCTGCTCCCAATACAAGGGGATCCCTGGTTGCCAACCTCCTGCGTCCCTGAGAGGGAGGCGAAACCGTGGTGGAGGGAGCACAGACGTGTCCACTTATGGCACCTCCCTATCCGTTGACTGGGACAACAGATGACTCCTGAAGCCTCTGGAAGAGCTGGCTTTGTAGGTCTTCCTCCATCACCTTCCACCAAACAAAGTTCTCGCCCCGAACCTCGGGGGGCTCGTTGTGGGTACCTGGGTCCCGAAAAGCCACGGTCACCAGCACATTCAGGCAGATGCCGTCCGTATGGCCTCTGCCCAGGTGCTGTAGTCCAAGCAACCCCTTGGTCTCCACGGCCAAGTGGTGCAGAGTCAGACAGTCCTGGAGCAGCCGCAAGACGGCCGTGTGGATGCCGCCCCTCTGCTCCACAGGGGTGAAGCCACAGGCCGTGATGGGCAAGTGAGGCGCCCCCACTGTGCCTACCAGCACCCACACAGTCTGGGTGGCCACCCTCGTGAACGTGGCCACGAGCCGCTGGCAAACCAGGCTGCAGGGAAGCTCTTGGGGCAGAATGCGAGGGTGCCTGGCCCGATGGCGGTACTGGGCAGCCAGTTCAACCAGGGGCAGAATGTCCTGGGCTCGCAGGGGAGTGGCCAGGGAGGTCCGCGGGTACCAGCACGCCTGCAGGGACTCTGCGTCTGCCTCCTTGGAAGTCTTGAGAACGCCACCTGGGGGGAGGTGCGGGGGGGCAAAGGGTCTGTGTTGAGAGAAGTGCGAGGCCTGGCAAAGCCAACAGCCGCCGAGACGCTCTAACCCTGGCTCTGAGGCCGGAGAACCTGGAATATGCCAGGCGTGCGGCAGCCAGAACAGGGGCTGACCTCACTGAGGACGAGCAGGGGGAAAGCTATCCACTGCCCCTGCCCACCCTGCCACCAGGCGTGCCGCACCAGTACCTGTGGGCTGAGCAAGGAAGGAGAAGCGCATCCAGGCGGCGCCCCGCTCCTCCGCGCACAGCAGCGTCAGAGGCTCGCAGAGCAGCCCGGCCTCCTCCTTCACCTCCCGCCGCAGGGCCTCCACGATGGTCTCCCCCGGCTCCATTCTCCCCGCGGGCAGGTACCACGCCCCATAGCATTCTTTCTTGGCCTCCTGGATCATGAGTACCTCATCCTGAGGGGAGAGAGAAAATCCTCACCCTCACACCGCCAGGCTGGCATTGCCAAAGGAGGGGCACAGCCAGCAGCCTTCCCTTGTCCCGGGGTGGGGGGTGGGGGAGGCAGATCATATCTTAAACACGATCACCCAGGACCCCCTTACTAGAGGACACCCTCAAACCGTTGAGCTTTCCTAGGGAATGGCCCCGGAGTGGCTGCCAGTGACAGCTGTCCCTCTTTGCAATTTACCCCTTTGCATTCGGACTTCCGTTGCAGAAAGGGGCTGAGATTCCTGGGAGCTGCTTCAGGGGCTGGGGTTCAGACCCCACAGTGGGGGTTGCCATGTATCCTGAACTGTCTGCATATGTTACTGTCTCTCTCTCACCTCCCTCCCCTCTTGGTTTGCAAACTGCTGCGGCCTGGTCCTCACACGGAAGTCTAGGCTTTGAAACATGCCCCCACCGACACCCCCAAATAACTCCTACCTATGGCCTTGGCCCCTTCTAGCTGTTGTCACGGGAATTTGTACTAGATCAGCACCAAAAAGAGCATCCCACAGGAGCGAGGTCTGACTGCAAGCACAGGTTGTGCCGTTACTGCCCGTGGGATCCAGAGGAGGTCTCGGCTGCAGTGAACAACCTTAGAGAGAGCCCACTCCGCCAGCCTGTGCTAGCTACCTTGTGGGAAAAGGAAGAGGAATGAGACAGCGCTCCCCATTAGACACTGAGGCCTAGTGGGGCGAGACAGACAGGCTCCTGGGCTCGGTTTTCTCCTCTGTATGTCTGACAATCTGACAACCGCAGGGTTCAGAGTTCGGCGCACAAGGTTCAGTCGTCAGAATGACAGTGCTTTGCAACAGTGGGAAGCGCCACCCACAAAGAAGCGCTGGTTCCTGCCGGCAGGTCCTCGGTCCCCACGGGGCTGGCTGCGCGCTCCGGGCCCGGGCGGCGGCGGGCGGGCGGGCGGGCGGACGCTCACCTGCTCGTTGAGGAACACGGCCAGCACCACGTAGCAGACGTTCCTCCGCAGCCGCACGGGGGCCCGCGGCTCCCCGGCCGGCTCCGAGTCCCAGCTCTGCACACGCAGCCCCTGGCCCGCCAGCACCGCTTCCAGCTCCCCGGCCAGGCCTTTCGAGGCCATCTGGTCCCCCGGGAGGCGGCGGCCGCGGCCCGCAGACCCGCTAGGCCAGGCGCGGAGCAACCAGGGGGAGCGACGCGGGGGCGCCTGCGGTGCGTTGCCCGGGCCTCCGTCCCCTCCCCCGCGGACTCGCGCCGGGGGCTCGCGAACCAACCCGGAAGCGCCGGCCGAGGCGCGGCCGCTGATAGGCTGCGCTTCCCCGCGGCTGGCCCGGATTGGCTGACCCGCGTCCGTCATCGCGGAGGCGGGGCCAGTCCGGGCGGAGAGGACACCACCCAGTGAGGGCTTCTCTACCCGTTCCTCCTCGCCCTCTCCGGGCTCCTCTAGCCGGCAGCCTCGCAACATCTCCAGCGCGCACAGGTCCGCACCGGTTCTGATGGTTGCGTCATCCTGCCTGTGGGCTGCGGAGCGCCGCAGTAGCCAGCGACGGTGACGTCACAAGCAGAATGACGTCACGGAGGTCTGGGGCCGCGATGGTAATGCATTGTCCAGCCTTTTGGTCATAAACATACCACTGCATTGCCCAAAGGATCATTTCCTAAATAACCTTCCCCCCCCCAAAAAAAAATGTACTGTAACAGGGGACACGAGCTCTTGCCTTGGAGGAGATTCTGATCTAGT
Organism: Vespertilio murinus; assembly: GCA_963924515.1. Taxonomy (NCBI): domain Eukaryota; kingdom Metazoa; phylum Chordata; class Mammalia; order Chiroptera; family Vespertilionidae; genus Vespertilio; species Vespertilio murinus. The sequence goes on from OZ004708.1 coordinate 93,363,989, forward strand.
TGGGAAGGTAGAGATGTAGACACATAATAAAAAGTCAACTCAGGGTTATAAGCCAAGTGCTAAATGACTGGTTTGAGCTGGAGGTGTGACAACGCTCAGAGGAGGGAGGGAGCAGGGCCGGGATGCTCAAGGTGTGGCTGGCAGTGGGAGAAGGGGGATTCCGGGCAGAGAGAGGTCCTGGGATCAGTGTCCCGGTCCATGCCTGGCATCTCCTATTCTATGTCAGCACCCTCTACCCTGCAGCCTGGGAGTCCTGGGCGAGCAGGGGCCAGTTTCTGCTCCTCCGTCTCTGCTGCCCCCTCCCCCAGCTGGCTCAGCCTGCGGCTCTGAGAGCAGGGTGTGGATTTTGGCGAGCTCCCGCTTCTCTCCCAGCCTGACCTTTCTTCCTCAGAGCTTCCTTTAACCACCTCTCAGGACTGGAAGGCAGGGCCAGCCGGAGTGAAACTGTGAAGCCAGCCAAATCTGGGATCCTCAGTTAGGTCTCCCCTTTCCCTCCTGCTGCCTTTGTGCACCTCCCTTTGTGTGTGTGTGTGTGTGTGTGTGTGTGTGTGTGTGTGTGTGTTGGGTGGCGGCGGGGGCTGGTGGGGGGGGCACGGGTATCAGTCGCTTGCTGGAGCAGACAACGCTTTGGACTTGGAGCCAGATGCCAGCTGCCCGACCTCTGCTCACTGGCTGGCTGTGTCCCTGGATAAGTTGTGAACATGTGTCCCCATCTGTGGGTTGGCTCACAGCTCTTCCTTCACGGGGTTCTTGGGAAGGTGAGATGTCCGTGGGCTGTTTACCAGGCGGCCCACCAACTGCCCCCACCCCCGGCTGGGCCCTCCTGGCCACGGCACGTGTTGCTACAACACAAAGGCCCACTTTCACGAAGTGTACCTCCAGGGCTGCCATGGAACCAGGCTCTAGGGAACTCCAGCCGCCAGGTCCACCCCCTTAGGCCCGTCTCACACATGAGCTGTGAGGTCCCTGGAGGCAGGCGCTGTGGTACCGTGTTTCCCCGAAAATAAAACATCCTCCGAAAATAAGACCTACTTCACGGAAAAACAATACATCCCCTGAAAATAAGACCTAGCGCATCTTTGGGAGCAAAAATTAATATAAGACACTGTCTTATTTTGGGGGAAACAGGGTAGGCTGTGGGCCCACAATCTTTGGAGGCACTTGGCGATGTTGCTGCTCCCAGCACCAGACCTGTTGCCTCCCAGACAGCTGGATCACCAGCCTTAGAGGCCCCTAGAACCCCAAAGCCACCTGTTAACATAGTGTGTGTGTGTGTACACACCCCAGTTTTCCCATCTGTGAAGTGGGGACAGCACTGGTCTCAGACTCCTTTCTGCCTCCCGGGGATGATTTGAGAGAGAATGAGGTCATGTCTGGGCAGGGCTGTGAGAGCCTCAGAGGCAGCCTAAGATAAACACCAGACGGCCTGACGGCCGCCGAGAGCAAAGACTTCAGCAAACCGCGGCTCCACTCCCCCCATTATCGCTGGGAAAAGTGCTCCGCTCCTCTGAAGTGGCCCTAATCGCCGCTGCGGTGAGGAGCACGGGAGGCAACTTGGAACGCCGCTTGTAAACTGCGAAGGGCAGCCCTGGCGAGGCCCTGGGAGCGGACCAGCCCTTCCTGGGAGCCGAGGGAGACAACAGAAGGCAGGCTTTCTCAGGCTTTGGGAGGAAGGGAGCACACCCCAGACTGAGGCAGGAGGGGCCCCGAGACACATGGGCAAAGCTGAGGGCTGGGGGGCTGGGACAGAAACCTGCAGAACCAGACGCAAAGAAAGGTCTCCCTCAAGGCTGCTCTGTGCCCTCCATTTCCAGAGAGGGAAGATGGCTGGCAGGTGGGGTGGCCATGCAGCGGGGTGGCCACGAGTGCCCACAGGAGCGAAGCCTGAGCCAGCCATTCCAGGGCACAGGGACCCACTTACGCATGTGAGCCGGAGGGCAGCAGGGAAGTGTAGAAAACCTCAGAAACCGATGGGCTGGCATGGGCAGGCAGGGTGGGGCAAGGGTGTCTGTAACACCAGAGTCGGTCACGGTCACAGAGCACCAAGCCCTGTCCCTTGTCAAAGTGGGAAGGGCAAGGAGGGCAGTAGCCCAGGGTTAGGGAGGAGGTCTGGCTTCAACCTGGGCGACGCCACTAGCTAGCTTGCTGTGATCTTGGGAAAGCCACCTCTACCTTCTAGGTCATTGGTAAGACACAGGCAGAAGTGAATCCTGAAACAGAATGGACATTAAGGGAAAACTAGTGTATCTCAATCAAGTCTGTTGCTCAGTTAATAGTGTTGTATGGAAACCAATGTCTTAGTTTTGTGGGGTTTTTTTAAAAATATATTTTATTGATTTTCCACAGAGAGGGAGAGGGGTAGAGAGCTAGAAACGTCAATGAGAAACATTGACCACCTATCATGGTTTTGAGGTAGATGTTATTTGTTTCTATTCTATAGAAGAGGAAACAGGCAGGCTGCCTCCTGCACACGCCCACCAGGGTTGTGCCCGCAACCAATGTACATGCCTGTAGAGGGCCAAATGGGAAGATACCTGGACATTCTTTAGATTGTTGTTGACTGGGCCCGGGATATTGGCAGAATCATGTCAGTTGTACTCCCGCCCTGAAGTGAGGAGATGTTCTTAGTTCCTGGCTTGTGTTTGTCCAGGAGGAAGGAGTGGGTGGGCCCTGGGTCCTCCCAGGCTCCTTGTTTTTCTGTGAAACCCCCTTGTTGGATTGGAGTATAAATAGATGTGCTGCGTGGCTCAGGAGGTCATCAGTCTGCCTCTCCAGCAGGGGAGGTCAGTGACCCTCCCAGCTCCCAGCTTAAAATCTATCTCTGTGTCTTCTCTCTTTATTTCTAATATTTCTCAATCCCTGGCCGCCTCCCCTTAGAACCGGTTCGTTCATCTCTCTTTCCGTGCGGAACACGGAAAAGGGAGATCCCGCCACATCAGGCCCCTGCACATGCCCTTGACCAGAATCGAACCCGGGACTCTTCAGTCCGCAGGCCGACGCTCTATCCACGGAGCCAAACCAGTTTCAGCCCAATGTCTTAGTTTTGATCACTGTGCCACGGTAATGTACCATGTTAACATGAGAGGAAGCTGGCTGAAGGAGAGCTGGGAATGGTCTGTGCTATTTCTGTGACTCGGTTGTAAATCTACAACCATTTCAAAACTAAGAATCTAGAAAATGTACTCCCTCAGAAAAAAAGGAAAGAGGTAGGCGACCTCTATACCCCTGAGGTCACTTCTAGCGCTGAGGCTGTGCCTCGCTGTCTGGGCCGGCGAGAGGCTGGAGGTGAGGGTGGGCAGTGGGGTTGCTGGGAAAAGCAGAGGCCTAAAGGGCAGGTTGGGCTGGGTCGGGGACAAGCTAAGCCTCCGTAAGGAAGAGGGCCACCAAGTGCCTCAAGCCTCAAGGCCAGTCCCCACCGGAACTGGCTTCATCCCCAGTCCAGTCCTGGGACCTTTGGCCCACCTGCTGTTTGCATGAACTCAGACCCAGTATTCCCTGGAGGGCACTGTGACCACAGGCCCGGAGGTCTGTGGGAAGAAAGAGGCCCAGTGGCAGAGCCATCCCCATCTGCTCAGAGGAAGGACCCTATATTTGGTGTTGTGGGGTGACATCAGGACAAGGCTACATAAGGTGAAGTGTAGGTAGGGATGGGTCACCCGGTGCCACTTGGAACACGATCAGCTATAAAGTGCATGTATTGGAAGGAGGACAGAGCAGACAGCAGAGCCATCTGCAAAGGCCATTAAGCCCCAAGTAAACGAGGCGGCTGGAGTCAGGACACTTGGTTCAAATCCCAATTCGGCCACTAAAATTGCAGTGTGACCTTGGGTGACTCACTTACCCCCCAGCCTGCCTGTTTCCTCTTCTGTAGAATAGAAACAAATGACATCTACCTCAAAACCATGATTCGGGATTAAATGAGATCACTTAGATGAAAACAGTGGCACAGTAAAGTGTAAGAGTCCCTTACATTTTTCTTTTGTTTTTCTATCACATGAAAATGATCTAGCTTTGGAGACAATGGGGAAACCTTTTTCTTTCTTTCTTTTTTTTTCTTTTTTAAATGAAGGATGGCTATGTAAATCATGGCAAAGCCACTTAAGGGGATATAAGCAGTCATTAATAATGCAGGTTAGGTAGCAACCCAGAAAATTATCACCAGAGTGTTCGTTAAAAGAGAGGAACTGAGTGAAAAGCATACCAATTCAACTGGCATGTACAACAGATCCTTTGTACGAGAAAATGCTGAGAGGAGCTATACCCAGATACTACCTGCGTTTGGGCTTAGAGTGAGAGGAGGTGGACTTACAGGTGACACGTCTTATTTCCCAAATGTCTTGAAAGTGTATTAAACTTATAATAAAAAACTTATTTTATTAAAAAAACAACAACACACATTTCCCGAACCACCGCAGAACAGTCAGGTATGACGAGTGGGGGCATGCTGGGCTGAGGTGTGCTGGGGCAGGGGAACAGGCAGAGCCACACCAGAGAGCCCTGGGGACGGGGAGGGGCTGCCAACCGGCTCAGGCAGCAGGCCAGGCCCTGGCCAGGGCTCTCCTGGGCCACACTCCCGGAGCTCCGAGTCAGATCTGGTGGGAGAGATGGGGTAGCCTGGAGTTTTCGGGGAGGGGTGGGGTCAAAGCCACCCTGCTGCTGTGCCGCGGGCCCCGCCGCGCTGTTGTCGCTGTCGGGATGTCGGGAGCGTCCTCAGGGGAAGCCCCGGGAAGGCTCCATCTGCTCCTCCGGGAGGGAGGGACCCAGGTCCAGGGAAGAAGAAGAGCAGGCAAGGGTGTGTGAGGCCCCTGTCAGGGCAGCCCAGCGCCTGCCCACCTGGTTCCATTTCCATGTCCCCCTCCCTCCCCAATCCCTGTGGCCAGCACGAGCAGGGCCAACCACACTGGCCGGGTGGCTTTCAGAAAACAGCAGACTTTAATGGAAAATAGGAAGGAGGGAGGCGAGAGGAGGGAGCAGGGAGCAGGGTCAGGGCCTCACCCCTATCACTCTCCTTGGCCAAGCCTGGGGGTGTCCTGAGGCCAACCCTCCCCACACCTCCCAGCTCTCCCTGAACAAGAGGGCAGGATCTCAGTGGCCCCTTGTCCAGATGCCTGCAGTGCATGGGCGCCCAGAGTCCCATGAGGAGGTGGGTGGTGTGACAGAGCTTGGCACAGGGGGGGCAGCAGGAGATGAGGGAGCAGAAGGTGTTTCTTAAGCGAGAGTGATTCCTAAAGTCTCCCCCCCTCCCAAGGAAAGGCTGTTTGTCTCCTGCGTTGGGGGGCAGGGGTTGAAGGGTGTCAGCCACCCCCAATGTGGGCCTGGTACCACAGAGGGGGGCACAGGGGCGGAGCAGGTGCCAGCCTGCGAAGGGCAGGTGTGAACCTCAGTGGCACTGTGGTTGTCGGCTGTAGGGCCCGGGCGGGAAGCGGGAAACAGTACCCTGCTGGCACCCAGAGTGGTGCTTGTGGAATTAACCAAGGTCCCCAAGCCCCCGGCGTCTTCTCTGCTTACGCTGTGCCTGAGCCGAGCACCTGGTCTCCCTGCCCCCACCCCCACCCCCCAGACACCCGGGACCCCTCTATTTAGCCTCCTGTAATGTTCCCACAGCCAACTTCACTGCTTGGAACACAGCCCAGTCCACCTAGGAGAAAACGAGAGGACACGGGGTTCACAATTGCATTCGTGGGCGCTCCCCACCAAGAAGAGCCCCCTTGCTGGCCTCGGCCAGCTGCTTGCTGGGCACAGAGCTGTGTCTGCCATGCCACCCCAGCTGTGCCACTGGAGGACTTGGGAAGCACACCCAGCCTCCCGGCCGGCGTCATCCTCACCTGGGCACAAAGCAGGCGGCAGTCAGGGGACAGGCTGGATCCCTGGTGGCAGAGCTGAGCAGAGTGGGCAGAGGTCTCGGGGGACATGAAGTGCTGAGTGACGCTCACTGTGCTTACCAGGCCCTGCACCTGTGCCGGGAAGGAGGCGAACAGGGGGGTCAGTGGAGACTCACGATGCCCACCTTGGTCCTGAGCTCTGCTTCCCATAACGGCCCCGCCCAGCGCTCGGAGACCAGAGGCTCTGGATCCAGCGCCAGCATCCCCAAGGGCATGGCCAAAACCAGGCCAAGGGGATGCCAGAGGTGGCACAGGCAGAGCCAGCACCCACGGACCCAAAGCCCCGTTCAAGGATGCCACAGTGGGAGCGTGCTCTCTGCCCAGCCTAGGTGCCCGGGTCTGGAGAGGGACGAGGCCATACCGGGCGGGGGATGCAGCATCGCTGTGCTGCGGTTCTCGCTGTTTCTGGCATTCTGAGCTCTCAGCAGAGCCCGGCCCCCGGGGACCCACCTGGTGGGGAGCCCCTGCGGGGACCAGCACGGCCTCCCCGGGGGCCTGCAGCAGGGTCCAGCAGCTCACACCCCACTCCTCCCGCAGGCGCCGCCGAAGCCCTGCGTCCAGGTAGCAGCCTCCTGGGGCGCCAGGCTCCAGGTTGCCTGCCCCAGCCGGGCACACCTACGGAGAGAAAGGGGAATGAGCAAGGGCGGGAGGTGAGGCAGGGCTGCCGAGGGCCAGGGCACAGACTTCCCAAGGGCCGTGGGCACTGGAAAGAGCTGAGTGTTCAAGTCTTTTTTTTTTTTTTTTAAAAAATACGTTTTCATTGATTTCAGAGAGGGAGAAGGACAGAGAGATAGAAACATCAATGATGAGAGAGAATCACTGATCAGATGCCTCCTGTATATCCCCCCCCCACACTGGAGATCGAGCCTGCAACCCAGGCATGTGGCCCTGGCCAGAATCGAACCCGGGACCCCTCAGTCCACAAGCTGACGCTCTATCCACTGAGCCAAACCGACCAGGGCTGAGTGTTCAAGTCTTGAAGGGCAAGCAGAGAGGACACAGGAGGGAGAGAAAGGGGCTGGGTGGTGAGGGGCTGCGGCCACTAAGGCTGGCAGATTGGAGATTTGGCTGAAAGGAGCTTAGAGGAAAGGATTAGGGCCCTAAGGTGAGGAGGGGGGTCTAAATCCCTGCTTTTCCCGAAGCCAGATGCCGTGAGGACCTGCGTCCCTGGCCCTGGGCCCTCTCCTCCCTCCCTCAAACACACCCCTTCCTCCAAACCCCGGAAGACACACTGAATAGTCCCAGCTCATGAACTTGCTGTACCAGCAGCTCTTAACCTGGATCCCAGCGAACACCGGAATTGTGTGCTAAATGGTAGGTGATTAGGTGTTCCTGGAGAGAAAATCCAAATTTGTCTATGATCCCAGATTTGGAAGCAGCAAGGACACACAGAAGTTCCGATGCCCAGTGGATGGGCAGGCTGGCCCGTCCAGGCCAAGGCCTCTGAAGCAAGCCCAGCCATGGGGCGGCTTCGCCAGCCAAACCCGAGCAGGGAGCTCCGTGGGCAGACAGGGACTGGCAAAGGCCAGAGAAGATGCCGGGGAATGCCCACAGAGGCTGACACCAGCATCGAGCTCCAACTGGCCACCAGCGAAACCCACCCCTTCAGCTAGAACCTCAGCAACAGTCTCTGGGCTTAGGGCTCCAAGGCTGAGCCACAGGGAGGGGGAGAGTGGTGAGGCCAGGTTGGACCCTAGGGTAGCTCCAGGCAGGAGCCAAGGCCCCTTTGACCCCACTCCCCAGTTCAAGTCCATCCTGGGGCCAGGGCAGTGCTTCCCAGGCCACCCAGTGAGGCTGCACCCCTCAGACTCCCAACGAGTCATCGGATTTGGCCATATGGGACTGGCCACAGCCCGCCACACCCAGACCAGGTGAGGCCATGTGGGCATGAAGGGATGCTTCTGTCTGCTCCCCTCTGCAGATGTGTTCCAGCATCTACAGATCTACATGTGCCTGTCGACATGTCTGCAGATGTGCGTGCCTGTGGGCAGGAGGGCGGTGGTGGGCAGCCATGGTGACATCTGCATGTGTGCATGTGAGCAGGGGTGACACTTGGTAGACATCTTTTCCCCGCGACAATCTGAGCTCAGCCGGGCTTTGAACCTGGACCTGCCCTAACCTCTGCTGGCCCCAGGCGCTGGGCCTTCCTGCCTCCTGCTCCCCTTCCCTTCCCCTGCCCTCAGTGTGGTCCGGCCTCTCCCGCCACCGACCACGTGGCCTCCTTCAGCCCTTACTTGCCAGCACCTCAAGGAGCACCTCCTCGTGAGATGTAGGTGACTTAAGGGAGAGTAGCAGGGGGCACCTCAGACTATGTAGGGGAGGCCCCAGGAGGAGCACAGGGGAGTGACCTGGGATGGGAACAGCTATAAGCTCGGGCCCCAGCTCCACCGCTCAGCCTCAGTTTTCCTCATCTGCAAAATGGGAAAGCAGCATGTGTGCATGAAGGAGGGGTGTGGCCATGAGCGGAGATAATAGACCCAGGAGTGCCTGGGAGTCCATTTCATCCCTTGCTCTTCCTGTGCACCCACCGCATGGCTCCCACCAGGTCCCAGGCCGCCTTCTCTGCACATGCGTGTGAGTCGAGGCTCACCTGAGGGGGTGGGGAGCACACAGATAACACAGACAGGGAGGGCTTCTGGGGTGGGAGCAGAGGGGCCTCATCGGGGAAGGGCAGGGTCCCGACTCCCTCCTCACCATCTGGAGAAAGCGGCGGATGCGTTGGGCGTCCTGTGCCCGGAACACGTGCCACACGGTGCTGGCCTGGCTGCCAGGAGACCAGAGCCCCTCCCCGTCCAGGCCTGAGAGGAAGTCTGAGGGAGAAAGAGGGCTCAGGAGAGCCCGGGGCAGGCAGACCCCGCACCTCGCATCCTCAGCGTGTCCCCACCCTGCTTCCTCCCGAGGACCCACCTTTCTGTGCCCGATGCCAGGCAGGCAGGGGGGCTTCCGCGCGTACCAGGATGCTGACCAGGTCAGTCACCTCCACACAGAGGTTCTTGGTCCCCAGGTGCCCACGGTGTGGGCTCACACCTGCACGGAGGTGGAGAAGGGACAGTTGGGAAAAGGTGCCAGAACCTTGGCACAGACGTACAGGCAGAGAGAGGATAGGAGGGGGGGGAGGGGGCAGGGCCTGGGCAGGAGGGCAGAGCACACTTACCATAGGCTGCCCACAGCTGGGGCTCCAGTGGACACAGGGCAGGGCCCGGCGGGAGGTAGGAAGCCAGGTTGAGTTTCCCGTGTTGGGCACAGTACTCGGGGAGGGGCAGGCTGGCAGCCAGGTTCTCCAGCCTGTCGGGGAGGAGCCACGCCCAGCAGGCTCAACCCGGGCTCCAGAGACCCCCTCAAAGCCCTCCACCACAGGGGTAACTCCCAGGGGCAAGCAGAGTGTGCCAGGGTCACAGTGGGGGTAAGGAGGAGAGGAGGGAGGGCAGGGGGTGGGGGCGGGCCAGTCCCTGGTCCCATACACACCTGCTTGTGTCCTCAGCCCGCAGAGCTCTGTGCAGCAGGAGGACTGAGCCCTCAGATGACTTTGGGCGAACTAGGGAGGGACAGAAAGGCCATTGCCCAGGGGCCCTGTCCCCGGGGCAGCAACGCAGCCCGGTTTCTGCCCTGGGCCCTGCTTCCAGCTGCCCCTAGGGTCACTCTGGGCCTCCGCTGCCCCCTGGCTCTGGCTCCCAGCCCCCACACCAAAAATACTTACTCTCAGGCCGGGAGAATCCATCCCAGAAGGCTGCGGTGCCCAGGTTTGTGGGCTGGGGAGGCCCGAGGGCGGTCAGCGCCTGCACCCGGCCTCCGAGCGCCTCCAGAGCCTCGGTCCCCCACAGGCTGCCTTGCAGTGTCCTCTGAATCCCTGACACCAACACAGGCTGTAGTGGAGGGGACGGGACACGGGGAGAAAGATGGGCTGCCCGACACGCTCAGGCTGGGTGTGCTGCAGAGACCGCCAGAACAGCGTGGGGACCAGCCCCGAGTGCCGGGCCGGACCCGGGGCCAGGGCCCGAGGGGAGGCAGGGCTGTGAGAGCCGCAGGGGGTGGTGAGAGCCTCACCTGGCCCTGCCGCCAGTGCTCCTGGAAGAGGCGGAAGCCTCGCCGAGGCCTGGGCTCCTGCAGCCACAGCAAAGCCCCCGGCGGAGGCGGCCGGGGCCGCACTGGGGAGAGGGGCAGGCCCAGACCCTTGCGCAGGCCCGGCCCGGCCCGCAGCCCAGGCCCCAGGGCTTTCTCCTGGATCTTCCGTTCCACCACCTGCGCGATGATGCTGTCCAGGATGTTGGTGATTCGGTCATCCTATGGGGGCAGGGGGGGGGGGGCAGGAGGCAGAGGGGCTCAGGACCCGCCGGACCCCCACCTCTGCCCCCGGCGTCCCCCCCCCTCCCCCCTCACGCCCTTGCTCACACTGGGCAGGGCTGGAGTGACAGGGGCAAAGGCCATGTGTATCCGCTCGTGCCCCAAGCAGAGTTTGACAGCAGTGGAGGCCAGCAGCTCACAGAGAGAGGGGCAAGGCAGGGGCCCTCGGCCGGCACGGTCCTCGGCAGGCGTCTCTGTGGAGTCCAGGGTCTCTGTTGGGGAGAAAACCAGTGAAGGCTTCCCCTTCCTCATCTCGGGGCCGAGCCCGCTCTCTCCTCGCTGGCCTGCCCCTCGCTCTGGATGCCCTCGCCTCCCCCCCAGTCCCCGCCCCAGCCTCCCTGCCGCCAGCTCCAGATCCTCTCCCAAGGAGGGCTCAGGAAGGGGCTCCGGCTAGAAAGAGACTAGGAGGCTTGTCCCAGATTTTGTGTACATTTACTTTCTCTGGAGTGGCTTGGGAAGAGTGACAGCGGCTGGGGGAGGTGGTGGCTGAAGCCACTCCAGTCTCTCCCGAGGCTTCCCGCCTGGCCTGGCACGCCCACCCCAGTCCGACGAGGGCCAGGGGCCGCTCACCCGCTTTGATGTCCTTGGTCCTGTTGGCGTCCTCCTTGCAGGAAGGTTGTGGAGCCGGGGTGTTTTTCTCTCTCGGCTCCTTCTGTCAAACCCATCCACCACCCCCCAGTCCAAACAGAGATTTTAAAATGGCAAAGGCAACTCAATCCAACTCAACCCACAAGCATTAACCACAGACTCCTGCACGTCCTAAAACCACGTTACATAGCGTCAGGGGGGGGAAAGTTGCTCATGGCATTCTAGGTCCGGTACAATCTAAAGTGCACTGGAACAGACCCTCATAAGCAGAGGGACAAGTTACTGATGTCAAACTGATCGCGGTGGCATTACAGGCCACTGTCATTCTCTTCCCTATTCCTGTCCGTATTTTCCAAATTTTCCACCACGGGCATGTAGCATGGAGTACGTCATGCAAAATGCATTGCATTCCACAAACTACTTCTTGAATGAATAACTTTTTTTTTACTATATTTTTTATTGATTTTTTTACAGAGAAGGAAGGAGAGGGATAGAGAGCTAGAAACATCGATGAGAGAGAAACATCCACCAGCTGCCTCCTGCACCCCCCCCAAAAAAAAACCAAAAAACTGGGGATGTGCCCGCAACCAATGTACATGCCCTTGACCGGAATCGAACCTGGGACCTTTCAGTCCGCAGACCGACGCTCTATCCACTGAGCAACCGGTTTCGGCTGAATAACTTTTATAAAAATAAAAATAAAAACTCAAGCTTCATAAAAGCTTTGCAAAATGCCCCCCTAGCGCCTGCTCTGTGATAGGTGCAGGGAGTACTGAGATGAGCCAACGTTCCGCCGGCAGGCGTCTGTCTGTCTGTGCCCGGGATGTGGACAGACAGGACAGGAAAGCCGCCCCTCTAGCATGATGTGGCAAGTGCTGAGCTGGAGCACAGCGTGGGTAGGAGCTCTGGCTACCCACGGCGAGGGCTTTTGCTGGGCAGGGGACAGGGGCCGGGGTGGGACAGATGCCAGCACTGGCTCCAATGGACCCACATCCCCAAGGGAGGGTGGGAAGCAGCCTGACGTTCCTCTTCATTCTCATCAAAAGAAAGGGGCCAAACCCCGCCAAGATCCGCAATGTGGGGTCACACACGCAACCCTGGGGCCCGAGGGCTAGCACGCTGTCGCCGTGCCGGGCCTCTCACCTGCTGGCCCCCGTCCCCAGGGGCCCACACCTGGGCATCAGCTTGGCAGGGACAGTGCTCCCGGATATCAAACTTGATCCAGACCTGGTGCATCGCGGTGCTCAATTCTGCCAAAGCTGGGGAGGGGGGGTGGGGGGAGAAGATGGGAGTTCGGTGGTGAGTGCAGACAAGAGGCAGCCCTGTGCTGCTTGACCTCACCAGCCAGCAGGGCACGGCATCCAAACAGGAAGCCGCTCTCCCCCAGGACCCGCCCCCTGCGTGCCTCCACCCCTCCACAATGACTCACCCTGGCTGGAAACAAACTGGGTGAGCATCAGGGAGGAGGCGCCGTGCCCAGCCTCCTGGGCACACTCCTCCGGGGGCTGCTCCGGAGAGCCTGTGGGGTGGGGAGGGAGAAGCTGCCGGTCAGAAAACGAAGGCTCGCACAGGTTAAGGTCAGGGAAGAGGGTAGGAGGACCAATATCTAAACCCGTAAAGCATGGGGCGCTCGGGTTCGGCTGTGACGTGACGAGCCTTTGCTTTTGGAACGCAGACGCTCTAACATGCTGACGGGAGTTGCAAAACTCCATAATGACCACGCAGAATAGAGTGTTCTGAACGTGTCCACCCTGGAACTCTATCTGGCCGTGTCTAGGAGCACGCTGGGCAATTTCAAGCCCGCCAGCGGCCCAGCGGAACCCAGGAGAGGAAAGCTTGCCCAGGACAGTGAAAAGAACTGGACTTGGAATCAGAAGCGGAGACTAAATCCTGGGCCCAGCCCTGACTGGTTTGGCTCAGTGGAGAGAGCGTCGGCCTGCGGACTGAAGGGTCCCGGGGTCGATCCGGTCAAGGGCATGTACCCTGGTTGCAGGCACATCCCCGGTGGGAGGTGTGCAGGAGGCAGCTTATTGATGTTTCTAACTCTCTATCCCTCCCCCTCCTCTCCGTAAAAACAAACAAACAAACAAACAAACAAAACCAACAAAATATATTTTTTTAAATAAAAATAAATAAAAAATAAATCCTGGGCCTAACACTTAGTAGCTGTGTGACCTTGGATGAGCAACACTTAACGTCCCTGAGGTTTTTCTAATCTGGAAAATAGAGACAAAAACACCCACCTCACAGAGTTGTAAGGTTTAAAAAGGAGCAAACTGACAGAATGGGAGGCACTGACTCCCGTTTGGGTGGGGGAGGACACAGGCACGCCCTCAGATGAGGAGAGGGGAAGTCTGCCTCTGGGCACTGGGCAGCAGTGGCTGCTGCCGGGGCCAGCAAGGGCGGCTTTCTTTGAGAGAGGCAGCCAAAAAATGGCCACAAACCCTAGAGCAGGCAGTCGGAGGCCCCAGTCAGTCCCTGTCCTCCCACCCTCGGCCCCGGGCTCCTCTCCTACCTGCTTTCTCCCTGGCCCTCCCAGCACCCGCCATGCGACCGCAGGCCACACACAGCCGGTGGCTGCAGCGGGGACATCTCCAGTGGGTGTTGAAGAGTCCGTGGTGGCAGCGGCTGCAGCAACCTGGAACGCCTGGGCTGTCCTCTGTCCTAGCCGGCCCCTGGCCTGCTGACCACGGGAGAGAACAGCGTCAGAGCGGGCTCACGCCCAGGCCCCTTTGGGCGTCCTCCCGTGGCAGACCTGCCTGGAGGAGAAGCGGGAGCAGTTTCCACCAAGGAGCTGCCCCCGAAGGGAAGCAGGCCCCTCCCAGATGCCCCCACTTACTCGCCAGCCCCTGGACAGAACCTGCCCGGAGCACCCTTGTCTCCAGAAAGCCCTCCCAGGGATGGTGCAGGCCCCATCTCCCCAGTTCCTGCCCCACGGATTTCCCCACTGGCCCCGAATTACCAACCCGCACCACTTCCAACACATTTCCTCGCCCGCCCCTCGCCCTCCCTCGCTCCCAAGTTGGCTTTCTCCAGGGCGCTCAGCATGGAGGAGGGAAGTTTAAGAGGCCATGCCTTCCCTCACCCAGAGTTTCAGACTCGCTCTCACTGATAGTGCAAGGACGCCAGGGAGCAAATGTTTGTTTATTCACTCAACAAACGCCTTGTCCCGTCCCGGGCTAGGGACTGGGATTCAGAGCTAGCCAGCCCTTGGCTCTTGCCCTCCCAGTGCCCACATTTCAGGGGGAGATGGACCCATAAACGTGGCCTCACAAAGTGCGTGCTGGGTGTGAGAATGCCCTGGAGACCGAGGGTGGGGATGATGGGGACAGGCTCACATGGGTGATGAGTAAGTTTTCATTCACCAGGAGGGAGGGGAGGAGAAGGAGCAGAAAGTGCCAAGGCCAGAAGGGGTGGACGAGCCCAGGTGAGCCGGGAAGGTGATTCGGGGTGCCGGGAATTCGGGTTCAGGGAGTGGCAGGGGCTGATGAAAGGGGATAGGGGCTGGACCTTCTGGGACAAGAGGGAGCCGCCATGAAATGATGCAGGCGGGAGAGCCTGGGGCCAGAGGGACTCCGCAGCCTCGAACACCGGCCCGAGTCCTCCCAGCCTCCGAGGGCCCAGGAGCCTCGCCACCCCGGGAGCCTTCCTCCTGCGCCACCCGCAGGGAGCTCCCCGCCTTCGGGTGCCCTTACAGACACTTGGCACCCAGTCTTGTTTCCCCAACAAGCCCGGAGCGCTCAGACAGTGGGCTGGACCAGGTTTTATACCTTCCCGACATCCGCCTCCCAGGTCAGAAACTTGAGAAAACACGGTGACTAAGAGCCTCGGCCGGGAATAAGGGCAAAGCAGGGCGGGTGGCCTCCCGAACGGAGGACAGGGCCGCGCCGGCGGGAAGGAGGGGCTCACACTCACTCCCCGTGCTCCTCGTGGAAGCACCAGGCTCTCCCGGGTTCCCCAAAGCCCTGTGGGTGCTGCTCACCTTCCCGCTGCGCCCAGGCCAGGGCCTCCCGCTCCCTCCGCAGCAGGCGGCACAGCCGGTCCCCCAAACCACTCAGGAGGTGCTTGGCGAGGCCCACGCTGGGCCCGGCCTTTGGACCGGAGCCACCTCCCTCCTCGGAGCTGGCCGCCGAGTCTTCCTCCTGCTGCTCCCCTCCCAGAGAGGACCTGGAGACAGGGCAGAGGGAGGTGAGGAGGGATCCCCAAGCGGGAGGACGTGGGGACGGCCAGGGGCAAGGGCTCACCTGGGCACTTGCTGGGAGTGGCAGGCCAGCCCCCCCACCTCTCTCGCCGCCTGGGCACAGCTCTGGCACGGCGCGACGCCTGCCTGGGGAGCCGAGCAAGGTGCGTCCTGACGCCCTGGGTCCTGCGGGCCGGCCCTGCCATCTCGGGGTCCTGAGAGGACAATGCAGCTGGTCAGGGGTCTGGGGCTCCCCGGGCTTGTGCGAACCCCAGGCCCTGCCTTAGCCCCCCAGCTGTCCCCTCGCAGAACCAGTCCCCCGAGGCCTGACTTGGAACCAGTGAGAGTGGACCAGGCAGCTCAAAGCGTCACCAAAAAAAGGCCGCGAGAGGAGCCTGACGATGCCCTGACATGACCGACGGGACTGAGAGGAGGGTCAGGTGCGCCGAGCCCCAGGCCGGGGCAGCTCGGGTGATGGTCCCGACCCAAGTGCAAGATGCAGCCAGCGCAGACTTTGGATCGCTCCACCGTGAGCTTAGCGATGCCGCTGGCTGCGTGTCAGCGTGAGGAGACAATCCATCCCGACGTGGAGGGGCGGAGGGCGCCGGAAGGTGAGGAGGCCAGAGAGTTTCAACACAGACCACAGGTGCAGTAACCCAAGAAGGCTGAGAGGTCAAAGGCTTCCCAGCCCGGGCACAGGCCTACGAGGGTGTGGACAGACCCGCACCAGGTGCAGGGTGCTCGGGCACGGCCATTGAGAGAGTCCCCATCCGGGCCCAGCAGCAGTTCAGGGGGCCAAGGACCCGAGGCTATCCCGGAGAGCGGAGGCGGGGCTGGCACGCCGAGCTTTCCTCTGTGAAGGGCACGGCGTGGCAGAGGGGTCCGGGATGTGCCCAGAGCATCAACACGGCCAGAGTCCAAGCGACGTTTCCGTGGTCCAGCTGGCCAGGAGAGTTGTTTGTTCCGGAGGCAGGACAAGGGGTCCCTCGGGAGAAGGCAGTCCTTCTGGGGCCGGTGGCGCAGACCTTCACGGAGGAAGGCGCGCGTTTACTGGGTGCCAAGTGCCAGGAGTTCTTCCAAGTCTTCTCGGTGAATTATATCACTTACGCCGTCTCGCAGGAGCCTTTGTGAGGCAGGGGTCGTCTTCACCCCCATTTGGCAAATGAAGAAACCGAGGCGCGGGGAGGTGGAGGAGCGGCTAGCTCGAGGCCAGGCGGCTACCGGCCAGCCAAGTCGGGACCCAGGCACTCCGGCTCCAGAGCCCAAGCTCTGCACCGTGTCATTACACTGCCACCAACACACCAGGGCTTTGGGAGGAGGCAGACAGAAATAGAAGCCGCTCGCCTGAAGGTCCCGGGGCCTGCAGATGCGGAGGCACTCCCAACAGATGCTGGTCCGACCCACTCGTAAAGGGCCTCTGACCCCCACCGCCTCGCAAAGCCCCGGCCTCGCTGCCCCCTCCCGCGGGGGCCCACGCAGCCCCTCCCCTGCCCCTTACCTCTGCGGTCAGCGCGCTGTTCCGCCTCCGCCTTGCTCCCCAGGGGCGGGTCCAGGACGTCCTGCCCTGCGCTGCCCGGGAAGGGGTCAGGGGGGCGCTTGGCGGCCGGGCTGCCGGCCACTCCCTGGACCTCAGGGCTGCCGGCCCTCTTGAGGGCCTGCAGCGGGGCGACGGCCGGGCTCTCCTCCTCCGCCCCGGGGCAGCCTCCCAGGCACCCAAACTGCTCCGAGTGCCTCGTGAGCCACGTCTTCTTCAGCTTGGTGTGGTGGTTGGGCGGGCAGGCCCTGGGACCAGAGGCCTTGCTTGCTTCCTCGATGGACTCAGTGGACCCCCTCGAGCCTCCCTCCAGGCCCTCCTGGCACTTCCCACAAGGGCTGAGGCCTCCCTTTCCGGCAGGTGGGGGGGATGAGTAGCAGCCCCCCGGGGCGGTGGGAGGCCCAGGAGAGGGGCACCTTGATGTGGCCGGCGGCCTCAGCTGGTACCCGAGGCCCCCGCCGCCTGGCACAGCCCAGACGTTGCCGAGCGTGTGGACAAGGCCTGGGGGACAGGGGGGCCAGGCCGTCCGGGGCACAGTGTCTGGGTGCCCCAGGAGGAGTGGGCAGAGATTCTGATGCCTGCCGAGGCCTGGCTCCCCGTCCCTCGGGTGGAGGGAAGGGCACTCTGCCTCCCCACTCCTCTGGAGAGGCCCGCCAGGGGCTAAGCCCAGCAACCCGGGTTCCACAGTGGCCAGTGGCTCCTTCGCCAGCCTGAGAATACTCGGATCCTTATGGTAGAAACCCTGAGGAGAGGAGAAAGGATTAAGCCAGTGCTGACTTTGGTTCCCGGGGCTTCAGAAGAAGCAAGCAAACGGAAGATCGGCAGGTATGCGCATGCTTGGCCTTCAGGGTTGTGAAAACACCGGAAGAGCCCACATCTCGCATACTGGTTCGTAGGCACTGCTCCTCCTCCACCCCATGGCCCTGGCCACCCCCAGGTCACCCCCGGGTGTCAGACCTCCGCACAACCCAGCAGCTAAAGGGCTAATGCCTGGCACAGCCAGAGGGCCACAGCAGCTCTCCAGATTGTTTGATGCCCCGTACCGTTCCGGTTTTAAATAGCTTAGGTCTCATCCCGGACACGGGGGTTGCCTGTGGGGGAGGTGTCCCAGACGCGGGCCTCGGGACTGCCTGCACCTCTCCCCAGAGAGAGGGCTTTGTCTGCCCCCCTTTCCCGGAACAAGATGCACATTCTGAGGCCCCAAGTCCCAGGGCCTCGTTCTGAGTGGACAATGGATGAGTCAGCCCCTGAAACGGCCCGCGGGCAGGGGAGGCCCAGTGGGATGGAGGTGCTTAGGGGAGGAACTGCTTAGCCGTGGCTCTGAGCTCACGGCGCCTTGCTTTTCCACCAGAGTGGAAGGGCAGGGAGGTGTGGCCCCGACGGGGCTGCCTCGGACCCCTGCGCCCCCTTGCGCGGCCGGCCACAGCACTCACCTTGCTGCCTACGCCGAAAGCAGAGGGCACTTTGGGCTGGCCCCCGGAGTACACCCAGGGGTGCGGGGCCAGGGGCCAGTCGCACGGACGCTCTGGAGGCAGGCTGGACACTAGGTAGGGTGGCAAGCAGGTGGGCACCCAGAGGGGAGCTCGCTCCAAGATCTTGGTCTCCAGAAGGAAGGGGCAGTGCAAGGGCCGGAAGGACACAGGGTCGCTTTTGGGATGGCCACCGCCATGCTCGGGAACCAGGGGGCCGCAGCGAGGCGGGCACGCTGACCCATACAACGCCAGTGGGTGGGCGAGCATGGCCTCTTTCCAGCGCAGCCCCTCCTTGCCGCTCAGCCAGCCGGCCTTCCTCTCCCCGTTCCGGGGGCCTTCACCCTCCACCAGTGGGAGCGTGTCCTTGGGGCCCTGCGGGAAGCCCGGGGCAAGCCAGGAGTCTGGGGCGCTCAGCACACCCCTCCAGAAGGGAGCGGGCTCTCCCAGGCACAGCGCCCCGTGGCGCAGGCCGTCTCGCGGCAGGGCGTTCGGCTCTCGTCCCACGATGCCGTTCTCGGGGGCTGCCTTCTCCCAGGCCGGGGGGTCCTTCAGGAAGCTGGGCGTACTCTCCATCACTCTCCTGCCCTCATGGGGCTCTCCCAGAGGGGGTCCCTGGAGCCTAACCACCAAAACATGAGCTTCTTAGGCACTCTGCCCGGGTACAGAGTGGGTACCGCCCTGGCAGCACCAAGGCGGCTCAAACCAGTAAGGCAAGTGCCAACCCACAGCGGGGATCCAGCGCTGCCTGCCCACATGTGGCTGGGGGGCCCGCCTGGGTGGGATGCAGCAGTGTAAAAGGCCGTCCCTACCCCAAACACCTGGGATTGGACAGCCCTCCTGGGCCTGGGCCCCTCGGGAGAGACGGCTGTGTCCAGGATGACATGCCTCACAGAGCCTGGGACCTAGGCACGGGCCACGGGGACGGATGGGGGGAGGACCCAAAGGATGCGCTGGGTGGAAATGGCCGTCCTGGGGACAGGAGGACGGGATCCTGGCCCTGCCTCCGCCTCCGCCGCCGCGGCCGTGCCACTTTGGGCAAGTCCTGTCGCTCCTCTGGACCTCGGGGTGCCGCTGTATAGAACAGGGCTTGGAAAGTGGCGGTCCCAGAGGCCTCTTCCCAGATGGCAGTCTGTGTTTCTGGGGGTGCTGCTTGCCCACCCCCGCCGCTCAGCTCCCCCCAAGCTATCGGGGCGGGAAGAGCAGGCTGGGCAGGCCGAGTCACGAAGGAGAGCCGGCTGGCCGGTACTGCTTCCCACCCCGGGGCAGCCATCTCTGCCTCTCCCCGGCTCTCCACAGGGTCCTGGCTTCCGAGCGAGCCCCAGGACGCCGGCTGAGTTCGCAGGGATCTCCACCGGCCCCCAAGGGAAGGAGCGGGCCAGCACCGGAGAGGAGCATTAGAGACCTCAGCTGGGATGGGTAAAGCTACCCCTGTCCAGTGGGCAGTGCCAGAGCCACCGGCGGCCGCAGTAACCGTAGCCCGGCGGGCGGGAGGGAGGGAAGGAGGCGGGGAAAGCGGGCTGCACCCCAGACAGAGGCAAAGGAGGGAAAATTGAACGAGCGTGCGAAGGACCGGAATGACAGGTGGCGGAGAGCCACAGGGCTCCCTCTTCGCGGGCCCTGGGGGAAGCCCCGGGCGGGCGGAGCCGGCACAGAGCTCTGGGGTTTTCTGGGGCCACCGCTCCAACTCGGCCAAGCCCCACCGGGCCCTTACGTTTCGGGTGTGTGGCTTGGACCAGAGGGGCGCGGGGCGCTCGGTCCTCGCTGCGGCCCGGACCAGCTAGGTGTCCCCGAAGGCGCGGCCCGGCGCCGGCGCTTACCTACCTGTGCTTCACGGGCCAGGTGCGGCTCGGGCGGCGGTCCTCGGGGCCGGCGTCGGCCGCTCGCTCCCCATGGGCGAGGCCGCGTTACCCCCGCGCTCCGTGCTCAGCGCGCCGGCGCTCGCTCGCTCGCTCTCCCCGGGCGGCGGGGGCGCTCTAGGGCCGCAGGTTGGAGGGGTCGGACTCCGGGATCTGCAGGATGCGGCACACGGCGCGGATCGGCCGCACCAGCTTTTGGGCCGAGGCAGTGGGTTGCGCCATGGGACGCGGAGACTCCGTGCTGCGCCGCGGGGAGGGCCGAGCCGGGGCCAGGGAGCGGTGTCCCCGGGGGGAGACGGGGTCGGGCCGGGGGGAGCGCGCGCCCCGGGTCGGAGACGGCCGAGCGGGGGAGAGGCCGGGGGGCCGGGGGAGGGGGTCGTGCCTGGAAGGGGGCGCCGATCCCGGGACCCAGAAGGGAGCACCAGCGAGGGCGCGGCGCGGCTAGTGGCGGGAGAGCGCGGCGGAGAGCGCAGCAGGACCTCCGATCGCCATCGCCAGACGCGCGACTGAGAGTGGGGAAGCTGCTCCGCCGGTTTCCTCCCCCGGCACCCTGCGGGGAACGGGAGCCCGTGATTCGCGGCCCCGCCCGGGCCTGCCCCCTCCCAGGCCCCGGGGGCTTCCGCCAACGCCCCGGCGATGCCACCGGCTGCGCACGGGGAGAATGAGCCCTTTGTTCCCCCTCCCCCCGCGGCACCCGGGCGCCTGCCGAGAGAGGCTCCCCGGGGGCAGCGTGCCAGCTTCCCAGCCGCCCCACCCTCCGTGGGCCCGGCCCCGGAGCCTGGCAGGCGGGCAGCACCCCCACTATAGGTGCCAAGCCCGGGAACTGGAGCAAAGGGCGGGAGGGGCCGGACCGGGCCACCGCGGGGCGGGGTGCCCCCTGGGGTGCTAGGGCAAGCGGCGGCTGCGAGGGGGCAGTGCCAGAGCTGGCCGGGGCGGCCGGGTTCTCACGGGTCAGTGATGGGCACTCTGACCCGCGCCAGCCGGCCCTGTGCCCGCTGGACCACTGCTCCCTCCCGGTCCTCTCCAGCTCTGGTACGCGGGCACTCCCCGCAGGCCGTGTCTGCGCTGCCTCCTCCTCACCTGGCCCAGCCCAGCGGCGCGTCACCTCCTGACCCGAGCCCCCTCCCCGGGCCCAGTGGCGCAGTGCCAGCCGTGCTGGGGGCCGGGGCTCTCCCCTGCCCCTGCTCTAAGGGCCCCGGTCTCTCGCAGTGTCTGGGCGGAGGTGGGTCAGCCCCACCGCCTGCTCCAGCCCTGCGTCCTGGGGGTCTGCCCCCGTCCCCGGTACTAGTGCTTCCAGGCCCGGCGCTGGAGAGGAGCCCATGGGAGTGGCTCCTGGGAAGGAACAGAGAGGAGGAGAGGAAATGGGAAAGCAGGGCACCCTCCACCCGAGGAAGCATCCCGGCTCCTCTGCGGGGGTGGTTCCAGAGCACAGACACAAACAGACAGATTCAAACACACACAGACAGATTCAGACACACACAGAAACCCACACGCCCAGCGGGCGCTTCCCTTCCCCTCGGGCACCCACCTCCCACCCCGAGATTCCCCGGCCGGCCTGCCGTGGCGGCCGTCCTCCCTGGCCTGCCCTCACCCGGCCCAGGCCAGAGGAGGCAGCACCCCACCCACCCACCCAGCCGTCCAAGGGATGGCTCTCGGGTGCCCGGCTGGCTGGGTCCCGGGTCACACCACCCCCGGAGGCGGGGGGCTTTCCTCCCGGAGACAGGGGGTGGGCAGGGGGTCCTTTCCCGGCGAGGGGAGAGGGGGCTCCAGGAGAGGGGCCTGAAGGGGCGGCCCAGCAGGACCTGGCTCAGGTTGGCTTGGCTTCCCTCGGCCCGCCGGGCTCCCCCCCCTCCCAGGCCAGTTCTGTGGCTGGGCAAGCTGGTAGGGGTTGTTTACTTGACGGAGTTATTAACACTCCCTTCCTCCCCCAGTTCCCCTGAGGGGTGGCCAGACCAGAGAGTGCCAGGGGCAATGATTGCGGAGGGTCTGCTACCCACTGCAATCCCCAGCCCCAGCCTCCCCCTCCCAAGCTGGCTCTGGGTGCCGATGGGAGCTGGGGTGTGCCTGTGGTCCCCCATCTGTGTCCTCGGGCAACTGAAGCTTGTGGGAGAGTGGGGGGGGGGGTGAAGATTCCTGCGGCTTGGGGCCTGGAAGAGGCTGGGCAGGCGGGGGGGGGGGGGGGGGAGGGGGGGGGGAGCCTGGGCTGTTGTGGGGGGAGGGGGGCCGCTAAGGGCCTGTCACTGTCATCCCCACAGGGGATGGGGACTGTCTCAGGAGAGCAGGAACAGACACGTCCCCCCACCCCCCCACCCCCCCCACCCCCGCTGCCATGTCTGCTTTGTCAGGTCACGGTCTCTGGATTAGCCCAGGACTCTCAGGACAGGCTTCTGAAATGCCCAGGGGGTGGGGTTGGGGGTGGGGGTGGGGGGTGAGGTAGGGGAAGGAGCCCCTTTCCCCCTTCGCCCAGCTCCCCATCCTGCCCCGCGGCCCATGCCACAGGCCCACACAGCCCTGGTAGCCTGAGGGCTGAGCAGAGAGCTGAGGAGACACACAAAAGACACAAACACAGGAGGAAAGCCACACAACACGTGGACACAACGCTGGGCCGGTGGGCAGAGGCACGCTGGCCGCAGCCCCCAGGCACGCGTGGGCCCCCCCTGCCCCACGGCAAGCCCTCCCACACTGCCACACGCGTACGCACGGAGGAGGACACATCATCCATGCGGAGAGCGCAGCAGCACTGGCGAGCCAGTGCCCTCACGCTGTCCCCAGAGCCCCTTACCTGGCCCGGCTCCGTGCTCCTCGGGTGGAGCAGCCCCCAGCCCAGGGGCGGGCGGCCGGCGGGGGCGGGGGAAGGAGCCCCGGAGAGCCAGGCCAAGCTGCCACTAATCCGGGCGGGGAGAGGGGGGGCACCCACGTCAGAGCGGGGACTGCCGGGTGGAGGGCATCTGAGGACATCCCCTCCCACACACGCGGCCGTCTGGGCACCTAGCCCTATTTCCCCAGCCCCTCCATCCTTCAGACAGCTGAGGCAGGCCTCCCCCCACCCCACCCCCACCCTCGTGGCAACGCCTGGGGCGGGGGCATGGGGGAGGGGCAACGCGGGGCAAATTCTCCCAGGACCGGGGAGGAGGGGAGGGGAAGGGAAGTGCGCGATGCTTTGGGAGCCTGAATGAAGGAAGCTCTGCAGCAGATGCCCCCAGTCCCCTCTCACCCACCTCCCTGACCTAATTCCTCTTCTCGGTCCTTGCCTCCCCTCTGCCCCTTCCCCTCCCCCAGCCTCCCCTCAGGGCCATCTACCCACCTGGCAGAGAAAGCAACCGCGTTCTGCCCTGCTCAGGACCTCTGACCCAGCGACTTCCACTCTGGGCAGAGGGCACCCTCCTCCAGCCAGGCTTCTGCCCGCCCCCCCATCTAACCACTGGGCATGCCAGTCCCTGATGCCGGATGGGGAGCTAGGGGCGAAGGCCTGAGTGCTCATGGCTTCAACCTCCTCAAGGGTGGGGCAGTGCCAGCCAGGGCTGCCCAACTCAACTCCCGGGCCAGGGCTGTGTTGAAACGAGGGGCTAACTCCGCTGCCACCACTGAGCGTGGCAGCTAAAAATACAGCAGCGGGGCCAGTGCACACAGAGGCCAGAGCCGGGGAAAGGGGACCAGGACACGGAGGGGCTCAGAGAAAAGGGGGACGTAGGAGCCAAACGCAAGGTGCAGGGAAGGTGGGCACCTCTGTGCTTCAGGCCAGCGCTCATCCTGTCGGGAGGCAGCGGGCACGCCGATGGATGATGGAAGGCTCGGGGTCGTGGGCCGGCCAGAGCACAGCCTAGCCTTCCCCTGGGGGCCAGGCCAGAGAGGGTAAGGGCACCCGTGCAGAGGGAGGCAGTGCTGGCAGGTGCCTCGCGGTCCTCAGAGCGAACAGGCAGGCTCTGAAGGGAGTCTAGCCCACGCCCAGTGCCCCAGTCTCAGGAGCACTTGCAGGCTTGGCCAGAAATGCCCCAGAACCTGGAGTTCTCTTCAACCCTCCCCTCTGGCCCCGAGGTGACTTGGAACCCATATAACTGCCTCAGCCATTTGCCAAACATGTGTCATAGAGACCTGCCATGTTCACGGTTCCGTGACGGGCGCCCAGGAGATGCGGGGCACAGAGACGAGAGCAAGGCCATCACGCCCTCCAGGGCATTTGCCCCTTTGCCAGCAGGCCCTGCGCTGAGAGCCAGCGGTGACCACCTGAGTCAGGGGTGGGACTGGCTACAAGGCACGCGGGGTCCCACCCTGGGGAAGTCAGGGGAGCTTCTCGGAGGAGGAGACACCCCAGCTCAGCCGCCGGAGAGTGAGCGGGCCTTCCCCCCGTGCAGGGCGATACTTCTCTTCGGCTAAACCACCATTTGTTCCTGGCTGCGATACAAAAGTGGGTAAGATGCCAGTCTGTTCTTTATGAAGTTGCAATGCAGTCGGGGAGGAAATACAATGTGTTCGAGGCAAAAATAGAAGTCGGCACAAGAACAGCGATGGTGTGGTCTGGATGAGCACTCCACTCCTAGGGGGTGCCCAGAGGGCTTCCTGACGGGGTGGGGGGGGGGGCTCTGAGTGTGCTTCAAAGGGAACTGGTGATAGAACAGTGAGTGGGGGTGGGGGGTGGAGGAAGAGCATGGGAGACCGGCATGGAGCCACGGACAGGCCAGGTGGACAGAGGTGGAGAACGCGGAGCACGCTGAGTGTAAGGGGGCGGCTGGGCAGGGAGAGCGATGGGGACACCAGCATGGCCCACAGATTCTGTGCCAGAGATCGGGAGGCTTCGGAGCTCGAGAGAGGGGGTTCCCGAGCCAGGGGGTGGGCTTCTCAGAAACAGCAGGTCTTGAAGGAAGGTCGTGACAGGCTGGGGAAGAAGGACTGTTTGCTGGGCCAGAGATTCACTCAGCAGGAGCAAGGGTCTGGAGACTGCTGCCGGGGTGGGTGGGAGGAGCTCAGGAGGCAGAAACAGGAGTGGCATGGCTAAAGGCTGCAGTGTGGGGCTACAGGGCCGCAGAGAGACCGCAAGGGAAGGTGGGGATCATGGACCTGAGACAGCGTCACCGTCACCCCCGGGGCCAAAGCGACTCCTGCTCACTCCAAGGCCCATCCTAGAGATGAAGGCAGGTGAAGCCACATTCCCACGAGAGCTCCCTCCCCCACCCCCAACCCCAGGCCTCCCTCAGCTCACCTTCCCTTGGAGTTTTTGCTTCATTTTGTCCTAGTCACCACATGATCCTCTGTTCTGTTCTCTCAGTTCAGAGGTGGGTGTGGGTCCCGCCACTCCACTCTCCCAAAGCCGCTTCCGGGCAGGTTTGTATCCGGAGATGGACCCCCGCCCCCCGGTGCACAATCTCGGGCACATCGCTTCACCTCTCTGAGCCTCAGTTTTTCCATCCGTAAAATGAGTACAGCCTGCTACCTCAGACTTGTTGGGAAGATCCCAGGAAATCCTCTCTGCCAAGTGCCCAGCACAAGGTCAGGTGCACACGAATGCTTGATATATCCTAGTCTCCTTCTTGCCTCCTAAGCAAGAAACATCTCATTTACTGGAAGTCTGACTTCGGAGCCAGACTGCCTGCTTCAAAGCCCAATTCTGCCACTTAACTGTGTGACTTCAGACAAATTACCTGCCCTCTCACGCCTGGTTTCCCTTTTGTGAGATGGAGACTATAATAACAGCGTGCACCTCACGAGATGGCTGCGAGGATTAAATGAGTGTGTCAGGGGCTTAGAGCGGCACCTGCTGGGGTGGTCACACTCCCGGTGCTAGCCATTATTAGACCTTGCATCCCCAGTATCTGGCAACATGCCTGGTACCTGGTGGATACTTAATAAAGATGTTCTGAATGAATAAATGAAGAGATAAGTCAACACCATGATGCAAGGGAACGCCAATAGGATGTCACCGAACACTGAGATGTGAGGAGCTAACCTCCACCCCCTCCCACTCCCGCAGATTAAGCGCCTCCCCCCAATAAAACCCGGATAATCCCACACCAAGAGTTAATCCACACTCCTCAGATCACTCTCCGTTACCACCCCGGCACCCCTCTTCCCACCCAGCACTCTCACCAACCTCTTTGCTTAATCAAAAGGAAGCGCAGGCATGGGCGGGAGAGGGGAGCAGCCTTGGGCACTGCAGGGAGAACAGCTCGGGGGCAGGAGAGGGCAAAGCCTGACGGGCTGCCCCAGGGTTAGGGGAGGGGATGGAGCGGAGCCAGCCCAGGCACGGAGCCTGAGTTGGGGACAACACTGGAGACTCCATGTGGATGGGGCAGGCTGAGGACCAATGACCTGAGCAGCAGGGAGCAGGAGGGAGGGCCATCGAAGGCCAGGCCAGAGTTCCGCATGGCCCCTCCAGCCAACCAGAGGCCAGGCCCTTGCAGGGCACATCTCTGGCCAGCCTCTCTCTGAGCCCCACCCTCCTTGACCTGGAAACTGGGGGCAGCCCAGACCCTGGCAGCTGCTGCCCTCTAGTGTCCACTCTGCAGAGGTGCAACGCTCCCAATGTTGACTGTTGATAGAAACTCAGTGCCACCTAGGTGCCCCTGGGGGAAGTCAGCCTCCCCAGGCCCATGAAGGAAGTCAGGCCCCCCAGGTGTGTTCCGCGCACAGCTCCGACCATCCAGTGCGCCTCTGAGTCAAGGCCAAGCCCACCTCCTCCTGTCTGCAGTCTTTTTAGGCTCTGACCTCTCAGGACTAGGCCCCCACTCTCCCATACGTGTGCTCAAGGGTCTCCAAGAGCCTTCTGTGACAGCACCTGCCACATCACAGCTCTTTACCCACGGTTGTCTCCCCCAGAAAGAAGACTGGGCCCCTCTAGCCGTCTGACTGTTCTTTGCTCTCATCCTACGCTGTTTAATAATGTACGCTATGAAGACTGGGGATACAAACCAGGAGAAACGGGACACTGTTACATATTTATTTATCAAATCTTGCACAAACCTGACCTCATTCACCAACACAAAACACACAACCAGGACACACACACACACACGAGGCCTCGGAGAAGGCTGTCAAGTACTTTGAAGGACAGGAAGGAATGAACACCACTGGGTGGGCTTTGGTTTCGTTTGCAGGGGGCTGGGGAGGGCTCTGGCCCCCTCCCTGCGAAGGTGGAGGAATGAGAAAGACTATAAATAGAACCCCGGGCCCAGCTGGCTTTGGTACATTTCAGGTCATCCCTGTGCGTGGCCCCGGCGGCAACTGCCGCCAACAGCAGGCGTCGGGAGGGCAGAGCCCGGGCAGCTGGTGCAGGCAGGCCCCGCGTGCAGCCGAGGGCCCCTTCACCAGCCCCGGGCGCCCTGTAGAGCACGAGGTAAACGCGGCTGGCTCTGCGGACCCTAGCTGCCCAGGTCGGAGGGCACCGTCTTTTTCCTGGTCCGCACCTTCAGGGAGCGCGAGGTGCCCTTGGGAGAGAACAGGCACGCCGTGAGCCCAGGCTGACGCGCAGGGCAGCCCCCCTCCCTCCTGTCTTTCTGCCACTCACCTCCCCCCGCACCAGAGGTTTCTTCCTGATGGTACGCAGGCTCTGGCTGCGGCTCAGAGGCTTGTCTCGGGGCCGGGCTGGCGGCTGGGGCACTGCCTCTGTATCCGACCAGCACTCATCCTCGGTGTCGGTGTCCTGCAGGCCCCCCGCTCGGTACCCTGTGTGGGGAAGAGGGAGGCCGGGGGGGCGGCGTTGGGCGTTGGCAGTCTGAAGGCCTGGGCTGAGCCCTGGGGGAAGCCAGCCTGCTGGGGACATCTCTGAGCCCCTCTGCCCACTCACCGATGGGTGGCCTGTGGCGGGGCATCTGGTCCTCCAAGTAGAGGGGGTCCTGGTAGTTGGGGCCATGGGTGTCGGGGATGGAGCGCAGGTCCTGCATGGAGAAGCTCCGCAGCCTTCCGGCCAGTGCGTCCTGGCTCTGTGGGGAAGGGGGAGGGAGGGGCAGGTCACCGGACGGAGGGCCGGGGCTCCCGGAAGGAAGGGGCCTGAGCCAGGCAGCCGCCCGGGGAAACCAAGGCTGGTCAGAAGGTAATCACTGGGGCAAAGGCCTCAGCACTGAAAGCGCCTCGACAGCCTTCCAGTCCCGGGTCCTTGTGTCACCACCAGGAAACTGAAGCGCGGAGGGCAGCAGCAGCTGCTCACGGTCAGTGTCAGAGCCAGGAAGCATGAACTCCCAGCTCCGGGCTCTGCCGCCAGCACCTGTCACCTGCTCCCTGGGACAGACAGCTGTCACCTCTGGGCTCAGGGACACAGAGCTGAATTTGCCCAAAAGGCACCGGGGGGCCGGGGAGTGGGGTCTGAGGGAGGGCAGGGCCCCAGGGCACCTTGGCGGCAGCCTGCACAGCGGCGGTGGCGGCAATGTTGAGGCCCCGCTTCCCGAAGCTGAGCATCGTTTCGTAGCTGCGCTCCTTGGCCTGCACGATGTAGGTGTCGATCTCCTGCGGGCCGGGCACAGAGAGGTCAGAGGACAGGCCCACAGACGTCTCTGAGCACCCCCTTCCCAGCCCACCCCCACCCACGGGGGGCCGGCAACCACACCGAGAGCACCCAGTGCCACCCCACCATGCTCCGGCCGCCCCCTCGCATTCTCCAACCAACTCCCGGCTGGCTTCTCCCTCTCTCAAAGGCCACTCAGGTGCTCCCCCACTGGGCTATCCCAGGCTGGTCTCCGTCAAGGTCCCACAGTCGAGGGAGGGAACCTAGGTGTCCCCCAGGGTCCTGAATTCTGAGGCCAGGGCCCTTTCCCTCACACCCACCCCTACGCGTCACCCCTGCTCCCCCGGGGTACCTTCTCGTGGCGGGACAAGGCTGGGTGGACAAACTTTCGGTAAAGCAGGCTGGCTCCTTTGGTGTGGGGCGAGAGCAGCCACAGCACGAAGGCCATCTTGATCTCGTAGTAGAAAGGGAACCTGTCAGAGCACAGGGGGGCAAGGTCAGCCCCAGGGCCAGTTCCAGGGTGGGACATCCCCTCCCACCGCCCACGAGCCCCTGCACCCATACCAGGAAATGAAGATGTCTGAGAAGGCCTCCACCGCCATGAAGAGGGCAAAGACGATCCAGTACATCATCCACCGGACCTGGGAGGGAGGCGGGAGGGGGTGGGGGGCGCAGGCGGTCAGAGGCCAGTGCCTGAGCCTGCAGAGCCAACTCACTGTCCTGGGCTGATCCAGCCCTCGGATGCCAGAGAGCCTGTCCCGCTGCATTCCCCTGGCACCTGGATGGGCCGAGAGATGCCTCCGAGAAACTGCCACTCATTCCTGTACCTGCCCAAAGCGGGCTTCACCCACAAGTTACTACACAGGCACCTCAGTGCACACCCCCCCACACACACACACACTCCATCCACTCACTCTGCTCGGGATCTGTCAGCCATGTGTGCCCCTGGAGGAGGGGGAGGCCAGTTCAGACTCTCCCCACTCCCCCCAAGTCCTACCATACCGCCCCCTCACCAAGGCCGTCACATCCCACCCCACCTGAGCCAACCGCCACTCACATATTCACGAATGTTCTTGGTCTTCACGGCCTTATAGGAAGCGTAAGCTGGGTACAGCATTCCAAACACCAGCCTGGAAGAGCAGCAGCGGAAAAAGCAGAGGGGGGATGTGAGGGGTGCCCTGCCCTGCTCTGCCCTGCCCCCCCGCCCCCATAGGTGGCCGCCTCCCCCACGGGTTCAAGGTGACAGTGCCTACCCTGTTCTTCCCGCTTGGCTTGCACAACCTGCATCTGAGTCAGTGCCCTGGAGGCCACCTTCCCACCCTGCTGTTTACAAACACCTGCCCGGGCCTGCACAGTGGCCCATGGGTGCACGGGCACAGACTGCCACCAAACAAGGCGGGTCGGAGGCAGGCTTCGGAGAGCACCTCCCCTCCCTTGGACACGCATTCCGGCCCAGGGCCACCCGACCTGACACTGCCAGGCTGCAGGTGGATATTCAAGCCAGGTACCAGAGTACTGAAAGGTGACGAGTAGGGCAGAGTAGGGAAGTGAGGTGCAGGTGCGGGGGGGGGGGGGGGGGAGTCATGTGACTGCTCTGATGGGAAGCAGGCACCTGGGTTCTCCTCCCACAACATGCCACAACACCTGGTGTTGCCAAGGGGCTTAGGGCCGGCCTGTGGTCTCCCCCCGGGGGCACCATCTGCAGTGTGTGAGTGCCGGAGGGGTCGCCATCGCCCGAGGAGGCTCTGGGGGCCAGGGCGGCGACAAGCCCGCGCGGTGCCCGAGGCCGCGTGCAGGCCCGCAGATCCGTTACCCATTGCGGTGAGTGTCGGGGGAGGCGGGCGGGCGTGACGGCGCTCAGAAAGGCCCCCTTTCCCACCCAACGTTCCCAGGCGCCCCCCAGGGCCGGGCCGGCCCCCCGGGGAGGGCGGCCATACTCACACCACCAGGCGGCAGATCATCCAGGACACCATCCTGCAGCCTCGGGTGCCGAGGGGGCCCCCCCGGAAGGCGCCCAGCGAGATGCTCACGCTTCAAGGTCTGGAGGGGGCGGCCTGCGGAGGTGCGGGGGCCAGGCGGGCTCTCGGGCGGCCCCAGGCGGGGCGGGCCGGCCGGCGGGGCGGGGAGGCCGGGCCCCGAGGAGCCGCTCGGAGCCGGAGGGCGGGCGCGCTCCTGCGCAGCGTCGCGCCCGCGGCCCGGCGGTTACGGCGGCGGCCCGCACTTCCAGCCGCGGAGGAGCGGGAGCGCGGCCCCGGCGGGTCGCGGCCCTCGGCGGGTGTGGGCGGCCTCGCTCGCGCGAGCCTCCGGGTCCCAGGGCCGCAGGCGCCCGCGACCGCTCGGGGCGGAGTTTGCAACTCACTTGAAAGTTGCACGGAACCGGGATCTGCCCAACCCCAGGCCTCCGCGCACGGCGCACGCGCGGAGCGGCCCGGAGGGGCGGGGCGAGGTCAGGGGGCGCGGCCTGCGCTTTAAAGGGCGGTGACCCTCTGCCTGGCGGGTGGGGCCCCGAGGTGGAGCAGCTGCCCGGATCCCGGAGATTGGGGGATGGGAAGCGACGACAAAATGGTGGGGCAGGTGCTGGGGGGGGGGGGAGGGGAGGTGGAGAGGGGCGCGGGTTTCGGGGGGAAGTGAAGGAGGGGTTTGGACTCCAGAGTTTCGGGGCTCATCACTGCCCCCCCCCCCTCCCCGCTTGGCCTCGTCTTCCCCTCTGTAAAACGCGAACGGGCTCCAGGTGGGTGCAGGAGGCTCGTCGAGCGCCTGCAAACCCGGGCCTTACTTCACTGGCACCAGAGCTCAGGATGGCCTCCGCTGACTAGAGGGAAAGTGGGGAGGAAATGTCAGAGGAGACCCCGGGGACTCGTCACCTCCCCCCCCGTCTGCTCCCCCCCCCCCCCCCCACACACACACCCGCGAAGCGCAGGCTGGGGGAGCTGGCTTCTGTCTGGGTGCTTTGCCAGAGCCCAGCGCTGGGCAGGCTGGCGGCGAGGGATTCTGGGCAGAGTCCCCAGCCCCCATGCCTTCACCAGAAGTTGGAAATTCCACCTCCTCCTCTGAGCCAAGAATACAAATATCCCTCCCTGGGAGCTTAATAAGATCACCGATTGCCATTTTGAAGTGCATTTTTGTATGGAGGGTCTTGATCTTTACAACGACCCTTTTTTTAAAAAACGACAGCAACAGGCATCCTCTGAAGGGCAGGTGGATAAATGCTTGGCCTGATCAGGCTCCTGCAGATGGCTTTGGGAGGGGACAGGGGATGAAGACGCTGCTGCTGCGAGAGGGAGGTGGATACCTGGAAGAAGGCGCAAGGCTCCCAAGAGAAGGCAAACTCCGCTGCTTCTACGACTTTCCACGCGGGGTTCCCCTGGCTGTACCTCTCCTGCCGAGTGCCTCCTTCCCCCTCTGCACAACACCCTCCCACGCTGCAGTGTCCCCCTGCCTCAGGGCTGAGCTGGGCCACAGCCGAGGTGCGGGGGTGGGAAATGGGCAGCTATTACTTTTTATTAGAGCCACATTTAACGCCCACCACCCCCTCGGAAGGATGAAATAGGTAATGACGGGGGCCAGGGAAAGTAGGCTACTTGGGAATAAATCAATAAAAACATATTGTGATTATACTTAATTATTACCATCATGTTTATTGGTGTTGCTGGGAGTGAGAGCGAGCCGTGAAGCCGGCCCACGGGAGAAGCTCCCCCGAGGCCCCGCTGCCTCCTGCGCCTAGCCACCCCCTCCCCCTGGGCCCAGCTCCCCCCTTGCACCGGAGGAACAGGAAATGCCGAGGGCTGGCATCTCACCATCCATCGCTAGGCAGAGTCCTTGGAGAAGAAAGATGAGACTGACTCAAGAGGGGGGGCCGGCTCAGGAGGAGTGGGGTGGGGGTGGGTTGCAGAAGCGGGAAGAGGTGTCCGTGCTTCGGGAGGCAAGGGTGCCTGGTTGACTGCGCACATGTGAATCTCAGGGTCTCTGGTACCCGTGGAGCGGCAGCCTTCTCCCCCCAGCTGTCTCCCAGAGTCACGCATGTGACCTCAGCATCGCAGGCTTCTCTCCCCCCACATTCGCTGTGGGGGAGCTCCCCGGTGCCGCCTGTAAGCCCCGCCAGCTGGGACGTCTCTCCCAGGGAGACGCCTGGTCCCCATGACTGTGCTTGGGAGGTCTAAGGGACAGATGTGAGAAGTCTGCTGCTGCGAGCAGGGCCCTGCGTGGAGGGGCCCGAGGCTGGGGCGGGGGTCACCTTCCTCAGCTTTGGCGGAGAGGGTGGACTCTGCCTCTCACGGCCTTTGGTCCCGAGCTGTTGACACAATCACCCAGTTACCCTGGGTTGCTAAGCAGCTCTCTGGACACACAGATGACCCCCAGGGCAGGTGTAGAGAGCAGGGCTTTCAGCGAGGAAAGTGTCTCCATCTTTGAGAGGAGCCCTGGGGGCTGGGGTGAGGGGGGGATGACCGCCAGAGTGATGTTTATCTTCCTACTGGGCAACAGAGTGCCAACGGCCGGCCGTTGCACTCTGCCTGGCAACCCGTGCGTGCACAGCCCGAGGGCCCGTCCCCCTGCGAAAATTCCGGACCAGCGTTCCCTGGGCTGTGTGGCTGGGGGGCCTCCTAAGCAAGAAGCACATGAGTGTGGTTTGAGGAGGTGGAAACCCACCCATCCCACCCATGGGATTCCCCGTTGTGAGGAGTGGTCAGGGGCAAGGTTGGCTGGGCCTCTGAGGCTGCAGGTAAGATGGAGGGCACAGGGGCCTTGAGACCAAGGATATCAGTTCTCTCCAAAAGGCACGCTTTCCTCCCACAGAGCAGTCCATCTGAGCCACCTGGGTCTCACACAGCCCTGCAGGCCAATACAATTATACTTCTGTGGCAGACACACTCTAAGAAGGGCTTGGCATATATTAATAGACTATACACCGAGCGGCCAGATTACTATGATCACTTAGCACATAATAATCTGGCCACTCAGTGGTGTGTGTATAAACACACACACATTTATATATTAGAGGCCCGGTGCATGAATTTGTGCACGGGTAGGGTCCAGCCAGCCTGGCCAGGGGGAGGGGACATGGGCGGTTGGCTGGTCTGCCTGCTGACCGAACTCCTGGTGGAAGGGACAATTTGTATATTAACCTTTTATTATATAGGATATACACTGAGTGGCCAGATTAATATGTGTTCAGAGATCATAATAACCTGGCCACTCAGTGTATATTGAGAGCATTTATATTTCACAGAAGCCCTCTCAGGAAGGTATTGTGACTGTCCCCATTTTACAGATAAGGAGACAAAGACAACTAGGCTAAGTGACGCGGTTGAGGTCACCCAGCTGGTAAGTGGCTGAATCAGGACTGGACAAAGTCAGGTTTATGTTCTGTGCTGCAGAAGCAGCCCAGGCTCTGGAAAACCAGCCCACTTGCTTGAAATCTCGCACCCAGGGCAGAGGGTGGCAGTGATGCAGACACTTGCCCAGAGGGAGTGGGGAGGGGAGGGGAGGGACCGCTGAACTTGTTTTCGGTCATGTTGATTGGAATTCACCTGACAGGCATAGACTCCCATGACCCCAAGACTGTGATCTCCAGGAAGGAGCACTCGGGGCCCTGAGTCAGCCCCAGGTGGTGGATACTGGTCACACTCACCCAGCACCGGAGTGTCATCCCCAGGAGCTCCTGACCCCAGCACCAGCAGACCCACTCACTCATCGGGGCGAAGGGAGCGGGGAGGGACGGGGTCTGAAAGCTAATGCCGGCCCCTGCGAGCAGGAGGGACAGACAACATGCAATGTTCTTAATGAAACAGCTGCTGCCGACCGTTGCCGCTGGACACCTGAAAGCTGGCCATGGGGTGGGAACTTTTTATTTGAAGCAAGTGAATTATAGCATTGCCCCAAGTACCCCCCAGCCCCGGCATCCTGGCACCAGCAGCCCCTCCCCGTGCCTTCTCCACGGCCTCCTACCCTCTATCCCCAATCCACTGCCTCACTGCTCTATCCCCAGCGCACAGCAGGGGGCAGCAGAAGCTCGGCTCCAGGTGCCACGCCACTGGGCAGGCCCTCAAACCTCTACCACCCAGTTTGCCCTGGAAGGCAATGCCCCTGGCGTGTGCATCTGTGGCCAGAGCCCCCAAGATACTCTCCAGCCCGGCTCTACTCCTGGAACCTGCCCAGATGACTGGAGTGCTTGCAGGGTCCCTGGCCTGGCCAGCTCTGGGTCCGAGACAAAGGATCCAGCACAGCTCAGGGGCCGCGTCGTGCAAAGGAGGCGCTGAACCTGGGGGCAGGGTGGGTGTCTGAGGCTGGGGCAGCTATAGGAAAGAAAAACGGGAAGGCTTTTGTCTGGGAAGTCTGCCCTCCATGGGGACAGGGTCAGAGGAGAAAACCCCAGTGAGGAAAGAGCCAGAGTCAGGGTTTGCTAAGGTTGTTGTTGTTATTGCTTTGGGCAAAGGGGCTTTGTCCCCAGGAGGTCACGCTGGTGCCCAGAGGGGCACCGCCATTCCCATCCTTATCAGCGATGAGCAGAGGAGGACGGTCGTGTGCCCTCTCCAAGGAGAGAGGAGGTAATGGAGGCGGGCCGGGTTCCTTTGGGCAGGGCTGCATCTGCATGTGGGCACAGGGAAACAGGGGTGTGGACAGGGGTGTGTGTGCGTGTGGCTGAGGGTGTGGGCCAGACCCCACATGTACATGCAGGAGGAGGGGTGGGCGGGTGAGTGTACCCGCAGTAGAAAGGGTGCCGCTGTGGCTGCAGTGTGGGGCGTGAGCAGGTTAAACAGACCCCTGGAGCACCAACAGGGGAGACCAGAGGGTCAGACGCATCAGCCCAAGACCCTCCCTCCCAGCACCCCTCCCCCTCCCCAGGCCAGAGCTTGTGGAAGGCAGCAGATCCAGCGGGGCCTGCCGATGGGGTGTGGGATCCACAGGTGCCCACAGCCGGGAGAGTCCTAGTAACTGGCTTGCCAGGTGCATGTACAAGTCCCCATGCTAATTACGATGACGACCGGCTCCCGGGGCCAGCCCGTGTGGTGCCCGTGCTCGCCAGGGTGTGTGTGCAGGAGGTTAGCTACATGTGTCTTCACACGGCCAGGCACCCACGCTGCTCACACAGAGCCCACCTCTCCCCCGCCCCCCAGCCCCAATGCAGAGGCCTCCGCACCCGCTAGGCACTAAGATCCACCACTACGTGTCGGTACACAAGCGTCTGTCCCTTGAAGCTGGGGGCCAGGAGCAGCTGGGCGTCCCCAGCAAGCACGTAGCAGAAGGCCCGAGGGGCCTGCACAGCCAGCTCCTGGAACCGCACAAACTTCTCCCGCCCCTCGTCCCACTGGTAAACCTGGGTGAAGGAGAAGTCGCTGCCCAGCGCCAGGTAGCGGCGGCCACCCACGAGGAAGGGCTGCAGGGCCATGGAGCCGCGGGAGGGCAGGGCCTGCACCTCCGAGAAGCGGGCGCCCTCCCAGCGCAGGATCTTGGAGTCCCCGATGTAGCGGCTGAGGCACAGGTAGCTGTCGCGCCCGGCGCGGAAGTGTTTCACGGCCTGGGCGTCGGGCACCTGCGTCACCTCCCCCTGGGCCACAAACTGCTTCTGGGTGCGACTCCACTGATAGATGACGGGCGCCTGGGAGCTACTGGACACAATCAGCCGGGGCTTGCCCTCGCCGTCCACAAACTCCAGGTCGGTGTCGCGGTGCCAGGCGTGCAGGGCCTGGTGGGAGTAGAAGCCGTTCTGGTGCCAGCGGTAGAGGCTGGTGGCGCCCGCCTTGGAGCTGTCGGCCACGGCGAAGTACCAGTCGCCCTCGATGCGGAAGGCCTCCAGGTCGTTGGGCTTGCGCACCCGCTGCGGGTCGATGTCCTGCAGCTTGGTGAAGCGCGTGGTGTTGGGGTCCCAGTGGTAAATGTAGGAGCCACCAAACAGCTGGGCCACCACCACGTACAGCTGGCTGTCCACCACCATGGGCTTGCAGTGCACGGCCGAGGGGGCTGCCGGGACACGGGGAAGCAGCGTCAGGCAACGCAGGTAGCTTCGTGCCCGTGCCCAGCCTCGGGAAGGGGGTCATCCCCCACCGGCCCTCTGCTACCGCGGTCCCTCCCCCCCGAAGTTCCTCTCGTCGCCTCACAGCTAACACAGCATCACCCTCCATCCACCCTGGGCCCCCGGGTTCGAATATATACCAATGCAGAGCACAAAACAGGTGTTCCTAGATATTGATGGGCTGATTAACCATAGTGCCAATTATTGAATTTATACTGTGTACAGTCACTGTGCTAAGTATGAGCACTCTGAAATGCACCCAATTGATCACTCTGAAACGCATCCTGTTATTTTTGCCATTTCACCCAGAAAGAAACCGAGGCTCACTGTCTGACTTGTCCAAAGTCACCCGCTGGCAAGAGGCCAGGCCGGGGAAGGAGGGGGAATTTGAACTCATCCATAGCTCAAGAACATTCTCCCAAGAACTCCCGCTTTTTTGAAAGGCTTTTATGTATGAGCACAAATGTACTTGTGCTCAACCAGACTGATTCGACCCCTTCCCAGGCACCCAGAGCAGACGGGCCGGCTCCCCACCTGTCCTGGTGTTTCAAACCATCACTTTCACGCACCCTCCTTCCCCGCATCACTCCGCCTCTCCCCAAGGGAAACCCAGACGGAGCCTCAGGCTCTGGCAGTTACTGAGTCCCTCTTGCAGCCTTAGTCTGCCCACCCAGCTCCTGGTGATTGTCCAGCTCCTCACCACCTGCTCCTGAGCCACCCCAGCTCAGACTCTCCTTGCCCAAACTCCCTTAAAGCACCTCAAATGCCAGTTGGCCAAAAATGAGCTCCACATCTACCCCTAAACCTGCTCCTCCCCCTCCTTCTGTGTTCTTCTTCTTTTTTTAATTTTATTGATTTTTTTTACAGAGAGGAAGGGAGAAAGAGAGACATCAATCAGCTGCCTCCTGCACATCCCCTACTGGGGATGTGCCTGCAACCAAGGTGCATTCCCTTGACCTGAATCGAACCTGGGACCTTTCAGTCCACAGGCTGACACTCTATCACAGAGCCAAACGGGTTTCAGTTCCTTCTGTGTTCTTGATGTCAATTTGTGGCTTCACCTAGTCACCCCAACCAGAAACCTGGGAGCCACTCCCCAACACTTCCTTGTTCCTCATTCACCTCCAAATGATCAATTCCCAAGTTCTGTCAACACTCCTTTCTGCTTTCTAGTACAATTTGTGTAAGATTGGTGTTATTTCTTCCTTAAGGGTTTGCTAGGATTCACCAGGGAAACCATTTTGATCTTTTTGTTGAGGTGAAGTGTTTTGGTTTTTGTTTTTTACAATGACTGCAAGTTCTTTCATAGATATAGGGCGATTTAAATTTTCTGTTTCCTCTTGTGTCAGCTCAATCCTCTTTTCTATGATCCTCAGTTAAATATAACTGAGACACCGCTGCTGCCTCAGTCCAGGCTCCAGCTGACCCCACTCTTGGTCTTCCCACATGTTTTGTCCCATGCCTAGCCACTCTCCACAATGCTCATAGAGAGCTGTCTAAAATATAGATTGGATTGGCTCGCACACTTTCTCAAAGCTTGTCAATAGCCTTGTCCTCATCTCTCTCGAGACTGCCACTGTCCACCTTGAACCTTATGCTGCAGTCATATAAGCTGCTCACATCAGCCTGCCCTCACACAATAAGCTGTTGCACACCTTGACTTTGCTCATGCTCTTCCCTCTATCAGAACAACCTTCCCACATTTTCCCTCCTAGTTTAGTCTCCCTCAGCATTCTAGACTCAGTTTAAACTCAGTATCTCCTCCTTTTTAGTTCATTGGCACTACCCACTTACTTAAGCCAGACACCTGGGCATCACCTCTGTCTCCTCCCTCTCCCCAATCCTTCAAAACTCAGTGTAGGCATCCCCTCCGCCAGGAAGCATTCCTTGATTGCCCAAGGCAAGCCTCTCCTTTGTGTTCCCAATGCATGGTGTTCATATCTCCCTCTTAGCACCGGCATATTATATGGCTATCAGCCTCCCTCCAAAGACTAGGACATTCTTATGACCCGAGGCCATGTATCATGTATCCTTCTCCCAATAGGAACTCAATGGAGAAGAACAATGGAGCCTCCCACCCCCACCTCCACTCCCCAGCTGGGGCCAGCACAGCCAGGCTGGGCACAGGTACCTGGGATTCTGTCGTAATCTCGAAGCTGCCGTTCAACATAGTCCCACTTGAGGACAGTGCAAGCGCTGGCACCGGGCTGGGCCAGGGCCACGTAGAGGTCGCTGGAGTAAAAGAAGGGCTCAGCTGACACCGCTGGGAAGGACAGGGTCTGGTACAGCACGAAGTCTGCGGGGATTGGGGTGGGGAAGAGAGAGCGTTTGTTGGATCAGGAGGGTTGCACAGGGAGCAAGGCAGGGGGTTGGGGGTTCAGGTGATGCCTGTGGAGCTCCCTTGGGGAGGCGCAGCCTGAGGCCAGAGGCGGGGCACCTCCTACCTGTGGTGATGCAGTCGAACTCCCGCAGTGGCAAATCCTGCACTTTGTGCTCCTGGAAGCGGGGCGGGCTGGCGCAATAGATGGGGGCCACCGTGGTGTTGGTGTGCACAAGCCACTCCACCAGCCACTTCACCTTGCAATCACAGTTGAGTGAGTTGCCCCGCAGGTCCCTGATCGTGAGGGTGATGGAGGGAACAAAGGGAGGACAGGCTCTCAGCTGCTCAGGTCTCCCCCCCCACACACCCTCCCCCTGCAAACTAAGCTTCTCAAGACTTTATGATCTTCCCAATGCTGGCTCCCACACCACTCCCTCCCGGGACATGCCCCCCTGGGGCACTGTCAGAAGAGCTAGGTGAACTCAGGCCTTACAAGTCGCTCAGGATGTCCAGGGGCCGGAAGATGTCTCTAGGCAGTGTCTGCAGGTTATTGTTGGCCAGTGAGCTGCAAGAGAGACCCGTGGTCACCTGAAGATGGTGACTGAGGCCAAAGGCCACGAGAGAGAGAGATGGGTGTGTGAGTGTGTGTGTGTGTGTGTGTGTGTGTGTGTGTGTGTGTGTATGGGGTGTGGGGGCGCGCGCTGTGGTCCGATGAATGAACGTATGTGTGGGATGTACTCACAGGTGTGTTAAAGACTTGAGTCCTCGGAAAGTAAACTTGGATAGTGCCCAGATGTCGTTGTTCTCAATGAAGCTGGAGGAAATGAGAACAGTCTCAGACATCACTCAGGGCCCCGGCCACACCCACCACCGCCGCCTGTTGCCCTACACCGTGCCCAGATGCCAGCCCTTGGCCCTCCGACAGGCTTCTATGCCTAATGTGGAGACATGAAGCCTGGGGTGACAAGGCATCCCGGCAGGGCGATTCCGGCCGAGGGATGGATGAGGTGACCTCTGCTCTGCTCCGTGCTGCAGTCAGCGGACTCAAGGGCTCTCAATGCCCCCAGCCTTCCTCCTTCAACCTCCCCTCCGAGCCCGCCCAAGCCCTTCCCGTCCTCCCTTCCACTCTCCATTTCCCCTTCCTTCCCACACACAGGTACTGCAGGTGCGACAGTCCTGTGAAGGCGTTGTCTCCGATCAGCGTAAACTTGTTGGAATTGAGTAACCTGGAGAGACAAAGGCAGAGTTAGAGCTTCCAAGGGTGTGCCTGCTGCCTCGCCCCTGGGCTTCTTCAAGGCCTGGCTGCCCTGCCTCCCACCCCGGGGACCCCAGCAGGGAACCCCCGAGCAGCCTAGGCAGCAAGATCAGGCAGGCGCTGTTCTCGTCCCAGAAACTCCCAGGGTCCCTGAAGGCTCTCGGGGTAAAAACAGCCAGGGCTGATCTTTCCTGGCAAGCTGGGTCTACCCCCGGCATCTCTGCTCTGTGTCCCACTCTCAGCCAGGCTCTGTCCAGTCCCTCTAGGGCAGGGGAGGGCAAACTTTTTGACTCGAGGGCCACAATGGGTTCTTAAACTGGACCGGAGGGCGGAACAAAAGCATGGATGGAGTGTTTGTGTGAACTAATATAAATTCAAAGTAAACATCATTACATAAAAGGGTATGGTCTTTTTTAAATTTTTATTTCAATAGTTTAGAACAGCCGAATGGGCTGGATCTGGCCCGCGAGCCGTAGTTTGCCCACGGCTGCTCTAGGGCCAATCGTGAGAAGGAGGTGGGGCAACTCCAGTGTACTCTCTCATGTGACTAGGGCTTCATGTAAACAACCC
The DNA here is from genome assembly GCA_963924515.1 of Vespertilio murinus. Classification (NCBI taxonomy): domain Eukaryota; kingdom Metazoa; phylum Chordata; class Mammalia; order Chiroptera; family Vespertilionidae; genus Vespertilio; species Vespertilio murinus. The sequence goes on from OZ004708.1 coordinate 93,404,429, forward strand.
TTTTAGAATTCCAGGCTCTCTGGTCTTCCCTCAGTTCAGCTCCCAGCTCTTTCTTCAAACCCTAGGATCACCTGTCCCTAAGATGACCCTTCTCCCCTGCAGTGTTCGCCCTCCGGCACCCACCCACCTTATTGCACCCAGTTCCTCTAAGTCTCTAGAGGAGGCAAGCCCATTGTTAACTTGGTCCTGAATACCCACATCTTGGCTTTTGCATGCAATCCCGTCCCTCCTCCCTAACCACTGCTCCTCCACCCTCCTGACCCCAAGCAGCTCCACCTCTTGTGGCATGTCCATCAGGGCAAAAGTAGGGACGCCTGCATCTTAATTTCCAAAGGCCACCCACATGGGCTCTCCCCAGTCCAGAATCTGTCTGTTCCCTTCCACGGCCCCTCCCCCAGCCACCCTCGCCTCCCACAAGGCCCTGTCCATACAGGAACTGCAGCAGCGGCAGGTGGGAAAAGGCTCCGTCCTGGATCTCTGAGAAGGCAGCATTCACCAGCGTCCTGCAGGGGACACCTGAGTCAGTCCTCCCTTCTCACTGCCTGCCTTCTTCATTACCTCCCCTACTGCCCCCCTGAGCACCAGTGGCCCCAGGCTCAGCTCCCCTCAGCCAAAAGAAGGTTCCACTAGCCACTCTCATCATCGTCCAAACACCCACAGTGGGCTGGGTGCTCTTGAGCCATGGGGCCCTCGAATGGGAATTAGGGATTAGCATCCTGCTCTCAAGGACCGCACAGCCGATCTGGTCCAGGAGGCCACTGCTGCAAGTGACAGTCTGACTGGCTGGGTGGAGAGTGGCTGGCGAGACCGGTGACAGGCATCTGCCCTGTGCCAGGGTGTATCTCCCTCCCACCCCTCCCTGGCTGTTTCCCCCCCCCCCCCAACCTCCCCACTAGAAGCCCTTCTGCCCTTGATGTGACATCACAGGCAAGGGCCCACAATCTGGGGCAGGCAACCCCCTTCCCTCCAAGTCCAGAGCCCTGCACACAGTAGGTCTCATTGATGCTGCTGGTGGTGATGATTCATTCTTGGCCACGAAGCCCTGTTTTTCCCAGTCATGGCTGCTGAGCCTGCGTGACTGCAGAAGTCTCTGCCTGGCTGATATCTTGAGTCTCTCTGGTCCTGAGGTTACCCTGGAGTCCTCCTGGTCCCCACACTCCGCAGAGGGGGAATGGGATTCTCCCCATCCACTCCCAGAGTGGTCCTTGCCCTCCTCCCCCTCTGGGCTCACCACCCCCTGGGCCAGGGCTGGGCACTCACAGAGAGATGACCTCGGCCGGCAGGTTCCTGGGCACTGCCTTAGAGTCCACGCAGAAGGCCGTGTCCCTGGTGCATGAGCAGCTGGGTGGGCAGGGGGGCGTTTTGGGGGGCCTCTTGGCACTGACTTGCAGCATCAGGCAGAATCCAAGCGCGGACAGCGCCAGCAGCCTGAGCCGGGAGCCCCGCCTGACGCGCAGCCCCGCCATGCTGCCTGCAAGCTCTGCCTCCGGCCACCGGCTGCTCTGCCCGCCGCTCTCTGCCACCCCGCGGGCTGGCACCCCCTGGCCGCCCGCAGCCCCTGCTGCAGCGAGGGGCCGGGCTGCCGCTGCGGCGAGGGCTCCCCCAGCCCTGCTCGCTTCCGAGAATCAACTCGGACGATGCGCGGAGAGCGGACCTGAAGGCGCTGCTGTGGTGGCCGCGGACTGCGGCGGCGGCCGCGGGGGCGCGCAGGGCGGAGGGGGAGTCCCGGCTGGGAGTAGCCAAGGAAGGGAGTGGCTGCGGCCCTGGCTGCTTTGTGCCGCATCCCCTGCTGGCTCTCTCTGGGCCATCTGCTTGTGTCTGGTACCCAGAGCAGCGGCAGGGCTCCAGGGCATGCGTGCGAGGTGTCCATGGCTATAGCCCAGGACTGCATGACTGTGCGTGTGTGTGCGCACACCTGTCCCTGCAGGCACGAGCACGACCCCCTCGGGAGCATTTCCGCAGAGGGGACCGTGCGCCTCCCTGTCCCCGGTGTGTGCCCTGACCCTCTGAGGCACATCCTCTCCGCAGTCATGGGCATGTCACAGGTGACAGGCGTGTGTGGTGTTCACAGGAGTTCCACCGCTCATGCACAGAATGTGCCTTTGTGTCTGTGCGAGCTGAAGGGGAATGTCGTCACTGGGGCTGGCGTGGGAATGTGTGGAATTCTGGAACATTTCTCCCTACACAACCACAGCCTGTTGAAGACTGGGAGGCTCTTGGAAGTTTTCCAGCCCAGAGCTTTGTGTAACAAATGAGGAAACTGAGGCCCCTAAAAGGAGGAAAGTGTGTTGTATTCTCTACTTACTTAACCCTCTCCACCTTTCGAGATAGCTGCTGTGAGTCCCCTTTTATAGATAGAGAAACTGAGGCGCCTCATACCAGGAGAGGAAGGCGGCAGAGCAGGGGTTTAGCCCGTGCTGCCCAGCTCGAGTTCACAGTCACTCCTCCGGTCCAGGTTGGTCCAGGCTGCCCAGGGCCCCTCAGAACTTTCAGGGGCTGGTTGAGGTCAAAACAATTTTCCTACTAATGCTAAGACATTATTTGCCCTTTTCACCTTCATGCTCTCCCAAGTGCCCTGGAGTTTTCCAAAGATACTGATGTATCTTCTACAAAGCCAGAAATGAAAGAAATTTCTAAAAATGTAAAATAATGACACTCCTCTCTCTCTCTCTCTCTCTCTCTCTCTCTCTCTCTATATATATATATATATATATATATATATAGCTTTATAAAATGGTTAATTTCATTTAAAAATTTATGTTATTTATATGTTATAACATACAATGGATTTATTATTGCTATTTTAATTTAATTCATTAGTAGATATTTTTAAATGTCTCAGTAAATATCAATATGGTAGCCCTAACCGGTTTGGCTCAGTGGATAGAGCATTGGCCTGCGGACTCAAGGGTCCCAGGTTTGATTCTGGTCAAGGGCATGTACCTTGGTTGCGGGCACATCCCCAGTGGGGGGTGTGCAGGAGGCAGCTGATCGATGTTTCTAACTCTCTATCCCTCTCCCTTCCTCTCTGTAAAAAAACCAATAAAATGTATTTTAAAAATATCAATATGGTAAATATCCATGTATAAAACTCACATACACAAATGCTCTTTGGAGTCCTCAATACTTTTGAAGAGTGTTAAGGGATCCCGAAACAAAACAAAACAAACAAAAAAAAAAAGAGGACTGCTGCTCTATACCATGGTACCTCTCAGGGGGGTGTGTACGTGGTGATGTTGGGGGTGACTCTCCTAAGAACTCCCAGGTATTGGGCAAGGGGAGCCCGGAAGTCAGGTGGCGGGGCTCCCAGTCTGCTCTTTCCACATCAACTCACTGGGTTTAAGATGCTTCCCCGGCTGTCCCCAGCCTCTGCCAGCAGGGCATTGTCTGGTCTGAGCTTAAGTCCATGCCAGGGATGCCCCTGCCCTTTGAGGCCCACTTGCCACTGCCTGCCCAGCTGCCCATGCTGCCCTCCCCATGCCAGCTCTGGGAAGACAAGCAATGGGGGTGGGGAGGACGGCTGGGGCAGCTGGGCAACCACCCCTGGTTGTCCCTGGCACGGCTCTGCCCAGGACACAAAGAGGAGAGTGAATCCTGTTCTGCCCCCGCAGCTGAGCGCTGGAAGGAGGGAAAAGGGAGACACACACACAGACAGTGGCTACCATGGGGCTCTCCACTCTCACGGTCCTCGGAGGCTTTCACCCAGCGACACACAGAAAGGGGAGGCTGGGTCCTGCTCTATTCTATTGAGAAGGGGCTCCCTGGGAGGTAAAGATAATGGTAATCGTGACGATTGGATTTCCCCACCACGATGTCATTGTATTCTCACACCAGCTGGGAGAGGGGAATGGGACAGGCGAACTAGTCCCATTTCACAGATGAGCACTCTAAAGTCTAGGGAGGCAGAACGTCTCATCCAGGGTCTGAGAGCTGGTCCGTGAGGCACTGAGACCTTCGCGTACTGAAGGAATGAACTACTGACCTCTTGCCAGGAACCCCCTCATGTTGGGTGAGGACAGTCTTGTCATTGGCTGTTGGCTGCGTGCCTGCACCTGGCTTGCCCTGCAGCCGGTACAAGGAAGCTTCAGGAGCACCGGATCTCAGGGCTGGTCACATGGCTGGCAGCCAGGCTGGGAGATAAAGGCACCCACTTAGCTGATGAGAACATCAGTGCACAGCCGGTGACAACAACAGTGTGTGCTAAGGGGCAAGTGAATGTGCAGCGGGAAGGCTGGGAGGTTTCGGAGGAGTGAGGTCACAGCGTGGGTGCCATTGCTTCTTGCTTAGCCTTTTAGGGTGGGCGGTATTCAGAGAGTTGGAGAAGCATTGAGGGTGAGCCTTCCAGGAGGGAGAAACAGCCTAAGGAAAGGCCAAGAGATGAGAAGGCCATAGCTGGGGTGGGGGGTAGAAGGGGGGAGCAAGGGATCAGCTATGCCCCGCTAAAGGTCCCTCCTCCCTCCTTCCTCCTCCAAGGTTCCTAAGATCTCCATCCAGTTGGTGCCAGCATCTGAACTTGCCTCATGAAACCGGAGGGCATCTTTCCTTACCAACCTCCAAACAGGCAACAAATAAATAACCCAGAGAGAGAGAAAAAGAAGGAAAATCCGCAAAGCTTATGAGAAGTACAGCCTGAGGGCAGCCTGCAGGGGAGACTTGAGGCCCCAAGAGCAGAGGCTTCTCTCCAAGAAAGAGCCCTGGCTCCCTGATCCAGTGATAAGAGCAAGCCCTACACACAGCACCTGCTCAGAACAAGCCCCAAAGCTGGGCCAGGCAGCCCCCAGAGATGCCCACAGGGACCCCAAGATGCATGCAGTTATCCTTGGCTCTCCTGCTGGCCCGCTGCCCACCTGGCATCAGCCCATTATGTATGAGCCGGCCCATCAATCCCGGCGTTGCCAGGACAACTGGGGATGGGAGCAGGGGCCCTGGGGGTGGGCAGAGGTGGGCACTGCAGGCAGCTGTCTTCTGCATCTGGCACCTGCACACAGCTGAGGCCTCACACAGTCAAGAGGATCCTCCCCACTCCCCTCAGACCCCCTCCCCGTCTTTCTTGCCTCCTAGGACACTTGTTGCTAGAGACTTAGGCAAATATTTAAAGGAGCAGTTGGGGGGTGAGGAGGGTGGTGGGAGCAAACACTTCCTTCCTTCTCTCTTCCTCCTACCCCAGCTTCTCAGGGGCTCTCAGCTCAGATGCCATGCTGTTGTGCAACCTGGAGGCTAAAGGCCCCCCGAGGGGAAGTGGAGGCCCTTGTGGGGACAAGGAACCTGCCAGGCCTAGAGAGGTGGGAGCCTGCTCCTGATCAAACAGCAGGGCCAAGTGTGAGGAAGCCCCCAGGCAAAGGTCCGAAATTGGGGTGAACTACTGGAGTTACATTACAAGGAAGCTGAGGGAGTGAGACCAAGAGAGGAGCAAGGTGTGGGCTCACACATTCATGAAAGTTTAGAGGTGAAGGCGCCTTAGGGAGCCCCTGGCCCAGCCAGCAGAGGGCAACCTGAGAGAAAGGATGCCAATGTTAGGTCTGATCAAAGAATCGAATCGGTACCCCCTCCCCTGGGAACTGACCTTAAGACCACTTCACCATGGACATCCCACTCGCTTAGACCACATTCCACCTGCTAAGAGCATGACCTCTCCCCTCCGGAGTTTTCCAGAACCCGGACCTGCACAGAGACTTCTCAGCCCAGAAAAAGCCCGCCTGGAGTCCTTTAAAAACCTCTGACTCCCCAGTCTTTGGGGGCTGGCACCATTTGGGGGCTCAGCCCATCTGGTATCCAGATGACCTAATACATTCACCATTCTTTACCCCTTTTGGCCTTGTGCGTCCCTCCTTTGGTGACCCTGACAGCCGCCATCAGTAGACTTGGTTTAGTGCAATGAAGCAACAGAGATGGCTTTGGGGGAAGAATAGGAAACAAGAGATAAAGAACGTTGGACGAGGAAGGTCCACAGAGTGAATCCCATTTGAGTGAGAAATGTTCTCAGGGCGGATTTAGGATCAGAAGATATAAAGAGAGTGCAGGGAGGAAGGGTGATGGCAGCCCCAAGCAAGTGGGCTGATGCGAGGATGGGGAGATTGAGTCCCTCCGCCACCACACCCAGCCTGTGCACGCCTGTCTGGGCGGAAGAAGGAGTGTCAGGCAGGGAACCCGCTGTCAGAAGCCTTCCGCTGGATCTATGACAATGGCTTGCCATTCACTTGGCACAGAAGACCCCACTCAATCACACAGATCAAAAGGTTCACATCTCCATGGTCACCTTTCTTTAATCCTCACCCGAAGATACGTTTTTATGGATTCTAGCTAGAGAGGAAGGGAGAGGGGGACAAAGGGGGCGAAGGGATAGAGAGAGGGAAAGAAACATCGATCCATCAAACCTGAAACCTAGGTATGTGCTCTGACAGGGAATCGAACCCTCAACCTTTTTGGTGTATGGGATGACGCTCCCACCAACTGAGCCACCCAGCCAGGGATTCATGTTCACTTTTAAAATGCTCACGAAACTACTCTCACCACCAAGAAGGGTATGGATATCCACAAGGCCATCAAGTGTCTGAAGGATGTCACTTGACAGAAGCAGTGCGTGCCGTTCCGTGGTTACGCTGTTGGAGTAGGTAGGTGTGCCCAGTCCAAACAGTGGGTCGGTGGGCCAAAAGGAGTACTGGGTTTTTATTGCACAAGCTTAAAACTGAAGAGAGTAATCTTGAAACGCAGGGTTTCGAAATAGGTTCTCTGGTCATTGAGCACATCCAGGGGAACAAAGCCCCCCCAAGAGGGGGTGCAGACCTCACGGAGCCCCCCTGCCACAGTGAGATGAGCTTACTGCAAACGAGCGGCTGTCCCTGAACCGCAAGAGGAGGTTGCACAGAATAAAAAAGACATCCCGAAAGACATTGAAGAAACAAAAACGAATTACCCAGGAATACATTTAGCATAAAAATAAATGTAAATAAAATAAAAATGGGGTGGGGGTGGGGGCAGGGGCGGAGCGGGGGGAGAGCCTTCAGCTTACAAACTAACCCATAGCAAAGAATGAAAATCCTCAGGTTAGCCCTGTCCGGTTTGGCTCAGTGGATAGAGTGTCAGCCTGCGGACCAAGGGATCCCAAGTTCGATTCCCGTCAAGGGCATGTGCCTTGGTTGCAGGCAATGTTTCTCTCTCATTGATGTTTCTAACTCTCTATCCATCTCCCTTCCTCTCTGCAAAAAATCAATGAAATATATATATATATATATATATATATATATATATATATATATATTAAAAAGAAGAAAATCCTCAGGTTAGTACATAAGCATTTGTCACCAGAGGAGACAGAGTATTCAGAATTCGGAAAAGAATGGTTAGGGGCAAGGCTGAGGTTAGAGGCAGAAGTGTGGGTGACGGGAAGGCACGTAGAGTATTTCACGTGAAAATCTGACGCTCCAAGGGAATTTATGAACCATTCGTGAGCCCCCACACTGATGCCTCCAGGGGTGTATCCTCTGGGTCCACAGGCACTTTCTCCTCGCTCCCCCCGCCCCCGCCCGGAGCTCACCCCGCTCGGTGGGGGGGGGGGGGGATTCTGTTGCGGAAGGTGATGGACCCCCATGGGGCAGACTCTTGGCTTCCTGAGCGGTTCAGCCTGGCAGGGGATCAGTGAGAGAGAGCCACAGGACTCCAAGGGCAGGTGCCAGCTAGAGAGGCGGGCACGCCAAGGAAGACACCCATCGTGAGAGGCACGGATTGCCCAAGGGCGAGTTTGCTCAGCTCACCCAGCTTTGCTCTTGCTGGGGCCAAGAGGAGTCATGTGCCAGGGCCAAGGGCCCTTGGGGCTCTTGCAGCTGGCTTATCGGGGCCTTGGTGCTGGAGGGCCAGGAACAAACAGGCTTCAAAGCCAAGGACATGCTGGCTGGCGAGGGCCGGTCCTTCACCTCTGTCCCCTCTCCCTGCGGCACATATAAGACCCTGGTCCCATCTGGGAGTCGAGGAGGGGAAGGTGCCTGCGGCAAGATGGATGCGGGCAGCAAAGAGATCTTGATGGAGAGCCCGCCGGTGAGTGGGATCACGTGTGGGTACACGTGTGGGTGCACGTGTGGGTGCATGTAGGGCCCTGCCGCCCCCAACCTGTTTCCTCATCCAAACTCATGCACCCAATCAAGCTCAGACTGTGCTAAGTGAGGGCAGGGACGTCAACCACTAGAGACAGAATCCCCTGGGGGAGACAGACGTGGCAGCTAGTGATTCCCATGGAAGTGCAAAGAGCTGACGAGGACCCCGAGTAGGGAGACGCACCCGAGGCTCCACAGAGAAAATGGCATTGGCGCGGGCTCCGGAATGAGTAGGAGCTCCCAGGTGTGGAAGGAGGGAGGCACCGCGGGAGGAAGGGCGGCGTTCATAAAGGCACGGAGGTGTGGGGGAACATGGGTCATTTGGGGAATGGAGAGGGACTGGGCGTGGCTGGGGTGCCGGGCGTCTGGAGGAAACAGCGGGAGGGATGACTGGGGAAAAGGCTCTCCTGGGTCTCTCCAAGAGAAACCTCACTTCTTAACCGTCTATTGAGTTTACTGGGATCCGGGGCACCTCTTCCAGGAAGCCTTCTCTGACCTCCACGTTCATGGCAGTGGTGGCCCAGCCCTGGGAAGGTGTCCAACCTGTGCGGGGAGGAGAGGGGGCATCCTCGTGACTTTACACCTGTCCCCTCCCCGCCCTGCCACACCAGGACTACTCCGCGGCCCCCCAGGGCCGGTTCCGCATCCCCTGCTGCCCGGTGCACCTCAAACGCCTTCTCATCGTGGTCGTCGTGGTGGTCCTTGTCGTGGTGGTGATTGTGGGGGCCCTGCTCATGGGTCTTCACATGAGCCAGAAACATACTGAGATGGTGAGCAGGCCCAGGACGGGGTGGCGGCCAGTACAGGCCATGTCCGAGAGGTGGGATGGGGGGGGGGCGGGATGGGCAGATAGCAACCTGCCCAGGAGGAATAACAGGAGAGGGCAAGGGCACCTCATGGAAGGGCAGAGGCAGGAGCAGGGTGGCAAACCTGGCCTGGGCCTTTCCACCAGGCCCCTGCCCCTGCCCCTGCCCCATGGTGGGAGGCCTGGTCCCTCCGGCCCCTGGTTCCCCTCAGCCTCTCTGGGCTGTCAGGGAGGAAGGAATCAGCTGGAGTACAGAGGACTGAGGAGGGGCACGAGGACCAAGGGGACAAGTGGGGAAAGAGGAATGCCAGGCAGCACTACGCCCCCCCCCCCCCCAGGTCCTGGAGATGAGCATTGCGGGGCCGGAAGCCCAGCAACGCCTGGCCCTGAGTGAGCGTGCCGGCACCACCGCCACCTTCTCCATCGGCTCCACCGGCATCGTCGTGTATGACTACCAGCGGGTGGGTATGCCGGGACCTCTTGACCTTGGGCCTGGGGGACCGATGACAAGATTCCCCCTCCTAGGCCCATCCAGCTGTGACACTTCAAACAAACCCATCTCTCCTCCGCCCCACGCCCTTTTGCCTCCCCTGGGTATGCCTGCACCCCAGCTTCAGCATGGCCCCTGCCTGGGCCCCCCGAGCGGGAGAGGACCGGGAGAAGGGTTAGAGAGTGAGCGAGGCAGGGCCTTCCTGAATGAACTCTGGGTTCCTGTGCCCAGCTCCTGATCGCCTACAAGCCAGCCCCGGGAACCTACTGCTGCATCATGAAGATGGCCCCAGAGAGCATCCCCAGCCTCGAGGCTCTCGCTAGGAAGCTCCAGAACCTCCAGGTGGGTGCGGGGGTGCGGACCGCTGGGAGGAACGCCTGAGGTGGTGGCTACGTGTCACCTGTAAAGCAGGACTCCTGGCAGGCTGCCAGGCGAGTGTCCCTCACCAGACTCACCTGCATCACACCTTCCCGACCTACCGATTCCCCATTCCTGCCACCCCACCCACCACCCAGCTGCTGAACCCACGTGCCACCTGGGGGCTTCTGACTCCGGTCCAGCCCCCTCTTTACGGGTCAGAGAGATCGATGGATGGACACGCCTGAGGTCCCACATGAAGGGCCTCGAGTAAGACAGCAACTCAGTTCCCATGCCCGGCTCCCACTCGGGTGTTCTTTCCAGGTGAAGCCGGCAGTGCCCCACGCGGAGCCGGGCCAGGTGGAGGAGGGTCATGACCCCGGCTCGGAGTCCTCCAGGAACCTGGACTTCCTGGGCCCCACCCTGAGCACCCTGTGTGGCGAGGTGCCCCTCTACTACATCTAGACCCCTCAGGTGAGCAGGTGTGACCATCAGGGCTCAGGAGCGCCGGTGCCAAAGGAAGGCTTGGCCACCTTGCCTTGTCAGCTGGCCCGGCACAGGAGGATCCATTGAGGCCCGTCACTTAGGGAGATCAGGGGAGGGGAGGTCCACGACATTCTCAGTCCTTCCCCCCATAATAAACTGTTTCTTTGCTTCACAGAGCCTTCGGACCCCCAGAAGGGACAGGAAAGTCCCGTGAGCAAAGGGTCTTGGAAAAACAGGCAGGAAGCTGCTCCTGCTGCACCAGAGGGACCGGCCCTGGAGTCAGGAGCTGAGGGACAGGTGGCAGCCAGCCGGGGAGAGGTGGCTGCTAGGGGCCAGGGGACCCATCACACAAAAATAAAGCAGCCCGATTGAAAAATAACTGGTGTCCCTCCTCTCTAGTCCCACAGCCCCGGCCCTGCGCTCTTGGTGGGGGCGGGCGAGGGGGAAGGATAGGGCCTTGGGGAGCCAAGGGGGCTTCCCCAGGCCCCGGCCCGGCCCAGGATGATGGGGAAGAGGGGCCCGGGAGCGATCCGCGGGCTTTCGGCGCCCTCCAGTGGTGTCTCCCGAGGGAGGGCGAGGGAGAACTCCAGGGACCAGGACCGAGATGGGAGAGGGCGACGATCCGGGAAGGGACCGGAGAGCCGCAGGCTGAGAAGCCGGGGCAGAGACCCGGGGACCCCGAGGAGGAGGCGGCGCGAGCGACCTGACAACGTGTCCCGCACCGGGAGCAGCTCGGGCCGGGCGCGCACGGAGAGGCGCCGCTAGAGGGCAGCTGGCGGGGGCGGCCGCCGCGGCCCCCCGACCCGCACCCCTTCTCCCCGGCCCGCGCCGGCCCCCCAGCCCCTTCCCAGCCTGGGCCCGCGGCTCGCCGTCCCCGCCCGGGCTGGCGCGGGGCCGGGCCGGCCTGCGGTTCGCGGTCCCAGCCCCAAGGGGGCCGGACTCCGGGCGAAAACCCGCCCCCCAGCGAGCTCATTTCCCTAAAGGGGGGGGGGGAGAAGGAGGGAGGGAGGGAGAGAAGGAAGGAGAAAAAGAAGGGAAGGGAGCGAGCGGGAGGCTGGAGGAGGGAGCGGGCCCGAGCCGGCGGCCGAGGGGCGGGGGACAGGAAGGAGGGCGGCGGGCGCAGGGAAGGGGAGAGGTGGGGAGCGCGGGGGGAGCCGGCGGGCGGGGAGAGCGGCGGGCGGGGAGCGGAGGGGAGCGCCTCCCCCTCGCCACCAGCGCTCCGCTTCCCCTCGCCCGCTCCCGCGTCCGACCGACCGACCGAGCGCGACCCGCCGCCGCCGCCGCCGCCGCCGCCGCGCCCGCCGCCGCCGCCAGCATGCCCGGCGTGGCCCGCCTGCCGCTGCCGCTGCTGCTCGGGCTGCTGCTGCTCCCGCGCCCCGGCCGCCCGCTGGATCTGGCCGACTACACCTACGACCTGGGCGAGGAGGACGACTCGGAGCCCCTCAACTACAAAGACCCCTGCAAGGCGGGTAGGCGTCCCCCAGCCCGCGGCCTCTGCGGGGCGCGGGGGCCGGCGGGGGGCCGGCCGGGCCGGGAGGCGCGGGCTGCCGGGGGTTCGGGTGGGGGGAGGACGGTCCGGTGTGGGAATGCTGGAGCTGCCTGGTTGGCAATGCTGCGGGGAACAAAAGAAGGAGGGAGAGAGGGAGGGGAAGTTTGGGGGACTTTTTGAGACTGAACTTTTGGGCCGTTCGTGGAAGCCGATGCCTCTTGTCTTCCTAGAGGGTTCCTGGGGGGCAGGCTCCCTGGGTCCCGAGAGAAACCTGCAGCCAAGGAGGCTTTTCCTCCTGCAGGAAACTTTTCTGGCCAGAGAGAGAGAGAGAGAGAGAGAGAGGAAATTCTCCCTAGTCTCTGGCTCTAGGACATTGATGTTTTCCAGCCTGTCTGTCTGGGCTGCCCTGGGAATGCACATCTGTCTCCTGGGTCCTGGGTTTGGGGTTTGGGGTGGTCTGCATCTCCAAGGAGCAGGTCTCCTGAGGCCCCCCCGCCCAGCACAAGTGGAAGAAGGTTTTTCAAGGGATCCTCTGAAACCATGGTCCCTGGGTGTCTCGGGGGTCCCCACCAGCACAGCAGCCTTTCTGGGGCCGAGGAGACAGCTGTCAAAGTCAGAGAAGCCAGCGCAGGAGGGAACTTACCTCTGCCCCCGTGTGCCAGGAGCTCCCACCAAGGCCCAGCTGCGGGAAACCCAGAAAACTCAGACACTGCCTATCAGCTCTCTCAGGCCATAGACACTGGAGAGAGTTATTAGCTGAGGTCAGGGCTGTGTGTGTGTGTGTGTGTGTGTGTCCTTTGTCCATGAAGACTCTGTGTAACCTCTTCACTCCTGCCCCAGTAGTGACCAGATGGCCAGGCACCCCGGCTAGTTGCCTGATCCGATGACCCCGGACAGGCTGCTTGGGACAAGAAAACACACAGGGCATAAGATAGCAGAACCTTTCCCTGACTTCCTGCCTCTGACTGACTTCAGGCTTCCTCCAAAGAGCCAGAGCCAGAGGCAGTGAGTGGCCCAGCTCCTGGGCTTCTAGGCGTGCCTGTGGGTGGCACAGGGGGTGGAGGGGCAGGTTGCTGGTAGTCCTGACCCGGGGGACTCCTCTTTGGGTGGATGGGTCACAGGAAACTGCAGAATAGGAACCCCTTCCTGTGGGAAGAGGAGAAACCGAACCCCTCCGCCCTTCTTCCTCTACCCCTGCTGGGCTGCGGGTAAACCGCCGAGGTAGCTGTCATCCTTCTCACTGGGCTTCCAGTGGGCGCGAGGCTGAGTGGACAGAGCGTGGGCGGGCAGACGAGCTGTCAGTCCTGGGTCCTCAGCGCATGAGGTGTACCACCTTGGGGGTGTTAGTTAGCATCTGTGAATGTCACTTTTCTCACCTGTAAAATGGAACTGACAGTACACCTCTCCGCAGAGCTGGTGGTGAGGGGTAAATACGAGAACATACATAAAACACTTATTACAGCTTAACACACACTAAATAAATAATAAATAAGCACTAAATAAATGTCTGCTGTCTACTCCGTTTTCTGTGTCCCACACGCTCACTTTTTTTTTTTTTTGAGCGGATTGGCTTAGTGTTCAGGAAAAGTGAGTGTGCCCTGACTCTGTCTTTTGTCACTTACTCAACTGATGTACATTTACCAAATGCCTACTATGTGTCAGGCCGTGGGCTTGAGGTTGTGGGAGACACAGAGAAATGTCAGGCATGGCCCCTGCCTTAAGGACCTTGCTGTCCAGGAGGGGACAATACATGGGGATGTAACCAACAGCCCAAGCCCAGACGTGTGTGTGCCGCCTTGGAGGGAAAGACCCTAAAGGCTCAAGGAGCTCCCTGCCCCTCTGCAGCCGGGCGTGGTGGTGGTGGTGGTGGTGGTGGTGGTGGAGGAGGAGGAGAGACAGGGAGCCGAGCAGGCTGGGAGGTTTGGGCGTCTTCCTGAGGAGGCTGGCTGGAGCTGGGCCTTAAAGAGTGGGTAGGAAGTCAATCTGACATATTTCACTACTAGTTGGAAGTGGGGAGTGATTTTCAGAGCGGCAGGAGGTTGAGGGCTTTGTCCCCAGGCTCAGATTTCATGTCAGGGTGGGGCTGGCTGACTTGGAACTTCAAACTGAGGGTTCTGGAGAAAGCTCTGCACCAGGGTGAAGTGAGGCTGGTGGGGAGCTGGGCCAGGCCTGAGGGTGGCTGAGAGGGCCCCGGAGTGTGACAGGGCCAAGAATCAGGGTCAGGCCAGGCCTCCCTCCTGGGTGTGACCGGTGTAGCCCTGCCTCCCGCCAGAATCCTTAAGACCCCACACCCACATCCTCAGACCTCAGGTCCCCAGGCGCTTCTCTTTGTTCCTCCCGCCAGGCCCTGCCTCTGGCTCCCTCTGACCCCAGGCCTCCAGGTTGGAGTGGCTCGGCAGGCGCCCCTCCTTTTCCTGGGCTTTGCAGATATTGTGCTTTTAACAGATTGCAAGTTTGTGACATCCTATGTCACGCAAGTCTATTTTCCCAATAGACTTGGCTGATGGCTAGCATTTTTTAGTATTAAAATATTTTCAATGAAGACACAACGCTATTGCACACTTAATAGACTACAATATAGTGTAAACATCAATTTTATATTCCCTGAGAAACCAGCATTTTCACGTGACTTTATGGTGGTATTGACTTGGTTGCCGTGGTCTGGAACTAAACCGGCAGTATCCCCAAGGTACACCTACCTGTCCTTCCTTTGGACGCACCTGATGTGCCTGCTTACCCCGGCTCACAGGACCCGCCCCCAGGTCTCTCCTCCTCCCGCTCCTCCTCCTTGCACACAGAGGACCAAGAATGAAAGTCCATTGGTCCTCCTGGCTCACCTGCCATCTCTCAGGATAGCCAGGCTGCTTCATTTGAGGTCACCTCTTGCTATTACTGTCAGACACAACTCTGCAGCAAGGGCAGAATTAAGACCCTTCGTGCCCTGGAGAGGTTTCTGGATCTCCTGGGCAAAACCAGAGCAAAAGACAGGACACCGAGCTGGTCTTTGTGTGTGTGCCGGGAGCTGGTTTCAGTGAGCACCACACCTCGCCCCCTCTTTTGCTCACTTGCTCTTGCCCAGGGAGATTGCGAGTCCTGATTTCGTCTGTGTTAGGTTGCCAGACCATCAAGGGGGTCCTTGCCCGAGACACCCAGCTCCATGTGGCTGCCCGGTGACTTGCAGGGCACTGGGAGAGACGTGGAGGCACGAATTGGGACCCAGTTGCTCCCATAAGCGGGGAAGACCATAGGACTGCTCCCTAGCCAGCGAGGGCCTTGCCTCGGCCTCACCTGGCCGCTCAGAGGTCTGCTCTGGGAGGTGAGGTGGGCCATGAGCTCACCAGCCCTCATCACCGCCCTCACCCCGGAAGCCTCGCGGCCCAGCCTCGGAGGAATAGGTTCCAAGCTTAGGATGCTGCAATCTCTTCCGCTGCCAGACCACATTCCCCCTCCAGACACTCTGAGTGAATCACCTACCCACTTGTGCCCCTGCCCCCTGAGTCACCCTCTCTTTACGTGCCCCAAGGGAGGCGGAAAAGACTTAACAATCTCCCTGGGCTCCAGATGAAGGGGACCCAATGGGACTCCCCAAGGAGAAGGAATTCTCAAATAGACTGGTTTCTCCAAAGATTTGGGGTGGGGGAAAGAGGGAGGAGTAGAATATGTTATTCCTCAGCCACTAAGGACCTCCTAAGGATATCCAGAGGAATGGACCAATCACCTATCTGTCTCCCACACACACTATTTCTAAAGGTGCCCTTCTCCTTCGGTGGCCTGGCATAGGAAGCGGGGTATGCACGTGCCGTTATTTGCGTGCACGGAGATACTAGGGCCTACACCGGAAAAGCGGTTGAGTGTGTTTTTGCACATTTGTGGACGTGCCCCTGGTTTGTGGGCAAGTCTTCTCTTCAGCTACCCGTGTGTGTACTCCCGAGTGCGTGTGTGTGCAAATATGCCCCTTGTGCATAGAGGACAGTTGTGATTACGTACACACGTTTGTGGGGGCTCGAATGTGCCTTGTCCCAGCCAGAAGCCTGCACTTGCGTGATGGGCCTGTGTATGCCCAGTACACATGGCGTTGGGGTTTCATCTCACCAGACGGCTCCTCTCGTCCCCTCCTAAAGAGGTGTCTTGCCGCACCCCGGAGGAAGGGACTGTAAAGTTAAGAGGCCAACCTGAAGGATGGGTCCTTGGGGTCCGGTGGGCTCTCTCCTTTTCCCTCCTACTCCTGAGACCCCGTAATGGAGCAGCCGTGAGCGCTCCTGGCTGGTTTACAGCCAGGAAACAAAACAAAAACTTTCGATTCCATGTTGAAAACAACTACTATCCTGACCTTGACCCCAGGGCCTTTTCCCATAAAAGGAGGGCAGTCCTGGACTCCCCAGCATCCAGATTTCCTAGAATCCCCAGTGGGGATCTCAAATGGGCAGGACCTTTAGGTCTAGCTCCCGGCAATCAGGCTCTCCTGCCCACCGCATCTCTCCCCGCCCCCACAGTTCCCACGCATTCTTCAGTCATGACATCCCCACCCCAGGGCACACTAGCTATGCAGACGAGCTCTGTGGCCAGCCCAGGGCCTGTCCAGCCTCCCCCTGGCCTCCTCACTGCCCTGGTCCCACAGGCCAGCACGGTTCTGAGCACTCGGGCTCACTGCGGGTGAACCAGTGTTCCCTCAGAAAGCGGAGAGCGGAACCGGAGCTTATGGGGTTGCTATTAGGGTAATATTAACAATTTCCATTTAGTGGGTGCTTACTGTGCTCCAGGCTTTGTGCGAGGTGCTTCATTTACATGCCTTCTTCCATGTCAATAAACCGTAGAGATAGATTCTTCTATTAGCTCCTCTAGATATAAGAGAAAATTGAGGTTTAAGAAGAGTCTATATGACTTGTCAGTAGCCAAGTTAGGGTTCAAAGACAGATTTGCCTGACTCCAAAGACCTTGCTCTTTGTTGCTATGTCCAGAGAGGAGTCTACATGTCCAGCCACATGTGTATACGTGTTGTCTGTGGCGTGGGTGCGTGAGCCTAGAAGCGCAGTGTCTGGGGGCGTTCATGTGGCCCGTGAGGGCCCGTGTGAATGTTGGAATGTAGAAACGCACCACTGCTGCCTTGGGATGTACCGCCCGTCCCACATCCTTGCTAAGGCTGCCTCTGCATGTCAGCTGAGCAGTGTCTTCTGTTGCTGTCCCATCAGTTGCTGAGCCAGGGGTAGCATTTTAAATAAGAAAATCTTTTCCATGTGGTGGAAGAGACATTGGGTCATTTATGGCTGCTGACTTCGGCCAAGTCATTTCCCCTCGTAGGCCCAAGTATTCTGTGTTTTGTTTTTGTTTTCTTAAAATATATTTTATTGATTTTTTACAGAGAGGAAGAGAGAGGGATAGAGAGTTAAAAACATCGATGAAAGAGAATCATCGATCAACTGCCTCTTGCACATCCCCCACTGGGGATGTACCTGCAACCAAGGTACATGCCCTTGACCAGAATCGAACCCGGGACCTTTCAGTCTGCAGGCTGATGCTCTATCCACTGAGCCAAACTGGTTTTGGCAGCCTAAGTATTCTGATCTCTAAAGTCAGGGAGGTTAGCCCTTGCTGGTTTGACTCAGTGGATAGAGCGTCGGCCGATGGACTGAAGGGTCCCAGGTTCCATTCCGGTCAAGGGCTTGATCCCCAGTGGGGGGCATGAGGGAGGCACCCAATGGGTCATTCTCTTTCATTGTTGATGTTTCTATCTCTCTCTTCCTCTCTGAAGTCAATAAAAATATGTTTTTAAAAATAACAATAAAAAGTAAAGTCAGGGAGGGCATCTCTCCATGAGTTTGTAATGGGACACTCCTAGGCAAATGGGTGGAGTATGGCTTAATGGGCATGTCCTGGGTGGGCCAGGATTAAATGAATGCATGAATAATGTGAAAGCACTTTGTCACCCGGAAAACACCACACAGATTTCAACCGGCATTTACTAGTAGACAGGCTACTACTGCTGCTACATTATCGCTACTGCTACTGGCTCAGTGAGTTCAGAACCTACAGTCGGTTTGTGTGTGCTGGAGCTTGTGCATGTGTGTTTTTTGGGACTGTCTGTGACCGGGTGTGTATTTTTTGGTGGATGTGTGTGCGTGTCTGAGTGTCTGTTTTTGTGTATATGTATTTACATTTATGGGTTTTACCAAAGTAATGGCCTTGAGTGCAGTAAGCACTGAGCTGGGAGCCGGGAGGCCTGAACTATAAATCCTGCCTGTCTAGTGTCTATCAGCACGGCCTTGGTGAAGTCATTTCCCTCCTGGGCCTCAGTTTCTGTAAAAGGGAGAGCTGACCTCGATATTACTGCTCAAGTCACTCCCACACTCTGCCGATCCGGCTCCAGGTCACAGCTACAGGGGAGTGTGGGTCTGTGAGCGCGTGTTGGCAGGCCCAAAGAACAGCAGCGGGATGCTGCACCTCGACCACCGTTAGCCAGTGCGGGGCACCCTTCAGGGAGGTGCGGGCACTGGTCATGTGCGCAGGGGTGTTTCTGTGACTTTGCGGAGCTCTGTGCTTGATGGCATGGGTGTGGATGTCACCCTGTGTCTGTAGGAGCACTAAACCCGTGGGTGTCTTGATTCTGTGTGTATGTGTGTGTCTGTGTGTCCCCACCCAGCTGGCCATCTGGGGAGGAGGAACCTGTGCAAGGCCTCAAGGTTAAAACAACTTGTGTCACACTGCCCACCAGGCCCGTGTAGCCCTGGGATGAGAAGCAGATGTTGCCAGGGTGGAGCTGTAGGGAAGCTGCCCTCTGCTCCGCCTCCTGCACCCGCCCCCGCCCCCCAACCCCCAGCCAACCCCAGCCCTGCGTGAAGCTCACGTCTGAGCTCCTTCCAGAGCGCTCAGCTCTGCGGGTTGTTTCCTCTTGCTCCTGATTTCTCAAAAAACAGATAGACTGTTCAGCCCATCTCTCCAGAAACTCAGGGCGCTCCTTCCCCCCAGTCCTTCTGAGACTGGAGAGAAGTCACTTGAGCTATTAACCCTTTCCCTCCTTCCTAAAGTGCCCATCCCACTTTTTACTCCTCCCCTCCCCTCATTATGATTGACATAGCATGTGTGGAGTCATTACCACATGCTCAGCACAGCGCCAAGCTTCTGGGCCCATAAAGTAGACTCTCTATCATCTGACCTTCTGTTTCCTTCATAGCACCCACCGCCGCCTGGAATTCTCAAACCCAGTATTTGTTTACTTGTGGGTTGTTGAAGGTCAGCTCCACGCGCGCAGGGACCCCATCTGTCTTGCTAATCACTGGAGCGGTGCTTGATCCACAGAGGGTACTTACTAAGTATTTGCAAAAGAAAGATGGGATAAATGACGTAACCGTGTCTTCATGGAGCTAACGCTCTGCGAGGGGCTGGGCATCAGTTCTGCTGGGATCCCAACCGAAAAGGAAGCACGAGTCTCCCGAAAGATCCCCCCCCTGGCCTCCTTCCTCAGGGTTAGGAGTGAAGCTGCTGTGGGGGCTGGGGTGCGCCCACAGCTTTGGGGCTGTCAGTGCTGGGTAGGAGGACTCACTGGGCACCTGGTCTCTTCTTTGCCCTCTAGCTGCCTTCCTCGGGGACATCGCCCTGGATGAGGAGGATCTGAGGGCCTTCCGGGTGCAGCAGGCCTCGGACTTCAGACAGCGCACGATCCGCAGGTCTTCCGTCACAGCTGCAGGTACACTGGGTACGCACTGGCCATGTACGCACTGGCCACATACACGCTGGCCCTCCTGTGTCTCACAAATAGGTTAGGCTCAGTGGATGGAGCGTCGGCCTGTGTGCGGACTGAGGGGTCCTGGGTTCGGTTCTGGTCAAGGGCATGTACCTTGATTGTGGGCACATCTCCAGTGGGGGCTTTGCAGGAGGCAGCTGATCGATGTTTCTCTCTCATCGATGTTTCTGACTCTCTATCCCTCTCCCTTCCTCTCTTTAAAAAAATAAAAATAAAAAATAAATAAAAGAAAGAAATGGGTTCCAGAATTGGAGAAACCGGGACCCTCCAGGCCTCCTGGCTTCTCCTCCTGCTCCCACTGTGCAAGCTGCTTGCATCCTCCAAGGCCCACTGTAAGAGTTTCTCTTGTGAAAACTTCCCTGAGCACTCCATCCCCCCCACCCATGACATGACTGTGCCTCCATCTTTCATGCTCTCCCTGCTCTGTGCTTACATCGTTAGCATTATTTCACTACATGGCAATAATTTGTTTGTATGCCTGTCTTCCCAGCTGGACTCAGAGCTATTCAAGGTCAGGGATGGGTCTTTCTTGTCCCTGAATGTGGTCCAAACACCTACCAATCCACCTGGTACTTGTGAGCGGGTGAGGGGATGGGAGGGATGAGGCCTGGCACAGCTCACTTCTGCCCAGCCTTCTCACTGCCCTGGAGCACGGTCGCTCTCCTGTTACCAAAGGGTGCGGACGCTCACCTGGAGCCTGTTCTGGGCACACTCTGCTGGTGCCAGGCAGTTGTCTTGTCCAGCCGCCCTTGCATGGGCAGTTCATGGAGTGAAAATCAAACTACCCCACCGAGCAGCTGGCATTGGAGGATGGCCTGGTAACCAGCAAGTCTTACTCGGCCTTAGTGGGAACTCATAGACAGGGGATAGCTTGTTCCAGAATTACCTGAGAGCAGAATGGAGGAGCTGCGTCACAAAGTGACGCCACGTGATTTTGGCCTTAATGTCCTCATCTGTCAAAGGTAGACCCTGACACTCCCTGTGCATCCCGGGGAGCTACTGTGTCCAAAGAATGTATCAAGTGCTACATGTGCCACAAACATGAAGGTTTATTGGACCCTGACACTCCCTGTGCATCCCGGAGAGCTACTGTGTCCAAAGAATGTATCAAGTGCTACATGTGCCACAAACATGAAGGTTTATTGGACCCTGACACTCCCTGTGCATCCCGGAGAGCTACTGTGTCCAAAGAATGTATCAAGTGCTACATGTGCCACAAACATTAAGGTTTATTGGACGAGAGGGAACGGGTCCCCAGTTCCCAGCACCCCACTGTTTTCTTTTCTCGTTACAGCCAACCCTCACTGTCTGTGTCAGTTATGCACGAAGTTGGCGAATAACTTTATAGTCACTCCATTAAGTCACTTTGAACACTGACTTAGCGAACACTAGAGAGAAATACAGTTACGTTCCTGTGAGCCTGTGGTCACAAAGTTTTCATAGCTCATCAATACAGGTAGCCCCTTCTTGTGATGTGTGTTTCTGTTTGGAGACACCCTTCTCACATGCAGCTGATTCATTGGCATTGAACTCATGGCCAACGGCCCTATGACTCATGCCTGACTGAAGCTTGTCTGTCACCTGTATTTTCTCCATAAAACACATCACCAGCCTCTTGTACGTATGGACAGCAGACGGCAGGCACCTCAGTGCCGTGGGGAAAACGCAGCATTTTATACAGCAAAATCACCAACAGGAAAAAGCACAGACATGCAAAAACCATGGCGCTAAGTAGACAGGGAAACATACTCGCTCACAACCTTGTTGGACCTCAACGGGGAAGGTGCGTGTTGAGTGACTCACATTTTTCAGCAAGCGGCATGAAAGAGCTGAGGGAACCAAGGGTACACAGAAGAAGCCACGTTGAGACTGGTTTTTACATCTTCTAACTTGTTCTGGAATTACCTGAGAGTACCTGCCTCAGCTCTCCTACCCTCTAGTGTATGACACACTCCCTGATGACAAGAGCAAAACCTTGGTCATGTTTGAATCACCCTAATAATCTAATGCAGTGCTTTGATTTTAGTTACATATTTTGAAAACTGAGTAACCTTTAAAAAGGGGGTGTAATACATGTCTAACCCTAGGCATGGCAAATAAAATGAAAACACTGAGCCTCAATCTAGGAGATAAATGTGAAGTACTACTCACTAAAGTAAATTTAGATGTGGTCCAAATGGTGGGTAACGCTATACAATTAGAGTCGGTTTTAAGTTAAATTTCAAATTGTCTCAACGCTTAGAAAAAATGAAGAGTTAAGGGTACTGATTGCGGGTTGGGGGGGGGAAGGGAGGTGGTCGCTACAAATAAATGGCAGTGAATGGGTAAATCTGGAATCCCCAACCCGCCCCTCGTTTCACTCACTTGCTACCAATGTCTTATTATTTCAACGCCAGGAAACTCCTCTACCTCCAGCTGCCAGCAGGCCAACGGGCAGCCCCAGAGGAGAAGCCCGGGGAGGTGGAGAAGCAGGTCCCGGAGCCGGCGGGCGGCCACGTCCAGACCGGAGCGCGTGTGGCCCGATGGGGTCATCCCCTTTGTCATTGGGGGAAACTTCACCGGTGAGCAGCCCGGCTGCACCGCGGCGGCCTCCGCCCATCAGGAGGGGCCTCTGGGTCAGTGGGTGGAGGGAGGCCGTGTGACAGCCTGGCCGCCCCCGCCCCGCAGGCAGCCAGAGGGCCGTCTTCCGGCAGGCCATGAGGCACTGGGAGAAGCACACCTGTGTCACCTTCCTGGAGCGCACGGACGAGGACAGCTACATCGTCTTCACCTACCGACCGTGCGGGTGAGCAGGGGCCCCTGGGCAGTGCACCCTCGGCCACGGCCCCAACCCACGTTTTCTGCCCTGGCTACTGCACCTACACAACCGCCCTGCGTCCACGCCCCCTCCTGCCCGGAGGCTTCTCCCCAGGAATGCCCCGGATGTGGCTGTGACGTGGCTGTGACGCCAGCACACCGCCCGAGCCCACCTGCGCAGCCCCTCCCTGCCCGTCCGCTCCCCGCCCCCCGGCAGCCTCGCCCGGCCCCTGAGTGGATGCACTCCCCCAGCTCGGGACCGCCCCCCTGAGCTGGCCCCGCCCTCCAGGTGCTGCTCCTACGTGGGTCGCCGTGGCGGGGGCCCGCAGGCCATCTCCATCGGCAAGAACTGCGACAAGTTTGGGATCGTGGTGCACGAGCTGGGCCACGTCATCGGCTTCTGGCACGAGCACACGCGGCCCGACCGGGACCGCCACGTCTCCATCGTGCGCGAGAACATCCAGCCAGGTATGCACTTCGACCTGGGGGTGGGGGTGGGGTGCGGTGGGGGCGGGACGCCGTGGCTCCGGCCCCAGCCCCCTCTCCAGGGCCCCTGCCGGGGGTGGCAGCTGCGCCCGCTAGCCATCACCTTTGATCAACTCAGCCTGTAGTCCCAGCCCGGCCTAGGGCCCAGGTTGGCCCAGACCCCACCCCTGAGGCATCTGCTCCAGCCAGTAGCAGCTCAGGGACCACAGATCCGTTGTGAGCCCCTTTGGACCCCGCCCCCCCCCCTCGCCCGTCCCCACCACCACTGGTCCCAGAGGTCCTGGACACAGGGACCATCCGCAGCGGCCAGAAACCCAGCTGGCCGTCAGGGTGGGGTTCGGGGAGGGGTCAGCCCACTCCCATGCTGTCTGAGTCTTTCTCTTCACTTTTACCCAGTCTTCTGCTCTTTGCCTCTTCTGTCCGCCAAGGGTTTTTTTTCCCTCTCCCTTCTGGCTATGCTCTCTTCCCACCCTTCCTGTTTCCGCCCTCTCTCCCCACCCTCCTCCACTCCTCACAGCTTTCATCTTGCTGTGGTTCTAGAAATGGGCGCTTCCTTCCCGTACTCCCTCCAGCCTTCCCTGCTGCAAGTCCTCCTTCACCCCGCCCCTCTGCCCCCTCCCCCAGGCTTTCCTTGGCTGCTCCCAGGACCCTCAGGTAGGGGGGCACCTCGCAAGTACAGGGAGGACCCCGTTTCCCACCCTGTGTCCCACACAGATCTACCTCCTCCCACCCCCACCCCCTTTTCGTGGTTTTTCTCAGGGCAGGAGTATAACTTCCTGAAGATGGAGGTCCAGGAGGTCGAGTCCCTGGGGGAGACGTACGATTTTGACAGTATCATGCACTATGCCCGCAACACGTTCTCCAGGTGAGAGACTGTCCGGCCCTCTGGGGCCTCCCAGGGTGCACCAGCCTGCCCTGCCGGGGTTGTCAGCAAGGACAAGAGTGGGCCCTGGGCAGCTGCAGCCCCCAAGCAGAGGACCCATGGGTGCCGCCTGGGCCCATGGCAGGGCCGGGACTCACACAGCCTGGGCGCCTCACCGAGAGCTGTGCACGCGGAGGGCAGCCGGCGATGGGGCTGAAATCCAGCTACTCTGCCAGCAGTGGTGCGCTGTGGCCCAGAACTTCTGCCCAAAGGAGCGGGGTATCCCTCCGCCGAAGACCAGCGGGGGGGGGGGGGGGGGGGGGGGCATATTTTCCTGATCTGTCTGCCTTCTTTGTAATTGGCTAGCTTGCACTAAGACCAGCTCCTGCCCTTGACCAGCCCCCTCACCACCTGACAAGCACATACACACCTACTCTTATCCTGGGCCCAGGTTCCCAAAGCCACTGCCGGAACCCGGGGCAATGGGCCAGCCATCCCCACCCCAGCTTCTCGTTAGCCTAGTGTGGGAACCGACCCTCATCCCCTCACACTCCTTCCTGCCTGGCCTTTCCCAGGCCTGGCTTTCCTCATCCTCTATCTGCCCCCCCGCCCCCAGCTCTGTCCCAGACAGCAGTCTCCCTCTCCCCCCCACCCCCCATCCTCAGCCCTCATTCTGGACCCACTCTTCCTGCCTCCAGACCTGAGGGACAGAGACCAAGGAAGGGCGGTGAGGTCATCCTGTCCCCCACGCCCACAGCCCCCCCATACATTTCTCACCACATCCCTCCCACCCCCAGCTGAGTCCCACCCAGCTGGTGTGAGTCAGGGGCCCTGGGGAGGTGGAGGGCCGCCTGCCTCCCCTCCTCCCAGCTGGAAACACCCGGGCTTGTGAGGGCGGGCACTAGGAGGGCAGGAGGACTGATGGTGGGGCTGTCCCCGGGGTCTGCTCGGGCCACAGTGGAACCTGCCCTTTGGCCTTGCCCCAGGCGCTGTCAGAAGCAGCTGTGCCAACAGGGTAAAAGCGTTGGCACTGGGTCATCCTGGGAGAAGTGCAGCCGGGGCTGAATGGGCCAGGGGCTGCAGAAGCAGGGGCTGGAGGCACACCCAAAGCTCTCCTGGTGCTTGGAGTCAGGCCACACTGAGCTTGGCACCAGTAGGTCCCCAGGGCATCCTGGGCCTGTGCCCCGGCCCCCCAAAGTGTTCCTGGGGCTCCCACAGGCTCCTGTGCTGCGGCTGCCACGGAGCAGGGTGGCTGCTGGTCAGTGGGCAGCATAATGACAGGGTGAGATGTCTCCACCCGTCCCTGACCCTGCAGAGGAATGTCTGGGCTCTGGCAGGGTCGTGACCTTGGGTGCACACAGACACGCCACCCCTCCTTCCATCAGATTCTCACCCAGGTCGGGCTTGTCCTCCTCAGGGGCATCTTCCTGGACACCATTGTTCCCAAGTACGAGGTGAATGGGGTGAAACCTCCCATCGGCCAAAGGACTCGGCTCAGCAAGGGGGACATCGCCCAGGCCCGCAAGCTCTACAAGTGTCCAGGTCGGGGCAGAGAGGGATGAGCCGGAGAGGAGCAGAGGGCAGGGCCCCAGGCAGGCAGAGACCAGGGCCTGGGGCCAAGAAATGAAAGCAGAGAGCCTTAGAGAAGACCGGGCCCCCAGGGAGGGGCAGTATTTAAGTTATGGACCAAACTGGGGATAGGAATAGGTGATGGTGAAACACTGAGCCACCCACCTTCTGAGGATCTGGTGGGGGGGGCGGGGGGTTGGGCACCAGGAGCAGAAAATGGAGAGAGCAGAGCAATTCTCAGGGCGTGAGGACGAGTGAGGCTCACCAAAGGAGCCTGACCTTCACTCTGGAACCTAGTTGCCTTGACAACAGGACATCCTGCAGCACTAGGCGGGGAGGTAGGATGGTGTGAGCTTATCTGTGAGGAGGAAGGGCTGGATCTTAAAAGAGGCAAGACCATTCCAGGCTCCCCACTCCTGAGCTATTTTCCTCTCCTGCAAAGATGCCAGGGCTCAGGGTGGGTAAGCCAGAAGTTCAGGGGGATTGGGCCCCTGCAGCCAGCCACTCAGTTATTTCCTTTCCTCGACAGCCTGCGGAGAGACCCTACAAGACAGCACAGGCAACTTCTCCTCTCCCGAGTACCCCAACGGCTACTCCGCCCACATGCACTGCGTTTGGCGCATCTCCGTCACACCTGGGGAGAAGGTAACCGGGCACCCCTCTTCTGCCAGGACCGCAGCGTGCGAGCACACAGCCCGTGTGGCTGGGAGAGACCTGCCTGGGGACCATAAACCCATCCACCCCACAAGAATGACGCAGCACCACAGTGAGGAGGGGCTTGGCTAGCTCCCAGATAGCACTCGCTGTATGCCAGGCACTTTGCTTAGTGTTTCTGAGATCCATGCGTGGGCTTTTCACACGGAGTACAGACTTCTCACCGAACTTGGGAGCTTCATGTCTTTTGTATGTTTATTGCTCCCAAGGGTCTGTTCTAAGACTTTATTTTCCTGGGTTGGAACATGGTGCTTACAGCCTTGGGGGTCTTGAGCAGGATTAGATTTTATGACTGATGACATTGTTCAACCCAACAGCACTCGAGATCATTTTGAATCAAAACTGCATCCTCTAGCACAGTGTTTCCCAAACTTCCCTCATGATGAGAATCACCCGGTGGAGTTGTTAAAATAGATTCCTGAATCCCCACTAAAAGTACTAAACTAGAATTTTGGGGAACATATAGGTAAAATTGTTTACTTAACTAGTGCTCTAAGCTTAGAAATTCTAGGTTAGCACTTCTTAGTTGGGACTCAGGAACCTGTATTTTAACAGCTCCACCAGGTGGTTCTCATCATGAGAGAAATTTGGGAAGCATTGCTCTAGCAGATAGCTTCCCTTTCATTCTGATATGCGTGGCCTTCTAGGTCTTCAGAACCTGGTCTTTGATCAAGCTATTGAACAGGACATGAATCAAAGCAGAGTTACGATCTCCCTCTGAACTGACCTTGACCCGTTAATGGGCAGACTCTGGGCAGAGTTATTCTACCTGCTCTGACCCCATTTAATGTCATTACCACCCACCCACAGGTTACCCCCTAGTTCGCCGGGATGTGAGCTTCTTCTGAAATCACACCTTCATCATATTTATACCCCTGTCACAGGGAGTGGTTAATAAGCCCTTATTATGTAGATGGGTTGCCTTACCAAATAAGTCCGCTGATCCCCTTGTTAGTAAAACCCCTTGAAGGGGGGAGGGGGGAGAAATGAACCCTGGGGACAGAGCATTTAAAGGGCCCACAAAAATGGAAGTGAAATTTGTGACATGCCTTGTTTCAAGTGAATTGACTCCTGGTAATCAAGTGTTTCTTTTCTAAATGGCCACAGACTATCTATTTAATTGGGATTGACGTTCAGCTCAGTGGTTTGCAATTCCCAGAATTCAGTCCAAACCCCTGCTCCCAGCACACAGGCACACATCACAGACCCACCCTTCTGAAGTTGGGAAAGCGTTCCTTCCGAGTTCTCAAGATTGCAGACGCTGATCACATCTGCAAGTTATTTGACTGTCCTCTGATGTCATTTTTGAGCCTAGACACAAGAGTTAACTTTGCTCACTGACTCTCTCCTTCTTTGTTACTGAGCCCCCATTTCCTTTCCAAACTATGCTTCTTTTATTTTTACCACTGGAAGATTATTTTGTTAGCAGTAGACTTCTACTGAGGGTTGAGCAATTCTGCCATCTTTCTCGGTTTAACGTTCTACCATCTTCTCTCAAAAGTGAACCCATCCCTTCCTTGTTCTTCTTCTTGTTCTGAATCTAACTCAAAAATTGCAATCCGTTTTGCTTTTTTGTACTGACCGTGCTCTGCCTTCTCCCAGTCCTCTGCTGAGGGTCTTCGCTGTTTCAGCCTTAGGAAATCTCACCGCAGAGAATCATAATAATACTTAATGATTATTGAGCATATAATCATTATGGATGAAAAGGGGCATGAGGCAGCCACAAAGAGCGTAAACTGAGCTTTGCTTTCTTTCCTGTTCAGGAGGTTTGCTGGGTCAGCAGGGATTCGGTAGGTTGGTCAGCATCTGCGTGTCCCCTTGTTGCTCCAGGGTTGACGTGGGCTGGCCCTGGTCTCTAGTGGATTCATGGCCTTGCCCTAGGAGCCTCTTTGCCTCCAGCCTGCTCCCTCCATAATTCCCAGAAAACTTCCCATCTTATTTTGGAGGTCTGCCAGTAGGTCCAGAGAGAGATGTGGTCTACAGATAAAAATTTCAGGTTAATCAGTGCATGGTTGTAGAAATTCAAAAAATAAAGCCCTGGCAGAGTTGTTAGAGTTGTAAGAGAATCTAAGATGAATCCTGGGGCTGTAGCCAGTTTGGCTCAGTGGAGAGAGTGTTAGCCTACGGACTGAAAGGTCTCAGGTTCAATTCCGGTCAAGGGTGCATGCCCAGATGTTGGGCTCAATCCCCAGTAGGGGGCGTGCAGGAAGCAGCTGATCAATGATTCTACTGATCATTGATGTTTCTATCTCTCTCTCCCTCTCCTTTCCTCTCTGAAATCAGTAAAAAATGTATTAAGTAATAATTTAGAAAAAGATGAACCCTGGAGACAGAGCATTTAAAGGGCCTGCAGAGGCGGGGGAGCTGAAAGAGGATGACATCATACAATAATAACAGCCGCTCTTTGTTAACACTTATCTGCCGGGCGAAGTGTCAGGCATATTACACGGGAGATTTCGTTACTCCTCACACAGGTTCTGTGATGTCGGTCCGATATACCTCCTGGACAGATGAGGGAGCTGGGGCTCAAAGGGCGTGAGTAAATCTGCCCAAATTTACACAGTAGTTGTGGTGGAACCAGCGCTCGATTCCAGGACTGTCTGACTCCAAAGTCTACACTCTTTCAACAGCAGACCTTAAATAAACCCACCTGTGCGAGCTGATGGACTTTGACATCTCTTTGGCTGCTGAGAGATTGTTTTTCCACCGTCTTCCCAGTTCTCCACTTACAGCCAGAAACGTGAACTTATCCTATACAACTGTACTCGTAGGGGTATGTCAACAGAGAAAGAGCCACTTTGGGAAGTTCCTTTGAGGGTCCCCACGTCTCTGCACTGCACACAGTGAGCAGCTGCCCTGGGGAGGATTTACAGTGTTTCCCAAGCAGCGAAGCCAGCATGTAGGAGCAGGATCGTGATTTCAGGAGATCATGGTCACATGTTGCAGAGGAGCCAAGAAGATAAAAACTTAAGAGGCCTCTTGGATTTACCAGTATCCGCCCCCATTCCCATCCCTGCCTTCTCACATCCTGCCTATTCTTCACGGTCCAAAGCATATTCTCCCTCCTATGCAATGCCTTCCCTGACCTCTATCTTCAGGCCTCGAAAGGGCAGAGATGACCCTTCCCTCTGCTGGGCCCTCCTCTAAGTCCTGCTTCTCAGGCACTGAAGGGTGTGGGGCACTGAGGATGGAGGGAATTTTGATGTTTGTGTTGGTTTTTTTGTGTATTTTTGGGGGGTGGAGGGTCGCAAAATAGATCGGCACGCCTGAGGAGGCCACACGGAGTGGTGGTTAAGGGAGTAAGTTTCAGAGACGGAGTACCTGAGCCCTGGTTGGGTGGCTCAGCTGGTTGGAGCGTCATCCTGTACACCAAAAGGTTTTAGGTTTGATCCCCGGTTGGGGCGTGTATGGGAGGCAACCGATGGATGTTTCTCTCTCACATCAGTTTTTCTCTCTGTCAAATCAATAAACACATCCTCGGGTGAGAATCTAAAAAGAAAGCACTGCCTAGCTCGTAGCAGGAGTTCAGTCAGTGTCAGTTGCTGTTACCGTTCTCTGTCCTTCGTCTGTCAATGAGCGAGCCCTGGCCAACTTCCCCAGGGCCCATTTGCCTCCCTCTTACTTCCAGGATTCTGGACTTACTTCCAGGATTTCAGATATCAAAATATCTCAAGCAAACTCAACTCCAGTAGTGAAATTAACATTTATGGAGTAGCATACATGGTTGTATGTATATGCTGTATATATGTTGGTTGTATAGATGACACATACATGTGTCAGACACTGTTGGAAACTTTACCTATATTAATTTAATTTACCTCGATTGATCACCTATATTGCCCCTTAGTCCTCTGAGGCGGTGCTATTACCATTACCATCCTACAAATAAGGAAATGGAGGCACAGAGGAGTTAAATGATGGGCCTAAGATTTCATGTCGAGGCCATACTGAAGCCAGACTATGTGTTCCTGAGAGCTGATGTGTTCTCCCAATTCCTCCTTGAGAGCATCCAACAAACGTGAGGAGTACTTCCCACACTTGGGGTGCACCCAGAGGCTCTGCACCCCGTATCCCACTTAATCTCCCAGCTCCCCAGTGGAGCCATTAGGGTCACCTCCGTTTTTTCAGACTAAGACACTGAGGCACAAAGAAGTCGGGCCACGGGCCCGGAGCCACTAGCCAGGAAGTGGTGGAGCTGGCCAGGTTTTCTTTGGCAGCAGGCAGTGTCCCTGCCTCTAGAGCACAGCTGTTTCCACATGACAAGTTGTTACAACATTTAATTAGACACCTCCGGTCTCAATATAGCCGAGGCTGCACCTCCCCAGAGGACGCCCCCAACCGCCAGCACAGGTCTCGGCCTCCTGTGTGGGGCAACCTCTGGTCCCTCTGCCACGTCGGAGGTCTTGGGTGGGCCCTCTGGGTTCCACCGCCTGGGCATGTGTGGTTTCTTCTTCAGAGGGTCTGAGCTGATCTACCCTGGACAGAGCCAGGATTGTTTCTGGGGAGGAGGGGACAGTGGCTGCTGTTGTGAGTGCAGCTGCTGAGCAACATTGATTGGCAGGCCCAGAGAGGCCACGCGGAGTCCTGGTTAGGGGTGTGAGTTAGAGGCCTGAGTGCCCCCACTTAGCCCTCTGCATTTCTGCTTCCATCCGGCAACTTTTTTTATATATATATATATATATTTTATTGATATTTTACAGAGAGGAAGGGAGAGAGATAGAGAGCTAGAAACGTCGATGAGAGAAACATCGACCAGCTGCCTCCTGCACACCCCCCACCAGGGATGTGCCCGCAACCAATGTACATGCCCTTGACCGGAATCGAACCCGGGACCCTTCAGTCCGCAGACTGACACTACCACTGAGCCAAACCGGTTTTGGCAACTTTTTTTTTTTTAATAAATATATTTCGTTGATATTTTACAGAGAGGAAGAGAGAGGGATAGAGAGTTGGAAACATCGATGAGAGAGAGTCATCGTCCAGCTGCCTCTTGCACACCTCCTACTGGGGATGTGCCCACAACCAAAAGTACATGACCTTGACCCGAATTGAACCTGGGATCTTTCAGTTCGCAGGCCGATGCTCTATCCACTGAGACAAACTGGTTAGTGTGATCCGGCAACTCTTTAAAAGATTCTTGTTGTTTGTTAGATATAAGATGATATATGCATGTTGTAAAACTTTTAGCAATATAGAAATAGGGTGAAAAGTGAATATTCTCCCTTTGATCCTTCTCCAAATACCACTCCTCAGAGGTGACCAAGCATTGGTAACACTGGGGATGTCCTTCCAGAACCTTCTACATGTGCGTGTATGTGTGTATGGTCTTCTGTAACTTGCCCTTCACTCAACAGTGAATCATGGTCATTATTCCATGTCAGCACATAGAGGTCTACCTCCATCATTTTTCTGGCTGCTCACCAGGCCACCATGTTGGTGTCCCTTAACTCAGTCATTCAATCATCCCCTGCAGGTCTCTGGTGATGGATATTGATTTAGGTTTTTCCAAGTTTTCACAAACGCTACCACAAATATCTTGACACATATCATTATACACTGGGACAAGTATATCTGTAGAACAGATTCCTAAACGCAACATGCTACTCAAGAAATATGTATTAAGCAACTACTACATGCTATGCACCAAGGATTCCATAGAGAATGAAACTTCCTCTGTGATCACATTTGCTCATTTTCTAAAAAGATAAAATATTGGGTAATGAGTCACGGGCTCCATAGCTAGAACAGACTTTCAACTTCAGTTTTTCAATATGCTAGGACTTACATTTTTATAGTAATACTCTCAATGATGATTAAGGATTATCAAAAATAATACAGTGCACTTTATAAAACAGGATCTCTCTCAATAACCTCTCAGAGTGTCGCAATTAATAAAAGGTTCCCAAACACAAACATACTTAAACTCATGAATCAAAGGAAAAGAAGAAAATGGGCTATGAGGTTAAGCTAGGGAAGGAGGGATGTGAGCACCTGGAGGCGTAAGTCAAACTGCAGGCTCAGTGGATGGAAGGTCGAGGTCAACTGGAAGGATGATTGGGCTCAGTGTACAGAGAACGTGAGCCAGGCAAGACTGGGGCATGTGAATGGAGAGCGGGGTCCTTGAACTTGAGATTATGGATGCTAAGGTCTAGGATCTGAGACAGAGAGGGAGAGAGAGGAGGTCACAGAGCAGAGAGGCCAGGACATGGGATGGATCATATAGGTCAGCAATTTTCACCCATCTCCATCTCATGGCACACATAAACTAATTACTGAACTCGGGCACACCAAAAATATGTTTTGTTTTGTTTTTTGGTTGTTGTTTTTTTGCCAATTTGCCAAAATATAAGTATAATTTTTTTAATTCCTTTTTTTCTTGCAAATTTTTTCAGATATAATTTCTTTATTGATTAAGTTATTACATATGTGTCCTCACCCCCTCATTACCCCCCAACCTCCCTCCCCCACTCAACCCCCTGTTGTCTGTGTCCATTGGTTAGGCTTATATGCATGCATGCAAGTCCTTTGAGTACAATTTTTTTTATAAGTATAATTTTGATTCATTCACACCGTACAGCTATTGTTGTGTTGGCTGTTGTTATTTTTCTATTTGACAGTCTACCGGAAAAAGAGGTCAGTGTCCCTGACTATAAATAGTCCGTTATTGCGTGTTTTAAAAATTCTTGCAGCACACCGGTTGAAAGTTACTAATCTGGGTGGATACTGGAATCACCAAGAATTCTGCCGGGGTCAGTGTTAGAGAGTGGCCGTGAGCGAGAAGCCCTTCCTTGACCGGCCACAGGTCGCAGCCGGACGCTGGCTGCGGACCGGTCGCAGCACCTGCTTTGGGATCTTTTTCATTCTGGCCTTTTTCCGTCTGTCTGAAACTCTGCAGGGATCCAGAAGGGAGACAGACCTCCTGGTCCCCTTCTCCTCCAGCAGGCAGCCCAGCCGGCACCCAGCAGGTGGGCCTCTCGGGCCATCGTGTGCCCACTGCGTACGCCTCGCCCTCACGGCGAGCTGTTCCCGGGAGTCTCTGCTAGTTGGACAGAGAACACACAACAGGCTTTAGGGCCCGTTCTGGAACCTGCTAAGGAAGCGGTTTCCCTCCTGAAAAGTGTGCTTCTCTGGGGCCGAGACCAGTTTGGCTCAGTGGTAGAGCATCGGTCTACGGGCTGAGGGGTCCCGGGTTCGATTCTGGTCAAGGGCATGTACACTGGTTGCGGGCACATCCCCAGTGGGGGGTGTGCAAGAGGCGGCTGGTAGATGTTTCTCTCTCTCATCGACGTTTCTAGCTCTCTTATCTCTCTCCCTTCCTCTCTGTAAAATATCAATAAAATATATTTTAAAAAAAAGAAAAGAATGTGCCCTCGTGCTGGGAGAGTTGGTACTTAGCCAGGTGTCAGACATTCCTGCAGCGTTAGGCGAACATTTGATGAGCTCAGAGGCTGAAATGAGCTCATGAGTGGGAGACACTTATGTCAGTGCCTGGACCCGGGAGGCACTGTGTGAGGGTGAGATGCTCTTCTTCATTGTAAACACAAGGTAGCTGCGTTCAGCGAGGTTGGGTGACTTCCCCACGGACTCACAGCAGGACATACTGAGGGGGATTCGAACCCAGGTTGTGTGACTGGAGTCTGCGTTTTATCGCCAAGTGATCTTTTCTTTTCTTTCCTTAAAAAAATTTTTTTACAGAGAGGAAGAGAGAGGGATAGAGAGTTGGAAACATCGATGAGAGAGAGTCATCGTCCAGCTGCCTCTTGCACAACCCCTACTGGGGATGTGCCCTCAACCAAGGTACATGCCCTTGACCGGAATCGAACCCGGGACCCTTTAGTCCGCAGGCCAACGCTCTATCTCATGGGTGGGCAAACTTTTTGACTCGAGGGCCACAATGGGTTCTTAAACTGGACCGGAGGGCCGGAACAAAAGCAACCTGACCATGCTGGCACTCTCATCTTGGGCTGCTGGTGAAGGACCGGAGGGGAGAGCAAGAGAACCCTCCGCTCTTTCGGCTTCATGGGCTGGATAGAACAGCCGAACGGATCTGGCCCGCGGGCCGTAGTTTGCCCACGGCTGCTCTATCTACTAACCGGTTTCGGCTCGCCAAGTGATCTTTTCATGCCTATGTGTGCTATCCTTCTAAGTCCTAAGAGTCTTGCCAGAGACGCTTCTTAAACTCACCTGGGAAGGATTCCGATCCGGAAGGGTTCCGCTCTGCAGTTAGCATGACCCCCTGTCCAGACCAGTGTTGAGTACTCTGTGATGGTGGGGGGGCTGCCGGTCCTCCCTGTGCCGCTTCTGTCTAGAACCTTCCTTCCCATTTCAGACACCCACTGCCACCTGCCGCCTGGCCCTTCCTCTCACTGAGGAGACCTCTTCCCTCTAACGGTGCTGTGATTTGTGTGGTTTAAGCTGACCGCAAGGACAGCTGGGTGTCACCCCACGCAGCGGCTCCTTACTAAGGGAATCAGTCAACTGAGCCTGCCGGTCTCACGCACATGCTCACCAGGCCAGACTGGCCTGTGGTACCTGGGAGGATGCTGACTGAAACAGGCAGACGGCTGGGGAGAGGGGGCATTTCTGCGCCAGGAACGCCTTTTTGGAACCTTTAACCCTTTAGTACCCAGAGCAAACCGCCTCACAAAAGCGGGACAGCGGCCATGGGGCTGGAGGGCGAGGCCCGTGAGGTGTGAGGAGCCACCTAACCCTCTCCCTCCTCCCTTTTCCCCTAGATCATTCTGAACTTCACATCCATGGACCTGTACCGCAGCCGCCTGTGCTGGTACGACTACGTGGAGGTCCGAGACGGCTTCTGGAGGAAGGCGCCCCTCCGAGGTAAGGCATGGTCCACCCCGGCCTCCTCGTCCGCTGACGGCCCCTTAGAACTACCTCATCCTCCCCCGGGACCCAGGGCGACACCCTGCCGTGGGAACCGAGCCCGCTGGCTGCAGCCCTAGCTAGCTGTGGGACTTGGGGCAAGCCTCTTTCCCAGTCTGGACCTCACGGTCCTTGGCACGGGCTTCCGGGCCTCCCTCCTGGTGGCTGTCCGTGGAAGGATGGAGGAGACGTCTGAGTGGACCGAAATGGACAAGCTATTCTGCACACCCCAGGCCCCAGGCCCCCTTCCTCACCTGGGCAATGCCAGAGGCTTTGTTTGCTCTGTCCGCAAGGTCCGGCCTGAAGGTGCCCGAGGCGCTGCCCGGTGCACCACGAGGGCTACCCTACGTGGCGGAGGCCCACCCTCCTTTGCATAGGGCGCTTTTTACCTGGAGGGGGGAGGAGTAAGTAGGAAATGAGTGGGTCAGGACCGCAGAACAGAAGGTGCTCTAATAGACACAGAGTTCGGTCAGCCCTAGCCGGTTCCGCTCAGTGGGTAGAGCATCAGGACTCAGCCTGAAGCATCCAGGTTCGATCCTGGTCCAGGACGCGTACTTTGGTTGCAGGCTCAATCCCCAGTCAGGGCACATGTGGGAGGCAACCAATCCATGTGTCTCACATTCATGGTCTTCTCTCTGTCTCTCCCCCTCCCTTCCCCTCTCTCTTGAAATCAATGGAAAAAATATCCTTGGGTGAGGATTAACCAAAATAAATTAATAAATAAGTTAATTAATTAATAAACAAACAAACAAACAGAATTGGGCTGTAGAGAGGCATAATGAGAAGGTATTGGCGCCCAGCCTGAGGGGCTATGTGATTTGTTCTCCAGTGCAGGCGGGCCCCCAGCCCACTCAGGACCATTGGTTAGCATTGGGACCTTTGTCCCACCGCCCGTGCCCCAGCAGGCAGACACATCCCTGCTTACCACATCTCCCCCCACCTCCCGTCTCTGACGCTGGAAGTTTCTTATTCATTACCTAAAGCAGCTGTTGTTACGACACATCGCCCTGCAGACATCTGAGCAGACATTTGAGCGTCTCCAAGACTGCAGTTTGTTTTCATAACTTACATTCCTAGTTCAACGCCCTCGGTCCCTTGCTGAAAGCTGGGAAACACCCAGTTACCAGGAAGAACCCTGGTTGATCCTTGCCCGTGAAGAATCCCACAGATGGACAGCCTCATCCGCTTGGGGGGGGGGGGGGGCGGTTCTTGTCGGGTTTTATTTCAAAGGGAACATTTTCCAAACCAGTCTCCGGATTCTGGGATTGATCTGGGGTCCTGTGGCAACGCCTGCGTGGAATCAGATGTCACGTTTTATCACGTACAAGGAAAACTGTTTGGGTTCTCGGTTATTGTTTACATGGCGATCAAATAAGGAAAATAAGTAGCAATGGTAATATGCTTTTTAGAAAATGTAAATATTGGGGGGAGGGGGAGAAGAGGCAGGATATGGAAAAAAGAAACAAACAAAAAAAGTAAATAAAACACATGTACAGTTGGTTATTGTGAGGAATCACCTTTCCTCCCAGAAAAAGACTCCTATCCTATCCCTCGAGTTTGTGAAATCCTCTAGAACAGCGGTCGGCAAACTGCAGCTCGAGAGCCACATGCGGCTCTTTGGCCCCTTGCGTGTGGCTCTTCCACAAAACACCACGGCCTGGGTGACTCTATTTTGAAGAAGTGGCGTTAGAAGAAGTTTAAGTTTAAAAAAATTGGCTCTCAAAAGAAATTTCAGTCCTGTTGATTTCGTCCTGTTGATATCTGGCTCTGTGGACTAAGGAGTTTGCCGACCACTGCTCTCAAACAATGGTCACCAAACGGTGAAGCGTGAGGTCCGAAAGGTCGGCGACCGCAGGCCCCCTGGAAGGTGTGCGGTCTTGGGAATGTGTGCCCAGTGCGGAGCGGAGCCCAAGCCGCCGAGTCCCTCAGAGAGGGGGCGCTTCTGGAGGGGCGGGCTGGGGTGAGAGGAGAGGGGGGCTCGGCTGGGCCTCACTGCCGCTCTGCCCACAGGCCGCTTCTGCGGGGGCAAACTCCCTGAGCCTATCGTCTCCACCGACAGCCGCCTCTGGGTTGAATTCCGAAGCAGTAGCAACTGGGTCGGGAAGGGCTTCTTTGCCGTCTATGAAGGTACTGAGGATGAAAATGGGGTGCGGAGGGGTGGCCAGATATGTGGGGCACCAGAGGAGATCCCATGGGATTGGCTGGGATGGGAAGGAGGCACTGGGAAGCCGGTGTTTGTGGGGGGGAGGAGATGTGGGAAGGGCTAGGGGCGGGGGGGGGGGGGCGGAAGGGGAGAAGGACTCCTGAGCAAGGCAGAACATCTCACTGACCTCCCTTTCCCCCCACCTAACACGGTGTCCCCAAAGCCATCTGCGGGGGAGATGTGAAAAAGGACAATGGCCACATCCAGTCGCCCAATTACCCCGACGATTACCGGCCCAGCAAAGTCTGCATCTGGCGAATCCAGGTGTCCGAGGGCTTCCACGTGGGCCTCACCTTCCAGTCCTTCGAGGTCAGTCAGAGCCCCCTGTGGTCCTTTCACGCCCCCATTGCCCCCAGGGACAGCCCCCCTCTGCACGGGCTCCGGGCGCTGGGTGCCGGCACCCGGAGCTCCCCCGCTGACGGAGCCCCCGGCCCCCAGATCGAGCGCCACGACAGCTGCGCCTACGACTACCTGGAGGTGCGGGACGGGCACAGCGAGAGCAGCACCCTCATCGGGCGCTACTGCGGCTACGAGAAGCCTGACGACATCAAGAGCACGTCCAGCCGCCTCTGGCTCAAGTTCGTCTCGGACGGGTCCATTAACAAAGCCGGTTTTGCCGTCAACTTTTTCAAAGGTGCCCCTCCCCCCTCCCACTTCCACAGCCAATCCGTCTTCTCCATTCCTTCCTTTTAAATTCTTTTTTAAAATCTTAACTTTATTTGATAAGAACCCTTGGCATGTGTACAATACCGTACAGCACAGGCACAGTTGCTGATGGGCCTGTAGTCTGTGTCCACATCTTGGCTGTTCAGAAGTGCTGTGATGACGTCATTCCTTCTTCATTCACTCATTCAGCACAAAGACTCTGGAGACCCCTAGACCTAGCACCCTGCCCTTGAATGTATGGCCTACATGGGGAGAGAAGGTCAGCCCCTCTGAAAAACTGCATACCTCTTTTTTTCTAATATATTTTTTATTGATTTTTTACAGAGAAGAGGGGAAAGGGAGAGAGAGTCGGAAACACCGATGAGAGAGAAACATCAATCAGCTGCCCCCTGCACAACCCCCACTGGGGATGTGCCCACAACCAAGGCACATGCCCTTGACCGGAATCGAACCTGGGACCCTTGAGTCCGCAGGCCGACGCTCTATCCACTGAGCCAAGCCGGTGAGGGCTGCATACCTCTTTGAGTAAATGACAGAGTTACTTGACAGAGTTGAGTAAATGACAGAGTCGGTAGCCGCTGACCCGTGGTAGGTGCTCGACTGTGAATTGAAATGACAATCCAGGAGTTGCCTTGGCATCCGGAAGTTCGTGCAGAGTGCAGAGGAGGCCACGAGGCAGGAAGCACCATGGAGCTCAGGGAGGAAGCAGGGCGGCGAGGCGGAGGCGTCCATGTGACCTTGGGTAGGGCATTCTGCCTGAGGCACCCGTAAATGGTGTGGCCTGAGAAAAGACTGTGAGGTCCTCCTGCCCCCTGCTTCAGGGTCCTGCCTGCCCCTTTGGGGCTCTCATGAGAAGTACCCCCTGGGGACTGAGTGGTCCTGAGCAGCCACGGAGAGCTGGGTGTGGCCAGGGGGCCACAGCCTCCCCGCTGAGTGGCTGTCCGCTGTAGAATGGGGCTGCGGCCGGCACAGGAAGCCTCAGGACCCTGGGCGTGACTCTCAACCAGAAGGAGGAGGAGGGACCCTTTTTTTTTTTTTAATATATATATATTTTACTGATTTTTTTTACAGAGAGGAAGGGAGAGGGATAGAGAGCTAGAAATAGGATGAGAGAAAAAAATCAACCAGCTGTCTCCTGCACACCCCCTACTGGGGATGTGCCCACAGCCAATGTACATGGCCTTTGCCGGAATCGAACCTGGGACCCTTGAGTCCTCAGACCAACGCTCTATCCACTGAGCCAAACCAGCTTCAGCAGGAGGGACCCTTCTTGCCTGGGAGTCACTGATACCCGTTCCTTCCTACCCGCAGAAGTGGACGAGTGCTCTCGGCCCAACCGTGGGGGCTGTGAGCAGCGTTGCCTCAACACCCTGGGCAGCTACAAGTGCAGCTGTGACCCCGGGTACGAGCTGGCCCCCGACAAGCGCCGCTGTGAGGGTGAGTGTCCCCAGACCGCCCCAGGACTGCCCCCTGCCCCGCCCACATCTCTGTGCCCCCAGACAGGGCCATTCCTGGAACAGCGAGGACTCCCCAGAAGTGTCTTCACCACTCGGGGATAAGGAATACATTTCATAACTCAGTCCCCGGAACACGCTGTTACCAGGGCTGATGTACTCTGGTTTTTGTGCTGTTGGGGTTTTTTTCTTCCTTATTATGTGTTTTAAATGCTTATCTTGACCTGCTGATTGATTTCATCACCCACGGGAAGGTCATGATCCTGGATTTGGAAACCCTGCTCCAGGGCAGGCACCGCGTCTCAGCCCCTCCCTGTACACGCTGCTGAGAGGCCCGTGTGCTCACGGGATCAGCTCTGCCTGGTCTTGCTGAGTGGCTTCTCCCTGCTCACCTCTGGGCAGTCCTCCCGGCCCTCACTGCCCACTGGCCCTCACTGCCCACCCACACTGCCTTCCTTGAGCCCCTTCCCCTGACCCCACTCCATGCCTCCTCCCGTGAATGGTGTGGACAGAGAAAAGACTGTGAGGTCCTCCTGCCCCCTGCTTCAGGGTCCTGCCTGCCCCTTTGGGGCTCTCATGAGAAGTACCCCCTGGGGACTGAGTGGTCCTGAGCAGCCACGGAGAGACCAGGCCGAGGCCCCCACCTGACTCTTAATGCACCCCAGCTCACGTCGGGTGCCCTTCCCTAGAGCGGGGACTCCTGGAGGGTGATGCCACTCCCTTGTGCCCCCAGCTGCCTGTGGCGGATTCCTCACCAAGCTCAACGGCTCTATCACCAGCCCGGGCTGGCCCAAGGAGTACCCGCCGAACAAAAACTGCATCTGGCAGTTGGTGGCCCCCACCCAGTACCGTATCTCCCTGCAGTTCGACTTCTTCGAGACCGAGGGCAACGACGTAAGTGCTGCCTGAGCTGAGGAGACGCAGGGAGGTCTGAGGCATGGGAACTCGGCTCCATGCCCGCTTCCTGCCCTCGGAAACAAGCACACTGAGTGGCCAGATTATCATGATCTCTGAACGCATAATAATCTGGCCACTCAGTGAATATATATATATATATATATATATATATATATATATATATATATATATTAGAGGCCCAGTACATGAATTCGTGCATGGGTGGGTTCTGGCCAGCCAGCCTGGCCAGGGGGAGGGGACATGAGCGGTTGGCCTGCCTGCTGGTGGAACTCCTGGTCGAGGGGACAATTTGCACGTTAGCCTTTTATTATATAGGATATACCCTGAGTGGCCAGATTATTATGCGTTCTGAGATCCTAATAACCTGGCCACTCAGTGTATAGTCCAAGAATGTAGAGGGGGAGAGGGATTCAGGGGAGCAGGGGCCGCTCAGGGGAGGCGGGGAGGCCCCGGAGCCCGTGGCATGGCGGGGGGGGGGGGGGGGGGGGGGAGGAAATGGGGTCCGGAAGCCTATGGAGTGAGGCAGGGCTGAGTCCATATGAGGGCAGCAGGGTGGCACCGACTGGAATCGTTAGGTTTGGCAAAGCAGGTGACGCAGGAGGAAGGACCCACAGAACAGGGGGGCTCCCGGGCCGGGCGGTCAGGAGCGGCTGCCTGGAGGAGGTGGGCCTGGAGCCGCACTGCCCCACAGGTGTGCAAGTACGACTTCGTGGAGGTGCGCAGCGGGCTCACAGCTGACTCCAAGCTGCACGGCAAGTTCTGTGGCTCTGAGAAGCCCGAGGTCATCACCTCCCAGTACAACAACATGCGCGTGGAGTTCAAGTCCGACAACACCGTCTCCAAAAAGGGCTTCAAGGCCCACTTCTTCTCAGGTAACCTGGACCCCCCAGCTCCCAGCCGCTCTCTGGCTTCCTGCTGGTGCCTGCGCAGGGTCTGTCCCTGCTCCCACACTGGCCCTCCACCGCCAGGCCAGCCCCTCCGTCCCGAACCCCATTCATTCTTCCAGAGCCCTCAGGGTTCTGTGGAGGCTGACCTGAGGCTGGGGAGGACCCAGGCAGCAGGACACAGAGATGCAGAAATGAAGGGCGAGGGTGGGCCAGGTGTCAGATCCGAGAGCGGGCAGGCCCTGGGGCAGGCGGTTCAGTGTGGCTGCAGGAAAGGGGCTGCGTGCAGAGAGCAGGGGGGCATCTGCATGGACCGGGTGACTGTAGCCAGACTGCTACCCGGGCCTCAGGCTCCAGATGGGTTCATGCCTAGGAAGGAGCCTCCCTCCCTCCAACGCCAAAGCCTTTCTGCCCCTCAGCCTGCAGGCCAGGGACTCAGGTTCGACCAGCATTTATTTGATCTTATTTGATGAATTATGCATTTAAAATTATTTATTATATTATTATATTTACTTATTTACTAGCTATATTACTTAGTCTATTTACTAGCTATATTACTTAGTTAGTCTATTGAATGTTGCCCCATCTTCAGGTGACCTAAAAGGTAGTCACAGCCCCCTGCCCAGCCTCTGAGCTTGACCTCCAGGGGTCCCAGGCGTCCTCTCCCTGCATTCTTAATCCCTCTGTCCTGGACTCTGGGGCCTGGCTGGGAGGTGGCCAGTGGACTTTCGGAGGCATGTAGGACGTGGGACACAGACAGTGCAGGGCAGGGGAGGGCTTTGTGGGGGGCAGCTCGGGGATCCTCACCCTCACCCTCACCACCTGGTGGGCGGGGCATGGGGCGGCAGGAAGGCAGGAAGCCCACGGCCTGTCCACGCTGCCTTCCTTCTCCCCTCCTTTGCCCAGGATCCTGCATCCTCCAGCCCCTCTGTGGCCGCCCTGCACCCCTGCCTGCCCCACCTGGATGCCATGCACTGCCCCCGTGCACTGGTTCCCTGCTTGGCACTGCCGGCCACCCCGCTTTGCTTACAGTGCCCTTGGTCCCTGCCCCTGGCTTGCTGAGACCCTCCCCTTTCAGTGCAAACCCCTTTCTTCCCCGCGCCCACCTGGAATGCCCACAAGATGCTCACCAGAGGGCTGAGGGGGCGTAACACCTGCTCAGGTGTGGGCTTGGCCCCAGGGAAACCATTACCTGCTTACTCTCGTCTCTTCCTGCCCTTCTGTCGCTCCAGTCGTGGAGGGGGAAGGGGACTGATACCACACCTGTCAGGCCTAGAGCCCAGGGCTCTCCACCCATGGTTACTGCCCTGCCCCGGCGTGGCACTGTGCCCACCCACCCTCGGTCCCGCACAGAGATGCCCACACACACACACACACACACACACATACACACAGGCACGCACATAGCCCCATCGCACAAGAAACCTGCAGAGGACCTTCACCGGTGGGCATCAAGGTCCAGCCCTCAGGGCATGGGGCATCTGGCTCTGGACCCCCAGGAGGGGGGCTCTTTGGACTTTTGGGACACCGAGCGAGGAGACTCTAAGCCAAGAAGGAGAAGAAAAAGCCTGAAGAGCTTCAGTCTGATCTCAGCCACCTTCCGGGGCATTTGGCACTGGAGGGTGAGTGCCATCTTCTTGTCTGGGCCCATGTCCGCCCCCCCCTGCTCCTGCCCCTCCTGCAGTCTGCCCCCCTGGCTTCGAGGGGAGGCTGCCCACCCCCACCTCCACCATGCCAGGGCCCTACCCAAGGATGCGAGAGCAGGTCTTCCTCAGGATTCACTTTTCTCTCATTCATCCATTCATTCATTCAGCCATTCACTTACTCATTCATTGGGCAAGTGTTTTTTTTTATCCCTGCTATCTGCCAGGCCCTTTACTAGGTATTTGGGGTGCAAATACAAGGAAGGCGTGGTCAAAACATTTCAGAAAAATCTTGGCTCAGTCCATGATCTCCCAGCATAGTCCCCGGTGAGTTCCTCAGTGACACCCCATGACGGTCATCGGGTCTCCCTCACCCCCACTTTCCTGTGGGGCCGATGCAAAGGCAGCTTCCGCGGGCCCTCAGTCAGGGTCTCGGGAGGATCTAGCTGAGAAGGAGGCCTTCGAAGAAAGGTGGAGTCTGCAGGCCCCAAGGGGTCTTGGCCCATCTGAGAACGGAGTGGAGAAGCAGGTCCTGGGAGCCAGGGCTCCAGCCCCTGGGCCCCTCTCCTGGGGGAGACGGGGCTCCCCTTGGCCATGTGAATGCCAACAGGCATTTTTCTACCTTGGGTTCATCTCTGAAACTCTGGGTGCCCATTCGATCCGCACACCTGCCTGAATGCCTGCCTGGGTGCCAGGCACATGGTCCTCAGAGTGACCACGGACAGACGGGAACGTGTGGGTGTGACAGACACATGCCTCTGTGACCACGTGTCTGTGCCAGTGAGCATCCTTGAGTGTGTATCTCTGTCTGTGTGCACATGTACACAGATGGGTGGATGCTGATCATGTGTGCGTGTGTGGTATCTGTCTGCCCGTGTGTTTGTGTGTGAGGTGTATCCTGTGCACACATAGGTTGACCCTGTGGGCCAGTGCCTGTACTGCCGTGTTGGGACAACAGGGCATCATGTGGGGAGCCTGTGGGTGTGAGTGTGTGTCTGACGTGCTCTGTAGCTGCAGCATCCGGAGTGAGAGAGCAGAGCTCTCCCTGAACCCCCACTTCCTTGGAATGAGCCCCTCTGCCTGAGACTGTTTCTCTCCCCCGGTGCACAGGCCTCGTGCCTAGCCCTGCAGGCCTTCTCCCTGCCACAGGCTTTCTCCCCATCCATCCATCCATCCATCCATCCATCCATCCATCCATCCCGTCGCTGTGCTCCTCCCCCTGCCACCCCTCGGTGCCCTGGCTGCGCAGACATGGCCTCCTGCATGTGTGTGCCCCCTGCCTTCCGCCTGCCCCGTGGCTCTGCCTCGAGGCCCTGGGTCTGGTGTTCATTGCTCTCCCTGTCTGATCCCTGCCCTCCACCCCCTCGGTCCCTTTTCTCCTTCTCTCTCTCTCGTTTCAGAAAAGAGGCCGGCTCTGCAGCCCCCTCGGGGACGACCCCACCAGCTCAAATTCCGAGTACAGAAAAGAAACCGGACCCCCCAGTGAGGCCTCCCAGGCCTCCCGGACCCTTTGTTACTCAGGAACCTCACCTTGGACAGAATGGGATGGGGGCTTCCCTGCCGCCCACCCCCACCTCTGCTCTGCCACTCCGGCCTGCCCCCCTCTGGCCGGACAGAACTGGTGCTCTCCTCCCCGGCCCCCCTCACGTGGACAGGGGACCTGCCCCATCCCCACACCCTCCCATGTTGATGGTGTCTGTGACATTTCCTGTTGTGAAGTAAAAAAGGGACCCCTGCGTCCTGCTCCTTTCTCTTGCAGTCTGCTTGTCCGTGTGTCTGTTTTTCCACTTGTCCGTCTGTCCAGTAAGCAGGTAATGGTAGAGGGTTCCCGTGCTGGTCAGCTCCAGACCCAGCCCTCCCTCCACCCCACTTCTACCTTCTCTCCCCACAGGCAGACCTTGTCATCGCCTTGAACTCTCACCCCCGCCCACCCAGCTCCCCGGGGGGGAGGGAGCCCAGCCAGGCCT
This sequence comes from Vespertilio murinus, assembly GCA_963924515.1. Taxonomy (NCBI): domain Eukaryota; kingdom Metazoa; phylum Chordata; class Mammalia; order Chiroptera; family Vespertilionidae; genus Vespertilio; species Vespertilio murinus. The sequence continues at coordinate 93,448,923 of OZ004708.1, forward strand.
CCCACTTCCCCTGGGGTGACCGCCCGGACCTCAGCCCCGCACGGACCCGGGGTCTGCCCTTGTTTGCTCCCCTGCAGACAAGGACGAGTGCTCCAAGGACAACGGCGGCTGTCAGCAAGACTGCGTCAACACCTTCGGCAGCTACGAGTGCCAGTGCCGCAGTGGCTTCGTCCTGCACGACAACAAACACGACTGCAAGGAAGGTAAGCGGAGCCGGGCGGCGCCAGGCTGCCGGGCACCTCTGAAGGACCGAAGGCTGGCGAGCGTGAGGTCAGAGGAGCCCTCACCACTGGTCTCGGTTTTTAGACTCATGGAGCTGAGCGGCTCCTGGGGTCACCTCATGTCACCCGTGGCTGGCACACAGGTCTCCCCAGCCCCAGCCACCTCCAAACCACACGCACTTCCGGGCTCTCCTTGTGTGTGCGTCAGGAAAGGGAGCTCACGGCTGCCCCAGGCTCCATTTGAAGTTGTTTTCGCAGTTCGTGCTTCCTCAAGTTCATGTCCAGGTCCTTTTTGCAACAACCTCCCCCTGGCAGAGGCGAGGTGGGACTCGGTTAAGAGCACAGACTGGAGCCAGGCGGCCTGACCCAGTCCTGACAGACAGCCAGCTGTGTGCCCTTGAGACACTGGCTTCCTCTCCCTGTACCTTGGTTTGCTCCTTGTGACGTGTAGAGGGAGCAGCACCTGCCTTCACGCAGGCAGCCCCTGGCTCATCGCCGCACAGTCATGCATGTCACCGTTTTGGGTCACACTGCTGACCCCGGGGACACTCACCATGGGGCCTCTGCCTCCCAGGAGCTTAAGCCCTACAGGCATTTGAACACAGCTCTCACGTCATCCTTGACATCATCGGATACCCCTTTGGGCACTACACAACACGGGCCCGCTCCAAGGCGTGCATTCCACTGTGGCATCTGCCAGTTAGGACTTACTATCCCCCAGCACCATGGTCGGCAAACTGCGGCTCTCAAGCCACATGTGGCTCTTTGGCCCCTTGTGTGTGGCTCTTCCACAGAATACCACGGCCTGGGCGAGTCTATTTGGAAGAAGTGGCGTTAGAAGTTTAAGTTTACAAAATGTAAACTCTCGAAAGAAATTTCAATCATTGTCCTGTTGATATTTGGCTCTGCTGACTAACGAGTTTGCCGGCCACTGCCCCAGCACAGTGCAGACTCGCCTTTGCCACTGAATGTCTGTGTGACTTTGGGTGAGTCACTTTACCTCCCTGATCTTCAGCTTCCTCTCCTGTGAGATGATTTTTGAAAAGGGTACCAAGGCTCAGAGAGCTTGCTTTGAGCACTTCGCACAGCGGCTGGCAAAGGCCACGTCTCACCGTTAGTAGATGGACAACCAAGGTGCAAACAAGCTGCTGGCCAGAATAAACAGGACCCAAGCACCCGACAGTGGCCCAGCAGACCCTCCAGGACTTCCAACCCGGCCACTTCAGGCTCCCCAAACACCAAGGCCTGACTCCTGGAGCCCCCACATCGTTTAGCAAGAGGGGGCCCGACGCTGATGTTGTCAAACCGCGTTTTTATCTTTGCACCTTCTTATGAAAAAAGAGGGTTTTGCTCCAGAGCCCTCACCATCAGCATCAACGAGATAGCAGGGGAGGGTTTCAAATCCGTGGGAAGGTGGCCCCTACGCAGTAGCTCTGATCCGCTTTAGAAGCGCATGGTTCCTTACTCCCTCAAGGATGGGCTAATTCCAGATCCGTCAGAGGGCACCCCCTGCGGGCACAGCGGTGCGCAGGCTTCCGTAGCCCCTGCTGCCCAGGAGACTGCAGTCTAGCTGGTGTGCAAGGAAATGGTAGAGGGCGTGAGGACGGGGGAGGATGGGGGAGGGCAGTGCCTGCGGGCGTGGGAAGTCCTAGAAGGGTAACAAAACAGCTCGGTGGCGCTCAACTGGGAGAGCCAGGAGCTCCGCCTGCCTCCACCGGCCTTTGAGGGTGCCGCTCTCCTCCCGGTCCTCCTGGCTGTGCAGGCATCTTGAGCCTCTGACTAGGCACAGCTGTTCAGCCTTCCTTCCCCCCAACCCTCTGCTCCCTCCCCCCCCCCCACACCCCCATCCCTTTCTTCTCCCCAGCCCCGCAGTCTACCTCTGCCCACTTTCCTAGAAGGGCCTGTGAGATTGGATGGCAATAAATAACGAGCACCAGCTTTTAAATTGGCTTGTGAGGCCACGCTTTTCAGAGGCAGAAGGCAGACTGCAGGGGATCGAGGAGCCACAAGCAGTGAGGAGGTGGTGCTAGCTTTCTTGAAGGCTGGCTGAGCCGAGAAGGAGAGAGGCTGGGCCGTGGGAGGGCTGGTGTGGGATGGGCACAGCTCAGGGAGGCTCCTAGGCTGGCAGAGAGAGGGAGGGTGGGAAATCTGTGCTGCCAGGGTCCCCGGGTCAGAGAAGGAGATCATTCCTGCTGGAGAGGAGGGGCGCCTTCTCTGAGACAGGGAAGGAGGGGGAGGGGAGGTGGTGGGGGAGGGGAGTTTGCAGGTAGGGTCGGTGGTTGAGGTCCTTCATAGTTGAGGCCCCGACTTTCTCAGGGAGGCAGGAGGTGAGGGGGTCAGCTGGGAGTTGAGGAGAGGCCGTTGGGGTTCCTGGGAGGCTTGGAGCCGTTGCTGAGGAGGTGAGAGATGGAGCTGGTGAAGGACAAATCCAAGAGAATCCAGTGGTTTGGGGCCCCCCGAGGTGGGGGGCCACGGATGGGGTTTTCCAAGATGGTTCAGCGGGATGGCTGTTGATGACCAGTCGGGCAGCTGGACAGGGAAGGATGTCAACAAGGAGGGATATTGGGAGAAGCTGGAGGGATCGGGCCGTGGAGGTCTCTCTAAAGTTGGAGAAGCGGGGACCGGAGAGTGAGCGCCCTGGGAGGCGGGAGGGCCTCAGAGAGGATGGTGAGGGCCGCATGGAGAGGCGGTGGTGACGGCAAAGGCTGGGTGAGGTCACCAGCAGGTGCACCTCAGGAGGACGGAGGTGAGAACCAGTGGAGCTGAGGGCGGACACGGAGAGGCCAGAGCACTGGGCGGACCGTCTCGTGTTTGTTGACATCGCCGAGGATGGCGGCAGCGGGCGCGGGATGGAGAGCACTGAGTCAGGTGCCAAAGTCTCCTCTGACTGTGGAGGCGTGGCGGGAGGTCAGAGCATGCCAGCGTCTCAGAGGGCAGAGAAGGTGTGGCCAGGGGGCCTCACAGGTCCATGGGTTTGCTCGGGGCGCCTGTGAGGGTGGTGCCGGGGATGCTGCCAGTGCGGCTGCGCTTGGAACCCGGCAGCTTGGTTCCCCGGGGCGTGGGCACAGTGGAAACAAGCCATCGACGTGCAGTCAGTGTTTATGGGGGCAGCAAGAGAAGGAAGGCAGGCAGGCAGGAGGGAGCGGCTCCCTGGCTTCCGAGGGGCATTGAGGCGCTGGGGTTCCTGGTGACTCCCTTCCCCTCACTCACCTCCCACAGCCGGCTGTGACCACAAGGTGACATCCACCAGCGGCACCATCACCAGCCCCAACTGGCCCGACAAGTATCCCAGCAAGAAGGAGTGCACCTGGGCCATCTCTAGCACCCCCGGGCACCGGGTCAAGCTGGTGAGCTGCCCACACCCCAGCCTGCACAGGCACCCTGCTGCCCCATCCACGAAGCCACCACCTCTTTCCTGTCAGCTCCAAAGCCCAGAGCGGGGCAGGCTGCAGGCTGCTGGCCTGGCTGAGCCCACAGGGCTGCCACCCTGCGAGAAGCCCAGGCTGGTCTCAACAGAGGCCCTTCCTCAGTGTACATTGGGGGTGTTCCTGCCATCACCTTCCTGGGTCCCCCCTCACCGCCATCCACCAACCGTGGCCACTCCCCCGGACTCTGTGAGCAGGGGTCAGGTGGCCTGAGTTTGGAGGCCCCTGCTGCCCACCCCACTGGCCCCCACCGCATTCCTAACTCGCTGTCCTTGTGCCCCCGCGCCCCAGACCTTCCTGGAGATGGACATTGAGTCCCAGCCCGAGTGTGCCTACGACCACCTGGAGGTGTACGACGGGCGTGACGCCAAGGCCCCGGTTCTGGGCCGCTTCTGTGGGAGCAAGAAGCCCGAGCCGGTCGTGGCCACGGGCAGCCGCATGTTCCTGCGCTTCTACTCCGACAACTCCGTCCAGAGGAAGGGCTTCCAAGCGTCCCATTCCACAGGTGAGGACGCCTGCCCCCAGGCCCGGGGGCCGGCACTTGTTCTGGAGGCACCTGCTGATCCCGGTCTCAAAGGCGGGCCCGGCCCGGGTGGGCTGACAAAGAGCTTGTGAGGGCGCAGACGGGCCCAGCCTGGGCCCGGCTAGAGAGACGGTGTGTGCTGAGGAGGCCAGGGGAGCAGCGAGGGAGCCTCCGGGGCGAGGAGGAGGAGGTCTGACGGGCTGTGGAGTGGCCCTTCGGAGGGCAGTGAGGACCGGGGGTGGGAATCTGGGTCGGGGAGGAAATCCCCAGATCTCCCAATGCTAGGACACTGGCTTTGTCCCCAGACGCACTCTTCATTCATTCAGTACCTGCTTACTAACATATAACACGTATGAGGCAGCATCCTAAGTGCAGGTCACAAAGCGTGTGAAGCAGACAAACATCTCAGCTCTTGAAGGGCTTCTTCTGTGTTTATTTGTTCATTTATTTATTTTTTATATATTTTATTGATTTTTTTACAGAGAGGAAGGGAGAAGGATAGAGAGCTAGAAACATTGATGAGAGAGAATCATCTATCAGCTGCCCCTTGCACACCCCCTACTGGGGATGTGCCCGCAACCCAGGTACATGCCCTTGACCGGAATTGAACCCGGGACCTTTTAGTCCGTAGACTGACGCTCTATCCATTGAGCCAAACCAGTTTCGGCATTTGTTCATTTATTAACAACTATTTACTGAGCTCTGGTCACGAGCAAGAAGGCTAGGGGACAAATGGTTATGCCTCAGACCCCGGAAACTCGCCGTCCCGGAGAGAGACAGACTTGCACAGGTGATTACAACAGGAGACAAAACACGATAAGGGCCTCGCTCAGGGTGCGACTGGTGGGTCACAGGGGAGGAGCCCAAGCCCAGCCCAGGCCGCTCTGAGTGGGCACAGATGCTAGCAGATCACGCAGCTCGGCCAGGACAAGGATGTGTGAGGCCCGCAGTGACGAGGGGACATTGGCTGCAGAGAAAGGCTGGACGTCGGACTTGGGAGGCCTACAAGGTCCGTCAGACCCAGGGTGTTGGACGGGGGGGCTTCACAGGCTCCTTGTGGGGTCTCTCCAGAGCCGGTGTGTCACAGTCCCCCCTCGATACGTTCAACTCAGTCCCTGCCCCAAGCCCCACCCCCGTCTCCACCCCTCGGGGAAGGGGCATCAGGAGGAGTAGCTGCCGATGGCCCTGCCCTGCATGCTCTCTCCCCTCCGGGCACAGGGACACAGACTGGAGGCCCGGAACCCCATCTGGCCGTCGGAGTGCTTGGCCCACACTGTGTTTTTTTTTTGTGTGTGTTTTTTTGTGTGCGTATTTTTTAAATGTGAGCCAACATTTAGAAATCGGGAGTTTTCACATCAAATCTAGACGATCCCATCCTCTCTTCAGAATAGAATCTCTGGCAGCGCAGGGCCCACATTCTTCCGTGACATCCGTCAACTGAGGGACTTAGCCATGTCCCCTCTCAACAAGCATGGCCTCCGCGGCCCTCTGCTCTGAGCCGCCCCGCCCTGTGCACCCCCGGCCTCCATGCGTCTGGGCCGCGTCCTGAGCCGGGTCCAAAGCCAGCCCTCACGAGCCATGTGGCCTCGCAGGGCCTCCAGCCGGCCGGAAGCCTGCGTGGTGAGGCGCAGGCCTGCCGCCGAGGCCAGCTCCGGGAGTGACGGCCCGTCTTGTCCCCACAGAGTGCGGAGGCCAGGTGCGAGCCGAGGTGAAGTCCAAGGATCTCTACTCCCACGCCCAGTTTGGCGACAACAACTACCCCGGGGGGGTGGACTGCGAGTGGGTCATCGTGGCAGAGGAAGGCTACGGGGTGGAGCTCGTGTTCCAGACCTTCGAGGTCGAAGAGGAGACGGACTGTGGCTACGACTACATGGAGCTCTTTGATGGCTACGACAGCACAGCCCCCAGGCTGGGGCGCTACTGTGGCTCCGGGGTGAGGTCCCACTCTCGCCCCAATCCGGAGGCCCAGTGCCAGCCCAGCGCCTCTGCAGGCCCGGGGTGCCAGGATGGTGGGTGGCGCATATACTGGCCCTTGGCCAGAGCCCGGAGACCTGCTGGGCGGCTGATCACAGAGGCCTGCCCTGTGCTGGGCCAACCCCACCCAGGACAGCTGGTCCTTTGAGGGCAAAACAGAGGTTCCTGCAGCCTCTGGGATGGGCCCTGCCTGGACTCCAGCCTCCCCGGCACCAGTTTGGTTGGGTCTCCACAGTGTAGCTTGCCTCTGAGGAGGAGGATGCCCCAACCCCATCCCCTTGCTCCAGCCCAAGGCAGCTCACCAGGACTCAGGGGTGGGGGCCAGCGCCTACGCCGAGCTGTGCTGACCAGCCGTTCCGGCTGAGCCACGAAAACGCCCTCCTCTCCGCGTGGCCAGCGTCCCTTCTGGGTGAGAGGCCAGCGGTTCCGGAGCGGGTGGTGCTGCTGTCCAAGCAGGCCCCGAGCTCCGCTTCCTGGTCTTTTCAGAGGCAGCGGCCGGAGTGTGCTCGGTAGGGTTTTAACTGAGGCCACAGGAAAACCGCAAAGGTGGCTCTATTTTCCTCCCAGCCAGAGCTTGTGGCTCCTTCTCCTTTTTTAAAAACATCGTGTCTCCCTTCAGAGAACACTGTTTTTCTCTGCCCATCCCTCCCCCCCACACACACACACATTTGCACATGCATCCACTTCATGCACATGCCCAGACCATCCTCCCATCACCGCCTGGTCCCCGCCTCTCTCAGGGCCATCCATGCTCAGGCCACGTGGGCGCCCAGGAAGGGTGAACTTTCCCGGAGCTGGAGCAGCCGCTGGACCCATGTTACATGGCAAGGGCTGGGCAGGGTGAGGGGTGGGGAGGTGGAGCGGGAAGCGGGGCACACAGCCCCCTGGCCTGCCCTGCTCAGGGGCTCCCGGCTGCCAAGCTGGCACCCCTCCTACACCTTGCCCTTTGTAACTTCCTTGATCTGGCACACTCGGGGGCCCTGGGTGGCTTCTTCCAGAGACTTCCACCGGACTGCAGCGAGCAGGTGGGGACCTGGGGAAGGAACCCGGTCCCATCAGGGCTTCCCGGCATGGCTGCCAGAAATGTCCCTAAGGTTCTAAGAAAAGGTCCTTTCTACGCCGCCGCCGCCGCCGCCAGGGCATCGGGGTGCTGATGCTTTAGGGGCGGCTCTCACTCTGAGGGCCGGTGCAGAGGTGAGGGAGGGCTTGCAGGAGCCTGGGAAGGGGCATCATCTGGAGTTGACCATGGCCAGAATGGGGGGAGGGGAGGCAGGGGGTGACCGAGCCAGGTCCGGGGGAGCCAGCTGTCCAGTCTTCTCCAAGAGCCGGCTGGGACAGCAAGAAGGCAGCCACTCGGAGACTCTGCTTCCTTTGCAGAACCCTCCCCAGCCACCTGCTCCTGGGCCCCCTCCCCCCGACCTTCTAGGGCTTAGGGAGCAGATAGCCTTTGGCCCTGTTTGTACTCGAGGGAAGCAAGGACCAGAAAGGGAGCACTCTGCCTGAACCTCACAACGAAGTAGTTGATAAGAGCCGGGCTGAGAAGGGAGGTTTTACTCCGGACTTAAGACGAGCTCCCCTGACCCCTGCTTTCTCCCCAAGCCCCTGGCACCCCTTAAATGGCCTCAAGTAGTCTCCTGCCTCAAGGGGTTGGGGGACTTGGTGGAAGTCGGAGCCTGCCTTCCAAAGAGCAAGAGGCCTTAGGGAGGGAAAACCGCAGCCCTGGCTGGTCCTTGGCCTCACACACATCCCCTTCCTCCTCCCCTTCCTCCGTCAGCCCCCTGAGGAGGTGTACTCGGCGGGAGACTCTGTCCTGGTGCGGTTCCACTCCGATGACACCATCACCAAAAAGGGCTTCCACCTGCGCTACACCAGCACCAAGTTCCAGGACACACTGCACAGCAGGAAGTGACCACTGCCCTCGCGCGTCGGCGGGGACGGGCGGGGACGCCAGGCCCGCTGCCCCCAGTCACCGAGGCCGGACAGTGGGGGCACCCCGTCCCCACCCCCCGACGGTCTGGATGAGGCTGACCTCAGGAGGCAGGGACGTGGACTCCTTCACGAGCCACTTCCCCAGATCCCTCCCCCACCCCTGGCCCTACCAGAGCAAGGGCCCAGGGCCAGGGAGCCAGAGCTTTCACTGAGACACTTGAAGTGGCCATTCCTCTGTGGGGCCGGCCGGCGGGGGCAGGGTCTGCCAGCGGGACCCTCCTGCCCGTCTTGCCCACCTCTGCGTGCTGGATTGTGTATAGCTGGTGCATATCTTCATTGTCATATACGCGTCCCGGCCCTTCCCCGGCCTCACCTAGTTTTATTTTGAGCCCCCACTTCCCACTGCTTCCTGGGGCGTGAGTTTCCGAACGTACCCCACAGGAGCACGGCGGGGGGATGAAGGGGAAGGGTGGGGAAGGCGACAGGGCTCCTCTCAGGCCCGGCGGCTGGTCGGCCACACCGGGGCATCCCGGCCAATAAACCGTAAGTGTTACAGCCAGTATCCTGTGCCAAATGCTGCCTGGGACATAGTGGGCGGAGGGGGGGGGGCAGGGGTGTCTCGTTCCAGATGTGCAGGCTTGCTGGAGTGGCCCGTAGCCAGGACATCTGGCCTCCCTGGCTGCCCTTCCTCCCTTCTATTTAGGACCCCTGAGGGTGTGATTTCACACTCGGGCACACACAAACACAGCCACCCCGCACACTTCAGCCCGCAGGCGGCCGCACCACATGCACACACTGCACAGCCCTCCCACACAACGGGAGGGGTGGAACATTCTGTAAAAGGCTCTTTGGCGGAGCGGGAGGAGGCATGCAAAAGGGGATAAGCGTGTGTTTGTCCACCCGGCGTCCATCTGGGTTTTCTGTCTCTGTGTCTAAGAAAGGGGGTGGGTGGGCTGCGAGGCTGTCCACCTCGGGAGCCTCCCTCACCGGGAGCCAGAAAGCTGGCATCAGCCGGAGCACACCCGTTAGCCAGCCCCAGAGCCTGCCATCCTGAAGGTCAGGCGCGGGTCCTCTGTCATGGAGACAAGAGCCAGACGCTGAGCAAACATTCCAGCTCTGGCCCCCTCTCCCACAGCAACTCAAGGTTGTGTCTTGTCTGGCCTCCTCCTTCCTGCCATTGCCTCCCTCCCAGCCAGCCCAGAGGCGCAGACCTGTCTCCCTGAGGCCAGGGGGGGAGAAACCCTATCCCTGCTCCTTCCCTTCAAAGGACTCTCTCTCTCTCTCTCTCTCTCTCTCTCTCTCTCTCTCTCTCAACCCTATCCCTGCTCCTTCCCTTCAAAGGACACTCTCTCTCTCTCTCTCTCTCTCTCTCTCTCTCTCTCTTTCTCTCTCTTTCTCTCTCTCTCTCTCTCTCTCTCTCTCTCTCTCTCTCTCTCTCTCTCTCTGTGCGCCTTGTCTCCACATGGATCTCAGGGGGAAAAAACCGAGGGAGAACCCAGGTTCTTACACTGAGGCCGCCACCCTCAGCTTCCGGGGAGACCAGCAGCCTGCTCCAAGCCCCAGGGCTCCCTGAGGGCCTTCGGTGGGGCTGTCGTTCTTTGACTGGCTCCATGCTCCTCCCTATAGCCGGGGCAGGTGTTGTGCCAGCTAGAGGGACCATGTGCGGGGACCCATGCCCAGGAAGCAGTATGGCATGGTGCACCCCACACTGGCCCTTTAAGCAGCAGTGGGAACCAGACCCATTGCTAGTATCTGATGTGCATACAGTGCCCCCTCCCACGGTCAGGCTGCAGCCCCGTCCTCCAGCCCTGGCCGCAGGGGGACAGGGCTGAGCAGAATGGCAGGCCCCCCAAACTGGTGGAGCTGCCTGGGCATCTCACCCAGACACTTTGCCAGCCAACTTGGCATCAGCTCCTCCGTGGCCAAATTGGTAGCCAGCGGTCACAGCTGCCTTCTCCAGCCCTCCGGGGTCCTCGGAAGCTCAGAGGACGCACTCCCAGGTCACAAGCCACAGGTACAGAGGGAACCAGGATCCTGCCTCCGTCTAGACTGTGGGGCCCAGGCCACAGAGTCCCTGGTTCTCCACCTCAAACGGGGCTTCTGAATAAACACCACAGCCGGGGCAGCTCTGGATCGCCCTCTGCAGCCACCCTGGGCACCAGTCCCCAGACCATCGCCACCAGAGATTCGGGCCCTATAAGGACTCAGGGGCTCGGGCTGGCAGGTTCTCCGGTCTTCCCTGGGCCATCTCCAGAGGCTGCCACCAGGCAGGGGAGGCTGTCTAGGAGCTGCCTGCAGGCCACCGATGCTCCCAAACGTAACGTGTTCTCAGGGCCCAGCTCTCCCCCACCTCCTGGCTGCTTCGGGTTCTAAACTAGGCTGCTCCAGTGCAGCCCACAGGGGAGGAAGGCACCCTTGCTCTTCCACCTGCTCCAAGCCCCCGAGAACCCTGGTCTCCCTGGGTCCTGAGTGAAAGAGCGAGGATGGAGCTGCCCCGGACTGTGCTCCCAGCCCTGGTAACCAGGTTGAGATGAACACATAGCCTGGCGCTTCCCTCGCCTCCCCCCAGGGAGCACCTGCCTGGCCCGGGAGGACAGGATGACAGCACGAGCCGGCAGTCAGCAGACCTGGCTCTGCATTGCTTCGCCCTGTGACGCTGGCCAGCTGCCCCTCTCTGGGCCTCTGCTCCCCGAGCCTGTTGCCTTTGCCCAGAAACCTCTCCTGCCACAGGCACGGAGAAAACCCAGGGCCCAGGCTCCAGGCAGCCGGAGGGCTGGGCCGGGCTCCTGAAGCCACTGGGATCCTCAGCAGCAGTGAGGACTTGCATTGCCCCTCGCTCCCTTTTCTCTGATTCTACTCCCCAACCCCCGCCAGCAAATCTGAATGCAAACACAAGCTCTACCGTTCGGTGGCTTTGTGCCCCTGGGCGAGTCACTTCACCGCTCTGAACCCCAGGTTCTTTAGACACATAGGATGATGACACCTCACAGGGTTTCAAGGAGGGAAGGAGGTAAACCTTTGAAGACAGCCTGTAAGTGGGCCTTCTTTTCCTTCCCTATGTCCTCTGTGGGACAATTTTCCGGTTCCTGGACCACTCTTTTCCCAGGACAGAAGGAGACTTCTGGTCCACAAGTTTCTAGCTGGGCATCTGGAGCGCAGCACGGAACTACTGTCAGAAAAGACGGTGCTTAACCCACAGCCAGGCGGGGCGCACAGAGCAGGGGACATATTTCTGGCTAGCCTTTCTGGGCACCTCCCAAGTCCCACCCTGTGCTTGACTGTCCCTATGCACAGGGCTGACTCTAGGGTCCTGGAAAAGATTTGCAAAAAAAATCGTAGTGCCTGACGGGGAGCGGGGCAGAGGGCAGCCAGATGTTTTCCCCAGAGAGCCACGAGGCCCCTAACCCAGCCTCCTGTTGACCAGCCCCCTTCTCTTGCTCCAGCCCCCTGCCAGCCCCACAGCCTCCCGCCCCCATCCCAGGAACATCTGGTTCCAATCTCCTCCAGATGCTGTGGCCAAGCTGTTTTATGGCCAGTCACCTCAGCTCAGCTTCCTGAAGGCCTCCCTCCACTTCGGGGAATGGTCCCTTCTTGCCCCTGTCCCTGGGACTCCAGCCACCTCTCTTCCCAACGTGGAAAAGAGACACATACTGAAACCAGATGAATCTGTGAGGGTTCTTCGAGCAGGCACACACCTTCCCACTATGTGTGTGGGGGGCTGTACTCCATCCAGGATTCAAAGAAAGATGCTGGCCCAGGAGGAAAGGATTGGGCAAGGAAGTAGATGTCGGAGAGTGTGTGTGTGCATGTGTGCGTGTGTGCGTGTGTGCATGTGTGTGTGTGTGTGTGTGTTCAGAACGCTAGTGCATGTGGTTATGTGTATGTGTTGGCTGTCAGAGGTGCCCCTTGGTGGCCACCACCTCATTTTCCTCCCTTCCTGATCTGGAGCAGGGCTAACTCGGGGCCCCTGCTACATACAGAGGCAACTGCAGTCCAAGCTTGTCCCTCACCTTTCAGCTCTCTGCAGCCAGCAAAGCTGTCTTCTAAATCAATCCAGCTCAAGGAGGGTGTGTGAGAGCGTGTGTGTGTGTGTGTGTGTGTGTGTGTGTGTGTGTGCTCACGCTCCCATGCAGGCCTCTGTGCAGACTCCACCAGATGCCCTGGCCCAGCGTGGTGTGACGGGCACCTCTAGCAGCTCGGGGCAGGCGTGGCGGAGAGCAGCTATCTGGAGAGAGGAGGGAGGAGCAGCTCTCTGGAGGAAGCCTGCACGTGCACTCCCCAGGCCCACCCACCCTGCCTCCGCTGGCCACCTGCACTCCCACTAAAAGGATGCTCAGAGCCAACCTCTCCTCCTAACAGACCCAGGAGTCACAAAAGGAAGACTGAAGCCTGAGCCACGCCTTTGGAGGGCGCTGAAAACCCCAGGTTCCTGGCAGGAGGCAGGGGCTCCTGCTCAGAGGTGAAAGGCTAGACCCCAGTGCTCACTCCTGTCCTGGGAGTTCCGACTCCAGCTGCCGCCCAAGCCCTTTCAATAAGCCTCCTGGGCATTTTCGACTCCACAGCCCCCCCTGGTGTTTTCAGGAATTAGGACGGCCTCCGTCAGCCAGAGGAGACCCTGGCCAGGGCCACTGTGTCTGAGCCTGCCCTGCTCTGTCTTACCGTCTCAGGTGACCCTGACACACAATAGGGAACACAGGACAGTGACATGAGATGTCAGCATCTGATTCAATCCTGGCCACTGTCATCTACCGACTGTAAAACATGGGCAAGCCTTTGAACTTCCTCATGCCTGTTTCTTCATCTGTTAAATGTGAATATGGCACAGAGCCACTGTGAAGACTACACAAGCTGATGTATGAAACCACCTGGCGAGATGCCCGACACATAGTAGGCCCTCAGGAAGTGGTCTTTGCCCTCCTTCCTAGCTTTAGGAGGTTCGGTGACACATGCTCGTTGGCCCTGAGCCAGGCAGTGTCAGGGAGGTGACTCTCATTTTTCTGGAGCTTTTCCACTCCAGCAGAGGATCATTTTAATAAGTCCATAATAAAAGACTCTGAGGTGACTCAGATCTGCAAAAGGGGAGCCCTGCTGGGGAGGGGACAGGGCTTGGAGGAGGGGGGGAGAACTCAGTGGCATTTGGGTCTGACGCTGCAGTGGGAAGGGCTCCAAATGGGGGACCTTGGTTAGGCCTCCAGATTGGTACAGATTCTCTCCTAAGAGGCCTCAGTTTCCCCTTCTGCAACATGCAGGGCAACTCCAAATGACCTCCCAAGTCCCTTCCGAGCAGGAGATGTGGCTCTGCTTCCCGCAGCAGGATTTGGAACACCCCTGGAGACAATTCCCGGCGGCCTGTCCTTGGGGGCATGCCCACGTGAGCTCCTCCGTGACAGTGTGATTTGCCTACCCGCACTCCCGGAGTCCAAGGCGAGGCGGGCTCTCAGGCCATGGCGGCTTGTTTATTGGTACACATGGCAAGCACAGCACAGGCAGGCACGCCCCAGCCCAGGGCAGACACGGGGCCGGGGGGAGGGCAGCGGGCTACCACACAGCGATGCTGCCGGCGGAGGGGGAGGGGGCCTGAGGGCCATGTCCTCTCCTACTCCATGCATCTCCCAGGCCCCCAGGCCTGACCCATGCCACAGAGACAGCTGACCACTCCGCTCCCTGTGGCTGCGAAAGAGGCAACCAGCTGTCCCCCCTGCCCCTCACTGAGACATGGCCTTGTTGGCCTGCACCCCTTGTGTCCTTCACCACAGAAACCGGGCTGTCACTATGGAGGCTGTTCTCCTCCACCTGACATCGCCTCCATCATCTCCAGACAGCTGGCTGTCTCCGTCAATACCTCTCCTCGCCACCCACCCGGTCTGCCCCCGCCGCCGTGGTGACCCGTACAGAAGTAGGAAAACAGGTAAAAATGCTGTTGGGTCCAGGGAAGCCTTCAACAGGAGCTCCCTGGGAAGGGACTCTCCAGCAATGGGCTGGAGGGGGAGTGCAGACAGTGCCCGTGAGCGGGGGCGACGGGCGGGGGGCAGGGACACCACTGTCCAGATTACATACACACACGGAGAGCTAGCAAGTTCACGGCCGGGCGGGTGCCGGGCTCTGTGGGCACGCCCTCAGGTCTCCTTCCACACCAGGCCCCTCAGGACAAGAGGTGGCCCACTCCCAGCTCAGAAAGGGGTCCCTCTGGGTCTCAGGGGTCTCTTCCCCCTCCTCGACCCCAGTAGCTGCCATTCCAGACCTCAGCGCTCAGGCAAGGGAGAAGGTCCTCTAGGATGTATGCTATCTCCCAAACAAAGGACAAATCCCAGCAGCCTGGACACCCCGAAGCCAAGAGGAAAAAGGAGGGCCCCCTTTCTAGAGCGCGGGTGAGGGGGATAGCTCTCCCCATGCAGGTGCCGGGGGTGGGAAGACGCGAGTGTGCAGGCGACTATTTATAGAGGGAAGGCCAGGTCCGGAGTAAGGAAGTCCCCAGGCCCGGCCGAGCAGAGAGGGGCACCCTCTGGTGGTCCTGAGAGGGGTGGGTGGGGCTAAGGAAGAGGACCCCACAGCTCTGTGTCCCCTCGGGAGGCAAGCAAGCTACCTGTGGGCTTTGGCCTAGAGAGGCTTCCCCGAAAGGGCCCAGAGGCCACAAGTCTCCGTGAGATGGAGGCCTGGAATGAAGCGAAAAATAGCAGGGCAGGGCAAGCAGAGGAAAGACGAAGCCTCCAGGAACCCACCCCCTGCCCCCACCAACCGACTGAGGCTAAGAGCCTTTCCACTCTACCAGGCGTGGGTGGGCCACGCCTACCAAGGGGACCACCTACTGTTACCTCTGATGCCAAGAGGAGGGGGAGGGGAGCTGACAGCGCGGAGAGGGTAGGGGGGCAGTAGAGAGAGAAAGCCAGCTCCCTGAACGGACGTCACCCACCACCACCCGCCTGTCATTCCTCCCTGTCCCCCCAGCTCTCGCTCGGGGAGTCCCTAGCGGCCCACGCTGATGTTGCAGGTCTTGCAGCTGGGGTCTTTCTTGGCGTCAGCAGTGGACAAGCTCATGAGCTGGTGGCCGCTGATCTCGCCCAGGGTGCCCAGGGACAGGTCGACGGGCTCCGTGTAGATGATCTCCAGGATGAGGTCCTGCGCGTGGCGGAAGACCAGCTCCCCGTCCTCCACGCTGCAGGTCAGGAACTTGTTGCAGGCAATGTCCAGAAGGGGCAGGCGGTCTCGGCAGAAGCGGTCCCCCAGGGAGCCCTTGGGGGCCAGCACCAGGATGGCGTAGTGGTAGGCCGTGTACATGCAGTAGAAGTCCGCAAAGTAGAGGTTGGTGCTGGGGTTGAAGAGGCGCTGGGCAGGGATCTGGAAGCGCCAGCGGCCGTAGGGGGAGTCCTGCGGGGGCTGGCCGGTGTTGAACTCCGTGTTGCAGCTGAAGAAGACGCCGTGGAGCATGCCGCTGGTGGGGGAGCCGTGGCTGCCGCTGTTGTCCTTCAGGTAGGTCTGCAGCATGTTCCCGCAGTGGGTCCTGCCCACCCCAGGGACAGCGCCAAAGGGAAGAGAAAACGCCACCGGTTAGCTGGGCCGAGGCTTGGCTGCTGTGTGTGTGTGGCAAGAAGGGAGCCGGCCCAGTTCCCGGCTCTCCCACCAGCCACCGCCTCCGCCCATCACAAATAGAACGTTCCAGAATGCGAGAGCGCGGAAGGGATGGGCTGATCCAGCCCACTCTTTCACAGAGGAGAGACCTGGACCTGCTGTTCCCCAGCAGAAAGCCCTTGGATGGAGCTTGAGGGAAAAGCAAGGCCATCACAATCTGGCCTTTCTGGCTCCACCTCTTATCACCGCCCCCCCACCTCCTCCACACACACACACACACACACACACACACACACAGGTGACAACCTCCAGCCACAGGGGAACCCCACCCCAGCTCTTTCCTGCCTCTGCCTCTGCAGAGCCCTGCTCTCTGCCTGGACTTCCCGTCCCACCTCTCTCCACCTGGCCTGGCCAACACTCACTCCTCCGGCAAGGCCCAGCTTCGGTATCCCTTTCTCTCCAAAGCCTTCCTAGAGCACCAGGCACTTGCACTCAACAAAACTTGGGCTGTCTACCCTGTGCAGGACACTGGATTCGACTCAGTCATCACACACACCTATACATTCCACCTGCCCGGACTGTCCCACAACAGTCAGGGTTTTGAGGAGATTCTGCCTTTTGTCCTCTCTCTATTCTGGCACTCATGGTGCTCTCTGTCTCTCTTGCTTGCTTTCTGATAGAGAAACCCAAACAGGGCCAGTGCCCTAACCACTCACCTCACTGCCTCTCTTTCTTCAGTGCAAACTCCAGAGGCCCTCCAGGCCCCCACAGCCCTGGGGTAGGGTCAGAGTGACACCATGATAAAGACAGACAGTACTGGTGGTGGCTTGTCCTTGCCCAGCCGTAGGACATGGACTTGGAGCAGTGACAAAGGTCATGGGGGATGGGCAGCCCCTGGTCCAGCCTCACTCTTGCTTGGTCCTGGCTGTCCTAAGTGACTACTGAATTGCTGGCCCTCTGGGTCTCAGGCTCCCCGTGTGTTGGATGACATCCTCGATTGGATCAGGAATTTCTGGATGGGGAACCCCTCTCTTTTTTCCCAAAGGGGATTATACGTAGGCGGGAGGCAATAAAATGGACGCTGCTCAGGTTGACTGGTCGGTGTGAGGTCCACCAAGCTCCATCCTTGGAGTTCATCACTGACCCCTCAGCACCACCCTCAGGCCTGCCTGGGACACACCCCGGAACCCCCAGGCTCCCTAGCAGATAGTGTGAAGACCACAACCCTTCATAGTCAGAACCCGCTCACATTCTGTACCCCCCTCACCACCTTCAGACCCAGGGCCTGAACTGAAGACAGACCTGCCTTTCACAGGACAGGAACTGCCTCAAAGGAGGATCCCAGCTGGGTCCTCACTCGCCCAGGCCTGTTTTTACAGGTGCCCCAGGCAGCTCTGAGTGCCCTTTGCTTTCCTGGAGCTCAATCCCAAGCCACCACCCCCACCCCCCACCCCCATCCCCTTCCCTCCATCCCCCCACCCCCCACCCCCTGGCCCAGAGTCAGCCTGTGGTGGAAGGGCATGGCGACTCTGTGCAGAGGATCTGGCGGTCCACAAGGTTGGGGTGACAGCCTGGGCAGCTCAGGCGGAGCTGGGGGAGGGAGGAGGGCCCGCTGGGCCCGGCGGGGCTGCACGCACCTGGCGTGCTGGAAGTACTCCTTGTGATGGTTGCGGTAGAAGACAGAGAAGCGCAGCATGCGGCCCGCGATCTGCTCGGCCTTCTCCTGCAGCTGCGCCAGGTGCTCCTTGGCATAATCTGCAAGAAGTCAGGTGGGTGAGCCGACGCCAGGCAGGGTTACAGCCCCTCCCCCGCCCTCCCCCGCAAGGTGAATGCCAGCCCGTCTCTGTGCTCAGAGCAGCAGGGGACCCCAGACATTCACAGCACCTTGGACCACGCCGGAATGGGCCAGCTGGAGGCCGGCTGTCCTCGTCACCTCTGCACCCTCAGTGCCAGAGGCTCGGGACTCTCTGCCTCAGACAAGGGCCGGGCTGCCCGCTGATACAATACAGCCCCGGGGCTGTCAGCCCAGGCCGTCCTAGGCCTCTGTGAAAGGCAGGCGAAGGACCGATAGGGGGAGATTTTGAGGACCTCTGAGGGAGAGCCCTCAAACCCAGCAGGTCAGCGGCTGCCCGCACCACCCACGGGAAGCGAGCTGTCATTACAGGGAGCCTCCTGGAGAGCCTGCCGAGCCCTGCCATGAGTGCTTAGGTGGACCAGGTCTGGGACAAGGACTCTACTTCGCATCCCAGGTAAAGCAGAAAAGCATGGAAACAGGGCAGTGTTTCCAGGAGCCTGGCTTTTTGCTTGTTCGTGCATGAAACTGGACCCTCCCCCGGGGCAGGCCAGAGCCCAGACCCGGAGGCCCCAGCAGGGCTGCTGCCAGCCTCGACAGCGCCTCGGTGCACATTGGAAAAGGTGCCCTTTCCTCCTTGCTGACGCCGCCCTGGCCAGGGCGCCGGGTTTGGCAAGAGCACTATGGACTGGACTGCCGCCATCCCCAGCTCCCCCGTTTGAATTACTTTCCCACCGCACGTGGAGTTCTGGGGTACATTAAGAGGCTTTCCCCACAGTGAGAAGGAGCGCCTTCAGAGAGTGGGGTGTGCAGCTGAGCTAAGAAAAAGCACCACTCGAAAGAGAACAGCAGCTCAAGGACACAGCAAAGGGCACAGGCCTTGGCAGAGGGTGGAGCCAGCCTCCTCGGGAGGCCCAGGGCTAAAACCGTCCCCTGCCCCTTCCCCGTGGCAGAGGGAGATCTGGGGCAGTTCTCACCATGGACACCAAAAGAATAGAACGCTGCGGGGACAGAACCTGGGTCATCGGTGAGCAAGTACCCTTGAGCCTGTTTTTTTGTTTTTTGTTTTTTTTGCTTGTTCATGCCGGAATTTCCACGCTGAGCTCTGCTATGAGAGTCTGTGGGACTGCTGAACAAGGATCGTTTTCTCAGGCTAAGTGGAGGCTCAAGACGAGCAAACTGTGATTGCTCCACGAAGCATCCAGCGAACAATGATTGCTAAAGCACGGCCGAGCCACACAAGCTGGTGTTATCCCACCTTAAGAAGGAAGGAGATTCTGACACATGCCACCACACGGATGAATCTGGAGGTCCCAATGCTAAGGGAATAAGCCAGTCACAGAGGGACATTTGCTGCGTGGTTACCCTCACAAGGGGTACCAAGAGGGGTCAGGTTTAGAGAGACGGGGAGTGGAATGGAGATTTCCTAGGGGCTGCAGTGAGGGGGCAGTGGGAGGGGTTGTTCAGTGGGTATATAGTTCCAGTAGGGGAAGAAGAAGAAAAGTTTTGGAGGTTAGTGACATACCCACGTGAATGTACTTAATACCACTCAACTGTACGCTTAAAATGGCTGATAGCAGCTTTTATGCTATGGGCATTGTACCACTATTCAGAAAAACATGCTCGCCCCAAGCCAGAAAAGTGACTCCAGCCCTTTATAGAAATGACGTTGTCACCATGGTTAGCAATGCTCACATCTGCCTCCTGCACTACAGGCTTTGAGGGGGTGGGGGCAGGGGCAGGGGCGGGTCTCATCTATCTGTGTCTCCCTGAAGTACCAAGCCTGGTACTGGTGTAAGCAGGTGGTCACACTATCTCCTATGTTAAGACGAAGCCCCTTTGCCCAGCCAGTGTGGCTCAGTGGTCAACCTCTGAACCAGGAGGTCACGGTTCCATTCCAGTCAGGGAACACATGTCGGGTGGCGAGTCTGATGCCCAATAGGGGGCATGCAGGAGGCAGCCACTCAGTAATTTTCTCTCACCATGGATGCTTCTTTCTCTCTCTCTCTCCCTTTCCCTTCCTTTCTGACATCAATATCTACATATAGAGATAGATAGACAGATAGATAGATAGATGTATAGATATAAACATAGATATAGATACAGATACATAAAATATTTTTTAAAGAGACGAAGCCCCCTCCTGACCATCATTAAACCGGATGCACAAAAGCACAGACGGCAGCTCCTCACCTCCGGTGCAGAACTCGACCGTCTCGCTCCAGCCGGACACCAGGTACTCCCCGTCGCTCTGCTTCACCGCCGTCTGCACCGCCACGCTGTACTCCGTGCGGGGGCTCAGGAACCAGTGGCCTCGCACCGTCATGGGCAGTGGCACAGCCTTGGCCACAAGCTTTGTGGGAACATCCTGAGACATGGGGTGCAGACCGAGAGCCAAGAGTCACATTGGGGATCATGCCCAACCGTGGCATTCCCCTCAGGCCTCCTCCCTACCCCCACCCCGTGCCTCCTGGAGAGGGCCAGAGGCTCGGTGATTCAATGGCTGGGTGTCCTGGCCACCAGGCTCCTGCAGGAGCAGGCAGTGGCCATTGGGAAGGCCATGCAGACACCCCCAGCCTCCATCACCCTAACTCCCTGATGCCCCTTCTCTCGGGAACCGAGGAGAAGGCCGCTGGGGTGGAAGCCCGCAAAGTTGAGGGCGGCCAGACCTCCGTTTTCGAGGGAGACTTCGAGAGCTCTGCACACTGCAGTGCCGTTTCCACGGCAACGGCCAATGCTGAGAAGCCATGGAGGAAGGGAAAATATGCCTTATTCTTTTGGGAGGAGGTTAAGGGGGTGGTGTTGAACATTCACGTCACCGTGGCAACTGGCCTGCCAAAAGACACCCAGATCGGGGGAGCCAGTTCCAAAGAGAGAGGGTGAGTAACCCACATGATGCTGTCGTCGTCGTGGGAACCGGCTTCTTCCCACCTCACTCTTCCCCTGCCTCTCTCCCAGCTAAGAAGATGGGAGCCTTCCTCCCACCCATCCCCACACCAGCTTTAACCCGGGGAGAGGACGCCCCAGCCCACAGGGGACTCTCTCACATGCATTTTCTAAACCCAGCCGACAGGCCAGAGGGCCAGGGGCAGAGAGGATCACAGGGGCCTGGGGGACCCTGCAAAGGGCCCCACCCCTGCCCACAGCCCATGTTGCCCACCCAGTCCACCAACCGGGCACCCCCAGGCATGATGCCGTGGCCCGCCCGGGTTCTCTTGCCTCTCTAAAGCCCGAGTCACGATGCCGATAACGGCATTCACTGGGTGCTGGGCCCCGAGCCAACCGGCGCACAAACATTACCTCACAGATGCCTCTCACAAGCCTACAGGGGCCGCCATGATTATTATTCCCCTTTTGCCAGCAAAGGGACTCAGGCTCAGAGAGGTGAACTAACTTTACCAAGGTCACACAGTAAGAAGGGCCTGGGTTGGGATCGGGCCTCTCCAGCTCCCCACTGCCAGCTCCAGGCACGCGTTATCCCGCCTCCCTCCCTCCAGAGCAGGTGCGGGGGAGACGCGCTCACCCGGTGCTTGAATTTGTTGGAGTTCTTGTTCTCCTTCTTGTTGAGGTCGATGAAATAATGGGTGACCCTCTCCAGGTCGCTGTTCTCCATGGCCCAGGAGATGCGGAAGGAGTCACAGGTGATGTTGTTGACCTCGATGCTGTGGGGAGTGGACAGCAGCTCCATGCTCCCTTTCGGTTTGGCTCCTGTGGGGACTGAGAGGAGAGGGAGCGTCATCAGCACCTCCCGCCCCGCCGCCGCGCAGTCTTCTGGAATGTCTCTCTCTTCCCAGCATTCCTTCCGAGGCGGGACCTTGAGGAGCCGCTGTCTGCACCTGCCCCATGGAATCGGATGGAAAGGCTGCGCAGGGAAGACTGGAGGGTAGGACTGAAGATGGGGGGGCGTCCCCCGGGCTCTTGGCTCTCCCGAGCGGGGTCTGCGGAGCAGACGGCACCTGACAGGTGGCAGAGGCAGTGGGAATGCGGAGAACGCCAGGCGGGACAGATTTTCAGCAGATGGAGCCGAGGAGGGGGCCCTCAGCCAGCAGGCGTGAAAAGAGAAAGGGGTGGGGATGGAGAGAACAGTGTGAGGCCTAGGGGAGACAGGAAGTACCCAGCCAGGGGATGGGTGTGAGGGTGCAGGCAGGAGGGGGGCACTAGCAGCCAAGAGGCCAAGGGTGCCGGGGCTCTGGAGGTCAGGACCCCTCCTCTCCGGGGCAGCTCACAGGGGTCACCAGCACCCAGGGCTGGGAGTGCAAGTGCACGTGGATCCACAGGTGGCGGGGGGAGGACAAGCTGCAGACCTTCCCCCACCCATCGCCTTTCCACTCTCGCTCTTTCCCTCTCCCCCTTTCCCCGCTGTATTCTTCCCTCTGGCACTTGATTCTCTTAAGTGTTTGGTTTTACTTTTGACGCCTGTTGCAGGCCAAGTGCTGATAATTTCACAAACAGCATCTCCTGTAAGCTCCCAATTGGCAGGTATTAGTATTAGGCCCATTTTACAGATGAGGTAGCTGACGCTGGGGGGACCAAGATGCCAAAGGTCACACAGTTAGAAAATGATTCCTACTCGGGTCCGTCTGACTCGGGAGCACTCAACCCTTTACCATTACTTGCAAGTTATGTTCCCTCGTGTGTGTGTGTGTGTGTGTGTGTGTGTGTGACATGTCATATGTGGCGTGTGTGTATGCATAGGTGCGCATAATTTTACCCATATTTAGTTTTCCTTCTCTGTCCTTTTCTTCCAAGCAATGGCATTTTCTCTCACCCCCACCCCCACCCTCCCCTGCACTCCTTCCCGGGGCTGCTCCCCCAGGGGGGAAGCACCACCACTCTCACTGTGCTGGCCCTGACTTTGGCCTGCTCTCTGGAGCCCTGGAGAGCGGGGTGGGGAGGGACGAGGGGAGGGGAGGGGCCGTCTCTGGGATGGGAGCCGGAGTGGAGGCTGGGCTTTCTCCCGGGACATCTGCTCAGTGCCCAGGCAAGCTCACGCTTCCCGGGTCTGTCTCCAGCCCAGTCCCAGCCCAGCTCAGATTTCTGGAGTGTCATCTCCTTTCTCCTCCTTCCCTCTTCTTCTCTTCACCCAGGCGCTAGAGTAAGGGTACCTTGTGCCTTCAAAAGCAGGTACTTCTATTTATAGCTTCCAGAAGATTCAACCCACACTTTCCTGTCAACTAAGCCTGCTCTGGAGCCTGACACCTCTAAATTAGCCTGTGGGCAGGCACAGGGCAAAGGGTATGGGTGATGGTCCTTACCCATCCCTGAGTCCTTGTCACCTTTAGCTTTCCACCCTAAAGTGTGTGCCTGCCCACCGTGAGGTTCAACCAAACGCCAGTGGGCCTGGTGAATCCTGTGGTAGGTGGGCATGGGGAGCTACCAGGCCCCCCACAAAAGAAAGCAGATAGGGTGTCGGGAAACAACTACACAAGAAGCCAGTTTGTGCCGAAACCGGTTTGGCTCAGTGGTAGAGCATTGGTCTGCGGACTGAAAGGTCCCGGGTTCGATTCCGGTCAAGGGCATGTACATTGGTTGTGGGCACACACACCCCTGGTAGGGGGTGTGCAAGAGGCACCTGGTCGATGTTTCTCTCTCATCGATGTTTCTAGCTCTCTATATCTCTCCCTTCCTTTCTATAAAAAATATCAATAAAATATATTTTTTTAAAAAAGAAGCCAGTTTGTAATTCCTGGGGACAATTGTGAAGCCGTGAGAAGATGCCATCCTCTGAGGTCCCAGTGAGGAGCTCCCCAGCAAGACAGGCATGTGCCACACACACACACACACACACACACACACACACACACACACTCCCACCCCAGGGAGAGCCTCGGGGCTGTCTCCCCCCCACATGGGATGCAGTCCACGCCTCCCCAGTGAGGGAGGGGAGCATCTGCCGCTGCCTCAGTATTCCTTAGTCTCCCAGAGACAGGGCAGCGTGCTTGGTGCTGAGCTGTCCAGGACGTGGGTCAGCCTTCCCCATCTACATTCTACTCCCACGGGAGCCTGGGAGAGTGGCCATGAGCGACACTGGGAGATCAGTAGAGCCAGGGTGGGCCAAAGGTGGGCACCCACCCCAGTTCTCCCAGCCCAGATGACCGGGGAAGGGCAGGGTGTGAGAGACAGGTTGAGACAACACCTGAGAAACACCCACTCTCCTGTGTGAATCCACCCTGAGACAAGCAGTCACACACCCACAGGCAGGCAGGCTCGCACATTCGAGAGCACGCGTGCGCGCGCGCACACACACACACACACACACACGCACACGCACACGCACATGCACATGCGCGTGCATGCGCACCAAGTATGCCCACAGACAGGCTGCACACACCTCCTCAGACATTGTCACTCCCACCCACTCCCCTACGCACCCAGGGGCCTTCTGCCACGCTCCACATTCTAAGACTGCCCAGCAAGTTCCCCCCCACTAGCTGTCACCTCCACACAGACGCTCACATGCTTACGTCCACAGGCTCTCGCACCCACATATGTACGCACACCTTCTCACAAAGCCGTAATTTGGGGGGGGGGACCACAGGCAACAACATGCATGCATGCCACTGCCACAGAAGGCATGCAACCCATATGCCTGCTGGCACACCACCTATATTTACTTGCACACACGTCAACCTCTGCCCATGTTCTGCCATTCACCCTCAGGTCTTCTCAAGGCTCAAAACACACAGGCTTTGAAAATATGTTTGTCTCTGGCCATACTCTGCCAAAGCCGAGCCTTCAGATGCCAACAGGTTTGCCTACCTACGCAGCTCTGACCACAGGCAGGGGCTTCTGCCCACACTCCCCACCCACCTACCCCTCCTGCTGTGAGTCGCACCTCCCACATAGAAACCCTCCGTCAACATGTACTCCCACACACATGACAGGGGATATGTCCACCCACAAATAACACGGCTTCACACTGTCCCTACTGACATGCATTCACAGGCTACTCGGATAAGTGATCCCCCACACATGTGCTTCACGTGTACAAGAAACGTATGTTCCTAGACATGCCACACAGCAGTTAAAACCCACACATGAACATATGTGCATGCAGACAGAACTATCTACGCAGGCAAATCTCCGGTCTCCTCCCAAGCACGGTGCACAAGCTGCTATGGTACCTTTTGCCCATGCTCATTCAGAAAAGCACCACATGCCACCCCACTGTCCCCGCTGGCATCGCTGACTGCAGCAGAATGGTCACGGGGTGACTGACTGTGGTGCCCTGGGGACAGGATCCAGCTGTTAACCCCTAGGCCAAGGGCCTGGGGGAGAGGGGACAAGGTCGTTGGCCCCGGCAGGCCAGGTGGGCACTGCAAGCCGTGGCAGGACCCTAGCGGCCCCAGCTCCTAGCCCCTGGCCACCCAAGTCCCTGTCAGGATTGACAGCAGAGGAAGGGCACTCACCTGGCTCCACCAGGCTCTGCAGAGGGAGACCTGGAAGGGAGGGGAGGGAGAGCGCTCTGTGTGGGTGGGCTCCCCAGGCGGAGGGGCAGCGGGCTGGATGCCCGGGTCACAGGCAGCAGTGCTCGGCGCCGGCTCCTCTTACTCCTTTCACAGCTGCGAAGGAGGCTTCTTCCATGCCCCACAGGCGGCCCCTGCGGCTCCGCAGCGCGCTGCTGCCCCGGGAGAGGCGATGTTCCCAGCCGCGCACAAGGAGAGGCAAAAGCAAAGCGACGTGGAGGAGAGAGAGGCGGCGAAGACGAGAAGGAACGGGAGAGCCAGACCCAATCTGGCTCCACCAATGGGATCAGCGGCTGCCCAGCGTCAGGTGACAATAAGCAAGCTTGGTCCCTGCTCTCCCGGGCTGGTGGGAGGGGGAAAGGGCAGAAGGTCTGGAAGGGAGCAACGCGGATGTCTTCCGAGGCGGACGGCGGTGGCTGCCCCCTCCCTGGTTTCCCAGGACACGTGCCCTGGCAGAAGTCCCTCCAACACACCTCTCTCTGGAAATCTCTCAGTTGAATGCAGCCCCCAAACTTTAGGATGCTGGGGGAGGGTGGGGCTTAGCCCAAGGGCTTGGGAGCCTGAAGCAAAGATTCTGACTGGGGGAGGGGGCGGCTGTGAAGGGGCAGAATTCTGATGGGGTTTGGGAGCCCGTAAGTGGCTGGGGTGGGGTGGGGTGCGGTGCAGTGGGGAGGCAGCAGTGTCTGTCTTAGTCTGGTTTCTTTCCTCTGGGCCTTTGGCTAATCCACAGCTCCATTTTCTTACCAACTCTAAGAGATATCTTACAGAGGCCCAAGGAACCCTGTGGTCTAGGGAAAGTCTGGCTGCTTAGGCAGAGAGAGACAAGAGAGAAAAGTGTGGGGTTTGTGGAGGGTGTGCAGAAGCAAGAAAGTGGGTATGGGAGGGACGCGCAGAGCTGGGAGGGTTCTGATTCTAGCCAACTATCTGGGCTCAGAGGAGCCAAGCCCTGAGCCCAGCGGCCAGAGAGAGTACTTACTGTCTACGGATAAGAAGCTGCGGAAAACGAGGACCCCGTGGACGCCACAGTGAAGAGCACGCAAGGGAATTTGAACCAAGCAGCCAGCCGTGAGCGTGTGCCGTGTGGAGAAGCATGGCCTCTGCAGTCAGACAGATACGGTTAAAATTCTTGCTCTATTACTTTCTTGTTGGGTGGCGCTGGACACGTTACCCAACCTTGCAGAGCTACAGTGTCTTCATCTGTCAAATGGAATAATCACACAAGTTTATTGTCATCACAGAATGAGATAAATATGTGAATCACCCAGCTGGGGGCCCGGGACTCAGGGAGTGCCCAGAGCTGTTATCATTGCCGTATCAGTAAGTGTCTGCCTGCCGGGAGCCCACAGCCTTTGAGGGGAGAAAGATGGACATTTAGAGACACGGTTAGGAAACAAGAAATAGACAGCTAAATTGCAGGGTACAGGTAGGAATTCTGAGAAGGCGGAATCAGGACCAGCTCCAGGGCACAGGTGGGGCCAAGCCAAGTGGAGACTTGTGGAAGCAGGAGCGTGGAGGGGTGGGGAGGGCTCGGTGCAGGGACGGCAGTCAGGAGACAGCAGACGGTGCGGGCAGGCCCTGGTGAGGACCTGAGAGAGCCACAGGAGGCCTGAGCCCGGCATGCGGGACTCAGGGGCTGCGGACATCAGCAGCAAAGGTTAGGGAGGTGACAGTGGACAGAAAGTGAATAGTTCACTGAAAGTAGAGACAAGCAAGCGCCAATCCCACCCGAGATGGGTGTGGAGAACCCAAGCAAGTTTGGTCAGATCCCCAACCACAGAATGCAATGTGGTGTGGTATGTCACAATGAGGCGGGACTCAGCACTCCCTGGGCCAAACCTACACTGAGATGGTGAAACCCCGAAACGATGCAAAAGAGAGTCTCGGGGTGATGGCCAGCACCAACCAGACAGCTGGGCCCAAGTCAGTCCCTACAAGCAACCTGAGGGGTGTGAGGGAAAAGGTCAGGTCCTCCGCGCCTCAGTTTCCCCCTCTGTGAAAGGAAGGCCAGTCCCTGCACGTCTCCGCCTCCTACCTTGGCGGGATGGCATGTGGAGAGCTCATGAGATCATGTGTCCCGGGCAGTGAACAATAGCCCTCTGAAGGCGCTTTTGTAGAGCTGCGTGCTGGCGTCAGGTGAAGGCACAGCCCTCCCAAGGTTTCTGCCTCTTCTTGCCTCAGAGGGCTGCTCAGCAGATCACATGAGGAAACACATGGTAGGGAGAAAGCATAGCGTGCCAAACATAACTCCCTCCACATGAAACCAAACCACTGCCAAGAGGCTCTGCTGCGGCAGTTTTATCTTTAATAACCTTTTATTACACAAGTCGTACGTGATCGCTGGAGAAAGATGAGGTTTAATTCTAACAGTGAAGAGAAAATTAAAGTCGCTTGTGCCCTTACGTTCAGATAGAGGCAAATGAGATGTATACTTTATTAACAAAAATAGAAAGTAGAAATACTGACTTATAACCTGCTTTACTCAGTTTCCAGGACCTTTTCTATTCATTGCAGTCTTTCTACGGTATTGTTTTCAGTTGCTGACTACGGTCTATTGTTAAGTCATTCATCCTTTTTTTTTTTGATTACGTTCTCTTGCTTTTTCTCCATTCTAAATAACACTGCAATGAACATGCTTATAGGAAAATCTTGTCCTATGCCTGAATTCTATTTCCAGTAAAATATTAAATAATATGGACCATCTTTGAATACTGATTTAAACAAACTGTTACCAAAAAACACCCTATGGAACAATTAGAAAATTGGAATACTAACTGGATATTTGACAATATTTAGTAATTATAGTTCTGGTGATATTTTATGGTTATTGTTTTTAAAGAATATCTTCCAGATTATATCATATTATGATATGACAATTTTTTATTACACTAGAGGCCTGGTGCACGAAATTCGTGCACTGTGGGGGGATGTCCCTCAGCCCAGGCTGCACCCTCTCCAATCTGGAATCCCTCTCACAATCAGGGACTGCTGGCTCCCAACCACTTGCCTGCCTGCCTTCCTGATTGCCCCTAACTGCTTCGGCCTGCCAGTCTGATTACCCCTTAACCACTTACCCCCAACTGCCCTCCCCTGCTAGCTCAGTTACCCCCAATTGCCCTTCCCTGTTGGCCTGGTTGTCCCTAACAACCCTCCCCTGCAGGCCTAGTACCCCCAAATGCCCTCCCCTGCTGGCCTGATTCGCCCACAACTGCCCTCCCCTGCTGGTCATCTTGTGATGGCCATCTCATGACCACATGGGGGCGGCCATCTTGTGTGAGGGCATATAGTCTTTATTATATACTATATTATAATATTTTGGATGAATAACATGGTAATCTGTGATTTGTTTATAAATAATCCAGGAGATGCCGAAACCAGTTTTGCTCAGTGGGT
Source organism: Vespertilio murinus (assembly GCA_963924515.1). NCBI lineage: Eukaryota > Metazoa > Chordata > Mammalia > Chiroptera > Vespertilionidae > Vespertilio > Vespertilio murinus. Next base: position 93,477,209 of record OZ004708.1, read on the forward strand.
AGAGCGTCAGCCTGTGGACTGAAGGGTCCCAGGTTTGATTCTGGTCAAGGGCATGTACCTTCATTGTGGGCACATCCCCTGTAGGGGGCGTGCAAGAGACAGCTAATTGATGACTCTCTCTCTCTCTCTCTCTCATATCGATGTTTCTAACTCTCTATCTCTCTCCCTTCCTCTCTGTAAAAAAATGAATAAAATATATTTTAAAAATAAAATTAATAAGTAATTATTTTTTATTATTTTAAAAATATATTTTATTGATATTTTACAGAGAGGAAGGGAGAGAGATAGAGAGCCAGAAACGTCGATGAGAGAGAATCATCGACCAGCTGCCTCTTGCACACCCCCTACCGGGGATGTGCCCACAACCAACGTACATGCCCTTGACGGGAATCGAACCCGAGACCTTTCAGTCTGCAGACCGACGCTCTACCACTGAGCCACACCGGTTTCGGCTAATAAGTAATTTTAAAAATCTTTTTTTTTTTAAATATATTTCATTGACTTTCCACAGAGAGGAAGGAAGAGGGATAGAGAGCTAGAAACATCGATGAGAGAGAAACATCAACCAGCTGCCTCCTGCACACCCCCTGTCGGGGATGTGCCCACAACCAATGTACATGCCCTTGACCGGAATCGAACCCGGGACCTTTCAGTCTGCAGACCGACGCTCTATCCACTGAGCCAAACCGGTTTCGGCTAATTTTAAAAATCTTTAAAAAAATAAAAATAATCCAGGAGAGAGTGGTGGTAGTGGGGGGTGAGGGATAGATGACACAAGATTGGCAGGAGTGGATAACTATTGAAGCTGGTACTCCGAGTTTCAATAAGCTATTCTCTCCATTTTTGTGCATGCTTGGAAGTTTCCATATTAAGTAATTTAGCTAAGCTATTATATATGATGATGATAATAACAAAAGCATTTATTAAGGACCAAGACACAGTGCAAGGCATGCAATTCTCATAACCCTGAGAGGTGGAACCATCAACCATACTTTAAAAAGGCTGATGGTAGGAAATGAGACTCAGTCCATAAGGAGTAAAACTAGATTTAAATTCAGGTTTTTCGTGGTAGAAGGGCACAGAGCAAATATAGAGTCTGACGTAATAGAGATGAGGCTGTACGTGGGAAAAAAAACAACCCACAGCCTTACTATTGTTTATGCACTTTATAGACTCAAAATGTGTACGTGTGTTCCCTCAGGGTTGACCTAAGTGTGGCTATCTGCTGGGCCAAGGAATGCATACACTTCCAGACTGCCCAGAAAAACCACCTTGCTCATTTGCATGTGTTGACAGTGACAGGAGTGGGCAATGACTGTTTGTAAGAACTGTGTGAGTTTCTCAGTGCTTATTTACTTTATCTTTTTTAAATTCTCTTTAGACCTGCTACAACCCTCAGCAATCACCTATTTAGAACTTTCTACAGAGCATTAAAGTAATTCTAAAAACTAGATACAAGCACTCACTCACCTAAAGAACATAACACTTTTTTTCTTTTAGCTTTCTGAAAATGGAAATATTGAACAGTTTTAAGACATGGAATGATGCTGAATTATACTTAAGGTTCTCGCATCATCTACCGAGGAGTCACCAGTGAAATGCTCAAAGGGCAAAAGAAACTTCAAGGGAAGAAGATGAAGAACAATGACAAAGAATCGTAGGTGAAATGAGTAGGAGAAGGATTAACATGATCTAGTCATGGTCCTGGGATAGTCACTACGTTATGCCCAAAGTGGAATAGCATGACAGAGGACCCATGGAATACCACTGGGCCCTGCGTGGCAGGATGCCAGGGAGAAGACACACATACTCCACACACAAACTGCCGCCATGTTGGAAAGGCTCCCCCAACCCCTCACTCAGTATTTGCCACGCTTACTCTCTCCACAGGGTTGCATGCAGAAGAACCCACAGAGAAGACACAGGGAAAGACAACACAAAGATGGCTTTTACATCAATGGTGCCAACATTCCATTGCTCATGCAGTCCACCTGGAAACAAGCCACCCTTCTTGTTTCTAATGTACGTCCACCTTGTGACTCGGTCTCACGACAAGCTGGAATTCCTTCATTCATTCATTCAACAAAAATGTATTGGGTGTTTCCTATGTATTGGGTACTGTTTCAGACAAAGAGGACACTGTAGTAGGAGGAGAAGAAAAAAAAAACCCATGCTCTTTTAGGGCTTACTTTCTGGGAAGAGCAAGAAAGATATAAACAAACTCTATTAGATGATGTTAAGTGCTACAGAGAAAAACAAGTCAGTGAATAAGGGATAGGGACTGTCCTGGGGGAGTGGGAGGGTACAATTTTAAATAGAGTCATGAGAGAAGGCCTCCCTGAGAAGGTAACTTTGGGATTAAAACAAAACAAAACAAAAACCCTGACTGGAGGGAGGGAGGGCAGGCTCCATGGAGAATTATGTGGGGGAAGAGCACTCCAGGCAGCAGGTACAGAGGCCCCGAAGCAGATGTCAGATTGTTCCAGAAACAGAAAGAGGACCAGTGTGGCTGGAACAGTGTAAGGGAGGGAAGCATGGAAGGAGGCGAGGACAGAGAGAAGGTGGGTGGACAGACAGATGAGGCAGAGCTGCGTAGGCCAATCCAAAGTCTCTGGTTTTACTCTGAAAGGGGAACCCACTGGGAAGTTTAGAGCAGAGACTTGACCTGGTGAAATATGTTGGGACTACACTGAGGTTGACAACCTAGGTGGAAGCAGGGAAGCCAGTTAGAAGGCTGTTACAATAGTCACAGGAAAAAAAAGAAAAAAAGAGGTAGCTTACACCAAGATGGGATGTCAGTGAAGGTGGGGAGAAGTGGTAAGATTCTGGATATATATATGGAAGAGTTGACACATCAGATGTATTACAAGAGAGAAAGAGAGAGTCAAGAATAACTGCAAGACTTTTTTCTTGAACTAACTAGGGGAATGAGTTACTATGTACTGAGATGGGGAACCCTTGAGTAGTTCCAGGAGGAAACTCAAAAGTTTGGATGAGGTCAGACATCAAGCGGAGGTGTGGAATAGGCAGAGACACATGCGGAGTTTTGAGAGGTCTGGACTGAGATAAACACAAGGTTTGAAGCCGAGAAACTGGACCATTGCCAAGGGAGTTAAGTATAGAGAAAAAAGAGAAGAGTTCAGAGGACTGAGTCCTGGAGCTCTTCAATATATAGAGCTCAAGAAGATGAGGAAGAACCTGAAAATAAATGCCTTGCAAAATGATGGCAACAAATTAGGACAAATTACTCACAAAGAACATGTTATAGCTTGAACTTGGACTGCATCCTCATACCACACATTGCTCTTACTCTACTGATGCATATTCAAAACAATTCCTTATTCATTTAGTATTTGCAACGCCCATCAAGAATTCATGGGAACAAGCCTGGCTGGTGTGGCTCAGTTGGTTGGAACATCGCTCCGTACACTGAAGGGTCTCAGATTTGGTTCCTGGTCAGGATACACACCTATGTTTTGGGCTTGATCCCTGGCCCCAGCATTTGCCACTTAGACCCAGAAAACTATATTTGTTCTTAAGAGTTTGGTTAGTAGTTTCATTAAGTCGTCAGAAAAGAATTAGGTTGTTTTTACTATGAAATACCGTACATAATAAAAGGCTAATATGCAAATCGACTGAATGGCAGAACATCTGGTTGCTATGACATGCACTGACCACCAAGGGGCAGATGTTCAATGCAGGAGCTGCCCCCTGGTGGTCAGTGCTTTTCTACATGGGGAGCACTGCTCAGCCTCTCCTGCCTCTGAGGCAGTGCTAAGAATGTCCAACTGATGGCTTAGGCCCACTCCCCGTGGACGGCCTAAGCCATCATTGGACATCCCCCGAGAGCTCCCAGACTATTAGAGGGCACAGGCGAGTTAAGGGACTCTCCTCCCCCAAGTGCACAAAATAAGTATAAAAATAAGATGCAATAAATGTTATTAAAAACAAATTAAGATCTGTTAGAATCACAGATGTGATTACACAGGGTTCAGTTAGTAATGACTTACAAGTTTCTTTTGAGGCTAGATAAAAGTATGAATGCTCTTTGGGGAAAAATGAAGAAGGAGGTGTTAGAACAAGTAAAATAAAAATAAAAGAATGGTGCTGAAAGTATAGCCTATATAGTAAAAGCCTAATATGCAAATTGTCCCCTCAGGTGGTCATTGGACCAGGAATTCTACTGGAAGACTGGGAGTTCGACAGCTCGCTGTGACATGCACAGACCACCAGGGGGCAGCATGGAACATGGCAGGCATTGGTGGCATAGCACTGGCAGCCGGTGGCAGTGGAGGTGCTACCAGCTCTGATGGGCCCTGATGACTGTGGGACCATGGCAGGATGGTGGAGCAGGTGAGTGGGCAGTGCCAGGCCAAGGCAGGTGTGAGCCAGGACTCAATCACCCCGCTGATTTCCCTGCAGATGGCGGCCAGCAGCAGAGGCGGTGGGAGGCAGGACCACTACCCGGCTCCCAGGCGCTGAGGAAGCCAGGCGGGGGGGTCCAGACCCAATAGATTATGCCCTTACCCCCCCCCCCACGGGATAGTGGAGCAGGTGAAGGGGGTGGCGCCAGGCTAAGGCAGGATACCAGATGAGGCTGTGGGGTTGAGGCTGGGGGCATGAGCTGGGGCCTGATCTCTGCAGGCCATCTCAAGGGATCCCATCCATGCATGAATTTGTGCGCTGGGCCTCTAGTTAGTCTAATAAGAGGAAAGGTTGAAGAATCTTCTTTTTTAAAATTTACAGATTTTAAAGAGAGTGAAGAAAGAAAAGAGAGAGAGAGAGAGAGAAACATTGCTTTGTTGCCTTGTTTCACTTATTTATACATTCATTGGTTGATTCTTGTATGTGCCTTGACCAGAGATTGAACCCGAAATCTTGGCATATGAGGACCACATTGACCAACTGAGCTACCTGGCCAGGGCTGAAGAATCTTCTTAAAGGGAAGTAATAATTATTATTATAACCAAAATGTAAAAAGTGGAAGACTTAATTTAAGTTTTCTCTTCTCTTGTCCTTTTTAGGTGAAAAATACTGGGAAAACCCAAAAAGCATTGCAGGAAGGAAATTGGTTAGATTATGGTACAAGACAACAATGTAGAGTACTATTTAGTCACTAAAAAATCCTAACTTAGAAGCATATTTAATAACTCAGAAAATGCCGAAACCGGTTTGGCTCAGTGGTAGAGCGTCGGTCTGTGGACTGAAAGGTCCCGGGTTCGATTCTGGTCAAGGGCATGTACCTTGGTTGCGGGCACATCCCCGGCAGGGGGTGTGCAAGAGGCAGCTGGTCTATATTTCTCTCTCATCGACATTTCTATCTCTCTACCTCTCTCCCTTCCTCTCTGTAAAATATCAATAAAATATATTTTAAAAAATAACTCAGAAAATGTTTATAGTATATTGTTAAAAGAAAAGAGATTGCAGAACTATATGCAAAATACCTCCATTTTAAAAAATCTACATCCATAGAAAAACAACTTCAAGTAATAGAATAAATTGATGGGATAATAATAAGTGATTTTAATTTTCTTCAGGGTGCTTTTTAAAAATTCCCAAATTCTCTACAATGAATAGGTATCTTTGTAAGAAAACAAAATCGGGGAGCTGCTGAAAGGTTGGTGGACCTCAAAGCCCAGAGAATGAAATCAAAGCAATTTCATCTAGTGCCCGGGTCAGAAGCTAAGGCCACTGCAGCTAAGCTCTGCAGGGGACAGGAAGGGCTTTTCGTTGGTCAGGTTCAGTAATCATAAAACCAGTAAGAAGAGAAGAAGTTGAAAAATGTCTGGTTAGAAACCACAACATGTTAATATATTATTAAATTGTCAAAAATTTTAAGAGTACTACTCAAAAGGGTGTGGGAAGATATCATATATATTCTTATATACTCTCTATATATACATTTTTAGTGGTGATGCATAATAGCACAACCCTTTAAAAAAAAAAGCAATTTAGCAATATAGGTAAAGAAATATAAAACGTGCATGTTCAAAATGATACCGCTCCTGAGAAAAGAGTTTGTCCGTTTCTTAGAAAACTAAGCATACAACTACCATTTGACCCAACAATTGCACTCTTGAGCGTTAATCCCAGAGAAATGAAAACTTAAGTGTACACAAAAACCTGTACATGTATGTTCAAAGGAGCTTTACTCATAATAGCCCACATGTCGTTCAAAGTGCAGTTAAGTCAACCATGGATGCGCATCAATAAAAGGAACAAATTAATGATAAACACAACTTGGATAATCTCCAGGGAATTATGCTCAGCAAAAAGTAATTGTAAAAAGTCACATAGTTGTATGATTCCATTTTTTAATGACTTCCACTTTTGAAACAATATAAGTATAAACATAGAGAACAGATTAGTGAGATTAGTGGTCGCCAGGGATGGGTGGGAGTGAGGAAGGTGTGGCTATAAAAGGGCAACAGGAGGGATCCTTATGGTGATGGAAGTGTCTTGTATTTTTATTGTATCAGTGTTACTTTCTTTTTAAATCCTCATCCAAGGATATTTTTATTGAGAGAGAGAGAGAGAGAGAGAGAGAGAGAGAGAGAGAGAGAGAGAGATGGATTGGTTGCCTCCTATATGCCCCTGTGGGGATGGAACCCACAATGTGGGTGTGCCCTGACCAGGAATAGAAAAAGGTTCTTGAGATACCTGCATTATTTACTACAACTGCACGTGTGTCTACAATTATCTCTAAATTTTAAAAAATTACTGAAGAAAAAAAGTACATTATTTGGCCAGTTATCGTCAGTCTAGAAATTTCGTCCTAGGGATAGAATCCAAAAGAAGAAAAAAACGTCAAATACACCAGATGTTCACTATAGCATGTTTACAAAAGGGACAAGAAACGACCTAAGTGTCTAAACAGGAAAATAGGCAAATCATGACATAGCCACCTGAGAGTTACTTTTTTGATAGAGCAACAAAGAAATGTTTGAAAAGGGAGGATTCAAAACTGTAGCGCAATATGACAACTATGTGAAGGAGTCTGGAATATGTTGCAAAGGTTTTAATAGTTTCCAAGTGAAATGTCTTTCTTTTCCTCACTTTCCCTAATGTTGCATGGTTTTCACAGGGTGGGAGGTGGGGGAAATAACAGTAAATGATCTTTTTCTAGGTTAAATTACAAACGCCTTGTCACAATAAGAGCCCTTTCAATTCGCCCCGTCCAGTAGCGCAAACTTCGTTTACCAGGCTTGTACCCAGAGCCCCGAGCAGGCGCCCCGAGGGTCTGCGCAGCGGCTCCAGCGTGCACCGCAGCCTCACCCAGGACCCCGCCGGGAATCCAGGGAAGGGACTCCCGAGCGAGGGCGACGCCGCTGCCCGAGGAGCAGTGACCATTCCAAGGTCACCACCGAGCCCGCAGCCGGCCAGGGCTCCCGACTTGTGAGTCCGGGTCCCAGTCTCTGCCAGGCGCCCCTCTCTCCATTGGGAGTCGCGTCCCCAGCGCCCCTCGGTCCTCCGCGGAGAAGCCCCATAGTGCGTGACGGTGGCCGCCAAGGCCTCCACCGCGGAGCTGGGCGCCTCCAGCCCCTCCGCCCCTCGGCCAAGACCCTGAGGCGTCACCAGGAACCATCCCCTCTTCCTTTTTCGCCCTCTCAACCCAGCTTTTCCCGACTCCGGGAAGAACCGGGAAGAGAAGGCGGAGGCGAGCGGGGCGCCGCCGGATAAATAGTGTGGCAGGCCCCGCCCACCGACCTCACTTCCGCCGCGCGGCAAGATGGCGGCGCCCGGGCCCCGCCACGCAGACTTCCGCCTCACGCCGAGACCTAGGGTCGGCTGCGGGCCGCACCGGAGCTGAAGTCGCGACCCGCACGGTGTGGAATCGGGGTGCGCTGGGGTGCGCCCCTGCCTCGCGAGGCCTGCGGGGAGGGCGCGCCCATGGCGGTGGCCGCGGGGGTCCGGGGAGTCGCTGCCACGTGGGAGGGGAGGAGCTGGGAGTTGGAGGAGGGACGCACTGACTGGGGGGGCGAGCGGCCAGGTGGGTGGGGTTCAGCCTAGGGTCCCGCGTGTCTCTCCCCACGGTTGACGTTGTTGTCTCTCCCCTCTTCTCTCCCAGGCAACATGTCGGGAGGAAAGGCCCCGGGCGAGCCCAGCGCTCCAGGCGCGCCCCGAGCCCTCCTCTCTGGCGCCCGGGGGCTTATTGGACAGCGGCCGGCGCCACACATCACCCCCGGCCGCCTTCCCTCCATCCGCTCCAGGGACCTCACCCTCGGGGGAGTCAAGAAGGTACCCGATTACCATGAATTCCAGGCTGCTGGGGTACAACTGATGTTCATGGAGGCCTACCGTGTGCCAGACTTGGTGTTGGGCCTTAACCCAGACTGGTGCCCGCAAATGTTGGGGAGCCCGTCTCACCTTAAAGTCTAGATGCTGGATACAAGCTTTTGACATGGTTCTCAGAGATGGCTGAAGGGGGAGAGAATTCTAATTCTTTTAAAAGCAACCTAAGCGGTGTTTGTTTACTTTGTGTGTGTGTCTGGACACCTTTAAGAAGCCCATGAGAGTTACGCAGGCATCAGTGTTGCCTGCAGTTAGTTGGACAGCGTCTGAATTTGCCGTGACCCCAGTGTGCGCCCTTTTGGTCTGGAGTAGAATGGATTCCAGGGGTGGCGTTAGAAGCGCTGTGTCCTCTCCCATTGTGTTTATGACCACAGCCCTGAAGTAGGGAGTGGGGCGTTGACAAGCATAAAGCAGCCATACTTTTTTTTCTTTAAGATTTAAGTTTGCCCAGGTAAATTCTGGTGGCAGTCTAACCTGCCTTCTGTTTGTGAGTCGTGGCACATCTCTGTCCTTCCTACTGGAGCTCTTTTCCCTGGTACTGCCTGCTCTCTGTAGCAGTTTGAAGACAATAAAGAGGTGAGGTTAGATCAGTTCCTTTGCATTTAGAAGTCCTAAGGTTCTCCTTTCAGAGGGGAGAACTGAAGCTGCTAGTCTAAGTGGGTCTTGGTGCCCCTTAGTGTGTCGCTCTGCTCCCACCATGACTTGGCAGTTCTGTTCAAGCATCCTTCTCAAGCACGTGTCTCCCTCTGTAAATCTCCGACAACAGTGTGGAATGTATGAGAGAGAGCCATAGTGGTTTTGGTCCACAGAAGGTTCCCTTTGGGATGTTCTTCTTTTCTTCAGTGCTTTGGGATCAGAAATTACCAAATCAGTGACCCCTGTATTTCACTTTCAGAAAACCTTCACCCCAAATATCATCAGTCGGAAGATCAAGGAAGAGTAAGTAGCTAGGCCTTCTGAATACTCACCCCTTATTTACTTGCTCTGAGTTTGAGCCTTTTGGAAAATAACTAGGTATGTGGCACAGAAATTTAAATTTGTGTATTTAGTTGTTTTCAACCTGGCTCCCAGCTGATTCTAATGTGCAAGCTTTAAAAAAAAAAAAAAATTTGGAGGCCTGGGAGGCCTTCCCAGAAATTGTGATGTCATTTGTTTGCAATGAAACAGAGTGATTATCTTTTACAGCCAGAGTCGAGAGCCACTAGTTTAGACAAAGGTGTATTAAGTTTTCCCTTAAGTTTCTTTTACATTACAGCCTTCCTGTTTTCAATGAATACAAAAATTTTTTACATTTTGGGGCAGTCTCTGTAAGTCAATTTTTGAGTTGTAGTTTTAATACATACCCTCAAACAAGAAGATAAAGTAAAACAAACTGAAAGGACTCTGCACATCCAGGAAGTGAAAAGATTGTTAGACTTAGGATTGGGTTCTGTGTCTCATGATGTAGTTACTGGCTCAGGTGGAGTGGAGAGAGATGAAAGAATTAAGCCCAGTTCTCCCAGGAAAGGTAAGTGAGTAGTTTCCCTTAATCCATTCTCTTTTCCAGACCCAAGGAAGAAGTGACCGTTAAGAAGGAGAAGCGTGAAAGGGATAGAGATCGACAGCGAGAGGGTCATGGACGGGGCCGTGGTCGACCAGAAGTGATCCAGTCCCATTCCATCTTTGAGCAGGGCCCAGCTGAAATGATGAAGAAAAAGGGTACGAAAGCTTCAGGGAGGAAGGGGATCAACGGATTTTAGTTCAGACTGCCTGAGAGAAGGGCAAGGGGATTCCCCTGTTCCCACTTTAGTTTTCCTAGCTGTTGGCTTCTTCCTTACCCCTGGTGAACTGGATGATTTCCCACAGGGAACTGGGATAAGACAGTGGATGTGTCGGACATGGGGCCCTCTCATATCATCAACATCAAAAAAGAGAAGAGGGAGACAGATGAAGAAACAAAACAGATCCTGCGCATGCTGGAGAAGGATGATGTAGGTACCAGCAGGCTGAGGGCAGGAGAGGGGGAAGGAGGATGGGCCTTCTCTATGGCAGTGGAAAGGGCCTGTGGAGTCAGGGTCGGAGGGAGACTTGCTCTCTGATGTCCTGGAAGCCTGGCGAGCAGAGGAATCTTCAGTTAGGGGCTAAAGTGGGCTGCAATCCCAGCATGTGTATCTGCTGGCCAGGCCATGTCAACCGCTGACTCTTCTTTGGCAGTTCATCGATGACCCTGGGCTGAGGAATGACACTCGAAACATGCCTGTACAGCTGCCTCTGGCTCACTCCGGGTGGTTGTTTAAGGAAGAGAATGAAGAACCAGATGTTAAACCTTGGCTGGCTGGCCCCAAGGAAGAGGACATGGAGGTGGATGTGCCTGTTGTGAAAGGTACTCGGTGTCAGTTAACATCTTGTCTCCTTTTCTGTGTAATTAGTTGTTTTCAACCTGGCCCCCAGTCCCCACCCTGGGCCTCCCGGATTGCTGCTGATAAGCAGGTCCCTTTCCAGCTGTAAAATACATGGCCTGAACAAAGACACTAAAGTCTCTTGCTCAGAAGGTTCATTGCTGGTAGGGACCGGTGGGCCTAGCCACAGATACCCCTTACTAGATAAGTCACACAGTTCCTGGATCCCTCTTCACAACTAGTGTTTCTCTGCAGCTTCCTGGCTGAGCAACTGGAGCATTTGGGGGTGAAGGGATGGGTACAATGAGATGTCACAGAGGGTGGCCACTTGATAGCCCTTCGATTTGTGTTACTTTGGACAGTAAAAGAGGAGCCACGAGATGAGGAGGAAGAGGCCAAGATGAAGGCTCCTCCCAGAGCAGCCAGAAAGACCCCGGGCCTCCCAAAGGACATGTCTGTGGCAGAGCTGCTCAGGGAGCTGAGCCTCACGCAGGAGGAAGAGCTGCTGTTCCTCCAGCTGCCAGACACGCTCCCTGGCCAGCCACCAACTCAGGACATCAAGCCTATCAAGACAGAGGTGCAGAGTGAGGATGGACAGATGGTGGTCGTGAAGCAGGAGAAAGACCGGGTATGCTCAGGAATGAGCTGTGTGGGAATGTGGGGGGATCGATCAGGGAGGGAAGCAGCGACCTGTAGGGTGAAGCAGGGTGTGGCACCCAAGCTGAATTGCAAGGACATCATGTATTTGTTCTTTCTCCCCATAAGAAGCTTGGGGCTTTGTACCTCAACCTCAATTATATGTATGTTTACTTGGTACAATGAAATACTTGAACGTGTACATGAGAGAACATAAACCCTCATGTGCCATTACCAAGTTTCAGCAGTTACTAATATTTACTTGTTTGCTGTGGGTGATTTTGTTTTGTTTTGTGGTGGGTTTTTGTTTTGTTTTTGTTTTTTTGGTCTTTTTTTTCTTTTAACCAGTGCAAGCAGCCCTAGGAAAAGGCCCTTTTGGGGGAGCTTATGCTAACCTTTGGTCCTGATGCCTTTCTTTGGGAAAGAGTTCCCTCGTGAAGGATGGGGGAAACTGCTCCTTCCCCCATCCCCATACCCTGATTCTCTTCACAGGAAGCCAGGCTGGCAGAGAATGCTTGTACCCTGGCTGACCTGACAGAGGGTCAGGTTGGCAAGCTGCTCATCCGCAAGTCAGGAAAGGTACAGCTCCTCCTCGGCAAGGTGACTCTGGATGTAACAATGGGAACTGCCTGCTCTTTCCTGCAGGTGAGAGCCCATAGGTTCAAGGGCAGAGGCCCTTTAAGAGGTTGAGGCTGTTGTGAATCAGTGCTAAATGAGGGAGAAGGGTTCTTGGGATTATCGCATTGAAATCAGGACTGATTGATGGGCTACATGGTTTTGGTTCTTATTGCCTTCTCTGTCGATTGGCAGGAGCTGGTGTCCGTGGGCCTTGGAGACAGTAGGACGGGGGACATGACCGTCCTAGGACACGTAAAGCACAAACTTGTATGCTCCCCCGATTTTGAATCCCTCTTGGATCACAAACACCGGTAAAATGAGCAGATGGAGGATGATGGTGACTGTCCGTGGCTGCTGCCTGCTCCAGACGTTTTGTTCTAAAATCTGTGCGACCCAGAACAGGCCTGTTTAGCCCACCCACTCCAGCCTCTGGCAGCCATTGTCCCAGTTTCCCCCACGGCCCATATGCCTCCCTCCCACAGCAGCTGTGAATGGCACAGCGACCTTCCCACAGCATGGATGCTGCTTGTCCTTGCTGCTGGAGGACTTGTCCCTTCTATTTATTTTTATATTTATGCTTTATCTCTTCAACTGACCGCATCTTTCCCAGGTACAGAGGGGAGGGTCTGTGGAGAAGTACAGGCTCCTCCTCATGGTGACCATCTGGGTTCTCGCTGTGGGAAGTGTTAAGAACTGCTGCTGCTGCTCTCGCTCCCTCCTTCCTCTTAGGGGCAGTCAGAGAGAGCAGGGGATGTTTTAGTCTGAGTCTCAGTACTCAGGCCCAGCTCTGTCAGTAACTAGTAGTGTGACCTTGGACAAACCACCTAACCTTTCTGAGCCTCATATTCCTCACTTGATAAAAATGAGGACAGTACCTACCTCACAAGGTTGGTGTGAGGATTAAATGGAATGTTGTAGATGAAAACTCCTTGCACAAGACTCAACATGTACAGTAGGCGCTCAATAAATGGTAATTTCCCTTTCCTTTGCCTGAGTCTATATTCAAACAAAATAGATTCTGGGAATCTCTCAGAGGAAGTGAACGGAGCTGCTGTATCCCTGCATTCTTATTCCACATTTCAACCACCCTTCTTCCCTTCCCCCTTCATCCTCCTCTTCCCCTGCCTAATGCTCTGAAGGTACAGGTTCAGGCCTTTCTATGCCCTTTTTCTCCTGAGCATTCTTAGCCAAGTGTTTCCTGTTCATTGCTGTGAGATCCTAGCTATAGGTTCTATCAAAGTGAAGAACTCAGACTTTTTTAAGCACCTACAAATGCCTTCAGGTCCCAACATTTGTTCCCCTTACTCTCACCCCTGAAATAAGTAGCAGTACTCTTCTAGCTTCCATTGAAGCATTAATTTCATAAAAGAGCAATTAATAGCCGAAACCGCTTTGCCTCAATGGATAGAGCGTCGGCCTGTGGACTGAAAGGTCCTGGGTTTGATTCCGGTCAAGGGCATGAACCTTGGTTGCAGGCACATCCCCAGTAGGGGGTGTGCAAGAGGCAGTTGATCGATGTCTCTCTCTTATCGATGTTTCTAACTATCCCTCTCCCTTCCTCTCTGTAAAAAATCAATAAAATATATATTTTTTAAAAAGAGCAATTAATAATTCTCATCGGGAATTAACACTAAGTCACCGACTGCCAAAGAACAACCCTTGATGAGATAAAAGTTAGCCCTGGCCACTGTGGCTCAGGTAGTTAGAGCATTGTCCCATGCACTGAAGGTTCACAAGTTTGATTCCCAGTCAGGGCACATAACCAAGTTGCTGATTGGATCCCTGGTCGAGTATGTGTGCGGGAGACAACTCATCAGTGTTTCTCACATCACTGTTTCTTCCTCTCTCTTATTCTCTAGAATCAGGGAAAAATATATCCTCAGGTGAAAAAATAAGATAGAAGTTGAGATTTATTAAATAATGGCTTCTTTGACACTTGACAGATGACATTCTATTTTAAAAGTTTTGAATTTGAGAGGCACACCTCTGTCTCCTATTCTAGCATCATCAGGTTCACCCTCTTGGCTTGGTTCCCTATTCCCACTGGCCATGCTGCCTTTTTTAGTTCATGGGTCTTGTTCTTTTCACCAGGTTATCGCACATATTTTACTTTATTTCAGAGAGGGAGAGAGAGAGAGAAATATCAATGATAAAAGAATCATTGTTCGGCTGCCTCCTACATGTCCCACACTGGGGCTCAAGCTCTTAACCCGGACATGTACCCTAATCAGGAATCAAACCATGACCTCTTGGTTCATAGGTAGGAGCTCTACCACTGAGCCACACCCCTGGCTGGTTATCACACTCCTGATCCTCCCAGTGTAGGCCCTGGAGGAGCAGCTTCTGCCTCTGGCCCATGTCCACAGGCGGGTTTTCCATGGTTCAGTGAGGGTGGGGCATCTTAGAGGTTAGGGCAAGCCTCCTACAACAGTGACTGGTTATTAGATGCCAGTGTCACAGCTCCCTTTCCTGAGAACTTAGCAAACTGCCTCTGGAACAGGGATGGACACAATAAGAACGCTCAGTAAGAATGCATCCTCCTGACTTTCAAGTAACCTCAGGTGTTTGGGTGGTCGTCCTTTAGTATCTTCCTTCTGTCATGGCTGGGGCTTTTTCTACACTGAGCCCCTCAAGATGCCTAGCCAGCAGCTGTCAGGGAATTGAATATTTAATCGCCACATGGCCCCTTCTGTAGCTAAGAGCTCACAGGAACTCTGTTGGATGGTCTTCTGGTCTCCTCACTGTAGCCTAGACCAGAAAGTTCCTTGGAGACATGTTTGTGGAAGTCCTGTTTGGTCTAAGGTTGAGCTATGAGGAGCCAACTGCTTTTTGTTCTCTGGGCTTCAATGTTCTCCTGTTTTATATAGCTAATGCATTGTCAGTGGGTCTCTATTATAATCCTCTCTCTCTTCTGTTTCTTTGGCTCAAAAAATACTCTTCTGCTTCCCTAGGCCAATTCAAAGACCCTGCCTCGTTAGATATTTGAAATTTTTCAGTCTTTAGTTCTTCAACTCTTCCAAGAAAGTTTAAGGAGCCCTAGCTAGTTTCACTCAATGGTTACAGCATTGGCCCACAGACTGAAAGGTTCTGGCTTTGATTCTAGTCAAGGACATGTACCTCAGTTACAGGCTGAATCCCAAGAGCTGGTCAGAGCAAGAGGTAACCACTTGATGTGTCTCTCTCATTGGTGTTTCTGTCTCTTCTCCTCCCTTCCACTCTAAAATAATGGGGGAAATATCTTGGGGTGAGAATTAACACACACACACACACACACACACACACACACACAGCTTGAGGAGGAGCATGTACCACTTTCATGTTCACTATTTCAGCTACCTTGGAGTTGAATGTTGATCCTGAGTCAAAGTCCCCACGACTTGTCTTTGTTCCCTGATATACAGATTGATGTAAAAGTGTGGAATAAAGACAAGGCAAGTCTGCTTTTTTGGCTGAGCCTCTGCGTGCCATGCCAGCACAGCCAAGGGTTTGGTGAGCCTGAGGGGGTGGGGGTGTGAAGGACTGAAGAAAAGACAAAGAGAATAAGCTGGGTCTAGGTGGACCTCCTGTGCCTGGCTGAAGCCACAGAGAAAAGATCCAGAGGGCAAGCTGATGCTTTATTTTACAGTCCAAGTAAACAAGGTAGTGATCACCATAGTTACAGTTTCTTGTGAGTTTCACTTGTTTTGGCAGCACTTGCTGCATCTCCCATAGCCCATTAGCTACCCAGGGAGGATCTAGGGGGTGTCATAAAGTCAAGCTTAATTATGCTAAGAGAGCTGTGCCCTCTAAGCTGGGACTTGTTTGAGGTTTGTCAACAAGTCAGTCCAAGGCGTAACCCTATAGATGCTCCCTACATCTCTGAAATATATAGTTCTCCCCAACAAATCAGTGCAAATAATGGTAGTAAAAAACCCAAAGCAACATTCGTATATGTGTGCAAATATATTACTTCCTGCATCAGTGTGTGCATTTTTTAAGACACCAAAAGAGAGAACTATGGGCTTGATCATCTTTTAACCACGTGGTTAAATGACAGATGTGGGCTTTAGTCAGGATTGGGCTTGAATCCAACTCTACCTGTCACTTTGGGGAAAATTACTTCCCTAAGCTCAGTTTTCTTTCTTTTCTATAAAAACTAGAGGCCCAATGCATGAAATTGATGCAAGAGTAGGCCTTCTTTTCCCCTGGCTGTTGGCACTGACTTCTGTCTGGCACCTGGAACCCGGGCTTCCCTCACAGACCCGGCTTCATCCAGGAGGTTGTCGTCTGTTCTAATGAGCATATAACACTTTTATTATTATAAATGAGATAACAGCCCTGGCCAGTGTGGCTCAGTTGGTTGAGCATCATCCCATGCACCAAAAGTTAGCTGGTTCACTTCCCAGTCCAGGCACATGCCCAGGTGGTGGGCTCAATCCCTAGTAGGGGGGTGTGCAGGAGGCAACCAACCAGTTTCTCACGTTGATGTTTTTCTCTGCCTCTTTCTTCCTCTTTATCCAAAAACATTTTTAAAAAATGAGATAACAGCCCTGGCTGGGTAGCTCAGTTGGTTAGATCATTGTCCCGTTCAATTCCCTGTCGGCACATACGTGGGTTGCAGGTTCCATTCCTGGTCAGGGCATGTATGGAAGGCAACCAGTTGATGTTTCTGTCTCACATTGATCTTTCTCTTTCCCCCTCCCCATCTAAAATCAATAAAAACATATCCTCACCACATGAGGATTTTTTAAGAAAAATTTAATGAGACCAGTAGGTGTTTAATAGGGCTCCTTTTAAGTTAGAGAGGACTTAAAGCATTTATTTGGTGCCAGACAGAAAACTGCTTCTATCAGGATATGATTGTCATGAGTAACAGAAAACTAGACTGACAGTGACATAAGCAATAAGAATGTTAAATTTTCCCATGTAACAAGAAGGCTGGAGATGGGTGGTTCCAGAGCTGGGTAGTAGTCAAAACCTCATCCAGATTTTTCTTGGATTGATTTATTCTGCCATCCTCAGTGTTCCAATGTGGCTGCCACAGCTCAGCATTATTTCTTCAAATGGCAGTGCCCAAAGCCAAAGCAGAAATCAAAGTAGACAGCAGTAAAGGAACTTTCTCATTGTGCTCTTATAAAGAAAGAATATCCTTTAGAGACCAAAGAGACTTGCCCTTGTGTCTTATTGATAGAGCTGGGCCACATACCCACCTTTAGGGTACTGGCAAAGAGGGATGAGTAGACCAGTTTTCCCCATTGATGGGCATCCTGTTGCCTGACACAGGGTTTATTAGTAGGAAAGAAGCAAGAATGACAGGTAGACAGACATTCCATAAGAGTTGCCATGATGTTAAAAAAAAAACAACAACAAACTATTGCAGTAGAGTTAAAAGTATATCTAGATAGGATATTTTAAATGCTCAGTTACCTTTTACATTATAAAACAAGTTTTAACATTTTAGTGCCCATCCTTTCAGATTCCATAACTATATAATGTATAATATATTATGCAGTTTTATCATATTCCTTATCTCATTAAAAATATGAATAGTTCTCCCTTGTTAGTGAGTGTATTGTATTTCAGGTTCTTCTGAGCTAGCTGTAAGAGACAATGACCTTTAGTCCTCACAGACCTACACACACGGTCCAGTTGAGTCACTCAATCTCAAACATTCCCCTAGAGCAGGATAATCAGGAATTCTTTTGGAAATGTCTCTTGCACCATACAACATAAGGGTAAGAGCTATATTAGAATCTATCTTTGGACTATCAAAATTCTCCCAAAAATCACTGATTTGGGGACATTTTCATTTTTCCAGTTTACTATTTTTTAAAATGACCTGATAAAATCATATAATTGTTGCCAATAACCTTAATTATTTCCTTAGGATTCTTTATTAAAAATGTTTTGCCGAAACTTGTGTAGCCATTATAGAAAACGGGACAAAGTTTCCTCAGAAAATTAAATATAGCCCTGGCTGGTTTGGCTCAGTGGATAGAGCGTCGGCCTGTGAACTGAATGGTCCCCACGTTCAGTTCTGATCAAGGGCACATGCCTGGGTTGTGGACTTGATCCCCAGTGGGGACATGCAGGAAGCAGCCAATCAATGACTCTCTCTCATCATTGATGTTTCTATCTCTCACTCTCCCTTCTCTAAAATAAAAATATATATTTTTTAAAAAATTAAATATGGAACTGCCATTTGACCCAGTGATCCCATTTCTAGGAGTATATTGTAAGAAACCTGAAGCACCAATCAGAAAGAATGTATGCACCCCTATTTTCATAGCAGTACAATTTATTTATTTTTTAAAATATATTTTATTAATTTTTAAAAAATATTTTATTGATATTTTACAGAGAGAAAGGGAGATAGAGAGCTAGAAACATCAATGAGAGAGAAACATCCACCATCTGCCTCTTGCACACCCCCCACTGGGGATGTGCCCGCAACCAAGGTACATGCCCTTGACCGGAATCAAACCCGGGACCTTTCAGTCCGCAGGCCGATGCTCTACCACTGAGCCAAACCGATTTCGGCTATTTTATTAATTTTTTACAGAGAGGAATGGAGAGAGATAGAGAGCTAGAAACATCGATCAGCCACCTCCAGCACTACCCCCCCCCCCCCACACACACACAGGGGATGTGCCCGCAACCAAGGTACATGCCCTTGACTGGAATCGAACCTGGGACTCTTCAGTCCGCAGGCCAGCGCTCTATCCACTGAGCCAAACCAGCTTTGGCAATAGCAGTACAATTTATAATAGCTAAGATCTGGAAACAGCCCAAGTGCCCATCAGTAGATAGTAGATAAAAAAGCTGTGGCACATTTATACCATGCAATACTATGTAGCAGTAAAAAATAAAGGATCTCTTACCCTTTGATACAGCATATAGGGACCTGGAGAGTGTTATGCTAAGCGGAATAAAGCCAGTCAGAGGATCTCACTGATATGTGGAATCTAATGAACAAAATAGATCCAGAGAGGGAAGCATAGGACAGACTGCGGAACCTCAGAGGGAAGGCAGGAGAGAATGGGTGGGTGGGAGATGATCAACCAAAAAGCCTGTCTGCATAACCCATGGACACAGGCAATAGGGTGGTAAAGGCCTAGGGTGGAGGGTAGGGGTGGGCTAGAAGGGGTCAATGGGGAAGGAGGAAATGGGACATGTAATACTTACAACAATAAATATTTTTAAAATAATTTTTAAATGGCTTTGCTGAATCAAATCTATAACATTTTCACCTCCAGACTGCTTGCACCTATCTGTTCACATGCTGTCAACAGTGTGTAAGAGTTGATCTTGTAGCCGAAACTGGTTTGGCTCAGGGGATAGGGCATCGGCCTATGGACTGAAGGGTCCCAGGTTCGATTCCGGTCAAAGGCATATACCTTAGTTGTAGGCACATTCCTGTGAGGGTTGTGCAGGAGGCAGCTGATCGATATATGTTATTATCCTTCTCCCTTCCTCTCTGTAAAAAATCAATAATATATATATATATATATATATATATATATATATATATATATATTTAAAAATAGTTGATCTTGCTGAAACTGGTTTTGCTCAGTAGATAGAGCGTCAGCCTGAGGACTGAAAGGTCCCGGGTTTGATTCTGGTCAAGGGCACGAACCTTGGTTGCGGGCACATCCCCAGTAGGGGGTGTGCAAGAGGCAGCTGGTCGATGATTCTCTCTCATCAGTGTTTCTAACTCTCTATCCCTCTTCCTCTCTGTAAAAAATCAATAAAATATATTTTAAAAAATGGTTGATCTTGTATTTATAAAGTTAAAAGTATAATCACCATTCCATATTTTTGTTTTTTGTTTTAAAAAAATATATATTTTATTGATATTTTACAGAGAGGAAGAGAGAGAGATAGAGAGTTAGAAACGTCCATGAGAAACATTGACCAGCTGCCTCTTGCACACCCCCTACCGGGGATGTGCCCGCAACCAATGTACATGCCCTTGACCGGAATCGAACCTGGAACCCTTCAGTCCGCAGACCGACGCTCTACCACTGAGCCAAACCAGTTTCGGCCACCATTCCGTTTTTAAACTATACAAATGTACAGATACTGAGTAGGAGACCTGACCTCAATTACTGACCCTCTGAATAGGTAACTAATGTTCTCTCTTTTCCCTTCATCGAACACAGAGGGGCTGATGTGCGAACACCCTGCTCCCACAGTTGCAGTACATGCTTTCCCAACTCTGTTGTGTTTTTCCCAAGCTGTTTCTGCCAGTTATGTTTATTATTGTGATTGCATAATTCAGTTAAGCATTCTATGAACTTGTAAAATATGAGGGCTAAAAAACTTTAAGAAAATAGGATAAATACCTTGTTTAATTAAATATGTAAACTGATAAAATATAAGTGCCAAAAGAAAGTTCTTATTTCTATAGTAAGTTCTTTGGAAAGACGTAATAAAGGTGATTTTCTGAAAAAAATACTGTGGAATTAAGTTTAGGCAAGATAAATGTAAAGATGCGGAGAAGTTGTAATCATCCAGGGTAATTCTGCATTCATATTGCTTCTCTTTTACTTTGGAGAAACCAAAACTGGTGGTCTTAGCAGTGCATTATCTTTTTGTGGGGTGCTAATGAGTACATCCATACTCAAAGAAATTGTCCCTATACCAAATGACTAGTGGACACATGACCACTTATAAGTGATAAGTTAAAATATTTTTTTAATTATTATTTTTTTAATTAAGGTATTATATATATACATAGATTACCATTGCTCCCCCCCCACCTCCCATTCATGCCCTCCCTCCCCAGAGTTCTGTGTTCGTTGGTTGTACTTATATTCATGCATACCAGTCCTTCGGTTGTTCTCTTATCTCCCCCCAGGTCTCCTTCCCCTCCCCGCTGTCATTTGACAATCTGCTTGTTTTATGGTGACTATCTCAGGATCACCTAAATAGAATCCGCTCCTCATTTGGCAGTCTGCTTGTTTTATGGTGACTATCTCAGGACCACACGAATAGAGTCCGCTCCTCCTCTGGTTCTCACCGCCCCCCCCCCCCCGTCCCACTGCTTCCCCTGGGACACATGGCTCGCCCAGGGCACACAGCCCCCTGGGACACACAGCTCACCCGGGGCACACGGCCCCCTGGAACACACGGCTCACCCGGGACACACGGCCCCCTGGAACACACGGCTCACCCGGGACACACGGCCTCCTGGGACATATGGCTCACCTGGGCACAGGGCCCCTCTGGGGCGCTGGGGTCGTGAATTGGAGGTGCTGCGCTAGCTCCTTGCTAGCACGGCAGGCAGGCTGAGATGGCTGCAGGCGGGGAAACCACCCTCAAACGTGTATCATTCGGTGCGGAAGCGGAGCAGCTGCCGACGTGGAGGCTAAGTTCTGAGGCCGCCCAATTCCTGAGCCCAGGGCGTAGTGAGCTCTGTTCTCGGTGGATTTCCTTTATTTGCGGTGGTGGGTGGCGGTGGCGGGTGTGGCAGCGACGGTCGCTCCTGTGGTTCAATTTCCACTGTAGTTTTAAAGTTCACATGGCGGCAGTGGCGGGAGCTTCAGCCCGGCCATGCGGCGGCAGAGGAAGGACTCGCCGGGGCCGCTAACGGAAGGCACCGCGCCAGCTCCTCACCAGCACACGCCATCTCCACACCAGCACGGAGGGTGTGCTGGGAAGGTTGTGGGCGGGCTGAGATGGCTGCGGGCGGAGAGACCGCCATCAGTGGTGTCCTCTTTGGTGCAGAAGTGGAGCTGCTGTGGATGCAGAGGCTAAGTTCTGAAGCTGCACTCTCTCTGAGCCTGGGGCGTAGTGAGCTCTGTTCTCGGTGGCGGGTGGCGGTGGCGGATACGGCAGCAACGGTAGCTCCTGTGGCTCAATTTCCCCTGTAGTTTTAAAATCCACATGGCGGTAGTGGTGGAAGCTTCAGCCCAGCCATGCAGCGGCAGAGGAAGAACTCGCCGGGGCTGCCAACGGAAGGTGCCACGCCAGCTCCTCACCAGCACGGCATGCGCGGAGGCCAGGCCAAGCCGGCTGCGGGCGGCAGTGGAGGAAGAAGCGGCCTGGGTCGCGAACGGAAGGCGCCACGCCAGACCCCCACCAGTACGGTGCGCCCGGAGGCCAGGCCAAGCCGGCTCCTCACCAGCACAGCGGGCAGGCTGGGACAGCTTCGGGCCGGGATGGTTGCGGGCAGGGAGGCCGCGCTCACAGGCTTCTCGTCCCAGCAGGAGCCAAAGGCGCGGCGGAGGCCCCATATTAGCTCCTTGGTTCCCATGGCGGCCGGCAGGGCTGGCCCAGTCCCTGCGCCCCCGGGGTGGAGCGAGGCCTGGCTTCCCTCATTCCTGGCGGCAGCGGCTCCTGCAGGTCCAGTTTCGCTGTAGTTTTAAACTCCACATGGCAGCAGCGGCGCCCTGCTTGGTGTCTAGTTGTAGCCTTCCCATTTCGCCAGCTTTCCTGTGGGTCTGGTGCGATCCCTTTCGATTTTAGCTGTTGTTTTTTTCCCAAATTGTTGATGAGGTGGCAGCCTAGGAGGCTACCTAGGCCGCCATCTTGTTTCGGTCTCTCAAGTTAAAATATTTTAAATAGGTGTGTTTTTTAAATTTAAAAATGTCCTCCAAAATATCAGTTAAGCTTAAGTTTAGCTATGAGAAATAGAGCCTCAAAATAAGTGATTTTAACAGAATTTTATTTTTCTCTTGTAAAAGCCTAAAGATGCATAGTATGAGGCAGTATGGCAGCTCTGCTCTGCCAAGCCCCAAGGGTCTCCTGTTCTTTCAACTTATCTTCCCATGGTGTCTGGGCTGTGGCCCACATCCTCACGTTGTGATGAGAGACAAGAGCTCCAGTTATTGCACCACCCCTGGCAGTCAGATGAATATAAGTTTCATATCCCCCAAATGACAGGGGGTGTCTCACTTCCTTTCAGGAAGGTTCCTAATCATGAATGTTATAGCATTCATGTACCTTCCTAAAAGTCAAGGTTCATTATCATGGAAGGAGAAAGAGTGGACACAGTACCAACCAGCAACACTGTTACATCTATTTAACTTAGGTCAGGACTGGCAACATAGGGCAAGAGGTATGGATGCATGGAACAGACCTCAGTTGGGGGTGGTGGTGGATAAGAAGACATTAACCAAAGAACATTTATGCATAACCCAAGGACACAGACAATAGCATGGGGAAGACCTGGGTTGGGGCAGGGGTTTGGTGGAGGGGGTCAAAACAGGAGAAAATAGGAGACATCTTTAAAACTGTTCAATAATAATTGGACTACATGGTCACCTCCTTAAAAAAAAAAACCTGAAAAATAGTATGGACTTCAGTTAATAATGTATCAATATTGGTTCATCAGCTGTAAAAATATACCACACATAGAAGATGTTAATAGGGCAAACTATAAGAATGGGCATATGGGAATCTGTACTTTCTGATCAATTTTTCTGTAAACCTAAAACTTCTCTAAAATAGTCTTTTAAATTCACACACACACACACACACACACACAAAATAACTGAACAACCACTGGTCCCAGTTGTGACAAAAGAGTTTCCAATGTACATCACTTACATAAGCACACACTCAACTGCAGCATAGGTACCATGTGCTGCTGTAACCACTTCCTGGCACACACTCCCAAAGCCCTGGCCCCGCCCATCTTACTCATCTGAAAAACCCCACCTTTGGGTAAGTCTAAATCTCTGCCAGCTCAGCATCTGCCCTGAGAGCTTAGACTTGGCAGGAGAAACACTCATAACCAAGTGGAGTGCTCTCACTTCACGACCAATATTCTACCACGTTTTCCTTGTCCACTGCCCATAGAACACTTCCTAACACCTTTTCCTAAGTCCTTGAACCTGCAGCACCTCTCCCCTCTTAGCTTAGCTGATGACCCTGCTTCTTCGTGCATTAAGAGAATAGAGCCAATGAGAGAGCATCACATTCCCACTACTGCATCTAGCAGTCTATTTGCATCTGTGTCCAGGTGCACAGTCTCCTGTCACTGTGGATGAACTGTACTCCTCCGAGACCAAGCCCCTCACTAGGCACTAGATTCCATCCCCTTTTACCTACTCAAAAGATATTGCTCAGAACCCTTGACCCAAGTGTATGTGTGCTTGTGCGCGCACATGCCAGTTCCCCCTCTATTAGATTAGCACACAGGATACAAATAGGCTCCTATGGATCCATCTTGAAAATAGCTAACTTCCCTTCAAGTTTGCATTGGCATCCAGTGATCCTATTCTCTGCTGCTTGTAGCAAGTAGGGCAACTTGTCCCTACTCCCTCTCCATTCTCTCATGAATTCATTCCTATCAGCCTTTCACCACGACTCCACCCAACAGCTCTTCTCAAGCTCACCCGTGAGGCCGTTAACCAAACTCAAAACATAAATTTGCAATCCTTAATTTACCGAACCTGTGATCACATCTGACAGTTAATCGCTCCCTCCTTTCTCAAATACCATCTTTTGTTAACTTTGAGGTTACTATCCTAATTGTTCCTTATTGTCTCACTAGATGTGCTCCTCATCGCCTTTCCTGGTATCTCCCCGTGTCCCTACCTCTAAACATGGGGGTGCCCAGGGCTCAGGCCTTAGAGTGTTGTTCTTGCCTGTTACTCTCACCCCCTCAGTGATCTCATCCAGATCATGGCTTTCAACTCTGTCTTCGACTTCCTATTTGTTACCTCCAGTCTGTCCCAAGCCTGACATCCAATTGCCTAATCTCCTGTCTCCTTGTATGTCCAGTAAGAAATTCAATCCTGATTACCAATTTGGGGAAATACAGGGCCCAAAATAACCCATGAGAGTCCAGTCAGCAAAACATGACTGTATCGACAGGAAAAAATGAGTCAATTTTTTTCAAGGAACAAATTATGATAGGCAAAAAAGGGAAGAGTGAAGGGGAACACACAGGTTATAAAAGATTTGAGAGAGGATGTAACTCAGTTGCAACGTAAGGATGTTATGTACATACCGATTCTGAGAACTGCAGGAAACTGAACTTGGAGACTATGGAGTCTTCAAAGCCCTGAACCTAGGACCAGACTACCATGGCTTCCCGCAGCTTAAGCCCAAGTCCCTGGGATAGCCAAGCCCCTTTTGTGTTTCTATTTGGAAAAGGTCAGAACTGTCAAAAAATGTTGCATTTTGTTCGAGCTAACATATTTCCAAGGGCCCTGAACTCCCCTAGAGCATTTACTTAAAAGGGCTTCGAATTGTGAGTCCTCCCTCTGTCCTTTTGAGATGTACATTCATAACATGTAACTCCAGGGTGTCTGGCTCAAGGAACTGAAAACCATTCCTTTGAAAGGTTATCATCATGAAAGAGAGGACTTTTGTCTCCTAGGGTCTGGGAAGACAGGACTTCTAGAGTTTCCATCCAGCAAACACTGCTGGCCCAGTCACAGTTATGGTGACCAATCCTTTGTAATCTCCTACTTAAGTCCCCCTTTCTCTCCCTCTCCCCACCCTGCCCCCATTCGCTCTCTAAAATGCCAAGCCAACAGCTCCCGGCCAGTGTGGCTCAACAGTTGAATGTCAACCTATAGAACCAGGAGGTCACAGTTTAATTCCCAGTTGGGGCCTATGCCCAGGTTGTGGGCTTGATCACTACAGGTGGGGAGTTCAAGAGGCAGCCAATTGATGTCTGTCTGTCTGTCTCTCTCTCCCCCCTCCACCTTGTTCTCCGAAATCATTAAAAATGTATTTAAAATGTATCTCTTTGCACATTGGCATAGAGCTTATTTCTTTCCCCTATTGTCACTTAATTAAAATCTTTTTTCACTACTTTAATGTCCAGCCTTGTTTATCTTTGACATTTCTAAAAAAATGTAAAAAAAAAATCATGAGGCAATTGATCATATTTGTATATTGGCTAGATATCTGAGTCTATTGAATAATTATTGCAGGGTGATTTCTTAGCTGGAATAATGGTGTATTGGTTATATTTTTCCAAAATAATAATTAGAAAAATATATCAGAATGTTATCACTTCTCACTGCTTCCAGCATTATCACTCTTGACCAAATTAGCATCCTTTCTTGTGGAATTTTGCTTCTTAAATGATTGTCCTGCTTCTGCACCCCCTCCCACCCCATCTTCCACCAGGGCAGCTGAAGAGATCCCAGGGTAATGTGCCACATCCTGCCATGCCCATCTCATGCAGAGTAGAAGCCAAATCTGTTCAACCTACAAAACCTCCTGGGATCCTCCCTGATGGCTGTAACCTCATGTCCTGCTCTCTGAGTCAGTCCATCCCAGCCACACACATCCGGCCACTTCTGTAAGAGCAGGCAGGTCCAGCTTTATGGTTTTCACATGATTTCCCCTGCCTAGAACCCATGTTCCCAAGATACCATCCTGTCTTGTTTCTTCACTCCCTTAAGTCTCTGAGACTCCCTGTCCACCCTACACTCCTTATGTCCCATTCTTGCTTTCTTTATCTCCATAGTACTTATCACCCTCTGACTTACTATTTCCTTTTGTCTGATATCCCACTAGAACATAAGCTATGTGAGAGTAGACCATTTTGTTCATCATCTTGTCCCCAGAACTTAAAATGGTTCCTTATACATAACAGGCACCAAATAAATACCTGTTGAAAGAATGAAGGAATGACTGTTGTGTTTAGTTGTTACTGTGTGATAAGAATTGATTGATAACCACATTGTTGAGCAAGTGACGACAGGACAAGTCTGCTGGCTTCCTCTCCAGGGAAGAATGTCCCTCACTTCTCCAGGGAGAAGAAAGGATCTCACCAACCTAGCAGGCAGGGCTTAGGGCCAATTTTATGTGCTGTCCTGAGGCTCTTGCTGCTGAGTGTGGAGTTGGCCATGGTGTTTCCCATGAAAGTACTGTGAATGCTCAGAAACGCCCGAAGGATTATACCATCAGGGCCTGGAGCTTGTCGAAAAGTGCTGCTGTCTCTGGGACCCCACACCCTGTGACTCCTTTGAGCTAAACATCTTTCTGATTTGTCATTTTCCCAACAGGAGCACTTGGCAAAGGGGGCACCCTCCCCCTGCAGGTGTCCTTGCGAGGGTTGTTGCCTCCCTGACATGATTAAGCGATGCACCTCTTTGAAAAAGCAGCTGATGACTTCCTATTGGATTCTTGTCGAAACAGAACACCTGAGACTGTTAAAACACACACCCATAGAAAGAGGCCTTGTGACTGCTATTTGGGTGGTAGGTTAACTGTAAGGTGACCAGACGTTAACGTTAACTCGGACTCAACAACTAACAATGTGGAGAGGGCCCAACATGCCTTACTTGTCAGATGGAAATGCCATTTGTAAGTCTGTACCTGGCCGGGCTCACTGGCATTTTCCACTTCACGTGGGGCGGTGGGGGAAGTGGGGAGAAGGGTGGCGGGGGAAGCAGCTGTCCCTTTAGGGAAAATGTTACCCTCCACTCCACAACCTGGAGTAAAGCCACTCATTCAATGGGACTCTCAGGCCACAGAAGCTCCCCCGAATGCCCAGGCCAAGTTCACGGATGGTTGGGTGAAGCTGAAACCCATGGTATCCCCTGGACTGCTGTGGCTGTTCAGTGTCAATGCCAGCTGTGAGGAATGGAAAACAGATGTGGTTGCTCCGCTCAGGAGGCAGAACTCAAAGCCACCCTCACGGCTCCAGCCAGTAGGCCTTATGAATCTTGTTATATTTTTACTGACTCTTGGGCTGCTGACAATGCCTAGCTGTTTGGTTGGCCATTTGGAAAACTACAGACTGGCAGGTTAAAGTATAGACTTCCCTCTTTGGGGCCACGAACCATGGAAATAAACCATGGCTGCTGATGTAGGTGCCCATGGTGAGGGTCCATTCTCTGATGAGGCCAACTGGAATACGAGCTGCGAATTGAGCCTGCACTGCTCAGACCTTTGCTGCCTGGACCTACTGTTGAACCAGACACACAACACACCCATCACCATAGACTGGGCACTTAACTAAAAGTCTCTCTGTTTTATTTATTTTATCGTTAAAGATTTATTTTTGTCTTTTCATTAAAATGAAGGTTAAGAGATATATCAGGTCATCTTGGCTTGCTCCTTACTCTGTGGGGTTATCTTCAGCCCATTTTCTGAAGTCCATTTGAAGGGCAATACAGAATTTCCACCCAATACTATGTTTATTCACTGATCAATTTTCCAGATAAAGTAAATATATACAGCGAACCATAATCAAAGGGAATTTTTTTATTTAAACTAAATTTGCAGTTAAATTTTATTTTTTTGTTTTTAGCTACAGTAAATTATATCCATCATTTTATTCTGTGACTACAGGATGGGGTAAAAGTAGCTTTACAGTGGTAAGTACAGAAAACAGTTTATTTTTGTATTATTATTTATCAATTATTGCATTATTTTCCATACGAGCAACTGTAAACCTACTTTTGCTACACACTGCATGTACATTTTCTTCCCTATAAGTCCGTTCCCTACAATTGCTTTCATTTGTTCTTCATTTTAATTCAGAATAATTGTGTAAATATACTTTGTAAGTTTTAAAACTTTATTTTGAATATTTCATCAAAAGAACCATTTTCCTTAATATTTGTGTGTGTGTTTTAAATATACCTCTGAGGTTATTGGTATTGCAGAACAGCCTTTGAAGTACAAAGGCCATTTAGGGTTTTAATTTATACTTTTAAAAATCTCTTCTTATCAAAACCACAGTACTCTGAAAAATTAACAAAAATTATAGTATGGACCAAAAGCCATGGGCTTCAAGTGAATGAAGAGACAGCCTTGCCTTGTCATCTCTCCTTCTTGCTCTACAATCCTTGTCCCTACTTGTAGAGGGCTTCTCACTCTTCGATATAGGATGTGCTCGACCTACAGGTCCCCGGGCTCCTGCTCCTGGCATTTCTTTCCTCAGAGGTTTTACTTCTCGATTGGGACGCCTTATCTGAGGTGGAGCTTTGTGCTCTGCAGGTACGGAGGGCGGCCAAACAGCAGGATCTCTAAATGGTTCGTCTTGACAGGACACAGGGAAAGCTGGGGACTTGTCAATTTTAAAACTTTCCAAAGTGTTGACAATACTTTTAACCTGTTCCTATTCTTCCAATAATTCCTGCCGAACCTGCTGCCATTTGCCTCTGATAGCCGAGTCTCTAACTGACTGGCAATGTCTCTGAATCTGCTGGATCACCACTCCATAATATACCATTGATGAGTCATAATTTCCAAGAAGTACATATTCTCTTCCTTTCTTTGCATTGTCACAAATCTCAGCCAAGTTCATCTTCTTTCAGAGACCTCCACTTCCCTTTCCTAGCTCACAGAGTCACGTTCTGCGACTACCCAAGAACCCCTCACCACAGAGAGCAGTCTCTCTGTTTTAGATGCACCAGCTCTGACTGCATGACAGGCCTGTGACTCCTAATAAAAGTCTCTCAGTGAGGGAGGCCCATTGCACAGGGCGAAGCAGTTGAGTCCATGGAACCTTTGACCCCCTCCTGGGGCTACTGGTGATGGCTCACCACTGTTGACATTTTTCCAGTTTGCAGTGTTGTTATCTCAGTCCAATCTGTTGAGTTTGGCCAGACTGTTGTGACCCTTTAAACTATAATATTTGTTATATTTCTGGCTTTCTGAATATTTGCAGTGTGATGATGATACACCTTTGACCACAATGGGCTTTCAAGCCACTCTTTCACACTGTCCACCATCCACAGGTATCTAGTTTGTTGAGTGTGCCGTGCCAGCACAGCCAAGGGTTCGCCTGAGGGAGGGTTGAAGGATGAAGAAAACACAGACAAAGAGAATAAGCTAGGTCTAGGTGGATCTTCTGTGCCTGGCTGAGACCACAGAAAAGATCCAGACAGCAAACAGAGCCTTTATTTTATAGTCAGAGGTAAACAAGGTAGTGGTCACCATAGTTACAGTGTTCTTGTGAGTTTCACTTGTTTTGGCAGCACTTGCTTCACCTCCCACAGCCCCATTAGCTATCCAGGAAGGATCTAGGGAGTGTCATAAGGTCAAGCTTAATTATGCTAAGAGAGTTTTGCCCTCTAAGCTGGGACATGTTTGTGGCTTTGCCAACAGATCAGTCAGAGGCTTAACCCTATAACTGCTCTCTACAGTTGACCACTGGAATTGCCTCCTCAAAAAATCACTTTAAGCCGAAGCCGGTTTGGCTCAGCGGTAGAGCGTCGGTCTGCGGACTGAAAGGTCCCAGGTTCGATTCCGGTCAGGGGCATGTACCTTGGTTGCGGACACATCCCCCGGTAGGGGGTGTGCAAGAGGCAGCTGGCCGATGTTTCTCTCTCAGCGACGTTTCTAGCTCTCTATCTCTCTCCCTTCCTCTCTGTAAAATATCAATAAAATATATTTTTTAAAAATCACTTTAAGCCCTGGCTAGTGTGTCTCAGTTGGTTGGGTTTCATCCCATACACCAAAAGGTTGCCAGTTTCATTCCCAGTCAGGGCACATGCCCGGATTGTGGGCTCAGTCCCTAGTAGGGAGCATGCAGCAGGCAGCCAATCAATATTTCTCTCTCATTAATGTTTCTGTCTCTTTCTCTCTCCCTTCCTCTCTCTGAAATAAAAAACCCCACATATTTTATTTTTTTAATTATTTTTTTTATTAAAGTATTATCTGTGTACATAGCTTATCATTGCCCCCCCCCCCCATAGATGCCCTCCCTCCCCAGAGTTTTGTGACCATTGGTTATTCTTATATGCAAGCATACCAGTCCTTCGGTAAAAAAACCCACATATTTTATAAAAATTATCTTATTCTGTTAGAACTGCCCTTGAAGCTTCTGGCTCTCTCTAATTATTGTAACCCCTTTCAATTGAACTGACTGCTGAGTCTGCCCTCCTCTGCAAGGTGGCTCCGATATTGATTTGATCACCATTCTCTTTCATCTAAACTGGGTATCTACTGGAAGCAGCAGGGGCCAGTCCTAGCTCCTGCCACTTCTCTCTCATCCACATTTCTAGCTCTCTATCTCTCTCCCTTCCTCTCTGTAAAATATCAATAAAATATATTTTTTTTAAAAAAAGAAAGGGCGAGAGAGAGAGTATAAACATCAATGTGGGAGAGACACATCAATCAGTTGTTTCCTACACTCACCTCAGAAGGGACCAAACCTCAACCTAGGTATGTACCCTGACTGGGAATTGAACCTGTGACTTTCTGGTGTACAGGACAATGCTGTAAACAACTGAGCCACACCACTGAGTGCCAGAAATGGAACTTTTTATCCCTACAATAATTTTTGTTTAACTTTTTGAGAAACTGCCAAACGTTTTCCAAAGTAGCTGCACCATTTCACAGTTTCAGCAGGGATGTATTAGGGTTCCAGATTTTGTCACATCTGTTTTGTGTTAGTCTCAGCCTGTCTTGTGATGGATGAGTCCTCACAGACATTTCCTGATCAGAGCCAATGTTGTAGCTGGGTTCTTGTGCTAGCAAGATACACCTCAGCAACAACCATCAGAGAAATTGGAAAAAGCAAGGTTTATGACTTACAAGTCTTGGAGGGTACACAGCAATATAATGGGGGCAAAGGAAGAGAGTGCAGACCTGGGGTTCTGGTTTTATTAGGGTGGAGGATGGGATGCCTAAGGTTTCATGGATTCACTCTTTTTAAAAATATATATATTTTACTGATTTTTTACAGAGAGGAAGAGAGAGGGATAGAGAGTTAGAAACATCAATGAGAGAGAATCATCTATCAGCTGCCTCTTGCACACCCCCTGATGCTCTATCCACTGAGCCAAACCGGTTTCGGCGATTCACTCTTTATTGACAAATTTAAAGCATAAGAGCAGGCCCTGGCCAGGTGGTTCAATTGGTTGGAGCGTTGTCCTCCTAAACCAAAGGGTTTGCGGGTTTGATTCTTGGTCATGGCACATACACAGGTTTCAGGTTTGGTGTCCAGTCAGGGCATGTAGGGGAGGCAGTCTATCAATGTTTCTTTCTCACATCGATGTCTCTCTCTCTCTCTCTCTCTCTCTCTCTCTCTCTCTCTCTCTCTCTCTCTTTCTCCTTCTCTCTCTCATCTCTCTCTTTTTTCTTTTTCTTAAATATTTTTAATTAAATTATTATCTGTATACATATATTACCATTGCCCCCTCCTCCCGTACATGCCCTCCCTCCCCAGAGTTTTGTGTCCATTGGTTGTACTTATATGCATGCATACATGTCCTTCGGTTGATCATGTTTCCTTTCTTATACAGGATTTTCCCTGACAATTTCCTCTTTTCTTTTGCCTGATTTTTTTAAAAAAATATATATATATATTTTATTGATTTTTTAACAGAGAGTAAGGGAGAGGGATAGAGAGTTAGAAATACTGATCAACTGCCTCTCTCTCTCTCTTTTTTAAAAATATATTTTATTAATTTTTACAGAGAGGAAGGGAGAGAGATAGAGAGCTAGAAATGTCGATGAGAGAGAAACATCGACCAGCTGCCTCTTGCACACCCCCTAATGGGGATGTGCCTGCAACCAAGGTACATGCCCTTGACCGGAATCGAACCCAGGACCTTTCAGTCCGCAGACCGATGCTCTACCACTGAGCCAAACCGGTTTCGGCTCTCTCTCTTTCTTAAATCAATAAATATGTCCTTGGGTGAAGAGTAAAAACAAAACAAACAAAAAAACAAAAAAACCCCAAAAAACCAACAACAACAACATAAGAGCAAAAATTAGGGGCCAGGAAGGGGCTTTCAAGAGATCAATTATCTAGGTTACCTAGGGCTTTCTAAAAGGGGGACTTCATGGGTGGGGACAGCCTAGTTCTTGATCTATTTGTTTGGCCGACAAGATGTTTATTCAAGATGGATGTCTTTTAAATGTATTCCTTGGCAATCAAAAGCTTAATCTCAGGCACTTATACTACAACATCCTTGCTGATGATTATTATTATACTAGAGGCCTGGTACATAAAAATTCATGCACTGTAGGGGGATCCCTCAGCCATGCCTAACCCCTCTCACAGTCCGGGGGCCCTCAGGGGTGGGAGGCTGCCATCTTTGAGATGGTGTGAGGGTCAATTAGCAATTTCCCCCTTTATTAGAGAGGATTTGTCAGCTAAAGCTACCATAACAAAATAGCACAGCTGGGGCAGCCTAAGTAACAGACATTTAATTTTTTTTATAGTTCTGGAGGCTAGAAGTCCATTATTAAGGGCCAGCAAATTTGGTTTCTGGTGAGAGCTCTCATTCTGGCTGGTAGACAGCCACCACCTTCTTGCTGTGTCCTCACATGGATGTTCCTCTGCGCACATCGAGAGGAAGAGAGATTTCTGATGTCTCTTCCTCTTCCTTTCAAGACATCAGTCCTATCAGAATAGGGCCCCATCTTTATGACCTTATTTAACTTTTAAAAAAATATTTTTATTGGTTTCAGAGAGGAAAGTAGAGGGAAAGAGAGAAAAACATTCATAATGACAGAGAATCATAGATCGGCTGTCTCCTACTGGGAATCAAGGCCACAACCTGGGCATGTGCCCTGACCCGGAATCAAACATTGACCTCCTGGTTCAGAGGTTGATGCTCAACCACTGAGTCACACCTGCTGGGCTGTATTACTGTTTTCAAGTGCACTTGCTGCTAAATATTTGCATGGGCAACAAAATAATACTGCCTATATGTTATTATAACAGAAGGTTGTGGAGTAGAACTTAACAATGTTATGTGATATAATGTTAACAAATAATATCTATAAAGAGCAAAGAGGTATTCTGCCAATAGACTCCTGTTTTGAAAATCCTCCCACTCCAGTAATTTTCAAACTTTATTGGGAAAGGGAGGAGAGTCCTTTGATGTATGGAGTAAAACAAGATATGAGATATCTGAGGCCTGGGAAAACCTTATTCTGCCTTATACCATGCAGAGCATTTGCATGTCTCTACAGGGTAAGCCAAGGTCTCACAAATCTTGACTACAATCACCTCAGAAACACTGGGGTTGGAGAGGGATGCAATTATTTGGCAAAATGGTTGGGAAAGAGAAATGTATTTCTTCGGGTGAAAGTATTCAGTTATAGCAGAATTAAACACCAATACTTTTATATAGGTTTTTTTTTTTAACTTTTATATAGTTTGAAGGAAGTTTTTCTTGGCTCACAGATTTAGGCATCAAAAAAATAACGACAGGCAACATTTATTGCAGGCAATCTACTCTTTATGCTAAGTATTTGACATACCTTCTCTCATGAATGTATATACATTCCCATACAACTCTATACATGGATGCTTTTATTATTTTACAAATAAGGCGCAGAGATCACATAATTAGGTGTTTACATGTAAACTCGTTTGCTCTTTCCAATTCACCACCTCTATCCTCTAACTGGAAAGGATGAGGCAAAACAATTTCAGCCTGAGCGTGTATAAGCTAAACCTGTTTACAGGAGTTGCCTACGGAAAAGGAGTCAGGATCTTAAAAACGTGACACACTTTAAGGCTTCGGTTCACTCCTAACTTCGTGGGACCCCCGTTTCTAGTTCCCCTTTGGTACAGGAACCTCCGCGTGGAGCGGGGCTGCCAGACAGGGGGCGGCTCTTTGTGCAGACGAGCCAATGAGGTCGCTGGATCTTGTGAGCGGCACGTCGCTTGGCCAATGGGCTCAGTCGCTGAGGCCCCGCGAGAGGACGGGAAATTCGGGCCTGACCACATGGGTTCTTGGGCGTGGCAGGTGCGTTGAGCGCAGGCTTTTCCTGAGGCCCGGGGAGCCGGGGGAGGGCGAGGGCCCCGGTGAGTGGCTACGACGCGGGTGGGGAAGGCCAGGGCTTGTGGTGGCCGTGGTGTTTCCCCTCGCCCACTGCGAACTTCACCCTCAACCCCCTGCCCCCAGGCCTCGCGAGAGGCCCCGGCCTGCGGGAGGATGGGGGGGGGGGGGCGGGAGGGAAGTGGTTATTGGAGGCTGGGTGTGTAGGAGGACGCCGGGCCTCGAAAAGGTAGGAAGGCGGTGGCTCGAGGAAGAAGGGACTCATGGGCGCGAGTGTTCTGTGGATCAAAATGGTGGGCAGGAAGTCGGGGTATGGGGAATGGCGCTTTTCTCTGAGGTGGAAGGAGGGTAGCATTCAGGGTGGGGGCGGCGTGGGGGGCGGGGTGCCCCTCCCAGTTAGGCCCCAATCCTCTTGGCCGGTCCCAAGCGCCATCCCAAGCTCCCACCAGCCTGTCCTGGGACCCTTCCCCGCGGGACCTGGTAGTCAGGCGTCTACCTGCTAACTAACCGGGGAGCATGGGCCGGAAGGGAGGCCCGGAGGAGGTGCCCACATCGATAAAGGGGCTGGTGGAGGTGAGGGAGGGCCGGGAGAGAGGAAGATTCCAGAAGTCCTGACTTGGTAGGTGTTAAAGCGCCTCAGTGAGTCCCGTGTAGGCCACCGATGGTTCTGGATTCTTCAGTAAAGGAGTTTGAGGAATTAAAGGGGACAGTCTTTGAGGAAGGGAGGCGTGCCCTGCCGTTTCGGTGTGAAAAGAGGATGGGTTAGTTAAACATGTTTTGGGAGATCCCGGACTGCCTTCGTGGATAGTATTGACCGAAGAAATGCGTGTCAGTCTTTTCTGTATGTGCATGGCCCGACTTCTCTAGCTAATCCGTAAGACAGGCTTGCAAAAGTTAAGAGGAGGCTTACTTCAATTTTCGGTTAAGAAAGATTCTTCAGGGATCAGAGGTGGGTCAGGACGTTGAAGGAAGTCCCTTAAAGAAGGCTTCCTGAAACCTATAGGTTATAAAGTGATTTTGAAGAGGACCTGAGATTTGGGAAGCAGGAAGAGCCTCACCCCTGGTGACCCCGGGGGAGAAAAAGGTGTTACATGTCGCCTGAAATGTAGCGGGTGTTGTTGGCTCAAAGCAGAAAAGGTCTGTACCTTGGAGATCTCAGTTTTGGAGGAGTTTGAGAAGTTTTGGAAAAAATTGGATAAGATGTAGAGAGGCTACTAAGGAGATGGAGGAGGAGATGGAATAGTTTCATGTAGTAATGAACTGGGGGAAAATTATGGGAATATTTATTGACAGTATTACCACATGTCTCTCTTAACTATATATACATTTTCTTATGCTCATCCATAAAATATACTTCTTTCTAAAACAGTTAACATAGGACTGCGTTCTCAAAGAGGCTGTTTAGGTAGAGAATATAGGAAAATTGAAGGGGAGCTTAGCCTCTAAGTCTAAAGGATTGCTAATGGGGAGTGTTTAGAACATTCTGGGATACATAGAAGCTTTTGAAGTGAACATGATATAGAAGGCTAGTTGTATCACCCAAAGTACGTGTGTGTGTGTGTGTGTGTGTGTGTGTGTGTGTGTGTTTAAAGTCTGTCTTGGAGGAAAAGGAAAGCAATTGGGAATCTTTAATATCTATAAAATGCTGCCAGGTGATTAATCAGAACAGGATCTACACCCGAATCCTCTTCAGCCTTTCAATGGATCCTGTCCGACCACCCTTCAGGAGCCCTTCGGGGCACCCATCTCAGTGTGTACAGATGCAAGGCTCTTGGCCACAAGTTCCTAAACCTTTGGACTCACCTCTGGGCAGGGCAAGACCTATAGGCAGAGGCCACGTTTTTGGAAAGCCCAAAGAACCAAACCCACAGAATGGGACGGCACAAAGGGTAAGACCATGTCTGGATGCTTAATAGCAGCATGCAGCATATCAGAGAAAATAATGGATTTCAGAGTTCATAGAAAACTGTGAAGTCTTATATATGAAAATAAACGTTGGGGTTTTTTGTTTGTTTGTTTGATGGGTTGGGTTTTGTTTTTGTTTTTCCTTTAACAAATAGTGGCATCGTCTGGGAGTATATTTCAATTTCTAATTGGGAGTCTAGAAAATGTTTCTCATAATGAATGTAGATGGATTTGGATAAATGCCTTTGTCCTCTATCTTATATAAATATACATATAAACATATACATGACATGTTTAAAGATACATCCTTTTGCTCTTTCCTGAGTGTTTAGATTTTTATTCTGGATTTGGCTCTATGGTATTGGTAGCCACTCCTGTCTCTAAAGTAATAATTGTTAAGAATGGGTCTTTATTTAGAAGACTCTTTGCCCAAATCTTTTTATTTTTTTATTTACTTTTCTTTGCCCAAATCTTTAAAAAAGAGGATCTTCAGCTATTGCTACTGCTTGTATTTCCTAATTTTATACAGAAATTTCAAGATGTTATTTGTCTATGATTAATCTAAAAAAAATAGTTAGCAAATATAGGGGAAACCTAATAACACAGTATAACAATTTCAAGTAAAGTTGACAGTGTCAAATATAATACTCTGTAAAAAGAAAAATTGATGACAGTAATCTGTATTCTCACTCGAATGAATTGCTTGAATCCATGTGTGGCAGCTCGAACTAGTGTGACAGCAGTAAACTTTTAAGATTACTACAGAAAAAGAATAGTAAATTTTGTTGGAGGCTGTTAAAAAAGCACACATACCATATACTGGTGCTGGCAGAATAGGTCAGTTGGGCAGCATCCCAATACGTCAAGGTTGCAGCATCCCCAGTCAGAGCACATATAAGAATCAAACAGTAAATTCATAAATAAGTGAAATAACAAATCGATGTTTTTCTTCCTCCCTTCCTTTCTCTCTCAAATCAGTCAATTAAAAAAGAAAATGATTTTTATTATTTACCAAGACTTTAAGAAAGCTATCAGTGATTCTGGGGTTTTAAACCATATCTTGGAATGGCTTTATTCTTTGACTTTCCTCAGGAATCTGTGGGTTTGGTCTCCATGTTCCAAGGACTGGGCCTTGAAACTGTGTCCCAGACCTCTCTGAAGTGGAAAATGCCTTCTTTAGGTATGTAAAACACTAACTTGAGAAAACGTGTTATGTATACTTTCCTTATTCTTAAATTCATGCAGTTTATCTTCAGAAAAGTAACTATACTTTATAACATGTTCAACTCACAGTTATAGCTGGGGTTTGATCCTTCCATTCAGGTAGAGGCATTTTAGGTCGAGGCTTGACTATCAGTATGGTGCGTAAGGAAAAAGAAGAACCCCATCACACTTTTCTGGATCCATCAGTGTTGGCTGCTGGTGATAGCAAGATGGCAGAGGCTTCCATTGGTTGGAATAGGTGGGTAAATTCCCTTTTCAGGGAGCTGTCAGATTTAGCTGAAATGTCTCTGCAAGTCAAAATGGCAACTCCAAAAAGATTGGATTAGCTCACAATGCATGGTTTTAAATTAAACAATGGATACTTTTCAAGAGCAGTGAGCAGATACTGATCCAGTTAATAATTGGAAAAGAGTAAAAAAGTAGTTCTTCACTGGACATTTCACAGCTTCAATTGCCCTCTTAATTAGATAACCTGATTGCGGTTCTTTAATCTAAGGGAGTCAAACTCCCACCTCGATTCTGTGTGAACGTTGGCTGAAAGTCAGTATTAGCAGTTGGTGGGTGAGTCATACTGGCATATTGGACTTGGAGAGAATCCCAAGGCTTATGTCCTTCTTGCTGACTCCCCTAGGAAGAGAACATAGACTTGAAGGAATCATTTAGATGGGGCAGAGATAGAAGTATGATTAAGAAAGTTCTGATTTGCTTCTTTTTAACATTTCAGAATGCTTGGAAGGAATTTGGATGTGCCTTTGTTACCATTAGGAAGAGCAGCTTGTGGTATAGGCAGAGGAATATACAAGGCTCCCAGTGGTATCAGCTTGCCTTCTCGGGGTCCTACCCCGCAGCCATTACCACCACCTACGCCTCCATCCTCTTTACACTCTCTGGATCGTCTTTCACTGGGGACTGCCGAGCACAGGGAAAAGTAAGTCAGGAGCTCAGCCTCTCTGCTTGGTAGTGATGTGAAAGGGAGCCTTCTCATCTATATATATAAAAGCCAAGTGACCATA
This sequence comes from Vespertilio murinus, assembly GCA_963924515.1. NCBI lineage: Eukaryota > Metazoa > Chordata > Mammalia > Chiroptera > Vespertilionidae > Vespertilio > Vespertilio murinus. Next base: position 93,515,927 of record OZ004708.1, read on the forward strand.
ACGACCAGTTGCTATGACATGGACTGCAGCAGCCAACTGGCCCAATTGGGGCCCCGATCGGCCCCCTCCCAACCTCCAGCAGCCCCTGCCCAGCCCCACCCCTGATCGGCCCCCAATCATCCTTCCCCCTCCAATGGTGGGGCCAGCCGACCTCCTGCGTCCTCCCACCCCCACCAGCCTGGCCCCTATCGGCTCCCATTGGGATGGGCTGGCCGGACCCCACCTGTGCACAAATTCATGCACTGGGCCTCTAGTCCTATATAATAAAAGGCTAATATGCAAATAGATAGAACATTGAACCACTAGTTGCTGTGATGCACACTGGCCACTAGGGGGAAGATGCTCAAAACGATTTGCCTTCTAGTGGTTAGTGTGCTTCCATGGGGAGCGTCTCTCAGCCAGAAGCTGGGCTCATGGCTGGCGAGTGCAATGGCGGTGGCAGGAGCCTCTCCTGCCTCCAGGGCAGTGCTAAGGATGTCTGACTGACGGCTTAGGCAGGGAGCAGGCCTAAGCCATCAATCAGATGTCCCCTGAGGGCTCCTGGACTGCGAGAGGGTGCAGGCTGGACTGGACTGAGGGACATCCCCCCTCCCAGGTGCACAAATTTTGTGCACCGGGCCTTTAGTCTGTATATATAAAAGCCTAAGTGACCATTCAACCTGTCATTATGACATGCACTGACCACCAGAGGGGCAGATGGGCTCACAGCTTGCAGCCACTTCTTGGTAATGGGCATGCTGGTATGCCCTAGGATAGGTGTGTGGAGACTGCAGCAGAGCAGTAGTGAGCCTACTGAGTGGTGGTGGCAGCAGGTGCAGTGGGGCCAGGATGAGTGGGTGTGGCACCCAGCCAGGCCCAGGCTCCTCCCTGGCTGCCTACTGCTTTGTGCACTGCTACATCCCTTGGAAGTTATTGGACTGCCAATTTCAGCCCAATTCCTGCAGGCCACACTGAGGAACCCCACCAATGCACAAATCTATGCACTGGGCCTCCAGTCCTATATAATAAAAGTCTAATATGCAAATCTACCAAACAGCAGAACCACCAGTCGCTATGATGCACACTGACCTCCAGGGGGCAGATGCTCAATGCCAGAGCTGTCCCCTGGTGGTCCGTGCACTCCCATTGGGGGAATGCCACTCAGCCAGAAGCTGGGCTCACGGCTGGCAAGCACAGTGGTGGTGGAAGGAGCCTCTCCTGCCTCCACGGCAGCACTAAGGCTGTTTGACTAATGTCATCAGTCAGACATCTCCTGAGGGCTCCTGGACTGCAAAGAGGGTGCAGGCTGGGCTGAGGGGGACTCCCCCCACAAGTGCCCAGATTTTGTGCCCCTGCCTCTAGTAGTATTATAAACATTATTTCTGTTGTGTCTGAAGTCCTCTATGGATTATCAGTATTGCAAGGTTGTTCGTTTTGTTTTTTTGCTCATGGGGAGAATGTCAGAGGTGGGATGATTCTGATGAAGTGAAATGGATTAATGATATAGAGATAGTATGTACCAGAGAGTAGACTCATGACTTTTCATTTCTTTCTTAATTCTTTGTCATGGTGAAGATAAGGAAATCATTTAGGAAAAACATTCAGCAATTCATTTTTCTCTATAGAATGCATTCTTGTACTCTTAGGTTTGCTGGCAAAGTTTATCTTAGTAATATTACTAGGATAAATAGGATGACCTTGCTTCCTTAATTAGAGATTGCTACTCATTTATCTACTAGCCTTCAAAGCTTGCTTTTGTATTTCTCAATTCTTGCTTTGCATATCTATAAGCAAAGTGTAAAATACTGCTTAACCCTGTCTTATTTGTGTGTGTGTGTGTGTGTGTGTGTGTGTGTGTGTGTGTGTGGTTTTGCTTTGTTTTGTTTTGATATGTGTGGGTGCTTTTGTTTTTTATTTTCCAGAGAAGTTTTTGTGAAGCAGGGAACAAAAGGAATACCTGAACCTTTGGGATTGAATCTTATCAAAATACAGTGTCATAATGAAGCAGTTTATCAATATCATGTGACTTTCAGGTATTCATAGTCTTTTTTCTCTGTATTGTTCACTTCTTAGCAGTAACTAAATCATTCCCCTGGAATAGCTGAATTTTTTTGTATAATTTCTGATGAACTTTTCCCCTCACCCCCACAATAATGCATGTACTTGGATCCTTGCAGTAAGTTTAAGGTTAACTTATTTATCTATGTTACCAATTCAGACTTTAACTTAATAGGTGCAGTTTTATGCATGAGATTAGAGGTGATTCCCTGTGAAGTTAATGAAGCTTAAGATTAGGACCTTGTACTTAAATAAACCCCCTTCCAAACCTTTAAACTTATTTTGTGTCTATAATTTTGTATTCTTCTTCTTAAAGATTCCCTCTCCCCCAGTGACACAATATGCACATCCCATAAAACCTGGATTCCCCCTACATGAGCCTCATATCAATATTTGACAGCTCTTGCCCTAGCCAGTTTGGCTTAGTGGACAGAGCATCAGCTTGCAGATTGAAGAGTCCCAGGTTTAATTCCGGCCAAGGGTATATGCCTGGGTTACGGGTTCGATTCCCAGTAGAGGGCATGCAGGAGGCAGCCAATCAATGACTCTCACCATTGATGTTTCTATCTCTCTCTCCCTCTCCCTTCCTCTCTGAAATCAATAAAGAAATATATTTTTAAAAAATTTTGACAGCCCTTCAGTGATGGTCTAGGGTTAAATTTGAGGGTGAGAAAATCAGAAAATAACTCCAGTGTTATACCAATAACTTTAGACTGAACGTGCTTTTTAAAAATTAAAAATTCATATTAGCAGGAGGTTTTTAGCTGGAATTGTGCAAATGAGTGTTTTGGAATATCTGTGGAGAAAATAGGAAGGTGGAAGACTTATTTTTGAAGGATAATTACTAATTGGTACAAGAGGAAGAAGTGGAGTGAAAAAGAAGAAAAAGTTAGGGAAAAATACCCCAAAGACAGGTTATAAAAACCAAAGGAAGGACCCATTTGAGTGGAGAACAGGTGGTTGACTTTGGCTACAGAAAAAAGGTAATTAAATTCGCTTCTAAGAGCATCCTTAGTAATCTTCTAGTCCTTTATTAAAATTATGAAGAAAAAACTAGACTAAAAGAACAAAGGAGAGCATAGGAATAGCCAGTGAATTGGCCGTTATTTTAAAAGTCTGTAAGAGGAATGAGAAATTGAATGATAATTAAAGAGGATAGCAGAATTGCTTTACAGATTTCTATGAGATAAGAAAGCAGAGCTGAGCACATGTGGCAAGTGAAGAGAAGTATCTAGAAAAGAGAGAGAAATTGAACATTGGAGAGTGGAAAGGAATGGGAATGGGCCTGTTCTGGAAGTAAGGGAAGGAACTGAGCATTAGCAAGAGGGAAGAACCTTTTATCTGGAAATGGATTGACAAATAAATGTTAATGAAACAGAAAAGAGTATAAGAGTCTTTACAGGTCTCTGCATTGACCAGGAGAAGATATGGATTCTATACATTTAGTGATTGTAGATCTGGATCTTTGAGGTTACAATGTGAAAAGGATGCCAGGCCACAGAGAGAATACTGAGCAGATGTGTTACAGTGGACTGGTCGTACTGTATCTTCCTTGTACTACGGGGAGTCTAGAATGACATCTTTGAATATTCTATTCATATAAATGCATGTATATGAATTTTTTAAAGAAGCATTTTTGAAATATAATGTTAGCATGTGAGTATTTGGTTTTGGGGACAACTATTGGATTACCACTTTTAATCTTTACTCATGTACTTGAATATGCTTGACCCTTTCAAATCTTATATTTGTTTAAACTTTGCAGTTGGAGAACAAGGTTTTGTATTACTGAGAGGTAATGGGTCAATCATGGTAGAAAGGAACTACTAGAGATTTTCATAACTAAGATTGGTGGTAATGAAACAATAAAAAGTTGAAATTTCCTCGAGTGAAAAAAGGTTAGAGTAAAATTCCATAATAAAGTTTTGCTGGAGGGAGAGATCAACCAGAGGACTTGTATGCATGCATATAAGCCTAACCAATGGACACAGACAACAGGGGGGATTGAGGGCATGAGTGGGGGGAGGGGAAGATAGGAGGAGTAATGGAGGAATGAGTATACCTTAATCAATAAAGAAATTTACAAACATGTTTTGCTGGAATGTATCCATACTTACTGGTTTACATAGCTTTTGTGCTATATCAGCTAAATTGAGTAGTTGTAGCAGAGACCATATGGCCCTTTACACAATAAGTCTTTTGACTCTGTGGTCTAAACTCTGGAAGAATGTATACTAAGAATGTATAATATACTAAGGCATTTGTCTCAGGTGGGTGGAATTATGGGTTTTTATTTATGAGCAAGTATCCTTGGGTCAAAGTTCTTTTTTAGTCAGGAATAGTATTTGAATTTTTAATATGACCACTAGATGGAGCAGTAGTTACACAGCTGTTTGAGTTAAATAAAATCTTTTATTATTTTCTAGCCCCACTGTGGAGTGCAAAAGCATGAAGTTTGGCATGTTGAAGGACCATCAAGCTATCACTGGAAACGTCACTGCCTTTGATGGCTCCATTCTCTACCTACCTGTTAAGCTTCAACAAGTGAGACTGAGAGTGTTCTGGTGCTTTGAATGATGGCAAATCATAAACTTCTTGAATGTTTTGAGTTGTACTTTCCTATTCTTAGAGGGAAGTTAACTTCTCTGTAACAAAGAAATTACAAACTGAGAAACTTTTACATTTATGTCTTCATGAAATCTCTTATATAAGAGGAATGGTTGGATGAAGCTTTTGACTTCAGTGACAAAGAATGGTTTAAGATTTCATATATTAAGAAAATATATTTTAGATATCTTAGTGTTTTCTGGGACACAGTTGGATTAGGTTAGGGCTTGGTAGTTTTGTCATTACTGTTTACTTGCATATATTTATTCATTAGGTTCTTGAGTTAAAAAGTCACAGGAAAACCGATGGTGCAGAGATCAGCATTAAGATTCAGTTGACCAAGATCCTGGAGCCCTGTTCTGACTTGTGCATTCCCTTCTACAATGTTGTTTTCCGTCGGTGAGAAAACAGCTGACGTTTTACTTTCCTTAACCTCAGTCTTGTATTTGTAGCAATGCTCTTCAAGAAGCTTAGATGGTACTACACTACAAGTGTATATAGATGAGTTGAATGATACTGAGGCTAAGTTACTCAGAAGATATCTCCAGTGATTTATCAGATTTGGGTATGTGAAAGTAGATTTGAGTTAGTTGGATGGGGCCTGGGCTCAGGAACTTTAAAAACGGGTGTTTAAAGTGCATATTTAATGGTATTAGTGATGGGGCTACTTGGAGAGGTAGTGGGTAAAGATTTTTGCTGGAATAATTTAAAAAAATATATTTTATTGATTTTTTTACAGAGGAAGGGAGAGGGATAGAGACCTAGAAACATTGATGAGAGAGAGACATTGATCAGCTGCCTCCTGCATACCCCCTTCCGGGTATGTGCCCACAACCAAGGTACATGCCCTTGACCGGAATCAAGCCTGGGACTCTTGAGTCTGCAGGGCGACGCTCTATCCACTGGCCAAACCAGCCAGGGCTGCTGGAATAATTTTTTTCCAAGTCAATTGAATTTTTGGATGAAGACAGCTCATAATTTTTAAACTTTTTTTTTTAACACTCCCTAATTTTCATAATGTTATTTCAAACCATCTCTTTTTTTATAAAAGAAATCTTTATTGTTCATATTATAACAAATGTTCCTCATTTTCCCCCCTCCATTGCTCTCCTCCACCAGGTTCCCACCCCACCCTCTGCTCTTTGCCCCCCCCCATTGTCTTCATCCATAGATGCACAGTTTATGTTCAGTCTCTTCCCCCACCCCCCACTCCCCTTTCCCCCGAGAATCGTCAGTTCACTCCCCTTCCATACCTCTGATTCTCTTATATTCACCAGTTAATATTGTTCATCAGATTTTTAAAATTCCCTTGGTTTTTAGATTCACTTGTTGATAGTTACATATTTGTTGTTCATAATTTTTATCTTTATCTTCTTCCTCTTCCTAAAGAACCCCCTTCAGCAATTCATAGAATTCTGGTTTGGCGGTGATGAAGTTCTTTAGCTTTTTTTATTTGTGAAGCTCTTTATCTGGCCTTCGATTCTGAGTGATAGCTTTGCTGGGTAGAGTATTTTTGGCTTAGGCTCTTGCTATTCATCATCACCTTGAATATTTCTTGCCATTCCCGTCTGGCCTGCATGGTTTCTGTTGAGAAATCAGCTGACAGTTGTATGGGTGCTCCTTTATAGGTAACTACCTGCTTTTCTCTTGCTGCTTTTATTTATTTATTTATTTATTTTAAATACATTTATTGATATTTTACAGAGAGGAAGGGAGAGAGATAGAGAGTTAGAAACATCGATGAGAGAGAAACATCGACCAGCTGCCTCTTGCACACCCCCTACTGGGGATGTGCCCGCAACCAAGGTACATGCCCTTGACCGGAATCAAACCCGGGACCCTTCAGTCCGCAGACCAACGCTCCACCACTGAGCCAAACCGGCTTCGGCTCTCTTGCTGCTTTTAATATTCTCTCTTTGTCTTTTGCTCTTGGAATTTTAATGATGATGTGTCTTGGTGTGGTCCTCTTTGGATTCCTTTTGTTTGGGGTTCTGTGCACTTCCTGAACTTGTAAGTCTAATTCTTTCCCCAGGTGGGGGAAGTTTTCTGTCACTATTTCTTCCAGTATGTTTTTGGTATCTTGCTCTCTCTTTTCTTCTGGGACTCCCATAATTCTGATGTTGGTTCACTTGAAGTTGTCCCAGAGGTTTCTTACATTATCTTCAACTTTCTGGATTCTCTTGTCTTATTGCTTCTGTGGAGGAGTGTCTTGTGCCTCTTTATGTTCCAAATCTTTGACTTGATTCTTACGATCTTCCATTCTATTTTTAGGACTCTGTATAATATTTTTTATTTCAGACAATGTATTCTTTATTTCTAGTTGATCCTTTTTTATTTCTAGTTGATCCCTTTTCATATCCTCATAGGTCTTGTTTATTTTATCAGCCTTTTCTAGGAAATTCTTGAAAAACCTTATAACCATGGTTTTGAACTATATATCCAGTCACTTGTTGTCCTCCATTTCTTTTGTTTGTGATCTGTTTCCTTGTCTCGGCATTTTCACAGCTTCCCTGAGTTGGTAGGGTGGCTTTGTATGCTAAGGTGTCCTATATGGTTCAGTGGGTCAGTCTCCCAGTTACCTGAGGTGGACACTCTTAGTGGCCCCTTTTGTGGACTGTGTGTACAGCCTTGTTGTAGTTAAGTCTTGATTGTTGTTGGTATCACTGGGAGTAACTGATCTCCAGGCCAATTGGCTGTGAGAATCAGCTGTGTCTATGCCAGGAGACAGCCTTATTTGACTAGACTTGGAAAATTGCAAAAGCCTCTGTGCTCAGCTTGGATGGGGAGGAGTTTCAAGGTGGAGCCTACAGCCTTGGCTTCCTGTTAGCCCCGCCCTATGAGGTTCCTGAGTCTCAGTGTTCTTCAATGTCCTTAGGTACTTGCTGCAAGCACCTCTGAGAGAAAGGTGCCCTAGAGTTTGGCCCTCTACCAAACAGTGTAGGCTCTCCTCCAGTGAGCCCGGAACTGGGGTTCAGTGTAGTCGGAACTGGGGCTCAACACAGTCTGGAGCTTTTGTCTTCTTCCTGGTAGGGCAATCCAGCAGCACAGTCAACAGTCCGTCCTCTGAGCGCAATGTGCGCGCCTCCGGGACTGCCTTTCGCCGCTCCCCTGAGTTTCTGCCTTACAGCCCAGATTCCCTCCGTATGAGCCTGGGTCCCCAGGGTCTCGCCCAGAACTGGGGTTCAGCACAGTCTGGAGCTTTTATCTCCTTCCCACTAGGGAATTCCAGTCAGGCATTCAGCCTTCCCTCCTCTCCAGCTCTGTCCTCTCCCCTCACGCACCATGTCTCCATACCTTAGGCTTTTACAGCTCCTCTGGTTTTCCTTCTGGTTTTCTCTTTCCTTCTAGTTGTAGAATTTCCAGTCAGTCAACTTTTCTGTAGTTCTGAATAATGTCCATTTTGTATTTTAGTTGTATTTTTTTGAAATTGTTGTGTGAGGCTGCAGTTAGGCATTTACCTATGCCGCCATCTTGGTTTTGCTCCCAAACCATCTCTTTTTTAATGAAACACAGAATCTAATTTCTATCTAGTAAGCTGAACTGCCAGGAACAAACATAATTTTCTTTGCCAGACTGATACTCACAAATTTAGAAACTGACTCTCTTGCATGCATTTTAGTTAATGGTGAAAATAATATAAATTGAGCCTGGAAAGTCAACTCATTTTTGGTTAACTAGTAACTAGGAAAAGCTATAGTCAGTTACATATACCCCAAGATAAATGTCATGGTAAATTTTCTTATTCTTTTGTCAAGAGTGTTCTTATGATAAAAGCTATATAGTTCAAGGGACACCAGTATTTCGGACCCTTTCAGCTTCCAAAGGAAATGTAGCTAAAAGTAATGGAGCTTAGTTTTTTAGATTATTCTAATAGAAAACCCATTCTTGCGCTTTATTTCAGGGTAATGAAACTTTTAGATATGAAGCTTGTGGGGAGAAATTTCTATGATCCGACAAGTGCTATGGTGCTGCAGCAACACAGGTTGGTGGTTTTCTCTTCCTCACTTGTAAATGATCTGGAAATAAATTTTCATTGAAATCACCATATTAAATCTCAGTATTTTATGACAGTGAATACAATTTACCAGTTAAATCTCTTCTATAGTTTATTATTTTAGTAAGTTCACAATGATGTTGATTTAATTGAATTTGTTTCCTGGTGCTTTCTCGTTATTACTGGGGAAGGATAGTATTCAAGTACCCTGTTTCCCCGAAAATAAGACAGTGTCTTATTTTAATTTTTGCTCCCAAAGATGCGCTAGGTCTTATTTTCAGGGGATGTATTATGTTTCCATGAAGTAGGTCTTGTTTTCGGAGGATGTCTTATTTTCGGGAAAACATGGTATTATCTCAGATAGGAGCATGGAAGTTTCTGTGCTTCTTTTAAACCCTGAGGTAAAGCCCATCTATCTTTTCAGATTGCAGATCTGGCCGGGCTATGCAGCTAGTATCCGGAGGACAGATGGTGGTCTCTTCCTGCTAGCTGATGTCTCTCATAAGGTCATTCGTAATGACTCTGTGCTGGACGTCATGTGAGTGATGGTGGGAGCCAGCTTTAACAAGCTAACAGTTTTCTGAAAAGCTCAATAATAGCTGGTAGTAATACATAATAGCCATTGTTCTGATTGAGTTTTAAATTGTAGAACAAATGAAGAATGTTGAATAGAAGTGCACCATTCCATAAGTCCTGCTAAGATAGAGGGGAGTTGTGTTTAAGTCTCTGGTTAAGAAGATTTGGTTTAATACACACACCCCAAGTTTTTGTTTAAGTGTGTTACTATAGCAGATATGAACAGTAGTAAGTTTAGATGTGTATAATTTGTAATGGCTACTGAAGTGCATTTGTGATTCATTTTTTAAACTGTGTACTTAGAAATGGAATTAGTTCATGAAAAGGCTGAACTTTTTAAAGACTTTAAATTAACCCTATTTAATAAAGAAGTAATATGCAAATTGACAATCACTCAAACACACAAGATGGCTACCCCCATGTGGTCAAAGATGGCCACCACAAGATGGCTGACAGGGGCAGGCAGTTGTGGGCAATCAGGCCTGGTGGGAGGGACCAGGCCTTCAGGAAAGGGCAGTTGGGGAGGTATCAGGCCTGCAGGGGAGGGCAATTAGGGGCAATCAGGCTGGCAGGGGAGGGCAGTTAAGGGCGACCAGGATGGCAAGGGAGGGAAGTTAGGGGTGACTGGGCCAGCAGGGAAGGGCAGTTGGGGGCAATTAGGCCTGCAAAGGAGGACAGTTAGGGGTGACCAGGCCTGCAGAGGAGGGCAGTTGGGAGTGACCAGGCCAGCAGGGGAGCAGTAGGCATTGATCATTCTGGCAGGGGAGTGGTTAGAGGGTGATCAGGCTGGCAGGAAGAAGCAATTAGGGGCAATCAGGCAGGCAGGCAGGCGAGCGGTTGGGAGCCAGCAGTCCTAGATTGTGAGAGGGATGTCCGAGATTGGAGAAGGTGCAGGCTGGGCTGAGAGTCACAACCGCATGCATGAATTGTGTGCTCTGGGCCTCTAGTCTATAATAATAAGAGTATAATATGCTAAATGGATTGGATTGCTAAATGACCTTTTTTTTTTTTTTAAATATATTTTATTGATATTTTACAGAGAAGAAGGTCAAGAGATAGAGAGCTAGAAATGTCGATGAGAGAGAAACATCGACCAGCTGCCTCCTGCACACCCCCCACCAGGGATGTGCCCGCAACCAATGTACGTGCCCCTGACCGGAATCGAACCTGGGACCCTTCAGTCCACAGACCGACGCTCTACCACTGAGCCAAACCGGCCTCGGCTGAATGACCTTCTTGATGTCATTCCAGACGTCCTTCTGGACGAAGCCAAGGCAGCAGGGGCAGAGGCAATGAGGCAGGCAGGCAAGTAGTTAGGGGCGATCTGGCAGGCAGGTGAGTAGTTAGGGGTGATCAGGCAGGCAAGCAGAGGCGGTTGTGGCGATGAGGCAGGCAGGCAAGTGGTTAGGGGCGATGAGGCAGGCAGGCAGGCAGTTGGACATCCCCTGAGGGGTCCCGGTTTGTGAGAGGGGGGTTCAGGCTGGGCTGAGTGGACCCCCCCCCCCATACCCATGCATGAATTTCATGCACTGGGCCTCTAGTATTTAATAAGATATTTAGATATGAATTGACAAATTACCCTCTAAAAGTTTACTCAGTTTATTTTCCCACCAGCTGTGTACAAATACTGGGTGTTATTAGGTTTATAAATCTCTGCTTTATCTGATAAATTTACTCATTCCTTTACTCAGCTTCAGTTGTGTACCAGAGTCTTGGGACATATAAGTTAACAAAACAAAGAAAGATCCTTTAGATCTTCCAAAGAAACCTCCCATGGAGGTTATATTGTAGTCCGCTTAGATAAATAATAAGCATGATAAGTAAGTTGTATAGTGTACTAGAAGTGAGGAGAGCTAATGAAGAAAGAACAGGTAGGACACAGGGTGAGAGAGATCATGTGTACTAGAGGCTGGGTGGTGAGGGAGTGGAGCGCTGCAATTTTAAGTAGAGTAGTCAAGCTCATTTGGGTTAACTCTTACAGAAGGTAAGAGAGTTAGCTGGGTGAATACATGGGCAAAGGGAATTTTGGTAGAGGGACAGCTGGGGTAAAGGCCTTACAACAGAAATATGCCTGGCTCGTTCCAGAAGAGGGAGGGAAGCCAAGATGGTTAGACTAGAGCGCGGTCAGAGTAATGGAAGGAATGATGACATAGAGCTGTGTAAGTCTAATGTAAAGATTTTAGCTTTACCTGGAATGAAATATAGACCTTGTAGCCAAGCAGTGACATTGTGTGGTTGAGTGTAAGGACAATAAACTAGTAGGGTGGGGAAAAAGTGGGAGACAAACTAGGAGGCTATTGTAACCCAGTGGAGGTGTTGAGAAGTGGTTGGCTTTTAGATATATTTTAAAAGTAGCAATGAGTCCATTTCCTGACTGATGTGGGATATAAAAGAGAGGTTGAGGATGGCAAAAACTTTTTTGGGTGAATTTGTAATGATTTATTCTGTCTCTTCTTTTTTTTAAAATCTATATTATTTAGATTATTACAATTGTTTCTCCTTTTTCTCCCCCAAAGCTCCCTACCACCCAGTTCCCTTCCCACCCTCTGCCCTTACCCTCTCTACCCCCAATTGTCTTCATCCATTGGTTTTACGATTTCAATCCAGTCTCTCACTGCTTCCCCACCCCCTTATCCTCCTGATAATTATCAGTCCACTCCCCTTCTTTGCCCCTGATTCTACTATATTCACCACCTTATTCTGTTCCTCAGATTTTTTTGCCCTTCTCTTTTCCTTTTTTCCGTATATGAATTTCAAGTGGGACACTCTCTCTCATTTGTTTTTGTAGGGAAATACAACAGAGTGTTCTGTAGCTAATGGCTGCAGACTGTCCAAATGTCTCAGGACCACACGAATAGAATCTGCTCCTCCTCCGGTTCACACCCGTCCCACTGCTTCCCCGGGGCACGCGGATCTCCCGGAGTACACGGCTCCCTGGGTCCCACCGCCCCCCCTTGGGCACACAGCTCTCCCGGGGCACATGGTTCCCCCGGGACACACGGCCCCCCTGGGGCACACGGCTCACCCAGGGCACACGGCCCCCTGGGGAATATGGCTCTCCCGGGACACCTGGTCCCCCTGGGGCACACGGCTCACCCAGGGCACATGCATTCTGTCTCTTCTTGATCACTGGGGTCTCTGTCTCTTTCTCTCACATAGTACACCCAGTTCTAGTTTATTCCTAGCATCTAGTAAGTGTTCAAGAATACTCATAAGCTCTGGTCAGCATGCCCAGTGGTTAGAGTGTTGACCCACGTCCCGAAGGGTCCCAGGTTCAAGGGCATGTATGTGAGTTGCAGGTTCTCTGTCCTAGCTGAGGCTCCTGAGGGAGGCAACCAATTGATGAGGTTCTCTCACATCAATGTTTCTCTCTCTCCTCTCTTCCTTCCCTCCCACCCTTCTCTCTCTAAAATCAATGGGGGAAAAATTCTTCATTGAAGATTAATAACAACAAAAAATAATACTAAAAATAAATAAATAGATATCTTGCCCTGGCTGGCATGGCTAAATGGTTAGAGCATAAGCCTGTGTACTGGAGGGTCATGGGTTCGATTCCCAGTCAAGGGCGCATACCTGGGTTGTGGTTAGATCCCTGGACCTGGTCCAGTCACATGCAGGAGGCAACCAATCGATGTATCTCTCTCACATCACTGTTTCTTTCTATTCTCTCTCTCTCTCTCTCTCTCTCTCTCTCTCTCTCTCTCTCTCTCTCCTCCTACTTCTTACCTTCCATTCTCTCTAAAAATCAGTGGGAAAAATATCCTCTAGTGAGGATTAACAAAAATAAAAAATAGATGTTTTTAAAATCACTACATCTTTTGTTATGTTTTCTGCCTTCATTTTTCTTCTTAGAAAGGTCTACTTATTTTATGTTTTCCAATGTTAACCTGGAATTTATCCTGGTATGATATTACAAGCATGATTGTCTTAGTACTATTAGACAATTTATTGAAAATTTTTTTCTTTAGATTTAAATCAGTACCTTTATCACATTTTAAAATACTTCGGATTATTTCTGAAAACTTCATTTTGATCCAGTGATTAAAACTAATGTAATACTGTTTTAATTATTGATGCTTTATTAGGTTTTAATACTTGTCAAGGAATTCTGTTTTCAGAATTATTTTTAAAAATATTTTCTCGCCGAAGCCGGTTTGGCTCAGTGGTAGAGCGTCGGTCTGCGGACTGAAGGGTCCCAGTTCGATTCCGGTCAAGGGCATGTACATTGGTTGCGGCACATCCCCAGTGGGGGTGTGCAAGAGGCAGCTGGTCGATGTTTCTGTCTCATCGACATTTCTAGCTCTTTATCTCTCTCCCTTTCTCTCTGTAAAATATCAATAAAATATGTTTAAAAAAATAAAAATATTTTCTCACCATTTTATTAATATGTTTCTATAGATTTTTTTTTTAAAATATATATTTTATTGATTTTTTACAGAGAGAAATAGAGGGATAGAGAGTTAGAAACATCGATGAGAGAGAATCATTGATCAGCTGCCTCTTGCACACCCCCTACTGGGGATGTGCCCGCAACCAAGGTACATGCCCTTGACCGAAATCGAACCTGGGACCTTTCAGTCCGCAGGCCGACGCTCTACCACTGAGCCAAACCGGTTTCGGCTGTTTCTATAGATTTTGAGAGAGAGAGAAAGGGAGAGGGATAGAAACAGCGATGAGAGAGAAACTTCATTGATCTGCTGCTTCCTGCAAACCCCTACTGGGGATCGACCCCACAACCCAGTCATGTGCCCTGACTGGGAATCAACTATGACCTTCTGTTTCATAGGTTGACGCTCAACCACTTGAACCACACTGGCTGGCTGGTTTTACTTTTTTTTTTTTAAACTTTTAGTTTTGTAAAACTTTTAGTCATATTTTATTGTAACTGTGCACACACACATATGTATACGTGAGCTATGTATTACATACTATGATTATTTTTGTTTTCTGCACAACTGTTTATCTTAGATATAGTGTATTTCCATTTTCTAAGTACAAAATTATATATACTTACTAGTGCAACCTCAAATTCTCCTCATTCTACATTCCAATGCTATTATTTTGTCAATGTTATCTTCTCTCCCCCCTTCCCAAATTATATTTCTTAGATTATTGAAATAAAATTAGATAAAGCTTTGAGGACCCATCTCCAAGATAGTAAGAAGTCTTATGTCAGACATTGTCCCATTAGGTCACACACACGAACCCTGGGGTGTTTGACATCCTGGTCCTTAGTCCTCCTGCAGAGCCCAAGCACTTGAGCATAGAGTGGGTGGCCACACTGTCAGGTGTAGAGCTCTGTGTCTTAGTCCTCTCTTGTGCCCTTGCAACTGTTACAGATTCAGGGTTCTGCCACCTGTCTTCCCCTGTGTCCTTTATGTTCTTATGAACCACTGGAAACCACAAAAGAGCAATTATTTTCCTGGAGGTCAGCAATGCAGTAATACAAAATGTGTTCTCCAATCACTTAGAATAAGACTAGAAACCAGAAAGAAACACAGGAAATCTCCTAATATTTGGAAATTAAACAGCACACTCTAAATAATCTAAAGAAAAAGCACAAGGGAAATCAGAAAATAACTTGAATTGAAAGGAAACAAAAACCAGTATACCAAAAAATCAGGGACTTTTTGTTTTCTGCACAATTGTAGCGAATACAATGGTCAGAGGGAAATTTATAGCTTAAAATTATATGAGAAAGAACTCACACATTTATGACAAAGGTGTCAAGGTAAACCACTAAGAAAGGAGTAGTTTTGTAATAATTGGACACTCATATACAACAAAATGAAACCTATACTATTATCTCATATCTTCCATAAAAGTTAACTCAAATGGATCACAAACCTAAATGTAAGAACTAAAACAATAAACCTCTTCATATTGTCTCACAGGAGTTTGAGACTTTCTCTTTAGTCTTTTTCTCTCTCCTTTGTGGATTGGATACCCTCTATTGATTTATCTTTATGTCTATGATTATTTTTGCCATTTTCAAATCTGCTGGTGGGCTCATCGTATCAGTTTTTTATTTTCGTTATTGTATTTTCAAATTCTTTAATTTCTACTTGTTTTGCTTTGCTTTTTAGTTTCTATAATTTTATTAAGATTCCATATATGTTGATTCATTGTCATCATATTTCCCTTTAATTATAATTGCTGCTTTTAATTCTTTGTGTGTGCAGTGCTCACTAAAATCTGAGCCCTGCCGAAACCAGTTTGGCTCAGTGGTAGAGCATCGGTCTGCAGACTGAAGGGTCCCGGGTTCGATTCCGGTCAAGAGCATGTACATTGGTTGTGGGCACATCCCCGGTAGGGGGTGTGCAGGAGGCAGCTGGTCAGTGTTTCTCTCCCATTGACGTTTCTAGCTCTCTATCTCTCTCCCTTCCTCTCTGTAAAATATCAATAAAATATATATATATTTTTTTAAAAATCTGAGCCCTTCAGGATAAGTTTCTGTTGACTTCCCTCCCCCATGATTTATTGATTAAACTTTCCCATTTCTTTGTATATATAATAGCTTGTGATTGAAAACTAAACATTTCAGATAATATACCATAGCAAGACTGGATTGTGTTTTATTTTTCTGAGTTTTAATAAATTCTAATTTGTTGCTCAGCCTGCCTGGCCCAGTGGTTGAACATTGACTTTCATTTAAAAACATAACTATAATGTCATTATTATACTTACATTTTTAATTTATTATGATCATTATTAGATTGGTATATTCATAGGTTTTTCCAGTACCAGATTGTCTTCATAACTCAAAACCAAAGCTGGCAAATTTTAATTCTTTGGGATGAGAAATGACTTGTATGAAAGTAGTTGTTTTAAGAACCTTACATATTTGTATTAACACGAAAGACTATCCACAGGATATTGTTAAGTTAAAAATAGTTACAAAATAACCCTGGCCTGGTGATTCAATTGGCTAGAGTGTCATACCATACACCCCCAAAAAAGGTGGTGGCACATACTTAGGTTGTGGATTTAATCCCTGGTTGGGATGCTTACTGGAAGCGACCAATAGATATTTCTCACATTGATGTTTCTCTCTCTCTCTCTCTCTCTCTCTGTCTGTCTGTCTCTCTCTCTCTCCCCTCCCTCTCAAAAAAATCAATAAATATTTTCTAAGGTAAGAATATTTTAAAAAGAAGCAAAACAGTGTATCTGATATGATTACACATTTCTTTTTCCAATTACTAGTATTCACAAATTTAAGGAAAGCTGTGGGAAGGAAAGTAGGTCTCTGTGAATAATGGATTACAAACCATGTTCAATTTTTGTTTTATAATTTTTATAATTGTGTTTTTATTTTATATTATTTTTATTTTATAATGAACATGTAACACCAGCAAAATTATAGCAAAGATAAAAGAAAATAACTATCTGTTAAGAAAATGGGCTAAAGATATTTTTATCAAAGAATGATTTAGAAGATAAATAAGTATGTGAAAAGATGTTTAACATCATTAGCCATTAGGAAATGAGAGTTGTGCACACCTATTAGAGAAACTAAAATAAGATATAGTGAAAATATCAAACGTTAGTAAGGAGGTAGGGAAAGTGCTCCTTGCATACTGTGAGTAGGAGTATAAAATGGTTTTGCCACTCCAGAGAATATTTTTGGCAGTTTCTTATAAAATGAAGCATGTACTTAATGGAATCACACTCTCCGGCATTTTTCCAGAGAAATGAAAATTTAGATTCACACAAAAACTGGTACACAAATGTTCATAGCAGTTTTATTTGCAACTAGTGAGCCAGTACATGAAATTCGTGCACATTAAAAGGGGATTAATTAGAAGAAATAATTTAATATTGCTATTTGCCCTTTTCTCTATAATAGAAGTGTCAAAGATGAAAGAAAATTAGTAAAATGTATATGAAAACCTTCCTCATGTCAGAATCTGAGACACATCACAGGACCCAGAGTCAAGTCCCCACCCACCCACATGCCCCTCATAATCGTGTGAGACCCAGCCCCGGCCAACCCCACCCCCATTGGGCTAGATCCAGACCACACCAGTACAACCCTTGTCAAGCCCTGCAGTGCAAGGGGCATAGCCTCAGGCCCCCTGGCCAAGCACCCGGACTGGGGGTGTGGCCTGAGGTTCCCCCAGCCCAGAACGGGGCGGCAGGGCATGCCTTGAGGTCCTGCCAAGTCCTGCCAGGTGGGGGACATGTCCTGAGATCCCCTGTCAAGCCCTTCAGGGTTCGTGGCATGGCCTGAGGTGCCCCATCAAGCCCCTCCAGGCATGGGGGCACAGCTTCAGGTCCCCCATCAAACACTGCTGGTTGCAGGCACTGCCTGAGTTCCCTTGACCCAGCACTGGGTTTCACCTTGAGGTCTTCTGTCAAGCCCCCTGGGTGGGGGGCACAGCCTGAGGTCCCCTGTTAAGCCCAGTCAGGCAGGGGGGGCATAGCCTAAAGTCCCCTGTCAAGACCCGCCGAGCAGGGGATGTGGTCTGAGTTCCCCCGTCCTGGCACTGGGGTGGGGGTGGGGCATCCTGAGGTCTCCTAGTTCAACATTAGGACAGGAAGTGCACCTTGAGGTCCTGTCAAGCCCTGGCAGGCGGGGGGAATGGCCTCAGGTCCCCTGGCCTGGCACTGGGGTGGAGGTGCGGCCTAAGGTCCCCTAGCCTGATGCCAGAGTGGGAGGCACAGCCTGAGGTCCCCTGTCAAGCCCCATGGGGGCGGGGGAAGGCACAGCCTCAGGTCCCTGCTGATTGCTCATTAAGATTCCTTATGGGAATCTTGGATTCAGCTATGGGTGCAGCCATATGGAGTGATGGTCAATTAGCATATTCCCTCTTTATTAGATAGGATAGCATTCTTCAACAAGTGATAGTTAAACATAACTCTGGTACCTCCATACAATGAATACGGCTTAGCAATAAAAACAAATAAGCTATTGATACAACACACCAGATGGGTCTCATGGTCATTATGTGTAGTGAACAA
Source organism: Vespertilio murinus (assembly GCA_963924515.1). Lineage (NCBI taxonomy): Eukaryota > Metazoa > Chordata > Mammalia > Chiroptera > Vespertilionidae > Vespertilio > Vespertilio murinus. The sequence continues at coordinate 93,534,102 of OZ004708.1, forward strand.
TGTCAGTCTCAAAGATTGCATGATGTTTCATTATATGTCATTCTCAAAATGATAAAACTATAGAGCTAGAGAATAGCTAGAACAGTTTGTGGATGCCAGGGGACAGAGAAGGGGAAGGAATGTGACTGTATTAGGGTAACAGGAAATAGTTGCTTTATGTTGATATGGAACAGTTACTATGTGATTGAATGTGGTAGTAGCTACATAAACGTATAACGGAGATAAAATTGCATAGGACTATACACACAAATCAGTGTATGCAAAACAAAATGGCAAACACTGAATAAGGTCTATCAGCCTAGTTAACAATGTTTTACCAATGTCACTTCCATATGTGAGATTCTGTGTACAAATTTTGCAACTTCCTTTGATTTTATTATTATTTCAAAATAAGAACAAGAAAATAAAAGATTTTTTCATTGGAGGTAAATGGAACTAATATACCTGTTCTGTTAGTATATGTTGTGAATCTCAAAGGGGTTATAAGATGCTGAGAGGACTCAACTTATTTGATTGTGGAACCTTATGACCTCTCAAGGGACTAGTGTTCCTGAGGAATATACATACCCTGGTGACAGTGGCCCACAGAAAAAAGTCCAACCTTTACTCCCTGATGTACAAGGGAATTCATATTTGGACCCTGCCTGTCTGTAACCTAAATCTAGCATTTTCTGTTCCTCTTTCACCCACTTACTCTCCCCTGTCCCAGATCCCTGATTGCCTCTGTACCACTGCCTCTGCCTGGAATGCCACTCACTCCTCTGTCCTGGGGGTTCTGCCTAGCACATCACTCCCTCAGGTGCCAGCTGCCTCTGTAAACTCTCCTGACTCCCTGGACATACTCAGACACGCTTTCTGCAAATTTCCTGTATGGCCTTGTTTATGGCACCATTAGAGGGTACATTGGTTTATGGTGAGTTTTTCATCTCTGCATCTTTAGCATCTTCACCAGGTAATGTAGTTTCTTCCTTCAGCTAGAAGGACAAATATAGTTTAAAAAATGTTTTATTGTCCCTAATAATGACGATACATGTGAACGATTATTTTGATGTGGAAAGTACCTTATTTTCAGACAGGTGGGGAGCTTTTTTTTTTTTTTTTCCCAAGGGCGTTTGGATATTTATAACATCATTCATGGGCCATATGAAATTATCAATTTAACAGTTAGCCTGCTGAATTTGGTCAAATACTTGATTAAATCAACCCTGATGCCTTGGTGATTTCTATACAGTTGTAGGCCGGACATTCCCCACCATTTTTGTTTATTTGTTTTAATTTCATTTTATTGTTTAAGGTATTACAAATAGTAGTACATATGTCTCCTTTTGGTTTTTTCCCTACTGACCTCCCCCTGCCCTCTGTTACCCCCTGGCACTTGCCCTCGTCCCTCTGTCCCCAGTGACTTGCGTCTGTTGGTTGTGCTTATGTGCATGCATAAAAGTCCTTTGGTTGATCTCTTACTTCCCCAACTCTCCCCTAACTTCCTGTTGTAGTTTGACAGTCTGTTGGATGCTTCTTTACCTCTGTCTATTTTTGTTCAGCAGTTTGTAATGTTCTTTATCATCCATAAATGAGTGAGATCATGTGGTATTTATCTTTCACTGACTGGCTTATTTCACTTAGCATAATGCTCTCCAGATCCATCCATGCTATTGCAAATGGTAAGAATTCCTTCTTTTTTATAGTAGTGTAGTATTCCATTGTGTAGATATACCACAGTTTTCTAATTATTCATCTGCTAATGGGCATTTAGGCTGTTTTCAAATCTTAGCTATGGTAAATTGCACTGCTGTTAACATAACGCTGCATATATCCTTTCTAATTGGGGTTTCTGTTTTCTTGGGATATATTCCTAGAAGTGGTATTACTGGGTCAAATGGCAATTCCATTTTTAATTTTTTTAGGAAATGCCATACTGTTTTTCATAATGGCTGCATTCCCACCAGCAGTGAAGGAAGGTTCTTTTTTCTCCTCTCTAGCACTTGTCATTTGTTGATGATAGTCATTCTGACAGGTATGAGATGGTACCTCATTGTTTTGATTTATATCTCTTGGATGCTTAGTGACTTTGAACATCTTTTCATATGTCTCTTGGCTTTCTGAATGTCCTCTTTTGAAAAGTGTCCATTTAGGTCCTTTGCCCATTTTTGATTGGATTGTTTATCTTCCTTTTGTTAAGTTGTATGAGTTCCTTGTAAATGTTGGAGGTTAAACCCTTATCAGAGGTAACATTGGCAAATACGTTCCCCTATGCAGTGGGCTTTTTTGTTGTTTTGTTGATGGTTTCTTTTGTTGTGCAAAAACTTTATTTTTTATTTTTATTTTTAAAAAATGTATTTTATTGATTTTAGAGAGGGAGAGAAAGATAGAAACATCAATGATGAGAGAGAATCATTGATAGGCTGCTTCCTACATGCCCCCCACTAGGGATAGAGCCTGCAACCTAGGCATGTGTCCTTGGCTGGAATCAAACCCAGGACCCTTCATTCCACAGGCCTGATGCTCTGTCCATTGAGCCAAACCAGCTAGGGCTGAAGCTTTTTATTTTGATACTAGAGGTCCAGTGCACAAAATTCGTGCATTGCGGGTGCGAGGGTCCCTCAGCCCAGCCTGCTCCCTCACTGTCTGGGAGCCCTCAGGGGATATCCTACTGATGACTTAGGTTCTGCTCCCCATGGGCCTAAGCTGTAGTCTGGCTGTGGAGGCTCAGAGCAGGTGTGTGTATGTGTGTCTGTGCGTGCGCGCGGGCACGTGTGCCTGCCTGTTGGGGTCCTGGCCGCAGCCACACCGCAGAGGATCAGAGCAGACACCCCTGTGTGTTGTTCTCTCAGGCTCGGGGCCACACCTGCATGTTCTCTCATGCTCCGGGCCTCACCTGGCCCCTCCTCCAGTCCAGTGGTCCCATTATGGCATCCTGGCCTAATTTGCATATTGCCTCTTTATATATTAAGATAGTCCCATTTGTTTATTTTCTCTTTAGTTTCCATTGCCCTAGGAGCTGTATTGGTAAAGATATTGCTACGACAAATATCTATTTTGTTACCTATGGCTTCTTCTACAATTTTTATAGTTTCCCATCTTACCTGTAAGTCCTTTATCCATTTTGAGTTTATTTTTGTGTATGGTGTAAGTTGGTGGTCTAGTTTCATTCTTTTTCAAGTATCTTTCCAGTTTTCCCAATACCATTTATTGAAGAGATTGTCTTGTCTCTATTGTATGCTCTTGCCTCCTTTGTCAAATATTAATTGAGTGACCTAGCCAGTTTGGCTCAGTGGATAGAGCGTTGGCTTGTAGACTGAAGGGTCCCAGGTTCCATTCCAGCCAAGGGCACATGCCTGGGTTGCGGGCTCAATCTCCAGTAGGGGTCATACAGGAGGCAGCTGATAAGTGATTCTCTCATCGTTGATGTTTCTATCTCTCTATACCTCTCTCTTCCTCTCTAAAATTAATAAAAATATTTAAAAAAATATTAATTGAGCATACTGGCTTTTGTCAATTTCTGAGTTCTCTGTTCTGTTCTATTGATCTATATGTCTGTTCTTGTGCCAATACCAGGCAGTTTTGAGAACAGTGGCTTTGTAGTATAGTTTGATATCTGGTATTGTGATCCCTCTAACATTGTTCTTCTTTCTCAAGATTGCTGCAATTATTTGGGGTCTCTTTTTATTCTACTTGAATTTTGGAGAATTTGTTCTAGGTCTTTGAAATATGCCATTGGTATTTTAATGGGGATTGCATTGAATTTATAGATTGCTTTGGGTAGTATGAACCTTAAATTATGTTGATTCTACCAATCCATGAACATGATGTATTCTTCCATTTTTCATGTCTTCCTCTATCTTTTTTTAGTGTTCTGAAATTTTCTGAGTACAGGTCTTTTTTTTTTTTTTTTTTTTTTTTTTTGAGTACAGCTTTTTTGTCTCCTTGATTAAGTTTATTCCTGGGTGTCTTAATTTTTTGTTGCAATGATAAATGGGATTGCTTTTTTAATTTCTCTTTTTGAGTTCATTATTGGTGTATAGAAAAGCCATAGACTTCTGGGTGTTAATTTTGTATCCTGCTACATTGGCAAATTCATTTACTAAGTCTAGTAGTTTTTTATGGAGTCTTTGGGGTTTTCTATGTACACTATCATATCATCTTCGAATAAGGACAGCTTTACTTCTTTTCCAATTTGGATGCCTTTTATTTCTTCTTGTCTGATCACAATGGCTAGTACTTCGAGCACTATGTTGAACCGGAGTGGTGAAAGTGAGCATCCCTGTATTGTTCCTGTTCTTAGGGGAAATGATTTTAGTTTTTGCCCATTGAGTATGATGTTGGCTGTGGGTTTGTCATATTTGGCTTTTATTATGTTGAGGTATGATCCTTCTATTCCCACCTTCCTGAGAGTTTTTATCAATAAAGGGTGTGGGGTCGAAACTGGTTTGGCTCAGTGGATAGAGCGTTGGACTGCGGACTGAAAGGTCCCAGGTTGGATTCCAGTAAAGGGCATGTACATTGGTTGTGGGCACATCCCCAGTGGGGGGTGTGCAGGAGGCAGCTGGTCGATGATTCTCTCTCATCGACATTTCTAACTCTCTATCCCTCTCCCTTCCTCTCTGTAAAAAAAAATCAATAAAATATATTTTACAAAAAAAGATAGGGTGTTGGATTTTTATCAAATGCTTTTTCTGCATCAATGGATATGATTATGTGGTATTTCTTTATGAGGTGTATCACATTTATTGATTTGCAGATGTTGTACCATCCTTGCATTCCCAGAACAAATCCCATTTGGTCATGGTGTATGATCCTTCTAATGCAATGCTGGATTCGATTTACTAGAATTTTGTTGAGAATTTTGGCATCTATGTTCATGAGGGATATTGGCCTGTAATTCTCTTTCTTTGTATTGTCTTTATCTGGTTTTGGGATTAGGGTAATACTGGCTTTGTAGAAAGTTTGGAAGTGCTCCTTCCTCTAGAATTTTTTTTGAATAGTTTGAGGAAGATAGATTTTATTTCTTCTTCTTTTTAAAAAATATATATTTTATTGATTTTTTACAGAGAGGAAGGGAGAGGGACAGAGAGTCAGAAACATCAATGAGAGAGAATCATCGATCAGCTGCTCTTGCACACCCCCTACTGGGGATGTGCCTGCGACCAAGGTACATGCCCTTGACCAGAATTGAACCTGGAACCTTTTCAGTCCACAGGCCGACGCTTTATCCACTGAGCCAAACTGGTTTCGGCGATTTTATTTCTTTTTTTAATGTTTGTTAAAACTCCCCTGTGAAGCTGTCTCGTCCTGGGCTTTTGTTTGTTAGAAGTATTTTTATTACTGCTTCAATTTCCTCCATAGTTACCAGCCTATTCAGATTTTTTTTATTTCTCCTGGTTGAGTTTTGGAAGGTCATATTTTTTTTAGGAATATGTCCATTTCTTCTAAGTTGACCCAGTTTGTTGGAGTAGAATTGCTCATAGTATTTTTATTTATTTATTTATTTATTACTATTCTTCATATTTCTGTGGGGTCTGTTGTTATTTTACTTCTTTTATTTCTGATTTTGTTTATTTGGGTCCTCTGCTTCTTGGTGAATCTGGCTAGAGGTTCATCAATCTTTCAAACCAATCAAGAGGTTTATCCTTTCAAAGAATCAGTTCATGGTTTCATTGATCTTTTGTATTTTTTTTGTCTTTATGTCATTTATTACTTGTCTGATCTTTATTATTTCCTTCTTTCTGATCACACTGGGCTTTTCTTGTTGCTCCCTTTCTAATTCTTCAAGTTGCAGAGTTATATGGTTTATTACCAGTTTTTCTTGTTTTTTGAGGTAGGTCTGTAATGCTATGAACTTCCCTCTCAGGACTTCTTTCACTGTGTCCCAAAAATTTTGGATTGTTGTGTTTTCATTGTCGTTTGTTTCCAGGATGTGTTTTATTTCTTCTTTGATCTCTTTGGTAACCCACTCATTGTTTAATAGTGTGCTATTCAGTCTCTAAGTGCTTGAATTTTTGTGATTGTTTTTATTGTAGTTGATTTCTAATTTTATGCCACTGTGATCTGAGAAGATGCTTAATATGATTTCAGTCCTCTTGAATTTGGAGAGACTTTGCCTGTGTATCAATATGTGGTCTGTCTTTGAAAATGTCCCATGTGTGCTTGAGAAGAATGTATATTATGTAGTTTTGGGGTAGAATGTTCTAAAGATGTCATTTAAGTCCATCTGATCTAGTGAGTCATTTAGGATTGATGTTTCTTGGCTAATTTTTGTCTAGAAGATTATCTAGTGATGTTAATAGGGTATTAAAGTCTCCTACTATGATTGTGTTGCTGTCAATCTCTCCTCTGATATCTTCCAGAAGTTTTTTTTTATGTATTTGGGTGCTCCTGCATTGGGTGCATAAATGTTTACCAGAGTTATGTCCCTCTTGTTGTATCAATCCCTTTAGAATTATGAAGTGGCCTTTCTTGTCTCTTGTTATGGTCTTCTCTTTGAGGTCTGTTTGTGAGATATAAGTATTGCTACCCCAGCTTATTTTTTTAATTTTTGTTTGCCTGATAGATATCTTTCCATTCTTTCATTTTCAGTCTGTGTGAGTCCCTTGTTCTGAGATGAGTCTCCTATAGATAGCATGTATATGGGTCTTTTGATTGGAGCATTTAATCCATTTACATTTAATATTATTGATAGGTATTTGTTTGTAGCCATTTATGTACTTTATGCCTGTGTTCCTTCTTTCCTTTCTATTCTTTTTACAGCATTCCCTTTAGCATTTCTTGCATTGCTGGCTTGGTCGTAATAAACTCCTTTTGCCTTTTTTTTGTCTGCAAAACTTCTGATTTCCTCTTCAATTTTGATTGATAGTCTTGCTGGATAGAGTATTCTTGGATTTAGTCCTTTGCTTTGGATCACTTTGTATACCTCCTTCCATTCCCTTCTAGCTTGATGTGTTTCTGTTGAGAAATCATTTGATAATCTGATGGAGGATCCTTTGTAGGTAACACTATCTCTCTTGTAGCTTTAAAATTCTCTCTGTCTTTTCAACATTTGCCATTGTAATTATGATGTATCTTGGTGTGGGTCTTTAGATATTCTTCTTGCTTGGGACTCTCTGTACTTGTGTAACTTTTTCCTTCCTCATATGGAAAGTTTTCTGTCATTATTTCTTCAAATAGATTTTCTAATCCTTGCTGCTCTTCTTGTCCTTCTGGAAGCCCAATTATATATGGGCGTTGTATATATATACAAAGCTCCTTTAGGCTCTCCTCCTGCTTTTTAATTTTTTTCTCCAGTTGCTGTTCAGATTGGGCTTGTTTCTCTACTTTATCTTCTAACTCACTAATTCGGTCCTCTACTTCTTCTAGCCTTCTGTTGAAACCTTCCATAGTTTTTTTTATTGTAGCTATATCATTTTTTTTTTATTCCTGAGTTTTGCATATGTTGTTGGTTTTCTCATCCATCCAGTGTATGAACTGTATGATGACAGAATTATTTTTATGTCATTTTTCATGCTTTTGTTTCATTTATTCCCTTGGTGATTTCCTCATTTCCTTTCCTCTGGGGATTGTTTCTATCACCAAAAGATTGATACACGAGTTGTGTGGGTTTGGGCTGTGTGCATTGGGAGTTTCGCACTACCTGAGTGTCACTAAAGAGCTCCGACATGTGGCTGCCATGGGTTGGTGGGAGCCACACAGGCCCAGGATTAGAGTCACTGGCACTAAATGTGACCTCGTGCACGAACCTAGAATTAGGGACCCTGCCTGCACTGTACTGAAAAAGAGACTCCACTGGCATGTGTCAAAAATCAGAGTCCCCCTGTGCCTGCACTAAGAATCGAGTATCAGAGTCTCTGTTGCTTGGTGCAGCCTTGTGCCGAGAATCAGGGTCCCTGTGTGTGCATGCACCAAGAATTGGAGTCACTGGCTCTTAGTGTGAGTGCACTGGGAATCAGGGATCCCAGGTGCGCCTGATGAGAAACAGAGTCAAGTCACTGGTGCTCAGTGCTGCCTCTCGTGTGGAGAATCAGGGTCTCTGGTCTGCTTGGGGAACTGGGTTGCATAGTCGCACTGTGTTGGCAGGAGGTCCACTTCTGCACGTAGGAAAACAGACTTGCCTGTGTGCTTACCAAGAATCAAAGTCATGCGGCACTGCCGCCCTGCATGGGCAAGGGATTTGGTCACCTGATTGCGTTGCAGGGAACAGATTCCCAGTGTCCATGCGCGTGCCCAGGCTCAAATTCCCATAGCGGAACAGCAGCCCTGTTACCACTGGTTTTAAGAATACAGTGAATTTTATTCATTTGTAGTTACTGTTTTTTAGTTGCTTTTTATCCTTTTGCTATTTTTTTATTGATTGCTTTTATTTGTTTTTGTAATGTTAAAAAAGAGAAGAGTTGAGTTCCTAGCTCTTAAAAGAGACAATTGGAGCCTTTTGGTGCTATACAGCTGTGAGTGTATCTCTAAAGTACTTATTTGTATCACCAACCCCTTTTATATTGCTCAGTGTATACACAAAAGTGATCCAAAGGTTTTTGTCTCTTTCCAAAGGCATGCCATGTATCAGCAGAACAAAGAAAACTTCCAGGATGAGTGCACTAAGCTTCTGGTTGGCAATATTGTCATAACCCGATATAATAACCGTACCTATCGGATTGATGATGTTGATTGGAATAAGACTCCAAAAGATAGCTTCACAATGTCTGATGGGAAGGAGATCACATTCTTGGAATACTACAGGTAGAGGGAATAGATTGGACGTGGTTGGGCGGGGACATAGTCTGCCATTCTGTAGCAGGATATTGAGTTCCACAGTAGCATACAATGGGACACTTTTAAAATAATTACATTGGTAATACACATAAGAATGAATTAACTCCTTTGTGGGATTGGACCTGATTATGCTACTCTTATAGTTTTATTCCTTTTAGTACTTTTGAAGATATTTCATAAATTAATCTCATGGGTTTGGATTGTATTTCCTTTGCTGGTTTGGTTAGAAGTCTGGTTGGAGAGATTAAATGCAAATCATTAATCATTCAACTATCATTTTGCCTTTCTAGTTGCCTACGACCTTTAACCTGATGCAGTTTTAAACAGTCTTTCCAGGGGAAATTGAGGGAGAGGAGTTAATATGGGAATAAGGACACATATGTAACACTTTAATCAATAAAGAAATTATAAATAAATGAATAGTCTTTCTATGACCATTAGTCTGTTTCTCCTCTTTTTAATTGCAACAATAATTTGAACCTACATTTTCCAGTTATATAAATATGCTATGATGAGTTCCCATTGGGCCTTTGACAAGGGTATTAGGCAAATTTGTACCTCAGTCCTGGTTTTAAGACACTCAGATTATGTTGCTATGAGAGTGGTGATACTGCTTCTGAAATTTTTTCCTGCTTTTGTCCTACTGTAGCAAAAACTATGGGATTACAATTAAGGAAGAGGACCAGCCACTGTTGATCCACAGGCCCAGTGAGAGACAGAATAACCAAGGGATGGTGAGTGGGGGTGCCCATCGGCCGCTCTTGGCCTTCTTCACAGCCCTAGGAGCCAAGGAGCAGTGGTTACAGTGTGCTTCGGGAAAGCTGTTGCAGAGTTTTGTCTGATTTCTAGCCATAGGTGCCACCTCCATAGAATTTGCTTTTGAGATTTACACGAGAAGCTAAATATTCATTTGAGCTAATTAGATTAAGCAATCAGCAGAATTTGTTGCAAAAGAAGATTAAAACACTGGATTCATTAGGGAAGTTTTATACATTTTAAGAGGGCTGGGGCCAGCGCAAAGTGCATTGACACCTGACTCTTCTGTTTTAAGTGTGAGTGCTGAAGATTGATAAGCTAAGATAAGGTAGAGGCACCAGCTTGTTAGAATTTGTTGTCTTTGCTTGTCTGGAGGCTCAAGAGGATTGGAAAATTTTTTTCTAGTTCTTGCTCTCCTTTTGACACTCAATATTTTTCCTTTTACCTAATATAACAGCTATGAGTATTGTGACTGAAGGTAAAGTACTTACAGTGTTTCACTGCCCTTTGGGATTTTATATTCTTTAGTTTGCCAGTGATAGCCCTGCAGGGCCAGAACTGGGGATAGCATGTCCTGTACAGGCCAGAGAACAGGATCCTCTTTTCCTGCTTGATTTTCCCTCTCCGTTATCTATTCAAAGCTGCTGAAAGGTGAAATCCTGCTGCTGCCTGAGCTTTCCTTCATGACTGGAATCCCTGAGAGGATGAAGAAGGACTTCAGGGCCATGAAGGTGAGAAATGCCTGCTTTGAGTGGGAGACCTTTTCAAGAGAAGATTGAGCTAGAATTGTGCTAGGCTTGCATCTTTCCCTGGGCAGGTTCATTCTTCCAAGCTTCAGTTTTCCTCTCTGTAAAACATGATCCATCCATCTCCCTTCTCACACACTGGAAAAGCCAATCAGTGCTTTCTTTTGAAGGTTATTAGAACAGTAGAGTGACTGGAACATAAGGTAAAAGGAAACATAATTCACTGTTTCCAAGCAGATAGATGACTGCAAGCTGGTCATTTGATCATAAATGAGATTCTTTGGGAGCACTACATTTTTAAAAACATTTCTATAAGCTTTCAGTTTATTTGAAGGGATGGAGTTAATGTAGGAAAAAGCGAGTCAGAGGATGAGGTAAGAGGACAGAAGTTGATCTTGTGGGGCCTGGGAGTATCCTGGAAGTTTTAAGCTCAGTTTCTGTAGGAAATAGGAGCAAAGATGAGTCCAGACTCATGAGTGCTTCACCTCCACACTCTGTCTGTGACTCCTGGGACTTTCCACACTTGAGATACTCTGCTGCCTCCCTTTGCCAATTCATGTCTATCTTATCCTGGGACCTTGTTTTTCTCAGATGCCACATATTATTTTTAGTAACATCATAAAGCATCTGAAGTGATGCTTAAATTCACGTAGGAGTTTTCTTTTTTGTTTACTTCTGATACTTGTGCTTTTAACATGTGGGTCAAGGTTCTTTCCTTACAACTCCCAGTTGCCTAATGACTTTATAATCACAAAGCTATCTATATAGTTCCATAGACTTACTGACCCTGACTGCCTCCCAGGGAACAACGGCTGTATAATTTATTAGTCCCAGAAGAATAAAGAAAGAACTCACTTATATGATTCAGAATCTCCATACACACTTGTTAGATATTCATTCAACAATAAATATTTAGAAAGCAACTAACCTGAACTAACCTCTTGACAAAAAACCAATAACATGTTGACATTCAAGGGCTGGTCTTTCATTTTGTTTTGTTTAGCTGCGTGCCTGGCACAGGGCATTTCCCCCCAAATGTTAAATAGGTAAAATCAAGCCCCATTTGCTCCTGTTTCATAGACTCTTTTAGGAATCTTAAATTTAGAACATAGCTTTGAAAAAGAGATAAGACTTAGATGCCATGAGGGTTAAAGAAACAATGTTTAAAATTCTTGTATGATTTAAAAATTTAATCTTACACTTTATTGACATTTCTGAGAGTATTTATGAAAGCCCTTAAAGATATTTGAAAATTTCTACAGATTTGAATGTGAAGGAGGTTTCTTATAGAAACATTTATGATTCTTTGGGATTTATTTAACCTCATATTGAAGAAAGTAATACAACTAATTATATCCATTTTAATTTTATTTAGGATTTGACCCAGCAAATCAACCTGAGCCCCAAACAGCACCATAAAGCTTTGAAATGCTTGATACAGAGAATTTCGAAGAATGAGATAGCCAGTAATGAACTCACACGTTGGGGACTCTATCTGCAGGATGATGTACATAAGGTAACCCAGAAGATGTGACGGGGTAGGAAAACAAGGATTTCAGAACTTTGTGAGACTAAGTGATAACTTCCTAGCTTATCTTTATTTTGGAGTTCTTGCTGTTAATTTCTAGTCAATTATGTAGCAAAGGAAAATTGACTTAGATTTTATCTCATTTTCAGTTTTCCATTCCAAATTACTTTCATAAGCATAAGACGAGTCTGATTCTTTACACTCTTGTTAATAGGAGTATTGTTATTCATTGTGTTAAAATTGAAAAATATTTGATCATAGATAAAATACATTCTTTTTTAAAAAGATATATATTTTATTGATTTTTTTACAGAGAGGAAGGGAGAGGGATAGAGAGCTAGAAACATCGATCAGCTGCCTTCTGCATACCCACTACTGGGGATGTACCCGCAACCAAGGTACATGCCCTTGAACAGAATCAAACCCGGGACCCTTTAGTCCGCAGGTCGACGCTCTATCCACTGAGCCAAACCAGTTTCGGCTAAAATACATTCTTTTTTTTTTTTTTTTTAAAAAAGTAAATAGTAAAGGTCATACAAAGTAAAAATTCTCCATAATTACACTTCTCCAGAATAATCACTACTGAGTGTGGACTCATTCAATTTTCTATGGTGTATATCTTGCAATTTTTTTTTTTTACAGAAATAGGATTATATTACATGTAGTTAAAAAGTGATTTTAAAGGTTCTAAATAGCCCATCTTACTGATAAATAATCAACCTAGTTATCTTTCTATTTAGGGATATTTAGGGAAGACTGATTTGTTATTCTTTGATTTGTTCTTTCATTATGTTTATGCCTTTTCCTTTCAGCTTTCTCTTTGTATAAAGTACAACAGTAGTTTATGTTCAGCATTATTAAGAAACTTTACCTTTAATTTTCTTTTTTAAAATATATTTTTATTAGTTTCAGAGAGGAAGGGTGAGGGAGAGAGATAGAAACATCAATAATGAGGGAGAATCATTGATCAGCTGCCTCATGCATGCCCACACTAGGGATCAAGCCTGCAATCTGGACATGTGCCCTGACTGGGAATCGAACCCGTGACCTTCTGCTTCTGGTCACTCAGCCACTGAGCCATGCTGGCTAGGCTTTACCTTTAGATTTCAATTTTCCCTTTAAAATATATTTAAAGATTATGCTCCTGTTCACTTTAAAATTATAGTTGTTTTACATCCATTCTCTGCTTCTAAAAAGATAATGTTTTCTAATCCCTTTATTAGGAGACCATGTTGGAAGCTTCAATAATTAAAGAGCAGTGCCTGTAAAAATTTTACCTGCATATGTCCAGGGTTTTTATTGACATGGACTCTCACTGCTAGCAGCTTCATTTTTCTGCCATTTCCAGGAGTTGTAATGGGCAAGTCTATGTTGTGGAGCTGACCAGACCCCAGAGAGAATAATGTTAGTGTTTTCCTAAATAGTGTTTGCAGATGGCTCATGTCATAGGTACTTTCTTTTCTGTTTAGATTGAAGGACGTGTTCTGCCAATGGAAAGAATTAACTTAAGAAATACTTCATTTATCACATCTCAGGAAGTAAACTGGATTAAGGAAATAACCAGAGACCTTTCCATCTTGACTGTAAGTGATTTTCAAGGTGGTAAAGAGAAGAGCAGTATTCCTAAAATGGTGGAAATTAGAAAGGAGGAGTGGTTTAGTGTCCTCTTTTTGAGAGAAAGTTTCAGTTGAATTCCCATCCTTAATTATCTACTAAACATGGTCCTTCAAAGAGAGTAAACTATTTGTTAGATGAGTTGTTAGAGGTAAGCCCTTTGTTTGATCATGGACTTAGGAAAAGAACATAAATTGCATATAGCACCAGCCTACCACTTACCCTTCTTGCCCCCCCCCCCCATTTTCCCTGGGGGTTTCTAGAAGGTGTTTTTATTCGTGAAACAAGCAGAATTAAAAGTTTCCTACCAAGAAAACCAAAGAACAAAATGGTATATAATTATTTTGAAATGTTTCAGCTAACTTGGACTTTATAGCCACACAAAAAGTACACGTATCGGTTTCTAAAACTTTTCATTGAAATACAATATATTTAAAGAAAAGACTACACTTTCAAGTGTATAGCTGATGAATTTTCACAAGTTAAATAGACCTGAATGATCCACACCAAGGGTTAAGAAACAACTTTACCAGTGTCCGGAAGCACCCATCCATGCTCCTAGTTACTATCTACCTCTCACCTTATACACTCCAAGAATAGCCACTACCCTGGCTTCTCACAACATAGATTTGTTTCAGCTGTTTTAAATCATACAGTAAACATTCTTGTATGTCCAGATTTATTTCTTCAACCTTGCATTAGTATTACCCGTATTATTAGGTCTGGTTGTAGAACTACTATTCTCGTTGCAGTATAGTATAGTATAGTATAGTATAGTATAGTATAGTATAGTATAGTATAGTATTCTATGCCCCAATTTACTTATCACACACATCTGTGTTAGTAATAGGAAGTAGATAAGGCAGGACTTAAGCTGAGAGAGTAAAAAGCAATTTATTTTCTAATAACATTTCCGAGATATGAGTCTGGAGTGTTCAAGTTATGGGAAGTACTAAAAGTAGCTTGTGTTTGTTCCTAGGTCCCCATGCACTTCTGGGCACTCTTTTACCCAAAGAGAGCAATGGACCAGGCCCAAGAACTGGTAACCATGTTAGAGAAGGTAGCTGGCCCCATTGGCATGCGCTTGAGCCCTCCGGCCTGGATTGAACTAAAGGATGATCGAATAGAGACCTATGTCAGAACCATTCAATCCATGTTGCGAGCTGAGGTAATAAATTAATTTAATTTGAGTAGATTTATAGGATGCATGTTATAAAACACTTTGAATACTTGATTTTAAATAACTTTGGTTATCAATTAGCTGTTGATGCTGTTCAGAAACCTGTGTCTTATTTATTTGCACATGAAATACTGAACTAAGAAAATAGCCTTGCCGAAACCGGTTTGGCTCAGTGGTAGAGCATCGGTCTGCGGACTGAAAGGTCCCAGGTTCGATTCCGGTCAAGGGCATGTACATTGATTGCGGGCACATCCCCGGTAGGGGGTGTGCAAGAGGCAGCTGGTTGATGTTTCTCTCTCATCGACATTTCTAGCTCTCTATCTCTCTCCCTTCCTCTCTGTAAAAAATCAATAAAATATTTTAAAAAAGAAAAAGAAAAAAAAAGAAAATAGCCTTGCCCTGACTGGTATGGCTCAGTTGATTGGCTGTTGTCCTGTGCACCAAATGGTTGCTGGTTTGATTGCAAGTTTGATCCCTGATAGGGAGCATGCAGAAGGCAGCTGATTCATGTTTTGCTTTCACACCTATGTTTCTCTCCCTATCCCTTCCTTTCTCTCTAAAAAGAGAAAAAAAATCAATTAAAAAAAGAAAGAAAGAAAGAAGAGAAAATAGTCAGTATGTCCTTCAGTTAATTTTGCTTTTCTCATTTTATGTTGGCACTCTCACTCACTCTAGTGTTCTGTTCACATAATTGACTCAGAATAGCTGACTTAACTTTAGTTCGTTATCTATATAGAACATGTCGTGCTCAGAAAGCAACTTCTTGGGCCAGGTGCTATTTTGCACGATTCAATACTGAGCTGTTCCAGTCTAGTCTGGCTCTAGATTCAAATTGCTCTAGTGATGAACTTGGCAGATGGCCCATCAGCTCCATGCTGATAGTGGATCAGGATCACTGGAGCTGAACAGGTCATAGTCCTCCCATCTCAGTTGTTGAGACCTGCAGTTCTTATCTGTATGTACATAAAATAGGAAGAATATTAAGGAGGAAGCAAAAGCAGAGGAAAGATTTTATAAGTAATTAGTCCTTGAAGATCGGTTCTTGTGGGATTAATACTAGAATTATATTAATTTCCTCCTGACTGTCCATGCCTATGTACTCTGCTGTGGCCTCCCTCCCCCCAGGCCTGGTTGATGATAAAGTCTGCGCTGCTTTAAAAACAAAATAAAAAGAGCCCTAGTCGGTTTGGCTCAGTGGATGGAGCATCAGCCTGCAGACTAAAGGTTCCCAGGTTTGATTCTGGTCAAGGGCATGTACCTTGGTTGCAGGCTTATCCCTGGTCGGGGGTGTGCAGGAGGCAGCTGATTGATGTTTCTTTCTCATTGATGTTTCTAACTCTCCCTCTCCCTTCCTCTCTGTAAAAAAAAAAAAATCAATTAAAATATATTTAAAAAACAAAAACCCTCCAACATTTTAGTACATCAACTCCCTCATTTCATAACTTCTCGTGTTCTCTTCCTGAGTGTGTATTGTCAACAGCTTTCATGCAGCATGGATATGAGTTTCATTCACAGTGTTTACCAGATTTAACTCATATTGGTCTTATCTGTCTCTCTCTAATCTCTATGGTATTCTGTTTTATTATGTTCTTTGTTAGAGGTCACAAATTCAGATGTCTGTTGGAGCCAGATGAGTAACACAGATGAGTGGAGTGGGCCAGGAGGGGACTGTATAATGAACCAAAAAGAGTAAACCCCATAACTGCAGATTAAAAAAAAGCCAGCATTGTCAAATTGATTTTTAATTTGTTTTTAATAGAAGCCAAAAATCTAGATTTGCATATATGTGCATCTCCCTATGTTTAAATGTTAAAATTTAAAAACTTATAAATCATTATAAGGACTGAAAAACCACATCAATTGGTTAGATTCAGCCCATAAGCTCCCTCTGTGCAGCCTTTATTCTACATGACTTTGGAAGTTCTTTAATGTGATTGCTGGCATGTTCTCTGAGAAGTCTTAATCTAACACGAATCTTGATTTGGAATAGAATACTATTGGTTCACCATTTATAGCCATTTTGCTATAAAGGATTGTCAACTTTATTTCACTGGAGTGCTACTTTTCTTTATTCCCACTTTAAAAGATCCTCTGGGTTTTTAAAAATATATTTTTATTGATTTGAGAGAGAAAGGGAGAGGGAAGAAAGATAGAAACATCAATGATAGCTGTCTCCTGCACACCCCATACTGAGGATCAAGCCCACAATCCGGGCATAATGCCCTGACTGTGAATCGAACCAAGACCTTCTGGTTCATAGGTCCATGCTCAACCACTGAGCCATGCCACCTGGGCGAAAGATCCTCTGTTTTTAATACTGGATCTCCAAAGCAGTGAGGGATAGAACATGCTGATATGAGATGTGCTTCTGGCAAAATCATTCTCCTAACGACAGAGAGAGAGAGAGAGAGAGAGAGAGAGAGAGAGAGAGAGAGAGAGCGCGCGCGAATGAGCTACTTACGGGTTTGGCAGGAGCTTCATTTCCATCTGCATTTGGCCCTGAATTGCTTTTTGTGGTATTGTATTCCATGTGTCCTCAGTTAAAGTTCTGTGGTATGAATGTAATAAGGTGCTTAGATTACTAAAGAGAGTAGTAAAAATATTACAGAGACTTGAAAAGAACAAATAATAAATATCCCTTGCATATATTCAAGTCTGGTCCTTTTCTAGGCATCTTAAGTCTCCTAATAAATAAAAGGTAATCTGTTCTTGATAATTTTTGGTAACATATTACATGTTTATGCAAAGAACCCCTGGACCCAACACTCAGCTTCAAGGACCCATTTCTGTGGTAGAATGTCCACCATCTTTGTTTCATTCCTTTCTCTACTTTAAAGGTGCCTTGGCTTTGCAGACTCTCAAACTGCCTCTGACTGAGCCTTGTCAGAGTTCCCAAGCCAAACTTATGTATACTTTATCTCCTCAAGGGGAAGATACAAATGGTTGTGTGCATCATCATGGGCACACGTGACGATCTCTATGGTGCCATTAAAAAGCTGTGCTGTGTGCAAGCTCCAGTGCCTTCGCAGGTGAGTGGGAGTTGGGCAGGAGGCAGAGATGGGAACAGCTTCCCTTGAGGCTTGGAATAAAGGGATACATACATGTGTACAGAAATACTCAAGTAGCTATTAGAATGTAGCATGTGAACGTCCTCCTTCAAAGCTTGCCCCTCATTAGAGTAACTGGGAGAATAGCAGATGCTCTTCATAAACATTGCCTTCATATTCCCAAATGAGTACTTTGCTTGTTTTAGGGTGAGTCTCTAGGTGGTTTCACATGATTGGGTTCTGAGAGTATAGGCTTCACTCAAAGAGAGGAAAGCTGCCCTGGCCAGTGTGCTTTAATGGGTTGAAGCATTGTTCCATGCACTGAAAGGTTGTCAGTTCATTTCCCAGTCAGGGCACATACCTAGATTGTGGGTTCCATCCCCAGTGGGGGCACATATGGGAGGCAACCAATCAGTGTTTCTCTCATACATCAATGTTTCTTTTTCCTTCCCTCCCTCCCTCTTTCCCTGTCCTCCCTCCCTTCCTCTTCCTCCTCCTCCTCCTCCTCTTCCTCCTTCTTCTCCCATCCCTCTCTAAAATCAGTAAAGCATATCCTTGAGTGAGGATTTTTTTTAAAAAAGAGGGAAAAGCTGTTCTCCCATGGAGACTGAAAAAAATTTTTTTTACTCTCCATGAGATTTTCGCCTGCCAAGAAACTCTAGAATTAGAACTATTAATACAAAGTGTTAACTGCTAACCAAAGGTTTTTTTTAAACACACACTTTGAATTATTTAAATTTTCTGAGGGGTTGATAGTGTTCTCTTTCCTCATATTTTTTTTGAACCCTTTATAGGTCATCAATGTCCGAACCATTGGTCAGCCCACCAAGCTTCGGAGTGTGGCCCAGAAAATTTTACTGCAGATTAACTGTAAATTGGGTGGTGAGCTCTGGGGAGTAGATATTCCTCTGGTGAGTGATGCCAATATATGTCTTCATTCAGTTTAACCTGCCTAGCTATTTTTCTCAGAGTTACCCATAGTTTCAGTGCTTAGTAGTCTAAATGGTTCATTGCCTGTTTTTATATAGCCCATGAGCTAAGAATGGTTTTTGCAGTTTTTAATGGTGGAACAAAAATAAGGCTAATGTTTTCTGACATGTGAAAATTATGTGAAACTTGCCCGATTTGGCTCAATGGAGAGAGTGTTGGCCTTCAGACCAAAGGGTCTTGGGTTTGATTCCAGTCAAGGACATGAACCTCAGTTGTAGGCTCCTCCCTTACCTGGGCCCTGGTTGGGGTTCATGCAGGTGGCAACCAATCGATGTGTTACCCTTACATCGATATTTCTGTCTGTCTTTAACTCTCTCTAAAAGTCAATGGAAAATCATCCTTGGGTTAGGATTAAAAAAAATTATGTGAAGTTCAGTTGTCAGCATTCTTAAATACTCTGTTATCGGAACATAACCATATTTCTTTACCTATTATCTGTGGCTTCTTTCATGCTGTGATGGCAAGAATTGAATAGTCCTTGAGAGACCATGTGGCTCACAAAGCCTAAGACATTCATTCACTCTTTAGCTTTTTACAGAAATCATTTGCTGATCCCTGGTCTAGATCACTGACGGATTCCAATTTTTATCTTCCTTTTCCAGAATTTATTTTCATATGTTGCTTTGAGGTTCAGATAATAATTAAGGATGGATTGATGGATCACTTGGGGATTTTTGATTAGTTTTTTTGTTTTCTAACACAGAAACAGTTAATGGTAGTCGGGATGGATGTTTACCATGACCCTGGCAAAGGAATGCGCTCCGTGGTTGGCTTTGTGGCAAGCATCAACCTGTAAGTATTCTTCATCGTGCCATTTTGTTTGGTTATGTCATTTTGATACCCAATCTTATTATAAATACAGCAAACGTTTTCTTAGTATTTTGTATTATAGTATATTGTCTTTTACCTAATACATAAAAGTACACTCAGGTGTTCCTCCTCTATCTTCCTGTGAAATTACCAGTCTATTTACCAAACTTGTCATATGTGTAAGTCTATTTTCTGGCTGCAATACCGTCTCCTTAAGAATGGGGACTGTGTCTTGTCAGTGATTATTTTTTAACTCCAGAAATGAGGGGAGTTTTTTGTTTATTTATTCTTATTGTAAAAATAAGGAATGGTGATGCAAATATCTTTAGAAATTAGGAAATGAGTTTTTCATGGTTCATCTTACTTAAACCATTACCTAAGGTTTGATGTATATATACTTTCAGATTCTCTACTAACATACATAGGTGCTGTCTATATGTATATACAAGTGGCATAGTACCATGTGTACTCTTGCTCAGCTTGATTTTGAAAAAATATATATTTTATTGATATTTCACAGAGAGGAAGGGAGAGAGATAGAGAGCTAGAAATGTCGATGAGAGAGAAACATCGACCAGCCGCCTCTTGCACACCCCCTACCGGGGATGTGCCCACAACCAAGGTACATGCCCTTGACCGGAATCGAACCTGGGACCTTTCAGTCCGCAGACCGATGCTCTACCACTGAGCCAAACTGGTTTCGGCCGATTTAAAAAAAATATATTTTACTGATTTTTTACAGAGAGGAAGAGAGAGAGACAGAGAGTTAGAAACATCATTGAGAGAGAAACATCAATCAGCTGCCTCCTGCACACCCCATCCTGGGGATGTGCCCGCAACTAAGGTACATGCCCTTGACTGGAATCGAACCTGGGACCTTTCAGTCCGCAGGCTGCCGCTCTATCCACTGAGCCAACCCGATTTCAGCTCAGCTTGATTTTTGTACTTAAACTGTGTATCTTGGACAGTGTCCCATCAATAAAAGCAAAATCTCTTTAACTACTGTATGGAGTTTATTGTATGCCACAGCACTAATTTAACTAGTCCTCAGTTGGTGGATATCAATGTTGTCCCATTTTTTCAACTGGAAGCAGTTTTATAGCAAATATCCAAAATTATACCTATATTTTTCCCCACATCACTTTGTGTTTTTACATGTAACGTAAATGCATTTACTACTTGGTGTTGGATTGGTGCATAGAAGCCTGTGTATGCTAACATTCAGCTTGTGGGCCTTCCTCTGTAAGTGTGTTTATCCTCTCCTCTTTCTCTTTCTTACTGCCTCCACCCCAGCACCCTCACAAAATGGTATTCACGAGTAGTATTCCAGATGCCTCATCAAGAGATTGTGGATAGCCTGAAGCTGTGCCTGGTGGGCTCCTTAAAAAAGTTTTATGAGGTGAGGAGAATGTCAATTCTAAAGTTTTGGGATTTTGAAGGACTGCCTACCTGCACTTTAAGAGGAAGTCTGACTTAGTGGAAGGGATCCCACATTGAAGGTGAGTCTCTTGAACAGACTGAAGAGTTAGTCATGCTGAACAGGACCGCCTTCAGGCTGCTGCTTGTACACAGCAGCTTAAAGAGCTGAATCTCTGAATTGGTTTGGTAAGTAGTGATTATTTCCTAGATTGTCAGCCCGATGCCTATAGACATCGACTTCATGCCCTTATCAGGGAAACTGAGAGTAAATAGCAATAAAGCAGTAGATGACTTTACTCAGCTTTATGGCTATCATTAGGCGCTGCTGGCTCTTTTCATTTTGGTTCCAGACAAATGCCTCCCTCACCCCTACAACTCAAAGGAATGCTAACCATAGAGAATTGCTATCATTAAGCTGATACAGGGTCTGGGAAAATGAACAAGCAAAATACTGGGTTTTTCCTTGGCAATTACATCAAAGGGAGCATTGATACAGTAACTTTCATTTGCTAGGGTCAGAGTTAGCTCTTTGCATGAAGATTAACCAGCAAGAAATTTAAGAATTTCATGTGATTAAAGTCAGTCTCCAGAATTCTACCTTTTTAGAATTTTAAGAGTAATTAAAATTGTTGTTTCTTTTTAGAGTAACATTTCTTATGGTGTTCCTCAAATAGCTTGATACTGTTTCAGGATTGATTGGAGGTTATATAGAAAATAAGTTGAATTTTTGTCTCTAAGGGGGTCCATGTGATAGGTTGTTTTGCTACCAGCTTCTAACACACCTTCCTTTTTCTTATTGTGATTGCTTTCCTTCAAAGTTCTGTCTGTCTTTTAAGCCCATGCTTGAAAGTTACGTCTGTTCAGCCTTTCCCTTTGCCCCCCACTGCTCCAGCCCTTAGCTAGACTTTTTATCTTTTATGTTCCTCTCCCAAGGCCCTTAGTTTATATTCTGTGTAGTAATTAGCTCATCCTGCCTTATATTAATTACTTGGATCCTTATGTAACTTTCCCTCTGGGTTGCAAATTACTTGAGCGCTGTTTGGTTATTGATGGCTGTGTAACAGATTACTGTAAAGCTTAGGACATGCAGTGAGCATTTATGGCATTCATGGTCAGGCAGCTGGACAGGGCACAGTGGGCTCCAGTCCCTCTCCATATGGGCCTCCTCCTGTGGTCTTTCCACATCTGCTAATTTGGAATTCCTCAGGCTGATATCTGGGTTCAAGCCATGAGTGTTCCAAGAAACTGAGAGAACAGGTGCAAGTCATGTCGCCTTTTATACCTCAGCTTGGAAAATCATGAAGTATCAGTTCCACTGCATTCTTTTTGTTGAGCAGTTTCATTCTGAATATTCCTAACATTTGGAGAAGCCAGCAAACCTCAGTTTTGCCAGAGAGGGTGAAATCATAATCAGGTCCTTAGGAACTCTAACATAAATATTTTAAAATATAGTTTCCTGTGTAGAGATGGTTGTGGGTTGAATTGTGCTCCCACACCCAAAAGATGTTGAAGTCCTACCAGTGAATGTAACCTTATTTGGAAATAGGGTCTTTACAAGTACATATGATCCAATTAAGATGAGATCATTAGAGAGGGCACTAATCCATATGACTATGTTCTTATGAAAAGTGATTTTGACACAGAGATAAACACATAGAGAATAAAGACAATGTGAAGGCTCAGGGAGATCACAATCTACAAGCCAAGGAACACTTGCAGCAACCAGGAGCTAGGAGGGAGACTCACAAGCTTCAGGAGGAATAAACTTTACCAACACCTTGAGTTTAGACTTCTAACCTCGAGGCCTGAGATAGTACATTTCTATTGTTTAAGCCACCCAGTTAGTGGCACTTCATTACAGCAGCTCTGGCAAATGAGTACATGCCCAGCTTCTTACACCTGCCGTTGCAGTCCTGATCCAAGAACTACTGCATCAGGTAGGAAAGAGTATACACTCATGTGTGGGAAAACAACGAAAAGAATCATGGGTTTTTTGTTAGTTTCTTCTTCTTCTTTTCTTTTTTCTTTCTTTCTTTCTTTCTTTTTTTATTTTATTTTATGCCAGGGAGGAAAGGCCACCTAGGGGCAAGATCTGGAGCCAGTTTTGCTTGTTGGTAGGCACCTGGGGCTTTCTGCCCTAGTGACCTGGATCTGGCTGAAATTGTTCTTCCAGTTTGTTTGGCTATCTCAGTTTCTCCATTCCACTTGCCAAGGAATTTTCCTACCTTTTTGCTGTCCTGCCTCATGTTTTTCTTTGATCATTGTTCTTGAATTTCTTAAACTTTCTTTTCTTTTTTTAACCTTTAGAACGTAGTCAGTGATTTTTGTTTTGGAGAGAAACAATGAAATTTTTTCTATTTGCTCTTCTATATCTCCTCCCACCCTCTTCCCACCCTGCTCTGTGCCTGGAAGGTTGGCTCATGTTGATTACATCATTGGCTCCCTTGTCTGGCTTCTGGTTGGTTAGCTAGTGAGAGACAGTTTCAAAGGACTGGGAAAGTTATTGTTACGTCTGCGTTTTTTTCACCCCAGCCCCTTCTCTAGATCCCATAGAGAAGGGGAAAATGCCTATCTAACGAGACCTTCCTTGACCCCACTCATGTTGAATGTGAGTACACACTCATGGAGGGAATAAAGAAAGGGAATGTTATTTATTTTTATTATTTTTATTTCTTTTTAGAGTAACATTTCTTTTTTTTTTAATATATTTTTATTGATATTTTACAGAGAGGAAGGGAGAGAGATAGAGAGCCAGAAACGTCAATGAGAGAGAAACATCGACCAGCCGCCTCTTGCACACCCCCCACCGGGGATGTGCCCGCAACCAATGTACATGCCCTTGGCCAGAATCGAACCCGGGACCTTACAGTCCCCAGACCGACGCTCTACCACTGAGCCAAACCGACCTCGGCTAGAGTAACATTTCTTATGGTGTTTCTCAAATAGCTTGATACTGTTTCAGGATTGATCGGAGATTATGTAGAAAATACATTTAATTTTATAATATAAATTAAAATAAATAAATACATTAAATAAAATAGTTGGTTTAGAGTATTTGTCTAGTAAAACCAACATTGGTGACAATTTTTATTGACTACTTTTTTTTTTTCATGTGTATGAACCATACTTTGTTGGCATGCCTCAAAAAATTTTATTGGAAACTGGACATTTTTAGTATAATGTGGCAACTCTATAAATTACTGTATCTCCACTCCCAAGAATTGTTGTCAATCTTGTTTGTTTGATGAGTTCTTGGCCTGATTCTGTGATCTCTGTAATCTGAACTGTGCATAGCCACTGAAATCTCCTAATGCTTACCTATTCAGCTAATGACTACACAAATATGTCTTTATATGCCTTGAACTTGTTCTGCCCCCTCTAGGGACTGGTAGATTGTTTTCACATTAACAGTAGTGAAGTTGTAAGATGTAAAAACTACTTCAAAGAAAGGAAAATGTGCATAGAACAAGTTTAAACACCTCAAAATCATTGTTCTTCCTAGTCTCAGCCATTTTTATTAAATAAGTGCTCTTCAAATTGTTGCAAGACTCCGATTAGTATTATTAATTATAAAAAAGTGGATTTTGACCATTTTTGCAGTGTACTTCTTGCCTAATGGAGTAACTGATTTTTGGAAGTCCTTTTTCCATTAAAAAAGTTTTTCATGAGGAGTGCTTTTCATAATCTTGGTGTTTTCTAGATGGACAGTGATCAGAGTTTAGAACCCACTTAGGGGGTACCAAAGAGCTACATCTTAGGAATAAGAGTGACTGAGAGGTATATAAGTTCTTAGAGCAACTACAGCTCATTCTTGAATTTTTTCAATACATAAAATCAGATATGCTAACTCACGGTAATAGTGTTCCAAAGCTTTTCATACTCCAGACACCTTAAATCTCCTCTGTATAAAAAACATCATTCTAAGCCCTATATTCTTCCTGTTAACAGTATTATAAGTACTATGTTGGCATGCAGTATTTAAATATATATATATATATATATATATATATATATATATATATATATATATATAAAACATATATACACACATGTATGTGTGTATGTATAGATATACACTAAGTGGCCAGATTATTATTATGATCTCCGAACACATAATAATCTGGCCACTCAGTGTACTTATATGTAAAGGAAAGCTTGCAAATCTTGATATGTCAAGGGACCAGAGATAGTGGCCCCCAGCCTCTGGCTAGTAAATCCTCTGCTTCTTTCTAACTACCCACAATGCAGTTCTTATACATAGAAAAACCTTATTTTAAAATCCCAACTCTGTGGTCAGTCTACAGAGTGGCCAGATTATTATGATCTCTGAGCACATAATAATCTGGCCACTCATTGTATATGTGCACGTGTATACATAAACATGTGAATATACATATATATATTATGTAATAGATAATACAAAATTTAACTGAAGAATAATAGAGCAAAAAAATAAAAAAGCTGAGGTACAAAAGAACAGAAACTTTAGGGATATATGCTAATTCTGGAAGAGACAGCTGAAATATTTAAAAGATTTGGAGGAGCGGAAACCGGTTTGGCTCAGTAGTAGAGCGTCGGTCTGCAGACTGAAAGGTCCTGGGTTCGATTCCGGTCAAGGGCATATACATTGCTTGCGGGCACATCCCTGGTAGGGGATGTGCAAGAGGCAGCTGGTCGATGTTTCTCTCTCATTGACGTTTCTAGCTTTCTATCTCTGTCCCTTCCTTTCTGTAAAATATCAATAAAATATATATTTTTTAAAAAGATTTGAAGGAAACTTGGAAGACTTTAGGGATCAAAAACCAGAAATAGGGCCTTAAAATTAGTGGTGATACTGAGTACACTCCCCACTTTGGACTATAAATCTAAGAATTAAAAACCAGAAGTAAAGAAAAGCTATTGGTACCCTGCCAGTGTTGCTAAGTGGTTAGAGCATCAGCCCACTCACCAAAAGGTCACAGGTTCAATTCCTGGTCAAGGGCATGTACCTGGGTTGCAGGTTTGATCCCTGCTCTAGTGCAGGAGATAACCAATTGATGTGACTCTCTCACATCAGTGTTTCTCCCTCCCTTTTCCTCTCCCTTTCTGCTTTGACATCTCTTTCTCCCTTTCCTTTCTTCTCTCCCTCTCCCAAATAGGACTTCATAAAAATTAAAATCTTTTGTGCCTCAGAGGACACTGTCAAGGACACTAATTGAGCCCTCATGCCCCAAAAAAGGACACTGTCAAGAAAATCACAGAGAATCCATGGAATGGGACAAATTTATCGGCTATTTCTGGTAATGGTCTAGTTTCCATAATATATGAAGAACTCAACAATAAAGAGACAACCCATTTTTAAATTGGGCAAACAGACAGCATGGCTCAGTGGTTGAGCATTGACCTATGAACAAGGAGGTCACAGTTGATTCTGTGGTCAGGACACATGCCCTGGTTGCAGGCTCTATTCCCAGTGGAGAGCATGTAAGAGGCAGCCAATCAATGATTCTTTGTCATCATTGAAGTTTCTATCTTTCTTCCCCCCTTCTTTCCTCTCTGAAGTCAATAAAAATAAATAAATTGGACAATAGACATTTCTCCAAAGAGCATATGCATAGACAAGAAGCACAGAAAAAGAGCTTAATATCAATTGTTATGGGAATGAAAATCAAAATAAAATACCATTTGCTCTGGCTTCAGTGGTTAGAACATCACTGACCACTTCTTTCCACTCCCACTTCCCCACCCTCTGCAAGGGTCAAGGGTTTAATTCCGGTAAAGGGCATGTACCTAGATTGCAGGTTCAGTCCCCTGCCTGGTCAAGGAGAAGTCAGGGAGCGTGTGGGAGGTAACCAAGATGTGTCTCTCACATCCATATTCCTATCCCTCTCCCTCCCATCCCTCCCTCCTTCTCCCCCTCGCCCCGCTTTGTTTCTCTCCCTTTCTTTTTTCCACTCTAAAAAAATCAATGGAATAAATATCCTCAGGTGAGGATTAACAAAAAAAGAAAAGAAAGACCACTTATCACCAAAAGCAGATAAAGGCATTTCACTAGAGACCACAATTTTCGGGAACAAAGATGCAAAAATCCTCAACAAAATGGCAAATCAAATAACACAATATGTATGAAAAATGATACACCATGGCTGTGCTAAAGTGAATACTGGCTCTCCAAATTCATGTGTGCCTGGAGCCTGTTAATGTGACCTTCTTTGGAAATAGGGCCTTTGCAGAAGCAGTCAAGTTCAGATGAAGTAGGTGGATTGCGCTGGGTCCTAACCTAATGATTAATATTCTTTTAAGAAGTGGGAAATTTGGTCACAGAATCATAGGGTGAAGTTTATGTAAAAAAGCAAAGACACAGACACTGGAGAGAAGGTGTTCTGATGGTGCAGGCAGAGATTGGAGTGGTGTACGTACAAGCCCAGAAACAGTAGGGATTGTTAGAAACCATCAGAAGCTAGAGGAGGCTAGGGAGTATTCTTTCCCAGAGCCTTAGAGGAATCATGGCCCTGCTGACTCCTCGATACCCTGCTTCTACCCTCCAGAACTGTAAGATAATAAATTTCTGTGGTTCTAAGCCACTCAGTTTTAGTTCATTGTTTAAGCAACTCTTGAAAAAGAACAGTATAACAATGAAGTAGCTTAAATCCTAGTTATGCAAGGCTAATTCAACATTTGATTTGAAAATTAAGAAATGGAAACAAGATTGCGGCCTAGGAAGTCTCCTAGGCTGCCACCTCATCAACAATTTGGAAAAAAACAACAGCTAAAATCGAAAGGGATCGCACCAGACCCACAGGAAAGCTGGCAAAATGGGAAGGCTACAACTAGACACAAAGCAGGATGCTGCCATGGGGGGTTTAAAACTATGGCGAAACTGGACCTGCCCGAGCCACTGCTGCCGGGAATGAGGGAAGCCAGACCTCGCTCCCCCCCAGGGCCCAGGGAGTGGGCCAGCCCTGCCGGCCGCCGGGGGAGCCAGGGAGCTGATATGGGACCTCCGCCGCGCCTTCGGCACCTGCCCCCAACCATCAGAGGAGCTGGCGCGGCGTCTCCCAGCCCGCGGCCGGCTCGACCCGATCTCTGCACGCACCTTACTGGTGGGGAGCTGGCGTGGCACCTTCCGTTTGAGACACCGGCGAGTCCTTGCGTCGCCACCGCACCGCACCGCAGCCGGCTCGGCCCGGTATCTGCGCGCTGCGCTGGCAAAGAGATGGCGCGGTGACTCCTGGCCCGCAGCCGACTCGGCTCTGGCTCCGCACACCTTGCTGGTGGGGAGATGGCGTGGCGCCTTCCCTTTGCGCCCTGGCGAGTCTTTCCTCAGCCACCGCCAGCAGCCGGCTCCAAGGCTTTGGCCACTACCGCCATGTGGATTTTAATAATACAGGGGAAATTGAGACACAGGTGCTACCGTCACTGCCGCACCCGCGAATGGGAATCCACCGAAATCAGAGCTCACTACGCCCCGGACTCAGAGAGAGTGTGGCTTCAGAACTTAGCCTCTGTGTCCACAGCAGCTCCGCTTCCGCACCAAAGGAGACACCATTGAGGGGGAACTCTCCGCCCGCAGCCATCTTAGCCCGCCCACAACCTTCCCAGCACACCCGCCATGCTGGTAAGGAGCCGGCACGGCGCCTTCCGTTAGCGGCCCCGGTGAGTCCTCCCTCCGCCGCCGCATGGCTGAGCTGAAGCTCCCCGCCACTGCCGCCATGTGAACTTTAAAACTACAGTGGAAATTGAACCACAGGAGCGACCGTCGCTGCTGCCCCAGCCACCACCACCCGCCACCGCCGCCGCAAATAAAGGAAATCCACCGAGAACAGAGCTCACTACGCCCCGGGCTCAGGGAGTGGGCGGCCTCAGAACTTAGCCTCCGCGTCCGCAGCTGCTCCGCTTCTGAACAGAACGAGACACCTTTGAGGGCGGTCTACCCGTCTCAGCCCGTCTGCAATAGTCCCAGCCTGCCTGCCGTGCTAGCAAGGAGCTAGCGCGGCCCCTCCAATACGCGACCCCAGCGCTCCAGAGGGGCCGTGTGCCCCGGGTGAGCCGTGTGTCCCAAGGGGCCCTGTGCCCCGGGTGAGCCGTGTGTCCCAGTGGGCCCTGTGCCCCAGGTGAGCCGTGTGTCCCAAGGGGCCCTGTGCCCCAGGTGAGCCGTGTGTCCCAAGGGGCCCTGTGCCCCGGGTGAGCCATGTGTCCCAGGGGGCCGTGTGCCCCGGGAGAGCCGTGTGTCCCAGGGGAAGCAGTGGGACCCAGGGGGAAGGGCGGTGAGAACCAGAGGAGTGGACTCTATTCGTGTGGTCCTGAGATAGTCACCATAAAACAAGCAGATTGTCAAATGACAGTGGGGAGGGGAAGGAGACCTGGGGGGAGATAAGAGAACAACTGAAGGACTGGTATGCATGAATATAAGTACAACTAACGAACACAGAACTCTGGGGAGGGAGGGCATGAATGGGAGGTGGGGGGGAGCAATTCTAAGATATGTACACATATAATACCTTAATTAAAAAATTGAGGAAAAATAAATAAATAAAAAATAAAAGAAGAAAAAAGAAGAAAATCAAGATAGTTTATCAAATCAACAGGCTAAAGGAGAAAAATATCACATCAACAGATGCAAAAAAGCATTTGACAAATTTATGTCCCATTCATGATTTACAAAAACCCTAGCAAACTAGTAATAGAGGATAAACCTCATAAACTTAATACATAACATCTACAAAAACTCTACAGCTAATATTATACTTAATTGTGAGAAACTGCATGCTTCTCCATTAAGAATTGGAACAAGGAAAGTATTTTCCCTCTCACTGCTTGTATACTCAATATCATACCAGAAGTCCTAGCTAATAAAAAAAGACAATAAAAGGATGTAATGAACAAAATAAAATGACGAACAAAATAGAATCAGAAGCAAGGAACAGACTGACAGCTGTCAGAGGGGAGGAGAAAGGAGGAAATGCATCAAAGGTGAAAGGTTTAGGCAAAGAACATACATGCATAATCCATAGACCTAGACAACAGCGTAGTGTTGACCAGAGTGAAGTGAGGGGTGAGGGCTGGTTGAAAGTAGACAAAGGGGGGAATGGGGACATCTTTAATAGTGTAAATAATAAAAATAAAGTTTAAAAGAAGATAAACATGCTAAAAGAGAAGCCGTAGCAAGTATTTCATTTGGTTAGAGCATCCTCCTGATATGCCAAGGTTGCAGGTTTGATTTCCGGTCAGAGCACATACAAGAGTCAACCAATGAATGCATAAATAAATGGAATAATAAATCAATGGGATCAATGAGTTCCTCTCTGTCTGTCTCTCCCCTCCCCCCCTTTTCTTTGTCTCCCTCTCTCTCTAAAAGCAATAAATTTTTTAAAAAAGAAAATAAAAGGTATACAGATTGGGAAGAAAGAAAGAAAACTTTTTGTTTGCAGATAGAATGATTATATAGAAAATATCAAGTAATCAACAAAAATTCTACTGGCACTAAGTAAGAATTATAAGGTTGCCAAAAGTTAATATAGAAAAGTCAGTTACTTTTCTGTATTGTAGCAATAAACAATTTCAGTTTGAAATTAAAATCAATACCATTTATATGAGCACCAAAATTTGAAATATTTAAGTATAAATTGAAGTTTGTACCAAACCTACATGAAGGAAACTATAAAACTTTTTTTCCATTCAAAAATAACTAAATAAATGGAGAGATAACCCATGTTCATTGATAGAATCTCAATATATTTGAAGTGCCAGTTGCTACCAGCTGGATCTATAGAGTCAATATAATCCCAATCAAAATTTCAGCAAGCTATTTTGTTGATTTCTACAAATTAACGTTTAAATGAAATGCAAAGGTAAAAGACACCGAAGAAGAACAAAGTCAGGGATCTAACATTACTCAATTTAAAGGGTTTCTGTAAAGTTACAATAGTCTAGATGGTGTGGTATTTTTTTTGTTTAACAAGTAATAAGTGGAGTGTTTATTATTTTTAAATTACTTTAAAAAAGTTGTTTACAGAGATGTGGATTTACATACCTTGGCGACATTTAGAAATGTACAGGCTGAGCCAAGACCGGTTTGGCTCAGTGGATAGAGCGTCGGCCTGCGGACTGAGAGGTCCCGGGTTCGATTCCGGTCAAGGGCATGTACATTGGTTGCGGGCGCATCCCCAGTGGGGGGTGTGCAGGAGGCAGCTGATCGATGTTTCTCTCTCATCGATGTTTCTGACTCTCTATCCTTCTCTCTTCCTCTCTGTAAAAAATCAATAAAATATATTTTAAAAAATGTACAGGCTGAGAAAAACCAAGATGGCGGCAGAGGTAACCGCCTAACTGCAGCCTCACTCAACAATTTAAAAAAATACAACTAAAATATAAAGTAGACATTATCCAGAACTACAGGAAAGTTGACTGAATGGAAATTCTACAACTAGAAGGAAAGTGAAAACCAGAAGGACAATCAGAGGAGCTGTAAAAGCCTAAGGTACAGAGCGACATGGTGCGCGCGTGGGGGGAGGACGGAGCATGAGAGGAGGAGGCGGCTGGGTGCCTGGCTGGCAACCCCTAGCTGGAAGGAGATAAAAGCTCTGGACTGTGCTGAATCCCAACTCTGACTGTACTGAACCCCAGTTCTGGGTGAGACCCTGGGGTCCCAGGCTCATACACAGGGAATCTGGCCTGAAAGGCAGAAGCTCAGGGGTGCTGCGAAAGGCAGAATCCCAGAGTTGCACACATTGCTAACAGAGGACTTGTTCACTGAGCTGCTGTATTGCCCTAGCAGGAAGCAGACAAAAACTCAGGACTGTGCTGAGCCCCAGTTCTGACTGCACTGAACCCCAATCCTGGCGAGACCCTTGGGCCCCAGCCTCATACAGAGACAATCTGGGCTGTAAGACAGAAGCTCCAAGTCGCCCACATTTTGTACAGAGGACAGTTGGTTTATTGGGCCTTGGGATTGCCCTAGCAGGAAGGAGACACAAGCTCCGGACTGTTCTTAACCCCACTTCCAACTGCACTGAACTCCAGTTGCGGGCTCGTTGGGGGAGAGATTAGACTGTCTGGTAGCGGGTGATACTCTAGGGCGCCTTTCTCTCAGAGGTGCTTGTAGCAAATACCAAAGGACACTGAGGTACACTGAGACTCAGGAACCTCAGAGGGCGGGGCTAATCAGAAGCCAGGCTGTATGCTCCACCCTGAAACTCCGCCCCATCCAAGCTGAACACAGAGGCTTTTGCAGGTTTCCAAGTTTAGCGGAATAAGGCTGTCTTCTGGCATAGACACAGCTGATCCTCCCAAACTACCAACTCAGGGAAGAAGCGAAAATTCCAAGACGAAGAAGCAGATCACAAACGAAAGAAATGGAGGACAAAAAGCGACTGGATATAGAGTTCAAAACCACGCTTATAAGGTTGTTCAACAATCTCCTAGAAAAGGCCGATAAAATAAATGAGACCTATGAAGATATGAAAAGGGATCAACTAGAAATAATAAAGGATCAACAAGAAATAATAAAGGATCAACTAGAAATAAAGAATACATTCTCTGAAATAAAAAATATACAGAGTCCTAAAAAACAGAATGGAACATTGCAAGAATCAAGTCAAAGATTTGGAACACAAAGACCCAGAGGACACTCCTCTGCAGAAGCAAGAAGACAAGAGAATCCAGAAAGTTGAAGATAGTGTAAGAAACCTCTGGGACAACTTCAAGTGAACCAACATCAGAATTATGGGCATCCCAGAAGATGACAGAGAGCAAGATACCAAAAACATATTGAAAGAAATAGTGACAGAAAACTTCCCCCACCTGGGGAAAGAAATAGACTTACAAGTCCAGGAAGCACACAGAACCCCAAACAAAAGGAATCCAAAGAGGACCACACCAAGACACATCATAATTAAAATCCCAAGAGCAAAAGACAAAGAGAGAATATTAAAAGCAGCAAGACAAAAGCAGGTAGTTACCTATAAAGGAGCACCCATACTACTGTCAGCTGATTTCTCAAAAGAAACCATGCAGGCCAGACGGGAATGGCAAGAAATATTCAAGGTGATGACTAGCAAGAACCTACAGCCAAAAATACTCTACCCAGTAAAGCTATCACTCAGAATTGAAGGCCAGATAAAGAGCTTCACAAATAAATTTAAACTAAAGGAGTTCATCACTGCCAAGCCAGAATTAGATGAATTGCTAAAAGGGTTCTTTAGGAAGAGGAAGAAAATAAAGATAAAAATTATGAACAACAAATACATAACTATCAACAAGTGAATCTGAAAACCAAGGGATGTAAAAATCATGATGAACAATATCAACTGGTGAATATAATAGAATCAGAGGTATGGAAGGGGAGTGGACTGATGATTCTTGGGGAAATGGGGAGTGGGGAGGGGCATGGGAAGAGACTGGACATAAACTGCAGGTATGGATGAGGACAATGGGGGATAGGGAAAGGGCAGAGGGTGGGATAGACACTTCTCCAAAGCCAACAAGTAGATGGTCAAGAGACATATGAAAAAATGCTCAAAGTCACTGATCTACAGAGAGATGCAAATTAAAATGACAATGAGGTATCACCTCACACATGTCAGAATGGCTGCCATCAACAAATCAACAAATGTCAAGTCTTGGTGAGGATGTGGAGAAAAGGGAACCCTAGTACACTGTTGGTAGAAATGCAGACTGGTGCAGCCATTATGGAAAACAGTATGGGGTTTCCTCAAGAAATTAAATATGGAATTGCCATTTGACTCAGTGACCCCATTTCTAGGAATATATCCTACGAAACCCTAAACACCAATCAGAAAGAATGTATGCATTCCTATGGTCATAGCACATAGCTAAGATTTGGAATTAGCCCAAGTGCCCATCAGTAGATGAGTGGGTAAAAAAGCTATGGTACACTCCCAACCAGCATTGCTCAGTAGTTGAGCATTGATTTGTGAACCAAGAGGTCACATTTCAATTCCCGGTCAGGACATATGCCTGGATTGTGGGCTCAATCCTCAGTGCAGGGTGTGCAGCAGGCAGCCAGTGAATGTTTTTCTCTCATCATTGTTATTTTTATCTCTACCTCTCTCTTCCTTTCTGATAACAATTATATAATAAACAGGCACTATGCAAGTTGACCCTTGCACACGATGACCGCTCCATGTGGTCAAAGATGGCCACCACAAGACTGCTGACAGGGAAGGGCAGTTGGGGGTGACTGGGCCTGCAGAGGAGGGAGGGCAGTTGGGGAAAACCAGGCCTGCAGGGAAGGGCAGTTAGGGGCAACCAGGCTGGCAGGGGAGAGTAGTGGGGGTTACTAGGCCAGCAAGAGAGGGCAATTGGGGGCGATTGGGCTGGAAGGGGAGCAGTTAGGCACCAATCAGGCTTGCAGGGGAGTGGTTAGAGGGTGAACAGGCTGGCAGGCAGAAGTGGTTAAGGACAATCAGGCAGGCAGGCAGGAGAGCAGTAGGGAGCCAGCAGTCCCAGATTGTGAGAGGGATGTCCCAGATTGGAGAGGGTGCATGCCTACTGAGGGATCTCAGCACATGAATTTGAAAAGGGCCTCCAGTAAAAATATATTTAAAAGACAAAAGCTGTGGCACATTTATACCATGGAATATTATACAGCAGGAAAAAATATCTCTTACCCTTTGAGAGAGCATGGAGGGACCTGGAAAGTATGATGCTAAGTGAAATAAATCAGTCTGAGAAAGACAAGTATTACATTATCTCACTCATGTGGTATCTAAGTAATAAAATTGTTGAATGGAGTAGATCCAAAGACATGGAAGCAGGGGACAGAGAGCAGAATCTGGGAGGGAAAGTGGGGGAGGATGGGTAGGTGGGAGGTATTCAACCAAAGACCATATATGCATATATGATCACCCATGGACACAGATAATAGGGTGGTGAAGGTCTAGAGTAGAGTGTGGGGGCAGGCTGGAAGGGGTCAATGAGGGGGAAAGGAAGACATATGTAAATACTTTCAAGAATAAAGAATTATTTAAAAGAATAAATCAAAACATTAAAAAAGACAGGTAAAAGTTATCAGGGATGTAGAGAAATTGGAAACCTCATACATTGCTGATGGGAATGGAAAATGCTGAAGGTACTTTGGAAAACAATCTGGCAGTTCCTCACATGTTAAACATGGAATTCCATATGACCCGGCCATTCTACTCCCAGGTATATCCCCAAAAGAAATGAAAATAGCCGAAGCCGGTTTGGCTCAGTGGACAGAGCATCAGCCTGCGGTCTGAAGGGTCCCGGGTTCGATTCCGGTCAAGGGCATGAACCGTGGTTGCCGGCACATCCCCAGCAGGAGGTGTGCAAGAGGCAGCTGGTCGATGTTTCTCTCTCATTGATATTTATAGCTCTCTATCTCTCTCTCTTCCTCTCTGTTAAAAATATATATATATATATATATATGTCCACAAAAAAAAAAAATTCATACAAATGTTTATACCAGTATTATGAAAAGCCAAAATAGAAACAATCCAAATGTTGGTGAACTGATTAATGGACAAACAAAAGATAATACATCCTGCAATAGAATATTATTTGATGAGACCAAGGAAGGACTATATGCTACAACATAGATGAACTGTGAAAATATTATTCTAAGTGAAATTATTAGGCCACAAAAGATGACATATGATTCTTTTTGTCTAGAATATCCAATTCAAAGAAACAGAAAATAACATTAATATGTTCCAGAAGTTGGGGTTGGGGGCAATAAGAAATGACTGCTAATGGGTGTGAGATTACCTTTTTGGATGAATATGTTCTAAAATTAGATTGTGGTGATGTTTGCAAAATTCTGTAATGTAAAAATGTTTGAATTTTATACTGATGGTTTAGCAAACTATATCTCAATTTTAAAAAAGCATTTCTGAATCTCCTAGCCTTTTAGGTAACTTTATGGAGTTAGCAAAATCAGATGTCAGAGGAAAAAGATTTAAAAGCCTAGTTTATTTCCCTAGACTCCCATTCTTCCTCTCAGGCGGCCCAATCTAAAACCTTTACTTAGATATTTATGTGTTTTGTTCAGCTTTTCCAGTTGTCCTCAGTTGCAGGGTTTCTCAGAATTTCTGCTATACCACCTGAAGCCTCATAGGCAGCTTAAGCTCATTTATGGCTTTAACATCTGTATTTAGATTTATATCTCTAGTCTAGCAGTTCTTAAATTTTATAATCTAGGGGACCTTTTGCATTCTTTAATGTTATTTGAGTTTTTTATTATATTGTAGAAATCTATCAATAATTACCATATCAGAAGTTAAAACAAAATTAAAATTTTTAATTGATTTGATATAAATGGATTTGTTATTCTGTTTATTTTATGCACTCATTAGCTGATTCCTCTATGTGCCCTGACTGGTGGTCAAACCCACAACTTGGCATATTGGGACAACATTCAAACCAACTGAACTACCCAGGGCAAAATAAAACTTTTTATGTTTTTAAATTTCCTTTAAAATAACAATAGGAGAAATAACAAATGAACCATTGTTGGTAAGAATGTAAATGACACAGCTACTATGGAAAACAGTATGGATGCTCCTCAAAAAATTAAAAATAGAACTACCATGATCCAATTCCACTTCTCAATATTTATCCAAAGAAAAAGAAAGCACTAACTCAAAAAGATATATGTACTTCCATATTCATTATAGCATTATTTATAATAACCAAGATATAGAAACAACCTAAGTTCCCATTGATGGACAAATAGATAAAGAAAATGTGATTCACACACATAATAGAATTATTTAGCCATAAAAAGAATGGTATCTTGCCATTTGCAACAACATGGGTTGGACGTGCCCTGACCAGGGATTAAACTAGAAATCTAGGCATGTGCCTAAATAAGAATCAACTCTGCATCCGTTTGGTGTACGGTTTGAATCGCCAATCAACTGAGTAACCTGACCAGGACACAGAATTACATTTTTATGTATTATGTATCATAATACATAAACTAAATTCTTTTAAATGCATTTTTCTCTTAAGTTATATATAAAAAAAGATTTATAATTATAAGTCAAAATTAATGACATGCTAGCTTTTAGACTTTTTTTTCTTTAAATGTGCAATCTTTTAAATCATGTAGAAAACAAAAGGTACAATTGCAAACCATTGTTACAATGTACTTATTTTGTTTTTAATTGACTTTTAGAAAAAGTGTTTGGGGGATGAGGGGAGAAGGGATGTGAGAGAGAAGCATCAAACCCACCACCTTTTTGTGTAAATGATGATTCTCCAACCAACTGAGCCATACGGGCCAAGGCAATAGTACTGATTTTATAATAGCTCATGCATTTCTCCTTATTGAGATCTTTTTCTCTGCATGGCTTCATGTTACTAGCTAGCATTCTTTCATTTCATTCTTTTAGGGCATGTCCATTGGTGATAAACTTCTTCAGCTTTTGTTTACCTGAAAATGTCTTAAATTTCTCCCTCACAGAATGTTTTGCCAGATAAAATTTTTGAGTTTTTTCTTTAGCACTTTGGATGTATCAGTAACTGCATTCTGGCCTCCAGAGTTTCTGATGAGCAGTCTGCTGATAATCTTACCAAGGATCCCTGGGTGTGATGATTTGCTTCTCTTGCTGCTTTCAAAATCCTTCGTTTGTGGCTTTTGAAAATTAGATTATAGTGTGTCTTGGAGTGGGTTTCAATAAATTCACATTATTTAGAGTTTGTTAAGCTTCTTGAATACTGTATTTCACCAAGTTTGGGAAGTTGTCAGTCATTATTTCTTTAAATATTCTCTCTGCCTCTTTCTTCTCCTTCTGAGTCTCCCATGATGCAGATGTTCATTGGCTGATATTCCTTAGTTCGCTTAGACTTCCTTTTCTTCAATCTTTTTTCTTTCTGTTCCTCAGACTTAATAATTATCATTGTCATATCTTCAAGTTCACTAATTCTTTATTCTGCCTGCTCAAATTGGCCTTTGAATTTGTATAGTGAAATATTTTTTAATCCTCACCCAAGGATATATTTAGAGAGGAAGGAAGAAAGAGAGAGACATGAAAGAGAGAGAAAAACATCTATTGGTGGCTTTCCATACGTGGTCCGACTGTATATCAACCCCACAACCTAGGTATATGCCTGCACTGGACACTCCAACCAACTGAACCACATGGCCAGGGTTGTCTAGTGAATTTTTTTTTAATGTACTTTTCAGCTCCAGAATTTCTTTTTGGTTACTTTTTAGTTTCTCCTTATTGATAGTTCCATTTTTTCATACATTGTTTTTTTATGTTCTCCTTCTTTTAGTTCTTTAAGCATTTTCAAGATGGTTGTTTTAAAGTCTTTGGCTAATATATCTGCCATCAGATCTTTTTCAGTAACAGTTTCTGTTTTTTAAATTTTTTTCTTTGCATGGGCCATACTTTCCTGTTATTTTTGTGTGTGCCTTGTGATTTTTTAAATTGAAAATGACATTTAATATTGTTACTCTGGAAATCAGATTCTCCCCTTTTCCCAGGGTTTGCGCTTTTGTGTGTGTGTGTGTTTTTTGTGTGGCATATATATATTTGATTTTTTTATTTATAGATTATAATTATAAGTCTCCTGAACACCCTCCACCGGGGATGTGCCTACAACCAAGGTACATGCATGCCCTTGACTGGAATCGAACCTGGGACCCTTCAGTCCGCAGGCCAATGCTCTATCTACTGAACCAAACTAGTTAGGGCTGTTATGTTTTTTGATTGTACAATGTGTCTGTGCTGTGGCTCAACTAGCAGTGTAAACTTAAGGTCTTTTCTGAGCCTTTCCTGGACATGGGGTGACTTTGGCTGCCTCCTGCATGCCCTTTACCGGGGATGGAGCTCACAACCCAGGCATGTGACCTAACCAAGAATCCAACCGTGACCTCTTGGTTTATAGGTCAATACTCAACTACTGAGCCATACTGGCCAGGCGATGCAGTAGTTTTTTAATATCTTAGTCTTTATTGTATGACTCCTAATAGAGGAAAAGGACAAAAATGATTGGGGGCAGGAAGGAATGGCATTTGCCTGTTAAATCCCCTGATAATCACTTCGCCTGGAAGGGGAAGTGTAGTGACAATGGCCAACAGCCTCTGTCTGCATTCAAAAGCAGCAATCGACAATCAGCACAAATCCCAGTATTTGTTAGGGTCTGAGAGCAGGGCATGGGAAACTGTTGCTGTGCTAATTGCTGATATTAACTGTAATTTACCTCCAAGTCTTCCCTTGTAAATTTCAAGCCTTTAACAGACTCTAGAATTCTAGATTATGCCAGTATGGTTATCTAGGTGGAGAGACAGATTCCTAGTGCTTCCTACTCAGCTATCTCCCCAGAGTCCTGTTTGTCTGGCTTATTGTTCCCTGGTAAACTTCTCAGACCTCAGACCTCCACTTCCTGCTGCCCACACTCACTCCTGGCATTTGTTCCCTGAAAATCACTACTCACCTGTGAAGGCTTCCCTCTCTGGACATCTGTTTATCAAGGCTTTCTGTATCTGCTGATCTTTGATAGTTAGTTCCACATATATATATATATGTGTGATTTTTTTAAATACTATTTTATGGTGTTATCACAGGAATGGAGGTTTTCTGTATTTTTTTTTATATCCTGAACTGAAAATCATCTAATATTGATTCTTAATCCTCTTCAATCTGTTTTTGTAGATCCTTGCCAGAGTAATCTTCAGTAATTTATTTAACCCTGGTCCAGCCACAATCTAGGCCTTTACTCATGCTCTACCTGGATCCTTTTACCCTTCTTTGCTGACTGAATTATCTACTAATTTCTTTCATCATGCCTTTTCCTGAGGCATAATGTTCACTTCTGCCTCCAGAGAATAACTGTCTTTTACTTCTCTGTTCTCACAACATTTTGCTTATCTTCATTAATGATAATGTATTGAAAGCATTTGCTTTATATGTCTGTCTCTTGGTTCTAATTTGAGTTCCATGAATATTTGATGGTCTCAAATTTTCTAATTTTATGAGACTAGAAACAATGGCTCATAACTAGTGAGCATTAGGTATGTTCTATGAACAAATTGAGGCACCCATAAAAGGGCATCTCAGATTTTCAGCAGATACTTAGTATTTTCTGCATGACCTTTGCCACTGTATTCAGAGCTAGGGATACTAAGCCAAACAAGCATAGTTCTGCTTTCAAGGAA